>OY288256.1:35061252-36443085 GCA_958450325.1 Agrostemma githago
CGTTGGCAACTTACCTAGGTTCTCCTAACTTTCTAAAAACGTACTACGGGACGATTGGCGGAGTGAAAAAGTGAAGAACCACGGTGTTAGTCGACACTGTAGGTAAGTGAGACCCCACCCCCTTTAGCGTGAGCCAAGAGGGTCGTCTCGTGTCCAAAACCGCCTAACTAGTCCAAGTAAAAAGGTGGAAAACATGCAAAATGAGGGAAGACCGACTAATGCCGCTATCATCCTTCCTCGAGACTCGGTCCTTTGGTAGGCTTTTCACGGCAAAAGTTGGAAAAAGACTTATTTTTGTGGGGATTTCTTTTTGTGAGACGAGTTTTCTTTTGGCATTTTCTTTCTTTTCGATATTTTGATTTGTTTGTTGCCATGCCATTTCTTTTTCTTCTTTTCTATTTTCTTTTTGGCTTTTGTGCCTTTTTCTTTTTCTTCATTCTTTTCTTTCTTTTCTTTTCTTTGCCCTTTTTGGCAAGATTTGGCTTTTTGGCATTTTTATTGTATAACAAGAAAGAGAGAATCAACAATTTGCAATTTATTGTGTGGAGATGTGTAGGAGGTAGGTGAATGGGTAAGTCGGGACGGGCCATTCCCTTCAAACCCACAAAAAGTGGATAACTTGGACTAATCAAACGATCCTAAACACGGTCACCTACGGAACGAGACTCGGTAACCAAGGCCTTTTCACACCGTGGGTGGTCATAATGGTCAAAATGCAAATCCCGTAGTAAATCCCTAGTAAGCTAGGTGGACTCAAGGTAAAGGACCAACGAATTCATTGATTTAGGGTCATTCTACTAGACAAAAGTCCAAGACTCGATTTACATTACTAGGAAGGGAAAATAGACACTCGCACACTAGCCTCTAAACAGATTTTTCGAAAACCATTTACACACAAGACTCAACTAACACAACACAAAATGAAGACATGACAAAGAATGAAAGAAAAAGAAGTAAAAGCAACAAAACAAAAACAAAACACAACAAACACATACATAACACATACACCACCCCTATCTTCCAAACAAATCACCAAATCAACCGCAAGTATGTAAAAGCTCCACCCGAGCACACCTCAACACAACTTTCTCCAAACTTCACAAGAAATAAAGAGGGGTGAAAAGGGATAGAAGATGTTACCGGATGTCTTCAAAGCTTTCCAAAATTAACGGTGGTTAAGCAACCTAAAAGGAAAAGGGGGACAAAACACACACAACAAAACATATATACGACACAAGGACATAAAAGGAAAACACACAAAAGAAAAATCTTTTTGATTTTTGTGAAAAATTTTCAAATTTTTAGGATTTTTGAAGATTTTTCGAAAAAACTAAAAAAATAAACTAAACTATACTAGAATATCGCTCCCCCACACTTAAATCGAGCCATGTCCTCATGCTCGATCGTAGGGTGCGGAGAGACAAAAGAAAGAAAAAGGAAACTACGAAAATAAAACTAAAAATCAAAAATAAAGTGAAGAAAAGGTAGAAGGTGTCCGGCCGGGGTGTAGTCAAGTCACCATGGGCCGAGACGAGAAAAAGGTATGGATGGGGGAAGAAAATAAAAAGAAGGAAATAAAAGGAAATGGGAGGGGAGGGCTAGGTGTAATCAAGTCACCTAGCCTGGATTCCGCCTAAATCCGACTAAATCCTCAAAAAGAAAGAGTGAAAAACTTGTAAAGTTTGGATTTTGAAATGACTCTCGATGTAGTCACGTCATCGAGAGTCGGGAGCAACCACTACTAAGGCCTTGAAGGCCACTAAGATACCATGACTCAAGGGGAAGGGAGTAAACAAAGGAAAACAAGCAATAAAAGACGGGAAAGTAAGGATAGTTACCCAAACCAATCGGCTAGTAACTCACTCGCTCCATCGTCTCAATGGTCATTATAGGCACAAAGCTTGTCCTCATCATTGCTATCCCGCTTCAAGCTTGATAGAACCGCATGGCAAAGGTAGTAATGGTGCGAGGGGGTGGGATTTGATGTGAATATCAGTCAAAAGTGAGGAGGAAATGAGGTTAAGGTATGTAAATGAGGTACATGGGTGATATGATATGAGAGAGGAAGGTAGGGAGGTTAGGTGGGGGTATATAATGGTTGGGTGGGCTCAAATGTCGAAGAAGAAGCACCAAAAAGGAGTAGGGGATGATCCCGGTCGGGATGGATGATCCCGGTCGGGTTGATAAACCCTTCCCGGTCGGGAAGCCTCCTTCCCGATCGGGATGACACTCCAGTGGACTCGATTCTTGGCACCCTCATCCCGATCGGGACGGCCCCATCCCGGTCGGGACGACACACCCTTCCCGGTCGGGAAGGATCTTCATGACTCCCAGGACCCCAAAAACCGACTCCCTTATTCACGATCCAAGCTCTATCACTAACCACTCCTTTCTAGGAGTCACCTTCACTTCACCTATCACAATAAACTCAAAGTACACATCAAATTCACTCCCTCACATCGCTCATCAAAATACCAAAACAATTACAAGAATTGCACGAAAACAAACAAATCCAAGAAACAAAACACACAAATACAAGCACAAGTACTCTAAGGAAGAGGGAGGGGGAATATACAACATAACGGTTCTTTAGGAACTCCGTCAAACCTAGGATGGTGGACTCTTCTTCAACCGTAGCCCTCAAGGGCATGGAGGAGCAAGTCGAACGCGCTACCGACATCATAGTGAAGGCCCAAGAAGCGCTCGAGCCTAGCCAACCACCACGGCCTCCAAGGAGGAGGCAAGAAGTAGGAATCCCAAGACCCATCGTCATCATTCATGTTGTCTCCGGGGTCTATCCATCCTACGAGCTTCACCGACCTCTCCCTCCCTAAGCATCGCCTCCAATCACAAGCAAGCTTCATCTCTAAGAAACAAGGCACAAAAAGCGGTTTTGGCCTCACTTCCTCGTTGCACACCCCCACACTTTCCTCAAGTTGTGGTTCCCCATCTTCATCACTCGGCTCCACATCATCTTGGAGGAGAGGATCGAAACTTCTACCGGCGGTTTCAATCTCTTCCAAACCATCTCTCGGTGTACTAGCAAGGGGCTCTTGATGCTTGTCCAAATTATCGCACAAGGGCAACTCAAGGGTAACAATTTCACCTAACAACCTCACGAATTCTACCAACCCATCCAACTCACTATCCTCCTCCAATTCTTACCAATGTTGCCTTCACCAAGGGTCAAATCTTCATTCGTCTCTTTTTGGGAAGACGATTGAGGTTCTTCAAAGCAAATTTCTTCTCCAAAGGGAACTACCTCGGCGGCTTCGTGATTAGGTTGCTCCTCTTTCTCAAGTGGGCACCCTTCATCTAAATGCGATGCTCGGGATAAAGACATTATGGTTTGAACCGATAATGCATTTAAATGAGCATTCCTCGCCTCGTTTCCCCTTCGAATTTGGGCCATTAATTCATTTTGTTGTTTTTGAATTTGAATGGCCATCTCTTGGTTGCTCTTTTGAAATTGAAGAAGCGATTGAAACACCTCCATGTCGGGCGATTGGTGATCATTGGGCTCTTGTAAAGCTCCTTGATAATCTTGATGATGCCCAAAGGGTGGGGCATCATATTGTTGGTAGCAAGGTTGGGGTGATTGGTAGTATTGTGGGTCATAGGGTTCATATTGTGGTTGGGGTGGAGGGTAATATTGTGGGTCTTGGGGATATTGGCTTCCATATGGTGAATCTTGATTGAACATGGTGGGTTCACAATCATAACTCGAGTAATAGCCACCATGATCGTAGGAGTGATAGTCATTCACTTGTTGGTAGCCATTTTCATAACCTTGAAGTTCATACCCGTCTTGATCCCCCCAAGAAGCTTGATAGTGATTAGGAGTCATCATGTCATAGCTTTAGTTCATGGAAGAAGAGGGGTAGCTCATATCGGCTCCTGAGTGTGTGGAGTTTAGATCAAACCCCATGCTTGCTCGAAAATCGTAGTCCATACCCGGTTGGAAACCTCTCACCCTAGAAACCGTCCGTTAAAGCGGCTCTAAGTTGCAAGAAGAAGATAGTCACCACCTCTAAGCACAAACTGTAGACTAAGAACAAATGTGAGAAGTCGAGTGCTTTTTGGGCACTAGACAAGAGAGAAATAAACCGCACACACACAAGAAGCAAAGTAACAAAAAAGAAAAAAAGAAAAACACAAACACAAAGACAAAGTCAAGTAACTAGGTAAACAAAGTCCAAACTAGCACCGTCCCCGGCAACGGCGCCAAATTGATGGGAGGGATTTGTCGCGGAATCCCAACCAGTCAATAAATAAACCGGCTATTCTTACGGTAGATAGGGCAAGTCGGGTCGAATCCACGGGGACGGTAATGTAAAGCCTAGACTAAGGTCGCCTAAATACGAAACTAAGTCAACGGATTACGCTAAACAAGAATGATAAGAGGGGAGAAAGCTAGACTATGACTAAGGGAAACAAATAAGAAAACGGGCTAGAGTTAGGTCGAGGTCAAAGGGGTAACGGAATGGTCAAGGGAGAACTAGAGCGAAAGAGGTAGTAGGGTGATCTAGGTTGCTCCGGGCTCTCGCAACTTAGACCCACCTAGAGGTTCCACCTAGAACCCATCTCGGCGACACACATGACAAACGGAGTTCTAGCGCGCTATGGTGGCCTAGGTCGCATCCGGGCTCTCGCTACTTAGACCGACCTAGGGGTCGTCCTCACCGGGCTCTCGCAAATTAGTGAGGGAACCGAACCCACAAACAAACTAACACCCACAAGAGAAAGGCAAGAAGAACAAGCATTCGCAACTACTTAGTCATTCAAGCATTTCAACAAACAGGTGATGTGCACCAAACCAAGAGGAAACCCAAATCTTCCACCAACATCTCCAACAATCCCTTAATCACCCAATTAACACCCTAATCACCCTACTAACCCTAGCAAGAACACTACTCTAACATATCTATACTAAAACTAACACTAATAAGATGAACCAAAACAACAATCAAAACAAACATAATGAAACTAACAAGAACTATGAACAATCCACAAAACAACAATCAAAGATTAAAACTTGAACAACATAAACAAGATTAAGAGAAAGGGAAAAGGATTATACCAAACTAGAGGAAGAAGAAATAACAAAACTTGCATCAATGAAGAAAACCCAAAACCAACACCCAAGGTCGTCAATCTTGAATGGATCTTGAAGAATTCCCATAATACAAGATTAAACTAAGATTAAAGACTAATTACCGACTAATCTACTCTAATCTAAGCTAATCTAACATAAAATAGTCTAGGGTTTTATGTTTTATGAAGTGCATAACATAGGATGGTGTCTTAATACAAGAGGGGGGTATATATATAGGGTTACAAGTGGAAAGGAATTGAAAGAAACAAGGCGGAGCTGTAACTGACCCTTCCCGGTTGGGGAGGCTTGGTCCCGATCTGGATGGGCCATCCTTTCCGTTCGGGAAGGACCTTCCCGGTCGGGATGGGCACCCAGTAGCCGTGCTACATGATCACTTCATCCCGAACGGGATGAGGCCATCCCAAACGGGATGGGTCTTGTAGGCTCCCTTAAGAGCTCTTTGGTCCCTCCTTGCCTCTCATGGGTTTCTCGTCGATTCTCGGGACTCGGGATTGGGTCTCGGAGGCTCGGGATTGGGTCCCAAGGTCTCGGGGTCGATTCCAAGGGATCGAGTCATCGTTCCTTTACTCCGTTGGCTCCAAAATGTGTATGTATCGAGTCGGAATCGCTCCAACTCTTCCAAATCGGCCTCGGGAACCTGAAACGAACTAAAGGAAGCATAAGAAGCCCATAAATCGCTCCCAAGGAGCGATTCCACAAGGAAAATGGGACCAAAACACAACAAATAGGCACTACAAAATACACTTATCATTAAGTCATAAAAAAAGTATTACTGAAACTAGAAGATGGTGTAGGACTCACGGTTTTGACGTGATAAAGGGCCACTCGACCGAGTCATTGAAGGACTCGACCGAGTGGACCTCTAGAATAGCTTTTGTCCCGTGTTTTTAGACCCTACTCGATCGAGTTATTGACGAACTCGACCGAGTACGCTGCCCCTCGACCGAGTCATTACGGGACTCGACTGAGTGGTGGTCAAAAAATCATTCTGTCTCGGTTTTTGAGGTGCTACTCGACCGAGTGGGCTAGGCACTCGATCGAGTGCCCCCTGTACGAACTAGGGTTCGCCTCGTATTTTATTATGGATTACGAGATTGCTTTTCGATTTTGGTAAATCGTTGATTATGCCGAATCGGACATAAATATTGTAAAAATTTAGGCTCGATTCGGATTTTGATAAATCGTTAAGTTGTTGAATCGGGTATAAATATTAAGGGATTTATACTCGATTCGTATGTATGATACTCGTCATATCCAACGTGCGATTATCGAATCGACATCGGATATTTGAGCGAGGTAAAAAAAAAGTTATTATAAGTCGTTTAAATTAACTAAAACGATATAAATTTCCTTCGCGTTTATAGTGTCGTATTAATTCTTATTGAATTAGATGACATCTATTTTAGCATCAACTAAAATCGTATTAGCTAAATTACTTGACTAAATCATTTAGATTCGACATCCAACTATTGAGTTGGTATCAAATCTAACTGATTGATACTTTGCGATTATTAAAACGGACTCGACTTGAAGAAAAATACGTGAATTAAAGAAAAAGGATTTTAGAAATCGACGTATGCAATGTTGATGATAACGCAACGAAAAAAAATGATTTTATTGATGTTGACTCGCTCCAACAACAAATATTTGGGGTGTCGGGATAAGCGACCGGCCGCGTCGGATGAAACATTCTTGCATTCGTGTTTTCTTATCCCGTCATCCCTTATATTCGACACGAATTAGCGAGCATTTTAATGTTTTATATTAATGATATTAACGATATTAGACGCGATAACAAAATAAAAAAAAAGACAAAAAAAAACGTGACACGGGACGGACGGACGAAGAGAAGAAGGAAGAAGAGAAGAACGGGAATATTGCACCCTCAACCTACATGTTCTCGTTCTCGGACAGGACTCGTTAGATGTGGCTTGCACGTGAGTATCGAGATGTAGGCTAAGTTATGGTAGTTAGGGTTTTGATTACTAGATGCTAGGGTTAGGGTTTGCAAGTGTGAGATTAGGGTTTGATTAGGGTGAATGAAAGATTGAAAAAGATGATCAATTTGCATACAAAGGGGGTGTTTATATAGGCATGGCCATCCAACCCCGTCTAGGGTTACTCGACCGAGTAACTGGCTAACTCGGTCGAGTGGCCCAGGGCGACAGCCGTCAGGCTTGTTTAAAGGCCCACTCGTTCGAGTAGGGCTGACACTCGATCGAGTGGGTCAGCTGGAGTGCACGGGTCCGGTTTTGGACCGTGGTTTGGGCTTTGTATTTGGGTTAGAATTTTGATGTCTATAAGGTTGTTTTTATGTGTTTCGGAAATGGCTTTGACCGGGGTTGACCCAATCACTAAAAATCGGTTTTATTTCCGGTGTCGGTTTTGACCCAAATTAGTCTTGTTTGATTGGAAACGACCTGTTGGGCCTGAATTTGAGGTTGGTTTTGTGAGATTTGAACTCCATAAGTGCTTAAGCCAACAACTAATGGTTTCGAGCCCATATCCGAGCGCGTTTGCGTCCGATCATCATCTGGTGTTTTTTGGAAACTGCTATAGACACCTGGCAGTCAAAATGTGGGTGTCTACAGATCCCCCACTCTGACTGAGTCTTGGACAGGGCGAAAGTCAGAGTAGCTACCAAGCCAATTAAGACCTGGTAGACTTCCGGTCGAGCCGCTTATAGTCCATTAGACTTGCGTGAAGGGCTCGCCAGCCATAAGATAGAAGTCATACCTGAGCTGATGATAATAACTTCGTGGGGAATTAGAACTTGTCGCATAAGTCCTGGGTGCGCCTGTACGTGGGCCCATCCCGTGAAAAATGCCGCCTTGGGCTTTCCGCTGGGGAGATATGTGAATTGCGCGGTCTTGAATTGTACCTGTATTAGTTACATAAAATTTTGCATGCAACATGTAGGTGAAACAAATATGACTCGCGCTGGGGAAAAATGATTTTTGAATTTTTGAATTTTTGAATTTTTGAATTTTTTGAAATTTTGAATTTTTTTGAAATTTTTGACCCCTAAGAAATTTAGGAAAGTTCGGGATGACTAAATCCGTGTTAGTATTGAGACTAGGCTTGTATGTTTAAGCCTTGTTCGAATTAGGAAACTTTTGTGGGAAAAAGATATGGAAAGAGGGTTGTAGGCCTTGATGCTATATATACCCCTCCCTTGCTTCAATTTTCTTCACACTTCCTCATAATTCCCTCCTTAAAAAGAAAACCCTTTATTCCTTTCAAGAATTTTAGTCATGGGGATCGAGAGATTGATCGCGATGCTGCAGGAATGGTCCAGACGTTTTAGGGACACGGATAGGGTGGCTTTGAACCAGACGGGTATTTCTCAGCTGTATACATTCCGCCAGATGCAGGTTGATCGTTATTTCCTTGATGCTATTTGTCCTATTGGGACGACATATATCATGTCTTTGCTTTTTCTCGAGGAGAAATCTGCCCTCTACCCGAGGAGATTTGTAACACACCTGATTTTATAAAATAAATTAGAATTATTTAATAACAATAATACTGACTATTGGACGTATTCCAGTATTAATATAAATTACAGTTAATCCCAGAATAATACAGAGTATTGGAGTAGTCTAATGAGAATGATACAGTTTCATTTGTTACCTACAACAGCAGGTAATCTTTCTGAAAAACAACCGACAAATTCATTACATTAAATCCACACCCACCCTCCTCCTTCTTTATCCTCTTTCTCCATCTCTCTCCTACTTAAATCCAGGTCTTCATTGGAAACTTTGCAAAAAAAAATTAAAAAGTCTTCATTTCCATTAAATCTAATAATTGGCTCTCCATCAAATGCAAGCTCTTCAAATTCTTGGGGTGGATCTACACAATATGTCTGATAAGTGAATGAAAAACACTAATTTTACCTAACAATTTGCTTGATTTAGATTGAATTAGGTGGTAAAATGATCAAAAACCCAAAAATAACATAAACCCTAGAAATATGAATTGAATTCAGATAATCGAGTAACTTACCTCTGCCATTGTCGTCGAAATACTCTAAAGCCAACGAACTTCAACCCAGAATCTGTCAGTGTCGATTAAAACTTCAACTCGTAGAATTTGAAAAAAAAAAAACAAACTCAAGAATAGGCACGGATTTACTTACGAAATTGCGAACGAGATTAGAAGATTAGGGTTGGAGATGTTTAATGAATGTTGAAGGTGTGGTGATGGTGACAGTAATGGTTGCATGAAGAGGAAGGGAGATGGAGAAGTTAATGGTGATGGTGACGGTTGGATTTCAAAGTAGTGAAAAGTAAAAACGGAAGTAAATGATGCGCTTAAGGGGAGGTGGACCGGTTACTCAGGTAACCTGTCCACTGTACCATTCTCATTAGACTACTCCAATAGTCTGTATTATTCTGGGATTAACTATAATTTGTATTATTAATGGAATACGCCCAACAGTCAGTATTATTGCTATTAAATAACCCAATAAATTAAATTAAACTTATATTTGTATTTTTATTTATTTACGATTTATCTCGTAATTCTTAAAATTATTATGAAATGAATTTATCGTTTAATCGTTTCAAACTCCTAAAATTTTATTTGACTCGGAAACTCTTCTTATTAAAACATATTTTTATTTATGTTTCGATCCATTTTATATATTTAATTCAGTTCTTATCGAAAGTCTATTTCGACGATTTAAATTCTAAATTCTTTTTATTTATTTATATTTAAGTTCTAATTTCTATTCTCGGCTCGAAGTTCATTTATTTGAAATTTCGTCAAAACATTTATTACTTTTTTTCGAGAAATCAATTTTAATTCACTTTATTGAAG
Organism: Agrostemma githago; assembly: GCA_958450325.1. Classification (NCBI taxonomy): domain Eukaryota; kingdom Viridiplantae; phylum Streptophyta; class Magnoliopsida; order Caryophyllales; family Caryophyllaceae; genus Agrostemma; species Agrostemma githago. Next base: position 35,071,193 of record OY288256.1, read on the forward strand.
ATTTAGTATTTATCGGGAAATTTTATTTCACCGTCTAATTATTTAATTCTATAAGCTTCGTTTTCGTCCCGAGTACCTTATTTACTCATTTTATTTGACCCTCGATTATTTATTTTATTGACTTGATTTTAATTCGATTTCTAGGGTCAGTCAAGTTACGTCCCTCGAACCTTTGTCCTAGTGACACCTATTCGATGTTTTCCTAACATGTTTTAATTGTTGCACACCAAGTGCTTCATTCCCCCTCTTCCTTTTACTATTTCCACCGCCCCACTTATTCTTTTCACCTTCCTCTTCTTTACCCACTCATTTACGTTCAACTCCCCTACTCCCTTCATTCTTTTCCCTTGACCACCGCTTCATCCCTCTTGGTCTTCTCTCGCATTCTACGTATTCCCTTAATTCATCTCGCCTTTGCCAGCCTCCATCGTCAATATTATTGGCTACCTCCTCCTCCCTTTATACCATTGCAACCAGCACCTCTTCTCGATTCTCTGCTCCCTCTGCTGCTGGAATTCGCTGCCGCTGCTGCGTTCTGCTGCTGTTGCGGTACTGCTCTGCTGTTTCTTCTTTTCTCCCTCTTTCCTTCTTTGTTTGTTGCTATTGTTATCGACATTGCTGCTGTCTTTGTCATCTCATTGTCGTTTTTGCTGCCGCTGCCCTGTTGTACGCTACTTCTCCTTTTCTGTTCTTCCTCTTCCTCTTCTAATTTTGTTCGTTTGGCTGTTTACTGCTGTTTTAAGCGGTTCGGTTGTCGGTTTTCCATCTCTCTGTCTGTTTTCTTCTTTCTTGTTTTTCTTTCTCCTTCTTTTTCTTCTTCTTCTTCTTCGTTCTATTCTTATGTCTCGGTTGCTGCTACTATCTTTTCTTTCGTATTTGATTTCTGTTATTTTTGGTCTGGTTGTCGTGCTGCTACAATACTGCTGTCTTGTCTGCTGTTGTGGTTTTATGCCGATTAGCTGCTGTTTTCCGTCTCTCTGTTCTGCTTCTTCTCCTTCTTATTCTTTGCTTCTTTTAATATTTTTCTTTCACCGATTCTCGTTGCTGTAGTTGCTGCTACGCTGCGGTTGTCCTATTTTCGGTCTTTTTCACTTTGTTCTTCTTCCCCTTCTTAAATCTTCCTCTTTTGTTATCCTGTCTGCTGCTCTTCTTCATTTCTGTTTGATGCTTTCCGCTGCTGCTACCCTCATTTTTCTGCTCCGTCGATTTGTTGTTGATGTCCGTGTTTCATGCTATTGCTGATGCTATTACCGCTGCTGTAGCTATGTTGTGGGTGCTATTTTCGTTGTTATCATTTCAGTGTTGCTCTTTCTTCTTCTTCTTCTTCCTATCATTCTTCTCCTTCATCTCTTGTTTCGTTGCTGCTGCTGTTTGTCGTGCATCCGCTGCTATATGTTTTCCTTATTCTAGTCTTTTCCAACTTTCTCTATTTCCGACTCCTTGGTTTTCCGTGTCTTCATGTATCGGATTTTCGTTGGAGTCTCAAGCTATTTAATGAAACAAGTTTCAAGACGACTTTCGAGTTCGTGACTGCAATTTGGAATATTAGACGAGCAAATGCTTTGAAGTTATTGATTCGACTCGAGGTAACTTTAGGACGTTACTCGATGTTATATCGTATGTTTGAGTAGTAGTATGTAGTAAATATTTTAACTTCGGTTTTCTAATTTTAGCTATATATTATTGCTAATTATATTCTTTTAAATCGTATTTATAAATATTTTACAAGTTTTCGATATCGTTTTACAAATCGTTAGTAATTTGATTATTTACGATCGTTATAATATTTTGTTGGCTATCGTGACACTAGTAACTAAATAATATCGATTTCATATTTTCGTCATATTTTGTTAAGTTATAATTTTTTTGACTCAAAATCGTATTTTTATATTATAATCGAGATTTGTACACTTGTTTAATAAATTAATTAACGTTTTACGATTTATACTAATAAATAAGAAAATAGTCGATTTAGTTTTAAATATATTTTTAATCGAGACTATTTTCACCAATTATTTCCGGTTGACTATTTTTATTAAAAACCGTATTATTTATTAATAAAAGCTATTTATTAAAAATAATTTGAAGTCTTTGTAACTCTCATTTTATTTACAAAACTCATTGATTCAATTAATTTTGATATCGTTTTTCTTAAAATATCTATTTTCTAAAATCTATAGTTTTAACTCGATTTCCTAATTATTTATATAATACTCTATATTGACTTATTATATTTTCTTTATGTTTTGAGTAACAAATTATAATCCTTTATATTGACTTATTATATTTTCTTTATGTATTGAGTAACGAATTTAGAAATATAATAAAATTACGATAACGACGATAATAATAAAATGTTAATTTCGTTAGAAATGCCATTTTTATACATTTCACTTATTTTAATAACTTACGTATTTTCTATAAGACTTTCTATTTCAAGTAAGTTTCTAAAATTAGTAATTTTCTATTTATAGAAAGTTTCCCTTTTATTATAAAATGTTTATTCCCTTTTGTCTTCATATTCTTTATAATGATTATTTATTCTCAATATCGATAATGGCTTGTTTTGGAGTTATGAAATATGGACCAGTGTGAGGTTTAGAGTAATACATTCTGGGGTTTACGTTTTTGCCATCAACTATAAGGCTGGTGTGTCTTTATGGGGTACACTGGTTGTTGAACCGTGCATATATGGTGTTCGGGAGTGTGTGTACATTTTGACCTTAAACTCGTGTCTCGCAGTGTAAGACGCCGTCGGGTTGAACTGAGTATTTATGGTGCTCGGGAGGGGTGTGCATATTATCTTAAACTAGGGTCACGCATTTATAAGTCGCCGTCCTATTATGGTTGGGTAGCCTAGTTAGAGATCGAGGCTTGATTTGTTTGGATTAAGTTCTCGAAGCTAGTTTTAGTATTCTCCTAGTGAAAGTCTAGCCGTCTACACTAATCCTATCCATAACGCCATTTTTGAATATTTATTATTATCGATTGATTTGATTTGCAGGTTGGCAAATGCTTTAAGTTTCACTGAAAACTTATTTTTATTATATCATTTTAATGTTTTCCCTTTTTAAATAATTTGATATAGTAATACTATTATTTTTCCATATGATATAATATGGCTTGGAGAACGTCCGGGTTACTCCCCACTGACGTGGCTGTTATGTTTTTAACATGACAGGTATTTGCTACTGGGTTTTGGGTGTGAGCTAGCAAGTAGCGTGGATCCTACTCTTCCTTCAATCATGTTTATTTATGGATTTGTATAAACCCGTTTGGAGATTTTACTTTTAGCCCTTTAGTAAAAAGAGGCATTTGTGTTGACTTACCATTTCTTTTAATAAGATATAGTTTGTCAATGTGTTTTAATCCCACTCTACAGTGTTTCCGCCACTGTATTGCGTTAGAATTTCTAGGGGATTACAGTTGGTATCAGAGCATTGTTGCTCCCGACGCTTACACCTGATTTTAGGAAAAACACCAGTAAATGATTTGAATATTAAAGAAATATTAGTGAGAGATGGGTAGAAACAAAATAAGGACTTATTTGTTAGGTTTATATGTTCTTGTAACTCAATGATTAGCATTGAATATTTGTTGCTTTTGTCTGGAAGAAGATGAATGGACAAGATGTTGATAGACTGCAGCTTTAGATCGCGACAAGACCTGCTTAGAACTCTCAACGCCTGCCGACTCGAGTGGACAACTTGGTGCCCCAAGAAAGATGTCGATGGTGACTTCTGAGCTCCGGTTTAGTTTGCTCAAGCTACAGATTAGATGATCAAAAGTAGATTCATGTTCCATGATGTTGCAGTAGATCCAGATGGAGCGACTCAAGACTTGTGTGCTCGTTCCTCTACAAGAAGATGAAGTAATTCATTTAGTTCTCTCGTGAACTTTGAGGCCCGACGATTCTCTTCTGGATTCAGAACTTGGTAAAATAGGATCATTGATTCTTTCCTTCCTCCACTTCTTCTAATTCTTCTCTTATATATTCTCATCTTCATTCGCTTGGTGAATCCTTGTTCTATTGTTCTATTCTACCATTTTTCTCTTGAGATTCTTTGGTTAGACCAGATTATGTCTTAATGAACCCCGTGTTATAGATGTTTGAGGTTTAGTAAACCCTGTTACCTGATTTGAGGATTGTGAGTCTACCCTATCTTCTAAGCAAGTGAGAAATTCTTGAGGAATGACTTGAATGGTATTAATTAATTAACGAAATTAGGTTGATACTTTAGACACTAAACCTTGGGTTATAGGTTACTTGGATTATTTTGGAGTGATTAGAGTTGAATATATTTTGGAGTAGTGAGAATATGTCATATTTGATGGATACTTAGTACCTAACCTAGAACCGAACTAGGTGTAACTGGTAATACTACTTTGGGATTCTTACCTGATGCTTATTTGGTGGATGCATCGCGAATATTTTGGATCAAAGAGTATTGTTTAAAGTGTTAAGTTGAGTGTTGTGGTACCATTAAAGGTTTTCATTAATGTCGTTAGAAATTTTGGTTGACATAGATTACCCGTGTTTCTTAAGGATTAGATCGTTGATCGTTGTTTAAGGTTGTAACCTACGAACTTTGGAGTTGAGTTATCTAACCTTGAATGAGTTATTTTTAATCTTGAAGAAGAGAAATATCTTGCACAACCTTGATTTGGGCTTATTGTGTTGTTTTGAGGAATACTATAATACATATCATCTTTTGGGACTTTTAGTTTAGAACCTTCGACCAACAATATTGTGGCTTCGTTGAGTTATTAAATATTTTGTGGTTGCTTTGTTGTAATCAGGCATTTGATGGACTTCTCAGGAACCTTAGTTGAACAACGTGTTTGAAGATGTGAGTATCTGTTATTATATATTGAGGTTGAGTGTACCTTAGGTTGGTGTACTTCCTAATCCCTACTTGTTTATGGTGTTAAGAGTATGTTGTTGATCATTTTTGAGGATTTCGTACCCGAGCCTTGTTAAATTGGTGGACCTTGTCCAGTGTTCCTTACTCGAGAAATTTTGAGTATACTTCGAGTTCAAAACTTATGAGCTTTGGGATTTAGGAACTTTATCGATTGCGAATTTGGGTGTGTTATGATGACCTATGGAATTTTAATTGATGAGATTAGATTGTGAAATAATTGTGGATTAGTATCGTGTCGTTTGAACGATTGGATAATCACGTAAGATGTTTTGGAGAGTGTGACTGGGTAGTATCACCTAGCGCCTAATATTGGGCTTAGCGTATTTGATGGGAATTAGGAACCCGTGTTGTGAGAGTCGTACTGGGAATCTCGAGATGGTTAATTTATTCTTCAATCCTTGAGAGCTCTATTTGACTCTCAATTTCGTTCCTCTCCTTAGCTTTTCTTAAATCCTGCTACTTCTTCTTCGGCCAATCCCTTTGATTTCCTTATCGGGTTTGAAAATTTCTGTTTCGATTTGTCGTTGACTCTGACTCTATTTATCCGTTTACCTTTTTCTTGAACCTATGTTATGAAAAGTTTGACTAATTTAAAATTTTTGATTTTCATGAAACTTTAACATTTTGAGTTATAAATTTCAAAACTTTGTATTTTGTTTTTGTTTTATTTTGGTCATGTTTCAAAAGGGTCTCAATAATTTATTTTAAAGTATTTCGAAATTATTTAAAATTTTAATTTTGATTTTGGCGTGATCGAGATTTTATGAAAACTTTCATAATTGCAAATATTTTTGATTTTTATAAGATTATTTGTAAAACAGTTTAAAATTTTCAAAAAATTTCGTATGTCTAAGTTTTTGTTTTATTGCCGGTAGACTTTAAATCTGTCATTGAAAATGTTTGACGATTGGTTCGATTTTTAATTAATAACTACAAGATTTGATTTCTCAAATTTTTGTTTGATCTTAAAACAAAATAGTGTCGAATTTCTTAATCAAAACGTTTCACTATCGCTTTGAAAATAATTGGGTATTCCCCCTTCGAGTTCATTTACAAATATTATTTATCGTGATTATTTTATCCGATAATTTTTAACTTGCGATTTTATTAATTTAATCTATTTTAAACTTTGAGAATTGAGCCCAACTCTTCTTGAAGTAAATTTTATCCTCGATTTCGATTTCATATCACGTTTGAAGTTGTAATTTTTTTTTTGTAAAATCGAGATTGTGATGCGAGTTAAGCAATCTCCTTTATTCAAATTATCTTCTTTATATTAAATCAAAGACCATTTAATCCTACATGGCACTACCCATTGCTTCCCATTTGAGAATAGATCCAATTTTTTGCACTTGGTTGTTTTTAGTTTGGTTAGTGTAACAAAGGCACTTGCAAAAATTTCCTCCAAAAATGAAGGCAATAGGAATCGAACCCGTGCCTTCTAGGTTCTATACCACAACTGCAAACCACTGATCCAACCCATCAATTTGTACTTAATTCGTAAAAAATAGATATAGTAGGGTTCTTAAAAAAATTAAAAACAAAACAATAAATTGCAGTAACAGTTCACGAGGCATTCCTATTAATTCCTCTCCACAATTATTCTTATTTCCACCTACCCTAATTAATTCACGCAATGCAATTCACAATGCAATTCCCTCATTAATGATATAATCACACTCCCACAAGTCTCCCATTTAACTACCCCATTAATTAAGACATCTCCCCCCACCATTATTCTTCTTCAACTAATTAATCCTTTCATTGATGTTGCTTAATGATTCACGAAGCAATCCCTTCAACTATTAATTCATCCTTCTCGAGAATGCATTACCAATTAATTCAATCTTCTTAATGGTTAGTCTTCATCAAACCCTATATGTCATTATTCATAGTTCATCTCGAAAATACATCATAGGTCATAATATCTTTGAAAAATTTGTAGAAAAAAAAATATAGTAGCCTTTTCATATACAAAGAATTCTCTTCTTAATTGTTTTCTTAAACCAACCGTACAATGAAAGGTCAAATCTGAAATTTGAAATTCTCATAATTAAAAATCGAAATTAATGCTATTTAATTAATACAATTTCGTAAATTGCATCTTGGCCCTTTGATTCTATCAAACTCATATCCCACCATTTTGGATCATTTTCTAGGTTCTTCAATTAATTGTCAAGATTGCATAAATTAGATATTTTTTGTCCATGATGCACTATAATTCGAATTCTGCAATCCTCCTTCATCTACTCTTTCTCTCTCAAAGAAGTCACGTTCACATCTTTCATCACTTCAAACCTATTCAATGTCGATTTCACCAAATGTCGTTTTCAATTTATGACATTTTAGTTGAAAACATAAATTTTTCCTCCCACTCATGAATATTTTTTATTTTCAAATTAGGCTTAATCTCTCTCTACATAGTTCGAATTAGATTTATTTATTTCTCTATATTTGAAATCTTTTTTACAATTATCAATTTTCTAACATTTAGTTAATGTTATGTACTGATCAATTTTTTTTAATTTAATCGAAATTAATCTGAATATTTTTGTGATTTTGACGCAGATGATGAACATATATTAAAAATAAATGAGGATGAAGATATTATAAAGAATTAAAATTAAAGATGATGAAGGTATTGAGAAAAATGATGCAGATGAAGATACGAAGGAAGCCGCCAACAATATTCGAAGGTAAATACACTACTTCTAATTAATTTATTAATTCATTCATTTATTAATTCATTCATTTATTAATTCATTCTCTCATTATTCCACACGGTTTGTAATACTCCATGTTGGAGTATTTTTTAGAACATGGAATAGGCCCGATGTTGGGATGCTCTAAAAAAATTTGATATATTGTGTTTTTTAGTATATTATTATAGTATACTCCGAAAATATTATTATTTTAGTAAATTATCTAAACATTTTTAGCGAAAATTTCAATATATTAAGTTTACATTCTTTAGAGAATATTCGCGAAATACATGAAAATATTTTAGTATTAAAATTAATTGATGAGTTGAATCTAAATACTTTTGACATAAGAATTCGAAAAATAATTGTTCGAAGTATAATCTTCATAATTAAGTGAAAGGATAAGATCGACCACGGTTTGCTGTATTTTCTTAATGCCTTTGTTTCATTGCATTTTTTCTTAATATTTTTTTAATATTTTTCGGAAGAATATAATAAAAATATGCGTTTACATTGCAGGGTTGAGAAGACACAACTGTGATCAGGATTGTATTAAAATCAATTGATTTCAGATCTAATTACATTTTTTTTGATCATGGAGAGCTCATAGTTTCAATTAGTTAAACTATCAAGAAAGGGCTTTGAGTAATCAATGGTAATTATCTAATCTAATTAAACATTTTTTTAGCTTAGTTTATTTCATTATTTTTTATATATAATAGTGTCTATAATATATGGTGTGGACGAGTAGGCCTTCATATCGTATTTGTCAGTTATATACTTCCATATACAATTTGTCAGGTATATACTATTTGGATATACTTCCATATCGTATTTGTCAGTTATCATGAAATAAATACAGTAACGAGTAGGCTAACTGATTTGTTAAAAAATGGAAGTACATGCCTCCACTTTATATTTGTTATATAAATGTTCATATGTATTAACATTAGTTTTGTACGATATATTTCAAAGGATGGTATATATGAACCTTTATAAAAGTTATATGAACTTTTATAGAAGTTTATGACTTTTCAACTGTGATTATTTCTAATTTCGATTATAGTTATAATATTGTGCTATTTTCTAATATTTTTCTCTGATTATGATTTCTAATTTTTAAGATTAGTTATGATTTCTAATTTTTGAATAGGCTGCTTTCCAATTGTCATGATTTCTAACTTTTATAGCTATGATTTCTAATATTTTCAATTGTGATTATTTTTAATTATTGAGTATCACAGATTATGCTCCATAATTATGTATAGTAAAAATTTCAAAAAGAAAGGCAACACGAAGTATATAGTATCATTGTCTACGAATTGTCTACGAATCATAATATATGTTTAGAGTATAAAAAAACGTCTTATCAATCCTATTTCCGAAATGGAATGATTTCTTATCAATCATATTTTTTACGTATGGTAATTATTCCATATAAGTTGATATTTTAATTTGTCATGATAATTATTTGATTGCCAATCTTACCGTAAGTGATTTATTAACATATGCCCATTTAATATCGAGTTGTGATTTTCACTCTAAAAAAAAAAAAAAAATATCGAGTTGTGATTTCTAATATTTCCAATTGTGATTATTTCTAATTACCGAGTATCACAAATTATGCTCCATAATTATGTATAGTAACAATTTCTAAAAGAAATGTACTACGGAGTATATATAGTAACATTGTCTACCAATTATCTACGAATCATAATACTCCGTATATAATTAGAGTATAAAAAAAATGTCTTATCAATCATACTTTCCGAATCATATGATTTCTTCTCAATCATATTTTTAAGTATGATAATTACTCCATATAAGTTAATATTTAAACATGATATTTTTATTTTAACATTTCTTTTAATTATATAATTATATGCATTACTTCATTTTAACCCGATTTATTATGATTAATTCATTAACTATTAGTAATCGTTCCTTACCAAATTGTATTTTTTTATAAGTAATTAACTTAGGAAATTGATTAATTTATTTCTTAAATAAGTGGTGGTAAATTAGGTGCAAAAAATAAGTGAACTGATTTCTTAAATAAGGCTCTTAAATGCATTTGCAGTCCCCAAATGTATAATTTTCTTTGATTAGGTATGCATAATTTGTAGTCTCAAATACAGTTAAAACGACTCTTCATTATCTACTCCTCTAATTGTCTATACTTCTTGGAATCGAGAAAAATTAAATTTTATAATTTATATCCCATTGGGAGTTGAGGCTTATGCCAAATATGATTTAATGAAGACATAAATATATTACGGAGTACTTCGTAACTCATATAGAGAAGATTTTGCTATAATTAATACGAGTAACTAATACATGCATCGGTAAAAATGTTGCACTACTACCATTGTTGAGACACGTTTTTTTTCTATTAACCAGAGAAAGCAAAAAGCATTTCACATGTCATCAATTATTCCGTTGGTAAGTGTTATTTTGCTGATTTTTGTCCCAAAATTCTACTCTTAATGTAGATGATTTTATTATCTGGTTTGATTTTAATTGGCCGTTTTTTCTTTAATTAGCTAATTAATTGACTTTCAACTTAGTTAATGTATATTGATCATATTTCTCGAAATTTTGTTACTGTGCATCGATGTTTCTATATGTAGGTACGGACTCAAGAAAGACGGGATAAAGTGAGTCGAAACGGGTCAAACAAAAGCCAAAAGTTTCATTTTAACTATTTCATTATAATCAAACAATATTCAATATAGGTCTTTGAGTTATACGAGTACCATATATACGTTTAATAAAACTCAATGTTAGTCTTTGAATGTTAGTGTAACACCCCGTATTTTTAAACAACCTTCTAGAAATACCTTCTACTTTACGTTCTATTTTATTGATGGATAGAAATTTCATATTTTATTTCTATAAATTTTCTCATTTTATCATTTATTTCAAAAGTTGTAACATGTCATTTTATTTATTTAAATTATTTTACTATTATTTATATTAGATTTTTCAGCTCAGCTTAAAGACAACTTAAGTCGATCATAACTCTTTCATTAATTCTTATACTTGCAAACTCCAATATACATTTTGAAGATGGGAGTGACTACTATGACTCCCTAGAAGAAGTCAAGGACAAATTCAACGTACAAATATTAATATTACGTTATCAATTAGTGATAGTTTATATATTACGTTATTTTCGACGATACACATTTCCTTATTAACCTAAACAGCGTCCGACAACAACCATTTTATACATATTATACTAACATACTACGTAGGATACTTCGTCTTAGTAGTACGCAAAATAGTACGTATATATTAACGACGTAACATTCGAGTAACGCAAATAGTAAGTACTTTCATACGCAATATTAATTTACACACACCGTTTCATGACATCTTACTTATGTAATAATGCACAACTACCTAAAGACTCTTAGACGTAAACAGTAATAGAACAACAACCCGTGAAATTTTTCACGGGCATAACACTAATATAACCTTATTTTCCACTCTATTATTATGTTTTTGTTAGTTTCGAGGACGAAACTTCTTTTTAGTGTGGAAGATTATAAAACCCCTGATTTTATAAAATAAATTAAATTAAACTTATATTTGTATTTTTATTTATTTACGATTTATCTCGTAATTCTTAAAATTATTATGAAATGAATTTATCGTTTAATCGTTTCAAACTCCTAAAATTTTATTTGACTCGGAAACTCTTCTTATTAAAACATATTTTTATTTATGTTTCGATCCATTTTATATATTTAACTCAGTTCTTATCGAAAGTCTATTTCGACGATTTAAATTCTAAATTCTTTTTATTTATTTATATTTAAGTTCGAATTTCTATTCTCGGCTCGAAGTTCATTTATTTGAAATTTCGTCGATCAAAACATTTATTACTTTTTTTCGAGAAATCAATTTTAATTCACTTTATTGAAGATTTAGTATTTATCGGGAAATTCTATTTCACCGTCTAATTATTTAATTCTATAAGCTTCGTTTTCGTCCCGAGTACCTTATTTACTCATTTTATTTGACCCTCGATTATTTATTTTATTGACTTTATTTTAATTCGATTTCTTGGGTCAGTCAAGTTACGTCCCTCGAACCCGTGTCCTAGTGACACCTATTCGATGTTTTCCTAACATGTTTTAATTGTTGCACACCAAGTGCTTCATTCCCCCTCTTCCTTTTACTATTTCCACCGCCCCACTTATTCTTTTCACCTTCCTCTTCTTTACCCACTCATTTACGTTCAACTCCCCTACTCCCTTCATTCTTTTCCCTTGACCACCGCTTCATCCCTCTTGGTCTTCTCACGCATTCTACGTATTCCCTTAATTCATCTCGCTTTTGCCAGCCTCCATCGTCAATATTATTGGCTACCTCCTCCTCCCTTTATACCATTGCAACCAGCACCTCTTCTCGATTCTTTACTCCCTCTACAGCTGGAATTCGTTGCCGCTGCTGCGTTCTGCTGCTGTTGCGGTACTGCTCTGCTGTTTCTTCTTTTCTCCCTTTTTCCTTCTTTGTTTGTTGCTATTGTTATCGACATTGCTGCTGTCTTTGTCATCTCATTGTCGTTTTTGCTGCCGCTGACCTGTTGTACGCTACTTCTCCTTTTCTGTTCTTCCTCTTCCTCTTCTAATTTTGTTCGTTTGGCTGTTTACTGCTGTTTTATGCGGTTCGGTTGTCGGTTTTCCATCTCTCTGTCTGTTTTCTTCTTTCTCGTTTTTCTTTCTCCTTCTTTTTCTTCTTCTTCTTCTTCGTTCTATTCTTATGTCTCGGTTGCTGCTACTGTCTTTTCTTTCGTATTTGATTTCTGTTATTTTTGGTCTGGTTGTCGTGCTGCTACAATACTGCTGTCTTGTCTGCTGTTGTGGTTTTATGCCGATCAGCTGCTGTTTTCCGTCTCCCTGTTCTGCTTCTTCTCCTTCTTATTCTTTGCTTCTTTTAATATTTTTCTTTCACCGATTCTTGTTGCTGTAGTTGCTGCTACGCTGCGGTTGTCCTATTTTCGGTCTTTTTCACTTTGTTCTTCTTCCCCTTCTTAAATCTTCCTCTTTTGTTCTCCTGTCTGCTGCTCTTCTTCATTTCTGTTTGATGCTTTCCGCTGCTGCTACCCTCGTTTTTCTGCTCCGTCGATTTGTTGTTGATGTCCGTGTTTCATGCTATTGCTGATGCTATTACCGCTGCTGTAGCTATATTGTGGGTGCTATTTTCGTTGTTATCATTTCAGTGTTGCTCTTTCTTCTTCTTCTTCCTATCATTCTTCTCCTTCATCTCTTGTTTCGTTGCTGCTGCTGTTTGTCGTGCATCCGCTGCTATATGTTTTCCTTATTCTAGTCTTTTCCAACTTTCTCTATTTTCGACTCCTTGGTTTTCCGTGTCTTCATGTATCGGATTTTCGTTGGAGTCTCAAGCTATTTAATGAAACAAGTTTCAAGACGACATTCGAGTTCGTGACTGCAATTTGGAATATTAGACGAGCAAATGCTTTGAAGTTATTGATTCGACACGAGGTAACTTTAGGACGTTACTCGATGTTATATCGTATGTTTGAGTAGTAGTATGTAGTAAATATTTTAACTTCGGTTTTCTAATTTTAGCTATATATTATTGCTAATTATATTCTTTTAAATCGTATTTATAAATATTTTACAAGTTTTCGATATCGTTTTACAAATCGTTAGTAATTTGACTATTTACGATCGTTATAATATTTTGTTGGCTATCGTGACACTAGTAACTAAATAATGTTGATTTCATATTTTCGTCATATTTTGTTAAGTTATAATTTTTTTGACTCAAAACCGTATTTTTATATTATAATCGAGATTTGTACACTTGTTTAATAAATTAATTAACGTTTTACGATTTATACTAATAAATGAGAAAATAGTCGATTTAGTTTTAAATATATTTTTAATCGAGACTATTTTCACTAATTATTTCCGGTTGACTATTTTTATTAAAATCCGTATTATTTATTAATAAAAGCTATTTATTAAAAATAATTTGAAGTCTTTGTAACTCTCAGTTTATTTACAAAACTCATTGATTCAATTAATTTTGATATCGTTTTTCTTAAAATATCTATTTTCTAAAATCTATAGTTTTAACTCGATTTCCTAATTATTTATATAATACTCTATATTAACTTATTATATTTTCTTTACGTTTTGAGTAACAAATTATAATCCTTTATATTGACTTATTATATTTTCTTTATGTATTAAGTAACGAATTTAGAAATATAATAAAGTTACGATAACGACGATAATAATAAAATGTTAATTTCGTTAGAAATGCTATTTTTATACATTTCACTTATTTTAATAACTTACGTATTTTCTATAAGACTTTCTATTTTAAGTAAGTTTCTAAAATTAGTAAGTTTCTATTTACAGAAAGTTTCCCCTTCATTATAAAATGTTTATTCCCTTTTGTCTTCATATTATTTATAATGATTATTTATTCTCAATATCGATAATGGCTTGTTTTGGAGTTATGGAGTATGGGCCAGTGTGAGGTTTAGAGTAATACATTCTGAGGTTTACGTTTTTGCCATCAACTATAAAGCTGGTGTGTCTTTATAGGGCACACTGGTTGTTGAACCGAGCATATGTTGTGTTCGGGAGTGTGTGTACATTTTGACCTTAAACTCGTGCCTCGCAGTGTAAGACGCCGTCGGGTTGAACTGAGTATTTATGGTGCTCGGGAGGGGTGTGCGTATTATCTTAAACTAGGGTCACGCATTGGTTGAGTAGCCTAGTTAGAGATCGAGGTTTGATTTGTTTGGATTAAGTTCTCGAAGCTAGTTTTAGTATTCTCCTAGTGAAAGTCTAGCCGTCTACACTAATCCTATCCATAACGCCATTTTTGAATATTTATTATTATCGATTGATTTGATTTGCAGGTAGGCAAATGCTTTAAGTTTCACTGAAAACTTATTTTTATTATATCGTTTTAATGTTTTCCCTTTTTAAATAATTTGATATAGTAATACTATTATTTTTCCATATGATATAATATGGCTGGGAGAACGTCCGGGTTACTCCCCACTGACGTGGCTGTTATGTTTTTAACATGACAGGTATTTGCTGCTGGGTTTTGGGTGTGAGCTTGCTAGTAGCGTGGATCCTACTCTTCCTTCAATCATGTTTATTTATGGATTTGTATAAACCCGTTTGGAGATTTTACTTTTAGCCCTTTAGTAAAAGGAGGCCTTTGTGTTGACTTACCATTTCTTTTAATAAGATATAGTTTGTCAGTGTGTTTTAATCCCACTCTACAGTGTTTCCATTACTGTATTGCGTTAGAATTTCTAGGGGATTACAAGATTGCTTCTGTGGTAGGATGGAACCCGATACTTCGTCCTGCCGTCCTGCTTTCGGTCTATGACCCGAGGAGGAAGCTTCGAGAATTTTTAGGACTTTCCCATAATGAAGTATCTTGAATGGCTGGAGATGACAACACAGTTTCTTTAATTGATCTGGCAAAGAAATTTATGAACCCGCATGATGTTCGGGTCAGACCGATTCATAGCCGTAGGGCTTTCTCTTTTTGTATGCTCCATGTTTATGCTTTTGAAGGTCACATGGATTTGTTGTCGTGCATGGGCGACGTTCGTCTCTTCACCGTGGTTGACCTGATGGAGACGGAGCACAGTCCGGCTTGGCTTATCACGGGTGAAATTATCCAAGGTCTAGATAATCGTAAGAGGGATTCGTTGGCCCGTCTAACCGGAAGCACGCGTTTATTGCAGGTATATTACCTCGAATTTTCCTGATTTTTCCCGATTTCTCGATTTTTGTCTTGCGATTTTTCTGCTGCAGTGGGCGCTCGATCGAGTCACCCTGGCACTCGATCGAGTCACCCTGGCACTCGATCGAGTGCCCTCGTAAAAACCTTTTGTTTTGGTTTTAGAGGTACCACTCGATCGAGTGGCCCCTAGGCACTCGATCAAGTGCCCTTATGCGGACGCTTACTTTGTCTCGGAACTCATATTTTTGCTTCCTTTTTCAGATTTGGCTATACGAGAGGTTATCAGTGATAGATCCTCCCCTTGACTCGAGCAGCTATCGTCATAATCAAGCGATGACAAGGAGACGGGCCATTGATTTTTCTCGCCAGATTACGCAGAAGTATTGGGACGAGGTGTTATCTTTCCATAGCGGTCCGTTGATTCGATGGGTAGTGCCGTGGTGGCCCATCTATGTTTGGACAGGTTTGGACCCGAGGGATAAGGCTCGTTATCAAGTGATTTTGTCTTTCAGGCAGACGATCCATCTTTATCCCGACCGCAAACTAAGGCAGTATGGTTGGACTCAAAGAATCCCGGAGGTTGAAGCAGTTGTGAGTGATCCTACCCAACTGACTGATGTGATGTGCGATACCTGGATGCAAAGATGGTGTACCCGGCATACTTGGCCTATTCCTAAATCTCGCCACTCAATCTGGGTTTCAGACTCCTATGTGAAGTGGACTAAATCAGGTGATGCCAAAGCCCGAGCTGCTCTGAAGGTTGATGAGGCTTTTGACCTGCTGTGAAGAGAGCAAGTTAAAGACAATAGGGGCTTCTTCGACGAAGGAGACACTCCGGCTACTCTAGTCCGTCTAATGTCAAGTCAGGGAAAGAAGTCTAGGACTCAAGCTGAAGGGTCTAGTGCTAAAGGTGCACGGGGGAAAGTGGGCCCCCAGACTGACTTGGAAAGGAGACTTGGCCCAAGACTAGCAGTGCAGGACCGACTTGGCCCGCGGGACAGGCTACCCGAACATGTACGGACTCGACTTGGACCGGTGACAATAGCAGAAAACCCGTTGTCGAAGAAACGGGTTCGAGCTAAGGAGGTTCCCCTCGTGATCCGGGAACGTTCGCCCCCACCTCGGCGACCTCGGGTTCCACGCGACCCAAAGGACAAAGGAAAGGGCAAGATGCATGAATATTAGTCTCCTTTGTTTTATTATTTAAGTATTATTACTATTTTTTTGCGGTGTATTTTTTTTGTGCTTGCCGTTTTTGGCGTTTTTTTTCGTGTGGTGTAATTTTGGATTTCCCGAGTTGATCGATTCCCAATAAAAGACATATTAGTGAATACCGTTCCCTTCTTTTCGTTATTGCAGTGGTTGTACCCTTTTGAGAGGTTGCCTACGTATCCACAATTAGCAGAATCAAACCAAACGTAGTTCAAAATATGATTTTTGTAATTTTTCGAAATACATCAAGACTATTAGTTCGGGATGTGCGACAGTAGAATAGTTAATTCTAACTTATTGACTTGCTTATGATTTTTTTGAAAATTTATAGAAGGCAAAATTTTATAAATTTTTGCAAATGACATTGAGATACGGTTTATGGGTAGTAGCGCTTCAGCTGGTCCAAGTTGGTCGGGTTGACGAACTCGTTCCCGTCCAGGTCTGTCAGCATCACCGCTCCTCCAGATAGGACTTTCTTTACTAAGTACGGCCCAACCCAATTGGGTTTGAATTTTCCTCTTGGGTCAACCGGTAGTAAGGCACGAACCGATTTTAGGACTAAATCCCCTTCTTTGATGTTTCTAGGCCTAAATCTTTTGTTGAAAGCCCGTTGGATCCTCTTTTGATATATCTGGATATTGTTGAGGGCCCTGGATCGCCGTTCGTCTAGGAGAACTAGCGAATCGTATCGGGCTTGGACCCAATCTGCTTCAGGTACTTGGCTTTCAAGTAAAATCCTTAGGGATGGTACTTCTAGTTCGACCGGTTGGACCGCCTCCATTCCATACGTTAAATAATATGGAGTCGCTCCGGTTGCGGTGCGAATTGACGCCCGATACCCCCAGAGAGCGAATGGTATTTTGTCGGGCCAGTCCCGATAATTCTCAGCCATCTTTTTAAGTATGGTGACAATTGTTTTATTAGCCGCCTCTACCGCGCCATTTGTTTGGGGACGGTAGGGTAAAGATGTATGCCTCTGAATCTTGTATTTTGCTAACAACGCAGCGGTTTCAGCTTGGAAATGGGTTCCATGATCACTGATAAACTCATGTGGGATCCTGTATCGGCATATGATCTTATTTTGGATAAACTTGGCCACATGCTTGGCGTTCAAGATGCGATATGACTCGGCTTCGACCTATTTTGTGAAATAGTCGATAGCTACCAAGATGAAACAACGGCCTCCCGTCCCGGAAGGGTGCACCTTGCCAATTATATCAATACCCCATGTCGAAAATGGCCATGGTGATGTCATGGTTTATAATAGGGAAGATGGCATATGTTGCACGTTGGCAAAGATCTGATAGTTATGACAGTGCTTGACATATAACTGACAGTCCATTTCCATGGTGTTCCAATAATATCTGAGCCTCATGATTTTCCGGGCTAACATATGGGCATTCATATGTGGGCCATTTTCACCATCGTGTACTTCGGCCGTAACCTTTTCGGCCTGTATTTTATCGATACACAGGAGGAGAGCCCCCTGCGCCATCTTTTTGTATAACTGCCCATCGTCCGTACGAACAAATTGGGTCGCCAATCTTCGCAAGGCCTTCTTGGCCCGGTTCTCAGTTTCTGGGGGATACTCTCCCGTTGTCAAGTAGGTTAGGACGGCCTGATACCAAGGTTCTGGGTCAGTTATCTCGATATCTTGGATGGCGTGAATATATGCTGGCTCAGACCGTCTTTCAACGCAGATTGGCATGCTAGTTAGATGCTCCGGGATATTTAGCAGGGACGCCAATTTGGAAAGTGCATCTGCGAACTGATTTTCTTCCCGAGGTAGATAGATATATTCCATCTTCTGGAATTGTTTCTCTAGAACCCATACTCGTGCTTGGTAAGACACGAGATTGGCGTTCCGAGTTTTCCATTTTTGGAGCGCTTGATTGATGACCAGTGATGAGTCACCGTGGACCCGGAGATTCGTTACTCCTAAATCAGTGGCGGCTTGCAACCCGTGAATGCATGCTTCATATTCGGCTGCGTTATTGGTCACGTCAAAGTCCAGTTTAATGGATAACGGGGTATGCTCCCCTGGTGGCGAGATTAACAGAATCCCGACTCCGAATCCTCGGAAATTGGACGCCCCATCAAAATACAAGTCCCATGTTTTGGTGTCCGTATGGAATATGTCTTCGTCAGGAAAGGCCCAAGTATCGGTGTGTCCCTCCTCAGATATCGGACTATCGGCGAGGAATTCTGCCACTACCCGGCCCTTGATGGCTTTTAATGGTACAAATTTGAGGTCAAACTCTGCGAGCATCAAAGTCCATCTGGACATTCGACCGTTAAGGATGGGCTTCTCGAACAAGTACTTGATAGGATCCATTTTGGATAAAACATGTATGTACTTCGTGGCTAAGCATGTAGTGTCGGAGCTTTTTAGTGGCCCAAACCAGATCTAGGCACGTCTTTTCGAGCATTGTGTACTTGCACTCGTATTCTAGGAACTTCTTACTGATGTAGTAAATAGCCCGTTCCTCTTAATCGACTGTCTGGGCCAGCATAGCCCCCATGGCTGTCTCGGTCGTTGTTAGGTATAACGACAAAGGTAGGCCGGGTTGAGGTGGCATTAATACCGGCGGAGCCGACAGGATCTCCTTGATTTTGTCAAAAGCTATTTGACATTTGTCGTCCCACAGTACCCGTTCTTCTATCTTCAGTTTTTGAAAATGGCATCGCATACCATGGTTAGCTTTGAGATGAATCAACTGATGTATTGGACTTTCCCGAGGAACCCCCTTATTTCTTTTTCGGTTTTGGGTGGCAGCATCTCGGTGATGGCCTTGATTTTAGCTGGGTCGACCTCGATGCCGCGTTGGCTAACGATATGGCCCAGTAATCTGCCTGATGTTACCCCAAAACTGCACTTTTGAGGGTTGAGCCTCATATTGTACTTACGCAGTCTGGTGAAGAACTTTCTTAGGGCCGAGATGTGCCCGCTTCGGTCTTTGGACTTGACGATCATGTCCTCCACATAAACCTTCACTTCCTTATGTTTCATATCGTGTAATAAGGTGGTGGCGGTCCGTTGATAAGTGGCTCCGGCGTTGATGAGCCCAAACGGCATAACGGTGTAACAGTAAGTACCCCAAGGTGTAATGAAAGTGATCTTACTCATATCCTCTTCTGCCATTTTGATCTGATTGTATCCGGTATACCCGTCCATGAATGATAGAAGGGCATGATCGGCTGTGTTATCCACCAGTATGTCGATGTGCGGTAACGGAAAATCGTCTTTTGGGCTAGCTTTGTTAAGGTCCCGGAAGTCCACACATACTCGCACCTTGCCGTCCTTCTTGGGTACCGGCACGATGTTCGCGACCCAGTCTGGATATTCAGACACTTGTATAAAGCCCGCTTTGAATTGTTTGTCTACTTCTTCTTTGACTTTGAGAGACCATTCGGGCTTCATTCTTCGGAGCTTCTGTTACTGGCTTACACCCATCTTTGATGGGTATACGGTGCTCAGCTATTTCCCGATCTATTCCCGGCATGTCCTTGTAGGACCATGCGAAGACGTCTTTGAACTCTTGGAGGAGGTCTGCGAATTGTTTCCTCTCCTCGGGATCTAAAGATAGGCCCAGCTTAAGCATCTGGGGCTCTAAAGTGGTTCCCACGTTGATGGACTCAGTTTCTTCAATTACCGGATCTCGGGATTCCCTTTGTTCGAGCTGCTCGATCAGATGCGGAGGAAGGGGTACCTGTTCGTCGGGTTTCTCAATGTCATTGCATATAAAAATTTTGAAATTGGAAGAATTTTGGAAATAAGACAAGTTGTAAGCAGAACGGTTTTCGTTATTATTATTAATAGTAAATTTTGAGAATAGCTCGAATAGAGCGGCCATCTGATCGTTGGTCAGTGGCGGGATATGGAGTGCTCTCGGGACAGGCCCCGAGACTCCAGTGGCTAAAGGGAGAGGGGTTACAGATTGGACTCTAGCACCAGACCCTCTAGACTCGGACTCTGACTCCGACTCTGACTCTGACTCTGACTCAGACTCGGTATCCGGCATATCTCCCTCGCTGGTGGTTAGCTTGTAAACCTGTCCTTGGCTGTCGGTCCACTTGATGGTCTTCCTCCAGGCCCTCTTCCCGGCATCTGTACCAACTTCGGAGATCAGCTTCGTTGGATCGAACCGGTTGCTGCGGAGGATCAGGTTGATCAGATCATCCTTTGGGGCGGGCACGGCCTTGTCTTCCCCGAATAGGATCCCCAGCACGGGTTCGGAGTTGTTCTCGCCTTCCCTAGACTCAGTTTGAACAAGGGTGAATATATCATCGGGGATGAAATTGCATTCCCGAGCCGTTTTGGTCTCGGGATATGTGATAGCGGGTTGGTAAAGGCCCACTTGGATTGCCCTAAATACTGGAGTGACAAACCTGATTATATTTGCCCGATCCGCATTTTTCGGGCTCAAAGTATACCCCAAACCGAACCGAGACCCTTCGTTGTTTAGGACCTCGATAACCTTCCCAACCGGGAGATGTGGCCTCGAAGTGGCTCCCGGTAGGTAACCCAAGTTTTGTAGCATCGTGTTGATGCTAGTAGTGAAGTAAGGCCTGAAGAGATATTCCTCCTCAATCATTCCCACGAAGTCGAATCCCCGTGGTTCGGCCCGACTCGTGGCGTTGCAGCTAGCCACAGTCATGGGGGTCGCCTCCAGTGTGATGACACCGTCCTGGAGTGGCATCTTGACTTTTCTGTGAAGGGTAGAGGATACGGCCTTGACTGCATGGATCCAAGGCCTTCCTAGTAGCAGCTGAAGGACGAGGTGACATCAATCACCTCAAACTCCAATTCTTTCTCGATTGGGCCCGTTATTATTGTCAGCTTAACGGCCCCGGCAACCGGTTTTGGGCTTCCGTCGAAAGCCTGGATAGTCTGCGCCGTCGGGAGATAGTTGGCCTCGGTGATGCCGAGGGCCTTAGCGGTCCTTAGGGAAAGGACATTTACGGCAAATCCGTCATCAATTAGGGTCATCGGGAGGTACTTCCCTCGGCAAATGACCGTGATGTATAGGGCCAGGTTATGGGCGGCACCAAACGGTGGTAGATCAGACTCAGAGAAGGTTATGAGTGGGCCTTCTTCTTTGGATTTGCCCTTGAGATAGGGCATGATAGTGGCTACCATTTCAGCGGGGGTAACCTGGGAGTCGACCTTGATTTGATCGAGAGCCTTAGTCAGTGCCTCTCGATGTTCTTGGGAGCTAACTAGTAACTGCCATAAAGTTAAATCAGCTCGAACCCTTTTCAATTGTTGGACCAAAGCCGTGTCGTTTTTTGGTTTCTCGAGAGTAGGTTCCGTCCTGGCAGGTTCAGTGACGGTTGTTGGAGTAGAGCGCCTGGTGGTGGCGAGGTGGTTGGTGGCTAAGGCCTTGGACTTAGCTTTTCGAACCTCTTCACTGGTGATGGGGACGGCTTCCTCTTTGGTTAGGTAGATGTCGTCCTCATTATCGAACCATATCCCGTTAATTTGTGGGATATAGGGGGAAATGAGGTCTGAACAGTCGATTACCTCCCCAATGAATATAGCATGGGCACTGAACGAGTTTTCTTTGTTGCTCGGCTTGTCTCCGGACAATGGGATTTTCCCGCTTTCGATCAGATCTTGGATCAGATGCTTCAATTTCCAGCATTTTTCCGTATCATGCCCATTACCTCGATGATATTGGCAGTAGGATTGGGCATAGTAGCTTTTGGGCCTTTTCTCCACGAGAACTTCTGGAGTTGGGCCTATCGGTTGGATTAGGCCCTTTGACGATAGCCTTTGTAAGGCGCAGGTATAGGTAGTCCCTATATCCGTGAATACCCGATTTGGAGTATTCTTTTTGGATGAGGTATCCAGCAGATTGACCTCATAGAAAATGTTGCGGGTCGCAGCTGCAGGTGTGGGCTTGCTCACAGATGAACTAGACCCTTTATATCCCTTGGTAGAGGCCTTAGTCAGGCTCTCTAACCGTAAATCATCCTCGATCCTTGTACCCATTTCACTTAGGGCGGCAAAACTTGGGATGATGGCATACCGGAGATGGACCCGGTAGGATGGGAGGAGATTCTTGACAAAGGCCTCCACTAGCACCTTCTCGCTGGGCTTATCAACCAGCTTCACACTTTCGGCCCGCCATCTTTGGAGATATTTGGTGAACCCTTCTTTGGGCTCTTGGGCCATCACTTTCAGAGTACGCATTGTAGTCTGGATCTCGGTATTATCAGCGTAATTCCGAGCAAATTCAGTAGCCACCTTCGTCCCAAGTCTTGTACTTCTTGGAATCGAGCCTGTAGTACCAGGCCTTGGGGTGCTTCTCGAGAGGAGAAGCAAATAAGTGCTTAAACATGGTGGATTTCACCCCTTTGACCGTCATGAATTCTTTAAAAGCCCGGATGTGGTGGATTGGGTCTTTAGTACCCTCAAACATCGGAATTCTCGTGTGGTTGAGGTTGACAGGTAGCTCGTCATCCGAAGGCGAATAGGAATGAGCATTTTCAGTGTGAATCGAGTTGTTTGTCGACAGGTGGACATGTTCTTCAAGCTTGCGAACAGCGCCGATTAACTCGGCTATGGGCCTAGTGGGCTCAGATCCAGTGGGAGTCTCTTTCTCCACGGCACTCAGACGGGTGGCCAAAGTGGTCTGGTCAGTCCGGATGGCCGTCAGTTGCGTTTTCATCTTGGCCAGTGCGGCGGTCAGTTGATCCAAAGTCGCCCGCATTTTCCGTTTTCTGGTTTCGGGTGGCCTGTCTGTAGGAACACCGGGTAATCAGAAACTAGCCCAAATCCCGGAATAGAAAGTACATCCCGAACAAGAATGAAAAGGGAAATGACTCGGAAAATACACCTAGACGGGTGACTTGTGAAAGGTGGGCCTTCCTTAGGATTCGGCGGGTGGGCCGAGTCCTGTTCGAAGAAAGGTCCACGTGAGACATCCCCAGACTTTGGACTCGATTGTGTAGATGGGCCCTCCTTTGTAGGAGTATGTCCTACGTAGGTGGGCCTTGCCTTAGTCTAATAAGGCGGACTGGGATAGGGAAGAAACTCGTGATGTAAGATCGACAGAGTTTCGACGCTAGAGACTTCGACGATTTAAGACACGACCCGACACTGCTAAATACGGGAAGTCCTAAGAAGAGGAAGGTTTTGAAAAGGATTTTTAGAAAAAATCCGAAAAAAAATGGTGGAGGGGCCCGATTTTTCGAAAATCAAAAAAAATGTACCGGGCCTCGATTTTGAGAGTTCGAAAATATTTTCGAGTTTTGAAATGGGCAGAATACCGGCTAGAAATAGGCTATTTTGAGTAAAATCATAAGTCCTAAATTCGGTATACGTCCCGGGTTTTGAAATTGGATAGTTTGAAAAGATGCAATTTTTGAAAAAGACGGTTTTTGAAAACGACACAGAAACCAAGTAGCATATAGTCACGCAAGCATTATAACCTGCCATGTATGCTTTACACTAAGTCTCGGTCGGTCTATAAAGGGTCTATACCAGTGCCCATAGCCTAGACGTGAATCGGGACGGACTCTCTAAGTCGAGTTGAGCTTAGAACATGCCGTGAAACCCATACGAATCGACCATGGACACCTTTGACATATTCATATTGGAGTACATCACGATATAGTGGGACGTCGGTCGCGAGTACCGGCCCGGGAAGATACGGGGTTATGCATGAACCGTAAAACTAAAGCGCGTATTGTACTAGTCAAACGATTTTTATTCGAGTCTCACCATGAGGATGCCGATGGTAAGTCACGCATCAGTTAATCCCCAGCGGAGTCGCCAAATTGTGGACATAACATAGGTCCACCCCGACACGGCCACGCGCGGGTTTGGGGAGGCGAATGAATCTCCATATGAGAATGGATCGAATTGAAATTTAAATCGAAGTGGAGTCGCCACCGAACATTGTGGGAGTTCGGGCCCGTTCGAACCCACTCTATGTCGTAGTGGGCCATGCACAAAGTATGGCCCATTTCCGATGTCAGAGTTTATTGGGCTCGTCCCTTTGCATTTGATACCTATACCGACATTATCGGATACCGTGCATTGAATGACTCTTGTGCGCCAACGATTTCGGGCATCCGGAAACCGAGGTTCTGAGTAAGGGGTGAGGGTACGTGTTGGGAAGTTCACAAAGAACACCCAACCCCGCCCGCACATTAGCGGCCTTTACTAAGATATCGAGTGACTTTCAAATACGCGTGCTAGTAGTTCGGTTAAATGATATGCAAACGTTGTTTTCCCTAAGCATGTGAGAAATTGAACGGGTTTCTTGGTCGATTTAACGCAACTAATTCTAACGTCAAAGTTAAATTTAGCATGTGGGTTCATTTTAGTACCATAAAATAAACAAAATAAATTGACAAGAAAAATAACAAACTTGTTAGTAACGGTATAACGATAATAACGGTTTGCGAATTATAGAATAATATTGAATGATATCGAATAATGTAAACGTGATGCATGGTTTTTGAAAAAGTAGTAGTACACGTGATTGATTTAACACGTGTTGACCTAAGTCATAAAAAAAAGTATTACCGAAACTAGAAGACAGTGTAGGACTCACGGTTTTGACGTGATAAAGGGCCACTCGACCGAGTCATTGAAGGACTCGACCGAGTGGACCTCTAGAAGAGCTTCTGTCCCATTTTTTTAGACCCTACTCGATCGAGTTATTGACGAACTCGACCGAGTACGCTGCCACTCGACCGAGTCATTACGGGACTCAACCAAGTGGTGGTCAAAAAATCATTCTGTCTCGGTTTTTGGGGTGCTACTCGACCGAGTGGGCTAGGCACTCGATCGAGTGCCCCCTATACGAACTAGGGTTCGCCTCGTATTTTATTATGGATTATGAGATTGCTTTTCGATTTTGGTAAATCGTTGATTCTGTCGAATCGGGCATAAATATTGTAAAAAATTATGCTCGATTCGGATTTTGATAAATCGTTAAGTTGTTGAATCGGATATAAATATTAAGGGATTTATACTCGATTCGTATGTATGATACTCGTCATATCCAACGTGCGATTATCGAATCGACATCGGATATTTGAGCGAGGTAAAAAAAAAGTTATTATAAGTCGTTTAAATTTACTAAAACGATATAAATTTCCTTCGCGTTTATAGTGTCGTATTAATTCTTAACGAAAATCGTATTAGCTAAATTACTTGACTAAATCATTTAGATTCGACATCCAACTATTGAGTTGGTATCAAATCTAACTGATTGATACTTTGCGATTATTAAAACGAACTCGGCTTGAAGAAAAATACGTGAATTAAAGAAAAAGGATTTTAGAAATCGACGTATGCAATGTTGATGATGACCAACGAAAACAAAAAAAAACGATTTTATTGATGTTGACTTGCTCCAACAATCAAATATTTGGGGTGTCGGGATAAGCGACCGGCCGCGTCGGATGAAACATCCTTGCATTCGTGTTTTCTTATCCCGTCATCCCTCATATTCGACACGAATTAGCGAGCATTTTAATGTTTTATATTAATGATATTAACGATATTAGACGCGATAACAAAATAAAATAAAAAGAGACAAAAAAAACGTGACACGGGACGGACGGACGAAGAGAAGAAGGAAGAAGAGAAGAACGGGAATATTGCACCCTCAACCTACATGTTCTTGTTCTCGGACGGGACTCGTTAGATGTGGCTTGCACGTGAGTATCGAGATGTAGGCTAAGTTATGGTGGTTAGGGTTTTGATTACTAGATGCTAGGGTTAGGGTTTGCAAGTGTGAGATTAGGGTTTGATTAGGGTGAAAAAAAGATTGAAAAAGATGATCATGCAAAGGGGGTGTTTATATAGGCATGGTCATGCAGCCCCATCTAGGGTTACTCGACCGAGTAACTGGCTAACTCGGTCGAGTGGCCCAGGCCGACAGGCGTCGGGCTTGTTTAAAGGCTCACTCGATCGAGTAGGGCTGACACTCGATCGAGTGGGTCAATTGGAGTGCACGGGTCCGGTTTTTGGACCGTGGTTTGGGCTTTGTATTTGGGTTAGACTTTTGATGTCTATGTGGTTGTTTTTATGTGTTTCGGAAACGGCTTTGACCGGGGTTGACCCAATTGCTAAAAATCGGTTTTATTTCCGGTATCGGTTTTGACCCAAATTAGTCTTGTTTGATTGGAAACGACCCGCTGGGCCTGAATTTGAGTTTGGTTTTGTGAGATTTGTACTCCTTAAGTGCTTAAGCCAACAACTAATGGTTTCGAGCCCATATCCGAGCGCACAGAAACACGTTTGCGTCCGATCATCATCGGGTGTTTTTTGGAAACTGCTATAGACACCTGGCAGTCAAAATGTGGGTGTCTACACTAACTTATGGCCTTAATTAAAAATTGGGTTTTGAAACATGTTAAAAGTTCTCCTATAATCAGAGTTATGAAGCTTGAAAGTAGCCCTTGCAAATGAAGACAACTGCAAGTACAAACCTGACCTATCGACACAAATGTGTGTGCCATTTAGATCTCCGTGAATATTTTTGAGTGATTCCTTTTGGGTTAGACACTAGACCTCATTATCTTCAAAATAATATAAATAACGTATCTTAATTCTAAGGGATCTAAAAGTTAGGGGTCCTACAAAATGCTGCTACCAGAGAGTACAACTGTACAAGACTTTTTTTACCTTTAGTCACTCCGAGCATTATAACTCAAGATCCAGGCAGTGTTTTTGTGTAATTCGAATTGGAGGGGAAATATAACTCAGTTAGATTTATTTTTATACCTTAATCAAGTCCTAAATCATCCTTAGGAGAAAGTTATACATGTTGCAAGGTAGGGTCAAATTCTGACTGTTCTGCTGAACAGCGATTCTGACCTTTGGGCACTTAAAAATTCCTAACTCAAGAATTACGCAACATTTGTGGGTGATTCTTTTTGTACATGATATCTAAAATACTTAGCTTCAAAATTAGATATCATGGGACTTCATAGGAAATCGGAGTTAATCAGTAGAGCAGTTCAAGCTCGAACCAAACAGAAGGCATAAGTTCAGCGAGTTGAGTAAGGTGACTTTGGAGGGGCCTAATTATCATATTAGGCAAATTTTCACTAAACCACTTTAAGTACCTAAATCTAATCTTATTATATAACTTTATTTGTTAAAAGCTAAGTGGATTGGTCACAAAATAGGTTGCAAGTTGAGGTGTGCAAATTCAAGGAAGAAAATAGCATTGTCATATTTATGTGGAGACAAAGGAATGGCAGCCTAGAGCAAGGTCCCATTTCTTTTGTCCAAGTCTTTAATGACTCAAAGACAAGTAAAAAAATGTCTCTTTCAATCCTTGGAACACATGAAGCAAGAGAAGGCAAATGCATTCGAAGAGGAGCACGCCTAAAGGGGACAACACCTAATTTGTACTTAGCTTTGCATTAATACTTGCTTGTGCTTAGTCGTTTCCTATCCAAGCCTTAATGACTCAAAAACAAGCCAAGTAAGATACCTTTCAAGCCTTGGACGAGTGAGCATAACTAGACAAATGCCATAAGGAATGGAGCATGCCTCAAGGAGACAATTCAGCTTTGTACCTAGCTTTGCATTAATACTTGTTTGTACTTAGTCCTTTCTTTTTAATGGTCGTATGTACCTAAGGGACCTCTATATAAGAACTCATGCATTGTAAGAAATCACTTTTATTGTAATGAATTGAATAGAAAAGAAGAGTTAAACTCTCTCAAAAATCCTCATTCAAACCAACATTATAGTTTGTTTTCGGTTAGGCCTAATTAACCTTGTAGGAGTTAGATAAGTAACCTAGTGCATATGTAACACTCCGTGTTTAATAAACGTATTTAAAATTTATATCTTTCGTTAAACAAAGTTTAAGTCTCGAAAATATTTTATTAGTAACCAGTCATTCTGACATTTTCTCGTCTCGTAAAATTTGAAAATGGTTTATCGAAATTTTTACATAACGTTTTAAAATCCGTTACACGAAGTCGTGAACAAGACTACGAAATGACGTTTATACACTTGACACAAAACTTATTTAAGATAATTACAACCTAGTACTCCGTAATATTTATTCATAATTATTGTCCCATAATACTAATTATCGTCTGTTTTACTTACCGTCTTACAAATTTCTTTTTAATAATAAATTTTACGGGTTCCATTATTTTAAATTCAGTAATCTTATATTTCAACTTTTTAAGAAAGAAAGACGTTTGTACGAAAGACGAACTAAACAAACAGTCATTTTCTTTTTTACTTCTCATCCGATAAGAGATGCATGTCAAGCATGCATGAATTAAACTTTTTACCTGTTATATGACTAATGTATACTAGTAGCCTACACCAACTAAGCCTAGGGTGTTCACTGGGATAAAATTTCCCTAGAAATAGCATTCTCACCAATTTTGTTTGCATAATTCATGTGGAGTACTAAGTAAACTATTCTTAGGTACGTACCCTTATTATTTTACGTATACCTTTACGTAAGTATTTACGACTCCTCCAACCTTTCATCTTATTAGTCTATTTTTCTTTTTATTATTTTAGTAAGGTCAGAATCTAACTAATTTATATTTTTTTGTATAGGTAAACGTATCGTTCTAGAAGAAGGAGAAGACGATATTCCCAGTTTAGACGACACCATCGACCACGACAATCTTTAATTCTAATATAATTAATAAATAGTAGCTATCAAGGTAACCAAACTTTTCTCTTAAAAATATTTTATATATATAAGTATATCGTGTTACTGATAAGTGTAGTTTGTAGTGTCTATTTTACTCTGTTTTGGTCCCATTTTCCTTGTGGAATCGCTCCTTGGGAGCGATTTATGGGCTTCTTATGCTTCCTTTAGTTCGTTTCAGGTTCCCGAGACCGATTTGGAAGAGTTGGAGCGATTCCGACTCGATACATACACATTTTGGAGCCAACGAAACTAAGGAACGATGACTTGATGCCTTGGAATCGACCCCGAGACCTTGGGACCCAATCCCGAGCCTCCGAGACCCGATCCCGAGTCCCGAGTCCCGAGAATCGGCGAGAAACCCATGAGAGGCAAGGAGGGACCAAAGAGCTCTTAAGGGAGGCCTACAAGACTCATCCCGTTCGGGATGGCCTCATCCCGTTCGGGATGGGGTGCGCTTTTGAGGAGGCCACTGTGAGCCCATCTCGGTCGGGACCAACCCGTCCCGATCGGGATGACAGGGGGCTACAGCTCACCTGCATTGTTTCCTTTCTTCTCCTTTCCACTTGTAACCCTATATATACCCCCCCCCTTCTTGTATTAAGACACCATGATATGTTCTATTCTTGACCTCTCCTAAAACACTAGATTAGATTAGTCGGTAATTAGTAGTTAATCCTAGTTTAGCCTTGTATTAAGGGAATTCTTCAAGATCCATCCAAGATTGACAACCTTGGGTGTTTGTTTTGGGTTTTCTTCATTAATGCAAGTTTTGTTCTTTCTTCTTCACTAGTATGGTATTCTCCTCTTCCTTTTCCTCTTAATCTTTATTTATATTATTCAAGTTTCAATATTTAGTTCTAGATTATTGTTTTGTTCTTCATACTTGTTAGTTTGTTTATGTTTGTTTTGTTTTCTTATGTTGATCCATCTTGTTCTTGTTAGTATTAGTTTGATTATGTTAGAGTAGTGTTCTTGCTAGGGTTAGTAGGGTGATGAGGGTGTTAATTGAATGATTAAGGGATTGTTGGAGATGTTGGTGGAAGATTTGGGTCTCCTCTTGGTTTGATGCATATCACATGTTTGTTGAAATGCTTGAATGACTAAGTAGTTGCGAATGCTTGTTTTTCTTGCCCTTTCTCTTGTGGGTGATAGTTTGTTTGTGGGTTCGGTCCCCTCACTAAGTTGCGAGAGCCCGGTGAGGACGACCCCTAGGTCGGTCTAAGTAGCGAGAACCCGGATGCGACCTAGGCCACCATAGCGCGCTAGAACCCCGTTTGTCATGTGTGTCGTCGAGATGGGTTCTAGGTGGAACCTCTAGGTGGGTCTAAGTTGCGAGAGCCCGGACCAACCTAGACTACCCTACTACCTCCTTCACTCTAGTTCTCCCTCGACCATTCCGTTACCCCTTTGACCCCGACCTAATCCTAGCCCGTTTTCCTTAGTTGTTTTCTCCGTCTCCTTAGTCTTAGCCTAGCTTTCTCCCCTTCTTATCATCTTAGTTTAGCTTAGTCCTTAGTCTCGTATTGATGGTGGGGATTGTCGTGTATCCTAACCAACAATAAACTACCGATTAAACCTAGTGGGTAGCTAGGGTAAGTCGGGATCGTATCCACGAGGACGGTATTGCAAGGGTTAGACTAGGTCGGCCTAAAACAAGACTAAATCACCGAAACAAACACAAAGAAGAAGAAATTGACAAACTATTGATGATTGAAGATGAGGAAGGTGGCTAACAAAGGATTAACTAAAACAATGCTTAAAATGAAATAACTAGAAACAAACTAAACAATGATACTAGAGAATTGAAGACTAACTAAGACGATGAATCAAATATGGAAAGGAAGTGGGGTATGTCGGGTTCATAGGAGTAGAAGGGTAATTGGGGTGATCAAGGGTATAGGTGTCTCCTAATTGCTAGAGTCGGTCCGGGCTCTCGCAACTTAGACCGATGTCAAGGTGGGTCCGGGCTCTCGCAACTTAGACCCTAGTCCGCGCTCTCGCGACTAGGACTATTCTCAACATTTCCACATAATAGACAAACAATGAGAAGATGAGCACAAGTATGGGAAGCATGGCCACTACAACTCACACAAGCATATCAACAAACACATGGAGTGCCCACAATGTGACTAACAACAAAGTTTCACCCTTTTCCCTTACTCAACCCTAATCATCCATAATATACCCCTAATCCCCCTACTAACCCCACAAGATTACTACTCACTCATTATCATGAACAAACTAACAACAATAAGAGAAAACAACATGAATATCCAAACATCCATGATGAACAATAACAATAACTATATGAAAAGATTCAAACAAGATTAAATAAACAAGATTAAATAAACAAGATTAAGAGTAGGGATGATTATACCAATACTACGAAGATGAAAAGATGCAATCTTGTATAAATAAGAACCCAAATAAAACCCAAGGATGTCAAGCTTGGAGATTTCTTCAAGTACCCTCTTAATACAAGAACTAATTACAAGGATTAACTAAAGATTAACAAAGATTAAAGGAAGATTAATCTAAATGATGAAACTAAATCTAGGGCTTTGAATGTCTAATGGAGGCTTAAATTAGTCTAGGGTATGATAAGATATGTTACTAATACAAGAAGGGAGTATATATGGGTACAAGAATGAAGGAGAAGAAATAAAAGAAGTCGCGCTGCAGGTCAACGGTCCCGACCGGGACGGGTTGGTCCCGACCGGGACGGCCCTGTCATCCCGATTGGGACGGGTTGGTCCCGACCGGGATGGGCTCACAGTGGCTTCCTCAAAAGCGCACCCCATCCCGAACGGGATGAGGCCATCCCGAACGGGATGAGGCCATCCCGAACGGGATGGGTCTTGTAGGCCTCCCTTAAGAGCTGTTTGGTCCCTCCTTGCCTCTCATGGGTTTCTCGCCGATTCTCGGGACTCGGGATCGGGTCTCGGAGGCTTGGCATTGGGTCCCATGGTCTCGGGGTCGTTTCCAAGGCATCGAGTCATCGTTCCTTTACTCCGTTGGCTCCAAAATGTGTATGTATAGAGTCGGAATCGCTCCAACTCTTCCAAATCGGTCTCGGGAACCTGAAACGAACTAAAGGAAGCATAAGAAGCCCATAAATCGCTCCCAATGAGCGATTCCACAAGGAAATGGGACCAAAACATAGTGAAAAAGGCACTACAAACTACATTTATCAACTCCCTCACACTTAACCCTTACTCGCCCTCGAGTAAGCACATACTAACTACCTTACTAGCCGAATGGGTATTAGCGCACCCTACGCCCTTTCAAATCACTCGAGTGCACTTAGAGGAAAAGTGCACTCCGCAAGGCAAGTCGGGTCTTGCGACAAAACCGCGGATGCAACCGGACACACAAACAAACAAATACATAATCGGTTGCACCCAAAAGAAAACAAATACTGCTTCCCTCAAAAAGCGGTGAAAGAAGCACCGGTTTAGGACTCGAGGTAAGTGACAACGTTCCCAAGCTAGGAATACAAACCAAGGTGGACTAAATCCTAATAGTATGACGATAAAGCAACAAAAACGTTGGTAACTTACCTAGGTCCTCCTAACTTTCTAAAAACGTACTACGGGACGATCGTCGGAGTGGAAAAGTGAAGAACCACGGTGTTAGTCGACACTGTAGGTAAGTGAGACCCCGCCCCCTTTAGCGTGAGCCAAGAGGGTCGTCCCGTGTCCAAAACCGCCTAAATAGTCCAAGTAAAAAGGTGGAAAACATGCAAAATGAGGGAAGACCGACTAATGCCGCTATCATCCTTCCTCGGGACTCGGTCCTTTGGTAGGCTCTTCACGGCAAAAAGTCGGAAAAAGGCTTATTTTTGTGGGGATTTCTTTTTATGAGACGGGTTTTCTTTTGGCATTTTCTTTCTTTTCGATGTTTTGACTTGTTTGTTGCCATGCCATTTCTTTTTCTTCTTTTCTATTTTCTTTTTGGCTTTTGTGCCTTTTCTTTTTCTTCATTCTTTTCTTTCTTTCATTTTTCTTTCTTTTCTTTTCTTTGCCCTATTTTTTTGGCAAGATTTGGCTTTTTGGCATTTCTTGACAATTAAGAAAGGGAGAACTCAACAATTTGCAATTTATTGTGTGGATATGTGTAGGAGGTAGAAAAATGGGTGAGTCGAGGGTCGCGATCCCTCTTCAAACCCACAAAAAGGGGAAAACTTGGACTAATCAAACAATCCTAAACACGGTCACCTAAGGGACGAGACTCGGTAACCAAGGCCTTTTCACACCGTGGGTGGTCATAATGGTCAAAAGTGCAAATCCCGTAGTAAATTCCTAGTAAGCTAGGTGGACTCAAGGTAAAGGACCAACGAAATCATTGATTTAGGGTCATTCTACTAGGCTAAAGTCCAAGACTCGATTTATACTACTAGAAAGGGAAAGTACACACTCACACACTAGCCTCTAAACCGGGTTTTCGAAAACGGTTTACACACATGACACACAACACAAAACAAAACAAAGACATGACGAAAACGAAAGAAAGAAACAAAAGACAACAAAACGAAACAAAAATGAAATAAACTCATAAACAACATAAACACCACCCCGATATTCCATACAAGTCACCAAAGCATCCACCAATATGCACAAAGCTCCACCCGAGCACACAACATCACAATCTCCTCCAAACTCCACAAGAGACAAAGGAGAGAAAGAAGGGATAGAAGAGGTTACCAGATGTCTTTAAAGCTTTCCAACATTATCGGTGATTAAAGCAACCTATAAGGAAAAAGGGAGGCACACACGCACAATACGACAAATACACAACACAAAGACACTAAAGGAGAACACAAAAGAGAAAATCTTTTTGATTTTTGTGAAAAAATTTCGAATTTTTAGGGATTTTTAAGATTTTTCGAAAAACTACGAAAATAAAGCTAACTACACTAGAATATCGCTCCCCCACACTTGAACCAAGCAATGTCCTCATGCTCGATCGTAGTGTGCGGAGAGACAAAAGAAAAAGAAAAGAAACTACGAAAATAAAGCTAAAAATCAAAAAGAAAAGTGGAGAAAAGGGTAGAAGGCGTCCGGCCGGGGTGTAGTCAAGTCACCATGGGCCGAGACAAGAAAAGATATGGAAGGGGGAAGAAATAAAAAGAAATAAATAAAAGGAAATGGGAGGAGAGGGCAAGGTGTAATCAAGTCACCTAGCCCGGATTCCGTCCAAATCCGACTAACTACTAAAAAAGGGGTGAAATCTTGTACCATTGGATTAATCGATCGACTCCCGACGTAATCACGTCATCGGGAGTCGGGAGCAACCATACTACGGCCTCGAAGGCCACTACGATACCATGACTCAACGTGAAGGGGGCAAATAAGAGAATACAAGCGATAAAAAGACGAAAAAGTA
Source organism: Agrostemma githago (assembly GCA_958450325.1). Taxonomy (NCBI): domain Eukaryota; kingdom Viridiplantae; phylum Streptophyta; class Magnoliopsida; order Caryophyllales; family Caryophyllaceae; genus Agrostemma; species Agrostemma githago. Next base: position 35,105,840 of record OY288256.1, read on the forward strand.
AGGATAGTTACCCAAACCGAGCGGTTAGTAACTCACTTGCTCCATCGTCTCGATGATCATTAGAGGCTCGTCGCTTGTCTTCTCGGTTGCCATCTTGCTTCATACTCAAGAAGAACTCACGGTCGGGGTAGTAATGGTAAGGGGTGGGATTTGATGTGAGAGTCGGTGTAAAGTGGATAAGAAATGAAGTGAGGGCATGACAATGAAGTACATGGGGCATATGATAGGGCTAGGATAGCTAGAGAGGTTGGGAGGGGGCATAAAACGGTTGGGTGGACTCAATTGTCGAAGAAGAAACACAAAGGGGGAGTAGAGGACCATCCCGGTCGGGATGGTTGGTCCCGGTCGGGTTACCTCACTCGTCCCGGTCGGGACGCCCTCATCCCGGTCGGGACGGACCCACAGCATGCTCGAAACTTGGTACTCCAATCCCGATCGGGACGGCTCCTTCCCGGTCGGGATGCCACACCCGTCCCGGTCGGGAAGTCTCCTCCCGGTCGGGATGGGCCTTCTTCAACTTCCACAATCCCAAAAGCTTGCTCCAAGCTTCAAAAACCCGATCCTCGTGCATACAACCCAAGGTATATCATAGCCATTCTTCTCTAGTAAGCATTCTCACTTCACCTATCAAACAATACTCAAACACACATCAAACTCTCTCCCTCACAACGCTCATCAATCAATCCAAATAACAAGAATTCACAAAAATCCAAAGCAATTACAATAAAGAGATATATACAATGAGACGGTTCTTGTGGAACTCCGTCAAACCAAGATGGTGCTTTCTTCAATCTTTTTCAACAACCATGACCAATTCCATCCCCATCAAGGGCACGTAAGAACAAGTTGAAGGCCCTAGCAAAGTCTTCAATCAAGCATGTCATATAACCAACCACATCCCAAGACTCTTCATGGCCTTGCTTTGACGTTCCCGGGGCATCCCGATCTTCCAAGTTCAACGGTTTGAACTTGTATTTTTCGTCTTTCGGGATATACCCGAACGTCCACCGGTCATCATGTGGCCCCAAGGGAGGCTCATCTTCTTCCTTGTCATTGCACTTGTCATCAAACCCATGAAATGGGCACTCATCTTCTTCCAAATCGGAGTCATCATCCTCAAGTACATAAGAGTACTTCTTCAAGCTTTGTCCCGAATCTCTCCCTCGATCGATGTTTTCCGTGGCATGGATCACATTACACGTCTCGGTCATAGGCGAAGTGTTGCCTTGGAGGTCGAACACTAACTCTTCGTCGCCTAGTTGAAAGGTAATCCTACCCTTCTTCACATCGATCACGGCACCGGCGGTGTGTAAAAATGGGCGTACAAGGATGATGGGAGTGTTAGCATCCTCCGGCATGTCAACCACAATGAAGTCGACCGGGATGAAGAACTTCCCTATTCGCACCGGCACATCCTCTAGCATTCCCAATGGTCGGTTAAGAGATTTATCGGCCATTTGGAGTGTAATGGACGTACGTTTCAACTCCTTCATCCATAGTCGGTAACAAATAGAGTAGGGAATGATGCTCACACTCGCGCCCAAGTCACATAATGCATTCTTGATCATGAAATTGCCTATGGTGCAAGGGATCGAGAAACTACCCGGATCCTTCAACTTCGGAAGCGTGGAACCTTGAATAAGCTCGCTCACCACCCTCGTGAACGCTACCGTCTCTTCCTTATCGATGGACCTCTTCCTAGCTAGAATTTTCCGCATGAATTTTCCATATGTCGGGATTTGGGTAAGTAACTCGGTGAACGGGACGCTAACATCCAATTTCTTCACGATGTTAAGGAACTTGTCATAGTGAGTGTCCACCTTAGTCTTCATTTGCCTTGATGGGAACGGCAACTTGATTTGGTACTCGTTTTGCTCAATAGGGGTGGATTCCTCAAATGACACCTTCCTTTTACCCTTGTCTTTCTCTTGAAGTGAGGGAGGGTTGTCTTCTTGGGGTTTTTCAATTTCCCAAAGAACTTGCTCCTCCATTGGATTTTTCGAGCTTGAATCTTCTTGAATTGGAGACACAACTTCCTTCATTTCTTGTTGCTCACTAGGAAACACGGGAGGATTATAGGTGGCACCGCTCCTTAAGGTGATAGCGTTGACATGCTCAAAATTTGGAGTTTCACCTTGAGGAGGTAATTGCCCCCTTTGTCTTGAAGAACTTCCCGATGCAAGTTGTGATACTTGATTCTCAATCATCCTCATGTGAGTTTTCATTTCCTTGTTATCCATTAAAATTTGAGCAATGATTCCTTGTTGTGACATTTGTGTCTCCAATTGGCTCCTTTGCATTTCTTGAGTACTCCTTTGCATATCCAACATTTGCTTTTGTATATCCGAATCCCGAGGTGGATATTGTGGATTATGCGGAGTATCAGTGAGGGCTAATGGAGTACCATAGTCATGAATAGGAGACCGGCTCCTAGGCTTGCTTTGTTGATTGCCTTGTGTTGCTAGTTGTTGTTGATGGTTCCCTTGGAACCCATGAGACTTGCCTTGATTAAGGCCTTGATTGTTGCCATGGTTGTAGCTTTGATACCCTTGGTTGTGGTTTTGTTGTCCTTGGAAATTTTGGTTCCCTTGGAAACCACCATGATTGAAGTTCCCTTGTTGGAACCCTTGATTGTTGTTGTGGAAGGTACCTTGGTTGTTTTGCTTGAAGTTGTTGAAGGGTCTTGGATTACCCACATAACCTTGGTAACGTTGGTTGTTGTCCCTTAAGGGAGGTGGAACATAGGGACGATGTTGTTGTTGATGTTGAAGTGCTTGTTGTTGAGGGACTTGATTGGAAGCTTGGTATTGATTAGAGTAGGAGGCACCTTGCTTGAACGCTTGAAAGGCGTTCACTTGCACAATACTTCCTCTACAATTCATAGGATCATGACCAACGATTCCACAAGTATCACACATCCCAAGATAAGGCAAAGGAGGTGCAAACCCCAAAGCATTCACTTCTTGAATCGGTTGATGGTGGGAGGAACTAGTGCCTTGGACTTGGTTGAGCTGGCTTTGGAGCTTCTTGTCAATAGTCTCCATGTGTGTTTTCAATTGAGCTCCAAGATCGATGCTCAATTGTGTAATGGCATCAATCTTATGCCTACCTCCCCGATTTGCCTTCCTAGGCCTTGAGTATTGTGAATTATGCACCGCCATCTCTTCAATCCTCGACCAAGTTTGGTCAGCCTTTACTTCAGTAAACCTACCGTTAGATCCCATGTTGAGTATGGCTCTTGAGTTTTCATATAACCCGTTCCAAAATTGTTGTACGAGGAACCATTGTGATAAACCATGGTGTGGACAAGAACGGATCAAGGCTTTGAATCTTTCCCACGATTCATAGAGGCTTTCATCATCACGTTGTTGGAAACCCGTGATAGAAGCTCTTGATAGATTTGTCTTCTCCGGGGGATAGAATTGTTGGTAGAAGGCTAAGGCTAGCTTCTTCCAAGTGTCAATGCCAAGTCTTGCTTTGTCCAACCCCTTGAACCATTGCTTCGCTTTACCAATAAGAGAGAAAGAAAATAATACCCACCGGATTTGGTCTTGAGTTATTCCCGTTTGCGAAATAGCGTCACAATAATCCGAAAAGGTTTCCATGTGTTGATGAGGATCTTCGGTTGGTAACCCACTAAATTGACTTCTCTCGACCAATTGGATAAATTGCGTTTTCGCCACAAAATTCCCGGTATATGCCTCCGGTAAAGTGGATGGACCCGGCAAAACGTCTTCCGTGAAGGTTGAGTGAGAAGAAAACTTAGGTATGATTGGATATAAGGGAGAAGATGGTGGTGTAGACGGTGTTGATGTAGATGAAGAGGGGGAACTAGGAGAAGAAGAGTTACCGAAGGGATTGATGAAGGTCCCCCCGGCCGTCTCTCGAGGTGACTCGCTAAAGTCGGCTCCTTGAGCTTGCCCTTGATGAGTATTGCTTGCACTTGGTTGAGAGATCCTAACCCGGTTAATCGTCCGTTGGCGAAAGGCTCGAAAGAGTCTCTCCGGCTCTGGATTAAAGAGATAGAAGTCGCCTCCCCTCCTAGGCATACACTACACACTAGAACAAACGTGAGATTACCTAGTGCTTTATAGGCACTAGGCAACGACAATAACCAAGCACAACTAGAGACAAAGAGAAAAGAAAGCTAAGAAAACAAGAAAAATTAGAAAATATGCACAAGAGAAGATAGGAGAGCACAAAGAAGGGTAACTAAGTCTAGAAATAAGCAAACTAAGTCTAAACAATGCACCGTCCCCGGCAACGGCGCCAAATTGATGGTGGGGATTGTCGTGTATCCTAACCAACAATAAACTACCGATTACACCTAGTGGGTAGCTAGGGTAAGTCGGGATCGTATCCACGAGGACGGTATTGCAAGGGTTAGACTAGGTCGGCCTAAAACAAGACTAAATCACCGAAACAAACACAAAGAAGAAGAAATTGACAAACTATTGATGATTGGAGATGAGGAAGGTGGCTAACAAAGGATTAACTAAAACAATGCTTAAAATGAAATAACTAGAAAGAAACTAAACAATGATACTAGAGAATTGAAGACTAACTAAGACGATGAATCAAATATGGAAAGGAAGTGGGGTATGTCGGGTTCATAGGAGTAGAAGGGTAATTGGGGTGATCAAGGGTATAGGTGTCTCCTAATTGCTAGAGTCGGTCCGGGCTCTCGCAACTTAGACCGATGTCAAGGTGGGTCCGGGCTCTCGCAACTTAGACCCTATGATCCGAATCAAGGAGCTACCAAAGAGTTCAATAAAGTCACCTTAGCTCCTCTTGTTCTTAGTTCAGCCACACTAGCACCTCTTACCAGCTTAGTAGTGTGCCTACTACAATTAGTGAGCTAGCTCGTGTGTGAGCTGAATAAAGGAACAAATAATCAAGGTAATATGAAGACATTAACTTGGGTTCACACTCATTCAAGCATGGGAAGTGTACTGAAGCTATGAAGGTGTTTGAGGCTGATTGTGTTCACATAGTGTGCACATCCTCAAGCTTTGTTTATGGCTCCATGTTCACACAAGTGTGCCGTGGCTGATGCTCTTTGTTAGAGCTTTGTTATTAGCTCCTAGTTTACATAGCATTGTTATTAGCTCCTAGTTCACATAAGGTGTAAGCTTTGTTTTTGTCACCCTAACCAGCCGGTTTAAGGGTCTTGTTGTAGGCTATATATAACCATCTATTTGAATGAATAAGACATCCAATATTGAAATCAAAAACCTGAGTAAAGCTAAGCTTTCTTTTACGTCCTTGTTGCTTACAAGACAAAGTCTAGAGTTAGTCGCGTTACAAGCTCTAAACTCGCTACTTCAATCGCGTTGTTTGATTTAGCACCCGCTTTGTTGAAGTATAGGTCTACTTCACCTAGCACACTATCCTTGGTTACGGTTTATTCATCCTCAAACTAACCTTTTCAATCTGTTTTGGTTACTTTGTTTACATTCCATTTCAGTATACTAATCATTCTTCACATTCTTGTTCAAAGTTCATATCAACTCACATCATTAGTGGTATCAGAGCTTTGGTCATCCATTAGACGTAAAGCATGGCAGGAGTGTTGAACTTTGAAGATCCTACCTTCCTGGAACAACTAAAGAAGGCGTTGGAGAACTTCCAGCCCAAAAATTCTCGCTTCCAACCAAGAAGGGAACCGGTGGACAAGATCAAGGTAAATGAACTTCCTGAGTTCAATGGTGGTACTGATCCTGAAGTTTACTTGGAATGGGAAAGAAACATGGAGAAGCTCTTTGACTTCAAGGATTTGGAGGACGAAGAGAGGTGCAAATACGCCATTCTAAAGCTAAGCAAAGGGGCTTCCCTTTGGTATGAAGGGCTTAAGGTACAACGCACCAGAAATGGAAAGGGTAAGATTACTTCTTGGGAGTCCTTAAAACGTAAACTACGTAAGAGGTATGTCCCAACTACGCACAAGTTATCCTTATACAAAAATATTGCTAACCTTATACAAGGAAAAATGAGTGTTAGTGAATACATAGAAGAATTTGAGAACTTGGTTCTAATGGGAGAAGTAGAAGAAAATGAAGAGATAAAAATGGCTAGGTTCTTACGCGGGTTAAATCGTAGTATAGCTAATATGGTTGATTTGTGTCCTTATTCTGATTTTGATACCTTGTGTTGGTTGTGTCTAAAAGTTGAAGCACAAGGGAAGGGAAAACATGAGGGTGAGTCTAGTAAGAGTCATACTTGGTCTCGAACGGATGATGGTAATGGAGTCAATCCTACTAATATTAATCAACCCCTTATTGTTAAGAATAACCCCGCACCCCCACCTCAATCTACCACCAAAACAACCACTGAAACTAGTCTCTCTAAAGTGCGTTGTTTCAAGTGTCAAGGATTTGGTCACTACAAAAACGCTTGTCCAAATAAAAGAGTTGTGACCTTAAGAGAAGTAATCACTGTTAGGGATGAATTATGGGAAGAGGAACAACGTATAGGGGCTGTTTTCAATGTTAACGAGGAAGAGGAAGAGGAAGAGGAAAATATTGAGGCTTATGAACCCCCGGCTTATGACACACTCTTAGTACTACGTACTCTACATGCTAACCCCATTCAACATGACACCGAACAAAGAGACCAACTATTCCATAATAAGTGTCAAGTTAAAGATAAATGGTGTAGTTTAATCATTGATGGAGATAGTTATACCAACGTTGCCTCAACTGAAATGGTAGACAAACTAGGTCTAGCTACTACTAATCACCCTAACCCTTATGCACTTCATTGGTTAAACAACGGGAACAAGGTAAGGGTCACTAAACAAGTAAGGGTTGGCTTGACCATGGGTTCCTACGTTGATGAGGTTTTGTGTGATGTTATTCCTATGGATGCTTGTCACATACTATTAGGCCGTCCTTGGCAGTTTGATAGGGATGTAGTTCACCATGGGAGGAGGAATGAGTATGAATTGAGTGATAAGGGAAAGAAAATTGTACTCAAACCCATGACACCTCAAAACGTATGCAATATGTTAACCAATCGAGTCGGAAAACCCAACCTCTCAATGTTTGCTAGTAAAAATATGGGAGTACATGCTATAGAAGAGGGGGGGTTTGATGCCGTCAAGACCACTAAAGAGGAACCAGCTAAGGTTAATAGTGGTTGTGAAGGGAAACAATCTGAAGAGTGGCTAGAGAAACTAGGTGTTGACATTCCTATTAAGATACCAGCTTGTTTGGCACTTAATAGAGATCATGGATTCTTAAAGGATGAAGATGGGAAAAACAATGTCATGGCTAAGGCTTCATCTTGTCAATACACACACTCATCCACCATAGATGCAAGCACGCTTGGAATTGAGACCTTGAAGGAATATTACTCCACGGAGGCTGATATACTCACAAAGTGCAAGACGGTTACTCTTAACACTTTTGATGAGTTTGTTTTGCAGGACGATCTTCTTCCTAAAGAGAACCATTTTTGTGTCCCAAAACATCCTATTTCAGAGTGTATAACTAGAGAAGCTCAAGGAGGAGGACCAGCTGTAGGTTATGACATAACCAGGGCCTTAGAGACGTGGAAGGAGCACTTCCTTTTGCTAAGAACACAAGGGAGTAATCTAAGCATCATGAGCAAATACTTAACAAGTCCTTTCCCAAAGAGTCCCCTCAAACCAAGAGAGTACTTGTCATCCTCCATAATGACTCACCTCAGTGTTTGTTACACAACGGATGAAGCTGTCAAGAGAAAGACCAGATTGATATCCCAAACAGAAGCTCCATACAAGGGAAACAACCATGGTTGCAAGATGAAGTTACCGGATAGTTATGAAGAGCATACCACGTCCAAAGTGGGAGATTTTGCTCTTTATCTTTATGAAGATGACTTTTCAGAATTGAGGACAATTCCTTTTCAAGGGGGAGGAGATGATCTGAATCAAGGAGCTACCAAAGAGTTCAATAAAGTCACCTTAGCTCCTCTTGTTCTTAGTTCAGCCACACTAGCACCTCTTACCAGCTTAGTAGTGTGCCTACTACAATTAGTGAGCTAGCTCGTGTGTGAGCTGAATAAAGGAGCAAATAATCAAGGTAATATGAAGACATTAACTTGGGTTCACACTCATTCAAGCATGGGAAGTGTACTGAAGTTATGAAGGTGTTTGAGGCTGATTGTGTTCACATAGTGTGCACATCCTCAAGCTTTGTTTATGGCTCCATGTTCACACAAGTGTGCCGTGGCTGATGCTCTTTGTTAGAGCTTTGTTATTAGCTCCTAGTTTACATAGCATTGTTATTAGCTCCTAGTTCACATAAGGTGTAAGCTTTGTTTTTGTCACCCTAACCAGCCGGTTTAAGGGTCTTGTTGTAGGCTATATATAGCCATCTATTTGAATGAATAAGACATCCAATATTGAAATCAAAAACCTGAGTAAAGCTAAGCTTTCTTTTACGTCCTTGTTGCTTACAAGACAAAGTCTAGAGTTAGTCGCGTTACAAGCTCTAAACTCGCTACTTCAATCGCGTTGTTTGATTTAGCACCCGCTTTGTTGAAGTATAGGTCTACTTCACCTAGCACACTATCCTTGGTTACGGTTTATTCATCCTCAAACTAAACTTTTCAATCTGTTTTGGTTACTTTGTTTACATTCCATTTCAGTATACTAATCATTCTTCACATTCTTGTTCAAAGTTCATATCAACTCACATCACCCTAGTCCGCGCTCTCGCGACTACGACTATTCTCAACATTTCCACATAATAGACAAACAATGAGAAGATGAGCACAAGTATGGGAAGCATGGCCACTACAACTCACACAAGCATATTAACAAACACATGGAGTGCCCACAATGTGACTAACAACAAAGTTTCACCCTTTTCCCTTAGTCAACCCTAATCATCCACAATCTACCCCTAATCCCCCTACTAACCCCACAAGATTACTACTCACTCATTATCATGAACAAACTAACAACAATAAGAGAAAACAACATGAATATCCAAACATCCATGATGAACAATAACAATAACTATATGAAAAGATTCAAACAAGATTAAATAAACAAGATTAAGAGTAGGGATGATTATACCAATACTACGAAGATGAAAAGATGCAATCTTGTATAAATAAGAACCCAAATAAAACCCAAGGATGTCAAGCTTGGAGATTTCTTCAAGTATCCTCTTAATACAAGAACTAATTACAAGGATTAACTAAAGATTAACAAAGATTAAAGGAAGATTAATCTAAATGATGAAACTAAATCTAGGGTTTTGAATGTCTAATGGAGGCTTAAATTAGTCTAGGGTATGATAAGATATGTTACTAATACAAGAAGGGAGTATATATATGGGTACAAGAATGAAGGAGAAGAAATAAAAGAATTCGCGCTGCAGGTCTACGGTCCCGACCGGGACGGCCCTGTCATCCCGATCGGGACGGGTTGGTCCCGACCGGGATGGGCTCACAGTGGCTTCCTCAAAAGCGCACCCCATCCCGAACGGGATGGGTCTTGTAGGCCTCCCTTAAGAGCTCTTTGGTCCCTCCTTGCCTCTCATGGGTTTCTCGCCGATTCTCGGGACTCGGGATCGGGTCTCGGAGGCTCGGGATTGGGTCCCATGGTCTCGGGGTCGATTCAAAGGCATCGAGTCATCGTTCCTTTACTCCGTTGGCTCCAAAATGTGTATGTATAGAGTCGGAATCGCTCCAACTCTTCCAAATCGGTCTCGGGAACCTGAAACGAACTAAAGGAAGCATAAGAAGCCCATAAATCGCTCCCAAGGAGCGATTCCACAAGGAAACGGGACCAAAACATAGTGAAAAAGGCACTACAAACTACACTTATCAGTTACTAACTTTAATAAATTGCTTTCTTTAGATATTTAGGTTTATTTGTATGACTAAATTACCTATATATATATATAATAATGTTACGTGATATTTTATTCATGTTATACATTTCGTTTTCGACTAAATTTAACTTGACTAAATTATCACTTGTTAAATTTATTTATCACATTTGCATTTCTAATTATTTGAGAAACGGATTAAATAGTTAAAAGAACCTAAAGAGAGTAAAATTTACGTACGTTATGTTAAACTCATGTTAATTGTACTTTTATGTGTTATTTATGTTCCTATACTTATAAATTTCATTTCATATCATTGGTTACTCTTGTTAATTTTACTTACTTATTGCATGTTTAAGTTTAAATTTGTTTTAATGCTTTTATTGTTTATTTACGAATAAACTTTTACTCCACTTATGTTTTATAAAATTAATTACGTTTTCTATAATAAACGAACTTGAATTATTTTAAAACTTTTATACGACGATCATTATTATTAAAAATAAATTCATGACGAATTTTATAAATCGACTAAGTATGATTTAATCGTATTTTTCCGAAAACGTTAAAATTTTAAAATATATTTTTACACCTTAAGTTTTAATTAAATATAAAACCTTATTTAAAAGAGATTACTATTTTAAAATAAAGGATACTCCATATAAAATATTTGAGATATGATGTTTTGGATGATACTAAAGGAATAAAGTATCACATTGTCTCACCGAACGTAAGAATTTGGGAAAGTGAATATTTAAATGAGTCCGACCAATTATTAAGGTCACTAAATAAAATACTACTTGTTCACGGACAACTTTTATATAAAGTTTACGATGCGAGTCTTGAACGAATAGTTTGTGTTGGATTCTACCACTCGTGGTGTTTCGACTGCACTTGTAATGAAAAGCAGACTCAAAAAGCTGCGACTGAGAGTGGATCTAGTGTTTAAGGTAGTCGTCCTACGGTAGTGAGGACTGCGGTCCAAGAGTCTACGTAGGGTATGTGCGCATATATAGACAAGTACTTGATCAGTATTACTACCTAGGTTATGGGGGAAGAACAAGATTCTGAAAACTGCGGGTTCCCTCTTGTTGATGCAGAGAATGTAATCATCAGCTTTCATTTCGCCCAGAGCCCTGTCTGAATAAACATATAATATAATTGAAGTTCGACGCAATTGAGCCTTATGGGTGAGATGTAAACCTCATGAGATCAGTTCGGTCTACTAGTCGGTAACACGGTTACTTCTATTGGTGAGATGCAAGCCAATAGGATGTAGCGGTGATACTAGGAGCCACGACTCGTGTGTTTATATATTCACTTGAAAAATGATTTAAAATCAAATGGCTGCCAATGTCCCATCTTCTAAAATTTATCGTTTTCATCACCTCACATGTTGGTTAATCGGAATAAAGGAAATTATCTGTTATGTGATATCCTTTAATATTTTTATAAGCATATCATTTGTTATTCACATGATTGTCTTATGTGTATGAGGTGATGTTAGATGAACGGTTTGGTTGCTGTTCCGCTCAGCGGCCTCTGTTTTATATTTTTGCAGGTATGGGATGATGGGGAGAGGATCGAGAGAGAGACTTAATAAAATATTTATATAAAATATGGTTTATGTTTTGTACTAGTAAATCGAGACTATGTTGTGAATAGTCGTTTCTTTTAAGGATCCGTAGTGATCCGGATTTTTATCATACTCTGATACTGTATAATTAAATGACTTAGATAATTTTCCGCATTATCTATTTAAGTCATTAAAAATCCGGGTTGTTACAGCATATTCTTAGTTCATTGTTGTGCTTGCTTGCGTGAGTTAAGAGTGTGCGGGATTCTTAGTTCATTCTTCTCGGTGCACTGAGCTTGGTGAGGGAGTGAGTTAAAAACCAAAAAATTTGAGTCATTTAGCTCTTATGCTTTGCTTAGAGTTTAGTGTCTCATCTATATCATTTCGAGTGAACCTTAATTCTGCATAGACCCTAGTGTTTACGTTGCAATGTGCATAAATATTCATTTTGTCCTAAAGAAGACGAGGAAGAGCTCCTTGGACCAGAAGTACCTTATCTTAGCGCAATTGGTGCCCTCATGTACATCTTAAATTGTACTAGACCATACATTGCTTTTTTAGTAAATTTATCAGCCAGATACAGTGCTGCCCCAACTAAGAGACACTGGAACAAAGTCAAACATTTACTTCGGTATCTTAGTGGCACCACTGATTTAATTGTGTCTATTCTACTCCTATGAATCCAAAAAAAAATTAGTTGAATATGGAGACGCAGGTTACCTATTTGATCCACACAAAGGAAAAACTCAAACTGGGTATTTGTTCACCTATGGGGATACAACTATATCATGGCGGTCAGTGAAACAAACGATTGCGGCTACTTCTAGAAATCACTCCGAGTTACTAGCAATATATGAGGCAAGTCATGAATGCTTATGGTTAAGGTCCGTAATACATCATATTCAAGACTCGTGTGGACTCCATTCAAATAAAAACTTGCCAACAATATTATACGAAGACAATGTTGCGTGCTTGTATTGCACAACTGCTTGTATCTTGAATAAAGAACTTTTCGAATAAATATTATTATAAAATATGAGGTGTTACAAAAAGGAGGGTTTTTATCAAAGGCGATCGAACGAAGCATATTAGTCCAAAGTTCTTCACAGATGATCTACAAAAGCGTGGTGAAATAGACATTTAACAAGTGCATTCAAGTGACAACTTGGCAAATCTATTTACCAAAGTATTGCCGACTTCAACATTCAAGATATTATTCTACAATATTGGAATGCGTCAATTTAAGGATTTGAGAACCTAAAATTTGTAACATCCATGATGTTGGACTTTTCACGATGTACTCTTTTTCCTTCGTCAAGGTTTTTTCCCACTGGAACTTCCTTGTCATGGTTTTAATGAGGCATCACAAGCACGTCCAACCCATGTTGAGTTGTCTGCTTTATTATCTAGCCTCTATCAGAGTTTTGTAATGCTAAGACACATTGGTCATCAGAGGGAGTGTTATAGAACAAATATGGTAAGACTATTGAGTAAATATATCATTACCATAACACTTAGATGCCTTTGTGTACCTTAGCCCCTATATATAGAGGCTCTCTCATATGGAATGATACGCACTTCAATAACAATTACATTCTCTCTTATAAAAGTTTTATTTTTTTGAGAAGATTTTTGTATATTTTACCTGGAATTAGGCTTGACCAAAGTTGTATATATAACTGACATATTATACAATTGAAGGGCAGAACAATTGGAATGTTCTCCAAACAAATCTATTTGTCTTTCACTTTAAAAATAATAGTTTTCACGTTTGTCGGACCATAATGCTCCCAAACACGCAGTCCTACAAAAAATGACATAGCACGCACTGACTCATGAGCGGCACAGTTACATCGACGCGGAACAAAGGAGCAACTAATACAATCAAAATTACAAGCAATTCCAAGAATGTCATCTATGATAAGAGACATGTCACTTCTCCCCTTCCTCGCAGATCGCAAGTGATCAATGACGGTCTTAATATATAAATGAATGAATGTAACTCACATTTGTTGGAGTGTGATCGTTGATCAGTGTGGTAGCCCTGAAATATAATCATAATCCTGAAACATAATCCTAATCCAGTTCATAAGGCCTAGGATTCGATTCCATCTCCGTATTTCCGTAGTTTAGTGTCGAAGCCTAACTTGATGTCGCCAGAAAATAAGTTTTTTTTTTTTTCGATAACATTTACTTAAAAGAGCATATAATTAAGATAAATCCTTTGATACACGGGGTGTAATTTTGAGGCGACCGTTTATCAGGCACAAGTTAATAGATTTCAACTTTCAAGCACCATTGAAGAATTATTATACAACCCTTTTCTCATTTTTTTTTTTCTGTAGAAGTCTGAAATCTGAATCCTTCCGTTGGGATAAGACTAGAGCCTATATGTACATCCAAGTAATGCCATTGAAGAATCATACTCTCATACCATCACATGTTTAAATCATCATAATTCTAATCCTAAACTACCCTCTAAGCTAGATTAGCTACGTACAGCAATAGAAACAAACGTCAGTCAAACTTGTCTAAATTTTCGAAACAGCTCCAAAGTGGACCTTAATTTGTCTTCTAATTCTTCTTCCATGGCATTAGATTTATCACATTGACTTTTCAGAGATGAATTCTGATTCTGAAGCTGTTCTAGGGCCATGTCTTGCTGCTTCTTTGTACTTTCGAGCTCTTCTTTCGCCTTCACCAGCTCTTCCTCAAATTTCTTCCGTCTTCTGAACTCCTCCTGGAGTGAACTCTCCGCTGCAATGGCCTGTGAACAGGCCAGGCACAGTTGCATACTTTAAAGTACCCTTCATTGTATCCTCTGAATATTATTACTTCAATTTATCCTTCGCAACAACACCGGTGAATCGCTGAGTATATGACTAACTGCAATTCTTGTACTTAATTACAGAAGGCAGTATATGACTAATGGATGTGAGTCTGTGAGAGCCACCTAAAGATTGATTGCTTTGCATTACAGGTTATCTTGAAATTTGATGAAAATGTATACAAGTATCATTATTACCCATATTCCCCCCAAGTAAACTAGTATCTGAATTGACGCTTTCCGATTTTATCCCCCTCAACGACATGTACTACAGAAAAGGTTAAATTTTAAAGTTACATATTTTAAAGTTAAATTTCACTCTCTAGGAGTACTTGAAAACCAATTTTTAGTGGAAAAAATACGGTCCATGGTCCACACTCTACAGTATCAAATGTGTGTAAATGGAAATTTTCATAAGTGCTTTACCTTGGCAATTGCATCAGATGCTTCTTTCTCTGCCTGATGCCGCTTATACGACTCTTGAAATGTCTCCTGCTTTGCGATTTTAGCATCTGCTATAGCTTGCTCTAATTGATCATGCAACGACTCCATATTCATCTTCTTTTTGAAATATCAACTTTTTTTAAAAGCACGCATAACTAACGAGTCTAAATTACATAAGCCGCAACTTGTTTCAAAAAACCTTTTTTACCAGGATTGAAGCAATAAACTTCTGATGAACAGTTTCGTCAAAACCATCATTTGGTAAATTACTTTAATTTTAAAGCAATAAGAAGCACGTTCTTGTTTATGAACGTAAACACCCTTCTGTGCTTGATGCTTACCAAAAGACTCACAGAATGTGAATAATGTCGTTTTTCATCACGTGTTGGAGGCAGTGAAAGTGACCTCAACGATGGTTCGTGATCTTCCGTTCTCGATAATGGTAAAGATGTAGATTCCGTGGCTGTCTTAGAGGATCTAGAGAATATGGATAAATGGGAAAGGCTAAACGTGGAAGATTGATCAACATCATCGAAACTCTCATCAGAGGACACCCTACTAAGGTTAGCGGACCATCCACTGCTGGATTGAGTATTTCTAGGCTTAAGAAGTGGCGTTTTGGTACCTTCCCTGCATGCAGATGATACATAAATTAAAATTAACCTGATTTAAGGAAAATGAAATCACGAGACCAGATTCCCTATGAAACTACAGGTACTGAAATTATGTGTCATCACCTTCATGATGATTCATAACATACACCAGTGTCCCACAATATCGTACATCATAGCCAGTAGCCACTAACAGGACTCCTATTATATGTTCAGTATATATATCACCTTTAGTTAGGGTGTACAATGTCGTGGGATATGTAGTTTATGTTTACAGTGCCCCCCATAAAACACATGCTTGAAATTTTCTTTAGACTGCACCTTCTCAAAGATATGGTTGAAATCTTAGAATACACTTATAAAACAAGAAGTGTGAGATAGTTATAATACGAGAGCAAGGTTTAAAGTTTTAGGGCGAATTTCTATATTAGCTTCACAGAGTTAGGGGTATGAGGGGATATTCGTCTCCTTCAAAAGCTTGCGATGATCCGGAAAGGTTCACGAAACTAGTTTAGCCATGAAATTTATATAGCTCGCCCTTCTGGACCC
Source organism: Agrostemma githago (assembly GCA_958450325.1). Lineage (NCBI taxonomy): Eukaryota > Viridiplantae > Streptophyta > Magnoliopsida > Caryophyllales > Caryophyllaceae > Agrostemma > Agrostemma githago. Next base: position 35,121,671 of record OY288256.1, read on the forward strand.
TGATTCAAATATGGTTCAACCCAAAGATTTGCCAAAAGGATATGACTGCTAAAACAACTACTGCTCCATCTCGAAACCTCAGGTTTTGCACTTGGCAGATCATAAATCCAATAGAAATGTGAAATAAACCAGTTAACTGACTGCATAATTTTGCTATAGCTGTTTTTGTAAGCTTGTTACAAAAAAATAGATTAGGCGTGGAAGGAAATAACTTTTGCACCTTGTATAGATAAGGAGCTCCTTACAAACAAACCAGATATGGCAGAAATCAGGTGCATGTTGGCGCACATAGTTAGCCTTCTTAGATTTTGGTTCCATCATCTTCCTGAAATTGTAATTTAAACATAATGAAAGCTGTCACAAACAAGTGCACAACAACGAAAGTTTCAATGGAACAGGTGATCAGACACAAAAATGGCAAAAAGACGATAAAAAAAAACATCTTTTCCTACTTAAATCAAGATCAATGTTTAACAACCGTGTTGTATTCTCAAAACAAGGGTTAATGCGTACATCAGGTCTGTTACCCCTCCACATCAACAACAACATCAGAGCCTTAGTCCCAAAAGATTTGGGGTCGGCTAACATGAATCAGAATCTAAGGTCGTCAAGTCGTCGTCCCAAAACAAATAAAAAAATAAAAGCGAACAAAGAAAAAGAATAATAATAAAATACCGTTTCAAAATCGATTTGAAAGCACTAATAATAAAAATTTTTAAAGTTTAGAAAATTCAAGTTAAGTATGGAAAATTTTGAAACAAAATAAAGAATCAAGAATAAATAAAAGAGCAACATATAGTCCTCAAAAATCCACCGCCACCCGAATCCTCTCCCTCCACTCCGTTCTGTCCAACGACATATCTTCACCAATCCCAAGGAACTTCATATCATTCTCAATCACTCTCATCCAAGTCTGTTACCCCTCCACATGCCATGAAAAATTGTTGTGCATAGAAATTTCAGATGTCGTAACTTATATCGACAGTCTGAAAATAAGTAATTCAACCAAACCAGCACAAAAACAAATATGAATGCGTATGAGTATATGACTTCCTTGTTTGAAGCAAAGCTCTGCACAAATGGGTGAACAAAAGCCACAAAAGCAAATATGAATGCAAATTATTCCAATAATCCAACCCATTGACTCACCTTGAGTATCTATTGTCAGCAGCTGCTCCCATCACCAGTCTCTCAATCTTCTTCTCAGTTATGAGATTCAATAGTCCACTTTCTACTGTTCTCGTTTCAATATACAGTTTCTCACCTTGAACCTGGCAATAGAAAAGGATAAGAAGATAAAGAGAGGATGTAAATAGAATACAGAGATTGCATACAGTGAAGTAATAAAGATTCAACAAGAAATATATGTTAGAATATTTAATAATATTCGTGTGGCCTAAGTGTTTCGGTTTAAATATAAATTAACTTCATATTAAATATTACGAGACTTTAATATAAAAGACGACACTGTGATGGATCGGTTTCGATTAATGTACTTAAAGTCGGGAATTACTATTCCTTCCGACCTTACCCAGTATCAAAAGATATCTTTTCATGAAGAGATATGAACTGTTTGAATTGTACGTATCCCTTGCCTTGTATATACACATATACACATCAAAGCAAGAAAGTACGTAACATCTTTATCTTCTCAAAAAGGGCAAACAGTTTATTTTTTACAGAAAGAAAAGATCATGTTCCATCTCCATCATCAAGGAGCATTAAGGAAGGGTTAAGGGGGAGAATCAATCATCGTTTATTCTTATTATTGAGTGCGTCTGATAGACATGGACCAAGGTTAGTCCTTACTTCCGTTAATCGATTGTATTGGGTTGAATTAATTTCGAATCTATAACGATTATGGGACAGAATTCATTATCGATTCATAAAGTATTATTTTCAATATATATACTCCCTCCGGACACTATTTTTTGCCCCACTTCATTAAAATACCCCTCACATATATTGGGCTAGTGGGGCGAAAAATAGTGTCCGGAGGGAGTATATGATAGACCCTACCCCTGCTTTTGTACACAGGCTAACATAATCATCCAGTATATTGTTCATATGTTTTCTCTCCTTCTCTTTGTGTGCCATTACTTCTGGTTCTGACACCGCGCTCAGGGGGAATCTCCCACCCACTGTAATAGAATATAGAGAAACACATATATTTTAGCAAGCTGATACTTCCAGCTAGCGGCGTCAATTGGGCGGGTCGAGTCTGATTGGAGTCAGCTTGAGTCGTATCACGTCAGCATCCATTTATGGTCGAGTACTCGAAACAGGTTCACTCGGATCATTTCAGGTCTCAATTAATCTGGCGGGTCAAGTCGGTTCTAATTTTTTTTTATTATTTGGTTTAATTACCTTGTTATTAAGCCTAACATATCAAGCTAACCACTAAATCACTTTCTTTTGGATCAATCTAAAAGATTAATAATTTTTTGGTCATCAATCTTATAAAGTCGTGTTTAAATCGGGCTCGGTTGGGTCAGTTCCAGTTACTAACTTTTTAGGTTCAAGTAGGTAGAGGGGTTTGGGCGGGTCGGATCGAGTCCGCTTTTGCCAGCTCTACAGTTCCAACCTTTGATGGATAAAATTTCAAAACCAAACAACCACAATTATTACCGGAGAAAGGCAAATGAGTATCATAAATTCATCATACATCACATAGGGTGACTTTAGTGTTTTAATATAGAAACACGCCGCACTTGACATTTCAAATTAGACCCTAAACTGTTATAGCTAACTTGAATAAATAGGTAGCTGTTTTGGTAAAAATTTACCGGATCTATGATTTCGGTTGCGGGTTAAAACGATCGTCCTATAACTATGGGTTAGCGAAGCGATATCGAACCTAGTAAATGGAGAACAATGAAAGAAAGAAAACGACACACAAAGTTTTGGTGACGCGGAAACCCGATGTGGGAAAAACCGCGGGGGGAGTCGGAATCCCGCCAAGTTTCTACTATAATCGAAAATGAGTAAGAAAGAGATACAAGTTTGAGTATTGGGACTGCAATTGTCTACGAGTATTGTGTCGTGAACTTTTGCTCGGGGTTTTTGTGTGTTGATTGTGGGTTGAATGATGATGAATACGGTTTGTGCGTGCTTATATGTTGTTGTCTTCTGGAGTCGTTGCCCTCCTTTATTGCCTGGAATCTTGGCATTTAACCCCTTTTTTATTGCATAAGATCTTGGCATTAACTCCTCCTCAGCAGTTACATTCCCCTCCTCATTTATCTCCTGGTCTGCAGGAATATGCCTCAAATGTAGGAGTCAGTTTTTGACTCTTTCCTCCTTCATATGGGCTGAGTTCCTCCTCTCGTTTGTTGGGCCTGCTTGATTAGGTGGTCCATTGTTTTATTTAATCCATGCTTTGTTTGGCTTATTACTTGTTTATTATTCCGGGTTGGTTTGACTTGACGACTTTCGATTATTTTGACTTCCGTCTTTTAATCCCCGACTTTGACTTTTCACCTGCGAATTTTGACTCTCTTATCGTTGACCTTTGACTTTTGACCTTTTGACCGTCCACTTATATCATGCCACGTTGCCTTCCGAAGGTGCAAATTTTTGGCCCGAACAAATGCCCCAAATTTCCGACTAAGCTCATCTTAGGCGGGAATTTCCGTTCGCCTGGATTGTAGACGGTTTTACGTGATGATTGATTCATTGACTCGACTATTCGTCCTAGACCTGGAGCAGAGGACATTTCGCAATTTGCTCTATCCTTCCACAGGTGATCCTTCCTCTCTTCCCCCAGAAGAAGAAGAGTCTGGTGGGAATGTGTCTTTGGATAAGATACGTTCATGCTTGGCTAGGTTTACCTGACCTCAGATCTTCATGGTACTCATTTTCGCTTGCTTCCTCCTTCAGGATCCGTTAAGCGTCGTGTGACCCCAGAGCAAGTTGTGGCCGCTAAAGGACAGACCGTTGCTACTAGGGTGGCCTCCTGGTGAAAAGTTGGTTCTGCTTCTGCTGGCTTTGCTGGTTCTATCTAGGAGAAGGCGTAACTCATCCCCTCTCCCAGAAATTCCCCTGCAGAGAGTGAACCTCCAGTGGTGGACCTTTCTGATCTTCACTCTTATTCCGCCCCCAGATCCGTTGATGATGTCGTTCCTGATGGAGTGGCACTCAAATTTCCTGAAGGCTTCGGTACATCCAACCCTGCAGAGGACATGACTCTTCTGGACCAGATGCTACTCCCCGGTCCTAGGTCTGCGCTAGAAGAAGTTCTCTGAAGGAGTTGGACTTGGTTCGCGGATTGTTGGCGGAGGAATCTGGATGCTCTTTCTGATGTGGAGACGGAGGATCTGAAGGAGTCCGTTGATTTTCCCATTGCTGACCAAGAGGCTGATGGGCAAGTGAGTGTGGACCAGGAGGATGTCGCCGATGATCCTGGGAGAGGTTCTGTTGCTGTTCATCATAGACCCAGGTTCCTGCAGGAGGATCTACCTCCACCAGAGGAGAATGTCCAGGCTGTGGACCAAGTTCTGCTGGAGTGATGCTACTCCTCTTTTGTTGTACTCCGTTTTCGACTTGTGAATCCTGCGTGGTGTGAACTTATGTTAGTGTTCAAAATATTTTCTGTAGTGACTTTTGCCTTTGCTCAGGGGAGCGAAGTGTGTTAGTATTTTGTGGCACTTCGTGCCTTAACTTTCGTTGTGTTAAATCGAAGTATCTTTCGTAATGTCAATGTGCGGCTGTATGTTATGCCTGAATTCGATTGTAATCGTTTGTTGTAGTTTTGTCTTACTACCTTCTGTTGTACGCATGCCTTATGTTTGTATGGTCGACCTTTGATATAGTGGTGGCCTGGGATTTAGTTCGCCCACTCATTCAGAGGTGCCACGCTTTGCGTGGGTGCTTAGTGGCGCGGGAGACTGTAATGTCCCGGTTGTAGGAACTTAGTCACAGACGCACGCCTTCTATAGAAATTATACACTCCACCAGATTGGTCACCAGTTTTGGTTGAAAAAGCCGACGAAAGATGGTAAAGATGCAATGTTTGAAGGTATATGCGGGAGGAAATCAAACTTTTGAAAATATGTGAAGGAAGAAAATCCAATTTTGAAGACATATGAAAAGATAATCGAATTTTGAAAATGTATGAAAAGAAAATTAAATCTTGAAGACATGTAATAAGAAAATTAAATTTCGAAGACGTATGAGAAGGAAATTAAATTTTGAAGACGTATGAAAGAAAATTAAACATTGATGCAAAAGAAAACCGAATTTTAATGCAAAAATAAAATCAAATTTTGATGCAAAAGAAAATCGAATTTTGACGAAACAAAGGAGAGAGTCAAACTCTAAAGGCATACTTGAAGATAAAATATCTGACTTTCAAAAATCACGAAAAAGAAAGCAAAACAGAAGGACAAAAGGAAAGTTTAAATATCTCTTTGCAAGGTTTGATAAGATGAAACCTGGGTTCTGGTGGAGGTGTATCTGGCAGAATAGATGCCATGTTTCTGGCGACAGTGGCCCATGTTTCTGGCGGCAGCGGCCCACGTTTCTGGCGACGTTGGCCCATTTTCCGGTGACGTTGTTCCTGACGGTAGTGGCCTGTGTGGTTCTGTCAGACCATAGCACCAAGGGGAGTTCCTCTGCCTATCTGCCCCCTGCCTCCTCCAGGATGTAGATGTCTTTCTCCGCCTGGGGCTGCAGTGCTGGGCTGAAGTCGGATACAAAGTCTACTAGCGCCTGGGACTTGATTGCTGTTCTGGGGACGAATCTACAGGTCGAAGCCACTCAGGTCCATGGACCACTTAGTCATTCTCCCTGACAACTCAGGTTTTCTCATAATAGTCTTTAGAGAACAGTTTGTTATTACCGAAATAGCATATGATTCAAAATAAGGCCGCAGTTTACAGGAAGCGATAACAAGTATTAGTACAAGTTTTTGAGAGATGTGTACCTGGTCTCTGTAGGAAGAAAAGACTTACAGACATACTATACTGGATGTTGTGCTCCTTCCTGCTCACGTATCAATACCGCGCTGACTGCTACCTCGGTTACTGATAGATACAGGAAGAGTGGTTCTCCAGGCTCATAGGTAGCTCTGCTGGATCATAAGTAGCTCTTCTGGGACCTGAATCCTCCTCCAGCCTGATGACTGCCAATGCTTTTGTTTGCACCTCCTCAAATGTGGTCCATGGATACCTGGTGAGGTCCTTGTACAGCTTTGAATCCTGGTGAAGTCCCTGGCGGAAGGCTTCTATAGCGGTTGCTATGTCACATCTGGGGATGGTCACCTTCTCTTTAATGAATCTGCTAAGGAAATCACGCGTGGATTCTTCGAACTTTTGCACCACCCGATATAGATCGCTGTTTTGCTTCTTCGGTTTTCTGCTGCTGGCATACTGCTGGTTGAAAGCATTAACCAAGTCCGCAAAGGAAGTGATACTCCGGTTGGGCAGACTAACGAACCACTGCAGAGCTGCTCCTGACAAGGTGGAGCCGAATCCCTTGCACATGCATGCCTCTTTTAGAGGTTCTGCTGCAGTCACCACCATCATCTTCTGCTTATACTGATTAATGTGATCCAACAGGTCTGCGGTACCGTCATAGAGTGTCATGGCTGGTGGCACAAATCCCTTGGGTACAGCGACGCAGGCTAGATCATTAGTGAACGGCGAATCTGCGTAGCTGTCTCTAGCTGCTCTCTCCAGGGGGCGTGGCATTCCAGGAATCTTGTTGATCAGGTCTCTCAATTCCTTCAGTTCCTAGCGATACTGATCTGCTGTGCTGACTGCTCCTGCAAGAGGGTTAGAGACAGGAGGAGAAAAGCTGAAAGGTGTACCTCCCGACCATGCTCCTCCAGGGTACTGGTGGCTAGAAGGATTAGGCAACGGTGTCGCGTTGATTGTGGACCCAGATCGCCACCATGTTGCTTGCTGGAATGGAACTCCTGCTGACCGGACTCTTCCTGGATACAGGTTGTTGACGGGGGTCGCCGTGCCGGTTGGGGCTCCTGGCTGCCATCCTGACACCTGCTGGATGGGGGTGGTTGCTGACCATGCTCCTCCAGAGGACTGACCGCTAGATGGGGTGACTACTCCTGGTTGAGGAGCAGACTGCCATCCTGGTGTCTGGAGGATAGGAATACCTCCTGACCAGACAGCTCCTCCAGGATACTGACTACTAGGAGGGTTGGGCAATGGTGCGGCGTTGATTATGGATCCGGGTTGCCATCCTCCTACATGTTGGAGTGGGACTCTGGGCGGCCAGACTCCTCCAGGATATGGGCTACTGTCGGGGGTCACCATACTGGCTGGAGCACCTTGCTGCCATCCTGATATCTGCTGGATGGGGATGGCTGCTGACCTTGCTGTCATCCCTGGTGGGGTTACAGATTGCCATCCTGGCGCCTGATGAATAGGGGTACCTGTAAGAGACAGTGAGTTAGTTTCTCGACTTCCGATCCTAGAGAGGGAATTACCTGTGATGTAAGATCTGTCGGATGTGAGGCCGTAAGACAGGTAGCCTAGCCCTCGAGGCTCAATGACTGGGTCTGGTGGAGCGAATCCTAGCTCCAGTCTGGTGACCAATTCTGAGGGAATCTCCCTGGTGGCACGTTTGCTGGCTGTTGGTTCCATGCGGGTGCTGGGCTCTCCTCTAGGCATCAGGGACAACATCTCCGGTGACGGCTGGACCGATGTGGCTGGAGTCTTGTCTGCTGCCGAGATCCGAGCCCTGATGTCTTGGTTGTCCTTCTGCAGAGTTTCCACCGCTTGCCGCAGAGCGTTGATCCCTTGGAGCATATCCTTCAGGGGTCTGGTGAGGCTAAGATTCTGGAGAAGTCTTCAGGTGACCCTCCTTGAACCGCCGTTTTGGGTGAAGCGCCTTCTCTGCTGGTCTTGAAGGGATTGGACGTTTTTGACACCTTAGGCACGTGAGGTGGTCTTGAGGCTACCGGTACGTGTCCTGCTGCCAGATTGGTAGAGACTGCCTGGGTAAGGGGTGCAAAGATTGATCCTGATGGCCCTAGGGGCGATTCTCCTCTAGTGGGCTGAATTGATGCTCCTAGGCTGCTGGAGGGACTTCGATCGGATCCGGACATGACGATACGAGATTGCTTCACTGTAGGATTTGACTTATAGGAAATGATCACTAATCCCCACAGACGGCGCCAAATTGTTTTGGTAAAAATTTACCGGATCTATGATTTCGGTTGCGGGTTAAAGCGATCGTCCTATAACTATGGGTTAGCGAAGCGATATCGAACCTAGTAAATGGAGAACAATGAAAGAAAGAAAATGACACACAAAGTTTTGGTGACTGATGGGAAGGGGATTTGTCGCGGAATCCCCACCGATCAAATAAAGTAACCGGCTATTCCTACGGTAGATAGGGCAAGTCGGGTCGAATCCACGGGGACGGTAAAGTATATCCTAGACTAGGTCGGCCTAAGAACTAGACTAAGTCAACGATCTATACTAGACTAGAGAATGATGAGGAGGGAAGAGACTAAGGCTAAGACTATGACTAAGGAAAGCAAACTAGGAAAAACGGGCTAGGATTAGGTCGGGGTCAAAGGGGTAACGGAGTGGTCGAGGGAGAACTAGAGAGGAGGAGGTAGTAGGGTGATCTAGGTCGGTCCGGGCTCTCGCAACTTAGACCCACCTAGAGGTTCCACCTAGAACCCATCGAGGCGACACACACGACAAACGGGGTTCTAGCGCGCTATGGTCCTAGGTCCAATCCGGGCTCTCGCAACTTAGACTTGACCTAGGGGTCGTCCTCACCGGGCTCTCGCAACTTAATGAGGGAACCAAACCCACAACAAACTAACACCCACAAAGAAAGGCAAGAAAAACAAGCATTTCAACCTACTTAGTCTTTCAAGCAATTCAACAAACATGTAATGTGCATAAACCAAGAAGAAACCCAAATCTTCCACCCATCATCTCTAACAAACCCTTAATCACCCAATTAACACCCTAATCACCCTACTAACCCTAGCAAGAACACTACTCTATCATTATCAAACTATAACTAACAAAAACAAGATGAATCAAACTAAGAACCAAAACAAACATAAACAAACTAATGAAAACTATGAACTACAAACATTAAGATGAACAAAGATTGAAACTTGGAAGAACAAAACAAGAATAAGAGAAAGGAGGAAGGATTATACCATACTAGAGGAAGAAGAAAGGAAGAAACTTGCATTAATGAGAAGAATCCAATACAAACACCCTAGGTTGTCAATCTTGGGTGATTCTTGAAGAATCCCTTAATACAAGTACTAAACTATGATTAACTAACTAATTACCGACTAATCTACACTAATCTAATCTAATCTAACCTAAAACTATCTAGGGTTTAAGGAGAGGTGAAGAAAATAACATAACTCCCTGTCTTAATACAAGAGGGGGGTATATATAGGGTTTAAGAATGAAAGGAGAAGGAAGGAACAAAGCACGGGCTGAGCTGGGACTTTCCCGATCGGGAAAGTGGGAAATCCCGATCGGGAAAGTGTATCCCGATCGGGAAAGTGGGAATCCCGATCGGGAACACCCCACAGTGGCCGGTCTTTGCTTTCCTCTTTATTCCCGATCGGGATGAGGCCATACCCGATCGGGAATAGTCTTGTAGGCCTCCAATATGAACTTTTCGGTCCCTCCTTGGTTCTCATGGCCTTCTCATCGATTCTCGGGACTCGGGATCGGGTCTCGGAGGCTCGGGATTGGGTCCCAAGGTCTCGGGGTCGATTCCAAGGCATCGAGTCATCGTTCCTTAGCTTCGTTGGCTCCAAAATGTGTATGTATAGAGTCGGAATCACTCCAACTCTTCATGAATGGTCTCGGGAACCTGAAACGAGCTAAAGGAAACATAAGAAGCCCATAAACCGCTCCCAAGGAGCGATTATACAAGGAAAATGGGACCAAAACACTACAAATAAGCACTACAAATGACACTTATCAACTCCCCCACACTTAACCCTTACTCGCCCTCGAGTAAGCACAAACTAACTACCAAACTAACCGAGCGGGTATTAGCGCACCCTACGACCCTTCAACTCACGCGAGTGCACTTAGAGGACAAGTGCACTCCGCAAGGCAAGTTGGGTCTTGCGACAAAACTGTGGATGCAACCGGACACAAAACACATAAACAAACAAACACACACACAAACACATAATCGGTTGCACCCAAAACAAAAAAAATACCGCTTCCCTCTAAAAGCGGTGAATGAAACACCGGTTTAGGATTCGAGGTAAGCGACAACGTTCCCAAGCTAGCAATACAAACCAAGGTGGACTAAACCCTAATAGTATGACGACAAAGCAATAAAAACGTTGGTAACTTACCTAGGTCCTCCTAACTTTCTAAAAACTTACTACGGGACGATCGGCGGAGATGGAAAGTGATGAACCACGGTGTTAGTCGACACTGTAGGTAAGTGAGACCCCGCCCCCTTTAGCGTGAGCCGAGAGGGTCTTCCCATGGCTAAAACCGCCTAACTAGTCCAAGTAAAAAGGTGGAAATATGCAAAATGAAGGAAGACCGACTAATGCCGCTATCATCCTTCCTCGGGACTCGGTCCTTTGGTAGGCTCTTCACGGCAAAAGTCGGAAAAAGGCTTATTTTGAGATGTAGGAGTTATTTTTGTGAGACGATTTTCTTTTGGCATTTTCTCTTTTCTTTTGCATTTTTGCTTTGTTTTTCCATGCCAATTCTTTTTCTTCTTTTCTACTTTGTTTTTGGCTTTTGTGCCTTTTCTTTTTCTTCATTTCTTTTCTTTCTTTCATTTTCTTTTCTTTGCCCCTTTTTTGGCAAGATTTGGCATTTTCGGCATATCTTTGTATGACAAGAAAGAGAGAATCAACACATTGCATTTTATTGTGTGGAATGTGCGTAGGGGTAGGTAAATGGGTGAGTCGGGACGGCGCCTTCCCTTCAAACCCACAAAAAGTGGAGAACTTGGACTAGTCAAAACAATCCTAAACACGGTCACCTAGGGGACGGGACTCGGTAACCAAGGCCTATTCACACCGTGGGTGGTCATAATGGTCAAAATGCAAATCCCGTAGTAAATCCCTAGTAAGAAAGGTGGACTCAAGGTAAAGGACCAACGAAATCATTGATTTAGGGTCATTCTACTAGACTAAAGTCCAAGACTCGATTTATACTACTAGGAAGGGAAAATGGACACTCACACTCTAGCCTCTAAACCGGGTTTTCGAAAACCATTTACACACAAGACTCACAATGCAACATAACACAAAATTTAAAGACATGACGAGAACGAAAGAAAAAGAGACAAAAGTAAGAAACAAACACAAAACAAAACAAACACATACACAACACAAACACCACCCCGATCATCTAAACAAGTCTCCAAATCCACCACGACTTTACAAAGCTCCGCCCGAGCACACAACATCACAACTTCTCCAAACTCCGCAAGAGGTAAAGAAGAGAAGGGATAAGATGTTACCGGGAGTCTTGAAAGCTCTCCAAAGCTAGCGGCGATTAAGCGACCTATAAGGAAAGGGAGAGGCAAAACACGCACACAACAAAACAAAAATACTACACAATGACACAAAAGGAAAATACACAAAGAAAAATCTTTTTGATTTTTGTGAAAATTTTTCAAATTTTTAGGGTTTTTGAAGATTTTTTTCGGAAAACTAAGAAAATAAAACTAACTATACTAGAATATCGCTCCCCCACACTTAAATCGAGCCATGTCCTCATGCTCGATCGTAGGGTGTGGAGAGACAAAAGAAAAGAAAAGAAACTATGAAAATAAAGCTAAAAATAAAAAATAAGGTGAAGAAAAGGGTAGAAGGTGTCCGGCCGGGGTTTAGTCAAGTCACCATGGGCCGAGACAAGAAAAAGATATGGATGGGGGAAGAAATAAAAAGAAGGAAATAAAAGGAAATGGGAGGGGAGGGCTAGGTGTAATCAAGTCACCTAGCCCGGATTCCGCCTAAATCCGACTAAATCCTCAAAAAAACAAAGAGTGAAAAACTTATAAAATTTGGGTTTTGAAACGACTCTCGATGCTTGTGTGAGTAGTAGTGGCCATACTCCCCATACTTGCTCATCGAGAGTCAAGAGCAACCAATACCTAGGCCCCGAGGGCTACCATGACACAAATATAAGGGGAAGGGGGACATGCAAAGGGAGACAAGCTATAAGAGATGGAAAAGAAAGGATAGTTGCTATACCGATCGGTTAGCAACTCACTCGCTCCATCACCTCATGATTCAAAATTGGCACAAAGCTTGTCTTCTTCATTGCTATTCCTCTTCATTCTCGATAATACCGCATGGTAGAGGTGGTAAAGGTGTGAAGGGGGGTGGTATTTGATGTGAATATCGGTCTAAAGTAAGGAGGAATGAGATGAAGGTATGAAAATGAGGTACATGGGTGGCATGATATGAGAGCTATATCGATAACCAATCCTCTCAAGGAGTCATCTTCATTGCACCTATCACAATAAACTCAAAATACACATCAAATTCACTCCCTCACATCGCTCATCAAAATACCAAATCAATTACAAGAGCTTCACAAAAACAAACAAAAATCAAAAGAAGAAAACACACAAATACAAGGACAAGTATTCTAAAGAAGAAGAGGAGGGGAATATACAACATGACGGTTCTTTTAGGAACTCCGTCAAACCTAGGATGGTGGATTCTTCTTCAACCGTAGCCCTCAAGGGCATGGAGGAGCAAGTCGAACGCGCTACCGACATCGTAGTGAAGGCCCAAGAAGCGCTCGAGCTTAACCGACCTCCACGGCCTCCAAGGAGGAGGCAAGAAGTAGGAATCCCAAGACCCGACATCATCTTCATAGTAATCTCCGGGGTCTCTCCATCCTACGAGCTCCACCGATCTCTTCTTCTCCAAGCATTGCCTCCAATCACAAGCAAGCTTCGTCTCCAAGAATCGAGGCACAAAAAGCGGTTTTGGCCTCACTTCCTCGATGCACACCCCCACACTTGCCTCAAGTTGTGGTTCCCCATCTTCATCACTCGGCCCCACATCATCATGGAGGAGAGGATCGAAACTTCTAAGGATCAAATTCAAATGGATCAAGTTCAATTGCAAAGAGAGCAAAATGAATTTTTGGCCCAACTTCTAAGGGAAAACGAGGCGAGGAATGCTCAATTAGACGCGTTAGCGGCTAAAACCGCAATGCTTCTATCCCAAGCATGTAACACCCGCTATTTTTCCTAGCATATTTATTCTTTCCGTGAGGACTCCATCTTAACTTTGTCACTTTTCGGCCTCGTATTTCATCATTTTACTAAACTCCATTTTCATTTTTGAGTTTAATAATTTTTATTTTTAATTTTAAAGGTTTTAATTCTTTTTAAATCCATTTATTTGGTTTTCTTCGTAAACTAACTAATTTTCCGCGAGGAATTCTATTCCTCTTCGAATTGACGTTTTGAAACTCGGATTTAAGTTATTCTTTTTCCTAAAAATGTCTCAACACATTTATATAATATTTAAAACTAAGAAATATTTTTATTTACGAAAATTTAGCATTTAATGATTTTATTACGAAGCTTCGCGAATAATTATTTTCTTACGTGAGGTTTACTCGAATTACTTTGAAATGCCTTTAACTATTTTACGATTATACTTTTATCAACTTATAAATTATTTGAGACTATTTTCTTACATTTTGGACCGACTAAGCTCTTGGTCACAAGTTTTATTACGTTTTATTTAAACGTTTCATTTTTATCACGTTAAAACGTAAACGTAAGATTATTTTCGTGTCATTCATTTGAGGCATTATTGTCGAGACTCTTCATCCTCCTCCTCCTTCATTTGGCCGGCCATATCATGTGGGATAAGCATTGTTTTTATCAATTCATTCACTCTCATTTATGCTCACAAACCTTTCCATCCCCTTTCATTCATTTTGGTCATAAAAAAAATATATTCATCATCTTTTCTTTCTCCTTCTTGGCTGAGTATTCTATCCTCATCCTGGTCTGATTTTTACTCCATTTCGAGTCACAATCGCATCGTCTTTATCGTCGTATTAATCCTCTTTCCGATTCCTTCGTTAAGGATTTTTGGACGATCCCGAAGCCAACGAATATATCGTTGATTCAGACTTGGAGTAGAGGTAACGTCGATGTTACTCGGTATTGCATGATTTTATTTGTGTAATTGCATGTATATTATTATAATTTTATTTTTGGCAATATATGTATGTCACGAATTCTGGAAAATTTTTAAAAGTTGAAAATTTGTATGTTTCGGTATTTTTATCGCTTTTACGAGATTAACGATTAAATCGTCATATTAATTTGTAAAATCATAATATTCGGCCTAAACATGTAATATATGTTTACATTCTGTAAAATTGATATTTTTGATGATCTATAATAATTTAGGATTTTTCTGATATTTTAAATATCGATTATTGAATTATTACCGTTTACGGACAAAAACGATTAAAAGCCGATTTTTAGTTCTTGTACCTAAACATTTTAGTTTAATCTGATTTTTGGCGTGGTGAAACTTTCTGGTGAAATAGAATTTTCTGAATTTTTCATAATTTTTCGGAATTGTTAAGTGGATGAATTAATTAATCACTTTAAATCATCGTTTATCGTTAAAACCGTGTTTGTTGTTTAAATTCTCGATTTATGGTCTTTTGTTTAAATCTGGAAAAAATTATGATTCTGATGATTTCATATTAAAATGTATTTTTATGATTTTTAGTGCCTTAATAAAATGTTAGGAACGATAAGTTTATTATTGAAATCGTTAATTGTGAAAACGGGTTTAAATGACGGTTTTGTTGGTATTTGTTGAATCTGGAATTTTGGAAAAATCTGGAAAATTTATATTCTGGAAAATTAGGATTTTAAAGTGTGATAATAATTTTTGGATATTAATACTTAAATCGTTTTGTAATTACTATTTTTATTAATCGTTATTGTCGAGATTGGACGATTAACGAGAAAACGCTTTAAAAATCGAGTTTCATGATTCTGGAAAATTTTATTTTCTGGACAGAATGTTCATAAATACATTTTAACTATTTTACGTAATTTTTTGTACTATTTATTAAAGTCTTTAATTAATAAGTATTGATTTTCGGACAAATTGTGCTTGTTAAAATTCTTCATCTTACCTAAAAGAATTATTTTTCCAGCTATTTTGAAAGTGTTTAAGTCCGAAACTTTAAGAGTTAAATCATCCCTTAACATATTCTAAATATATTCAATGGTTTAGTTAAATAAAAGACGTTAAAAGATTTAATTTGACATTTGCCGTAAAATTCTATTTATAATCGTATTGTCGTAACTAATAATAGTTAGGGAATTTTAGCTTTTTAACTTTTGAAAACACCCTAATTAGTATTATTAAAATGTTTAAGACATTTTTAATCATTTTGTAACGCTTATACGATATTTTAATAATTTCATAAAATTAAATGTTCACTCTAATAATTAATATCGTTTACTAAATATGTTGTATTAGTTTAAACTAATATTTTGCTATTTTCATATGATGCTATTTTTAGTAAGTTTCTAAAAATATCCTTTTCTTTTTGTTCTCATATCGTTTATATTGAATACATCTTTTATATATCGATAATGGCTTGTTTTGGAGTTATGGAATAAGGACGAGTGTGAGGTTAGAGTAATATATTCTGGGGTTTACGTTTTTGCCATCAACTATAAGGCTGGTGTGTCTTTATGGGGCACACTGGTTGTTGAACCGAGCATATATGGTGTTCGGGAGTGTGTGTATATTTTCTTAAGCTCGTGCCTCGCAGTGTAAGACGCCGTCGCGTTGAACTGAGTATTTATGGTGCTCGGGAGGGGTGTACATATCATCTTAAACTAGGGCCACGCATTTATAAGTCGCCGTCCTATTATGGTTGAGTAGCCTAGTTAGAGATCGAAGTTTGATTTGTTTGAACTAAGTTCTCGAAGCTAGATTTTAGTATTCTCCTAGTGAAAGTCTAGCCTTCATCACTACTTCTATCCATAACACCATTTTGATTATTTTATTTATTATCGATATGAATTGGTTTGCAGGTTGGCAAATATTTTTATGTTTCTTCGGAAACCCATTTTAATATTTTGGTTTTGTGCTGAAAACTTATTTTAATATGATGTTTTACTGTTTTCCATTTTTACTATTTTTCTATAGTAGTAATTACAGTTTTAAAATCCTGTTATATGGCTGGGAGAACGTTGACGTTGCTCCCCACTGATTGTGGCTGTTATGTTTTTAACATGGCAGGTATATGTGTTTTCCTTCGGGTGGGCTAGCGAGCAGTTATGGATCCTGCTTGTTTTAATCAGATCACTGTATTATGGATTGTTAAAACCCTTTTTATGGATTTTATTTATTTATTTATTTTTGTAGCCATTTTTATTTTAATGGCTTATGTATTGACTTACCATTTTTATTTAATCAAGACATAGCTACAGTGTGTTATAATCCCACTTCTACAGTGTTTCCGCCACTGTATTGCGTTAGAATTTCTAGGGGATTACAAAGCATCTCATTTAGATGGAGGGTGCCCACTTGAGAGAGAGGAGCAACCTAATTATGAAGCCGCTGATGTAGTTCCCTTTGAGAGAGAGATTTGCTTTGAAGAACCTCAATCGTCTACCCAAAAAGAGACGAATGAGGAGATGACACTTGGTGAAGGCATCGTTGGTGAGGAATTGGAGGAGGATAGTGAGTGGGATGGTTTGGTGGAGTTCGTGGAGTTGTTGGGTGAGATTGTTAACCTCGAGTTGCCCTTGTCCGAGAACGAAGATATGCATCATGAGCCCCTTGCTAGTTCACCGAGTGATGGTTTGGAAGGGATTGAAACCGCCGGTAGAAGTTTCGATCCTCTCCTCCATGATGATGTGGGGCCGAGTGATGAAGATGGGGAACCAAAACTTGAGGCAAGTGTGGGGGTGTGCATCGAGGAAGTGAGGCCAAAACCGCTTTTTGTGCCTCGATTCTTGGAGACGAAGCTTGCTTGTGATTGGAGGCAATGCTTGGAGAAGAAGAGATCGGTGGAGCTCGTAGGATGGAGAGACCCCGGAGATTACTATGAAGATGATGTCGGGTCTTGGGATTCCTACTTCTTGCCTCCTCCTTGGAGGCCGTGGAGGTCGGTTAAGCTCGAGCGCTTCTTGGGCCTTCACTACGATGTCGGTAGCGCGTTCGACTTGCTCCTCCATGCCCTTGAGGGCTACGGTTGAAGAAGAATCCACCATCCTAGGTTTGACGGAGTTCCTAAAAGAACCGTCATGTTGTATATTCCCCTCCTCTTCTTCTTTAGAATACTTGTCCTTGTATTTGTGTGTTTTCTTTTCTTGATTTTTGTTTGTTTTTGTGAAGCTCTTGTAATTGATTTGGTATTTTGATGAGCGATGTGAGGGAGTGAATTTGATGTGTATTTTGAGTTTATTGTGATAGGTGCAATGAAGATGACTCCTTGAGAGGATTGGTTATCGATATAGCTCTCATATCATGCCACCCATGTACCTCATTTTCATACCTTCATCTCATTCCTCCTTACTTTATACCGATATTCACATCAAATACCACCCCCCTTCACACCTTTACCACCTCTACCATGCGGTATTATCGAGAATGAAGAGGAATAGCAATGAAGAAGACAAGCTTTGTGCCAATTTTGAATCATGAGGTGATGGAGCGAGTGAGTTGCTAACCGATCGGTATAGCAACTATCCTTTCTTTTCCATCTTTTATAGCTTGTCTCCCTTTGCATGTCCCCCTTCCCCTTATATTTGTGTCATGGTAGCCCTCGGGGCCTAGGTATTGGTTGCTCTTGACTCTCGATGAGCAAGTATGGGGAGTATGGCCACTACTACTCACACAAGCATCGAGAGTCGTTTCAAAACCCAAATTTTATAAGTTTTTCACTCTTTCTTTTTGAGGATTTAGTCGGATTTAGGCGGAATCCGGGTTACGTGACTTGATTACACCTAGCCCTCCCCTCCCATTTCCTTTTATTTCCTTCTTTTTATTTCTTCCCCCATCCATATCTTTTTCTCGTCTCGGCCCACGGTGACTTGACTACACCCCGGCCGGACACCTTCTACCCTTTTCTTCACCTTAGTTTTGATTTTTAGCTTTATTTTCATAGTTTCTTTTTCTTTCTTTTGTCTCTCCGACACTACGATTGAGCATATGAGGACATTGCTCGGTTTAAGTGTGGGGGAGCGATATTCTAGTATAGTTAGCTTTATTTTCGTAGTTTTTAGGAAAAAAAAATCCTATAAAACCCTAAAAATTCGAAAAAATTTCATAAGAATCAAAAAGATTTTCTTTTGAGTGTTTTCCTTTTTTGTCTTTGTGTCGTATATTTGTTTTGTATTGTGTTTGTGTTTGCCTCCTCTTTCCTCTTAGGTCGCCTAATCGCCGTTAGCTTTGGAGAGCTTTCAAGACATCCGGTAACATCTTATCCCTTTTTCTTCTTTATTTCTTGTGAAGTTTGGAGAAAGTTTTGTGGAGGTGTGCTCGGGTGGAGCTTGTACTTGCTTGTGGTTGATTTGGTGATTTGCTTGGAAGCTAGGGGTGGTGTTTGTGTTGTTTATATGTTTGTTGTGTTTTGTTTCTTGTTTTGTTACTTTTACTTCTTTTTCTTTCGTTCGTCTATGTCTTGTCTTCATTTCTGTTGTGTTGTGTTGAGTTATGTGTCGTGTGCGTAAATGTTTTCGAAAACCCGGTTTAGAGGCTAGGGTGTGAGTGTCTATTTTTCCCTTCCTAGTAGTATAAATCGAGTCTTGGGCTTTAATCTAGTAGAATGACCCTAAATCAATGAGTTCGTTGGTCCTTTATCTCGAGTCCACCTAGCTTACTAGGAATTTACTACGGGATTTGCACTTTTGACCATTATGACCACCCACGGTGTGAATAGGCCTTGGTTACCGAGTCTCGTCCCCTAGGTGACCGTGTCTAGGATTGTTTGATTAGTCCAAGTTCTCCACTTTTTGTGGGTTTGAAGGGGAATGCGCAACCCTGACTCACCCATTTCCCTACCTCCTACACATATCCACACAATAAACATGCAAGGTGTTGATTTCCCTCTTTCTCGTTACACATTGAAATGCCAAAAAGCCAAATCAAGCCAAAAAAAGGGCAAAGAAAAGAAAAGAAAAGAAAAAAAAATGAAAGAAAGAAAAGAATGAAGAAAAAGAAAAGGCACAAAAGCCAAAAAGAAAATAGAAAAGAAGAAAAAGAAATGGCATGGCAAAACAAAGCAAAAATGCAAAAGAAAAGAGAAAATGCCAAAAGAAAACCCGTCTCACAAAAATAATCCCAACATCTCAAAATAAGCCTTTTTCCGACTTTTGCCGTGAAGAGCCTACCAAAGGACCGAGTCCAGAGGAAGGATGATAGCGGCATTAGTCGGTCTTCCCTCATTTTGCATATTTCCACCTTTTTACTTGGACTAGTTAGGCGGTCTTGGACACGGGACGACCCTCTTGGCTCACGCTAAAGGGGGCGGGGTCTCACTTACCTACAGTGTCGACTAACACCGTGGTTCTTCACTTTCCATCTCCGCCGATCGTCCCGTAGTACGTTTTTAGAAAGTTCGGAGAACCTAGGTAAGTTACCAACGTTTTTGTTGCTTTATCGTCATACTATTAGGGTTTAGTCCACCTTGGTTTGTATGTCTAGCTTGGGAACGTTGTCACTTGCCTCGAGTCCTAAACCGGTGTTTCATTCACCGCTTTTAGAGGGAAGCGGTATTTGTTTTCTCTTGGGTGCAACCGATATTGTGTTTGTTTGTTTGTTTGTTGTTTGTGTGGTTGTTTACGTGTTTGTGTCCGGTTGCATCCACAGTTTTGTCGCAAGACCCAACTTGCCTTGCGGAGTGCACTTCTCCTCTAAGTGCACTCGCGTGAGTTGAAGGGGCGTAGGGTGCGCTAATACCCGCTCGGTTAGTTTGGTAGTTAGTTTGTGCTTACTCGAGGGCGAGTAAGGGTTAAGTGTGGGGGAGTTGATAAGTGTCGTTTGTAGTGCCTATTCTGTAGAGTTTTGGTCCCATTTTCTTGTATAATCGCTCCTTGGGAGCGGTTTATGGACTTCTTATGTTTCCTTTAGCTCGTTTCAGGTTCCCGAGACCATTCATGAAGAGTTGGAGTGATTCCGACTCTATACATACACATTTTGGAGCCAACGAAGCTAAGGAACGATGACTCGATGCCTTGGAATCGACCCCGAGACCTTGGGACCCAATCCCCAGCCTCTGAGACCCGATCCCGAGTCCCGAGAATCGATGAGATGGCCATGAGAACCAAGGAGGGACCGAAAAGTTCATATTGGAGGCCTACAAGACTATTCCCGATCGGGTATGGCCTCATCCCGATCGGGAATAAAGAGGAAAGCAAGACGGGGTACTGTGGGGTGTTCCCGATCGGGATTTCCCACTTTCCCGATCGGGAAAGTTGCCAGTTCACCCGTGCTTTGCTCCTTCCTTCTCCTTTCATTCTTAAACCCTATATATACCCCCCTCTTGTATTAAGACACGATCATATATTATTTTCTTCACCTCTCCTTAAACCCTAGATAGTTTTAGGTTAGATTAGATTAGATTAGTGTAGATTAGTCGGTAATTAGTTAGTTAATCATAGTTTAGTACTTGTATTAAGGGATTCTTCAAGAATCACCCAAGATTGACAACCTAGGGTGTTTGTATTGGATTCTTCTCATTAATGCAAGTTTCTTCCTTTCTTCTTCCTCTAGTATGGTATAATCTTTCCTCCTTTCTCTTATTCTTGTTTTGTTCTTCCAAGTTTCAATCTTTGTTCATCTTAATGTTTGTAATTCATAGTTTTCATTAGTTTGTTTATGTTTGTTTTGGTTCTTAGTTTGATTCATCTTGTTTTTGTTAGTTATAGTTTGATAATGATAGAGTAGTGTTCTTGCTAGGGTTAGTAGGGTGATTAGGGTGTTAATTGGGTGATTAAGGGTTTGTTAGAGATGATGGGTGGAAGATTTGGGTTTCTTCTTGGTTTATGCACATCACATGTTTGTTGAATTGCTTGAAAGACTAAGTAGGTTAGAATGCTTGTTTTTCCTGCCTTTCTTTGTGGGTGTTAGTTTGTTGTGGGTTCGGTTCCCTCATTAAGTTGCGAGAGCCCGGTGAGGATGACCCCTAGGTCAAGTCTAAGTTGCGAGAGCCCGGATTGGACCTAGGACCATAGCGCGCTAGAACCCCGTTTGTGTTGTGTGTCGCCTCGATGGGTTCTAGGTGGAACCTCTAGGTTGGTCTAAGTTGCGAGAGCCCGGACCGACCTAGATCACCCTACTACCTCCTCCTCTCTAGTTCTCCCTCGACCACTCCGTTACCCCTTTGACCCCGACCTAATCCTAGCCCGTTTTTCCTAGTTTGTTTTCCCTAGTCTTATCCTTAGTCTCTTCCCTCCTCATCATTCTTTAGGATAGTTTAGATCGTTGACCGAGTCTAGTTCTTAGGCCGACCTAGTCTAGGCTATACTTTACCGTCCTTGTGGATTCGACCCGACTTGCCCTATCTACCGTAGGAATAGCCGGTTACTTTATTTGATCGGTGGGGATTCCGCGACAAATCCCCGCCCGTCAGGGCTCTCGCTATGTAGTGAGGCAAACAAACCCACAAACAAACTATCACCCACAAGAGAAAGGCAAGAAGAACAAGCATATGCATCTACTAGTCATTCAAGCATTTCAACAAACATGTAACATGCATCAAACGAAGAGGAAACCCAAATCTTCCACCAACATCTCCAACAAACCCTTAATCCCCCATTAAAAACCCTAATCACCTTACTAACCCTAGCAAGGATCTACTCAACCATATCTAATCTAAAACTAACAAAAACAAGATAAACCAACTCAAACAACAAAACATACATAAACAAACTAGTGAAAACAATGAGCAATAAACATACCAATGAACAAAGATTGAAACTTGGATGAATAAACAAGATTAAGAGGAGAGAAAGAAAGATTATACCTACTAACAAAATGAATGGAAGAATGAAAACTTGCATAAAAGAGAAAACCCAAATACATCACCCAAGGTTGTCAATCTTGGTGGATTCTTCAAGAATTCCTTTAATACAAGCACTAATCTAAGATTAACCACTAATTACCGACTAATCTACTCTAATCTAAGCTAATCTAACCTAAAATAATCTAGGGTTTTGTGGGAAGTATCTAACATAACATAAGATTACAAGAGGGGGGTATTTATATGGGTACAAGAATGAAGGAGGAAGAAAAGAAGAGGTGCGGCTACAGCACTCCCGTCATGGCCATGACGGGTCTTGGGTCATGGCCATGACGCTATGCAGTAGCTTGCTTTTGCTTGTACTCTTCATCCCGACCATGATGGCTCTTATCATGACCATGATGGGTCTTGTAGGCCTCCCTTGAGAGTTTTTTTGGTTCTTCCTTGCCTCTCATGGGTTACTCGTCGATTCTCGGGACTCGGTATCGGGTCTCGGAGGCTCAGGAATGGGTCCCAAGGTCTCGGGGTCGATTCCAAGGCATCGAGTCGTCGTTCCTTTACCTCGTTGGCTCCAAAAAGTGTATGTATTGAGTCGAAATCGCTCCAACTCTTCGTGGATGGTCTCGGGAACGTGTAACGAGCTAGAGGAAGCATAAGAAGCCCATAAACCGCTCCCAAGGAGCGATTCTACAAGGAAAATGGGACCAAAACATAGTAAAATAGGCACTACAAACTACACTTATCAGCTAGTCGGAAACGGCTTTGACCGGGTTTTAATCCGGTCACTAAAAGTCGGTTTTATTTTTGGTGTCGGTTTTGACCCAAATTAGTCTTGTTTGACTGGAAATGACCCACTGGAACTGAATTTGAGGTCAGTTTTGTGAGATTTGTACTCCGTAAGTGCATTAGCCAGCAACTAATGGTTTTGAGCCCATATCCGAGCGCGTAGAAACTCGTTAGCGTCCGATTATCATCGGGTGTTTTTTGGAAACTACCATGGACACCTGGCGGTCAAAATGCGGGTGTCTATACTTAGTTTGCTTGATCAAGTCTTAGGTTGTGGCATATCTCGATTGTTATTTCAGTGAACGAATAAACTTGGCTTAAATTGTCGGCAAACTACTTAAATTCTGAGGATTAGAGCCATATGAAACCGATGACATCCATGATCGGTTTATTTAGGAATGAGAATAGTTCTTCCTATTTCGCTTGTAACATCAATTTTGTATAAGTGTGAAGTCCGTCTCTTAAGTCTTTGTGCATTCGGGTCATAAATATAGTATGTATTGAGGCTTTCCTTTTTCCCTTTCCATTAATTAATTCAAAAAAAAAATCGAATTATCCCTTCACCACAAAATTAACCACAAGCCTAAATTGCCTACCCTAGTCGAGCTAGTCATGGTGATATTGATGTTTTGACGAGATAAGTCGGTTTGCTGTATATATGTTTAAAAAAAAAGAATAAAAGAAAAAAAAAAGAAAAGTGAAAAAAAGAGAATAAAAGAAAAGTGAAAAAAAAATTTGAATTGTGGACTCCGATACTTCATTGTGACAATATTATGGAGTCGATTTGGGTGAAATAAGCATGATATGGAGAATACGTCCTTAATCGGCGTTGATTTTATCGTTTGTGTGGTTGGTATTTTGATGATGTAATTTGGAAGTTTGGATTGTCTAGCTCAACTATTAACTCCACATTCCCAAAATTATAACCCCTTCTTACCCATCACTTACATATCCCATTTCACCGTTATTTGCCTCGATATGTGTTTTAGTCTCAATTTTTTAGAATGCGCAAATGATTGGTAAAGATTGTCATCACATTAGATTGCATGCATGTGATTATAGGTGGCAGATTAGGCGAGTGTCTTTTTCTCTCTCTATCTCACATTTATATTCCATATACCCTTCATGAGAGTAGTGTGTAACCACGAGAGTCCGACAATAAAAAGCTTAGCAAGTTGACAGTTCACCGTTATTCTTTTGATTATGCCTTAGCTTGAGTCAGTTCATATATTCCAAGCATCGCTAGCTTGAGTTAGTTTTTGTAGTGAGTCTAGTTTGGGTAAACAACTTTGATTTGTATACCGTTCTCATAGATCTTGTGTTTGATTGCTTGAGGACAAGCAATGGTTCGGTTTGGGGAGATTTGATGCGTGTCGTTCCTATTCGTTTTTTCACCTATTTGGTCACGCATTTCCGTGTCATTTTATTATTTTTAGGAGTCGGATTACGTTATTTTCTCCCATATGTGTGTGAACATGACGTAGGTCCACCCCGACGCGGCCACGCGTGAGTTTGAGTAGGCGAATGAATCTCGTGGTAAGATTGATCT
The DNA here is from genome assembly GCA_958450325.1 of Agrostemma githago. Taxonomy (NCBI): domain Eukaryota; kingdom Viridiplantae; phylum Streptophyta; class Magnoliopsida; order Caryophyllales; family Caryophyllaceae; genus Agrostemma; species Agrostemma githago. Next base: position 35,145,986 of record OY288256.1, read on the forward strand.
CGGGTTCAAAATTTAAGTCAAAGTTGGAGTCGCCACCGAATTCATGGAAATTCGGACCCATTCGAGCCCACTCTATGTCGTCATGGACCGTACACAAAGTATGGCACATTTCGATTTCAGAGCTTATGGGGCTGGTCCCTTTGCATTGCAATACCGATACCATCTGCACCGGTTATCGTGTATAGAATGACTCTCGTGCGCCAACGGTTTCGACATCCGGAAACCGAAGTTCTAAGTAAGGGGTGAGGGTACGTGTTGGGAAGCCCACTAAGGACACCCAACTCCGCCCGCACTTAGCGGCCTCTACTAAGACATCTTTCGTGTCCGTGTACGCGCGCTAGTAAAATGACTAAATGATATGCAAACAGCGTTTTCGGTTAAACATGCGAATTTCGTGTTAACTACGTCATTTAATGCATCTAAATTATTGTCGAAGTTGTTTAGCATGCGAGGTTCATTTATAAAGCGATAAGCATCAAAATAAACAAAGCTCGAAAATACGTACAAAATACACGGGCGGAAATACAACCCGGCCAATACAAAATAACAAACAATAAATTAGGATAAATGGAATACACAAAACGATAAATAATAACTAGAAACGGACCCGTATATAATAAATACAAACTAGACCGTAAGTTAAATAGATGGACGAACTTCGATTGAATACACATTATGTTGTGTATTAAACGAAGGACGGAGACATAGGACATAGGCGTGATGCTAGCCCGATCCCGAATCTCGATGCCTTGTCCCGACTTATCACATCGAGAAACTAATGCCCAGATTAATCATGTGTCGGATACGACTAAAGAATTGTCGACACAAGATTAATAGTGAAAGACGGTCGATCAAAGTCGTTAAAGTGAAGTGATATGCATGAGTTTTGAAAAAGATGATCGCGTGATTGACTTTGCACGTGACGACTAAAGTCGTAAAAAAAAGACGAGGCTCGAATAATGAATTAAAGTTCTCGGTTTTCCCAGGCTACAGGACCCACTCGATCGAGTCATGGCCTGGATTCGATCGAGTGTGCCTTTAAGGTGGCTACTGCCCGGTTTTTGGGGTGCTACTCGATCGAGTGGCCCATGGCACTCGGTCGAGTGCCCCCTGTACGAGGCATGGCTCGTTTCGTTTTTTATTTGTTTAAAGTCAATGGTTGACCGAGTTAAATAAAAATATTGCATTATTGAAATTCAACTCGGTTTTCGGTGTCATAATCGTGTACTATACGATTATGAGACCGTCATCCGGATTTTATGAAAATATGTTATTATGGGATTGAAAATTTTGATTAGTGACGAAATTGTAGTCCTCCGCATCACGACATCGATACTAATCCTAACGGATTATGTGATGTTGATTTTCGCACCAACGGATTTCGCACTAATCTTAGAAATGGAGTCCTACACGTTCAACTACGAACGACCACGATCTCGTTACGCCCTTGAGTACATTGGGGCGGCGCTCCATGAAAGGGTGCCACCTCCGTCGTGACTCGTAAAGGGATTAAACGGACTTTAGATGGTCGTCATAGTCAAACGTGTTAGGATCCGAATTTTAATACTATTACATACATATACGCGGTATATAAATGTTAGTAACGATAAGAAAAGAACAAGAAATAAAAAAATGGGAAAAGTATAAATGTTAGTGTTAGTATACTAATATAATATAAAGTACAAAAAGGTATATATAAAATTCGAGATGGTAAAGATCGAGACGGGGTTTATGACACCCTCAACATACATTCTTATGAAGGCCTCAGCAATGGACTCGTAATAGCGACGGGAACGCGGGAGTATCGAGGATGTATGTAAAGTTATGGTGTGTGTATGTGTATGTGGATGGTTTTTGATAAGTGTAGTTTGTAGTGCCTTTTTCACTATGTTTTGGTCCCATTTCCTTGTGGAATCGCTCCTTGGGAGCGATTTATGGGTTTCTTATGCTTCCTTTAGTTCGTTTCAGGTTCCCGAGACCGATTTGGAAGAGTTGGAGCGATTCCGACTCTATACATACACATTTTGGAGCCAACGGAGTAAAGGAACGATGACTCGATGCCTTGGAATCGACCCCGAGACCTTGGGACCCAATCCCGAGCCTCCGAGACCCGATCACGAGTCCCGAGAATCGGCGAGAAACCCATGAGAGGCAAGGAGGGACCAAAGAGCTCTTAAGGGAGGCCTACAAGACCCATCCCGTTCGGGATGGCCTCATCCCGTTCGGGATGAGGTGCGCTTTGAAGAAGGCCACTGTGAGCCCATCCCGGTCGGGACCAACCCGTCCCGATAGGATGATCCGTCCCGGTCGGGAAGCTACAGAGGCAGCACGGGTCCTTCTATTTCATGCTCCTTCATTCTTGTACCCATATATATACTCCCCTCTTGTATTAGTAACACATCTTATCATAGTTTAGCATTCCTTAAGCCTCCATTAGACATTCAAAACCCTAGATTTAGTTTCATCATTTAGATTAATCTTCCTTTAATCGTTGTTAATCTTTAGTTAATCCTTGGGTTTTATTTGGGTTCTTATTTATACAAGATTGCATCTTTTCATCTTCTTAGTATTGGTATAATCATCCCTACTCTTAATCTTGTTTATTTAATCTTGTTTGAATCTTTTCATATAGTTATTGTTATTGTTCATTATGGATGTTTGGATATTCATGTTGTTTTCTCTTATTGTTGTTAGTTTGTTCATGATAATGAGTGAGTAGTAATCTAGTGGGGTTAGTAGGCGGATTAGGAACAGATTATGGATGATTAGGGTTGATTAAGGGAAAAGGGTGAAACTTTGTTGTTAGTCACATTTTGGGCACTCTATGTGTTTGTTGATATGCTTGTGTGAGTTGTAGTGGCCATGCTTCCCGTACTTGTGTTCATCTTCTCATTGTTTGTCTATTATGTAGAAATGTCGAGAATAGTCATAGTCACGAGCGTGCCGACTAGGGTCTAAGTTGCGAGAGCCCGGACCCACCTTGACATCGGTCTAAGTTGCGAGAGCCCGGACCGACTCTAGCAATTAGGAGACACCTATACCCTTGATCACCCCAATTACCCTTCTACTCCTATGAACCCGACCTACCCCACTTCCTTTCCATATTTGATCCATCTTCCTAGTTAGTCATCGTCTCATTAGTTTCATTGTTTAGTTTGTCTCTAGTTAATCATTAGCTTAGTCATACTTCTCCCTCCTTCATAGTTTTTCATTTATCGTTTCTTTGTGTTTGTTTGGTAGCATAGTCTTGTTGTAGGCCGACCTAGTCTAACCCTTGCAATACCATCCTCGTGGATACGATCCCGACTTACCCTAGCTACCCACTAGGTGTAATCGGTAGTTTATTGATCGGTTGGGATTCACGACAAATCCCTCCCATCAATTTGGCGCCGTTGCCGGGGACGGTGCATTGTTTAGACTTAGTTTGCTTATTTCTAGACTTAGTTACCCTTCTTTGTGCTCTCCCATCTTCTCTTGTGAATATTTTCTAGTTTCTCTTCTTTTCTTAGCTTTCTTTTCTCTTTGTCTCTAGTTGTGCTTGTTTATTGTCGTTGCCTAGTGCCCATAAAGCACTAGGTGTTCTCACGTTTGTTCTAGTGTGTAGTGTATGCCTTGGAGGGGAGGCGACTTCTATCTCTTTAATCCAGAGCCGGAGAGACTCTTTCGAGCCTTTCGCCAACGGACGATTAACCGGGTTAGGATCTCTCAACCAAGTGCAAGCAATACTCATCAAGGGCAAGCTCAAGGAGCCGACTTTAGCGAGTCACCTCGAGAGACGGCCGGAGGGACCTTTATCAATCCCTTCGGTAACTCTTCTTCTCCTAGTTCCCCCTCTTCATCTACATCAACACCGTCTACACCACCATCTTCTCCCTTATATCCAATCATGCCTAAGTTTTCTTCTCACTCAACCTTCACGGAAGACGTTTTGCCGGGTCCATCCACTTTACCGGAGGCATATACCGGGAATTTTGTGGCGAAAACGCAATTTATCCAATTGGTCGAGAGAAGTCAATTTAGTGGGTTACCAACCGAAGATCCTCATCAACACATGGAAACCTTTTCGGATTATTGTGACGCTATTTCGCAAACGGGAATAACTCAAGACCAAATCCGGTGGGTATTATTTCCTTTCTCTCTTATTGGTAAAGCGAAGCAATGGTTCAAGGGGTTGGACAAAGCAAGACTTAGCATTGACACTTGGAAGAAGCTAGCCTTAGCCTTCTACCAACAATTCTATCCCTCGGAGAAGACATATCTATTGAGAGCTTCTATCACGGGCTTCCAACAACGTGATGATGAAAGCCTCTATGAATCGTGGGAAAGATTCAAAGCCTTGATCCGCTCTTGTCCACACCATAGTTTATCACAATGGTTCCTCGTACAACAATTTTGGAACGGGTTATATGAAGACTCAAGGGCCATACTCAACATGGGATCTAACGGTAGATTTACCGAAGTAGAGGATGACCAAACTTGGTCGAGGATTGAAGAGATGGCGGTGCATAATTCACAATACTCAAGGCCTAGGAAGGCAAATCGGGGAGGTAGGCATGAGATTGATGCCATTACACAATTGAGCATCGATCTTGGAGCTCAATTGAAAACACACGTGGAGACTATTGACAAGAAGCTCCAAAGCCACCTCAACCAAGTCCAAGGCACTAGTTCCTCGCACCATCAACCTATTCAAGAAGTGAATGCTTTGGGATTTGCACCTCCTTTGCCTTATTTTGGGATGTGTTATACTTGTGGAATAGTTGGTCATGATCCTATGAATTGTAGAGGAAGTATTGAGCAAGTGAACGCCTTTCAAGCGTTCAAGCAAGGTGCCTCCTACTCTAATCAACACCAAGCTTCCAACCAAGTCCCTCAACAACAAACCACGCAACCTCGTCCCTATGTTCCACCTCCCTTAAGGGACAACATTCAAGGTTATCAAGGTTATGCGGGTAATCCAAGACCCTCAACAACTTCAAGCAAAATAACCAAGGTACCTTCCACAACAACAATCAAGGGTTCCAACAAGGGAACTTTCATGGGTTCCAAGGGAACCATCATAAACAACAAGGTAATTCTCAAGGGTTCCAAGGGAACCGTCAACAAGCAACTCAAAATCAACAACAACAAAGCAAGCCTAGGAGCCGGTCTCCCACTCATGATTATGGCATTCCTCTCGCCATCACCGACACTCCACATAATCCATCATCCCCACCTCGGGAATTTGACATTCAAAAGGCTTTGATGGAAATGCAAAGGAGTAATCAAGATATGCAAAAGAATACTCAAGATGTGCAAAAAAGTCAAATGGATATGGCAAGAAACCAACAAGAGCTTTTCACTTATATTCAAGGGGAAAACGCGATGAGAGATGCCCGTATGAAGATGCTTGAGACTCAAGTATCACAACTCGCTTCGGGGAGCTCCTCAAGGAAAAAGGGGCAATTATCTTCTCAAGGTGAAACACCGACATTTGAGCATGTAAATGCTATCACCACAAGGAGAGGTACATCCTATGACCCCCCTTCATTTCCTAGTGAGCAAGAGCCAATGCAAGAACCTACAAAGGAAATGGCATATCCAACTCAAGAAGAACCAAGCTTTGACAATCCAATGGAGGAACAAGTTTTATGGGAAGTTGAAAAACCCCAAGAAGACAACCCGCCCCCACTTCAAGAGAAAGACAAGGGAAAAAGGAAAGTGTCCTTTGAGGAGTCCACCCCTATTTAGCAAAACAAGTACCAAATCAAGTTGCCTTTCCCATCAAGGCAAATGAAGACTAAGGTGGACACTCAATACGACAAGTTCCTTAGTATTGTGAAGAAATTGGATGTTAATGTCCCATTCACCGATTTACTTACCCAAGTCCCGGCATATGGGAAATTCATGCGGGATATCCTAGCTAGGAAGAGGTCCATTGACAAGGAAGAGACGATAGCGTTCACGAGGGTGGTGAGCGAGCTTATCTAAGGTTCCACGCTTCCGAAGTTGAAGGATCCGGGTAGTTTTTCGATCCCTTGCACCATAGGCAACTTCTTGATCAAGAATGCGTTATGTGAATTGGGCGCGAGTGTGAGCATCATTCCCTATTCTATTTGTTGCCGACTCAGAATGAAGGAGTTGAAATGTACGTCCCTCACCCTCCAAATGGTCGATAAATCATTCAATCGACCATTAGGAATGTTAGAGGACGTACCGGTACGAGTCAGGAAATTCTTCATTCCGGTCGACTTCATTGTGCTTGACATGCCGGAGGATGCCAACACTCCCATTATCCTTGGGTGCCCATTTCTACACACCGCGGGTGCCATGATCGACGTGAAGAAGGGTAGGATCACATTTGAGTTAGGCGAGGAAAAGATAGTGTTCGACCTCCAAGGTAACACTTCGCCTACTAGCGATGAGTCATGCAATATGATCCAAGCCACAAAAGACGTCGATCTAGGGGGTGAAACGAGATGAAGCTTGAAGAAGTACTCCTATGTACTTGAAGATGATGACTCCGAGAGTGAGGAGGATGAGAGCCCACATCATGGGTTAGGTAACAAATGCAATGACAAGGAGCAAGATGAGCCTCCCTTGGGGCCACATGAGGATCGTTGGATGTTCGGGTATATCCCGAAGGATCGCAAGTACAAGTTCAAGCCATTGAACTTAGTATATCGGGATGCCCCGGGAACGTCGAGGCAAGGTCATGAGGAACCTTGGTTTGTGGACGGTTATATCTCGAGCCTAATTGAAGACTTTGCTAGGGCCTTTGACTTGTTCCTACGTGCCCTTGATGGAGATGGAACCGGTTTGGAGGTTGTTGAAAAAGAATGAAGAGAGCACCATCCTTGGTTTGACGGAGTTCCACAAGAACCGTCTCATTGTATATATCTCTTTATTGTAATTGCTTTGGATTTTTGTGAATTCTTGTTATTTGGATTGATTGATTAGCGATGTGAGGGAGAGAGTTTGATGTTGAGTTTGAGTTTGTTTGATAGGTATGAAGTGGGAATGCTTCCTAGAGGAGAATGGCTATGACAGAGCTTGGGTTGTAAGCACGAGGATCGGGTTTTTGAAGCTTGGAGCAAGCTTTTGGGATTGTGGAAGTTGAAGAAGGCCATCCCGACCGGGATGAGGCGTCCCGACCGGGAAGGGTGAGGCATCCAGACAGGGAATGGTGCCGTCCCGATCAGGATGGGTGTACGAAATTTCGGGCATGCTGTGGGTCCGTCCGGACCGGGATAAGGCGTCCCGACCGGGACGAGTGAGGTAACCCGACCGGGATGGTCCTCTACTCCCCCTTTGTGTTTCTTCTTCGACAATTGACTCCACCCAACCGTTTTATGCCCCCTCCCAACCTCCCTAGCCATCCTAGCCTTATCATATGCCCCTTATACTTCATTGCCATGCCCTCTCTCCATTTCCTATCCACTTTACACCGACTCTCACATCAAATCCCACCCCCTACCATTACTACCTTTACCGTGAGTTCTTTTCAAGTGTGAAGCGAGATGGCATCCAAGAAGACAAGCCCCGTACCTTTAATGATCATTGAAGATGATGGAGTTCGTGAGTTGCTAGCATGTTGGTAAAGCAACTTCCCTTACTTTTCCGTCTTTTGTCGCTTGTTTTCTCTTGTTTACCCCCCCTTCCCCTTGAGTCACGGTATCTTAGTGGCCTTCGAGGCCATAGTATGGTTGCTCCCGACTCCCGATAACGTGATTGCGTCGAGAGTAAATTGTTTAATCCAATTTTACAAGATTTTCACCCCTTTTCAGGAGTTAGTCGGATTTGGACGGAATCCGGGCTAGGTGACTTGATTACACCTAGCCCTCCCCTCTCATTTCCTTTTATTTCTTTCTTTTTATTTCTTCCCCCTTCCATATCTTTTCTTGTCTCGGCCCATGGTGACTTGATTACACCCCGGCCGGACATCTTCTACCACTTTCTCCCCGTTCTTTTTGATTTTTAGCTTTATTTTCGTAGTTTCTTTTCTTTTCTTTTGTCTCTCCGCATACTACGATCGAGCATGAGGACATTGCTCGGTTTAAGTGTGGGGGAGCGATATTCTAGTATAGTTAGTTTTATTTTCTTAGTTTTTCGAAAAATCTTTGAAAAACCCCTAAAAATTCGAATTTTTTTCACAAAAATCAAAAAGATTTTCTTTTGTGTGTTTTCCTTTTTTGTCTTTGTGTCGTGTATTTGTTTTGTATTGTGTGTGTTTTGCCTCCCTCTTCCTTATAGGTTGCTTAATCACCGTTGTTTAGAAAGCTTTGAAGACATCCGGTAACATCTTCTAACCCTCTTTCCCTCTTTATTCCTTGTGATGTTTGGAGAAGGTTGTGTTGAGGTTTGCTCGGGTGGAGCTTGTACATACTTGTGGTTGATTTGGTGATATGTTTGGAAGTTTGGGGTGGTGTTTGTTTGTTTATGTTTTGTTTTTGTTGCCTTTTGTTTATTTTTCTTTCGTTCTCGTTGAGTCTTTGTTTTGTGTGTGTATTCGTGTCTTGTGTGTAAATGGTTTTCGAAAACCCGGTTTAGAGGCTAGTGTGCGAGTGTTTACTTTCCCTTTTTAGTAGTGTAAATCGAGTCTTGGACTTTAGTCTAGTAGAATGACCCTAAATCAATGATTTCGTTGGTCCTTTACCTTGAGTCCACCTAGCTTACTAGGAATTTACTACGGGATTTGCACCTTTGACCATTATGACCACCCACGGTGTGAAAAGGCCTTGGTTACCAAGTCTCGTCCCCTAGGTGACCGTGTTTGGGATCGTTTGATTAGTCCAAGTTCTCCACTTTTTGTGGGTTTGAAGGGAAGGACGCTCCCCGACTCTCCCATTTCCCTACCTCCTACACATTTCCACACAATAAATTGCAAATTGTTGATTTCTACCTTTCTTGTTATACAATGAAAATGCCAAAAAGCCAAATCTTGCCAAAAAGGGCAAAGAAAAGAAAAGAAAGAAAAATGAAAGAAAGAAAAGAAATGAAGAAAAAGAAAAGGCACAAAAGCCAAAAAGAAAATAGAAAAGAAGAAAAAGAATGGCATGGCAAAACAAAGCAAAAATGCAAAAGAAAAAAAAATGCCAAAAGAAAATCCATCTCACAAAAAAGAAATCTCCACAAAAATAAGCCTTTTTCCGACTTTTGCCGTGAAGAGCCTACCAAAGGACCGAGTCCAGAGGAAGGATGATAGCGGCATTAGTCGGTCTTCCCTCATTTTGCATGTTTTCCACCTTTTTACTTGGACTAGTTAGGCGGTTTTGGACACGGGACGACCCTCTTGGCTCACGCTAAAGGGGGCGGGGTCTCACTTACCTACAGTGTCGACTAACACCGTGGTTCTTCACTTTTCCACTCCGCCAATCGTCCCATGGTACTTTTTTAGAAAGTTAGGAGGACCTAGGTAAGTTACCAACGTTTTTGTTGCTTTACCGTCATACTATTAGGGTTTTGTCCACCTTGGTTTATATTTCTATCTTGGGAACGTTGTCACTTACCTCGAGTCCTAAACCGGTGCTTCTTTCACCGCTTTTAGAGGGAAGCGGTATTTCTTTTGTTTTGGGTGCAACCGTCTAAGTGTTTGTTTGTGTGTTTGGTTGTTTGTGTGTTTTGTGTCCGGTTGCATCCACGGTTTTGTCGCAAGACCCGACTTGCCTTGCGGAGTGCACTTTTCCTTTAAGTATACTCGTGTGAGTTGAAAGGGCGTAGGGTGCGCTAATACCCATTCGGCTAGTGTAGTAGTTAGTATGTGCTTACTCGAGGGCGAGTAAGGGTTAAGTGTGGGGGAGTTGATAAGTGTAGTTTGTAGTGCCTTTTTCACTATGTTTTGGTCCCATTTCCTTGTGGAATCGCTCCTTGGGAGCGATTTATGGGTTTCTTATGCTTCCATTAGTTCGTTTCAGGTTCCCGAGACCGATTTGGAAGAGTTGGAGCGATTCCGACTCTATACATACACATTTTGGAGCCAACGGAGTAAAGGAACGATGACTCGATGCCTTGGAATCGACCCCGAGACCTTGGGACCCAATCCCGAGCCTCCGAGACCCGATCCCGAGTCCCAAGAATCGGCGAGAAACCCATGAGAGGCAAGGAGGGACCAAAGAGCTTTTAATGGAGGCCTACAAGACCCATCTCGTTCGGGATGGCCTCATCCCGTTCGGGATGAGGTGCGTTTTGAAGAAGGCCGCTGTGAGCCCATCCCGGTCGGGACCAACCCGTTCCGGTCGGGATGACAGGGCCGTCCCGATCAGGATGATCCGTCCCGGTCGGGAAGCTACAGAGGCAGCACGGGTCCTTCTATTTCATGCTCCTTCATTCTTGTACCCATATATATACTCCCCTCTTGTATTAGTAACATATCTTATCATAGTTTAGAATTCCTTAAGCCTCCATTAGACATTCAAAACCCTAGATTTAGTTTCATCATTTAGATTAATCTTCCTTTAATCGTTGTTAATCTTTAGTTAATCCTTGTAATTAGTTCTTGTATTAAGAGGATACTTGAAGAAATCTCCAAGCTTGACATCCTTGGGTTTTATTTGGGTTCTTATTTATACAAGATTGCATCATTTCATCTTCTTAGTATTGGTATAATCATCCCTACTCTTAATCTTGTTTATTTAATCTTGTTTGAATCTTTTCATATAGTTATTGTTATTGTTCATTATGGATGTTTGGATATTCATGTTGTTTTCTCTTATTGTTGTTAGTTTGTTCATGATAATGAGTGAGTAGTAATCTTGTGGGGTTAGTAGGCGGATTAGGAGTAGATTATGGATGATTAGGGTTGATTAAGGGAAAAGGGTTAAACTTTGTTGTTAGTCACATTGTGGGCACTCTATGTGTTTGTTGATATGCTTGTGTGAGTTGTAGTGGCCATTCTTCCCATACTTGTGTTCATCTTCTCATTGTTTGTCTATTATGTGGAAATGTCGAGAATAGTCATAGTCACGAGAGTGACGACTAGGGTCTAAGTTGCGAGAGCCCGGACCCACCTTGACATCGGTCTAAGTTGCGAGAGCCCGGACCGACTCTAGCAATTAGGAGACACCTATACCCTTGATCACCCCAATTACCCTTCTACTCCTATGAACCCGACCTACCCCACCTCCTTTCCATATTTGATCCATCTTCCTAGTTAGTCATCGTCTCATTAGTTTCATTGTTTAGTTTTTCTCTAGTTAATCATTAGCTTAGTCATACTTCTCCCTCCTTCATAGTTTTCCATTTATCGTTTCTTTGTTTTTCTTTGGTAGCATAGCCTTGTTGTACGCCGACCTAGTCTAACCCTTGCAATACCGTCGTCGTGGATACGATCCCGACTTACCCTAGCTACCCACTAGGTGTAATCGGTAGTTTATTGATCGGTTGGGATTCACGACAAATCCCTCCCATCTGTTTTGTCAGTTTTTCGACGAACAACGACTCGGTTTTTGCTTAGGTTGGCCTAGGGTGGTAGTGTAGAGAAAATGTAGAGCATAAGAGTGAAAATGTAGGGTTGGCAAAACTGAAAATGTGAAGGGTTTGATGGGGTATTTATAGAGAATACCCCACGACCTAGGGTCACTCGATCGAGTGGCCCTAGTGTACTCGATCGAGTGCCCTAGAAAACGGGTTTGTTTCGGATTTTTTGACTCCACTCGATCGAGTGAGGTCAATCCACTCGATCGAGTGGATAGGGTTGGCGAGCCATTTTAGGAAATGGTTGACTTTTTGATTTTTTTGAAAATTGTATTTGGGCGCCATCTTCTAGAAGCGCATCAGGCTGTTTTAGAGGATGAATTCGTCTTTGACCGAGTTTTGACCCGGTCGCCAAAATACGGTTTTTATTTTTGGTGTCGGTTTTGGCCCAAATTAGTCCTATTTTACTCGGAAGGACCCACTGGGTCTGAAATTGAGGTCGTTTTGATAGATTTGTACTCCGCTAAATGTCCACGTCAGATATTATTGATTCCGAGCACATATTCGAGTATACTAAGTCACGTTTGCGTCCGATCATCATCGGGTGTTTTGTCGGGAACTGCTATAGACACTAACAAGCAAAATGCGGGTGTCTACAGAGCCCCCACTCTGAGTAAGGCTTGGACAAGGCGAGAGTCAGAGTAGCTACCAGGCCAATCGCAGATTACGACCTGGCAGCCTTCCGGTCGGGTCGTTTATAGTCCAGTAGACTTGCGTGAAGGGCTCGCCAGCCATAAGCAGAGGGTCATACCTGTCTCAATGGTGATAGCTCCGTGGGGAGTAAATGAGCTGCGCAGAGACTTGCTTCTGAAGTCTGGGGTGTACCTGTATGCTGACATATAACAACTTGCGTGAAACACATAAGCGAAACACCGACTCATGCTGGGGAAATAAAATATTGATTTTTTGAAAAGCAAAATTTTGAAAGATTTTTTTTATTATTTTTATTTTTTAGAAATTTTTAGGAAAGCTCGGGACGACTTGATTCCTATTCTAGGTTCTGAACTGCAATCAGGCCTGCGCGCGCATAGGGCCCATATTTGCTGAGGAGGCATGGTAGTTAGGGTTCAGTTAGGTTTTCCTATTATAAATATAAGAATCCCTGCTTCAACTTACTGCATCCCAAATCACAAACTCCTTCTTCTCCTCAAAATCTTTTAGACTTTCAAGAAGACTCAAATTTCTGTCATGGGTATCGACCATCTGACCGCAATGCTTTTTGCTTTGTCCCAATATTTCCGGGACGAGGAAAAAGTACAATTGACCCAGATGGGAATCGTCAGTCTATTCCCTCTCCAACGTCTGATAATTGACTCACACTTTTTGGACGCCTGCCTAACGTTTTGGGATACTACCCATCACGTTTTCGCGTTTCAGCGAGGAGAAATATGCCCTCTACCTGAGGAGATCGCAGCTATAGGCGGTTGGAGCCCTATCGCTCGTCCTGCTATCCCTCCGTTCTACCCGGATCCAAGAAGGAGGCTGAGGGATTTCTTGGATGTGTCTCATGCTGAGACAGATCGAATGGTGCGGGGAAATTCTGTTTCCCTTTTCGACCTGGCTAACAAGTTTATGAACAATCAAGACGTGAGTGCTACCCCTACCCATAGGCGTAGGGCTTTCACCTTTTGTTTGCTGCACCGTTATGTTTTTGAAGGGATGATGGAGGCTGACTCGTGCTTGGGTCAGATCAGGCTGATTGGTGTGGTTGACCAGATGGAGACTGGTCATAGCCCTGCTTGGCTAGCCACCGGGGAGATTATTATGGGTCTTGATGCCAGGCGACTTGACCCGGACTGACAGCTGACTGGGAGTGTTCGCCTTCTGCAGGTATACATCCCGCGATTTTTTCGTTTTTTCTTTCTTTCTTTCTTTTTCGCGCGAATTTTTTTATGTACGTAGGTCACTCGATCGAGTGGACCTGTTACTCGATCGAGTGACGTCTTTGACGAGCTACTTCCTGTTTTCAAAGGGCTTACTCGATCGAGTCAGCTGGTGTACTCGATCAAGTGGGCTCTGGCAAACCCATTGATAAGTGCAGTTTGTAGTGCCTAATTTGTTGTGTTTGGTCCCGTTTTCCCTTGTGAAATCGCTCTTTGGAGCGATTTCTGGGCTACTTATACTTCTTCTAGTTCGTTTTAGGTTCCCAAAACCATTCATGGAGAATTGGAACGATTCCGACTCGTTTCATACACTTTTGGAGCCAACGAAGAGAAGGAACGATCACCCGGTGTTGGATTCGATCCCGAGACCTTGGGACCCATTCCCGTGCCCCTTAGACTCAATCGCGAGCCCCTTAGACTCAATCCCGAGCTCCGAGAATCGATGAGAAGTCCATGAGAAGCAAGGAGGGACCTTAGAGCTCATAATGGAGGCTTACAGATCCTTCCAGGGCGGGAAGAGCATCATTCCCGGTCGGGAAGGAGTGCACAAATCAATAGACTACGGTTTGAGCCTTCCCGGCCGAGATGAGAGCTTCCCGACCGGGAAGGATGGTCCATCCCGACCGGGACCATTCCTTCCCGACCGGGAAGAGAGAGCTGAAGCCCACGTCTATTCTTTTCTCCTCCTTCACTCTTGTAACCTTGTAAATACTCCTCCCTTGTATTGTTTAAGTATCTTACATTACCATACACTATCTTAGACCTCTCTACAACATTCAAAACCCTAGATTTAGTTTCTCCTCTCATTAGTTTAATCTTCCCTAAACTTTTGTTAATCCTAGATTAATTTAGTTTGTTAATCTTGTATTAAGGTTCTCTTGAAGAAACCATTAATTCTTGACAACTTTTGGTGGGGATTTTTGGGTGTTCTTTTATTACAAGTTCTCAACTTTTTCATTCTCTTGTAGTTGGTATAATCTCCTTTCTCTTGTTCTTTGTTTATTTCTTCAAGTTTAATCTTTACATATTGTTTATTGTTCTTGTTAGTTCATAATGAATATTTGGATTATTATGTTGAATTCTCTTGTTTATGTTGGTATTAGTTGGATAATGAGTGAGTAGACTCTTTGTGGGGTTAGTAGGGGGATTAAGTGTGGATTATGGGTAATTAGGGTTTGATTAAGGGAAAAGGTGGAATCTTTGTTACTAGTCACATGTTGAGCACTCTATGTGTTTGTTGAATTGCTTGTTTGAGTTGTAGTGGTCATGCTTTTCATACCTGTTTTCATCTTCTCCTCTTGTAATCGATTTGTGGTTGAATGCTTATATTTTGGGTAATACTTTGCATGAGTATTCGGGTCTAGTCTTTGACACGAGAGTGCGGACTTCGGCTTTGACGCGAGAGCGCGAATTGACCTTAGTAACTAGGTGAAACCTACACCCTTGACCTCCCTATTATCCTACTACACTTATGAACCCAACCTAACCCTACTCTTTCCCATATTTGATTTAACCTCTTTAGTCATCATTTCTCTAGTTTGATAGTTTCTTTAATCCTTAGTTGTTTCACTTAGTTCTTGTCATACATAGTACATTGTTAGTCCACTTTCATCACCTTCAACCATCATAGTTTGTCAATTCTCGTCATCTTTGTGTTTGTTCGTGACTTAGCCTCGTTTTTAGGTAGACCTATTCTAGACACCTATAACCTTCTCCGTGGACACGACCCGACTTACCCTGGCTACCCGTTAGGATTAGTTGGACTTTATTTGACGGTAGGGACCCACGACAATCATCTACCATCAATTTGGCGCCGTTGCCGGGGACGGTGCATGTTTAGACTTAGTTTGCTTATTAGCTAGACTTAGTTACCCTTCTTGTGCTCTTCTTCTATCTCTTGTGCATATTTTGTAGGTTTTTCTTGTTTATATAGCTTTCTTTTCTCTTTGTCTTCCGTTGTGCTCGTTTATTGTCTTTGCCTAGTGCCCATGAAGCACTAGGTGTTCTCAAGTTTGTTCAAGTGCGTAGTGCATGCCTAGAAGGAGAGGCAACTTCTTTCTCTTCAATCCAGAGCCGGAAAGACTCTTTAGAGCCTTTCGCCAACGGACGATTGATCGGGTTAAAACCTCTCAACCGATTACTAGCAATACCATTGAAGAACAAGCTCAATGATCCGACTCGAACGATACACCTCGAGAGACGGCCGAAGGGAATTTCATCAATTCCTTTGGTACTTCTAGTCATTTGATGGGTGGGATTTGTCGTGAATCCCAACCGTCAAATAAAACCAACTAACCTAACTAAGGTAGGTAGGGTAAGTCGGGTCAAATCCATAGGGACGGGAGGTCGGACTAAGGTATGCTACGGTCTAGGACTATGTTCGAGACAAGCTATTCTAAGGAGGGGGAGACTAAAGCTAAGCTAGGTCTAAAGCAAGAGAACTATCAAAGGAAACGGGCTAGGATTAGGTTGGGGTCAAAGGGGTAACGGAATGGTCGAGGAAGAGCTAGAGGTGAAGGAGGTAGTAGGGTAATCTAGGTAATGCCCGGGCTCTCGCAACTTAGACTCACCTAGAGGTTCCACCTAAAACCCAACTCGGCGATACACAACACAATCGGAGTTACTAGCACGCTATAGGCCTAGGTCGAATCCGGGCTCTCGCAACTTAGACCGACCTAGGGGTCGTCCTCACCGGGCTCTCGCAACTTAATGAGGGAACCGAACCCACAAACAACTATCACCCACAAGAGAAAGGCAAGAAAAACAAGCATTCACAACTACTTAGTCATTCAAGCATTTCAACAAACATGTGATGTGCACCAAACCAAGAGGAAACCCAAATCTTCCACCAACATCTCCAACAATCCCTTAATCATCCAATTAACACCCTAATCACCCTACTAACCCTAGAAAGATACTACTCTAACATATCTATACTAAAACTAACACTAATAAGATGAACCAAAACAACAATCAAAACTAACATATTGAAACTAACAAGAACTATGAACTATGAACAATAACAAGAACAAAGGATCAAACTTTAATGATAAAACAAGGATTAAGAGAAGGGAAAAGAGATTATACCAAACTAGAAGATGAAAAGAAGAAAGAAACTTGCATAAATGGAAGAACCCAAAACAAACATCCAAGTTTGTCAAGCTTGGTGGAGATCTTGAGGAATTCCCAAATTACAAGTATTAATCTAGGATTAACGATAATCTAAAGACTAATCTACACTAATCTATGCTAATCTATCCTAAAATAATCTAGGGTTTAGTCTAATATGAAGGGCATCCCATTAACAAAAGAAGGGAAGAGTATATAAAGGGTTACAAGTGGAAAGGAGAAGAAAGAAAGGAGTGCGGCCTGAAAAGGGCTCATCCCGTTCGGGATGAGTTGGTCTCGTTCCGGATGGACCCTTCACAGAACACCTCTCTTTTGTGCACCTCAACCGGTTCCGGTTGAGCTCAACCAGAACCGGTTGAGCCTTGTAGGCCTCCTTTAAGCTTCTTTCGGTCCCTCCTTGCTTCTCATGGGTTTCTCATCGGAGACTCGGGACTCGGGATCGGGTCTCGGAGGCTCGGGACTCGGGATCGGGTCTCGGTGGCTCGGGACTCGGGATCGGGTCTCGGAGGCTCGGGATTGGGTCCCAAGGTCTCGGGGTCGATTCCAAGGCATCGAGTCATCGTTCCTTTACTCCGTTGGCTCCAAAATGTGTATGTATCGAGTCGGAATCGCTCCAACTCTTCCAAATCGGTCTCGGGAACCTGAAACGAACTAAAGGAAGCATAAGAAGCCCATAAACCGCTCCCAAGGAGCGATTCCACAAGGAAAATGGGACCAAAACACTACGAAATAGGCACTATAAACCACACTTATCATCATTCCTCTCAACCTAGTTCCCCTTCTACATCTACATCAACATACCGTCTACACCATCATCTCCCGCATATCCAACAATGCCTAAGTTCTCTTCTCATTCAACCTTTACGGAAGACGTTTTGCCCGGTCCCACCGATTTACCGGCCGCATATACCGGCAAAAACACCGTTTATCCAATTGGTCAAAAGAAGTCAATTTAGTGGGTTACCAAACGAAGATCTTCATCAACACATGGAAACCTTTTCGGACTATTGCGATGCTATCTCAGAACCGGGAATAACCCAAGACCAAATCCGGTGGGTATTACTTCCTTTCTCCTTGATCGGTAAGGCTAAGCAATGGTTCAAGGGTTTAGACAAGGCGGCTCTCGGTATTGATACTTGGAAGAAGCTAGCCTTAGCTTTCTACCAACAATTCTATCCACCGGAGAAGACCAATCTATTGAGAGCTTCTATCACGGAATTTCAACAACGTGATGAAGAAAGCCTCTATGAATCGTGGGAAAGATTCAAAGCCTTGATCGTTCTTGTCCTCACCATGGCTTATCACAGTGGTTCCTTGTTCAACAGTTTTGGAACGGGTTATATGAAGACTCAAGGGCCATACTCAACATGGGATCGAATGGAAGGTTTACCGAGGTGGATGATGACCAAACTTGGTCAAGAATCGAGGAGATGGCGGTGCACAACTCCCAATACTCAAGGCCTAGAAAGGCGAATCGAGGAGGAAGGCACGAGATTGATGCCATTACACAATTAAGCATTGATCTTGGAGCACAATTAAAAACCCACATGGAATCTATTGACAAGAAGCTCCAAAGCCATTTTGATCAAGGTCAAAGTACAAGTACCTCTCACCAACATTCAATTCAACAAGTCAATGCTTTGGGAGTTGTATCTCCTACAACTTATTGTGGGATATGCGAGATTTGCGGGATATTTGGATATGAGCCTCTACATTGTCGAGGTAGTATTGAGCAAGTGAACGCCTTTCAAGCATTCAAGCAAGGTGCCCCATATCCCTATATGTTCCAAGCTTCCCATCAAGCTTCCCAACAACAATCTCTATAACACCATCCATATGTTCCACCTCCCTTAAGGGACAACAACCAAGGCTACCAAGGTTATGTAGGCAACCCAAGGCCATTCAACAACTTCAAACAACATAACCAAGGTACCTTCAACAACAATCAAGGGTTCCAACAAGGGAACTTCAATCATCAAGGTGGTTTCCAAGGGAACCAACACTCCCAAGGACATCAAAACTACAACCATGGCAACACTCAAGGCCTTAATCAAGGCAAATCTCATGGGTTCCAAGGGAACCATCAACAACAACAAGGGTCCCAAGGTAATCGACAAGAAATCTAGCAAAGGAGCCGGTCTCCAATTCATGATTATGGCACTCCCTTAGCCCTCACCGATACTCCACACAATCCACAATCTCCACCTCGAGATTTCGACATGCAAAAATCTATGTTGGATGTGCAAAGGAGTAATCAAGATATGCAAAGAAGCCAAATGGAGAGGCTAAGAAACCAACAAGAGTTCTTTGCTCATCTTCAAAGGGAGAATATAGCAAGAGATGCTCATATGAAGATGCTCGAAACCCAAATATATCAAGTTGCTTCGGGAAGATCTTCTAGGCAAAAGGGGCAACTACCTCCTCAAGGTGAAACGGCGAAAGTTGAACATGTGAATGCTATTACCTTGAGGAGTGGCGCATCTTATGACTCCCCCGTGTTTCCTAGTGAGCAAGTACCAACGAAAGAAGTTGTATCTCCATCTCAAGATAACGCAAGTTCGGGAAATCCAATGGAGGAGCAAGTTTTGTGGGAGATTGAGAAACCCCATGAAGAAAAGCTTCCCCCACTTCAAGGAAAAGACAAGGGTAAAGGGAAAATGTCATTTCAGAAGTCCAACCTTAATGAGCAAGATAAGGTACATATCAAGTTGCCTTTCCCAACAAGGCAAATGAAGACCAAGGTGGACGCTCAATATGACAAGTTCCTAGATATTGTGAAGAAGTTGGATGTGAGTGTCCCTTTTACCGAGCTACTTACCCAAATCCCGGCATATGGAAGATTCATGAAAGAAATCTTGGCTAGGAAGAGATCCGTCGACAAGAAAGAGACCATAGCGTTCACAAGAGAGGTGAGCGAGCTCATTCAAGGTTCTACACTTCCCAAGTTTAAGGATCCGGGTAGTTTCTCGATCCCGTGCACCATTGGCAACTTGAAAATTGAGAGAGCGTTATGTGATTTGGGTGCGAGTGTAAGCATCATCCCGTATTTCATTTTTGAGCGACTTGGGATGAAAGAGCTCAAGTGTACTTCTATTACACTCCAAATGGCCGATCGTTCACTCAACCGACCTTTGGGGATGTTAGAAGATGTGCCAATAAGAATCGGAAAGTTCTTTATTCCGGTCGACTTCCTCGTGCTTGATATGCCGGAAGATGCTATCACTCCCAATATCATTGGGCGCCCATTTATACATACCGCTGGTGCTATGATCGATGTGAATAATGGTAGGATCACATTTGAGCTAGGCGACGAGAAGCTCGTGTTTGACCTCCAAGGCAACACCTCGCCTACTAATGATGAATCGTGCAAAATGATCCAAACCATGAAAGACATCGATCTAGGGGATGAGTCGGGTAAAAGCTTGAAGAACAACTTCTATGGAATTGAAGATGATGATTCCGAGCTTAGGGCGGATGAATGCCCATATCATGATGTTGAAGACAAATTGCAAGGCAAGAAGAAAGATGAGCCTCCCTTGGGGCCACATGAGGATAGATGGACGTTTGGGTATATACCGAAGGATCGAAAGTACAAGTTCAAGCCGTTGAACTTAGTAGATCGGGATGCCTCGGGAACGTCTAGACAAGGTTGTGAAGAACCTTGGAGTGTGGATGGTTATACCACTAGTTTGATTGAAGACTTCTCGAGAGCCTTCGATTTGTTGCTTCGTGCTCTTGATGGCGATGGAATTGGCCATAGTGTTGTTTAAAAATGATTGAAGAATGCACCATCCTTGGTTTGACGGAGTTCAAAAAGAACCGTCTCATTGTATATATCTCTTTCTTATCCTTTTGAGTTTTTGTGAAACCCTTGTAATTTGGTATTTTGATGAGTGATGTGAGGGAGGGATCTTGATGAATGTTATTTGAGTTTATTTGATAGGTCTTAGTGAAGATGAAGTCTCGAGGAGAGTAGATGATGATAGAAGCTTGGATTTGAGCAAGGGAGTCGGTTTTTGAAGCTTTGGACAAGCTTTTGGGGATATGAAGGGCTAGAAGAACCCTCCCGGCCGAGAAGAGAGCATCCCGACCGGGAAGGATGAGCCATCCCGACCAGGAAGGATGTCATCCCGATCGGGATGAGGGTGCCAAAAATTGGGCTTACTGTTGTGTCTTCCCGACCGAGAAGGAAGATTCTCGACCGGGAAGGGGGTGTCATCCAAACGGGCCCATCCATCCCGACCGGGATGATGCCAGCTCCCCTTTTAGCTTCCTCTTCGACGTTCGAGCCCACCCAACCATCTTATACCCCCTCCCAACCTCCCTACCTATCCTTGCATATATCATATGACCCTACACTTCATATACATACCCTCACCTTATCTTATCTTCACTACATACCAAGCCTCACATCAAATCCCACCTCCTTATACCTTTGTACTTCAACCATGGAACCATATCGTGATTGGAAGGGAATAACTATGACGAAGACAAGCTATGTGCCGATATTGAACTATGAGACGATAGAGCGAGTGAGTTGCTAACCGATGGGTACGGCAACTATCCTTTCTTTTCCGTGTTTTGTCGCTTGTTTTCCTTTGTTTGTCCCCTTCCCCTTATACACTTTTGTGTCATGGTGGCCCTCGGGGCCTTGGTAGTTATCGCTCCCGACTCTCGATAACGTGACTACGTCGAGAGTCATTTCAAAATCCAAATTTACAAGCCCTTTTCACTTCATTTTTCTTTTTTTTGGGATTTAGTCGGATTTAGGCGGAATCCGGGCTAGGTGACTTGATTACACCTAGTCCTCCCCTCCCATCTCCTTTTATTTCCTTCTTTTTATTTCTTCCCCCAGCCATATCTTTTCTCGTCTCGGCCCATGGTGACTTGACTACACCCCGGCCGGACACATTCTACCCTTTTCTCTGCTTTATTTTTGATTTTTAGCTTTATTTTCGTAGTTTCTTTTCTTTTCTTTAGTGTCTCCATACACTACGATCGAGCATGAGGACATTGCTCAGTTTAAGTGTGGGGGAGCGATATCGTAGTCTAGATTAGTTTTATTTTCTTAGTTTTTTCGATAAATCTTAAAAATCCCTAAAAAATTGAAAAATTTCACAAAAATCAAAAAGATTTTCTTTTGTGTGTTTTCCTTTTTATGTCGTTGTATCGTATATTTGTTTTGTTGTGCGTGTTTTGCCTCTCTTTTTCCTTGTAGGTCGCCTCATCACCGTTAACTTTGGAGGGCTTTCAAGACATTCGGTAACATCTTTTATCCCTTTTTCCTCTTTGTCTCTTGTGGAGTTTGGAGGAGATTTGTGATGATGTGTGCTCGGGTGGAGCCTTGCGAAGATTTGTGGTTGATTGGTTGCTTATTTTGAAATTCGGGGTGGTGTTTGTTATCTTTGTATGTTTGTTTTGTTTCATTTTGTTTTGTTGTCTTTGTCTCATTTTCTCTCGTTTTTGTCATGTCTTTGTTTGATGATGTGTAGTTGTGTCTAGTGTGTAAAAAGGTTTTCGAAAACCCGGTTTTGAGGCTAGTGTGCAAGTGTTTACTTTCCCTTTCTAGTAGTATGAATCGAGTCTTGGTCCATAGTCTAGTAGAATGACCCTAAATCAATAGTTTCGTGGGTCCTTTACCTTGAGTCCAACTAGTCTACTAGGGATTTACTAAGGGATTTGCATTTTGACCACTATGACCACCCACGGTGTGAAAAGGCCTTGGTTGCCGAGTCCCGTCCCTTAGGTGACCATGTTCGGAATTGTTTGATTGGTCCAAGTTTCTCCCCTTTTGTGGGTTTGAAGGGAAGGCTCCGTCCCGACTCACCCATTCCCCTACCTCCTACACATATCCACAAAATAAGATGCAAATTGTTGAAATCTCTTTCTTAGTTGCTAAAAGAAATGCCTACAACTCAAATCTAGCCAAAAGGGCAAAGAAAAGAAAAAGAAAGAAAATCAAAGAAAGAAATGATTGAAGAAAAAGAAAAGGCACAAAAAGCCAAAAAGAAAATAAAAAAGAAGAAAAAGAAATGGCATAGCAACACACAAAGCAAGAATGCAAAAGAAAGAAAAATGCCAACAGAAAAACGTCTCACAAAAAGAATCCCCACATCTCAAAAATAAGCTTTTTTCTGATCGTTACCGTGAAGAGCCTACAAAAAGACCGAGTCCCTAGGAAGGATGATAGCGGTAATGATCGGTCATCCCTCATTTTACAAACTTATCCACCTTTTTACTTGGACTAGTTGAGCGGTTTTGGGCATGGGACGACTGATAAGTGTAGTTTGTAGTGCCTATTTGTTGTGTTTTGGTCCCATTTTCCTTGTGGAATCACTCCTTGGGAGCGATTTATGGGCTTCTTATGCTTCCTTTAGTTCGTTTCAGGTTCCCGAGACCGATGTGGAAGAGTTGGAGCGATTCCGACTCTATACATACACATTTTGGAGACAACGGAGTAAAGGAACGATGACTCGATGCCTTGGAATCGACCCCGAGACCTTGGGACCCAATCCCGAGCCTCCGAGACCCGATCCCGAGTCCCGAGAATCGGCGAGAAACCCATGAGAGGCAAGGAGGGACCAAAGAGCTCTTAAGGGAGGCCTACAAGACCCATCCCGTTCGGGATGAGGTGCGCTTTGAAGGAGGCTGCTGTGAGCCCATCCCGGTCGGGACCATCCCGTCCCGGTCGGGATGACAGGGCCGTTCCGATCGGGATGATCCGTCCCGGTCGGGAAGCTACAGGGGCAGCACGACTTCTTTTATTTTCTTCTCCTTCATTCTTGTACCCATATATATACTCCCTTCTTGTAATGTTAAGACATCTTATCATAGTTTAGTATTTCTTAAGCCTCCCAAAAACCCAAAAACCCTAGATTTACTTTCACTAATTAGTTTTAATCTTCCTTTAATCCTAGTTAATCTTTAGTTAATCCTTGTAATTAGTTCTTGTATTAAGAGGATACTTGAAGAATTCTTCAAGGTTGACAACCTTGGGTTTTATTTGGGTTCTTATTTATACAAGATTGCATCTTTTCATCTTCATAGTGTTGGTATAATCATCTCTACTCTTAATATTGTTTATTTAATCTAGTTTGAATCTTTTCATATTGTTATTGTTATTAATCTTGTTATTCATTATGGATGTTTGTTTTATGAGTTTGTTTTCTCTTATGATTGTTAGTTTGACCATGATAATGAGTGAGTAGTGATATTGTGGGTTTAGTAGGGGGATTAGGGGTAGATTATGGATGATTAGGGTTGATTAAGGGAAAAGGGTGAAACTTTGTTGTTAGTCACATTGTGGGCACTCTATGTGTTTGTTGATATGCTTGTGTGAGTTGTAGTGGCCATGCTTCCCATACTTGTGTTCATCTTCTCATTGTTTGTCTATTATGTGGAAATGTCAAGAATAGTCATAGTCACGAGAGTGCCGACTAGGGTCTAAGTTGCGAGAGCCCGGACCCACCTTGACATCGGTCTAAGTTGCGAGAGCCCGGACCGACTCTAGCAATTAGGAGACACCTATACCCTTGATCACCCCAATTAGCCTTCTACTCCTATGAACCCGACCTACCCCACCTCCTTTCCATATTTGATCCATCTTCCTAGTTAGTCATCGTCTCATTAGTTTCATTGTTTAGTTTGTCTCTAGTTAATCATTAGCTTAGTCATACTTCTCCCTCCTTCATAGTTTTCCATTTATCGTTTCTTTGTGTTTGTTTGGTAGCATAGTCTTGTTGTAGGCCGACCTAGTCTAACCCTTGCAACACCGTCCTCGTGGATACGATCCCGATTTACCCTAGCTACCCACTAGGTGTAATGTTCGTTTATTGATCGGTTGGGATTCACGACAAATCCCTCCCATCAATTTGGCGCCGTTGCCGGGGACGGTGCATTGTTTAGACTTAGTTTGCTTATTTCTAGACTTAGTTACCCTTCTTTGTGCTCTCCCATCTTCTCTTGTGAATATTTTCTAGTTTCTCTTCTTTTCTTAGCTTTCTTTTCTCTTTGTCTCTAGTTGTGCTTGTTTATTGTCGTTGCCTAGTGCCCATAAAGCACTAGGTGTTCTCACGTTTGTTCTAGTGTGTAGTGTATGCCTAGGAGGGGAGGCGACTTCTATCTCTTTAATCCAGAGCCGGAGAGACTCTTTCGAGCCTTTCGCCAACGGACGATTAATCGGGTTAGGATCTCTCAACCAAGTGCAAGCAATACTCATCAAGGGCAAGCCCAAGGAGCCGACTTTAGCGAGTCACCTCGAGAGACGGCCGGAGGGACCTTCATCAATCCCTTCGGTAATTCTTCTCCTAGTTCCCCCTCTTCATCTACATCAACACCGTCTACACCACCATCTTCTCCCTTACATCCAAGAATGCCTAAGTTTTCCTCTCACTCCACTTTCACGGAAGATGTCTTGCCGGGACCGAGTGCGTTACCGGAAGCCTACACCGGGAATTTTGTGGCAAAGACCCAATTTATCCAACTTGTGGAGAGGAGCCCATTTAGTGGTTTGCCCACCGAAGACCCGCACCAACACATGGAGACCTTCTCCGATTATTGTGACGCTATATCTCAAACCGGGGTTACTCAAGATCAAATTCGTTGGGTACTCTTCCCGTTTTCTCTTATTGGAAAAGCGAAGCAATGGATCAAGAGTCACGATAGGGCAACCATGGGGATCGATACTTGGAAAAAGCTTGCCTTGGCGTTCTACCAAAAGTTTTACCCTCCGGAAAAGACGAATCTGCTTAGGGCCTCCATCACCGGGTTCCAACAAAGGGATGAAGAGAGCCTATATGAAGCTTGGGAGCGGTTTAAGTCTTTGGTAAGATCGTGCCCTCATCATGGACTCTCACAATGGTTCTTGGTGCAACAATTTTGGAATGGTCTTTATGAGGACTCGAGAGCTATTCTTAACATGGGCTCCAATGGTAGGTTTACCGAGGTCGATGACGACCAAACTTGGGCGAGAATCCAAGAGATGGCGGTGCATAATTCGCAATACTCTAGGCCTAGGAAGGCACATCGAGGATGCATATATGAGGTCGATGCTATCACCAAATTAAGCATTGACCTTGGAGCTCAATTGAAAACACACATGGAGACTATTGACAAGAAGCTCCAAAGCCACCTCAACCAAGTCCAAGGCACTAGTTCCTCACACCATCAACCGATTCAAGAAGTGAATGCTTTGGGATTTGCACCTCCTTTGCCCTATTTTGGGATGTGTGACACTTGTGGAATCGTTGGTCATGACCATAAGAATTGTAGACGAAGTATTGAGCAAATGAACGCCTTTCAAGCGTTCAAGCAAGGTGCCTCCTACTCTAATCAATACCAAGCTTCCAATCAAGTCCCTCAACAACAAGCACTTCAACATCAACAACAACATTGTCCCTATGTTCCACCTCCCTTACGGGACAACAATGAAAGTTACCAAGGTTATGTGGGTAACCAAAGATCCTTCAACAATTTCAAACAAAATAACCAAGGCAACTTCAACAACAAGCAAGGGTTCCAACAAGGGAACTTCAATCAAGGAGGTTTCCAAGGAAACCAAAATTTTCAAGGGTATCAAAACCACAACCATGGCAACAATCAAGGCCATCATCAAGGCAACTTTCATGGGTTCCAAGGGAACCATCATCAACAACAAAGTACTTCTCAAGGGTTCCAAGGGAACCATCAACAAGCAACTCAAAATCAACAACAACAAAGCAAGCCTAGGAGCCGGTCTCCTACTCATGATTATGGCATTCCTCTCGCCATCACCGATACTCCGCATAATCCATCATCTCCACCTCGGGAATTCGACATTCAAAAGACTATGACGGATATGCAAAGGAGTCAAATGGAGATGTCGAAAACCCATCAAGAGCTCTTTGCTTATATTCAAGGGGAAAACGCGTGAAGAGATGCCCGTATGAAGATGCTTGAAACCCAAGTATCTCAACTTGCTTCGGGGAGCTCCTCAAGGCAAAAGGGGCAACTACCTTCTCAAGGTGAAACACCGATATTTGAGCATGTAAATGCTATCACCACAAGGAGAGGTACATCCTATAACCCCCCTCCATATCCTAGTGAGCAAGAGCCCATGCAAGAACCGACAATGGAAATGGAATCTCCAACTCAAGAAGAATCAAGCTTTGATAATCCAATTGAGGAGCAAGTTTTATGGGAAATTGAAAAACCCCAAGAAGACAACCCTTCCCCACTTCAAGAGAATGACAAGGGAAAAAGGAAAGTGTCCTTTGAAGAATCCACCCCCATTGAGCAAAATAAGTACCAAATCAAGTTGCCTTTCCCATCAAGGCAAATGAAGACTAAGGTGGATACTCAATACGACATGTTCCTTAATATCGTGAAGAAATTGGATGTGCCCATTCGCCGAGTTACTTACCCAAATCCCGGCATATGGAAAATTCATGCGAGAAATCCTAGCTAGGAAGCGGTCCATTGACAAGGAAGAGACAATAGCGTTCACAAAGGTGGTGAGCGAGCTTATTCAAGGTTCCACGCTTCCGAAGTTGAAGGACCCGGGTAGTTTCTCTATCCCATGCACCATCGGCAATTACAAGATCGAGAGAGCTATGTGTGATTTGGGTGCGAGTGTGAGCATTGTTCCCTACACCATTTGTGAGCGATTAGGGATGACGGTGTTGAAATGTACGTCCATTAAACTCCAAATGGCCGATAAGTCTCTTAACCGACCATTGGGAATGTTAGAGGATGTGCCGGTACGGATAGGGAAGTTCTTCATTCCGGTCGAATTCATTGTAGTTGACATGCCGGAGGATGCTAACACTCCCATCATCCTTGGACGCCCATTTCTACACATCGCCGGTGCCGTGATCGATGTGAAGAAGGGTAGGATTACCTTTCAACTAGGCGACGAAGAGTTAGTGTTCAACCTCCAAGGCAACACTTCGCCTATGACCGAGACGTGTAATGTGATCCATGCCACGCAAGACATTGATCGAGGGAACGATTCGGGACAAAGCTTGAAGAAGTACTCTTATGTACTTAAAGATGTTGACTCCGAGAGTGAGGAGGATGAGAGCCCATATCATGGGTTAGGTGACGAATGCAATGACAAGGAGCAAGGTGAGCCTCCCTTGGGGCAACATGAAGATCGTTGGGCGTTTGGGTATATCCCGAAGGATCGCAAGTACAAGTTCAAGCCATTGAACTTAGTAGATCGAAATGCCCTGGGAACGTCAATGCAAGGTCATGAAGAGCCTTGGTTTGTGGACGGTTATATCTCGAGCTTGATTGAAGACTTCTCTAGGGCCTTCGACTTGTTCCTACGTGCCCTTGATGGAGATGGAATCGGTTCGGAGGTTGTTGAAAAAGAATGAAGAGTACACCATCTTGGTTTGACGGAGTTCCACAAGAACCGTCTCATTGTATATATCTCTTTCTTGTAGTTAGTTGGATTTTTGTGAATTCTTGTTATTTGGATTGATTGATGAGCGTTGTGAGGGAGAGAGTTTGATGTGTGTTTGAGTATTGTTTGATAGGTGAAGTGAGAATGCTTCCTAGAGAAGAATGGCTATGATATACCTTGGCTTGTAAGCACGAGGATCGGGTTTTTGAAGCTTGGAGCAAGCTTTTGGGATTGTGGAAGTTGAAGAAGACCCATCCCGGCCGGGAAGAGGCGTCCCGACCGGGAGGGAGTCATCCCGATCGGGATGGGGGTGCACAAATTCGAGCTCACTGGAGGTCCATCCTGACCGGGAAGGAAGCGTCCCGACCGGGATGGGTGAGACATCCCGAACGGGACCGATCATCCCGACCGGGACGGGCACCTGCTCCTCCTTTGTGTTTCTTCTTCGCAAATCAAATCCACCCAACTGTTTTTTGCCCCCTCCCAACTTCCCTAGCTATCCTAGCCTTATCATATGCCCCTTATACTTCATTGCCATGCCCTCACTCCATTTCCTATCCACTTTACACCGACTCTCGCATCAAATCCCATCCCCTCACACCATTACTACCCCGACCGTGAGTTCTTCTTGAGTGTGAAGCGAGACGGCAACCGAGAAGACAAGCGACGAGCCTCTAATGATCATTGAGACGATGGAGCAAGTGAGTTACTAGCCGCTCGGGTTGGGTAACTATCCTTCCTTTTCCGTCTTTTTATCGCTTGTTTTTCATTGTTTGCCCCCTTCCCTTGAGTCATGGTATCATAGTGGCCTTCGAGGCCGTAGTATGGTTGCTCCCGACTCCCGATGACGTGATTGCGTCGAAAGTCATTCGATTAATCCAATTTAACAAGTTTTTCACTCTTTCTTTTTGAGGATTTAGTCGGATTTAGGCGGAATCCGGGCTAGGTGACTTGATTACACCTAGCCATCCCCTCCCATTTCCTTTTATTTCCTTCTTTTTTTTATTTTCTTCCCCCTTCCATATCTTTTCTTGTCTCGGCCCATGGTGACTTGACTACACCCAGGCCGGACACCTTCTACCTCTTCTTCACTTTTCTTTCTGATTTTTAGCTTTATTTTCGTAGTTTCTTTTCTTTTCCTTCGTCTCTCCGCACACTACGATCGAGCATGAGGACATTGCTCGGATTAAGTGTGGGGGAGCGATATTCTATCGTAGTTAGTTTTATTTTCTAATTTTTTCGAAAAAATCTTAAAAACCCTAAAAATTTGAAAAGTTTTCATAAAAATCAAAAAGATTTTCTTTTGCGTGTTTTCCCTTTTTTGTCTTTGTGTCGTATATTTGTTTTGTATTGTGTGTGTTTTGCCTCCCTTTTCCTTATAGGTCGCTTAATCACCGTTGTTTGGAAAGCTTTGACGACATCCGGTAACATCTTCTAACCCTCTTTCCCTCTTTATTCCTTGTGAAGTTTGGAGAAGGTTGTGTTGAGGTGTGCTCGGGTGGAGCTTGTACATACTTGCGGTTGATTTGGTGATATGTTTGGAACTTTGGGGTGGTGTTTGTTTGTTCATGCTTTGTTTTTGTTGCCTTTTGTTTCTTTTTCTTTCGTTTTCGTCATGACTTTGTTTTGTGTTGTGTTGTGTGTCATGTGTGTAAACCGTTTTCGAAAACCCGGTTTAGAGGCTAGTGTGCGAGCGTCTACTTTCCCTTCCTAGTTGTATAAATCGAGTGGACTTTAGCCTAGTAGAATGACCCTAAATCAATGATTTCGTTGGTCCTTTACCTTGATTCCACCTAGCTTACTAGGAATTTACTGCGGGATTTGCACTTTTGACCATTATGACCACCCACCGTGTGAAAAGGCCTTGGTTACCGAGTCTCGTCCCTTAGGTGAGCGTGTCTAGGATTGTTTGATTAGTCCAAGTTCTCCACTTTTTGTGGGTTTGAAGAGGGATCGCGACCCCCGACTTACCCATTTACCTACCTCTCACACATATCCACACAATAAGATGCAATTTGTTGAATTCTCTCTTTCTTATTTATCAAGAAGTGCCAAAAAGCCAAATCTTGCCAAAAAAAGGGGCAAAGAAAAGAAAAGAAAGAAAAAAACGAAAGAAAGAAAAGAATGAAGAAAAAGAAAAGGCGCAAAAGCCAAAAAGAAAATAGAAAAGAAGAAAAATAAATGGCATGGCAAAA
This sequence comes from Agrostemma githago, assembly GCA_958450325.1. Classification (NCBI taxonomy): domain Eukaryota; kingdom Viridiplantae; phylum Streptophyta; class Magnoliopsida; order Caryophyllales; family Caryophyllaceae; genus Agrostemma; species Agrostemma githago. Next base: position 35,176,030 of record OY288256.1, read on the forward strand.
CAAAGCAATTATGTCAAAAAGAAAGAAAATGCCAAAAGAAAACCCGTCTCACAAAAAGAAATCCCCACAAAAATAAGCTTTTTTCCGACTTTTGCCGTGAAGAGCCTACCAAAGGACCGAGTCCCGAGGAAGGATGATAGCGGCATTAGTCGGTCTTCCCTCATTTTGCATGTTTTCCACCTTTTTTCTTGGACTAGTTAGGCGGTTTTGGACACGGGACGACCCTCTTGGCTCACGCTAAAGGGGGCGGAGTCTCACTTACCTACAGTGTCGACTAACACCGTGGTTCTTCACTTTTCCACTCCGCCGATCGTCCCGTAGTACGTTTTTAGAAATTTAGGAGGACCTAGGTAAGTTACCAACGTTTTGGTTGCTTTTCGTCATACTATTAGGGTTTAGTCCACCTTGGTTTGTATTGCTAGCTTGGGAACGTTGTCACTTACCTCGAGTCCTAAACCGGTGCTTCTTTCACCGCTTTTAGAGGGAAGCGGTATTTCTTTTGTTTTGGATGCAACCGTCTAAGTGTTTGTTTGTGTGTTTGTTTGTTTGTGTGTTTGTTTGTTTGTGTGTTTTGTGTCCGGTTGCATCCGCGGTTTTGTCGCAAGACCCGACTTGCCTTGCGGAGTGCACTTTTCCTATAAGTACACTCGCGTGAGTTGAAAGGGCGTAGGGTGCGCTAATACCCATTGGGTTAGTATAGTAGTTAGTATGTGCTTACTCAAGGGCGAGTAAGGGTTAAGTGTGGGGGAGTTGATAAGTGTAGTTTGTAGTGCCTATTTGTTGTGTTTTGGTCCCATTTTCCTTGTGGAATCGCTCCTTGGGAGCGATTTATGGGCTTCTTATGCTTCCTTTAGTTCGTTTCAGGTTCCCGAGACCGATGTGGAAGAGTTGGAGCGATTCCGACTCTATACATACACATTTTGGAGCCAACGGAGTAAAGGAACGATGACTCGATGCCTTGGAATCGACCCCGAGACCTTGGGACCCAATCCCGAGCCTCCGAGACCCGATCCCGAGTTCCGAGAATCGGCGATAAACCCATGAGAGGCAAGGAGGGACCAAAGAGCTCTTAAGGGAGGCCTACAAGACCCATCCCGTTCGGGATGGCCTCATCCCGTTCGGGATGGCCTCATCCCGTTCGGGATGAGGTGCGCTTTGAAGGAGGTTGCTGTGAGCCCATCCCGGTCGGGACCATCCCGTACCGGTCGGGATGACAGGGCCGTCCCGATCGGGATGATCCGTCCCGATCGGGAAGCTACAGGGGCAGCACGACTTCTTTTATTTTCTTCTCCTTCATTCTTGTACCCATATATATACTCCCTTCTTGTAATGTTAAGACATCTTATCATAGTTTAGCATTTTTTAAGCCTCCCAAAAACCCTAAAACCCTAGATTTATTTTCACTCATTAGTTTTAATCTTCCTTTAATCCTAGTTAATCTTTAGTTAATCCTTGTAATTAGTTCTTGTATTAAGAGGATACTTGAAGAATTCTCCAAGCTTGACAACCTTGGGTTTTATTTGGGTTCTTATTTATACATGATTGCATCTTTTCATCTTCATAGTGTTGGTATAATCATCTCTACTCTTAATCTTGTTTATTTAATCTAGTTTGAATCTTTTCATATTGTTATTGTTATTAATCTTGTTATTCATTATGGATGTTTGTTTTGTTAGTTTGTTTTCTCTTATGATTGTTAGTTTGACCATGATAATGAGTGAGTAGTGATCTTGTGGTGTTAGTAGGGGGATTAGGGGTAGATTATGGATGATTAGGGTTGATTAAGGGAAAAGGGTGAATCTTTGTTGTTAGTCACATTGTGGGCATTCTATGTGTTTGTTGATATGCTTGTGTGAGTTGTAGTGGTCATGCTTCCCATACTTGTGCTCATCTTCTCATTGTTTGCTTATTTTGTAGAAATGTTGAGAATAGTTTAGTCGCGAGAGCGCGGACTAGGGTCTAAGTTGCGAGAGCCCGGACCCACCTTGGCATCGGTCTAAGTTGCGAGAGCCCGAACCGACCCTAGCAACTAGGAGACACCTATACCCTTGATCACCCCAATTACCCTTCTACTCCTATGAACCCGACCTACCCCACTTCCTTTCCATATTTGATCCATCGTCTTAGTTAGTCATTATTTCTATAGTTTCATTGTTTAGTTAGTTCTCATAGTTAGTTCATCATTAGTTTAGCTATCTCTTCTCCTCCATCATAGTTTTCCATTTATCGTTTCTTTGTGTTTATTTGGTGACCTAGTCTCGTTTTAGGTAGACATAGTCTAAACTTTGCCTTACCGTCCTCGTGGATACGATCCCGACTTACCCTAGCTACCCACTAGGTGCAATCGGTAGTTTATTGATCGGTTAGGGAGATGACGAATCCCTACCATCAACAACCCTCTTGGCTCATCGTTAAAGGGGGCGGGGTCTCACTTACCTAAAGTGTCGACTAACACCGTGGTTCATCCTTTTTCCATCCCGCCGATCATCCCGTAGTACGTTTTTAGAAGGTTAGGAGGACCTAGGTAAGTTACGAACGTTTTTATTGCTTTGTTGTCATACTATTAGGGTTTAGTTCATTTCGATTCGTATGATTAGCTTGGGAACGTTGTCACTTGCCTTGAGTCCTAAATCGGTGCTTCTTTCACCGCTTTTTAGAGGGAAGCGGTATTTATTTCTTCTTGGGTGCAACCGATTACTTGTTTGTTTGTATGTTTGTTTGTTTATGTGTTTTTGTGTCCGGTTGCATCTACAGTTTTGTCGCAAGACCTCACTTGCCTTGCGGAGTGCACTTTTCCTCTAAGTGTATTCGCGTAAGTTGAAAGGTTGTAGGGTGCGCTAATACCCGCTCGGTTAGTAGTCTAGTTTCGTTAAGTTTTTAGTTAGTTGGTGCTTACTCGAGGGCAAGTAAGGGTTAAGTGTGGGGGAGTTGATAAGTGTATTTTATAGTGCCTATTTTGTTGTGTTTTATCCCTTTTTACCTTGTGAAATCGCTCTTTGGAGCGGTTTCTGGGCTACTCATGCTTCCTTTAGTTCGTTTTAGGTTCCCGAGACCGTTCATGGAAAATTGGAACAATTCCGGCTCGTTTCATACACTTTTGGAGCCAACGAAGAGAAGGAACGATCACTCGGTGCCTTGGATTCGATCTCGAAACCTTGGGACCCATTCCCGAGTCGCTTAGACTCGATCCCGAGCTCCGAGAATTGATGAGAAGTCCATGTGAAGCAAGGAGGGACCTTAGAGCTCTTATTGGAGGCCTACAGAGCCTTCCCGACCGAGACCAAGTGCCCTCTCGGTCGCGAAGGAGTGCGCATTGGAGCAGGCTGCTGTGAAGGCCTTCCCGGCCAAGACCATGATCCGTCTTGGTTGGGACCACCTTCCCGGCCGGGACCATAAGTCCTCCCGGGCGGGACGGACGAGCTGCTGCGCGTGACTTTCTTTTCATCCTCCTTCATTCTTGTAACCTTATAAATACTTCCCCCTTGTATTGTTTAAGCATCTTACATTACCCTAGATTATTTTAGTCTCCTCTACAACATTCAAAACCCTAATTAGCCTCTCTTCATCTATAGTTTAGTTTCATATTAATCTTTAGTTAATCTTAGTTTAATCTAGTTGATTAGTCTTGTATTAAGGGATTTCTTCAAGATTCATCCAAGATTGACATCCTTGGGAGATTCATTTGGGTTTATCTTTTTAATACAAGTTCTCATCTTTTCATATTCTTGCTAGTTTGGTATAATCCTTTTCTCCTCTTTACTTTTAATCTTTTTTAAACTTTCAAGTTTGAATCTTTATTCATTGTTTATTGTTCTTGTTGGTTCATTATGAATGTTTGGATGTTTATGTTGATTACTCTTATTATTGCTATTGTTAGTTTGATAATAAGTGAGTAGATTCCTTGTGGGGTTAGTAGGGGGATTAGGTGTGGATTATGGGTGATTAGGGTTTGATTGTGGGTAAAGGTGATTCCTTTGTTGCTAGTCACATATTGGGCACACTATGTGTTTGTTGTATTGCTTGTGTGGGTAGTATTGGCCAATGCTTCTCATACTTGTGTTCCTCTTCTCATTGTTTAACTAATTTGTGATTGAATCCTTGTGTTTTGAGTAGCATCTAGCATGAGTGTTCGGGTCTAGTCTTTGACACGAGAGTGCGGACTTTGGCTTTGGCGCGAGAGCGCAAACCGACCCTAGTAACTAAGTGGCACCTACACCCTTGATTACCCAACCATCCTACTACACTTATGAACCCGACCTAACCCTACTCCTTTCCATATTTGATTCATCCTTCTAGTTAGTCATCATTTCTCTAGTTCGTTTGCTTAGTTAATCTTTAGTTGTTTCATTTAGCTCTTATCATACATAGTACATTGTTAGTTCATTTTCATCACCCTCAACCATCATAGTTTATCAATTATCGTCTTCTTGTGTTTGTTTGTGACTTAGCCTTGTTATTAGGTAGACTTAGTCTAGACAACCTTAACCGTCTCCGTGGACACGACCCGACTTACCCTAGCTACCCGTTAGGTATTACTTGACGGTAGGACCCACGGCAAAACCCTACCATCAATCAGTCCCGGGAGGATATTCTCCGTTTTCTAGGTACGTTAATACAACCTGATACCATGGTTCACGGTCAGTTATCTCAATGTCTTCAATGTCATGAATGTACGCCGGCTCGGACCGTCTTTCGACACAAATAGGCATACTGGTCACGTGGTCGGGAATATTCAGCAAAGATGCCAATTTTGAAAGTGCGTCTGCAAACTGATTATCTTCCCGGATAAGTATATGTACTCTACCCTTTGGAATTGTTTCTCGAGATCCCTTACTCGTGCCTGGTAGGCCACGAGATTAGCGTTCCGAGTTTTCCATTTTTGAAGTGGTTGGTTAATGACCAAGGATGAGTCACCGTGTACCCGGAGATTTGTGATCCCCAGATTGGCGGCGGCTTGTAGCCTGTAAATGCATGCTTCGTACTCGGCTGCATTATTGGTAACATCAAAGTCCAGTTTGATGGACACGGGAATATGCTCTCCTTTTGGCAAGATTAGGAGGATCCTGACTCCGAACCCTCGAAAATTGGATGCTCCATCGAAGTATAAATCCCATGTTTCGGCATTGGTATGAAAAATATCTTCATCTGGGAAGGACCAGATGTCGGTGTGTCCTTCTTCGGTTATCGGGCTATCGACGAGAAATTCATCTATTGCTCGCCCCTTAGTGACCTTTAACGGCAAAAATTTTAGGTCGAACTCTGCCATCATTAGAGTCCATCTAGAAATTCGGCCGTTGAGAACGGGCTTTTCGAAGAGGTATTTGATTGGGTCCATCTTGGATATAGCACATGGACCTCGTAGCTGAGCATATAATGTCATAGCTTCTTAGTGGCCCAAACCAGAGCCAAGCATGTCTTTTCGAGCATGATATATTTGCGGAAACTGTCATAGACACCTGGCGGTCAAAATGCGGGTGTCTACACATTCATTCTCTAAAAACTTTTTGCTGATGTAATAGATAGCTCGTTTTTCGGAGTCAACTGTCTGAGCCAGCATAGCCCCCATGGCTGTCTCGGTCGTCGTTAGGTATAACGACAGAGGCAAACCGGGTTAAGGTGGCATTAAGACTGGCGGGGCAGACAGGATTTCCTTGATCTTGTCGAAAGCAGCTTGGCACTTGTTATCCCATAGTACCCGTTCCCCTACTTTCAGCTTCTTAAAAATTGGTTCACACACCATGGTTAGTTTGGAAATGAACCGACTGATGTACTGGACCTTCCCGAGAAATCCCCTTATTTCTTTTTCGGTTTTAGGAGGTTGCATCTCGGTAATGGATTTAATTTTAGCTGGGTCGACCTCGATACCTCGTTGGCTAACGATATGACCCAGTAATTTGGTTGATGTTACCCCGAAAATGCACTTTTGATGGTTTAGCCTCATGTTGTACTTGCGTAATCGGGTGAAGAATTTCCTTAGGGCAGTGATGTGACCGTCCCGTTCTTTGGATTTGACGATCATGTCGTCTACATAAACTTCTACTTCTTTATACATCATGTCGTGCAATAAGGTCGTAGCAGTCCGTTGGTATGTGGCCCCGGCATTAATGAGACCGAACGGCATGACGGTGTAGCAGTAAGTACCCCAAGGTGTAGTGAAGGTAGTCTTACTCATATCTTCTTCCGCCATCTTGATCTGATTGTATCCGGCATATCCGTCCATGAATGATTGAAGGGCATGATCGGCTGTGTTATCCGCCAGTATGTCGATATGTGGTAACGAAAAATCATCTTTCGGGCTTGCCTTGTTAAGATCCCGAAAATCCACGCATACCCGCACCTTACCATCCTTTTTAGGAACCGGCACGATGTTTGCAACCCAGTCCGGGTATTCGGACACTTGTATGAAGCCGGCTTTGAATTGTTTATCGACTTCTTTCACCTTGAGAGACCACTCGGGCCTCATTTGGCGGAGCTTTTGCTTAACCGGTTTGCACCCGTCTTTAATCGGTATGCGGTGCTCGGCTATTTCCCGGTCTATTCCCGCCATGTCCTTGTAGGACCATGCAAAGACATCTTTGAACTCTCGGAGTTGGTTTGCGAATTGTCGTTTCTCTTCGGGATCTAAAGATAACCCTATCTTAAGTATCTGGGGCTCTAAGGTTGTTCCCACATTAATGGACTCGGCCTCTTCAATTACCGGATTCCAAGATTCCCTTTGCTCTAACTGCTCGATCAGATGTGGAGGTAAGGGCACCTGTTCGTCGGGTTTCTCAATGTCATAGCATAAAATATTTTTGAAAGCAGAATTTAAAAGAGACAAGTCGTAAGCAGAACGGTTGTTATTATTGATTGAAAACTTTGAAAACAGCTCGAAAAGAGCAGCCATCTGATCATTGGTCAGTGGCGAAATTGGTAAGGCACTCGGGACAGACCCCGAAGTGCCAGAAGCAGGAATGACAAAAGGGAGAGGGGTTACAGGAGTGACTCTAGCACCGACTTCCCTAGACTCGACCTCAGACTCTGACTCAGACTCCGACTCAGACTCCGACTCAGACTTAGGCACGTCTCCCTCTCCAGCGACCAGCTTGTAGATCCTCCCTTGACTGTCAGTCCACTTGACAGTCTTCCTCCAGGCCCTGTTTCCCATCTCGGAGCCAACATCCGAGATCAGCTTGGTCGGGTCAAACCTGTTGCTGCGGAGAATCAGGTTGACCAGGCCAGGTCTTCCTTTGGAGCCGGGGCTATGGTGTCTTCCCCGAAGAGTAGCCCCAGCGCGGGCTCAGCATTTTCAGCTCCATCAGACTGGATGAGGGCGAACATATCATCCGGGATATAGTTGCAGTCCCGGGCCGATTGGGTCCCGAGGTGCACAGCATTGGGTTTGTATAGACCAACCTGAATAGCCCCAAACACCGGTGTGACAAAGTAGTCAGTCAACCGTGGGCTGTAAGGGCTCAAGTGGATACCCTTAATGATGTTGCAGGCCTTTTCGATTCCTGCGCGGACAACGTTGCCCGGAGTGGCAGCATAACCAAGGCCGAAGTGAGAGTCTTCGTCCTTAAGGACCTCGATAATCTTCCCAGCTGGAAGATTGGGTCGAGAGGTGGCCCCCGGAAAGTACCCTAGGTTTTGGAGCATCGTGTCGATACTCGTAGTGAAGTAGGGCCTCAAAAGGTACTCTTCCTCGATCATCCCCACAAAATCGAACCCTCAGAGGTCCGTGCGGCCCGTGGCATTACAGCTAGCCACAGTCATTGGGGTTGCCTCCAAAGTAATGACATTGTCGAGCAAAGGCATCTTGATCTTTCGGTGGAGGGTGGAGGACACCGCTTTGACCGCGTGAATCCATGGCCTCCCTAGGAGCAAGTTGAAGGATGAGGTGACAACGATCACCTGGAACTCAAGCTTTTTTTCTATCGGGCCTGTTATGATGGTCAGTTTTATGGCCCCAACTACCGACTTTGGGCTCCCATCAAAGGCTTGGATGGTCTGAGCTGTCGGAATATAATCGGCCTCGGTAATGTCGAGGGCTTTGGCGGTCCTTAAAGGAAGGACATTCACAGCAGACCCATCATCAACTAGGGTCATCGGGAGGTATTTCCCTCGGCAGATCACCGTAATGTAGAGGGCCAGATTATGGGAGGCTCCGAACGGCGGTAGGTCGGCTTCCGAGAAAGTGATCATTAGGCCTCCTTCCATAGTTTTGCCCTTCAGGTGAGGCAGGACCGTGACTACCATTTCAGCGGGAGTAACCAAAGAGTCGATCTTGATTTGATCGAGAGCCTTAGTGAGTGCTTCTCGATGTTCATGTGAGCTAACTAAGAGTTGCCATATGGTGAGGTCAACTCGGGTCTTCTTCAGTTGCTTCACGAGAGCCGTTTCAGCAGTCGGCTCCTCAGGGGCGACTTCCGTCCTGAGTGGCTCAATGACGGTTGTCGGGATAGGGGTGTCCCTAGAGCTAGTGGCTTGATAGGGATGACCAAGGTGGTTACTGGCTAAGACTCGGGATTTGGTCTTGCGAATCTCCTCGGAGGTGATGGGGGCAGTTTCCCCTTAAGCGAGGTAGACATCGTCCTCGTCGTCAAAACAAATCCCGTTCACTTGCGGGATGAATGGAAAGATAAGATGAGAGCAATCAATCACCTCCCTGGCGAATATGGCATGGGAGCTAAAAGGATTCTCCTTGTTACTCGGCTTATCTCCAGGTAGCGGGATTTTACCGATCTCAATCAAGTCCTGGATAAAGTGCTTAAGCTTCCAGCACTTTTCGGTATCATGCCCATTGCCTCGGTGGTATTGGCAATAGGCTTGAGCATTGTAGTTCTTGGAGCGTCGCTCGACCGGAACTTTAGGAGTTGGGCCTATTGGTTGGATTAGGCCCTTCGAGGATAGCCTTTGTAAGGCATAGGTATAGGTGGTACCTATATCAGTGAAAACCCGAGGTGGGGTGTTCTTCTTGGACGGGGCATCTAGTAGATTAACCGCGTCAAAAATGCTGCGGGTTGCAGCTTGGGGCTTAGTGATGGAAGAGGAAGCCCTTTGGTATCCTTTGCTAGAGGCCTTAGTAAGGCCCTCCAGTCTCAGGTCGTCTTCAATTCTCATACCCATTTCAGTAAGGGTGGTGAAATTGGGTATGACAGCTTACCAGAGATGAACCCGGTAGGAGAGGAGGAGATTCTTGACAAAAGCCTCCACTAAAGTCTTCTCACTGGGCTTATCGACCAGTTTCACGCTCTCGGCCCTCCATCGTTGAAGGTACTTAGTAAAACCTTCTTTTGGCTCTTGGGCCATAACCTCGAAAGATCGTATTGTGGTTTGGATCTCGGTGTTGTCAGCATAGTTCCGAGCAAACTCGGTGGCCACATCATCCCAAGTAGGGTATTTTTTCGGGTCTAGCCTGTAGTACCAGGCCCGTGGGTGCTTTTCAAGGGACGCAGCAAAAAGATTCTTGAACATTGTAGAATCTACTCCCTTGATGGCCACGAATTCTTTGAAGGCCCGTACATGTAGCAACGGGTCTTCGGTCCCCTCAAACATCAGTAGGCCAGTGAGTTTCAGGTTTAGGGGCTGCTTGTCGTTCACCGGGGCATACTCACGGCTATTTTCCCAATGGATGTTGTTACTCCCAGCTAAGTGAACTTGTTCCTCTAGTCGGTGCACCGCACTAAGTAGTTCAGCTAGAGACCCAGTAGCCTCGGTATTAGGAGTCCTTTGCTCCACTGCAGCCATACGAGCAACGATAGCCACTTGACCAGCCCTCATTTCTGTCATTTGGGCTTCAATGTCGGTTTGTTTGACGACCATGGCGTCCACGGAGGTCTTCAGATTGTTCAAAGCTGCTTCCATTTTGCGGTTGTGTCTGGTGGACGGTGGCCTGTCTGTAAGAACACCGCATAATCAGAAACCGAACCCAGATCTCGGAATCATAAAAAGTACATCCCGAGCGACAAAAAAGAAAAGACCAAGTGAAAAAGACTTCGAGAAAGACACCTAGACGGATGACTCGTAGGTGGTATGACTTCCTTAGACTTTGGCTTTGTGGGCCTAATCCCGTTCGAAGGAAGGTCGACGTGAGACTTTTCCCCAGACTTTTTGACTCGAGTGTATAGACGGACTTTCCTTTGTAGGGGTATGCCCTACGCGGGTTGGTCGTGCCTTGACAAATAAGGCAGACTCGGGAAAGGGGAGAAACTCGTGATGTAAGATCGACGGAGTTTCGACGCTAAAAACCTTCGACATACTATGCAAAGACCCGACACACGGATAACGGTAGGTCCTATAATAAGGAAGATTTATTTAGAAAGTCGGATGTTTTATATTTTGAAATTTGAATGCAGAATGAACGAATTTCCGAAGGTTTGAAAAATAGAAAACAGAATTTCGAAAACCAAGATTAGAATTTTGAAAATTCAGAAAATCGAGGTGGTGCTGGTAATTCGAGAGTCAAAACGGGCAGCATGCCGACTAAAGAAAAGGATATTTTGAGTCAAATCGTTAATCCTAAATTTCGACGGCATTCCGAATTTTGAAAATTGGATATTTGGAAAAGACGGGTCCCGAAGCGGACAACATTTTGGGTTTTTCAAAATTTGGTATTTTTGGAAAGATACATTTTTGAAATGACGGTGTTTGAAAAATGACACGGAAACCAAGTAGAACGTAGTCAAACAAGAATTACAACGACGCTTATGTATGCATTACGTTAAGTCTCTGCCGGTCAAAATAGGGTCTATACCAACAACGATGGCTCTCCCGTAAATCAGGACGGACTCCCTAAGCCGAGTTGGTCTTAGGACTTGCCACAAAACCCATACGAGTTCGGCCGTAGAAGTCTTTAGCGCACCCATTTAGGATTGCACCGCGGTATAGTGGGACGTCGGTCACAAGTAACCGGTCCGGGCAAATTTGGGTTATGCATGAATCATCAAACTAATGCGCGTACACTAATATGCGAACGATTTCCCTTCGAGTCTCACCCAAGGAACCCCGATGACATGTGGTACATCAGGTATCCCCAGCGGAGTCGCCAAATTGTGGACATGACGTAGGTCCACCCCGATGCGACCACGCGCGGGTTTGGGTAGGCGAATGAATCTCGTGGTAAGATAGATCTCGTTCGAAATTTAAGTCAAAGTTGGAGTCGCCACCGAATTTATGGGAATTCGGACCAATTCGAGCCCACTCTATGTCGTCATGGACCGTACACAAAGTATGGCCTGTTTCTATTTCAGAGCTTATGGGGCTCGTCCCTTTGCATTTCAATACCGATACCATCTGCACCGGTTATCGTGTATAGAATGACTCTCGTGCGCCAATGGTTCGGACATCCGGAAACCGAGGTTCTGAGTAAGGGGTGAGGGTACGTGTTGGGAAGCCCACTAAGGACACCCAACCCCGCCCGCACTTAGCGGCCTCTACTAAGACATCGTTCGTGTTCGTGTACGCGCGCTAGTAAAATGACTAAATGATATGCAAACAGCGTTTTCGGCTAAACATGCGAATTTCATGTTAAATACGTCATTTAATGCATCTAAATTATTGTCGGAGTTGTTTAGCATGCGAGGTTCATTTATAAAGCGATAAGCATCAAAATAAACAAAGCTCGAAAATACGTAAAAAATACACGGGCGGAAATACAACCCGGCCAATACAAAATAACAAACAATAAAATAAGATAAATGGAATACACAAAACGATAAATAATAATTAGAAACGGACCCGTATATAATAAATACAAACTAGACCGTAAGTTAAATAGATGGACGAACTTCGATTGAATACACATTATGTTGTGTATTAAACGAAGGACGGAGACATAGGACCTAGGCGTGATGCTAGCCCGATCCCGAATCTCGATGCCTTGTCCCGACTTATCACATCGAGAAACTAATGTCTAGATTAATCATGTGTCGGATACGACTAAAGAATCGTCGACACAAGATTAATAGTGAAAGACAGTCGATCAAAGTCGTTAAAGTGAAGTGATATGCATGAGTTTTGAAAAACATGATCGCGTGATTGACTTTGCACGTGACGACTAAAGTCGTAAAAAAAGACGAGACTCGAATGATGCATTAAAGCTCTCGATTTTCTCACGCTACAAGACCCACTCGATCGAGTCATGGCCTGGACTCGATCGAGTGTGCCTTTAAGGTGGCTACTGCCCGGTTTTTGGGGTGCTACTCGATCGAGTGGCCCATTGCACTCGGTCGAGTGCCCCCTGTACGAGGCATGGCTCGTTTTGTTTTTTATTTGTTTAAAGTCGATCGTTGACCGAGTTAAATAAAAATATTGCATTATTGAAATTCGACTCGGTTTTCGGTGTCATAATCGTGTACTATACGATTATGAGACCGCCATCGGGATGTTATCAAAATATGTATTATGGGATTGAAAAATTTGATTGGTGACGAAATTGTAGCCCTCCGCGTCACGACATCGATACTAATCCTAACGGATTATGTGTTGTTGATTTTCGCATCAACGGATTTCGCAGTAATCTTAGAAATGGAGTCCTACACGTTCAACTACGAACGACCCCGATCTCGTTATGCCCTTGAGTACATTGGAGCGGCGCTCCTCGAAAGGGTGCCACCTCCGTCGTGACTCGTAAAGGGATTAAACGGACTTTAGATGGTCGTCATAGTCAAACGTGTTAGGATCCGAATTTTAATACTATTACATACATATACGCGGTATATAAATGTTAGTAACGATAAGAAAAGAACAAGAAATAAAAAAATGCGAAAAGTATAAATGTTAGTGTTAGTATACAAATATAATATAAAGTACAAAAACGTATATATAATATTCGAGATAGTAAAGATCGGGACGGGGTTTATGACACCCTCAACATACATGCTTAGGAAGGCCTCGGCATTAGACTCGTAATGGCGACGGGAACGCGGGAGTATCGAGGATGTATGTAAAGTTATGGTGTGTTTGTGTGTATATGGATGGTTTTGTCGGTTTTTCGAGGGACAATGACTCGGTTTTTGCTTAGGTTGGCCTAGGGTGGTAGTGTAGAGAAAATGTAGAGCATAAGAGTGAAAATGTAAGGTTGGCAAAACTGAAAATGTGAAGGGTTTGATGGGGTATTTATAGAGAATACCCCACGACCTAGGGTCACTCGATCGAGTGGCCCTAGTGTACTCGATCGAGTGCCCTAGAAAACGGGTCTGTTCCAGATTTTTTGGCTCCACTCGATCGAGTGAGGTCAATCCACTCGATCGAGTGGATGGGGTTGGCGAGCCATTTTAGGAAATGGTTGACTATTTGATTTTTTTGAAAATTGTATTTGGGTGCCATCTTCTAGAAGCGCATCAGGTTTTTTTTAGGACGGATTCGTCTTTGACCGGGTTATGACCCGGTCGCCAAAAGACGGTTTTTATTTTTGGTGTCGGTTTTGGCCCAAATTAGTGCTATTTTACTCGGAACGACCCACTGGGCACGACATTGATGTCGGTTTTGAGAGATTTGTACTCCGCTAAATGTCCACGTCGGATTTATTGATTCGGAGCCCATATTCGAGTATACTAAGTCACGTTTGCGTCCGATCATCATCGGGTGTTTTGTCGGGAACTGCTATAGACACTAGCAGGTAAAATGCGGGTGTCTACAATGTGCTACTCGGGTATTATTTTGTTGTTCTACAGATAATCGAGACCAAATAGTTAAAAGAGCTAAAAATTGTATCAAAAATCTTAAAGCTCTAAAACCGATTCGTTGTAGACTAAGAAGCAAGGAAGTCTATAGACTAGACTGTGAGTCTGTAGAGAAGAAAGTAAGAAAGTTGTAGACTAAAACACAAGTCTATAGACTAGGAAACAAGTGTATAGACTTGTAGACACCCACATTTTGACCGCCAGGTGTCTATAGCAGTTTCCAAAAAACACTCGATGATGATCGGACGTAAACATGACTTAATACGCTCGATTTTGGACTCGGAATCAATGGTAATTGGCGCGAGCTTTTAGCGGAATAAAAATCTCACCAAACTGACCTCAAATTCATGCCCAGTTGGTCGTTTCCAGTCAAATGAGACAAATTTGGGTCAAAACCGAGACCAAGGGCAAAACCATCTTTTAGCGACCAGGTCAAACCCCGGTCAAAGACATTTCCGAGACAGAAAATCTGTCACGAAGCGTTCGGGAATCCAATTGGAAGTCCGATTCCTCAAAAAAATCAGCCACGGAGAAGGATTAAGCAACCAAAACTTTTCCTTAAAGATAAAAATCGATCTCCTAAAGGAGACTTCTACCCGGCTCATACCCACTCGATCGAGTGGACCGACCACTCGGTCGAGTGAGCCCATAAAAAAATGCCTTAACCGGGGCCAGACTGGGCACTCGATCGAGTGCCATGCACTACTAGATCGAGTGACCCTTGTTTCAGCTAAAAACAGGGTGTTTCTTCCCCTACAAGTAACCTTTTCCTATCCACAAACGGAAAGCCACTTCACCCCAACCGGTTGTTTTCTTCCTTTGCAAGCCATCTATCTCCTATCCAAAGTCGGGTATTTCATCCTATAAATACCCCACCCTCGCAACACAATTTCATAATCAATTATTCACAACATTCACACATCCAACCTTCATAACATCCATAATTTCCGACGTCAAGTTACAACCCGACATTCTAGGCAATTTTTAGGCAAAACCATACAAAAATATAACACCTTAACTTCTCCTATATTCTCGTTACTCCTACGCAAGCGCCGTTATTACGAGTTCCTAATCGAGACCGAAATTAGCATGTAGGTTGAGAGTGTTCCAAATCCCGATTTCTCTCTTCTTCTCTTCCCTCACGTTTTTTTTTTTTCTTTTTTCCATTTTTTTCTCGTCCGTCATCTATCGTCGTCTATCATCGTCATTCTTTTTCGTTTCTAATATTATTATTACCACTATCGTAGCTAGCAATAACGAGTCGTCCCTAAGGATTCGATATCGACTCTATAGTCGAATATCGGATCTAAAAGGAATCAACCATTAAAACTATTTTAAGCATAATCTCGTTGACGCCGAAATAATCGTCACATAGTCCTAAAAGACTAATACGACTGTAGACACCCGCATTTTGCCTGCTAGTGTCTATAGCAGTTCCTGACAAAACACCCGATGATGATCGGACGTAAACGTGACTTAATACACTCGGATACGGGCTCACAATCAATAATATCCGACGTGAGCATTTATCGGAGTACAAATCTCTCAAAACGGACCTCAAATCCAGGTCCAGTGGGTCGTTTCCAATAAAATGAGACTAATTTGGGCTCTCTCGCCTAACCCACTCGATCGAGTGGTTTGACCTCACTCGATCAAGTGCACTCTTCAAAACCGAGCAGACCCTTCTTTTCAGGGCACTCGATCGAGTGCACTAGGGCACTCGATCGAGTGACCCTAGGTCGAGGGGTATTCTCTATAAATACCCCCCTCATACTCTTCACAAATCAGATTTTTCCCAAGCATTACAACTTTTTTCCAACCCTAAGCAATACATTTTTCAGCCAACTTATCAATCTCATACATTTTCTACCTCAACATTCGATCATCCATCATCGACACACACACATAAACACATCCCGAGATCAAAACTTGTCAAAGACAAACACCATAACTTTACCTACATATCTCGACACTCCCGCGCTCCCGTCGCTATTAAGAGTCCGTTTCCGAGGCCATTTTAAGCATGTAGGTTGAAGGTGTAATTCAATCCCGACATCCTTTTCTCCCTTCTTCTTTTTATCGTTTTATATATATTTATATATATATATATATGTGTGTATACGTTTACTAATTAATCGATAATAACGATACTAACACTAACATTTTTATCTTTGTCGCATTTTAATTTTTATTCTTTTTTTTGTCACTTATATTTATGTACCGCGTATATTTATATAATAGTAAAACTTTTGTATTCGAACACGTTTGACTACGACCACCGCTCCAAGCCTGTGTAATCCCTTTACGAGTCGCGACGGAGGTGGCACCCTTTCGAGGAGCGCCGCCCCAACCACTGAAGAGCGTAACGCGATCGTGGTCGTACGTAGTTGAACGTGTCCGTTTCCATTTCCGAGATTAGTACGGAACCTGTTGACGCGAAAATCGACACCACATAATCCGTAAGGATTAGTATCGGTGTCGTGACGCAGAGGGAGACAATTTCGTCACTAATCAAATTTTTTCGATCTTATAACACTTTTTATAAAATTCTGTTGTCGGTCTTATAATTGTATAATACACGATTATAGCCGTAAACCGAGTTGAGTTCAAATTATATAATATTTTTACGTAACTCGGTCGACCATCAATTTTGAATAAATAACAAAATAAACCGTCACCTTTTCGAAACGAGCAGTAGCTCGTACAGGGGGCACTCGATCGAGTGCCATAGGCTACTTGATCGAGTAACATCCCAAAAAATGGGCAGAAGGTCTGACGAAAGCCCACTCGATCGAGTCTTTGCCATGACTCGGTTGAGTGGACTTCTTTGTCCAAGTAAAACAAGCGCTTATCTCATCATCTGAGCCTCGTCTTTTTTTTAAGACTTCGGTCTACGCGTGCAAAGTCGATCACGTGATTCCTTATTCAAAACTCATGCATTTTATTCTATTTCATTACCTTCACGACTTTGACTAACGTTTTATACGACTAGTCTTGCGTCGACGACTCCTTAGTCGTATCCGATGCATGACTAGTCTAGACACCAATCTTTCAATATGATAAGTCGGGACAAGGCATCGAGACCCGGGTTAGAGCTAGCACCACGCTTCGGTCCCATACGCGAGCGCGTATCAAAGTCTCCGTCCTCCGTTTAATGCACAATATAATGTGCATTTAATCGAAATCCGTCCATTTATTCAAATTACGGTTTAGCTTACATTTTCTATTTACGGGTCCGTTTATAGTTAATGTTTACCGTTTTCTATTCCGATTATTATTTTATTGCTCGTTGTATTGTAAGGCTGGGTTGTATTTCCGGCCGTGTAATTTGAAATTTATTTACGAGTTTTCTATTTTCGATGTTTGCCATTTATTTATTTTTTTATTTCTTGAAAAAAAGCCATTTATTTATTTAAATGAACATCACATGCTAAACAACTTCGACAATAATTTATTAGATGCATTAAAATGACGTAGTTCACACGTAATTCACATGCTTAGCTAAAATATTGTATGCATAACATTTAGTCATTTTACTAACGCGCGTACACGAACACGAACGGTATCTTAGTAGAGGCCGCTAAAGAGCGGGCGCGGTTGGGTGTCCTTCGTGGGCTTCCCAACACATACGCTCACTCCTTACTCAGAACCATGGTTTCCGGATGTCAGAAACCGTTGGCATACGAGAGGCATTCGATGCACGATATCCGATAACTCGGCGTCGGTATCGTAATGCAAAGGGACTAACTCATAAGCTCTAGCACTAAAAGCGGGCCGTGCTTTGTGCACGAAACGCCCAAGTGTAGAGTGAGTTAGAACGGGTCCGAATTCCCATAAAATTCGCTGGCGACTCCAACTACGATTTAAAATTCGACCCAAGATCAATCTTACCACGAGATTCATTCGCCTACCCAAACCCGCACGTGGCCGCGTCGGGATGGACCTACGTCATGTCCACAATTTGGCGACTCCGCTGGGGATACCTGATGTACCACTAGTCATCGGGGTTCCTAGGGTGAGACTCGAAAAGAAATCGTTCGAATATTAATGTACGCGCATTAGTTTAATGATTCATGCATAACCCATTTTTACCCGGGCCGGTTACTTGTGACCGACGTCCCACTATACCGCGGTGCATTCCTAAATGAGTGCGCTAAAGACTTCTATGACCGAACTCGTATGGGTTTCGCGGCATTTCCTAAGACCAATTCGGCTTAGGGAGTCCGTCCTGATTTACGAGAATGCCATAGTTGTTGGTATAGACCCGATTTTGACCAACCGAGACTTAGTGTAAAGCATACATAACCGTTGTTATAATGCTTGTTTGACTACGTGCTACTTGGTTTCCGTGTCATTTTTCAAAAACCATCATTTCAAAAAATGCATCTTTCCAAAAATACCAAATTTTGCAAAACCCGAAATACTGTCCGTTTCGGGACCCGTCTTTTCCAAATATCCAATTTTCAAAAATTCGGAATGCCGCCGAAAATTAGGACTAATGATTTGACTCAAAATAGCCTATTTTTAGCGGGCACGCTTCCCATTTCAAATTTTGAATTTTTGATTCCCTTTCGATTTTCATATTTTCAAAATTCAATTTCAATTTTCAAATCTCCGAGTTGCCATTCTCGATTTTCAAATCTTTGAGATGCCATTTTCGATTATCAAAATCTTCGGGATCTTATTTTCGATTTTCAAATTTTCGGAAATTTATTTTCGATATTTAAAATTTTCAAAATTTCAAAAAATTCAACTTTTCAAAAAAACCCGGTCCTGTCGGCATGCTGCCAATTTCAAAAGACGGGACCGTCTCCCAATTTTTCAAAACGCGAAATTACTCGCAACCATTCTTACATTTTAAAATGTCCGATCCTATTGGCCCACTGCCAATTTCAGGACCGTCCTCTCAATTTTTAAAATTCAAACCTTTTCAAAAAACCTTCCTTATTGTGGGACCTACCGTAATTTGTGTGTTGGGTCTTTTCATAATACATCGAAGGTCATTAGCGTCGAAACCCCGTCGATCCTACATCCCGGGTTTCTTCCCCATCCTAGTCCGCCTTATCCTAAAGGCACAACCGACCAACACGAGTCATACACCCGTAAATGGAAGGTTCATCTAAACACTCGAGTTCTAACTAGAAAGTCCCACGCAATCTTTTCCTCTAACAGGACGGTCCTCATGACCTTTCCTAAAGGAATTTCGCCCATTTTTCAATCCGTTAGTCGAGTCATCCTAATTCAAGAGTCCTTTAACTTAAGGGTCTACCCTAATCACAGGGTTTATCCTTATTCAAGTCAAGTCAAGGGTCTCTATCGTCGAAACTCTGCCAATCTTACATCGCAAGTTTCTTCCCTTACCCCGTTTGCCTTCCCTCGAGGCCGAGTCAACCTTTTACAAGGCATAGCCCTGTAGCTAAAGGTTCGTGATCCTTACATCTAAGGGTCACTCGTCCGACACTCGGGTTTTAGCAAAACCTTCAATCTCACTGATAAGTGTCATTTGTAGTGCCTATTTCGTAGTGTTTTGGTCCCATTTTCCTTGTAGAATCGCTCCTTGGGAGCGGTTTAGGGGCTTCTTATGCTTCCTTCAGTTCGTTTCAGGTTCTCGAGACCGAATTGGAAGAGTTGGAGCGATTCCGACTCGATACATACACATTTTGGAGCCAACGGAGTAAAGGAACGATCACTCGATGCCTTGGAGTCGACACCGAGACCTTGGGACCCAATCCCGAGCCTCCGAGACCCGATCCCGAGTCCCGAGAATCGGTGAGAAGCCCATGAGAACCAAGGAGGGACCAAAAAGATCATAATGGAGGCCTACAATGCTCATCCCGTTCGGGATGAGGTGCACAAACAAGAGGGTTACTGACCAGGGGCCATCCCGATCGGGAAGGTGGCGTCCCGACCGGGACTGACCTCGTCCCGACCGGGACCACCCCGTCTCGGCCGGGACGGGCCTGATGCTGCACGCCTTGCTTTTCTTTCTTCTCCCTTCCATTTGTAACCCTATATATACACCCCTCTTGTATTAAGACACTATCTTATGTTATATCCTTAAAACCCTAGACTATTTTAGGTTAGATTAGATTAGATTAGTGTAGATTAGTCGGTAATTAGTAGTTAATCATAGATTAGTACTTGTATTAAGGGAATTCTTCAAGATCTTCACCAAGCTTGATAACCTTGGATGTTTGTTTTGGGTTTTCTTCATTAATGCAAGTTTTGTTCTTTCTTCTTCACTAGTATGGTATACTCCTCTTCCTTTTCCTCTTAATCTTTATTTATGTTATTCAAGTTTCAATCTTTGATTGTAGTTAATAGTTTTCACTAGTTTGTTGATGTTTGTTTTGTTTCTTTGATGATTCCTCTTGTTAGTGTTAATCCTAGATTAGATATGGTAGAGTAGTGTTCTTGCTAGGGTTATTAAGGTGATTAGGGTGTTGATTGGGTGATTAAGGGTTTTGTTGGCGTTGTTGGTGGAAGATTTGAGTTTCCTCTTGTTTGATGCACATCACATATTTGTGGAATTGCTTGAATGACTAAGTATGTACGAATGCTTGTTTTTCTTGCCTTTCTTTTGTGGGTGTTAGTTTGTTGTGGGTTCGGTCCCCTCACTAAGTTGCGAGAGCCCGGTGAGGACGATCCCTAGGCCGGTCTATGTAGCGAGAGCCCGGATTCGACCTAGGACCATAGCGCGCTAGAACCCCGTTTGTCGTGTGTGTCACCGAGATGGGTTCTAGGTGGAACCTCTAGGTGAGTCTAAGTTGCGAGAGCCCGGACCAACCTAGATCACCCTACTACCTCCTTCACTCTAGTTCTCCCTTGACCATTCCGTTACCCCTTTGACCCCGACCTAATCCTAGCCCGTTTCCTTGTTTGTTCTCCTTAGTCATAGTCCAGTTTTCTCCCCTTAATCATTTTCTAGTTTAGCTTAGTCCGTTGACTTAGTCTCGTTCTTAGGCCGACCTAGTCTAGGCTTTACATTACCGTCCCCGTGGATTCAACCCGACTTGCTCTATCTACCGTAGGAATAGCCGGTTATTTTATTGACGGTTGGGATTCCACGACAAATCCCTCCCATCAATTTGGCGTCGTTGCCGGGGACGGTGCTAGTTTAGACTTTGTTTTCCTATTTGCTTGACTTTGTCTTTGTGTTTGTGTTTTCTTTTTTCTTTTTGTTACTTTACTTCTTGTGTGTGTGTGGTTTATTTCTCTCTTGTCTAGTGCCCAAAAAGCACTAGACTTCTCACGTTTGTTCTTAGTCTACAGTTTGTGCTTAGAGGTGGTGATTATCTTCTTCTTGCAACTCAGAGCCGCTTAAACGGACGGTTGCTAGAATGAGTGGTTTCCAACCGGGTATGAGCTACGATTTTCGAGCGAGCATGGGGTTTGATCTAAACTCGACACACTCGGGAGCCGATATGAGCTACCACTCTTCTTCCATGAACCAAGGGTATGACATGACACCCCCCTACCATAATCAAGCTTCTTGGGGTAATCAAGACGGGTATGATCTTCAAGGTTATGAAAACGGCTACCAACAAGTGAATGACTATCACTCCTACGATCATGGTGGCTATGACTCGAGTTATGATTGTGAGCCCACCATGTTCAATCAAGATTCACCATATGGAAGCCAATACCCCCAAGACCCACAATATTACCCTCCGCCCCAACCACAATATGAACCCTATGACCTACAATACTACCAATCACCCCAACCTTGCTACCAACAATATGATGCGCCACCCCTTGGGCATCATCAAGATTATCAAGGAGCTTTACAAGACCCCAATGACCGCCAAATGCCAAACTTGGAGTTTCATCAATCGATGCTTCAAATGCAACAAGAAATGGCCATCCAATTGCAAAAGAATAAGGAACTCTTGGCCCAAATTCGAAGGGGAAACGAGGCGAGGAATGCTCATTTAAATGCATTATCGGTTCAAACCGTAATGTCTTTATCCCGAGCATCATATTTAGATGGAGGATGCCCACTTGAGAGAGAGGAGCAACCTAATTACAAAGCCGCCGATGTAGTTCCCTTTGATAGAGAGATTTGCTTTGAAGAACCTCAATCGTCTACCCAAAAAGAGACGAATGAGGAGATGACCCTTGGTGAAGGCAACATTGGTGAGGAATTGGAGGAGGATAGTGAGTTGGATGGGTTGGTAGAGTTTGTGAGGATGTTAGGTAAAATTGTTAGCCTCGAGTTGCCCTTGTCCGAGAACGTGGATAGACATCAAGAGCCCCTTGCTAGTACACCGAGAGATGGTTTGGAAGAGATTGAAACCGCCGGTAGAAGTTTTGATCCTCTCCTCCATGATGATGTGGGGCCGTGTGATGAAGATGGGGAACCACAACTTGAGGCAAGTGTGGGGGTGTGCATTGAGGAAATGAGGCCAAAACCGCTTTTTGTGCCTTGTTTCTTGGAGATGAAGCTTGCTTGTGATTGGAGGCAATGCTTAGGGAAGAAGAGGTCGGTGAAGCTCGTAGGACGGAGAGACCCCGGAGACTACTTTGAAGATGATTTTGGGTCTTGGGATTCCTACTTCTTGCCTCCTCCTTGGAGGCCGTGGAGGTCGGTTAAGCTCGAGCGCTTCTTGAGCCTTCACTATGATGTCGGTAGCGCGTTCGACTTGCTCTTCCATGCCCTTGAGGGCTACGGTTGAAGAAGAGTCCACCATCCTAGGTTTGACGGAGTTCCTAAAAGAACCGTCATGTTGTATATTCCCCTCTTATCTTCTTTAGAGTACTTGTGCTTGTATTTGTGATTTTTGTTTCTTGGACTCTTTTGTTTTTGTGGGATTCTTGTAATTGTTTTGGTATTTTGATGAGCGATGTGAGGGAGTGAATTTGATGTGTACTTTGAGTTTATTATGATAGGTGAAGTGAAGGTGACTCCTAGAAAGGTGTAGTTGATGATGGAGTTTGGTTTGCGAGCGAGGAAGTCGGTTTTTGAAGCTTATGATAAGCTTTTGGGCTTGGGGAAGCAAAGAAGACTCATCCCGACCGGGAAGAGGGCTTCCCGACCGGGAAGGATGAGGAATCCCGACCGGGAAGGAGCCATCTCGATCGGGATGAAGGTGCAAAAATTTGGACTCACTGGAGTGCGTTCCTGATAGGAACGAGAGCTTCCCGATCGGGAAGGGTTTAGCAACCCGATCGGGACCATCCATCAATTTGGCGCCGTTGCCGGGGACGGTGCATTGTTTTGACTTAGTTTGCTTATTTCTAGACTTAGTTACCCTTCTTTGTGCTCTCCCTTCTTCTCTTGTGAATATTTTTTTAGTTTCTCTTTTTTCCTTAGCTTTCTTTTCTCTTTGTCTCTAGTTGTGTTTGTTATTGTCGTTGCCTAGTGCCCATAAAGCACTAGGTGTTATCACATTTGTTCTAGTGTGTAGTGTATGCCTAGGAGGGGAGGCGACTTCTATCTCTTTAATCCAGAGCCGGAGAGACTCGTTCGAGCCTTTCGCCAACGGACAATTAATCGGGTTAGGATCTCTCAACCAAGTGCAAGCACCACTCATCAAGGGCAAGCCCAAGGAGCCGACTTGAGCATTTCACCTCGAGAGACGGCCGGAGGGACCTTCATCAATCCCTTCGGTGATTCTTCTCCTAGTTCCCCCTCTTCATCTACATCAACACTCTCTACACCACCACCTTCTCCCTTACATCCAAGAATGCCTAAGTTTTCCTCTCACTCCACATTCACCGAGGATGTCTTGCCGGGACCGAGTGCATTACCGGAACCCTATACCGGAAATTTTGTGGCAAAGACTCAATTTATCCAACTCGTGGAGAGGAGCCCATTTAGTGGTTTGCCCACCGAAGACCCGCACCAACACATGGAGACCTTCTCCGATTATTGTGACGCTATATCTCAAACCGGGGTTACTCAAGACCAAATTCGTTGGGTACTCTTCCCGTTTTCTCTTATTGGAAAAGCGAAGCAATGGATCAAGAGTCTCGATAGCGCAACCATGGGTATCGACACTTGGAAAAAGCTTGCGTTGGCGTTCTACCAAAAGTTTTACCCTCCGGAAAAGACGAACTTGCTTAGGGCCTCCATCACCGGGTTCCAACAAAGGGATGAGGAGAGCCTATATGAAGCTTGGGAGCGGCTTAAGTCATTGGTAAGATCGTGCCCTCATCATGGACTCTCACAATGGTTCTTAGTGCAACAATTTTGGAATGGACTTTATGAGGACTCGAGAGCTATTCTTAACATGGGCTCCAACGGTAGGTTCACCGAGGTCGATGACGACCAAACATGGGCGAGAATCGAAGAGATGGCGGCGCATAATTCGCAATACTCTAGGCCTAGAAAGGCATACTGAGGAGGCATGCATGAGGTCGACGCTATCACTAAGTTAAGCATTGACCTTGGAGCTCAACTTAAAACACACATGGAGACTATTGACAAGAAGCTCCAAAGCAACCTCAACCAAGTCCAAGGCTCTAGTTCATCCCACCATCAACCGATTCAATAAGTGAATGCTTTGGGGTTCGCACCTCCTACACCTTACTTTGGGATGTGCGACACTTGTGGAATCGTTGGTCATGACCCTATGAATTGTAGAGGGAGTATTGAGCAAGTGAACGCCTTTCAAGCGTTCAAGCAAGGTGCCTCCTACTCTAATCAATACCAAGCTTCCAATCAAGTCCCTCAACAACAAGCACTTCAACATCAACAACAACATCGTCCCTATATTCCACCTCCCTTACGGGACAACAATGAAAGTTACCAAGTTTATGTGGGTAACCAAAGACCCTTCAACAATTTCAAGCAAAATAACCAAGGCAACTTCAACAACAAGCAAGGGTTCCAACAAGGGAACTTCAATCAAGGTGGTTTCCAAGGAAACCAAAATTTTCAAGGGTATCAAAACCGCAACCATGGCAACAATCAAGGCTATCAACAAGGTAATTCTCATGGGTTCCAAGGGAACCATCAACAAGCAACTCAAAATCAACAACAACAAAGCAAGCCTAGGAGCCGGTCTCCTACTCATGATTATGGCATTCCCCTCGCCATCACCGACACTCCACATAATCCATCGTCCCCACCTCGGGATTTTGACATTCAAAAGACTTTGATGGAAATACAAAGGAGTAATCAAGATTTGCAACAAAGTCAAGTGGACATGTCAAGGAATCATCATGAGCTCCTCACTTATATTCAAGGGAAAAACGCAATGAGAGATACCCGTATGAAGATACTTGAGAATCAAATATCTCAACTAGCTTCGGGGAGCTACTCAAGGCAAAAGGGGCAACTACCTTCTCAAGGTGAAACACCGACATTTGAGCATGTAAATGCCATCTCCAGAAGAAGAGGTACCTCTTATGACTCCCCTCCATATCCTAATGAGCAAGAGCCAATGCAAGAACCGACAATTGAAATGACATCTCCAAATCAAGAAGAATCAAGCTTGGACAATCCAATTGAGGATCAAGTCTTAAGGGAGGTTGAAAAACCCCAAGAAGACAACCCTCCTCCTCTTCAAGAGAAAGACAAGGGAAAAAGGAAAGTGCCCTTTAAAGAGTCCACCCTTAATGATCAAAACAACTACCAAATCAAGTTGCCTTACCCATCGAGGCAAATGAAGACTAAGGTGGACACTCATTACGACAAGTTCCTTAGTATTGTGAAGAAATTGGATGTTAGTGTCCTGTTCACCGAACTACTTACCCAAATCCCGGCATATGGAAGATTTATGAGAGAAATCCTAGCTAGGAAGAGATCCGTCGACAAGGAAGAGACCGTAGCGTTCACGAGGGTGGTGAGAGAGCTCATACAAGGTTCCACGCTTCCGAAGTTGAAAGATCCGGGTAGTTTTTCGATCCCTTGCACCATAGGCAACTTCTTGATCAAGAATGCGTTATGTGACTTGGGCGCGAGTGTGAGCATCATTCCCTATTCTATTTGTTGCCGACTCGGAATGAAAGAGTTGAAATGTACGTCCCTCACCCTCCAAATGGCCGATAAATCATTCAATCGACCATTAGGAATGTTAGAGGACGTACCGGTACGAGTGGGGAAATACTTCATTCCGGTCGACTTCATTGTGCTTGACATGCCGGAGGATGCCAACACTCCCATTATTCTTGGGCGCCCATTTCTACACACCGCGGGTGCCATGATCGATGTGAAGAACGGTAGGATCACATTCGAGTTAGGCGAGGAAAAGATAGTGTTCGACCTCCAAGGCAACACTACGCCTACTAAGGATGAATCATGCAATATGATGCAAGCCAAGAAAGACATCGATCTAGGGGGTGAACCGGAACAAAGCTTGAAGAAGTACTCTTATGTACTTGATGATTATGACTCCGAGAGTGAGGAGGACGAGTTCCCATGTCATGGGCTTGATGACAAGTTGAAGTGCAATGACAAGGAAGAAGATGAGCCTCCCTTGGGGCCGCATGAGGACTGGTGGATGTTTGGGTATGTCCCCATGGACCAAAAGTACAAGTTCAAGTCGTTGAACTTGGAAGAGCGGGATGCCCCGGGAACGTCAAGGCAAGGCCATGAGGAGCCTTGGGATATGGTCGGTTATATGACATGCTTGATTGAAGACTTCTCTAGGGCCTTCGACTTGTTCTTACGTGCCCTTGATGGAGATGGAACTAGTTTTGGTTGTTGAAAAAGATTGAAGAAAGCATCACCTTGGTTTGACGGAGTTCCACAAGAACCGTCTCATTGTATATATCTCTTTCTTGTAGTTAGTTGGATTTTTGTGAATTCTTGTTATTTGGATTGATTGATGAGCGTTGTGATGGAGAGAGTTTGATGTGTGTTTGAGTATTGCTTGATAGGTGAAATGAGAATGCTCCTAGAGAGGATTAGCTATGATATACCTTGGGTTGTGAGCAAGAGGATTGGGTTTTTGAAGCTTGGAACAAGTTTTTGGGATCGTGGAGGTCGAAGAAGACCCATCCCGACCGGGATGAGGCGTCCCGACCGGGAAGAGTACGGCATCCCGACCGGGAAGGGTGCCATCCCGATCGGGATGGGTGCACCACATTTCGAGCTTCTTGTGAGTTCGTCCCGACCGAGATGAAGGCGTCCCGACTAGGACGGGTGAGGTAACCCGATCGGGATCAGTCTTCCCGACCGGGATGGTCCTCTGCTCCCCCTTTGTGATTCTTCTTCGCAATCAAGTCCACCCAACCGTTTTATGCCCCTCCCAACCTCCCTACACCTCCTTGTCCCTATCATACGACCCATAAACCTCACTTTACACCGAGATCCACATCAAATCCCACCCCCCTCACACCTCTACCACCTCTACCATGCGATGTTATCGAGAATGAAGCGGAAAAGCAATGATGAAGACAAGCAAGCGCCTTTATCGATCTATGAGACGATGGAGAGAGTGAGTTGCTAACCTATGGTACGGCAACTATCCTTTCTTTTCCGTTTTTGTTGTTGCTTGTTTTCCTTTGTTTATTCCCTTCCCCCTGTACACTTATGTGTCTTGATGTCATGGTGGCCTTCGAGGCCTCGGTAGTGGTTGCTCCCGACTCCCGACGATATGATTACGTCGAGAGTCAATCGAAAAATCCAAATTTTACAAGTTTTTCACTCTTTCTCTTTGAGGATTTAGTCGGATTTAGGCGGAATCCGGGCTAGGTGACTTGATTACACCTACCCCTCCCCTCCCATTTCCTTTTATTTCCTTCTTTTTATTTTTCTTCCCCCTTCCATATCTTTTTCTCGTCTCGGCCCATGGTGACTTGACTACACCCCGGCCGGACACCTTCTACCCTTTTCTTCACTTTATTTTTTGATTTTTAGCTTTATTTTCGTAGTTTCTTTTCTTTTTCTTTTGTCTCTCCGCACCCTACGATCGAGCATGAGGACATGGCTCGATTTAAGTGTGGGGGAGCGATATTCTATCGTAGTTAGTTTTATTTTCATAGTTTTTCGAAAAATAAAATAAAAAACCTTTAAAAATCCTAAAAATTTGAAAATTTGAAAATTTTTCACAAAAATCAAAAAGATTTTCTCTTTTTTTGTGTTTTCGTTTTGTGCCTTTGTGTCGTATATTTGTTTGTGTGCGTGTTTTGCCTCTCAAAGGACTTATAGGTTGCCTAATCTCCGTTGTTTGGAAAGCTTTGAAGACATCCGGTAACATCCTCTAACCCTCTTTCCCTCTTTATTCCTTGTGATGTTTGCTGAAGGTTGTGTTGAGGTGTGCTCGGGTGGAGCTTGTACATTCTTGTGGTGGATTTGGTGACTTGTATAGATTATCGGGGTGGTGCTTGTTATTTGTTTGTTTTGTTTCTTTTCCTTTCGTTCGTTTTCGTTGAGTCTTTGTTTTGTGTGTGTATTTGTGTCATGTGTGTAAACCATTTTCGAAAACCCGGTTTAGAGGCTAGTGTGTGAGTGCTTACTTTCCCTTCCTAGTAGTATAAATCGAGTCTTGGGCTTTAGTCTAGTAGAATGACCTTAAATCAATGAATTCGTTGGTCCTTTACCTTGAGTCCACCTAGCTTACTAGGAATTTACTACGGGATTTGCACTTTTGACCATTTTGACCACCCACGGTGTGAAAAGGCCTTGGCTACCGAGTCTCGTCCCCTAGGTGACCGTGTTTAGGATTGTTTGATTAGTCCAAGTTATCCGCTTTTTGTGGGTTTGAAGAGGGATCGCGACCCCCGACTTACCCATTTACCTACATCTCACACATATCCACACAATAACTTGCAAATAGTTGATTCTCTCTTTCTTGTTATACAATGAAAATTCCAATAAAGCCAAATCTTGCCAAAAAGGGCAAAGAAAAAGAAAAGAATGAAAAATATGAAAGAAAGAAAAGAAATGAAGAAAAAGAAAAGGCACAAAAGCCAAAAAGAAAATAGAAAAGATGAAAAAGAATGGCATAGCAAAACAAAGCGAAAATGCAAAAGAAGAAACAAAATGCCAAAAGAAAACCCGTCTCACAAAAAGAAATCCCCACAAAAATAAGCCTTTTTCCGACTTTTGCCGTGAAGAGCCTACCAAAGGACCGAGTCCCGAGGAAGGATGATAGCGGCATTAGTCGGTCTTCCCTCATTTAGCATGTTTTCCACCTTTTTACTTGAACTAGTTAGGCGGTCTTGGACACGGGACGACCCTCTTGGCTCACGCTAAAGGGGGCGGAGTCTCACTTACCTACAGTGTCGACTAACACCGTGGTTCTTCGCTATTCCACTCCGCCGATCGTCCCGCAGTACGTTTTTAGAAAGTTAGGAGGATCTAGGTAAGTTACCAACGTTTTTATTGCTTTATCGTCATACTATTAGGGTTTAGTTCACCTCGTTTTGTATTGCTAGCTTGGGAACGTTGTCACTTACCTCGAGTCCTAAACCGGTGTTTCATTCACCATTTTTAGAGGGTAGCGGTATTTCTTTTGTTTTGGGTGCAACCGATTATGTGTTTGTTCGTGTGTTTGTTTGTTTATGTGTTTTGTGTCCGGTTGCAACCACAGTTTTGTCGCAAGACCCAACTTGCCTTGCGGATTGCACTTTTCCTCTAAGTGCACTCGCGTGAGTTGAAGGGGCTTAGGGTGCGCTAATACCCATTCGGCTAGTTTAGTAGTTAGTGTGTGCTTACTCGAGGGCGAGTAAGGGTTAAGTGTGGGGGAGTTGATAAGTGTAGTTTGTAGTGCCTATTTGTTGTGTTTTGGTCCCTTTTTCCTTGTGGAATCGCTCCTTTGGAGCGATTCATGGGCTTCTTATGCTTCCTTTAGTTCGTTTCAGGTTCCCGAGACCGATTTGGAAGAGTTGGAGCGATTCCGACTCAATACATACACATTTTGGAGCCAACGAGATAAAGGAACGATGACTCGAGGCCTTGGAATCGACCCCGAGACCATGGGACCCAATCCCGAGCCTCCGAGACCCGATCCCGAGTCCCGAGAATCGGTGGGAAGCCCATGAGAGGCAAGGAAGGACCAAAGAGCGTTTAAGGAAGGCATACAAGACCCATCCCGTTCGGGATGGCCTCATCCCGTTCGGGATGGGGTGCTACTTTGAGATGGATGCTGTGAGCACATCCCGGTTGGGACCATCCCGTCCCGGTCGGGATGACAGAGCCGTCCCGATCGGGATGATCCATCCCGGTCGGGAAGCTACAGAGGCAACACGGGCTTCTTTTTTTCTTCTCCTTCATTCTTGTACCCATATATATACTCCCTTCTTGTAATTTTAAGACATCTTATCTTACCCTAGATTAGTTTAAGCCTCCAAAACCCTAGATTTACTCTCACTCATTAGTTTTAATCCTCCCTGAATCTTAGTTAATCTCTAGTTAATCATTGTAATTAAGTCTTGTATTAAGAAGATTCTTGAAGATTATTCCAAGATTGACAACCTTGGGGTTCTATTTGGGTTTCTTATTTATACAAGTTCTCATCTTTTCTTCATCTAGTATTGGTATAATCATCTCTACTCTTGTTCTTAGTTTATTTAATCTTGTTTGAATCTTTTCATATTGTTATTATTCTTGTTATTCATTATGGATGCTTGTTTAGTGGTATTGGTTTCTTTTATGATTGTTAGTTTGTTCTTTATCATGAGTGAGTAGTCTTCTTTGTGGGGTTAGTAGGAGGATTAGGGGTAGATTATGGATGATTAGGGTTAATTAAGGGGAAAAGGTTATATCTTTGTTGTTAGTAACATTGTAGGCACTCTATGTGTTTGTTGATATGCTTGTGTGAGTTGTAGTGGCCATGCTTCCCATACTTGTGTTCATCTTCTCATCGATTGCTTATGTTGTGGAAATGTTGAGAATAGTTTAGTCGCGAGAGCGCGGACTAGGGTCTAAGTTGCGAGAGCCCGGACCCACCTTGACATCGGTCTAAGTTGCGAGAGCCCGGACCGACTCTAGCGATTAGGAGACACCTATACCCTTGATCACCCCAATTACCCTTCTACCTCTATGAACCCGACCTACCCCACTTCTTTCCATATTTGTGTTAATCCTCCTAGTTAGCTATCGTTCTTTTAGATTATTCACTAGTTCGATCATTAGCTTAGTCATACTTCTTCTCCATCATAATTTTCCTTACACCGCTTCTTTGTGTTTGTTTGGTAATCTAGTTTCGTTGTAGGCCAACCTAGTCTGAACCTTGATATATCGTCCTCGTGGATACGATCCCGACTTGCCCTAGCTACCCACTAGGTTAGTCGGTGTTATATTGATTGGCTAGGGACGTGACAAATCCCTGCCATCAGTTAGACAAGGCGACTCTCGGTATTGATACTTGGAAGTATCTAGCCTTAGCTTTCTACCAACAATTTTATCCACCGGAGAAGACCAATCTATTGAGAGCTTCTATCACGGGATTTCAACAACGTGATGAAGAAGGCCTCTATGAATCGTGGGAAAGGTCCAAAGCCTTGATCCGTTCTTGTCCTCACCATGGTTTATCACAGTGGTTCCTTGTTCAACAGTTCTGGAACGGGTTATATGAAGATTCAAGGGCCATACTCAACATGGGATCTAATGGAAGGTTTACCGAGGTAGATGATGACCAAACTTGGTCAAGAATTGAGGAGATGGCGGTACACTTGCAATTCCCAATACTCAAGGCCTAGGAAGGCAAATCGAGGGGGAAGGCACGAGATCGATGCCATTACACAACTCAGTATTGATCTTGGAGCACAATTAAAAAGTCACATGGAAACTATTGACAAGAAGCTCCAAAGCCATTTTGATCAAGGTCAAAGCACAAGTGCCTCCCACCAACATTCAATTCAACAAGTCAATGCTTTGGGGGTTGTACCTCCTACATCTTATTATGGGATATGCGAGATTTGCGGGACATTTGGACATGAACCTCAACATTGTAGAGGTAGCATTGAGCAAGTGAATGCCTTTCAAGCGTTCAAGCAAGGTGCCCCATACTCTAACTTCAAGCAAAATGTGCCAAATCCTCACATGTTCCAAGCTTCCCAACAACAATCTCTACAACAACACCGTCCACATGTTCCACCTACCTTAAGGGATAACAACCAAGGCTACCATGGTTATGTAGGCAACCAAAAGCCATTCCAACAACATAACCAAGGTGCCTTTAGCAACAATCAAGGGTTCCACAATAAAGGGAACTTTAATCATCAAGGTGGTTTCCAAGGAAACCAACACTCCCAAGGACATCAAAACTACAATCATGGTAACACTCAAGGCCTTAATCAAGGCAACTCTCATGGGTTCCAAGGTAACCTTCAACAACAACAAGGGTCTCAACGTACTCAACATGAAAGCAAGCAAAGGACGCTACAACAAATATTGGAATAAGTAACGCCACATAGAGAACGATTGTGTTAGTTAACCGCTTTCTAGGACTAAAGAGAACGCCTTTCTAAGGCAACTGTTATTTGAAAGAATAATAGAAAACACCTTTCTAAAGCAACAGTTATTTGGAAAAAAATAGAGAACGCATCTCTACGGCAACAGTTATTTGAAAGAAAATAGAGAACACCTTGGTGAAATAACAGTTACTTTGAACAAGAATAGAGAACACCTACACATATGCGCTTTTCATTTTTTTGTTAAAAATATACCCCACCTTAAATTACAAATAAAAATAGAGAATGAAAATCTAAAATAGGACAGCCATAGATAGTGTTTCATTCCAATGGCCATGCTAATAGCCACATCATCGATCCATGCAATCAAATTTTATTCTTATGTTAAAATTTTACGGATTATAGGAAATAACTCAACAAATTCATCCTTGACCTTAGAAAATAGAAATTACCCACATACCTATCACTGCCTATTTCCGATCTCATCGGTCTTTACAGTCTTTATCTCAATCACCGAACACCACCATAAACGTAACCTCAAATACCACCTCCTCTTCCCTCTTGTCTCTCCCATCTCACAAGGACTAATGAACACAAACAACAAATATTAAAAAGCTTGACAACAACAACAACACCGACAAACTAGTCAGATCAACATCAACGAACTCGTTAAATCTGATGTTTAATTTCATTACTAGTGTTTTCAAATAAGGATTTAATCTTGATTTTATTGGGGCTTTTGTTGGTCAGTAGGAGAAGTTAGCGGCATGGTGTTGGGTACATGAGGGTAAAGGCGAGTCAAATATTCTTTTAGTGATTAATAATTGTTAGTCATTTTTCTTTGTTCAATCCGTAAGAAAATGGAATGTTGGAGGCAATTCCTCAAAGTGGATCACAAATTCCAAAACTTATTGTTGCACATGAAGCCATGAACAACACAAATAATTCCTTTTTTTGTTTGTTTTATTACTTTCAAATTTATCATTTCTAAATTAAAAATACACTACTTTGGATGATTAATGATGTTTTTTTTTGCTGGGTTATGGTAGATAATTCTACTTCATCTGGATAAACCACTTTAATCAAAGTATCTATTCTCTTCTTTTAATTACAATTTGTGTCTAGCTAATCCTTTTATTTTATTTTATTAAAATTAATATGGGGAAAAAGAAGGTGGACAGTGCAAACATTAAAATGTTGCAATGCAATTGATACTATTGCTTTTATAATATTGTTACTGATTTAATGATGTGGCTGTTTCTTTGTAATTAGGTTCACTTCGTGATCCAGCTGTGTGTCGGAAAAGTTCGGGATGGCCCTGACGAGGAATAGGATTACGGTTCAAGAATTCGATAGACTTTTGTGAAGGAATGCCGATTTTTAAGTTAATTAATTATGTTTAGGGAGAATAATATGGAAAGAAAATTAATCTTTCTATGTCATTAGTACTCAGTATAGTTGATTGATCTCTTATTTGTATAAATACGAAGTATGATGGTTTATTTTGTAATCCGTATAAACATTTTCTTGTCATGAATAATACATGTATTTGAATTTGTATTGGAATTATGAGTATTATTTGTCAATCCAAATAATGAAGCATAATGTTTAAAAAAAATAAAATAAAAGAGCTAGAGAACAGTTATCTTTCCCACTGTTCTCTATAGTCTAGGAAAATAGAACTGTGTTGGAATGCAAGTGTTCTTTATAGTATAGGAAAAGAGAACACCTATTTAAAGGAGGCGTTATCTATAGCTATGGAAAGGATAACACCTTCCTAACTCAGGCGTTTTCTATCTATTGCTTTATAAAACACACCCTCCAACTGTTCTCTATTCAATAGAGAACGCTGAGTTACAAAACTGTTCAAAGGCGTTCTCTAAAGCTAATTTTAACAGTTTTCTAAGGCTATTTTTGTAGTAGTGGGAGTCGGTCTCCTATTCATGATTATGGCATTCCTCTAGCCATCACCAACACTCCTCATAACCAACAATCTCCCCCTCGGGATTTCGACATGCAAAAATCAATGTTGGATATGCAAAGGAGTAATCAAGAAATGCAAAGAAGTCAAATGGAGATGCTAAGAAACCAACAAGGATTCTTTGCTCATCTTCAAATGGAGAACATAGCAAGAGATACTCATATGAAAACCCAACTAGCCCAAGTTGCTTCTGGTAGTTCTTCAAGGCAAAAGGGGCAACTACCTCGTCAAGGTGAAACGGAGAAATTTGAACATGTGAATGCTATTACCTTGAGGAGTGGTGCATCTTATGACTCCCCCTTACTCCCTATTGAGCAAGAACCCATGAAAGAAATTGTATCTCCATCTCAAGACAATGCAAGTTTGGGAAACCCCATGGAGGAGCAAGTCTTGTGGGAGGTTGAGAAACCCCATGAAGACAAGCTTCCCCCAAACCAAGGAAAAGACAAAGGAAAGAGGAAAATGTCAATTGAAAAGTCCAACCCTAATGAGCAAGACAAGATACACATCAAGTTGCCTTTCCAAACAAGGTGGATGTTCAATATGACAAGTTCCTTAATATTGTGAAGAAGTTGGACGTGAGCGTCCCTTTTACCGAGCTACTTACTCAAGTCCCGACATATGAAAGATTCATGAAAGAAATCTTGGCTAGGAAGAGATCCGTCGACAAGGAAGAGACCATAGCGTTCACAAGAGAGGTGAGAGAGCTCATTCAAGGCTCTACACTTCCCAAGTTGAAGGATCCGGGTAGTTTCTCAATCCCGTGCACCATAGGCAACTTGAAGATTGAGAGGGCATTATGTGATTTTGGTGCGAGTGTAAGCATCATTCCCTATTCTATTTGTGAGCGACTTGGGATGAAAGAGCTCAAGTGTACTTCTATTACACTCCAAATGGCCGATCGTTCACTCAACCGACCATTGGGGATGTTAGAAGATGTGCCACTAAGAATCGGGAAGTTCTTCATTCCGATCGACTTCCTCGTGCTTGATATGCCGGAAGATACTATCACTCCCATTATCCTTGGGCGCCCATTTCTACATACCGCCGGTGCGATGATTGATGTAAAGAATGGTAGGATCACATTTGAGCTAGGCGACGAAAGCTCGTGTTTGACCTCCAAGGCAACACCTCACCTAATAATGATGAATCGTGTAATATGATCCACGCCATGAAAGACATCGATCCGGGGGATGAGTCGGGTGAAAGTTTGAAAGACAACTTCTATGGAATCGAAGATGATGATTCCGAGCTTGGGGCGGATGAATGCCCATATCATGAGATTGAGGACAAGTTGCAAGGAAAGAAGAAAGTTGAGCCTCCCTTCGGGCCTTGTGAAGATGAGTGGAAGTTTGGGTATATACCGAAGGATCGAAAGTACAAGTTCAAGCCGGTGAACTTAGTAGATCGGGATGCCCCGGGAACTTCTAGACAAGGTTGTGAAGAACCTTGGAGTATGGATTGGTATTCCACTAGCTTGATCGAAGATTTCTCGAGAGCCTTTGATTTGTTGCTTCGTGCCCTTGATGGCGATGAAGTTATCCATGATGTTGTTGAAAAAAAAATGATTGAAGAATGCATCATCCTTGGTTTGACGGAGTTCCAAAAGAACCGTCTTATAGTATATATCTCTTTTTTATTCTTTTGAGCTTTGTGCACTTTTTGTGATTTGGTATTTTGATGAGCGATGAGAGGGAGGGATTTTGATGATGTTTACTGAGCATATTTGATAGGTTGATAGTGAAGGTGAAGTCTTGAGTGAGTTGTTGATGATAGAAGCTTGGATTTGGTTATGGGAGTCGGTTTCTGAAGCTTTTGACAAGCTTTTGGGGACGAGATTTTAGATCTCGATGTATTAGTTGGCTTTGGGTGAAGATTTCAAGCATATGAAGGGTTAGAAGACTCTTCCCAACCGGGAAGGAACCATCCCGACTGGGAAGAAGTCCATCCCGACCGGGAAGGATGTCATCCCGTTCGGGATGAATGTGCTGATAATGGGTTCTCTGGAGTGTGATCCCGATCGGGATCAAGTTCATCCCGACCGGGAAGAAGTTCATCCCGACCGGAAAGGAGTCCATCCCGACCGGGATGGTACCTTGCTCCTCCTTTTGCTTCCTCTTCGGCATTTAAGCACAACCAACCACTTTATACACCCTCCCAACCTCCCTACCTACCCTTGCGACTATCCATGACCCCTACACTTCATATACATACGTTCACCTCATCTTATCTTCACTACATACCGAGTTTCACATCAAATCCCACCTCCTTATACCATTGCAAGCTTAGTACTTCAACCATACAACCATATCGAGAATGAAGAGGAATAACAATGATGAAGACTATCTATGTGCCGATATCGAACATTGAGACGATGGAGTGAGTTAGTTGCTAACCGATTGGTACGGCAACTATCCTTTATTTTCCGTCTTTTATTGCTTGTCTCCCTTTGTTTGTTCCCTTCCATATTTTTTGTGTCATGGTGGCCCTCGGGGCCTTGGTAGTCATTGCTCCCGACTCTCGATGACGTGACTACATCGAGAGTCATTTCAAAATCCAAATTTGCAAGTATTTTCACTTTTTCTTTGATTTTACTTTCTTTTGATAGGATTTAGTCGGATTCGGGCGGAATCTGGGCTAGGTGACTTGATTACACCTAGTCCTCCCCTCCCATTTCCCTTTATTTCCTTCTTTTTATTTCTTCCCCCATCCATATCTTTTCTCGTCTCGGCCCATGGTGACTTGATTACACCCCGGCCGGACACATTCTACCCTTTTTTCCGCTTTTCTTTTTGATTTTTAGCTTTATTTTCTTAGTTTTTTTCATTTTAGTGTCTCCACATACTATCAATCGAGCATGAGGACATTGCTTGGTTTAAGTGTGGGGGAGCGATATTCTAGTATAGTTTAGTTTTATTTTCGTAGTTTTTTCGAAAAAAAATCTTAAAAAACCCTAAAAATTTGATTTTTTTTTCAAAAAAATCAAAAAGATTTTCTTTTGTGTGTTTTCCTTTTGTGTCGTTGTGTCGTATATTTGTAGTGTTGTGCGTGTTTTGCCTCCCTTTTTCCTTGTAGTTCGCTTAATCACCGTTAACTTTGGGGGGCTTTCAAGACATCCGGTAACATCTTTCTATCCCTTTTCCCTCTTTGTCTCTTGTGAAGTTTGGAGGAGATTTGTGATGATGTGTGCTCGGGTGGAGTTGTGTAGAGTTTGAGGTTGATCTGGTGGCTTGTTTGGAAGTTCGAGGTGATGTTTGTTCTCTTTGTGTATTTGTTTTGTTTTGTTCTCTTTGTCTCATTTTCTTTCGTTTTTGTCGCGTCTTTGTTTTGTGATGTGTAGTTGTGTCTAGTGTGTAAAAAGGTTTTTGAAAACCCGTTTTTGAGGCTAGTGTGCAAGTGTTTACTTTCCCTTTCTAGTAGTACGAATCGAGTCTTGGACTTTAGTCTAGTAGAATGACCCTAAATCAATAGTTTCGTTGGTCCTTTACCTTGAGTCCACCTAGTCTACTAGGGATTTAGTACGGGATTTGCATTTGACCATAATGACCACCCACCGTGTGAAAAGGCCTTGGTTACCGAGTCCCGTCCCTTAGGTGACCGTGTTCGGAACTGTTTGATTAGTCCAAGTCTTCCCATTTTTGTGGGTTTAAAGGGAAAGCGCGCTCCCGACATACCCATTCCCCTACCTCCAACACATATCCACAAAATAAGTTGCAAATTGTTGAAATCTCCTTCTTAGTTGCAAAAAGAAGTGCCTACAACACAAAAATCTAGCCAAAAGGGCAAGAAAAGAAAAAGAAAGAAAATGAATGAAAGAAAGGAATGAAGAAAAAAAAGAAAAGGCACAACAAATAAAAAAAAAATATATACAAAAGAAGAAAAAGAAATGACATAGCAACACAAAATCAAAAATGCAAAAAGAAAGAAGATGCCAAAGAAAATATCTCACAAAAAGAATCCCCACCTCTCAAAAATATGCCTTTTTCCGATCGTTACCGTGAAGAGCCTACCAAAGGACCGAGTCCCTAGGAAGGATGATAGCGGTAATGACCGGTCTTCCCTCATTTTGCAATCATATCCACCTTTTTACTTGGACTAGTTGGGCGGTTTTGGGCATGGGACGACCCTCTTGGCTCATCGCTAAAGGGGCGGGGTCTCACTTACCTACAGTGTCGACTAACACCGTGGTTCATCCTTTTTCCATCCCGCCGATCGTCCCGTAGTCAGTTCATAGAAGGTTAGGAGGACCTAGGTAAGTTACCAACGTTTTTATTGCTTTGTTGTCATACTATTAGGGTTTTGTTCATTTCGATTTGTGTTATTAGCTTAAGAACGTTGTCACTTGCCTTGAGTCCTAAACCAGTGTTTCTTTCACCGCTTTGTAGAGGGAAGCGGTATTTATTTCTTTTTGGGTGCAACCGATTACTTGTTTGTTTGTATGTTTGTTTCTTTGTGTGATTTTGTGTCCGGTTGCATCCACGATTTTGTCGCAAGACCTCACTTGCCTTGCGGAGAACACTTTTCCTCTAAGTGTTCTCGCGTAATTTGAAAGGGCATAGGGTGCGCTAATACCCGCTCGGTTAGTAGTCTAGTTCTTTTACTTTTTAGTTAGTTGGTGCTTACTCGAGGGCGAGTAAGGGTTAAGTGTGGGGGAGTTGATAAGTGTAGTTTGTAGTGCCTATTTATTGTGTTTGGTCCCGTTTTCCCTTGTGAAATCGCTCGTTGGAGCGGTTTCTGGGCTACTCATGCTTCTTCTAGTTCGTTTTAGGTCCCCAAGACCATTCATGGAGAGTTGGAACGATTCCGACTCGTTTCCTACACATTTGGATCCAACGAAGAGAAGGAACGATCACTCGGTGCCTTAGATTCGATCCCGAGACCTTGGGACCCATTCCCGAGCCCCTTAGACTCGATCCCGAGCTCCGAGAATCGATGAGAACCCCATGAGAAGCAAGGAGGGACCTTAGAGATCATATTTGAGGCCTACAAGACCCTTCCCGGACGGGAAGAGTAGCCTTCCCGGTCGGGAAGGAGTGCAAACTTAGAGGGGCTGCTGATTGGGCCATCCCAGCCGGGACCAAGCTCATCCCGGTCGGGACCATCTCGTCCCGGTCGGGACCACCACCATCCCGACCGGGATGAGCCAGCTGTAGCCCGCGCCTCTTCTTTTCTTCTCCTTTGCTCTTGTAACCTTATAAATACACTCCCATTGTATTGTTGAAGCACCTTAGACTCCTCTACATTGTTCTAAACCCTAGATAGACTTCCTCCTCTCCTTAGACTTTTGTTAATCTTAGATTAATCTAGTTAGTTAATCTTGCATTAAGGATCTTGATAAGTGTAGTTTGTAGTGCCTATCTGTTGTGTTTTGGTCCCATTTTCCTTGTGGAATCGCTCCTTGGGGGCAGTTCATGGGCTTCTTATGCTTCCTTTAGTTCGTTTCATGTTCTCGAGACCGATTTGGAAGAGTTGTAGCAATTCCGACTCAATACATACACATTTTGGAGCCAACGGAACTAAGGAACGATGACTCGATGCCTTGGAGTCGACCCCCAGACCTTGGGACCCAATCCCGAGCCTCCGAGACCCGATCCCGAGTCTCGAGAATCGACGAGAAACCCATGAGAGGCAAGGAGGGACCAAAGAGCTCTTAAGGGAGGCCTACAAGACCCATCCCGTTCGGGATGGCCTCATCCCGTTCGGGATGGGGTGCACGTTAAAGGGTGCCACTGTGAGCCCATCCCGGTCGGGACCAACCCATCCCGATCGGGATGACAGGGCCGTCCCAGTCGGGACGAAGAGCTGGCAGCACGACTTCTTTTCTTTTCTTCTCCTTCATTCTTGTACCCATATATATACTCCCTTCTTGTAATGTTAAGACATCTTATCATACCCTAGACTAATTTAAGCCTCCATTAGACTTTCAAAACCCTAGATTAGTGTTCTCATATTAGCTTTAATCTTCCTTTAATTATTAGTTAATCTTTGTAATTAGTTCTTGTATTAAGAAGTTCTTGAAAATTGTTCCAAGCTTGACAACCTTGGGATTCTATTTGGGTTCTTATTTATACAAGATTGCATCTTTTCTTCATCTAGTGTTGGTATAATCTTTCTTACTCTTGTTCTTAGTTTATTCAATCTAGTTTCATCTTTTCATATTGTTATTGTTATTGTTGTTCATAATGGATGTTTGTTTAGTGAGTTTGTTTTCTCTTATTATTGTTGGTTTCTTCTTTATAATGAGTGAGTAGTCTTCTTGTGGGGTTAGTAGGAGGATTAGGGGTAGATTATGGATGATTAGGGTTGATTAAGGTAAAAGGGTGAAT
This sequence comes from Agrostemma githago, assembly GCA_958450325.1. Taxonomy (NCBI): domain Eukaryota; kingdom Viridiplantae; phylum Streptophyta; class Magnoliopsida; order Caryophyllales; family Caryophyllaceae; genus Agrostemma; species Agrostemma githago. The sequence goes on from OY288256.1 coordinate 35,216,307, forward strand.
CTTTGTTGTTAGTCACATTGTGGGTATTCTATGTGTTTGTTGATATGCTTGTATGAGTTGTAGTGGCCATGCTTCCCATACTTGTGCTCATCTTCTCATTGTTTGTCTATGATGCGGAAATGTTGAGAATAGTTTAGTCGCGAGAGCGCGGACTAGGGTCTAAGTTGCGAGAGCCCGGACCCACCTTGACATCGGTCTAAGTTGCGAGAGCCCGGACCGACCCTAGCAATTAGGAGACACCTATACCCTTGATCAACCTAATTACCCTTCTACTCCTATGAACCCGACCTACCCCACTTTCTTTTCATATTTGAGTTCATCCTCCTTAGTTAGCCATAGTTTACTCTAGTTTACTTGTTAGTTCATCTTTAGTCTAGTTCCTACTTCTCCTCCACCATAGTTTTCCATTTATCGCGTCTTTGTGTTTGTTTGGTAATCTAGTCTCGTTTGTAGGCCGACCTAGTCTAAACTTTACAATACCGTCCTCGTGGATATGATCCCGACTTACCCTAGCTACCCACTAGGTTTAATGGGTAGTTTATTGACGGTCAGGGACGTGACAAATCCCTACCATCAATTTGGCGCCGTTGCCGGGGACGGTGCATCGTTTAGACTTAGTTTACTTATTTCTAGACTTAGTTACCCTTCTTTGTGCTCTCCCATCTTCTCTTGTGAATATTTTCTAGTTTCTCTTCTCTTCTTAGCTTTCTTTTCTCTTTGTCTGTAGTTGTGCTTGTCTATTGTCGTTGCCTAGTGCCTATAAAGCACTAGGTGTTCTCACATTTGTTCTAGTGTGTAGTGTATGCCTAGGAGGGGAGGCGACTTCTATCTCTTTAATCCAGAGCCGGAGACACTCTTTCGAGCCTTTCGCCAACGGACGATTAATCGGGTTAGGATCTCTCAACCTAGTGCAAGCAATACTCATCAAGGGTAAGCTCAAGGAGCCGACTTTAGCGAGTCACCTCGAGAGACGGCCGGAGGGACCTTCATTAATCCCTTCGGTAATTCTTCTTCTCCTAGTTCCCCCTCTTCATCTACATGAACACCGCCTACACCACCATCTTCTCCCTTATATCCAATCATGCCTAAGTTTTCTTCTCACTCAACCTTCACGGAAGACGTTTTGCCGGGTCCATCCACTTTACCGGAGGCATATACCGGGAATTTTGTGGCGAAAACGCAATTTATCCAATTGGTCGAGAGAATTCAATTTAGTGGGTTACCAACCGAAGATCCTCATCAACACATGGAAACCTTTTCGGATTATTGTGACGCTATTTCGTAAACGGGAATAACTCAAGACCAAATCCGGTGGGTATTATTTCCTTTCTCTCTTATTGGTAAAGCGAAGCAATGGTTCAAGGGGTTGGACAAAGCAAGACTTGGCATTGACACTTGGAAGAAGCTAGCCTTAGCCTTCTACCAACAATTCTATCCCCCGGAGAAGACAAATCTATTGAGAGCTTCTATCACGGGTTTCCAACAACGTGATGATGAAAGCCTCTATGAATCGTGGGAAAGATTCAAAGCCTTGATCCGTTCTTGTCCACACCATGGCTTATCACAATGGTTCCTCGTACAACAATTTTGGAACGGGTTATATGAAGACTCGAGGGCCATACTCAACATGGGATCTAACGGTAGGTTTACCGAAGTGGAGGATGACCAAACTTGGTCAAGGATTGAAGAGATGGCGGTGCATAATTCACAATACTCAAGGCCTAGCAAGGCAAATCGGGGAGGTAGGCATGAGATTGATGCCATTACACAATTGTGCATCGATCTTGGAGCTCAATTGAAAACACACATGGAGACTATTGACAAGAAGCTCCAAAGCCACCTCAACCAAGTCCAAGGCACTAGTTCCTCCCACCATCAACAGATTCATGAAGTGAATGCCTTGGAGTTTGCATCTCCTTTGCCTTATTTTGGGATGTGTGATACTTGTGGAATCGTTGGTCATGATCCTATGCATTGTAGAGGAAGTATTGAGCAAGTGAACGCCTTTCAAGCGTTCAAGCAAGGTGCCTCCTACTCTAATCAATACCAAGCTTCCAATCAAGTCCCTCAACAACAAGCCTTTCAACATCAACAACATCGTCCCTATGTTCCACCTCCCTTAAGGGACAACAACCAAGGTTAAATGGGTAATCCAAGACCCTTCAACAACTTCAAGCAAAATAACCAAGGTACCTTTCACAACAACAACCAAGGGTTCCAACAAGGGAACTTCAATCAAGGCGGTTTCAAAGGAAACCAAGGCTTCCAACAACAACAAAACCACAATCAAGGCCTTAATCAAGGAAATTCTCATGGGTTCCAAGGGAACCATCAACAACAACAAGCAAATCAAAGTCATCAACAACAAAGCAAGCCTAGGAGCCGGTCTCCTATCCATGACTATGGTACTCCGTTAGCCCTCACCGATACTCCACATAATCCATCATCTCCACCACGGGATTTTGACGTACAAAAGTATATGATGGATATGCATAGGAGTACTCAATAGATGGCAAGAAATCAACAAGAGTTCTTTGCTTACGTTCAAAAGGACAACCTAGCAAGAGATGCTCATGCGAAGTCGATGGATACCCGAATATCTCAACTTGCTTCGGAGATCTCTACAAGACAAAAGGGGCAACTACCTCCTCAAGGCGAAACACCGAAATTTGAGCATGTAAATGCTATTACTATGAGGAGTGGTACGTCCTATGAACCCCCTTTTTCCCCTAATGAGCAAGAACCAAGACAAGAAGTCATACCCCCCTCTCAAGACGATGCAAGCTACGAAAATCCAATTGAGGAGCAAGTTTTATGGGCAATTGAAAAACCCCAAGAAGACAACCGTCCCCCACTTCAAGACAAAAAAAAGGATAAAGGGAAAGTGTCAAGCGAGGAGTCCACCCATATTGAGCAAAACAAGGTTCAAATCAAGTTGCCTTTCCCATCAAGGCAAATGAAGAGTAAGGTGGACACTCACTATGACAAGTTCCTTAACATCGTGAAGAAATTGGATGTTAGCGTCCCGTTTACCGAGTTACTTACCCAAATCCCGGCATATGGTAAATTCATGAAAGAAATCTTGGCTAGGAAGAGATCCGTCGACAAGGAAGAGACCGTAGCGTTCACGAGGGTGGTGAGCGAGCTTATTCAAGGTTCCACGCTTCCGAAGTTGAAGGATCCGGGTAGTTTTTCGATCCCTTGCACCATAGGCAATTTCATGATCAAGAATGCATTATGTGACTTGGGCGCGAGTGTGAGCATCATTCCCTACTCTATTTGTTATCGACTCGGGATGAAGGAGTTGAAAAGTACGTCCATTACACTCCAAATGGCCGATAAATCTCTTAACCGACCATTGGGAATGCTAGAGGATGTGCCGGTACGAATAGGGAAGTTCTTCATTCCGGTCGACTTCATTGTGGTTGACATGCCGGAGGATGCTAACACTCTCATCATCCTTGGACGCCCATTTTTACACACCGCCGGTGCCGTGATCGATGTGAAGAAGGGTAGGATTACCTTTCAACTAGGCGACGAAGAGTTAGTGTTCGACCTCCAAGGCAACACTTCGCCTATGACCGAGACATGTAATGTAATCCATGCCAAGAAAGACACCGATCTAGGGGGTGAACCGGGGCAAAGCTTGAAGAAGTACTCTTATGTACTTGAGGATGATGACTCCGATTTGGAGGAAGATGAGTGCCCAAATCATGGGCTTGAAGACAAGTTGAAAATCAAGGAGAAGGATGAGCCTCCCTTGGAGCCACATGATGACCGGTGGACGTTCGGGTATATCCCGAAAGACCGTAAGTACAAGTTCAAGCCTTTGAACTTAGCGGATCGGGATGCCCGGGAACGTCAAGGCAAGGCCATGAAGAGCCTTGGGATGTGGTCGGTTACATTACGAGCTTGATTGAAGACTTCGCTAGGGCCTTTGACTTGTTCCTCCGTGCCCTTGATGGAGATGGAACCAGTCGTAGTAGTGTTGAAAAATAATGAGGATTGCACCACCTTGGTTTGACGGACTTCCACAAGAACCGTCTCATTGTATATATCTCTTTCTTGTAGTTAGTTGGTTTTTTGTGAATTCTTGTTATTTGGATTGATTGAAGAGCGTTGTGAGGGAGAGAGTTTGATGTGTGTTTGAGTATTATTTGATAGGTGAAGTGAGAATGCTTCCTAGAGAAGAATGGCTATGATATACCTTGGCTTGTAAGCACGAGGATCAGGTTTTTGAAGCTTGGAGCAAGCTTTTGGGATTGTGGAAGTCGAAGAAGACCCATCCCGACCGGGAAGAGGCGTCCCGACCGGGACGGGCGTGGCATCCCGACCGGGAGGGAGTCATCCCGATCGGGATGGGGGTGCACAAATTCGAGCTCACTGGAGATCCATTCCGACCGGGAAGGAAGCGTCCCGACCGGGATGGGTGAGACATCCCGAACGGGACCGATCATCCCGACCGGGACGGGCACCTGCTCCCCCTTTGTGTTTCTTCTTTGCAAATCGAGTCCACCCAACTGTTTTATGCCCCCTCCCAACCTCCCTAGCTATCCTAGCCTTATCATATGCCCCATGTACTTCATTGTCATGCCCTCACTCCATTTCCTATCCACTTTACACCGACTCTCACATCAAATCCCACCCTCTACCATTACTACCTCTACCGTGAGTTCTTTTCAAGTGTGAAGCGAGATGGCATCCAAGACGATATTCCCCGTACCTTTAATGATCATTGAGGACGATGGAGTTCGTGAGTTGCTAACATGTTGGTAAAGCAACTTCCCTTACTTTTCCGTCTTTTGTCGCTTGTTTTCTCTTGTTTACCCCCCCTTCCCCTTGAGTCACGGTATCTTAGTGGCCTTCGAGGCCATAGTATGGTTGCTTCCGACTCCCGATGACGTGATTGCGTCGAAAGTCAATCGATTAATCCAATTATACATAGATCTTCACCACTTTTTAGGAATTAGTCGGATTTGGACCGAATCCGGGCTAGGTGACTTGATTACACCTAGCCCTCCCCTCCCATTTCCTTTTATTTCTTTCTTTTTATTTTCTTCCCCCTTCAATATCTTTTCTTGTCTCGGCCCATGGTGACTTGACTACACCCCGGCCGGACGCTTTCTACCCTTTTCTCCATCTTCTCTTTTTGATTTTTAGCTTTATTTTCGTAGTTTATTTTTCTTTTTCTTTGTCTCTCCGCTTACTACGATTGAGCATATGAGGGCATTGCTCGGTTTAAGTGTGGGGGAGCGATATCCTATCTTAGTTGGTTTTATTTTCGTAGTTTATTTGAAAAAATCTTGAAAAAAATCCCTAAAAATTTGAAAACTTTTCATAAAAATCAAAAAGATTTTCTTTTGTGTCTTTCTCTTTTGTATCGTTGTGTCGTATATTTGTTTCGTTGTGTGTGTTTGCCTCCCTTTTTCTTTTTAGGTCGTCTAATCGCCATTGACTTTGGAGAGCTTGCAAGACATCCGGTAACATCTCTTCACCCCTTTTCTTCTTTATTCCTTGTGGAGTTTAGAGAAGGTTTGTGATGTTGTGTGCTCGGGCGGAGCTTTGTAAAGTTTGTGATGGATTTGGTGGCTTGTTTGGATGATCGGGGTGGTGTTTGTGTTGTTTATGTGTTTGTTTCTCCTTGTTTTGTTTTGATTTTGTTTTGTGGCCTTTTGTCACTTTTTCTTTCATTTTCGTCATGTCTTCGTCTTATGTTGTGTTAGTTGTGTCTTGTGTGTGTAAATCGTTTTCGAAAACCCGGTTTAGAGGCTAGTGTGCAAGTGTTTACTTTTCCTTCCTAGTTGTACAAATCGAGTCTTGGACTTTAATCTAATAGAATGACCCTAAATCAATGATTTCGTTCGTTTCTTACCTTGAGTCCACCTAGCTTACTATGGATTTACTACGGGATTTGCATTTTGACCATTATGGCCACCCACGGTGTGAAAAGGCCTTGGTTGCCGAGTCCCGTCCCTTAGGTGACCGTGTTTGAAATTTGCTCGATTAGTCCAAGTTCTCCCCTTTTTGTGAGTATGAAGGGAAGACGTCATCCTGACATACTCATTTCCCTACCTCCTACAGATTCCCACACAATAAAGTTTGCAAATTGTTGAAATCTTCCTTTCTTGTCACAAAGAAATGCCAAAAAGCCGAATCAAGCCAAAAGGGCTAAGAAAAGAAAAAAAGAAAGAAAATGAAAGAAAGAAAAGATTGAAGAAAAAGAAAAGGCACAAAAAGCCAAAAAGAAAATAGAAAAGAAGAAAAAGAAATGGCATGGCAACAAACAAAGCAAAATGTCAAAAAGAAAGAAAAATGCCAAAAGAAAACCCGTCTCAAAAAAATAATCCCAACATCTCAAAATAAGCCTTTTTCCGACTTTTGCCGTGAAGAGCCTACCAAAGGACCGAGTCCCTAGGAAGGATGATAGCTGTAATGATCGGTCTTCCCTCAGTTTGCATATATTTCCACCTTTTTACTTGGACTTGTTAGGCGGTTTCGGGCACGGAACGACCCTCTTGGCTCATGGCTAAAGGTGGCGGGGTCTCACTTACCTACAGTGTCGATTAACACCGTGGTTCTTCACTTTTCCACTCCGCCGATCGTCCCCTAGTACGTTTTTAGAAAGTTAGGAGGACCTAGGTAAGTTACCAACATTTTTGTTGCTTTATCGTCATACTATTAGGGTTTAGTTCACCTTGGTTTGTATTTCTAGCTTGGGAACGTTGTCACTTACCTCGAGTCCTAATCCGCTGCTTCTTTCACCGCTTTTAGAGGGAAGCGGTATTTCTTTTGTTTTGGGTGCAACCGTCTAAGTGTTTGTTTATGTGCTTGTTTGTTTTTGTATGTTGTGTCCGGTTGAATCCGCGGTTTTGTCGCAATACCTTACTTGCCTTGCGGAGTGCACTTTTCCTCTAAGTGCACTCGCGTGAGTTGAAAGGGCGTAGGGTGCGCTAATACCCATTCGGCTAGTATAGTAGTTAGTATGTGCTTACTCGAGGGCGAGTAAGGGTTAAGTGTGGGGGAGTTAATAAGTGTAGTTTGTAGTGCCTATCTGTTGTGTTTTGGTCCCATTTTCCTTGTGGAATCGCTCCTTGGGGGAGGTTCATGGGCTTCTTATGCTTCCTTTAGTTCGTTTCAGGTTCCCGAGACCGATTTGGAAGAGTTGGAGCAATTCCGACTCAATACATTCACATTTTGGAGCCAACGAAACTAAGGAACGATGACTCGATGCCTTGGAGTCGACCCCCAGACCTTGGGACCCAATCCCGAGCCTCCGAGACCCGATCCTAAGTCCCGAGAATCGACGAGAAACCCATGAGAGGCAAGGAGGGACCAAAGAGCTCTTAAGGGAGGCCTACAAGACCCATCCCGTTCGGGATGGGGTGCACGTTAAAGGGTGCCACTGTGAGCCCATCCCGGTCGGGACCAACCCGTCCCGATCGGGATGACAGGGCCGTCCCGGTCGGGATGATCCGTCCCGGTCGGGAAGCTACAGAGGCAGCACGGGCCTCTTCTTTTCTTCTCCTTCACTCTTGTACCCATATATATACTCCCTTCTTGTAATTTTAAGACATCTTTATCTTACCCTACATTAGTTTAAGCCTCCAAAACCCTAGATTTACTCTCACTCATTAGCTTTAATCTTCCCTTAATCTTAGTTAATCTTTAGATAATTATTGTAATTAGTCTTGGATTAAGGGATTCTTGAAGATTGTTCCAAGCTTGACAACCTTGGGATTGTATTTGGGTTTCTCATTAATGCAAGTTTTCATATTTTTCATCATAGTATTGTTGGTATAATCTTCTCTACTCTAATCCTTGTTTACTCATTCTAGTTTCAATCTTTTTATATTGTTCTTATCATTGTTCTCATTGTTTATAATGGATGTTTGGTTTATGAGTTTGTTTTCTCTTGTGATTGTTAGTTTCTCATTAATAATGAGTGAGTAGTTTCTTTGTGGGGTTAGTAGGGGGATTAGGGGTAGATTATGAATGATTAGGGTTGATTAAGGGGAAAAGGTTGTATCTTTGTTGTTAGTCACATTGTAGCACTCTATGTGTTTGTTGATATGCTTGTGTGAGTTGTAGTGGCCATGCTTCCCATGCTTGTGTTCATCATCTCATTGATTGCTTATTTTGTGGAAATGTTGAGAATAGTCATAGTCACGAGAGTGCCGACTAGGGTCTAAGTTGCGAGAGCCCGGACTCACCTTGACATCGGTCTAAGTTGCAAGAGCCCGGACCGACTCTAGCGATTAGGAGACACCTATCTTCTCTTGTGAATATTCTCTAGTTTTTCTTCTTTTTCTCTTTGTCTCTAGTTGTGTTTGTTATTGTCGTTGCCTAGTGCCCATAAAGCACTAGGTGTTCTCACGTTTGTTCTAGTGTGTAGTGTATGCCTAGGAGAGGAGGAGACTTCTATCTCTTTAATCCAGAGCCGGAGAGACTCTTTCGAGCCTTTCGCCAACGGACGATTAATCGGGTTAGGATCTCTCAACCAAGTGCAAGCACCACTCATCAAGGGCAAGCCCAAGGAGCCGACTTGAGCAACTCACCTCGAGAGACGGCCGGAGGGACCTTCATCAATCCCTTCGGTGATTCTTCTCCTAGTTCCCCCTCTTCATCTACATCAACACTCTCTACACCACCATCCTCTCCCTTACATCCAAGAATGCCTAAGTTTTCCTCTCACTCCACATTCACCGAGGATGTCTTGCCGGGACCGAGTGCATTACGGGAAACCTACACCGGAAATTTTGTGGCCAAGACTCAATTTATCCAACTTGTGGAGAGGAGCACATTTAGTGGTTTGCCCACCGAAGACCCGCACCAACATATGGAGACTTTCTCCGATTATTGTGACGCTATATCTCAAACCGGGGTTACTCAAGATCAAATTCGATGGGTACTCTTCCCGTTTTCTCTTATGGAAAAGCGAAGCAATGGATCAAGAGTCTCGATAGGGCAACCATGGGTATCGTCACTTGGAAAAAGCTTGCCTTGGCGTTCTACCAAAAGTTTTACCCTCCGGAAAAGACGAATTTGCTTAGGGCCTCCATCACCGGGTTCCAACAAAGGGATGAAGAGAGCCTATATGAAGCTTGGGAGCGGGTTAAGTCTTTGGTAAGATCGTGCCCTCATCATGGACTCTCACAATGGTTCTTAGTACAACAATTTTGGAATGGACTTTATGAGGACTCGAGAGCCATTCTCAACATGGGCTCCAATGGTAGGTTTACCGAGGTCGATGACGACCAAACATGGGCGAGAATCCAAGAGATGGCGGTGCACAATTCGCAATATTCTAGGCCTAGGAAGGCACATCGAGGAGGCATGCATGAGGTCGATGCCATCACTAAGCTAAGCATTGACCTTGGAGCTCAACTTAAAACACACATGGAGACTATTGACAAGAAGCTCCAAAGCCACCTCAACCAAGTCCAAGGCACTAGTTCCTCACACCATCCACCGATTCAAGAAGTGAATGCTTGGGGTTCGCACCTCCTACACCTTACTTTGGGATGTGCGACACTTGTGGAATCGTTGGTCATGAGCCTATGTATTGCCGTGGAAGTATTGAGCAAGTGAACGCCTTTCAAGCGTTCAAGCAAGGTACCTCTTACTCTAATCAATTCCAAGCTTCCCAACAAGTCCCCCAACAACAAGCCTTTCAACATCAACAACAACATCGTCCCTATGTTCCACCTCCTTTAAGGGACAACAATGAAAGTTACCAAGGTTATGTGGGTAGCGAAAGACCCTTCAACAATTTCAAGCCAAATAACCAAGGCAACTTCAACAACAAGCAAGGGTTCCAACAAGGGAACTTCAATCAAGGTGGTTTCCAAGGAAACCAAAATTTTCAAGGGTATCAAAACCGCAACCATGGCAACAATGAAGGCCATCAACAAGGTAATTCTCATGGGTTCCAAGGGAACCGTCAATAAGCAACCCAAAATCAACAACAACAAAGCAAGCCTAGGAGCCGGTCTCCAACTCATGATTATGGCATTCCCCTCGCCATCACCGACACTCCACATAATCCATCGTCCCCACCTCGGGATTTTGACATTCAAAAGACCTTGATGGAAATACAAAGGAGTAATCAAGACATGCAAAAGAATACTCAAGATGTGCAAAAATGTCAAATGGATATGTCGAAAACCCAACAAGAGCTCTTTGCTTATGTTCAAGGGGAATATGCGGTAAGAGATGCTCGTATGAAGATGCATGAAACTCGAGTATCTCAACTTGCTTCGGGGAGCTCCTCAAGCCAAAAGAGCCAATTACCTTCTCAAGGTGAAACACCGATATTTGAGCATGTAAATGCTATCACCACAAGGAGAGGTACCTCTTATGACTCCCCTCCATATCCTAATGAGCAAGAGCCGATGCAAGAACCGACAATAGAAATGACATCTCCAAATCATGAAGAACCAAGCTTGGACAATCCAATTGAGGAGCAAGTCTTGAGGGAGGTTGAAGAACCCCAAAAAGACGACCCTCCCCCTGTTCAAGAGAAAGACAAGGGAAAAAGGAAAGTGTCCTTTGAAGAGTCCACCCCAATCGAACAAGACAAGTACCAAATCAAGTTGCCTTTCCCATCAAGGCAAATGAAGACTAAGGTGGACACTCATTACGACAAGTTCCTTAGTATTGTGAAGAAATTGGATGTTAGTGTCTCGTTTACCGAGTTACTTACCCAAATCCCGGCATATGGAAAATTCATGCGGGAAATCCTAGCTAGGAAGAGGTCCATCGACATGGAAGAGACGGTAGCGTTCACTAGGGTGGTGAGCGAGCTTATTCAAGGTTCCACGTTTCCAAAGTTGAAGGACCCGGGTAGTTTCTCTATCCCATGCACCATCGGCAATTACAAGATCGAGAGAGCTATGTGTGATTTGGGCGCGAGTGTGAGCATTGTTCCCTACACCATTTGTGAGCGATTAGGGACGACGGAGTTGAAATGTACATCCATTACACTCCAAATGGCCGATAAGTCTCTTAACCGACCATTGGGGATGTTAGAGGACGTGCCGGTGCAAATAGGGAAGTTCTTCATTCCGGTTGACTTCATTGTGGTTGATATGCCGGAGGATGCTAACACTCCTATCATCCTTGGACGCCCATTTTTACACACCGTCGGTGCCGTGATCGATGTAAAGAAGGGTAGGATCACCTTTCAATTAGGCGACGAGGAGTTAGTGTTCGACCTCCAAGGCAACACTTCACCCATGACCGAGACATGTAATATGATCCATGCCACGGAAGAAATCGATCTAGAGGAAGGATCGGGACAAAGCTTGAAGAAGTACTCTTATGTACTTGAGGATGATGACTCCGATATGGAGGAAGATGAGTGCCCGAATCATGGGCTTGACGACAAGTTGCTAAGCAAGGAAGAAGATGAGACTCCCTTGGGGCCGCATGAGGACCGGTGGACGTTTGGGTACATCCCCAACGACCAAAAGTACAAGTTCAAGTCGTTGAACTTGGAAGAGCGGGATGCCCCGGGAACGTCAAGGCAAGGCCATGAGGAGCCTTGGGATATGGTCGGTTACATTACAAGCTTGATTGAAGACTTCTCTAGGGCCTTCGACTTGTTCTTACGTGCCCTTGATGGAGATGGAACTTGTTTTGGTTGTTGAAAAAGATTGAAGAAAGCACCACCTTGGTTTGACGGAGTTCCACAAGAACCGTCTCCTTGTATATATCCTTGTATTATATTTGCTTTGGATTTTTGTGAATTCTTGTTATTTGGATTGATTGATGAGCGTTGTGAGGGAGAGAGTTTGATGTGTGTTTGAGTAATGCTTTATAGGTGAAGTGAGGACGCTCCTAGAGAGGATTGGCGATGATATACCTTGGGTTGTAGACACGAGGATCAGGTTTTTGAAGCTTGAAGCAAGCTTTTGGGGATTGTGGAAGTTGAAGAAGACCCATCCCGGCCGGGATGAGGCGTCCCGACCGGGAATGGTAAGGCAACCCGACCGGGAAGGACCCGTCCCGATCGGGATGGGTGCACCATATTTGGAGCCTCCTGTGAGTTCGTCCCGACCGGGATGAAGGCGTCCCGACCGGGACGGGTGTGGCATCCCGACCGGGAAGGAGCCGTCCCGATCAGGATGGGTGCACCAAGATTTGAGCTTACTGTGGGTCCGTCCCGACCGGGATGAGTTCGTCCCGACCGGGACGGGTGTGGGAACCCGATCGGGATCAGTCTTCCCGACCGGGATGGTCCTCTGCTCCCCCTTTGTGATTCTTCTTCGCAAAACAAGTCCACCCAACCGTTTTATGCCCCCTCCCAACCTCCCTACTCCTCCTTGTCCCTATCATACGACCCATGCACCTCACTTTAAACCAAGATCCACATCAAATCCCACCACCCTCACACCTCTACCACCTCTACCATGCGATGCTATCGAGAATGAAGCGAAAAAGCAATGAGGAAGACAAGCAAGCGCCTTTATCGATCTATGAGACGATGGAGAGAGTGAGTTGCTAACCTATGGTACGGTAACTATCCTTTCTTTTCCGTTTTTTGTTGTTGCTTGTTTTCCTTTGTTTATTCCCTTCCCCTATACACTTATGTGTCTTGATGTCATGGTGGCCTTCGAGGCCTCGGTAGTAGTTGCTCCCGACTCCCGACGACGTGATTGCGTCGAGAGTCAATCGAAAAATCAAAATTTTCACAAGATTTTCACTTTTTTTTTTTGAGGATTTAGTCGGATTTAGGCGGAATCCGGGCTAGGTGACTTGATTACACCTACCCCTCCCCTCCCATTTCCTTTTATTTCCCTCATTTTATTTCTTCCCCCATCCATATGTTTTTCTCGTCTCGGCCCATGGTGACTTGACTACACCCCGGCCGGACACCTTCTACCGTTTACTTCACCTTTTTCTTTGATTTTTACCTTTATTTTCATAGTTTTTTTTTCTTTATTTTGTCTCTCCGCACCCTACGATTGAGCATGAGGACATGGCTCGATTTAAGTGTGGGGGAGCGATATTCTATCGTAGTTAGTTTTATTTTCTTTGTTTTTCGAAAAAATCCTAAAAATCCCAAAAAATTTGAAAATTTTTCGCAAAAATCAAAAAGATTTTTCTTTTGTGTGTTTTCCCTCTTTGTCCTTGTGTCGTGTTTTTGTCGTATTGTGCGTGTTTGCCTCCCCTTTTCCTTATAGGTCGCTTATTCACCGCTAGCTTTGGAGAGCTTTTAAGACACCCGGTAACATCTTTTCAACCCTTTTCCCTCTTTGTTTCTTGTGGAGTTTGGAGGAGATATGTGTTGTGGTGTGCTCGGGTGGAGCTTTGTAAAGTTTGTGGGGGATTGGTTGCTCATTTGGAAGTTCGGGGTGGTGTTTGTTTTGTATGTGTTTGTTTTGTTTTGTTCTTGTTATGTTGCTTTTGTTTCTTTTTCTTTCGTTTGTTTTCGTCGTGTCTTCATTTTGTGTGTGTTGTGTGTCTTGTGTGTAAATGTTTTCGAAAACCCGGTTTAGGGGCTAGTGTGTGAGTGGGTACTTTCCCTTCCTAGTAGTGTAAATCGAAACTTGGACTTTAATCTAATAGAATGACCCTAAATCAATGAATTCGTTGGTCCTTTACCTTGAGTCCGCCTAGCTTACTAGGGATTTACTACGGGATTTGCATTTTGACCATTATGACCACCCACGGTGTGAAAAGGCCTTGGTTACCGAGTCTCGTCCCCTACGTGACCGTGTTTAGGATGGTTTGATTAGTCCAAGTTCTCCACTTTTTGTGTGTTTGAAGGGAATTCGCGATCCCCGACTCACCCATTACCCTACCTTCCTCACATGCACACACAATAAAATGCAATTTGTTGATTTCTCTGTTTTTCAATTGTCAAAGAAATGCCAAAAATGCCAAATCTTGCCAAAAGGGCAAAGAAAAGAATAAAAAAAGAAAGAAAAAAAAATGAAGAAAAAGAAAAGGCACAAAAGCCAAAAAGAAAATAGAAAAGAAGAAAAAGAATGGCATGGCAAAACAAATCAAAACGTCGAAAAGAAAGAAAATGCCAAAAGAAAACCCGTCTCACAAAATGAAATCCCCACAAAAATAAGCCTTTTTCCGACTTTTGCCGTGAAGAGCCTACCAAAGGACCGAGTCCCGAGGAAGGATGATAGCGGCATTAGTCGGTCTTCCCTCATTTTGCATATTTCCACCTTTTTACTTGGACTAGTTAGGCGGTTTTGGACACGGGACGACCCTCTTGGCTCACGCTAAAGGGGGTGGGTTCTCACTTACCTACAGTGTCGACTAACACTATGGTTCCTCATTTTTCCACTCCGCCGATCGTCCCGTAGTACGTTTTTAGAAAGTTAGGAGGACCTAGGTAAGTTACCAACGTTTTTGTTGCTTTATCGTCATACTATTAGGGTTTAGTTCACCTTGGTTTGTATTGCTAGCTTGGGAACGTTGTCACTTACCTCGAGTCCTAAACCGGTGTTTCATTCACCGCTTTTAGAGGGAAGCGGTATTTCTTTTGTTTTGGGTGCAACCGATTATGTGTTTGTTTGTGTGTTTGTTTGTTTATGTGTTTTGTGTCCGGTTGCATCCACAGTTTTGTCGCAAGACCCAACTTGCCTTGCGGAGTGCACTTGTCCTCTAAGTGTACTCGCGTGAGTTGAAGGGGCGTAGGGTGCGCTAATACCCACTCGGATAGTTTAGTAGTAGTATGTGCTTACTCGAGGGCGAGTAAGGGTTAAGTGTGGGGGAGTTGATAAGTGTAGTTTGTAGTGCCTATTTGTTGTGTTTTGGTCCCTTTTTCCTTTTGCCTATAAGCGGTTTAGGGGCTTCTTATGCTTCCTTTAGTTCGTTTCAGGTTCCCGAGGCCGAATTGGAAGAGTTGGAGCGATTCCGACTCAATACATACACATTTTGGAGCCAACGAGATAAAGGAACGATGACTCGAGACCTTGGAATCGACCCCGAGACCTTGGGACCCAATCCCGAGCCTTCGAGATCCGATCCCAAGTCCCGAGAATCGGTGGGAAGCCCATGAGAGGCAAGGAAGGACCAAAGAGTGTTTAAGGAAGGCATACAAGACCCATCCCGTTCGGGATGGCCTCATCCCGTTCGGGATGGGGTGCTACATTAGGATGGCTGCTGTGAGCCCATCCCGGTCGGGACCAACTCGTCCCGATCGGGATGACAGAGCCGTCCCGGTCGGGATGATCCGTCCCGGTCGGGAAGCTACAGAGGCAGCACGGGCCTTTTCTTTTTTTCTCCTTCACTCTTGTACCCATATATATACTCCCTTCTTGTAATTTTAAGACATCTTTATCTTACCCTACATTAGTTTAAGCCTCCAAAACCCTAGATTTATTCTCACTCATTAGCTTTAATCTTCCATTAATCTTAGTTAATCTTTAGATAATTATTGTAATTAGTCTTGGATTAAGGGATTCTTGAAGATTGTTCCAAGCTTGACAACCTTGGGATTGTATTTGGGTTTCTCATTAATGCAAGTTTTCATCTTTTTCATCATAGTATTGTTGGTATAATCTTCTCTACTCTAATCCTAGTTTATTCATTCTAGTTTCAATCTTTTTATATTGTTCTTATCATTGTTCTCATTGTTCATAATGGATGTTTGGTTTATGAGTTTGTTTTCTCTTGTGATTGTTAGTTTCTCATCAATAATGAGTGACCAGTTTCTTTGTGGGGTTAGTAGGGGGATTAGGGGTAGATTATGAATGATTAGGGTTGATTAAGGGGAAAAGGTTGTATCTTTGTTGTTAGTCACATTGTAGGCACTCTATGTGTTTGTTGATATGCTTGTGTGAGTTGTAGTGGCCATGCTTCCCATGCTTGTGTTCATCTTCTTATTTATTGCTTATTTTGTGGAAATGTTGAGAATAGTCATAGTCACGAGAGTGCCGACTAGGGTCTAAGTTGCGAGAGCCCGGACTCACCTTGACATCGGTCTAAGTTGCGAGAGCCCGGACCGACTCTAGCGATTAGGAGACACCTATACCCTTGATCACCCCAATTATCCTTCTACCTCTATGAACCCGACCTACCCCATTTCTTTCCATATTTGAGTTCATCTTCTTAATTAGACATCGTTTACTCTAGTTTATTTGTTAGATCGATCATTAGCATTGTTTAGCATTGATAGTCTAGTTCTTATTCCTCCTCCTCAATAGTTTTCCATTTATCGCTTCGTCGTGTTTGTTGGTAATCTAGTCTCGTCGTAAGCCAACCTAGTCTAAACTTTGATATACCGTCCTCGTGGATACGATCCCGACTTGCCCTAGCTACTCACTAGGTTAGTCGGTGTTATATTGATCGGCTAGGGACGTGACAAATCCCTAACCATCACTTATTTATACAAGATTGCATCTTTTCTTCATCTAGTGTTGGTATAATCTTTCTTACTCTTGTTCTTAGTTTATTCAATCTAGTTTCATCTTTTCATATTGTTATTGTTATTGTTGTTCATAATGGATGTTTGTTTAGTGATTTTGTTTTCTCTTATTATTGTTGGTTTCTTCTTTATAATGAGTGAGTAGTCTTCTTGTGGGGTTAGTAGGAGGATTAGGGGTAGATTATGGATGATTAGGGTTGATTAAAAGGGTGAATCTTTGTTGTTAGTCACATTGTGGGTATTCTATGTGTTTGTTGATATGCTTGTATGAGTTGTAGTGGCCATGCTTCCCATACTTGTGCTCATCTTCTCATTGTTTGTCTATGATGCGGAAATGTTGAGAATAGTTTAGTCGCTAGAGCGCGGACTAGGGTCTAAGTTGCGAGAGCCCGGACCCACCTTGACATCGGTCTAAGTTGCGATAGCCCGGACCGACCCTAGCAATTAGGAGACACCTATACCCTTGATCACCCCAATTACCCTTCTACTCCTATGAACCCGACCTACCCCACTTTCTTTTCATATTTGAGTTCATCCTCCTTAGTTAGCCATAGTTTACTCTAGTTTACTTGTTAGTTCATCTTTAGTCTAGTTCCTACTTCTCCTCCACCATAGTTTTCCATTTATCGCGTCTTTGTGTTTGTTTGGTAATCTAGTCTCGTTTGTAGGCTGACCTAGTCTAAACTTTACAATACCGTCCTCGTGGATACGATCCCGACTTACCCTAGCTACCCACTAGGTGTAATCGGTAGTTTATTGACGGTCAAGGACGTGACAAATCCCTACCATCAGATCTCTTGAAGAATCCATTCAATCTTGACAACATTGAAGGAGGTTTTGGGTGTTCTTATAATACAAGTTCTCATCTTTTTATCCTCTTGTTAGTTGGTATAATATTTTTTCTCTTAATCTTTGTTTATTTATCAAGTTTTAATCTTTGTTCATTGTTTTGTTTATTGTTCATTGCTCTTACTAGTTTCACTTTCATTATGGATGTTTCAATGTTTGTGTTGATTTCTCTTATTGTTGTTATTGTTAGTTTCACTATGTGTGAGTAGACTCTTTGTGGGGTTATTAGGGGGATTGAGTGTGGATTATGGGTAATTAGGGTTTGATTAAGGGAAAAGGTGGAATCTTTGTTACTAGTCACATGTTGAGCACTCTATGTGTTTGTTGAATTGCTTGTTTTCATCCTCTCATTTTGTGATCGATTTGTGGTTGAATTCTTGTGTATTGGGTAATACTTTGCATCAGTATTCGGGTCTAGTCTTTGACATGAGAGTGCGGACTTTGGCTTTGACGCGAGAGCGCGGACCGACCTTAGTAACTAGGTGAAACCTATACCCTTGACCTCCTAATTATCCTACTACACTTATGAACCCAAGCTAACCCTACTCTTTCCCATATTTGATATCTCCAATTTGTTAGCATATATTTATCTAGTTAGTTGATTGTATTAGTTCTAGTTGTTCGAGTAGTTCATGTCATACATAGTTCATTGTTAGTCCACTTTCATCTCCTCCAACCATCATTGTTAATCAATTCTTGTTAGTTAGTCTCCCTTTGTGTTCTGTCGGTAATTTAGTATTGTTTGTAAGTTGACCCTAGTCTAGACACCTACTACCGTCCCCGTGGACTCGACTCGACTTACCCTAGCTACTAGTTAGGTGTAGTTGGTATACTTGATCGGTAGGACCCACGACAATTCCCTCCTATCAACTCAGCCTGTGAGAATGTTCTGAAAAGCAACTCTAGGTTAATGTCATCTCTCCCAAAGAAACCGTTAGCCTCCTCTAACGAAGAAAGGTCCAAAAAGTAAGAAATCCGTTCCACGTAAGCATCATCTACCGAAGGCATGCAAGGCCGAACTGAACTTCACCCACCTATAGCGTCTATCTCTTCGGGAAGAGGACAAATTTTACCCCCGGGGAAAGCAAAAACATGGTATTTTGAGTCCCAAAACTTTGAACATGCCAGTAAGAAGTCACCCTGTATCTTGACTCGGCTCAGCGCAACGACTATTGACAAACCGTCATTTGAACTAACCTTGGGGTCACATTTCTTAAAAGAACCAGCCCACTCGGTTAGGATACTCCCGAAACCCGACATGACCCTAAATATGGATGTTCTAGACCCTATGGATATTCTAGTATGTCTAAAACAAGCACCTACGACCCTCATATATAACCCTAATCCCACAAGAATTAGGAAACAACAAAAAATTTCCATAACCCGGGCTCGAGCCGCCCCTGCCCAAGCGCCCGAGTCTCCGGCCGCTCGAGTCCAGGCGGCCCGAAACTCGGGAGCCTTAGCCCAAGCGCCTGTAGCCAGGCAGGCGGCATCTCGAGCAACCCAAGAATAGAAACTATGATCCCGCATTGTCACTATAGCTATCACACGACACCTCGGACATCGTGTGGACATGACGTAGGTCCACCCCGACGCGGCCACGCGCGGGTTTTGGGTTGGCGAATGCACCTCCATATGAGAATGGATCGAATTGAAATTTAAGTCGAAATGGAGTCGCCACCGAATTTTATGGTTATTCGGAACCATTCGAGCCAACTCTATATCGCTATGGACCATACACAAAGTATGGCCCATTTCGGTTTTAGAGTTTATTGGGCTCGTCCCTTTGCATTGCGATACCGATACCATCTATACCGGTAATCGTGTAAAGAATGACTCTCGTGCGCCAACGGTTTCGGGCATCTGGAAACCGAGGTTCTGAGTAAGGGGTGAGGGTACGTGTTGGGAAGCCCACTAAGGACACCCAACCCCGCCCGCACTTAGCGGCCTCTACTAAGACATCGTTTGACTTTCTAATATGCGTGTTAGTGATTCGGTGAAATGATATGCAAACAGCGTTTTAGCTAAGCATGAGAATTAAATGTGAGCTACGTCAATTTAATGCATCTAATTTATTGTCGAAGTGATTTAGCATGCGAGGGTTCATTTATAAACGGTAAAACGTAAATAAATAAAGCAAAGCAATAATAAATCGGTTACAAATTACACGGGCGGAAAACAACCCGGAATTCACAATACAACGAACAATAAATAATCGGAATACATAATTGAAATGAGGAGCAATAATTACAAACGGACCCGTATATAAACTAGACCGTGAATTTGTGTAGATGGACGAACTTCAATTAAATACGTATTGTTTTATGTATTAATCGAAGGACGGGGATATAGGACCTAGGCGTGGTGCTAGCCCGATCCCAAATCCCGATGCCTTGTCCCAACTTATCATGTCGGTAATTTGGAGCCTAAATTAATTATACGTCGGATGCGACTACGGAGTCGTCAACGCAAGATTAATAGTGAGACCGTCGATCAAAGTTGTTTATGTGTGATGATATGCATGTATTTTGAAAAGGAGATCACGTGATTGACTTTACACGTGTCGACTAAGTCGCTTTTAAAAAGACGAGGCTCGAATGCTATAAAAAGAGCTCTCGGTTTTCTGGGCTACAGGACCCACTCGATCGAGTCGGGGCTGACTCGGTCGAGTGTGTCCTAAAAAAAGGTTTCTGCCCACGATTTGGGGTGCTACTCGGTCGAGTAGCAGGTGTACTCGGCCGAGTGGCACCTGTACGAGTTATGACTCGTGTGATTTTATGCGTTTAAAATCGATGATTGGCCGAGTTAAATAAAAATATTGAAGATTTCAATTTAACTCAGTTTTTCGGTATTATAGTCATGTTTTATATGACTATAATATCGTCATCGGAATTTTATAAAAACGTTTATTAGTTTGAAAATTTTGATTAGTGACGAAATTGGGTCCCTCTACGTCACGACATCGAAATTAATCCTTACGGATTATGAGATGTCGAATTTCGTGTCAACGGGTTCCGTACCAATCTTAGAAATGGATGTATACGCGTTCAACTACGAATGGTCGCGATCGTGTTAATAAACGAATCATAAAAATGACCATCGTAATTAAACGTGTTTGGATCCGAGTTTTGAAATTATTACGTAGAAATATATATATATATATATATATATATATATATATATATATATATATATATATATATATATATATATATATATATATATATATATATATATATATATATATATATATATATATACACGGTACATACAAAATTATGATAAAATGTACATAACAATAATTGAATGCAAAAGGTAAAATATTAACGTTAGTAATGTCGTTACTATCGACCAAATATAATACTATAAGCATAAATTTAAATGTATATATATAAAAAACGAGAAAAAGAATGTAGAAGGAAAAGTCGGTGTTGAATTGTCACACCCTCAAACTACATGTTCTTGCTTCTCGGGATACGGTTCGTCAAATGGCGGCAATGGCGCGGGAACGTCGAGATGTGTAGGAAGAGTTTACGGTGTGCATGCGTGGGGTTTGTGTGTATCGTGATGGTGCTTAAAGGTGGAGTTATGGCTGAAAATATGTATAGTAGAAGTAGTGTAAGTGCTCTTGGAAAAGTTGTAGGTGTGTAATTGTGTCAAGAAAAGTTGTCCTTGAGAAAAGTTGTTGTTTGTGTCAAAGGTTGACGGGTATTTATAGGGGCCTCGACACATGGGTCACTCGACCGAGTGGGTCGAGTGCCCTCGCGGATGTACCTGGACCGTTTTTGTGAGGCTCCACTCGATCGAGTGGTCTATCCACTCGACCGAGTGGATCAACTAAACCGGGCTATTTTGGGCGTGATTGCCTTGATTTGCTCTTGATTGATTGTGATTGATTTGCATTGTTTTTGGAATGATTTTGGGCTGATTTTTGGATTGTGGCGCAAGTTTCGAGACGCATCAGGTCGCTTTTGTGTGTCGGGTTTGTCTTGACCGGGTTTTGACCCGGTCGCTAAAAGACGGGAATTATTTTTGGTGTCGGTTTTGACCAAAATTAGTCTCATTTTGCTCGGAACGACCCACTGGGCCTGAATTTGAGGTTGGTTTTATGAGATTTGTATCTCGTTAAGAGCCCATGCCGGACATTATTGATTTCGAGCCCGTATCCGAGCGCGTTAGAACATGTTAGCGTCCGATCATCATCGGGTATTTTTTGGAAACTACCATAGACACCTGGCAGTCAAAATGCAGGTGTCTACAGAGCCCCCACTCTGACTGAGGCTTGGACAGGACGAAAGTCAGAGTAGCTACCAAGCCCGTTAAGACCCGGTAGACTTCCGATCGGGTCGTTTATAGTCCATTAGACTTGCGTGAAGGGCTCGCCAGCCATAAGATAAAAATCATACCTGAGCTGATGATGATAACTCCGTGGGAAATCGGACTTGTCGCAAAAGTCCTGGGTGCGCCTATATGTGGGCTCATCCCGTACCATTCCGGGGAAAATGCCGCCTTGGGCTTCCGCTGGGGAGATTTAGAGGGTTGCATGTCGTTGTTTGAGTCGTACCTGTATAAGTCACATAAAATGTATGCAACACGTAGGTAGTAAAAATGACTCGCGCTGGGGAATAAAAATTTGGATGGTGATTTTTTTTTTTTTGAATAAAAAAAAGAATGAATTTTTTTGAATTTTAGAATTTTGACAGACTGCTCGGGATGAATGAATTCCTGTGTCTGTGGGGAGAGTCATGGGTCGGGCCTGTATGTCTAGGCCCGCTTAGGCCAAGGAAGCACAGCTGCAGGGAAAGCTCCAGGGTTTTGGTATTTAATACATCACCCTGGCTCCTTCCTTTGTCACAACTCAAAAAAGCTTTATCTTCTCAAAAGAAAACCTTGTTCCTTTCAAGAAACTTTATCATGGCTATCGACTGTCTGATCAACATGTTGCAAGATTGGGCACACCGTTTTAGGGATGCGAGCAAGGTAGCCTTAAGGCAGTCGGGCATAACTCAGTTGTTCACGTTTCGTCAAATGCACGTGGACCGCCATTTCCTCGATGCCTGTCTGACGTTCTGGGATGACACTTACCACGTTTTCGCCTTCCCTCGGGGCGAGATCTATCCTCAAATTGCTGCCATAGGAGGGTGGAATCCACTGCTCCGTCCTGCCGTCCCTTTTTCAGTTCGGGATCCCAAGAGGAAGTTACGGGTGTTTTTGGGGCCCTCCCATGCTGAAGTATCCCGCATGCTTGAAGGGGATACCGTTTCTCTGCTTGCCTTAGCTGAGAAGTTCATGAACTCGTATGACATCCGGGTTACGCCCATTCATAGCCGTAGGGCGTTCGCCTTCTGTATGCTGCATGTGTATGCCTTTGAAGGCCATATGGACCTGCTGTCTTGTATGGGTAGCGTTCGTCTTCTCGTGATTGCTGACCTTATGGAGACGGAGTGTAGTACCGCATTGTTGATCACGGGGGAAATTATCCAGGGCTTGGACAACCGAAAGAGGGATGAGTTAGCCCGTTTCACTGGGAGCACCCGTCTGCTGCAGGTATATCGCTTTTCGATTTGTTTTGATTGATTTTTTTTTCTTTTCGATATTTATTTATTTTTAATTTTTTTTTCCGATTCCGCGATATGCTGCTCCAGGGGGCACTCGACCGAGTCACCTTGGCACTCGATCGAGTGCCCTCGTTAAGGGTCTAGTGCCTCGTTTTAGGGGTGTCACTCGATCGAGTGACCCCGGCACTCGATCGAGTGCCTTCTGGCGAACCTCCGATTTGTTCTGATGCATGTTGTGTTCTTTTCAGCTCTGGCTATTTGAGAGGTTGTCAAAGATCGAGCCTCCTCCCAACCTGAGTCAATATTGGTTCAACCAGGTGATGACAAGGAGACGGCCTACCGACTCGTCCTGCCTGACTACCCAGAAATATTGGGAGGAAGAATTAACATTCCATCGTGGTCCATTGATACGATGGGTGGTTCCATGGTGGCCAATTTATGCTTGGACGGGTCTGGCGTCTGGAGACAAGGCCCGCTACCTGGTGATTCTGTCTTTCAGCCGCACAGTTCACCTCTATCCTGACCGCATACTCAGGAAGTATGGGTGGACTCAGCGCATCCCGGAGAACGAGGCAGTTGTGAGTGCACCTACCCAACTGACCGACATTATGTGTGACACCTGGATTCAGAGATGGTATACTCGAACTACTTGGTTCGTTCCCAAGTCGCTTCATTCTACCTAGGTATCTTATTCCTATGAAAGGTGGACCAAAGCCGAGACTGCCGAAGCTCGTGCTGCTCTAAAGGTCGACGAGGCCTTCGACCTGCTTCGGCGCGAGAAGGTCAAGGATAACAGAGACTTTTTTGCTGAATGGGAAATTCAAGCTCCGATAGTCCGTCTGAGGCCAAGTCAGAGGGGAGGAGCTAGGACTCGAGCTAGGGGGTCCGATGCTAGAGGTGCACGGGGGGAGGTGAGCCCCCAGACAAATTTGGAGAGGAGACCAGGAGCCAGGCCTTTAGTTCAGGACCGACTTGGTCCTAAAGACAGGTTGCCAGAGCACATACGGGCTCGACTTGGGCCCGTGACAATAGCTGAAGATCCTCTGTCGAAGAAGAGGACTCGGGCCAAGGAGGTTCCCGTGGTTATTCGGGAACGATCTTCCCCACCCCGGCGACCTCGGGCTCCTCAAGACCCGAAGGACAAGGGTAAGGGCAAGATGCCCGGATACTAGTCTCCTGCTATTATTATTTAGATATTATTACTATTTTTGTTGTGTGTTGTTTTTTTGTGGCTTTGTGTAATTTTTGAAATACCGAGTTTATCGGTGTTTTTTTTTTGGAATAATAAAAGTATTATTTTAGTGAAACCGCTTCTGTCTTTTTCGTTATTGCAGTGGTTGTGCCCTTTTGAGGGGTTGCCTACGTATCCACAGTTAGTGGAATCAAACCAAACGTAGTTCAGGCGTAGATTTTTTTGCAATTTCGAAATACACCAAGACTATGAGTCCAAGATGTGCGACAGTAGGATAAATAATCCTAACTTATTGACTTGCTTATAAATTTTGAAAAAAAAAGGTGTTTTTAAATAATTTTTGCAAATGACATTTGAGATAAGGTTTAAGGGTAGTAGCGCTTCAGCTGGTCTAGGTTGGTTGGGTTGACAAATTCGTTCCCGTCCAGGTCCGTCAGCATTACGGCTCCTCCTGATAGAACCTTTTTGACTAAGTATGGCCCAGCCCAATTGGGTTTGAATTTTCCTCTTGGGTCAACCGGTAGTAAGGCACGAACCGATTTTAGGACCAAATCCCCTTCCTTGATGTTCCTGGGCCTGACTCTCTTGTTAAAGGCCCGCTTGATTCTTTTTTGATATATTTGGATGTTATTGAGAGCCCGCGACCGTCGTTCGTCCAAGAGAATTAACGAGTCATATCGAGCTTGAACCCAATCCGCTTCGGGCACTTGGCTTTCTAGTATAATTCTGAGAGATGGTATTTCCAATTCGACCGGCTGGACTACCTCCATGCCATATGTTAAATAATATGAAGTTGCCCCGGTTGCAGTTCGGATCGACGTCCGGTACCCCCATAGGGCAAAGGGTATTTTGTCGGGTCAGTCCCGATAATTATCAGCCATCTTTTTAAGTATGGTAACAATCGTCTTATTAGCAGCTTCTACCGCTCCATTTGTTTGGGGGCGGTATGGCGAAGATGTATGCCTCTGGATTTTGTATTTCGCTAGCAAAGTAGCGGTTTCGGCTTGGAAGTGGGTCCCGTGATCACTGATAAACTCGTGTGGGATCCCGTATCGGCATATTACTTTATTCTGGATAAACTTGGCTAAGTGCTTGGCGTTCAAGACACGGTATGATTCGGCTTCGACCCATTTGGTGAAATAGTCGATAGCTACCAAAATAAAACAGTGACCTCCTGTCCCGGAAGGGTTCACTTTCCCAATTATGTCAATCCCCCATGTCGAAAATGGCCATGGCGAGGTCATGGAGTACAGTAGGGACGATGGCATGTGTTGAACATTACCGAAAATTTGACAATTATGGTAGTGTTTGGCATATGATTGACAGTCGGTCTCCATACTGTTCCAGTAGTATCCGAGCCTCATGATTTTTCGGGCTAGCATATGGGCGTTCATATGCGGACCATTTTCGCCGTCGTGTACTTCGGTCATTACTTTTTCGGCCTGTGTTTTGTCGATACATAAGAGTAAAGCCCCCTGTGCCGTCTTTTTGTATAACTGATCGTCGTCCGTACGGATGAATTGGGTGGCCAGTCTTCGCAGGGCTTTCTTGGCCCGATTTTCAGTTCCTGGTGGATATTCTCCCGTAGTCAAATAGGTTAGAACAGCCTGATACCAAGGTTCTGGATCGGTGATCTTAATATATTGAATGACGTTGACATATGCCGGCTCGGACCGTCTTTCGACACAGATTTGCATGCTGGGCATATGTTCCGGGATGTTTAGTAAGGATGCTAATTTGGAATGTGCGTCCGCGAACTGATTTTCTTCACGCGGCAGATAAATATATTCTACCTTCTGGAATTGCTTCTCCAGAACCCTTACTCGTGCTTGGTAAGCCACGAGATTAGCGTTCCGAGTTTTCCATTTTTGAAGGGCTTGATTGATGACTAGGGACGAGTCCCTGTGAACCCGGAGATTTGTAATTCCCAAATCAGCAGCCGCTTGCAACCCGTGGATGCATGCTTCATACTCGGCCGCATTGTTTGTCACATCAAAGTCTAATTTGATGGATAACGGTGTGTGCTCCCCTTGTGGTGATATAAGGAGAATACCGACTCCGAACCCTCGAAAGTTGGATGCTCCATCGAAATACAGATCCCAAGTTTCGGTGTCAATATGGAATATGTCTTCGTCAGGAAAGGCCCAAGTGTCGGTATAGCCCTCTTCAGATATTGGGCTGTCGGCGAGGAACTCGGCTACTACCTGGCCTTTGATGGCTTTTAATGGTACAAAATTGACGTCAAACTCAGCTAGCATTAAGGTCCATATGGACATTCTTCCATTAAGAATGGGCTTTTCAAACAAGTATTTGATCGGATCCATTTTGGAC
Source organism: Agrostemma githago (assembly GCA_958450325.1). NCBI lineage: Eukaryota > Viridiplantae > Streptophyta > Magnoliopsida > Caryophyllales > Caryophyllaceae > Agrostemma > Agrostemma githago. The sequence goes on from OY288256.1 coordinate 35,242,627, forward strand.
AGGACATGTACCTCGTGACTGAGCATGTAGTGTCTGAGCTTTTTAGTGGCTCAAACCAGAGCTAGGCATGTTTTCTCGAGCATTGTATATTTGCATTCATATTCTAGGAACTTTTTACTGATGTAGTAAATAGCCCGTTCTTCTGAATTGACTGTCTGGGCCAGCATAGCCCCCATGGCTGTCTCAGTCGTTGTTAGGTATAACGACAGAGGCAAACCGGGTTGAGGTGGCATTAATACTGGCGGAGCAGACAGGATCTCTTTGATTTTGTCAAAAGCCATCTGACATTTATCGTCCCATAGTACCCGTTCCCCTATCTTCAGTTTCTTGAAAATGGGCTCACATACCATGGTTAGCTTTGAGATAAACCGGCTGATGTATTGAACTTTCCCGAGAAACCCCCTTATTTCTTTTTCGGTCTTAGGTGGTTGCATCTCGGTGATGGCTTTGATTTTAGCTGGGTCGACCTAGATGCCGCGTTGGCTAACGATATGGCCCAGTAATTTGCTTGATGTTACCCCGAAACTGCATTTTTGAGGGTTCAACCTCATGTTATACTTACGTAAACGGGTGAAGAACTTTCTTAGGGCAGCAACATGCCCATCGCGGTCTTTAGACTTAACAATCATGTCATCGACATAGACCTCCACTTCCTTATGCATCATGTCATATAACAGGGTCGTGGCCGTTCGTTGATAAGTGGCCCCGGCATTGATGAGCCCAAATGGCGTAACTGTATAACAATAAGTACCCCATGGTGTAGTGAAAGTAGTTTTACCCATATCTTCTTCTGCCATCTTGATTTGGTTGTATCCGGCATACCCGTCCATAAATGATAGAAGAGCATGATCCGTCGTGTTGTCCACCAATATGTCGATGTGTGGCAACGGAAAATCATCTTTTGGGCTAGCCTTGTTAAGGTCTCGGAAATCTACACATACCCGAACCTTGCCGTCCTTCTTGGGTACCGGCACGATGTTCGCAACCCAGTCTGGATATTCAGACACTTGTATAAAGCCTGCTTTGAATTGTTTGTCTACTTCTTCTTTGACTTTGAGAGACCACTCGGGCTTCATTCTTCGAAGCTTTTGTTTTACCGGTTTGCATCCATATTTGATGGGTATGCGGTGTTCAGCTATTTCCCGATCTATCCTCGGCATGTCCTTGTAGGACCATGCGAAGACATCTTCGAATTCTTGGAGGAGGTTTGTGAGTTGTTGTCTCTCCTCGGGACCTAAAGATAACCCTATCTTAAGCATCTGGGGCTCTAAGATTGTTCCCACATTAATAGACTCAGTTTCTTCAATTACCGGATCTCGGGATTCCCTCTGTTCTAGCTGTTCGATCAGATGCGGAGGTAAGGATACCTGTTCATCGGGTTTCTCAATGTCATTGCAAAAATTATTTTTGAAATTGGAAATATTTTGAAAATAAGACAAGTCATAAGCGGAACGGTTTTCATTATTATTGATAGAAAATTTGGAAAATAGCTCGAAGAGAGCAGCCATCTGATCATTGGTCAGAGGCGGGATTGGGAGCGCTTTCGGGACAGACCCCGAGGCTCCAGTGGCAGTGACTATAGGGAGGGCGGTTACAGTTTGGACTCTAGCACCAGACCCCTTAGACTCGAATACAGACTCAGACTCGGACTCAGACTCAGACTCAGACTCAGACTCGGAATCGGTGTCCGGCATGTCTCCTTCCCCGGTGGTCAGCTTGTAGACTCGACCCTGGCTGTCGGTCCACTTGATGGTCTTCCTCCAGGCTCTTTTCCCAGTATCAGCGCCGACTTCCGAGATCAGCTTTGAAGGATCGAACCTGTTGCTTCGAAGGATCAGGTTCACCAGATCTACCTTGGGGTTCGGAATAGCTTTGTCTTCCCCAAACAAGAGCCCCAGCACGGGCTCGGCATTGTCAGTACCCTCCTTGGATTCAGATTGGATGAGGGCAAATATGTCATATGGAATGTAGTTTCATTCCCGAGCTAGTTCAGTCTCGGGATATGTGATAGTTGGTTGATATAGGCCAACTTGGATAGCCCCGAATACCGGTGTGACGAAATAGTCAGCCAACCTTGGGCTATAAGGGCCCAAGTAGGTACCCTTGATGATGTTGCAAGCTTTCTCAATGCCCGCTCGGACCACATTCCCCGGGGTTATAGCATACCCTAAACCAAAGTGAGATTCCCCGACATTTAGGACTTCGATAATCTTCCCAGCTGGAAGATATGGCCTCGAGGTAGCCCCCGGTAAATATCCCAAATTTTGCAGCATTGCGTCAATGCTTGTGGTGAAATAGGGCCTGAAAAGGTACTCTTCTTCAATCATCCCCACAAAATCGAATCCCCATAGGTTGGTGCGGTCCGTGGCGTTACAGCTAGCCACAGTCATAGGGGTTGCTTCTAGGGTGATGATGCCGTCTTGCAAGGGCATTTTGATCTTTTGGTGAAGAGTAGAAGACACCGCTCTCACAGCATGAATCCAAGGCCTTCCTAGGAGTAGATTGAAAGAGGAGGTGACATCGATCACCTGGAATTCTAGCTCCTTTTCAATTGGACCCGTTGTAATTGCTAGTTTAACGGCCCCAGAAACCGCCTTTGGGCTTCCATCGAAAGCTTGGATAGTGTGGGTGGTTGGTAGCTAGTCACCCTCGGTGATACCGAGGGCTTTGGCAGTCCTTAAAGGGAGGACATTCACAGCAGACCCGTCGTCGACTAGGGTCATTGGTAGATACTTACCCCGGCAAATTACCGTGATATACAGAGCCAGATTGTGAGAGGCCCCGAACGGTGGTAGGTCAGCATCCGAGAAGGTGACTACTGGGCCTTCTTCTCTGGACTTGCCCTTGACGTAGGGCAGGATAGTGGCTACCATTTCAGTAGGGGTAACCTGGGAGTCGACCTTAATCTGATCGAGAGCCTTTGTAAGTGCCTCTCGGTGTTCTTGTGAGCTAACCAAGAGTTGCCATATAGTGAGGTCAACTCGGGTTCTCTTCAATTGTTTTACAAGAGCCGTATCGGTATTTGGCCCTTCAATGGCTTCTTCCGTCCTGGCAAGTTCAGTAACGGTGCTGGGACTGAGATGTCCTTGGAGCTAGTGGCTGAATAAAGACGACCGGCGGTGGTGAGGTGGTTACTGGCTAAGGCTTTGGACTTAGCCTTCCGGATTTCTTCGGGAGTGATAGGGACAGTTTCCCCTTTGGTGAGGTACACATCTTCCTCATCATCGAACCAGATTCCATTGATTTGTGGGATGAAATGAGAGATAAGGTGAGAACCGTCGATCACTTCACCGGTGAAGATAGCATGAGAGCTAAAGGGGTTGTCCTTGTTGCTTGGCTTGTCCCCGGGTAACGGTATTTTCCCGCTCTCAATCAAATCCTGAATCAGATGCTTCAGCTTCCAACATTTCTCGGTATCGTGCCCATTGCCCCGATGATATTGGCAATAGGCTTGGGCATTGTAGCCTTTGGTGCGTTTTTCAACTGGGACTTCAGGAATTGGGCCTATCGGTTGGATCAAGCCCTTGGAAGATAGCCTTTGTAAGGCATATGTATAGGTAGTCCCTATATCAGTGAATACCCTAGGAGGAGTGGTCCTTTTGGATGGGGCATCCAAGAGATTAACCGTGTCGAAGATGCTTCGGGTTGCGGCCGGAGGCTTGGTAGAGGATGAGGAGGCTCCCTGATATCCCTTGCTAGGGGCCTTAGTCAGGCTCTCTAGTCTTAGATCATCTTCAATTCTCATGCCCATTTCAGTAAGAGTGGTGAAATTGGGTATGACAGCATACCGGAGGTGGACCCGGTAGGAGGGGAGAAGGTTCTTGACAAAAGCCTCCACTAAAGTCTTTTCACTGGGCTTATCGACCAGTTTCACACTTTCGGCCCTCCAACGTTGGAGGTATTTGGTAAAGCTCTCCTTAGGTTCTTGGGCCATAACCTCTAGAAACCGCATTGTGGTCTGGATCTCGGTGTTGTCAGCATAGTTCCGAGCGAATTCCGTAGCCACATCATCCCATGTCGAGAACTTCTTGGGATCTAGCCTGTAGTACCAGGCCTTTTTGGTGTTTCTCCAGAGATGCAGCAAAGAGGTTTTTGAACATGGAAGAGTCTACTCCCTTAATAGCCATGAACTCCTTGAAGGCCCGTACATGTAGTAACGGGTCTTCAGTCCCTTCGAACATGGGTAAGCCTGTGAGATTCAGGTTTGCGGGCAGTTTGTCACTTACCGGCGAGTACTCCCGACTTTTTTCCCGGTGAATACTGTTACTTCCGGTTAGGTGGACTTGTTCTTCCAATCGGCGAACCGAGCTAACTAGTTCAGCTAGGGGTTCCGTGACCCCGGTATTTGGAGTCCTGTGCTCCACTGCAGCTAAACGAGCAACGATTGCCACTTGACCAGCCCTCATTTCAGTCAGTTGGGCATTAATGTCTGTCTGCTTCATGACCATGGCGTCCACAGAGGTTTTCAGATTGCTCAAAGCCGCTTCCATCTTGCGGGTGTGTCTGGTGGATGGTGGCCTGTCTGTAAGAACACCACGTAATCAGGAACTGAACCCGGACCTTGGAACCAAACTAGTACATCCCGAGCAGGGAAAAGACTAAAAAAACGACTCGAAAGGGACCTTTAGACGGGTGACTCGTGGATGACAGCTTCCCTCAGGACTCGGCAGGTGGGCCGAATCCTGTTCGAAGGAAGGTCAATGTGAGATGTCCCCAGACTTTGGACTCGAATGTGTAGACGGGCCCTCCTTTGTAGGAGTATGTCCTACGTAGGTGGGCCTTGCCTTAGTCTAATAAGGCGGACTGGGATAGGGAGGAAACTCGCGATGTAAGATCGACAGAGTTTCGACGCTAGAGACCTCGACTACTTACGACATGACTCGACACTGCTAAATACGGGAAGTCCTAAGGAGAGGAAGGTTTGAAAAGGATTATTTTTGGAAAGTCCGAGAAAGCTCGGGTAAAGGCCCGATTTTTTCAAGAAAAATCGAAAAGGGCATCGGGCCTCGGTTTTGAAAGTTCGAAAATGTTTTTTTGAGTTTTGAATTGGGCAGCATACCGACTAGAAAGTGGGCTATTTTGAGTAAAATCATAAGTCCTAAATTCGGTATGTATCCCGGGTTTTGAAATTTGAATATATTTTGAAAAGATGCATTTTTGAAAATGACGGTTTTTGAAAAATGACACGGAAACCAAGTAGCACATAGTCACGCAAACATTATAATGACGCCATGTATGCTTTACACTAAGTCTCGGTCGGTCTACAGAGGGTCTATACCAGTGTTCATAGTCTAGACGAGAAACGGGACGGACTTCCTAAGTCGAGTTGAGCTTAGAACATGCCGCAAAGTCCATACGAATCGACTATGAACACCTTTAACGTATCCAAGGCGGAATACATCGTGGTATAGTGGGACGTCGGTCACCAGTACCGGCCTGGGAAAATAGGGGTCATGCATAAACCGTAAGACTAAAACGCATATTGTATTTGTCAAGCGATTTCTATTCGAGTCTCACCCTGAGGATGTCGATGGTTAGGCACTCATCGGTTAATCCCCAGCGGAGTCGCCAAATTGTGGACATGACGTAGGTCCACCCCGACGCGGCCACGCGCGGGTTTTGGGTAGGCGAATGCACCTCCATATGAGAATGGATCGAATTGAAATTTAAATCGAAATGGAGTCGCCACCGAATTTTATGGTTATTCGGAACCATTCGAGCCCACTCTATATCGCAATGGACCATACACAAAGTATGGCCCATTTCGGTTTTAGAGTTTATTGGGCTCGTCCCTTTGCATTGGGATACCGATACCATCTATACCGGTAATCGTGTAAAGAATGACTCTCGTGCGCCAACGGTTTCGGGCATCCGGAAACCGAGGTTCTGAGTAAGGGGTGAGGGTACGTGTTGGGAAGCCCACTAAGGACACCCAACCCCGCCCGCACTTAGCGGCCTCCACTAAGACATCGTTTGACTTTCTAATATGCGCGTTAGTGATTCGGTGAAATAATATGCAAACAGCGTTTTAGCTAAGCATGCGAATTAAATGTGAGCTACGTCAATTTAATGCATCTAATTTATTGTCGAAGTGATTTAGCATGCGAGGGTTCATTTATAAACGGTAAAACGTAAATAAATAAAGCAAAGCAATAATAAATCGGTTACAAATTACACGGGCGGAAAACAACCCGGAATTCAGAATACAACGAACAATAAATAATCGGAATACATAATTGAAATGAGGAGCAATAATTACAAACGGACCCGTATATAAACTAGACCGTGAATTTGTGTAGACGGACGAACTTCAATTAAATACGTATTGTTTTATGTATTAATCGAAGGACGGGGATATAGGACCTAGGCGTGGTGCTAGCCCGATCCCAAATCCCGATGCTTTGTCCCAACTTATCATGTCGGTAATTTGGAGCCTAAATTAATTATGCGTCGGATGCGACTACGGAGTCGTCAACGCAAGATTAATAGTGAGACCGTCGATCAAAGTTGTTTATGTGCGATGATATGCATGTATTTTGAAAAGGAGATCACGTGATTGACTTTACACGTGTCGACTAAGTCGCTTTTAAAAAGACGAGGCTTGAATGCTATAAAAAGAGCTCTCGGTTTTCTGGGCTACATGACCCACTCGATCGAGTCGGGGCTGACTCGGTCGAGTGTGTCCTAAAAAAAGGTTTCTGTCCACGATTTGGGGTGCTGTTCGGTCGAGTAGCAGGTGTACTCGGCCGAGTGGCACCTGTACGAGTTATGACTCGTGTGATTTTATGCGTTTAAAATCGATGATTGGCCGAGTTAAATAAAAATATTGACGATTTAAATTTAACTCAGTTTTTCGGTATTATAGTCATGTTTTATATGACTATAATATCGTCATCGGAATTTTATAAAAACGTTTATTAGTTTGAAAATTTTGATTAGTGACGAAATTGTGTCCCTCTACGTCACGAAATCGAAATTAATCCTTACGGATTATGAGATGTCGAATTTCGTGTCAATGGGTTCCGTACCAATCTTAGAAATGGATGTATACGCGTTCAACTACGAATGGTCGCGATCGTGTTAATAAACGAATCATAAAAATGACCATCGTAATTAAACGTGTTTGGATCCGAGTTTTGAAACTATTACGTAGAAATATATATATATATATATATATATATATATATATATATATACACGGTACATACAAAATTATGATAAAATGTACATAACGATAATTGAATGCAAAAGGTAAAATATTAACGTTAGTAATGTCGTTACTATCGACCAAATATAATACTATAAGCATGAATATAAATGTATATATATAAAAAACGAGAAAAAGAATGTAGAAGGAAAAGTCGGTGTTGAATTGTCACACCCTCAACCTACATGTTCTTGCTTCTCGGGATACGGTTCGTCAAATGGCGGCAATGGCGCGGGAACGTCGAGATGTGTAGGAAGAGTTGACGGTGTGCATGCGTGGGGTTTGTGTGTATCGTGATGGTGCTTAAAGGTGGAGTATGGCTGAAAATATGTATAGTAGAAGTAGTGTAAGTGCTCTTGGAAATGTTGTAGGTGTGTAATTGTGTCAAGAAAAGTTGTCCTTGAGAAAAGTTGTTGTTTGTGTCAAAGGTTGACGGGTATTTATAGGGGCCTCGACACATGGGTCACTCGACCGAGTGGCGCGGGTGCACTCGGTCGAGTGGCGCGGGTGCACTCGGTCGAGTGCCCTCGCGGATGTACCTGGACCGTTTTTGTGAGGCTCCACTCGATCGAGTGGTCTATCCACTCGACCGAGTGGATCAACTAAACCGGGTTATTTTGGGCGTGATTGCCTTGATTTGCTCTTGATTGATTGTGATTGATTTGCATTGGTTTTGGAATGATTTTGGGCTGATTTTTGGATTGTGGCGCAAGTTTCGAGACGCATCAGGTCGCTTTTGTGTGTCGGGTTTTTCTTGACCGGGTTTTGACCCGGTCGCTAAAAGACGGGAATTATTTTTGGTGTCGGTTTTGACCCAAATTAGGCTCATTTTGCTCGGAACGACCCACTGGGCCTGAATTTGAGGTTTGTTTTATGAGATTTGTATCCCGTTAAGAGCCCATGCCGGACATTATTGATTTCGAGCCCGTATCCGAGCGCGTTAGAACATGTTAGCGTCCGATCATCATCGGGTGTTTTTTGGAAACTACCATAGACACCTGGCAGTCAAAATGCGGGTGTCTACAGAGCCCCCACTCTGACTGAGGCTTGGACAGGGCAAAAGTCAGAGTAGCTACCAAGCCCGTTAAGACCCGGTAGACTTCCGATCGGGTCGTTTATAGTCCATTAGACTTGCGTGAAGGGCTCGCCAGCCATAAGATAAAAATCATACCTGAGCTGATGATGATAATTCCGTGGGGAATCGGACTTGTCGCAAAAGTCCTGGGTGCGCCTATATGTGGGCTCATCCCGTACCATTCCGGGGAAAATGCCGCCTTGGGCTTCCGCTGGGGAGATTTAGAGGGTTGCATGTCCTTGTTTGAGTCGTACCTGTATAAGTCACATAAAATGTATGCAACACGTAGGTAGTAAAAATGACTCGCGCTGGGGAATAAAAATTTGGATGATGGAATTTTTTTTTTAATAAAAAAAAGAATGTATTTTTTTGAATTTTAGAATTTTGACAGACTGCTTGGGATGACTAAATTCCTGTGTCTGTGGGGAGAGTCATGGGCCGGGCCTGTATGTCTAGGCCCGCTTAGGCCAAGGAGGCACAGCTGCAGGGAAAGCTCCAGGGTTTTGGTATTATAAATACATCACCCTGGCTCCTTCCTTTGTCACAACTCAAAAAAGCTTTATCTTCTTAAAAGAAAACCTTGTTCCTTTCAAGAAACTTTATCATGGCTATCGACCGTCTGATCAACATGTTGCAAGATTGGGCACACCGTTTTAGGGATGCGAGCAAGGTAGCCTTAAGGCAGTCGGGCATAACTCAGTTGTTCACGTTTCGTCAAATGCACGTGGACCGCCATTTCCTTGATGCCTGTCTGACCTTCTGGGATGACACTTACCACGTTTTCGCCTTCCCTCGGGGCGAGATCTGTCCTCTCCCTGAGGAAATTGCTGCCATAGGAGGGTGGAATCCACTGCTCCGTCCTGCCGTCCCTTTTTCAGTTCGGGATCCCAGGAGGAAGTTACGGGAGTTTTTGGGGCCCTCCCATGCTGAAGTATCCCGCATGCTTGAAGGGGATACCGTTTCTCTGGTTGCCTTAGCTGAGAAGTTCATGAACCCGTATGACATCCGGGTTACGCCCATTCATAGCCGTAGGGCGTTCGCCTTGTGTATGCTGCATGTGTATGCCTTTGAAGGCCATATGGACCTGCTGTCTTGTATGGATAGCGTTCGTCTTCTCGTGATTGCTGACCTTATGGAGACGGAGTGTAGTCCCGCATCGTTGATCACGGGGGAAATTATCCAGCGCTTGGACAACCGAAAGAGGGATGAGTCAGCCCGTTTCACTGGGAGCACCCGTCTGCTGCAGGTATATCGCTTTTCGATTTTTTTTGATTGATTTTTTTTTCTTTTCGATATAATTTTTTTTTTTTCGATTCCGCGATATGCTGCTCTAGGGGGCACTCGACCGAGTCACCTTGGCACTCGATCGAGTGCCCTCGTTAAGGGTCTAGTGCCTCGTTTTAGAGGTGTCACTCGATCGAGTGACCCCGGCACTCGATCGAGTGCCTTCTGGCGAACCTCCGATTTGTTCTGATGCATGTTGTCTTCTTTTCAGCTCTGGCTATTTGAGAGGTTGTCAAAGATCGAGCCTCCTCCCAACCCGAGTCAATATTGGTTCAACCAGGTGATGACAAGGAGACGGCCTACCGATTCGTCCTACCTGACTACCTAGAAATATTGGGAGGATGAATTAATATTCCATTGTGGTCCATTGATACGATGGGTGGTTCGATGGTGGCCAATTTATGCTTGGACGGGTCTGGCGTCTGGAGACAAGGCCCGCAACCTGGTGATTCTGTCCTTTAGCCACACAGTTCACCTCTATCCTGACCGCATACTCAGGCAGTATGGGTGGACTCAGCGCATCCCGGAGAACGAGGCAGTTGTGAGTGCACCTAACCAGATGACCGACATTATGTGCGACACCTGGATTCAGAGATGGTATACTCGAACTACTTGGTCCGTTCCCAAGTCGCTTCATTCTACCTGGGTATCTTATTCCTATGAAAGGTGGACCAAAGCCGAGACTGCCAAAGCTCGTGCTGCTCTAAAGGTCGACGAGGCCTTCGACCTGCTTCGGCGCGAGAAGGTCAAGGATAACAGAGACTTTTTTGCTGAATGGGAAATTCAAGCTCCGATAGTCCGTCTGAGGCCAAGTCAGAGGGGAGGAGCTAGGACTCGAGCTAGGGGGTCCGATGCTAGAGGTGCACGGGGGGAGGTGACCCCCCAGATAAATTTGGAGAGGAGACCAGGAGCCAGGCCTTTAGTTCAGGACCGACTTGGTCCTAAAGACAGGTTGCCAGAGCACATACGGGCTCGACTTGGGCCGGTGACAATAGCTGAAGATCCTCTGTCGAAGAAGAGGACTCGGGCCAAGGAGGTTCCCGTGGTTATTCGGGAACGATCTTCCCCACCCCGGCGACCTCGGGCTCCTCAAGACCCGAAGGACAAGGGTAAGGGCAAGATGCCCGGATACTAGTCTCCTGCTATTATTATTTAGATATTATTACTATTTTTGTTGTGTGTTGTTTTTTTGTGGCTTTGTGTAATTTTTGAAATACCGAGTTTATCGGTGTTTTTTTTTGGAATAATAAAAGTATTATTTTAGTGAAACCGCTTCTGTCTTTTTCGTTATTGCAGTGGTTGTGCCCTTTTGAGGGGTTGCCTACGTATCCACAGTTAGTGGAATCAAACCAAACGTAGTTCAGGCGTAGATTTTTTTGCAATTTCGAAATACACCAAGACTATGAGTCCAAGATGTGTGACAGTAGGATAAATAATCCTAACTTATTGACTTGCTTATAAATTTTGAAAAAAAAGGTGTTTTTGAATAATTTTTGCAAATGACATTTGAGATAAGGTTTAGGGGTAGTAGCGCTTCAGCTGGTCTAGGTTGGTTGGGTTGACAAATTCGTTCCCGTCCAGGTCCGTCAGCATTACGGCTCCTCCTGATAGAACCTTTTTGACTAAGTATGGCCCAGCCCAATTGGGTTTGAATTTTCCTCTTGGGTCAACCGGTAGTAAGGCACAAACCGATTTTAGGACCAAATCCCCTTCCTTGATGTTCCTGGGCCTGACTCTCTTGTTAAAGGCCCGCTTGATTATTTTTTGATATATTTGGATGTTATTGAGATCCCGCGACCGTCGTTCGTCCAAGAGAATTAACGAGTCATATCGAGCTTGAACCCAATCCGCTTCGGGCACTTGGCTTTCTAGTATAATTCTGAGAGACGGTATTTCCAATTCGACCGGCTGGACTGCCTCCATGCCATATGTTAAATAATATGGAGTTGCCCCGGTTGCAGTTCGGATTGACGTCCGGTACCCCCATAGGGCAAAGGGTATTTTGTCGGGCCAGTCCCGATAATTATCAGCCATCTTTTTAAGTATGGTAACAATCGTCTTATTAGCAGCTTCTACCGCTCCATTTGTTTGGGGGCGGTATGGCGAAGATGTATGGCTCTGGATTTTGTATTTCGCTAGCAAAGTAGCGGTTTCGGCTTGGAAGTGGGTCCCGTGATCACTGATAAACTCGTGTGGGATCCCGTATCAGCATATTACTTTATTCTGGATAAACTTGTCTACGTGCTTGGCGTTCAAGACACGGTATGATTCGGCTTCAACCCAATTGGTGAAATAGTCGATAGCTACCAAAATAAAACAGTGACCTCCTGTCCCGGAAGGGTTCACTTTCCCAATTATGTCAATCCCCCATGTCGAAAATGGCCATGGCGAGGTCATGGTGTACAGTAGGGACGATGGCATGTGTTGAACATTACCGAAAATTTGACAATTATGGCAGTGCTTGACATATGATTGACAGTCGGTCTCCATACTGTTCCAGTAGTATCCGAGCCTCATGATTTTTCGGGCTAGCATATGGGCATTCATATGCGGACCATTTTCGCCGTCGTGTACTTCGGCCATTACTTTTTCGGCCTGTGTTTTGTCGATACATAGGAGTAAAGCCCCCTGTGCCGTCTTTTTGTATAACTGACCGTCGTCCGTACGGATGAATTGGGTAGCCAGTCTTCGCAGGGCTTTCTTGGCCCGATTTTCAGTTCCTGGTGGATATTCTCCCGTAGTCAAATAGGTTAGAACAGCCTGATACCAAGGTTCTGGATCGGTGATCTCAATTTCTTGAATGGCGTTGACATACGCCGGCTCGGACCGTCTTTCGACACAGATTTGCATGCTGGGCATATGTTCCTGGATATTTAGTAAGGATGGTAATTTGGAAAGTGCGTCCGCGAACTGATTTTCTTCACGCGGCAGATAAATATATTCTACCTTCTGGAATTGCTTCTCCAGAACCCTTACTCGTGCTTGGTAAGCCACGAGATTGGCGTTCCGAGTTTTCCATTTTTGAAGGGCTTGATTGATGACTAGGGACGAGTCCCCGTGAACCCGGAGATTTGTAATTCCCAAATCAGCAGCCGCTTGCAACCCGTGGATGCATGCTTCATACTCGGCCGCATTGTTTGTCACATCAAAGTCTAATTTGATGGATAAAGGTGTGTGCTCCCCTTGTGGTGATATAAGGAGAATACCGACTCCGAACCCTCGAAAGTTGGAATATGTCTTCGTCAGGAAAGGCCCAAGTGTCGGTATAGCCCTCTTCAGATATTGGGCTGTCGGCGAGGAACTCGGCTACTACCCGGCCTTTGATGGCTTTTAATGGTACAAACTTGAGGTCAAACTCAGCTAGCATTAAGGTCCATCTGGACATTCTTCCATTAAGAATGGGCTTTTCAAACAAGTATTTGATCGGATCCATTTTGGACAGGACATGTACCTCGTGACTGAGCATGTAGTGTCTGAGCTTTTTAGTGGCCCAAACCAGAGCTAGGCACGTTTTCTCGAGCATTGTATATTTGCATTCATATTCTAGGAACTTTTTACTGATGTAGTAAATAGCCCGTTCTTCTGAATTGACTGTCTGGGCCAGCATAGCCCCCATGGCTGTCTCAGTCGTTGTTAGGTATAACGACAGAGGCAAACCGGGTTGAGATGGCATTAATACTGGCGGAGCAGACAGGATCTCTTTGATTTTGTCAAAAGCCATCTGACATTTATCGTCCCATAGTACCCGTTCCCCTATCTTCAGTTTCTTGAAAATGGGCTCACATACCATGGTTAGCTTTGAGATAAACCGGCTGATGTATTGAACTTTCCCGAGAAACCCCCTTATTTCTTTTTCGGTCTTAGGTGGTTGCATCTCGGTGATGGCTTTGATTTTAGCTGGGTCGACCTTGATGCCGCGTTGGCTAATGATATGGCCCAGTAATTTGCCTGATGTTACCCCGAAACTGCATTTTTGAGGGTTCAACCTCATGTTGTACTTACGTAAACGGGTGAAGAACTTTCTTAGGGCAGCAACATGCCCATCGCTGTCTTGAGACTTAACAATCATGTCATCGACATAGACCTCCACTTCCTTATGCATCATGTCATGTAACAGGGTCGTGGCTGTTCATTGATAAGTGGCCCCGGCATTGATGAGCCCAAATGGCATAACTGTATAACAATAAGTACCCCATGGTGTAGTGAAAGTGGTTTTACCCATATCTTCTTCTGCCATCTTGATTTGGTTGTATCCGACATACCCGTCCATAAATGATAGAAGAGCATGATCCGCCGTGTTGTCCACCAATATGTCGATGTGTGGCAATGGAAAATCGTCTTTTGGGCTAGCCTTGTTAAGGTCTCGGAAATCTACACATACCCGAACCTTGCCGTCCTTCTTGGGTACCGGCACGATATTCGCAACCCAGTCTGGATATTCAGGCACTTGTATAAAGCCTGCTTTGAATTGTTTGTCTACTTCTTCTTTGACTTTGAGAGACCACTTGGGCTTCATTCTTCGAAGCTTTTGTTTTACCGGTTTGCATCCATCTTTGATGGGTATGCGGTGTTCAGCTATTTCCCGATCTATCCTCGGCATGTCCTTGTAGGACCATGCGAAGACATCTTCGAATTCTTGGAGGAGGTTTGTGAGTTGTTGTCTCTCCTCGGGACCTAAAGATAACCCTATCTTAAGCATCTGGGGCTCTAAGGTTGTTCCCACATTGATAGACTCAGTTTCTTCAATTACCGGATCTCGGGATTCCCTTTGTTCTAGCTGTTCGATCAGATGCGGAGGTAAGGATACCTATTCATCGGGTTTCTCAATGTCATTGCAAAAATTATTTTTGAAATTGGAAATATTTTGAAAATAAGACAAGTCATAAGCGGAACGGTTTTCGTTATTATTGATAGAAAATTTGGAAAATAGCTCGAAGAGAACAGCCATCTGATCATTGGTCAGAGGCGGGATTGGGAGCGCTTTCGGGACAGACCCCGAGGCTCCAGTGGCAGTGACTATAGGGAGGGGGGTTACAGTTTGGACTCTAGCACCAGACCCCTTAGACTTGAATACAGACTCAGACTCGGACCCTGACTCAGACTCAGACTCAGACTCGGAATCGGTGTCCGGCATGTCTCCTTCCCCGGTGGTCAGCTTGTAGACTCGACCCTGGCTGTCGGTCCACTTGATGGTCTTCCTCCAGGCTCTTTTCCCAGTATCAGCGCCGACTTCCGAGATCAGCTTTGAAGGATCGAACCTGTTGCTTCGAAGGATCAGGTTCACCAGATCTTCCTTGGGGTTCGGAATAGCTTCGTCTTCCCCAAACAAGAGCCCCAGCACGGGCTCGGCATTGTCAGTACCCTCCTTGGATTCGGATTGGATGAGGGCAAATATGTCATCTGGAATGTAGTTGCATTCCCGAGCTAGTTCAGTCTCGGGATATGTGATAGTTGGTTGATATAGGCCAACTTGGATAGCCCCGAATACCGGTGTGACGAAATAGTCAGCAAACCTTGGGCTATAAGGGCCCAAGTAGGTACCCTTGATGATGTTGCAAGCTTTCTCAATGCCCGCTCGGACCACATTCCCCGGGGTTATAGCATACCCTAAACCAAAGTGAGATTCCACGTCATTTAGGACTTCGATAATCTTCCCAGTTGGAAGATATGGCCTCGAGGTAGCCCCCGGTAAATATCCCAAATTTTGCAGCATTGCGTCAATGCTTGTGGTGAAATAGGGCCTGAAAAGGTACTCTTCTTCAATCATCCCCACAAAATCGAATCCCCATAGGTTGGTGCGGTCCGTGGCGTTACAGCTAGCCACAGTCATAGGGGTTGCTTCTAGGGTGATGATGCCGTCTTGCATGGGCATTTTGATCTTTCGGTGAAGAGTAGAAGACACCGCTCTCACAGCATGAATCCAAGGCCTGCCTAGGAGTAGATTGAAAGAGGAGGTGACATCGATCACCTGGAATTCTAGCTCCTTTTCAATTGGACCCGTTGTAATTGCTAGTTTAACGGCCCCAGAAACCGCCTTTGGGCTTCCATCGAAAGCTTGGATAATGTGGGTGGTTTGTAGGTAGTCAGCCTCGGTGATACCAAGGGCTTTGGCAGTCCTTAAAGGGAGGACATTCACAGCAGACCCGTCGTCGACTAGGGTCATTGGTAGATACTTACCCCGACAAATTACCGTGATATACATAGTCAGATTGTGAGAGGCCCCGAACGGTGGTAGGTCAGCATCCGAGAAGGTGACTACTAGGCCTTCTTCTTTGGACTTGCCCTTGAGGTAGGGCAGGATGGTGGCTACCATTTCAGTAGGGGTAACCTGGGAGTCGACCTTAATCTGATCGAGAGCCTTTGTAAGTGCCTCTTGGTGTTCCTGTGAGCTAACCAAGAGTTGCCATATAGTGAGGTCAACTCGGGTTCTCTTCAATTGTTTGACAAGAGCCGTATCGGTATTTGGCCCTTCAATAGCTTCTTCCGTCCTGGCAAGTTCAGTAACGGTTGCTGGGACTGAGATGTCCTTGGAGCTAGTGGCTGAATAAAGACGACCAGCGGTGGTGAGGTGGTTACTGGCTAAGGCTTTGGACTTAGCCTTCCGGATTTCTTCGGGAGTGATAGGGACAGTTTCCCCTTTGGTGAGGTACACATCTTCCTCATCATCGAACCAGATTCCATTGATTTGTGGGATGAAAGGAGAGATAAGGTGAGAACAGTCGATCACTTCACCGGTGAAGATAGCATGAGAGCTAAAGGGGTTGTCCTTGTTGCTTGGCTTGTCCCCGGGTAACGGTATTTTCCCGCTCTCAATCAAATCCTGAATCAGATGCTTCAGCTTCCAACATTTCTCGGTATCGTGCCCATTGCCCCGATGATATTGGCAATAGGCTTGGGCATTGTAGCCTTTGGTGCGCTTTTCAACTGGGACTTCAGGAATTGGGCCTATCGGTTGGATCAAGCCCTTGGAAGATAGCCTTTGTAAGGCATATGTATAGGTAGTCCCTATATCAGTGAATACCCTAGGAGGAGTGGTCCTTTTGGATGGGGCATCCAAGAGATTAACCGTGTTGAAGATGCTTCGGGTTGCGACCGGAGGCTTGGTAGTGGATGAGGAGGCTCCCTGATATCCCTTGCTAGGGGCCTTAGTCAGGCTCTCTAGTCTTAGATCATCTTCAATTCTCATGCCCATTTCAGTAAGAGTGGTGAAATTGGGTATGACAACATACCGGAGGTGGACCCGGTAGGAGGGGAGAAGGTTCTTGACAAAAGCCTCCACTAAAGACTTTTCACTGGGCTTATCGACCAGTTTCACACTTTCGGCCCTCCAACGTTGGAGGTATTTGGTAAAGCCCTCCTTAGGTTCTTGGGCCATAACCTCTAGAGACCGCATTGTGGTCTGGATCTCGGTGTTGTCAGCATAGTTCCGAGCGAATTCCGTAGCCACATCATCCCATGTCGAGAACTTCTTGGGATCTAGCCTGTAGTACCAGGCCTTTGGGTGTTTCTCCAGAGATGCAGCAAAGAGGTTTTTGAACATGGAAGAGTCTACTCCCTTAATAGCCATGAACTCCTTGAAGGCCCGTACATGTAGTAACGGGTCTTCAGTCCCTTCGAACATAGGTAAGCCTGTGAGATTCAGGTTTGCGGGCAGTTTGTCACTTACCGGCGAGTACTCCCGACTGTTCTCCCGGTGAATATTGTTACTTCCGGTTAGGTGGACTTGTTCTTCCAATCGGCGAACCGCGCTAACTAGTTCAGCTAGGGGTTCCGTGACCCCGGTATTTGGAGTCCTGTGCTCCACTGCAGCTAAACGAGCAACGATTGCCACTTGACCAGCCCTCATTTCAGTCAGTTGGGCATCAATGTCGGTTTGCTTCGTGACCATGGCGTCCACAGAGGTTTTCAGATCGCTCAAAGCCGCTTCCATCTTGCGGGTGTGTCTGGTGGATGGTGGCCTGTCTGTAAGAACACCACGTAATCAGGAACTGAACCCGGACCTTGGAACCAAACTAGTACATCCCGAGCAGGGAAAAGACTAAAAAAACGACTCGAAAGAGACCTTTAGACGGGTGACTCGTGGATGACAGCTTCCCTCAGGACTCGGCGGGTGGGCCGAATCCTGTTCGAAGGAAGGTCAATGTGAGATGTCCCCAGACTTTGGACTCGAATGTGTAGACGGGCCCTCCTTTGTAGGAGTATGTCCTACGTAGGTGGGCCTTGCCTTAGTCTAATAAGGCGGACTGGGATAGGGAGGAAACTCGCGATGTAAGATCGACAGAGTTTCGACGCTAGAGACCTCGACTACTTACGACATGACCCGACACTGCTAAATACGGGAAGTCCTAAGGAGAGGAAGGTTTGAAAAGGATTATTTTTGGAAAGTCCGAGAAAGCTCGGGTAAAGGCCCGATTTTTTCAAGAAAAATCGAAAAGGGCATCGGGCCTCGGTTTTGAAAGTTCGAAAATGTTTTTTTTAGTTTTGAATTGGGCAGCATACCGACTAGAAAGTAGGCTATTTTGAGTAAAATCATAAGTCCTAAATTCGGTATGTATCCCGGGTTTTGAAATTTGAATATATTTTGAAAAGATGCATTTTTGAAAATGACGGTTTTTGAAAAACGACACGGAAACCAAGTAGCACATAGTCACGCAAACATTATAATGACGCCATGTATGCTTTACACTAAGTCTCGGTCGGTCTATAGAGGGTCTATACCAGTGTTCATAGTCTAGACGAGAAACGGGACGGACTCCCTAAGTCGAGTTGAGCTTAGAACATGCCGCAAAGTCCATACGAATCGACTATGAACACCTTTAACGTATCCAAGGCGGAATACATCGTGGTATAGTGGGATGTCGGTCACCAGTACTGGCCCGGGAAAATAGGGGTCATGCATCAACCGTAAGACTAAAACGCATATTGTATTTGTCAAGCGATTTTTATTCGAGTCTCACCCTGAGGATGCCGATGGTTAGGCACTCATCGGTTAATCCCCAGCGGAGTCGCCAAATTGTGGACTTGACGTAGGTCCACCCCGGCCACGCGCGGGTTTTGGGTAGGCGAATGCACCTCCATATGAGAATGGATCGAATTGAAATTTAAGTCGAAATGGAGTCGCCACCGAATTTTATGGTTATTCGGAACCATTCGAGCCCACTCTATATCGCTATGGACCATACACAAAGTATGGCCCATTTCGGTTTTAGAGTTTATTGGGCTCGTCCCTTTGCATTGCGATGCCGATACCATCTATACCGGTAATCGTGTATAGAATGACTCTCGTGCACCAACGGTTTCGGGCATCCAGAAACCGAGGTTCTGAGTAAGGGGTGAGGGTACGTGTTGGGAAGCCCACTAAGGACACCCAACCCCGCCCGCACTTAGCGGCCTCTACTAAGACATCGTTTGACTTTCTAATATGCGCGTTAGTGATTCGGTGAAATGATATGCAAACCGCGTTTTAGCTAAGCATGCGAATTAAATGTGAGCTACGTCAATTTAATGCATCTAATTTATTGTCGAAGTGATTTAGCATGCGAGGGTTCATTTATAAACGGTAAAACGTAAATAAATAAAGCAAAGCAATAAAAAATCGGTTACAAATTACACGGGCGGAATACAACCCGGAATTCACAATACAATGAACAATAAATAATCGGAATACATAATTGAAATGAGGAGCAATAATTACAAACGGACCCGTATATAAACTAGACCGTGAATTTGTGTAGATGGACGAACTTCAATTAAATACGTATTGTTTTATGTATTAATCGAAGGATGGGGATATAGGACCTAGGCGTGGTGCTAGCCCGATCCCAAATCCCGATGCCTTGTCCCAACTTATCATGTCGGTAATTTGGAGTCTAAATTAATTATGCGTCGGATGCGACTACGGAGTCGTCAACGCAAGATTAATAGTGAGACCGTCGATCAAAGTTGTTTATGTGCGATGATATGCATGTATTTTGAAAAGGAGATCACGTGATTGACTTTACACGTGTCGACTAAGTCGCTTTTAAAAAGACGAGGCTCGAATGCTATAAAAAGAGCTCTCGGTTTTCTGGGCTACAGGACCCACTTGATCGAGTCGGGGCTGACTCGGTCGAGTGTGTCCTAAAAAAAGGTTTCTGCCCACGATTTGGGGTGCTACTCGGTCGAGTAGCAGGTGTACTCGGCCGAGTGGCACCTGTACTAGTTATGACTCGTGTGATTTTATGCGTTTAAAATCGATGATTGGCCGAGTTAAATAAAAATATTGACGATTTAAATTTAACTCAGTTTTTCGGTATTATAGTCATGTTTTATATGACTATAATATCGTCATCGGAATTTTATAAAAACGTTTATTAGTTTGAAAATTTTGATTAGTGACGAAATTGTGTCCCTCTACGTCACGAAATCGAAATTAATCCTTACGGATTATGAGATGTCGAATTTCGTGTCAATGGGTTCCGTACCAATCTTAGAAATGGATGTATACGCGTTCAACTACGAATGGTCGCGATCGTGTTAATAAACGAATCATAAAAATGACCATCGTAATTAAACGTGTTTGGATCCGAGTTTTGAAATTATTACGTAGAAATATATATATATATATATATATATATATATATATATATATATATATATATATATATATATATATATATATACACGGTACATACAAAATTATGATAAAATGTACATAACGATAATTGAATGCAAAAGGTAAAATATTAACGTTAGTAATGTCGTTACTATCGACCAAATATAATACTATAAGCATAAATATAAATGTATATATATAAAAAACGAGAAAAAGAATGTAGAAGGAAAAGTCGGTGTTGAATTGTCACACCCTCAACCTACATGTTCTTGCTTCTCGGGATACGGTTCGTCAAATGGCGGCAATGGCGCGGGAACGTCGAGATGTGTAGGAAGAGTTGACGGTGTGCATGCGTGGGGTTTGTGTGTATCGTGATGGTGCTTAAAGGTGGAGTTATGGCTGAAAATATGTATAGTAGAAGTAGTGTAAGTGCTCTTGGAAAAGTTGTAGGTGTGTAATTGTGTCAAGAAAAGTTGTCCTTGAGAAAAGTTGTTGTTTGTGTCAAAGGTTGACGGGTATTTATAGGGGCCTCGACACATGGGTCACTCGACCGAGTGGCGCGGGTGCACTCGGTCGAGTGCCCTCGCGGATGTACCTGGACCGTTTTTGTGAGGCTCCACTCGATCGAGTGGTCTATCCACTCGACCGAGTGGATCAACTAAACCGGGCTATTTTGGGCGTGATTGCCTTGATTTGCTCTTGATTGATTGTGATTGATTTGCATTGTTTTTGGAATGATTTTGGGCTGATTTTTGGATTGTGGCGCAAGTTTCGAGACGCATCAGGTCGCTTTTGTGTGTCGGGTTTGTCTTGACCGGGTTTTGACCCGGTCGCTAAAACACGGGAATTATTTTTTGTGTCGGTTTTGACCCAAATTAGTCTCATTTTGCTCGGAACGACCCACTGGGCCTGAATTTGAGGTTGGTTTTATGAGATTTGTATCCCGTTAAGAGCCCATGCCGGAAATTATTGATTTCGAGCCCGTATCCGAGCGCGTTGAACATGTTAGCGTCTGATCATCATCGGGTGTTTTTTGGAAACTACCATAGACACCTGGCAGTCAAAATGCGGGTGTCTACACATCAGGAACGACCTCGCGAAGTCACTAAAACCCGCCCCGGAAGCCGAGATACCCATGCAAGAGCTACAAGAACGCGAGTTCACTCGTCAGATGCACGAGACTTAGACGTTTTTTTTAGGGGGATAAGCTACCCCACCTAGGCGTGTTGTAGCCTTTTAACGGTTATTGTCAAGATGCGTCTGTGGCCTAATAAGGCAATATTATGAATGTACAAAAAGTGGTCTACCTTTTTTTTTCAAAAGTTAACCGAATTTTAACTTCGGCCTCGTTCTGAATGTCAAAACAACCATGCTCATCTCTTAACACACTCGGTCAAAGCACATTAATATTTTACACCTCGACTCAAAACGTTTTAATCGACGTACAACCTGATCCGATTTCCGGCTCAAACTAACGCATTTCAAAACATCCGAAAGGAACTGTTTTCATGCTTTCATGCAACGCTAACACGCCCTAAACTAGGTCAAATCGCAAAATAAATGAACGAAAACATGATTACTTGTCAATCTAGGAAAATAATTCGCCAAACACAAAACTAATCCAACTAATTCAAATACTAAGAATCTAAAACGAGTATACAAAATTAAAGCTGGCCAAATACGGGCCAACCCGTTTGGCCCATCCCGTTCAGCTCGCTTCACTAGCGAGTTTGGTAACAAAAAATTTAAAAAAAATTGGGAACGAGCAAGAAAATCAGGTCCGCTAAAATTAATGGACGGGTTCGGACTAAATAAAATTGTCCATGGACAACCCG
This sequence comes from Agrostemma githago, assembly GCA_958450325.1. Taxonomy (NCBI): domain Eukaryota; kingdom Viridiplantae; phylum Streptophyta; class Magnoliopsida; order Caryophyllales; family Caryophyllaceae; genus Agrostemma; species Agrostemma githago. Next base: position 35,264,622 of record OY288256.1, read on the forward strand.
CTAGGCCCGCTACGTAAAATCTAATTTTTATTTAACCTAAGAAAACGTAATGAAAAAAATTAATTAAAAAATAAAACTAAAAAATATTGTGTTGAAAATAGTATGTATCCCCATTAAGAAGACTGACCGGTTCATTGAATCATCACAAAAAGCACAAAACTCACCCTTGAATCATTGATCGTCAGACTATCCGGTTATTCTAAATTTCCAATTCCCAAACTCAATCTCCCCACTCTGTCAATTTCCAATTCCAAACAAATAGTATGATGTTTATTTAGTATTTTGATAGTTATGAACATGATCTTAAGTCTTAAGTTATTAATTTTATTTTTGCAAAATTGGTAATCACGATGTTTTTTCTACCGTTTGTTGGTTTGATTTTTAAATAATTAATTTCAATATCAAATATTCATGTATATTTAAAGCCCGCAAGCCCGCGGGTTGGCCCGCTAAGGTATATTGGACAGGTACGGGAAGCTATAGTAGGCCCGCCATAGCGAACAAGGGCATTAAAAAAGGCCCGTTGGACAAATTTTTATAGGTTAGGCCCGGCCCATGTCCAGCCCAAACCCACAAACGGTCAGCTCTATACAAAATATACAAATCCATACACAAATCGAGGCTAGGGAGGACCCCTAGAAGCCGCACCAACAGCTATCACGACCTCACAAATGTCGTCATCCAAACCTAGATCCTCCAAATCTAGAAGAGAGGACTCACTACCATCCATCCCCGACAGCATGTCTATGGTAGCCGTCTCGGGGATTCCTCCAACCTCCTTGGTAGCACCCGTAGCCTCAGTCTCAGCCTCAGTCTCCCTCTGAATCCGATGCCTAGCCTCACCCTGCGCAGAGGTCTCACCCCGAGACCGAGCCAGCTGCTCCTTAAGGAAAGCGATCTCGTCAGCCCGAGATTGCAGGAGCCGTTGCGCCTCAACCTCTTTCGCCTCAAGCTCGGTCACCCGGGCCTACAGTTTTCCCACCATATCCGAGACATCTTGCAAATACACTCAAACATTAGGAAAACACGCGAGCAACCTAGAAAACTACCCTAGTCACGCAAACTCACCGATCGAGGTCCCGAAGTGTCACGGGAAACCCTCGAGGCCTAGACCCGGAAGCAGTTGGCGCCCTGCCACAACCGCTGATGGCAAGCTGAAGAAACCTGAGAGTTGAAAGCACAAAAGTTAGACAAACCGACCTTAAATTCTTAAGACCCAAACAAGGAATAAAAGCCAAAACTCACCCGTTACACCCGGTCGCGCCACTCTATCCCGGCGTCCATTTCCTCGGCAGAACACGGGGGGAGAGGCTCGGTGAAGGGTATCCCAGCCGCATCCACCATAAGCAGCGTTTGGGGAAAATCTGGGGGTTGGATTTCATCAGCAGGATCGGCCAGCTGAGAAAGCAACAGATTGGACGATCAGATGGCAAGAAAACAATAAACCACAAAACAAACCTTAAAATCAAAAAATTAGAACATTACCACGAGGCGGTACCAAGCTAGCCGTCGGGTGACGCGAGATAGGTAGGAGGCACCATGCACCAAGAACGTATCGCCTCCTTCTGCGTCCCTATCCTCGAGGACCTCTGCAGTGGTCGGTGGTCTGAACATGGTCCGGGGAGGATCAAGCGGCACTCTGAAATTGTCATATAGACACTGACGCACCAACCGCTCATTCAGATACCAAACTGGGCGAAATAATGCAGGAAGAAGCATCCTTCTATAACTCCGAGGCCTCAGCTTCGCAGTCATATATCCGGGCACGCCCTCATAATTGACCCAAGGGCGGGCCACAAACTACACGAATAGAACCGACATCCCAATGAATCCCAAACCTTAAGGGCTACTAAACGAAATAGGCTATGAAAAGAAAACTTACATCCTCGAGGCGTAGCTTGTTAACCAGTGCATTCTGCGACGGGTAGTGGCTGATTGTACTCTTAGGCTAAGCCAGCCTCCACTCGATCCCCGCCGGGAATCTCTTCGGGTGCACCCGCACCGTCTTAGGTGCCAAACAAGAAAAATAGGAATAGATCCAAGCCTACAAAATCTCAAAATACCTTTAGCGACACTAAAACAAATTAAGTTGAACTCGAAATACAAGAGTGAGAATAGTAACTAACCTCCAGTATAAGGCCCAGACCCACAATGGGCATAACTGAAGCCGACTCTATCGCCAACAGCCTCACTATGACTTGCAGGCAGTGAGTCATTTCTGCGAAAGCAGCGGTCACCCAATCATAACGTCCTAGCTGAGCCAGGTCAGCTAGGAGAGGCAAAATCCTAGTGCTAAACCTATCGCCCTTGTCCGAGCAGTGGGTCGACCCTAAGAAATACCATAACCACAACCGGGCATCCTACTCCGACGTGTTAGGTTCTCGACCCTCTAACACCGCCACTCGCTCAAAGTGATAGATATACGAGCTCACCAGAGCATGAGGCTCACCAGAGCATGAGGCACACTATATACCTCACGCTCTAAACAATCCCCGATGAGGCCCCGCACCTCATCACTATCTAGACTAGGGCCTTCGACGGCCAACATAATCCTATTCGGACCCCAGGGCAGACCGGTAATCATTCAAAAATCCTCTAGGGTCATCCCGACCTCCCCTAAAGTCATGTGGAAGGTCGAGGTAGTATCATGGAAGCGATCTATCATCGCTCTAATCACCATAAGGTTGCACTTAGTCTTGCAACCCACCAGCCGGACCCACTGCTCGACCACGTGACCTAGAGTGGTCCTCGGGATAATCTCCTTTACCTCGGGGGTCAACTTCTGAAAATAAATATCGAGACACGTAGTAAAGCCCGAGAAAATCCTCATCGGACCCGGGGGCTAAAAACCAAAACAATACGAGAATGAACAAAATAAACCTGACATAACCCGAGCCAAAAAATCTAAGACATAACTAATAAGCACAAATAGGACACTCACCAGACCACGCACGATACGGTGAGAAACGTGAAGGTCAAGGTGAAACAGCAACTGATGGTCATCCCAATCCCGAGCCCACTCGGGATCCTCGTAACCAATCTCCTCATTCTCCGTACAGGAACCGGAACATGAGCTCTCCTAGCCACTATCTCTGGAAGCTTGCGCTTCTTCACTCTATCAAAATCAGCCTCATTAATGGTCTCGGGGTCGCGGCGCTGAGACGAGATGCTCCGTCGTCTCCTGCGAATCCCTCGAGAAGTCTGGGAACTCGCCCCAACCACCTCCTCACTAGTACCAATCGAGGAAGTTCCCTCGGGACGCTCAACATACCTCTGGTGAGGCTAAAACAGCTTAAACAGGTCAAAATATGATCAAAATTTTGGATAAGGACATCGAAATTCCGAAAAGGCCGCTAGCACCCTTTTTTTTTCCCGGTCACGATGGAGGTGGTTTCGGGAAAATCCGGCATCATTACGACACCTTTTTGTCCGTCTTAAGACACAAAACCTCACGGATATCCCTAAAAGCCATTCTAGCCCCTAAAAATCGACGAGGGGACTACCCATATCCTCACAAACACTATTTGAACAAATTACGTAAAACAAATGCGAGAATATTCGGGAAAACGGTCCCCTGCCCTAGTACCTCGCACCTATCACTATAGGAAGCCATTGTCTCACCTCGAAAACCCCTATCAAGCTTATAAATACTTTAACAAGCTCTAATCGACCCTAATTTAACAATGAGATTAAGCATAAGCATCGAAACTTAGTAAGTCAAAAACACGCAAATCGATTTTCTAGGTTTTCAACAAAACCAATTCACAATCAATCAAATCAAGCAAAACCGACATTAAGCAAGTAAAGAACACTTACCCGGAGTCGACATTGTCGTGTATGACGGAAATCGAGACGAAAAATCGCAAGAAGGATCGAGAAATCGACTTTGGGGCGAAAGGGGCGACGCGTTCGAATGTTGGGTTGAATGAACGATCGCCCCAATTTTCGTTTAATTAAACGGACCCGGTCCACGAAAACCCGACCGCTTCACCTGACGCGCTCGGATCCCAAACCGCTGGGGGCTGCGCGCCTGAAGAATGGGGCGCTGATGGATGCGCGTCTTGATCAACGTATTTTATTGTCCCCCGACAACCGTTTTTGAGCTTTTCTTTTTCCTAATTTATATGCTCAATGTGGATTTTTATTAGAAAGTCGATACTACCGAGTCTCGTGCTATTTTGCAGGTTCGGTGCAATTTCGAGTATATTTAGGAGTAATAACCCGGATAGCCGAGACGAGAACGGAGGACGAGGAAGAAAACGAGAAGCCGAGAAGCAAATAGAAGCTCAATCACGAGCTTTCAGCATTACCCACTTGATCGAGTGGCCCTAAGCACTCGATCGAGTGCCTTATATTCAAGCCCAACTGGACTGCATCAAAGTTTTGGGCCGATTCCTTCTTATTAGCCCAAAGACGAACTCGACTTGGAGCAATCATGTATCCACTCGATCGAGTGGAACTGCATGCACTCGATCGAGTGCGTCTGACCCAGGCCGCGGATTAGATTTTAATTAATTAGAATTTTGGGCCTCTTTTGTAAGTCCAACTGATTTCTTTTAAATCGGTTGGAGGAGGAATTGTCAGACTATGCTTTTTCATATTTTCACAACATACGTTACTTTTATTTTTCTTAGTAGTGAAGTTTGCGCTTTTCCCGTCTTTCTTCGCGAGATTCATCGAATCCTGTTCTTCCCTTTTCAGATCTCAATTTGTTTGGTATCGATACTCTTAATTTTAATTTCAATTTTCTAGTTTTAATTCGTGTCTTAATTCGTTCTTAGTTTTCATAGTAAATTTAATTTCAGTCTTGCTTACTATCTGTTAGTATAGAATTATTATCGTTTGTCGTAGTTTAATTTAATTTGCATTCATCATGTTTAACTGCAATTCATATTCTGTTAGTTCAATTATAATCATTATGCGCAGCTAAATTTTATCTAGGGTTTAAGAGGATCGATGAGTATTAATTGGGTTATAGATTGACCTGTCTCTGATCATATGAACTGTCACCTGAATGTTGTTTTAATTCTGATTGATTAATTACTGGCCAGGATTAATTAGTAAGTATCACAATTAGGACTTTTTGCCGACCGGGTTAAGGACTAATTAGGTCACGACATTTTGGGTAGACTAGCTTAATTCTAGCGACCGCATGTTAAGTTTAGCTCTAAAGTCTGTAGTAGTACCGACCGGACCCACACCTTAGACAGTTCGATTGTTGACCTGTTAGTTGACTCCCTGACCCGATTGATATTCATTGTGAACCTGAGACCCTAGACTTTTTTTATTATTGATTTATCTTTAGCAGTTAGTTGTCAGCCTACCAAACAACCAGAAAACAGTGACCTATAGTCTTAAGTCTAGACATTAGAACAAGTATTTAAGCCCGTCTCCTTGTGTTTCGACCCCTACTTCACTCTCCGCATTAGTTAGTGGACCTTAGGGTATCTTTGATTAGGGATACGACTACCCCTGTCAAATTTTGGCGCCGTTGTTGGGGAGACGGTGTTATTTATTTACTTGTTTTGTGTTTTAGTCTTTTGATTGCTTTGTCTCGAGGAACTGAAGTTCCTTTAGACCGTTTCTCACATTTTTCCTGTAGTTTCCTCGTATGCCCAGGTCCTCTCGAATTTCAGGCTACGTACCACCATACGATCCTGAACCAGAGAGAACTCTCCGCAGGTCTAGGAAATTCTACAAGAAGATTGCTGAGACAGAAAGATCAGAATCAGTGGAACATTCGGACGACGAGCACATATCCGAATCGCTGTCCTTTGAAGAGGATAATTCCACTACTGCCCCCGAGATACCGCTAGTCAAGATGCCTTCCAAACCTTCTAGCCATTCCGAGCCGGAGCAAAGTTCCCTACCGAAATCGTTGAAGAGGCCTACGACCATTACAGGTACATTTGAGATTTGGCCCACCTTTATCACATTGGTGGAGCGAAATCAATTCGGTGGAGGTCCCGATGAAGACCCGGCGAAGCACATGAAGCTCTTCACCGACTATTGCTCTACTATTCCACTCCCCGCGAGAGTAACACAAGAAGAGGTGATGGAGATGCTATTCATGTTCTCCTTACGCGACAACGATAAGGTAATTTTATTCAATTCCCGACTTTTACTCTTTCCCGGGAAACTTAAATCCCGATGGTCTGGACCGTTCACGGTGACTGAAGTGAACAAATTCGGGTCGGTTACACTCATTACCGACAAAGGCAAAATAGTCAAGGTGACCGGTCAATGCCTCAAGATTTATTACGAAGGTGCGTACGTCGGTGTCGTAGAGGCCATGGACCTCAACAACACTCTCGAGTCCGCCTAATCCAATTGAGGTAAACCGGTCGAGCGGGACCGTAAAAACCAGCGCTAACTGGGAGGCAACCCAGCACCAATTGTATATACTTGTAATTTCCCTTTCCGCATTCTTTTTATTTTCATTTTTTAGTTAGCTTGGTAGCTCTAATTGGGAGTTAGTATTATTTATCGAGTGAGGACGAGGGAATTTTACGATTTATTTGAATTAATTTCAGGAATTTAGATGCAATTAAAGAGAGAAAAAAAAGAGGAGTAGTAGCTACAGCGGTCACTCGATCGAGTGGCCCAAGCACTCGATCGAGTGCCCTGACGGACATCAATCTGCCAGTTTTTCATGGGGTCACTCGATCGAGTACCCTAATGCACTCGGTCGAGTGCCCCTGAACCGGGTTCCGTTTTGGTTTTTCCGTTCCACTCTTATTTGCTTCTTATCTCTTATGTTGAATCAGTTTATGAATCTAAAACCCCTCTCCCCTCATAAATTCTTAAGAACCCTAACCCCCAATTCACCCAAATCACTCTCAATTCATCAAATCTTCACCAAATCTCACGATTTTTGCTTCTAATTTGCATTTGGGAGTATTTACTTGTGTTCCTTGGTGTTGTTTTGTGAAACTTTCGTCCCCACTTCCCCTATTGTCGCCATTTTCGTACCCCCTTAAGGTACCATTCGGGTTTTTGATTTTCTTACTTCTTTTCTTGATTTTATAGTTTAATTTCATCCTTAGTTATATACTAATCCCATTGCATGCTTGATTTTCTGTTAATTTCACCATTTTATGCTCAAAAATCAATTTTTGTGTGTAGTGTCTGATTTTGGCCAAGATTTTGTATTTTTTGTGGGATTTGTGTGTAATTTTGTTTTGTTATTATGCTATAGTCATGGCAGGAAGAAGGAATCCACCCCGGAATAACAATAGGAACATGAACGCAAGTCAGCCGGCTGTTCCAGCTGTTCAGCCTGTACAAGGCTATGAGGAGATTTTATGCTGGAACGAGGCCCATCGAGCTCGTTTAATTGCCTTGATACCAAGGACGATGGAGGCTACCCGATGCTGCTCATCGCAGTTCGCGATCGAGCTTGGTTTGAACGAGCAATTACTGCACCTCTTGTCCATGACAAGATTCGGTGGACTATGGACGCTTCGTGAGTTATCTTACTGACTACTCACTTTAGAATTCCTTAGTTCATTTGAGTACGATAGGCAAGATAGCAGGATTCACTTTCGCTTGAACAATGTTGGGCAAAGCATTGCCCTTAGCACCTTGTCCGAATGTCTTAGGCTTACCTCTGACCAAGATGACGAAATCCACGACATACCCGATAGTTCGAAAGCCCCCCCTTATTTTAAGTTATTTTCGGGTCGTGACGTAAGTGTCACCGCTATGGCACTCAACGCCATCCCACATCCCACTATCCGCCTCTTTTTGCGGATTCTGAGTCATTTGGTTTTCCCATGCTCCGAAATGAGTAAGCTTCACTCATTGGAGGTGTTGATTTTAGGACACTACCTCAACCCCTTTAGGCGATCCCTAAAGGCATTTAGTGCCCCGGGTATGATCTGTGTCGGTATCGAGCGACAGATCAATGGATCTGGACCTCTCGCCTGTGGCGCCGTTGTCACCGTGCTAGCGAAGCGCTATGTTATGGGTTTTGGGGAAACAGTCACTTTTGAGAGTCTTACTGAGCACGTCCCTTTACTAGGACATAGCTAGCTCACATTCACGTTGAAGTGGATTCGGGGCGAACCCCCGAACTTCCTGTGGCGCATCCAAGACAAAGTTTGGATGAAAATCCCAGTTGCCGAAGGGACAATCTTACCGCCACTCCTTGCTCTGCAACTCACTCCTGCAGGCGAGAACACACCCGACCCACCGAGCTACCTCATTCCCGATGAGCTCTTCATTTTCGTCGAGGGCGTTCAACCCACTCGACCTAGGGTATGCATAGAGATCAAACCCGACGAGACCGAGCCCCCTATGGCCACACCTACACCTACCCCGACCTTCTCCGTCCACACTCCGATCCGGTTGCCGAGTTTCTGCACCTGTATCCATTTATGTATGATCTAGTTTATGAGCACTAGCGACGGATACACGAGGGAATTAATCAGAGCATCGTCAACCGCGAGATCCACGAGTTCATGCTTACTCAAGGTAGCTCGGCACCTTAGCACCCGTCCTACTAGAGAGGTCCGGGTGACACTAGTGGTATATTCCACGATTATGGGGTTGATCCAGCTGCTTGGGGTCCGGACTGCAGACACACTTACGGCGGCCTAGGAGCACAGTGGTTGCGAGGTCTGAGACAGTCGGGTCAGCAGGGTGGTACTAGCGGCTCAGACCAGGGCGATTCTGGAGCCGGTCCATCTGGGACCGGTGGAGATGATGATATGGCTGATTAACCGGTTTGGGGAAGCTACCATCGTATATACGGTACTTTCTTTCCTTTTTATTTCTGTTTTTATTGCTTTTTGCTTTCTTAGATTTTTTTTCTTCCCCTTAGGTCGAGTTGTCCTTAGGATTGGCTGTTGATGGTAGGTTTCCGCCGCGTCCCCCACCGTCAACTAAAGTCCAACTGTGCCTAACTAGTAGCTAGGGTAAGTCGGGTCGTATCCACAGGGACGGAAAATGGTGTCTAGACTAGGTCTACCTAGAAACAAGGCTAAGTCACACAAACAACACAAAGAGAAGAGAATTTACAAACTATGATGGTTGGGGGTGAAGGAAGTGGACTAACAATGGACTAGGTATAACAAGGGCTAAAAGGAACAACTAAAGACTAATGAAACAAGTAAACTAGAGAAATGATAACTAAAGAGATAGATGAATCAAATATGAGAAAGAGTAGGGTTAGGTCGGGTTCATAAGTGTAGTAGGATAATTGGAAGGTCAAAGGTATAGGTTTCTCCATGTCACTAAGGTCAGTTTGCGCTCTCGCGCCAAAGCCTAAGTCCACACTCTCGTGCCTATGAGTAGACCCGAATACTCATGCAAAGTATTACCCAAAACATAAGCATTCAACCACAAATCGATTACAAGATGAGAAGATGAAAACAAGCATGAGAGGCATGGCCACTACAACTCAAACAAGCAATTCAACAAACACATAGAGTGCTCAACTTGTGACTAGCAACAAAGATTCCAACTTTTCCCTTAATCAAACCCTAATCACTCATAATCCACACTTAATCCCCCTACTAACCCCACAATGAGTCTACTCACTCATTATCCAACTAATACTAACATAAACAAGAGAAATCAACATAATAATCCAAAGATCCATAATGAACAAACAAGAACAATAAACAATATATATAAAGATTGAAACTTGAAAGATTAACAAAGATTAAGAGAAAAGAGATTATACCAACTAAAAAAGAGATAAAAAGATGAGAACTTGCATTAGTAAGAAAACCCCAAATAATCTCCAAGGTTGTCAATCTTGGATGTGTCTTCAAGAATCTCCTTAATACAAGACTAATGAACTAGATTAATCTAAGATTAACAAGATTTTAAAGAAAGATTAAGCTAATGAGAGGAGGAACTAAATCTAGGGTTTAGAACAATGTATGGTAGTGTAAGATAGTCTAATGTAATGTAGTGTGCTTGAACAATACAAGGGAGGAGTATTTATAAGGTTACAAGAGTGAAGGAGAAGAAAAGAAGAGTCACGCGGCTACAGCACTCCTTCCCGGTCGGGATGTAATGGTCCCGGTCGGGATGGGCCATCCTTCCCGGTCGGGAAGACCAGATCAGTAGCAGTTTGATTCGTGAACTCCTTCCCGACCGGGAAGGCTCTCTTCCCGCCCGGGAAGGGTCTTGTAGGCCCCCATTATGATCTCTAAGGTCTCTCCTTGCTTCTCATGGGCTTCTTATCGATTCTCGGGGCTCAGAATCGAGTCTAAGGGGCTCGGGAATGGGTCCCAAGATCTCGGGATCGAATCCAAGGCACCGGGTGATCGTTCCTTCTCTTCGTTCGCTCCAAAAGTGTATGAAACGAGTCGGAATCGTTCAAATTCTCCATGAATGGTCTTGGGAACCTAAAACGAACTAGAAGAAGTATAAGTAGCCCAGAAATTGCTCCTAACCAGAAGTATAAGAGCGATTTCACAAGGGAAAACGGGACCAAACACAACAAATTAGGCACTACAAACTACACTTATCAACTCCCTTACACTTAACCCTTACTCTCCCTCGAGTAAGCACCAACTAACTAAAACTAAAAGAAACTAGACTGCTAACCGAGCGGGTATTAGCGCACCCTACGCCCTTTCAACTCACGCGAGTACACTTAGAGGAAAAGTGCACTCCACAAGGCATGTAAGGTCTTGCGACAGAACTGTGGATGCAACCGGACACAAAAACACACTCACAAACAAACATACAAACAAACATACAAACAATCGGTTGCACCCAAGAAGAAATAAATACCGCTTCCCTTTACAAAGCGGTGAAGAAACACCGGTTAAGGACTCAAGGCAAGTGACAGTGTTCCCAAACTAATAATACAAACCGATATGAACTAAACCCTAATAGTATGACAACAAAGCAATAAAAACGTCGGTACCTTACCTAGGTTCCTCCTAACCTTCTAAGAACGTACTACGGGACGATCGGTGGGATGGAAAAAGGATGAACCATGGTGTTAGTCGACACTGTAGGTAAGTGAGACCCCGCCCCCTTTTGCGATGAGCCAAGAGGGTCGTCCCATGCCCAAAACCGCTCAACTAGTCCAAGTAAAAAGGTGGATATGATTGCAAAATGAGGGAAGACCGACCATTACCGCTATCATCCTTCCTAGGGACTCGGTCCTTTGGTAGGCTCTTCACGGTAATAGTCGGTAAAAGGCTTATTTTTTATGGATGAGGATTCTTTTTTTTAGGTGATTTTCTTTTGGCATTTTTCTTTCTTTTGCATTTTTGCTTTGTGTGTTGCTATGCCATTCCTTTTTCTTCTTTTGTATTTTCTTTTTGGCTTTTTGTGCCTTTTCTTTTTCTTCAATCTCTTCTTTCTTTCATTTTATTTCTTTTTCCTTTCTTTGCCCTTTTGGCTAGATTTGAGTTGTAGGCAATTCTTCTTGCAACTAAGAAAGAGATTTCAACAATTTGCAACTTTATTTTGTGGATATGTGTAGAAGGTAGGGGAATGAGTAAGTCGGGGAGCGTCCTTCCCTTCTAACCGACAAAAAGGGGAAAACTTAGACTAATCAAACAATTCCGAACACGGTCACCTAAGAGACGGGACTCGGCAACCAAGGCCTTTTCACACTGTGGGTGGTCATAATGGTGAAAATGCAAATCCCGTAGTAAATTCCTAGTAAGCTTGGTGGACTCAAGGTAAAGGACCAACGAAACTATTGATTTAGGGTCATTCTACTAGACTAAAATCCAAGACTCGATCCGTACTACTAGAAAGGAAAAGTAAACACTTGCACACTAGCCTCAAAACCGGGTTTTCGAAAACCTTTTTACATATTAAACACAACCTAAACAAGACACAACAAGAACGAAGGAAATGAGGCATACACAACAAAACAAAACAAAACAAAATAAGAGAGAAAAGGGAACAAACATACAAACAAAACAAACACCACCCCGAAATATCCAAATAAGCAATCCAATCAACCTCAAACTCTACAAAGCTCCACCCGAGCACACATCATCACAAATCTCCTCCAAACTCCACAAGAGACAAAGAGGAAAAAGGGATAAAAGATATTACCAGATGTCTTGAAAGCCCTCCAACGTTAACGGTGATAAGGCGACCTACAAGGAAAAAGGGAGGCAAACACAAACAACACAACAAAAGCACAACACAACGACACAAAAGGAAAACAAACAAAAGAAAATCTTTTTGAGTTTTATGAAATTTTTCAAACTTTTATGGTTTTTTTAAGATTTTTCGAAAAAACTACGAAAATAAAACTAAACTATACTAGAATATCGCTCCCCCACACTTAGACCGAGCAATGTCCTCATGCTCAATCGTAGTGTATGGAGACACTAAAAAAAGAAGAGAAACTACAAAAATAAAGCTAAAAATCAAAAAGAAAAGCGGAGAAAAGGGTAGAATGTGTCAGGCCGGGGTGTAGTCAAGTCACCATGGGCCGAGAAAAGAAAAGATATGGATGGGGGAAGAAATAAAAAGAAGGAAATAAAAGGAAATGGGAGGGGAGGACTAGGTGTAATCAAGTCACCTAGACTGGATTCCGCCCGAATCCGACTAAATCCAAACAAAAGAAAGTAAAATCAAAGAAAAAGTGAAAATTCTTGTAAATTTGGATTTTGAAATAACTCTCGATGTAGTCACGTCATCGAGAGTCGGGAGCAATGACTTCCAAGGCCCCGAGGGCCACCATGACACAAGAATGTATAAGGGGAAGGGGACAAACAAAAGAAGACAAGCAATAAAAGACAGAAAAGAAAGGATAGTTGCCGTACCAAGCGGTTAGCAACTCACTCCCTCCATCGTCTCATAGTTCGATATCGGCACATAGCTAGTCTTTGTCATTGCTATTCCTCTTCATTCTTGATAAGCCCGCATGGTTGAAGCATAAAGGTATAAGGAGGTGGGATTTGATGTGAAAGTCGGTGTAAAGTGAAGAGAAAATGAGGTGAATGTGTGTATATGAAGTGTAGGAGTCATATGATAGGTGCAAGGGTAGGTAGGGAGGTTGGGAGGGGGTCTAAAGTGGTAGGGTGGGCTCACATGACAAAGAAGAGGCCAAAGGAGGAGTAGGATACCATCCCGGTCGGGATGAACGGTCCCGGTCGGGATGACAAACCCTTCCCGGTCTGGAAGCTTCCTTCCCGGTCGGGAAGACACTCCAGAAAACTCGATTTTTGGTACCCTCATCCCGGTCGGGACGGCTCCTTCCCGGTCGGGATGGATCATCCTTCCCGGTCGGGAAGCCTTCTTCTCGCCTGGGATGGATCTTCTAGCCCTTCAAATTCCCAAAAGTTTGTCCAAAGCTTCAAAAACCGACTCCGTTGCTCACAATCCAAGCTCTATCATTAACCACTCCTCTCTAGGATTCATCTTCACTTCACACCTATCAAATAAGCTGAAAACATTCATCAAAATCCCTCCCTCACATCACTCATCAAAATACCAAACTACAAGAATTTCACAAATCTCAAAAGAATAAGAAAGAAATATATACAATGAGACGGTTCTTTTGGAACTCCGTCAAACCAAGGATGGTGCATTCTTCAATCATTTTTCAACAACACTATAGACAATTTTATCGCCATCAAGGGCACGAAGTAATAAATCGAAGGCTCTCGAGAAGTTTTCAATCAAACTAGTGGTATAACCATCCACACTCCAAGGTTCTTCACAACCTTGTCTCTAGGGGTGAGCAAAATCGGATATCCGATCCGGTTTTGTAAACCGTATCGGATATCCGATTTTAAAAATTAAAAAATTTCCGATCCGTATCCGATCCGGTTTTTTCGGATATCCGGTTTTATATTTTTCTTCTATTTTTCTTTTTTTTTAAACAATTTTTTCATTTTTGATTAAGAGTAATTAATTGATTTTTAAGCAACGTTACGTTTTATATAAATTGATATAATAAAATACATAAAAAAAACCTCAAAAAAATGGTATATATGTCTTACGGTACAATTATTCTAAAAAAATATTACGTTTCAATACATAATATCATAAATTTACTAATTGTTTTGTTTTTTACCTTTGAAAATAATTGGTGAATTTTGATTTCTTTATTGTATAATTCATATTAGGATTATATTTTTCATATTTTTTATTGTTTTTAAAAAACCGGATCGGAAACCGGATATCCGGTTTCTATTTTCCCCGATACGTATCCGCTACGGTTTTAAGGAAAACCATATCGTATATCCGGTTATTCGTATCGGATATCCGAAAATTCGTATAATTGAAAGCGTATACCATATCGTATACGTATAATAAAACTGTATCGTATATTTTTGCTCACCCATACTTGTCTCGACGTTCCTGGGGCATCCCGATCTACTAAGTTCAATGGCTTGAACTTGTACTTGCGATCCTTCAAAATATACCCAAACGTCCATATATTTTCTTGTGGCCCCAAGGGAGGCTCATCTTTCTTCTTGCCTTGCACTTTGTCCTCAATATCATGATATGGGCATTCATCCGCCCCAAGCTCGGAATCATCATCTTCAATTTCATAGAAGTTGTTCATCAAGCTTTCACTCGACTCATCCCCTAGATTGATGTCTTTCATGGCGTGGATCATATTACAAGACTCATCATTAGTAGGCGAGGTGTTGCCTCGGAGGTCAAACACAAGCTTCTCGTCGCCTACCTCAAATGTGATCTTACCGTTCTTTACATCAATCATCGCACCGACGGTATGTAGAAATGGGTGCCCAAGGATAACGGGAGTGATAGCATCTTCTGGCATGTCAAGTACAAGGAAGTCGACCAGAATGAAGAACTTCCCGATTCTTATTGGCACATCTTCCAACATCCCCAATGGTCGGTTGAGTGAACGATCGACCATTTGGAGTGTAATAAAAGTACACTTGAGCTCCTTCATCCCAAGTCTCTCACAAATGGAATAGGGCATGATGCTTACACTCGCACCCAAATAACATAATGCTCTATTAATCTTCAAGTTGCCTATGGTGCACGGGATCGAGAAACTACCCGGATCCTTCAACTTGGGAAGTGTAGAACCTTGAATGAGCTCGCTCACCTCTCTTGTGAACGCTATGGTCTCTTCCTTGTCGACGGATCTCTTCCTAGCCAAGATTTCTTTCATGAATCTTCCATATGCCGGGATTTGGGTAAGTAGCTCGGTAAACGGGACACTCACATCCAATTTCTTCACAATGTCTAGGAACTTGTCATATTGAACATCCACCTTGGTCCTCATTTGCCTTGTTGGGAAAGGCAACTTGATATGCACCTTGTCTTGCTCATTAAGGTTGGACTTTTCAATTGACATTTTTCGTTTTCCTTTGTCTTTTCCTTGAAGTGGGGGAAGCTTGTCTTCATAGGGTTTCTCAATCTCCCACAAGACTTGCTCCTCCATTGGATTTCCCAAGCTTGAATTTTCTTGAGAGGGGGATACAACTTCTTTCATTGGCTCTTGCTCAATAGGGTTTAAGAGGGAATCATAAGATGCAGCACTCCTCTAGGTAATAGCATTCACATGCTCAAATTTCGCCGTTTCACCTTGAGGAGGTAATTGTCCCTTTTGCCTTGAAGAGCTACCCGAAGAAACTTGAGCTATTTGGGTTTCGAGCATCTTCATATGAGCATCTCTTGCTATATTCTCCCTTTGAAGATGAGCAAAGAATTCTTGTTGGTTTCTTAACATCTCCATTTGGCTTCTTTGCATTTTTTGGTTACTCTTTTGCACATCCAACATAGATTTTTGCATGTCGAAATCTCGAGGTGGAGATTGTGGAGATTGTGGATTGTGCGGAGTATCGGTGAGGGCTAAGGGAGTACCATAATCATGAATCGGAGACCGGCTCCTTGGCTTGCTTTCTTGTCGATTACCTTGGGATCCTTGTTGTTGTTGATGGTTCCCTTGGAACCCATGAGAGTTGCCTTGATTAAGGCCTTGATTGTTGCCATGGTTGTAGTTTTGATGTCCTTGATTGTGTTGGTTTCCTTGGAAACCACCTTGATTGAAGTTCCCTTGTTGGAACCCTTGATTGTTGTTGAAGGTACCTTGGTTATGTTGTTTGCAGTTGTTGAATGGCCTTGGGTTGCCCATATAACCTTGGTAACCTTGGTTGTTGTCCCCTAAGGGAGGTGGCACATGTGGACGGTGTTGTAGAGATTGTTGTTGGGAAGCTTGATGGGAAGCTTGGAACATTTGAGGATAGGGGGCACCTTGCTTGAACGCTTGAAAGGCGTTCACTTGCTCAATACTACCTCGACAATGTAGAGGCTCATGTCCAACTATCCCACAAATATCGCATATCCCATAATAAGATGTAGGAGGTACAACTCTCAAAGCATTGACTTGATGAGTAGAATGTTGGTGGGAGGCACTTGCACTTTTACCTTGATCAAAATGGCTTTGGAGCTTCTTGTCAATAGATTCCATGTGGGTTTTTAGTTGAGCCCCAAGATCAATGCTTAATTGTGTAATGGCATCGATCTCGTGCCTTCCTCCTCGATTCGCCTTTCTAGGCCTTGAGTATTGGGAGTTGTGCACCGCCATCTCCTCGATTCTTGATCAAGTTTGGTCATCATCCACCTCGGTAAACCTTCCATTTGATCCCATGTTGAGTATGGCCCTTGAGTCTTCATATAACTCGTTCCAGAACTGTTGAACAAGGAACCACTGTGATAGACCATGGTGAGGACAAGAGCGGATCAAGGCTTTGAATCTTTCCCACGACTCATAGAGGCTTTCTTCATCACGTTCTTGGAATCCCGTGATAGAGGCTCTCAATAGATTTTTCTTCTCCGGGGGATAAAATTGTTGGTAGAAAGCTAAGGCTAGCTTCTTCCAAGTATCAATACCAAGAGTCGCCTTGTCTAACCCCTTGAACCATTGCTTAGCCTTACCGATCAAGGAGAAAGGAAATAATACCCACCGGATTTGGTCTTGAGTTATTCCCGTTTGTGAGATAGCATCGCAATAATCCGAAAAGGTTTCCATGTGTTGATGAGGATCATCGGTTGGTAACCCACTAAATTGACTTCTTTCAACCAATTTGATGAACGGTGTTTTTGCCACAAAATTGCCGGTATATGCGGCCGGTAGAGCGGTTGGACCGGGCAAAACGTCTTCCGTAAAGGTTGAGTGAGAAGAGAACTTAGGCATTGTTGGATTGACGGGAGATGATGGTGTAGACGGTGTTGAAGTAGAAGTAGAAGGGGAACTAGGTTGAGAGGAATGACTAGAAGTACCAAAGGGATTGATGAAATTCCCTTCGACGTCTCTCGAGGTGTCTCGTTCAAGTCGGATCCTTGAGCTTGCTCTTCAATGGTATTGCTAGTACTCGGTTGAGAGGTTCTAACCCGATCAATCGTCCGTTGGCGAAAGGCTCTAAAGTGTCTTTCCGGCTCTGTATTGAAGGGAAAGAAGTCGCCTCTCCTCCTAGGCATGCACTACACACTTGAACAAACGTGAGAACACCTAGTGCTTTATGGGCACTAGGCAAAGACAATAAACGAACACAACGGAAGACAAAGAGAAAAGAAAGCTATGAAAACAAGAAAAACCTACAAAAATGCACAAAAGATAGAAGAAGAGCACAAGAAGGGTAACTAAGTCTAGCTAATAGGCAAACTAAGTCTAAACATGCACCGTCCCCGGCAAAGGCGCCAAATTTATGGTAGGTTTCCGCCGCGTCCCCCACCGTCAAGTAAAGTCCAACTGTACCTAACTAGTAGCAAAGGGTAAGTCGGGTCGTATCCACAGGGACGGAAAATGGTGTCTAGACTAGGTCTACCTAGAAACAAGGCTAAGTCACACAAACAACACAAAGAGAAGAGAATTGACAAACTATGATGGTTGGGGGTGAAGGAAGTGGACTAACAACGGACTAGGTATAACAAGGGCTAAAAGGAACAACTAAAGACTAATGAAACAAGTAAACTAGAGAAATGATAACTAAAGAGATGGATTAATCAAATATGGGAAAGAGTAGCGTTAGGTCGGGTTCATAAGTGTAGTAGGATAATTGGGAGGTCAAAGGTATAGGTTTCTCCATGTCACTAAGGTCGGTTTGCGCTCTCGCGCCAAAGCCTAAGTCCGCACTCTCGTGCCTAAGACTAGACCCGAATACTCATGCAAAGTATTACCCAAAACATAAGCATTCAACCACAAATCGATTACAAGATGAGAAGATGAAAACAAGCATGAGAGGCATGGCCACTACAACTCAAACAAGCAATTCAACAAACACATAGAGTGCTCAACTTGTGACTAGCAACAAAGATTCCACCTTTTACCTTAATCAAACCCTAATCACCCATAATCCACATTTAATCCCCCTACTAACCCCACAAAGAGTCTACTCACTCATTATCCAACTAATACTAACATAAACAAGAGAAATCAACATAATAATCCAAACATCCATAATGAAAAAACAAGAACAATAAACAATATATATAAAGATTGAAACTTGAAAGATTAACAAAGATTAAGAGAAAAGAGATTATACCAACTAACAAAGAGATAAAAAGATGAGAACTTGCATTAATAAGAAAACCCCAAATAATCTCCTTAATACAAGACTAATTATCTAGATTAATCTAAGATTAACAAGATTTTAAAGAAAGATTAAGCTAATGAGAGGAGGAACTAAATATAGGGTTTAGAACAATGTATGGTAGTGTAAGATAGTCTAATGTAATGTAGTGTGCTTGAACAATACAAGGGAGGAGTATTTATAAGGTTACAAGAGTGAAGGAGAAGAAAAGAAGAGTCACGCGACTACAGCACTCCTTCCCGGTCGGGAAGGAATGGTCCCGGTCGGGATGGGCCATCCTTCCCGGTCGGGAAGACCAGATCAGTAGAAGTTTGATTCGTGCACTCCTTCCCGACCGGGAAGGCTCTCTTCCCGCCCGGGAAGGGTCTTGTAGGCCCCCATTATCATCTCTAAGGTCCCTCCTTGCATCTCATGGTCTTCTCATCGATTCTCGGGGAATCTAAGGGGCTCGGGAATGGGTCCCAAGGTCTCGGGATCGAATCCAAGGCACCGGGTGATCGTTCCTTCTCTTCGTTGGCTCCAAAAGTGTATGAAACGAGTCGGAATCGTTCCAATGCTCCATGAATGGTCTTGGGAACCTAAAACGAATTAGAAGAAGTATAAGTAGCCCAGAAATCGCTCCAAAGAGCGATTTCCCAAAGGAAAACGGGACTAAACACGGCAAATTAGGCACTACAAACTACACTTATCAGTTGTGGAATTCTCTGTTTTATATGTTGTAGAGTCACATTGAGGACATTGTGACATTTAGGTGTGGGGGAGAGTTTGTGTGCTTTTATTTTCTATTTTGTGCTTTCAAAAATTCTAAAAATCCAAAAAAATTGAAAAATCAGAAAAATCCAAAATGATTTTTATTTTGTGTGCTTTGTGTCTGTCTTGTGCCTGTTGTGAAACATGCAAAACGGCGATGATGACATTGCTTTTTTACATGATTTCTTTTAATTTACAGCTTAATGCATATTATACTTGAGATGAGATGATTTTAATATGATTGCCTATTAAACCGTTAATTGCCAAATGAGTAAATTTGACCATTTTGTCGGCAAACCACATAAATTATGAATTTGCATAAATATGACGTCCGTCTCTTGATATTGAATACGTGTTTGGTTTGAGGAGGAGATACATGAGGAAAGACATTTCTGTTTTTGATGAGCTCCACATAGCCAAAACGACCCATTTTTACTACCCTGTAGATTTAGGTCATTTTTCCTCTGTTTAGCCCTTTTCAGCTGTTGTAAGCCTGTTTTTATTATATATCAATCAGTTACAAACCAGAACAGCTTACCTTACCAGGACAGTAGTAGCGAACATAATTGGAGTTACTTTACTAAGAGATCATAATTTGGATCTTTACATCCTTTGGATCCTAGTGTAGAATGTCGTTGTTGCGCGACTTTATATTCGCCTTCCCCTTGTCCGAATTGAAAAAAATATAGAAGCATGAAAAAGAAAGAAAAGAAACAAATGAAATTTGAAAAACAAGAAAAATTCCAAGAAAAGAAAAAGAAAAATATATATATGCTTCTTGTTGTAACACCCCGTTATTTTCTAGGTCAATTATAAGCTTGACTTTTCTACTTTTATTTAAATCGGGTTTTTAAGTTGGAAAAATATTTTTAATGTCATTATAAATATTAAAATTTTTAGGGTCATCTTATAATAAATCGGTTTTGATTTTCTTAAGGTGGAACGTTATTTTATAAACCGACTTTGTATCAGATTTGATTTTGAGTCAAACACAATAAGGAAAGAAAGAAAAAAAAACGAAAGTATATATATATATATAAACACCCCCGTACACCCCCTGCTCATTCATTCATATTACTTCAAACTCTGTATTCTGCCACACACTTTTCCCTACGGCCTTGCTTTCTCTCTGATTTCAAACAACCGACCTCTGTCGGAAAATCGAGTACGTTTCTACTTTATCTAATTTGTAAGTCTCTTAATTAATTAATGTATTTGCTTTTATAATTAATGGATTAATTGTGGAGTAGGTCAAAATCTATTGAGTTCTATCGTTTCCTTTTTGTCTTACTCTAATTAAACCGTTTTCTCAACCTAACCTAACGATTTTGCAAGTATTTAACCTTGTGTTGTTTTAACTACTCCGTTTTCATACAATTTCGGGTAGATTTCGCTATTCAATTAGTTATTATGGTCTCGATAGTTGTTGACCCGTTTTTAGCCTGAGGAGTTTGATTAAGTGTGAGGGACGCGGGATATTTGTTGGCCTGAGTAATAGTACGGAATAATTAAAGTATGTGAGGTTGGTCAGAGGGTGAGTATATGGCATGGAGGGGGAGATGAATATTGGGAAGTTTGCCTTGCAACTTGGCATTAACATTATAAGGATTCATGATTTCTGTGAGACGAAATTTTTTATATTTTATGTAAAGTATTTTGGGTCTTGTGAGGCGGAGAGAGTATTAGGATAGATCTAGTGTATTAATTAGACAACTGTTGACCCAATTTATATTATTTGTAGTTTGTGGGTTCGAGGAGAAAGAATTTTTGGAATAATACTAGCTGAGTTGTGACCGTCTTGAGAGGTAAGGACGTTTTGACCTTTTCACCTTTAAGTAAAGAGCATGTTCGGTTTAAATTATATTTTCGAAATGGTTTTATAACTATTTTGTCAACGATGAATTTTTATGATATTCTTGTAATATTTTGGATATTGGAACTTTGTGACAAGTCATATATTGGAATTATTTTGGTACAATTTTGGTGGTTATAACAGACTCTGGGAGCTCTGTCGGTCTATGAGATTAAGGCGCGTCTGAGACGTCCCTGGGACTTCGTCTCGAAATTGAACTCCTGGCCCGAGTTGTGTTAAGTGGGGTTTCCGGCCCCCACTTGCTAGGTAGTTAGACTTCCTCCTTTGGCAGCCTCATCCTACTAACTGCCCAAATGTGAGTAGTGCACACTATAGTAAGTCTAGCTAAGCATAGGTGATACTTCTAGACTGTGCAAAAGGGTAGGACCTTGGCACACAGGTGGAAACAATATATTTTGGTTTTGGTTTTGACTACTGTTTTCACAGTACCTTTGGTTTGGTATCGAGACAATGATATTTAACTCTGATTTCAATTTAATATAAATTATAATTATTATTATTGTGTTACGTTTTCAATATAATATGTTTTACTCAGCTTTGCTGACGTCCTTTTGTTTTGGGTCGTTCCCCCACTGGAACCTGTACCTATTTGTGTTTTGGGTACAGTTGATAGGTACAATTAATATGCTGCATGGGTGCATTTGGTTTGGGATGCTGAGCGAGGAAGGATTTTATTATTTAATGTTTACCTCCAAACTATTTATATTTATGGTGAATTTTTGGGTTGAAGTTGTTTTAAACCGTTTTGGATTTTGTGGGACTTAAGTCTTCCGCTGCAACGTTTTCATTTAATTATTCATCAGATTTATATTTCTTTTTAATATTTATAATATTCTTTTGCCTTGCATTTGGCCTTGTGAGCTAAATGCAGAGTAACGGCTTTAAATTTTCCTATTTTATTCTTTTATTTTGATCGCGAAAATTTAGGGCTGTTACAGTTGGTATCAGAGCAATAGGTCATTCCCAAATATTTTGCAAAATTTGAAATGGTTTAAAAAAAAAATTCTACTTTACTAATTTTTAAAAAAAAACCTTTCGTTTTAAACCGAGAGTGATGGGTGGATTGGGTGCATTGCATACGTATGAATTATTTTATTTATATATGTATGTATATTTATATTTGTCATGTTTAGTACTGTTACTATTATTACCTAATTGAACAGTGATAGAGATGAATGCTACTTGCGTTAATATTTGTGATTTATGATTGAACCTTCTTATATTTGGACTTAATAGAATATTGTTTATATCTATAGTAATAATGCCTCCACGAAGAGAAAATGAAAACAATGATATGGTCACTATGATGGCACAATTGATAGCTCAGAATGCAGCTCTTCTCCAAGCTGTGCAACAAATGACCACTGTTACCCAGAATATGAATGATGGAGTTGAGAATGAGAATGATCCTACACCCACTGTTGCTGGAATGTCTGAAGCGGTACAGAAGAAGAAACCGCCGACCTTTACTAGGAAAGAGGATCCTAATGAGCTAGATAATTGGGTTAGAGAGATGGAGAAATTTTTCTAGTTGTAGGTTGTCCACATGAATTTCAGACTAGGATCGCTGTCTTCTATCTGAAAGAAGAGGCGGACATTTGGTGGCAGACCGTTAAAGAGGGCTTTATGAAACCAATTAGAATAAGAAATCCTAATGGCACCCACACACTGTATGATAAAGACTGGGATACTCTTAAGGAAATATTAGAAGCAGAATTTTTCCCAGAACATGTGAAACATCAAAAATTAGCTGAATTTGGAGACCTAAAGCAAACCGATGAGATGAGTGTGAAAGACTTTTATAATAAATTTGTTGAACTTAGTCGTTTTGCTAAGAAGCTAGTGCCAACGGAGGGGATTAAAGCATCTAGGTTTGAGGATAAGTTACATTGGAAGATTAAGGGTAGGTTTGCTGGAGAGACATTCACTTCATTAAGAGATGTCTATGCTAGGGCCGTTAATATTGAGAGGAGTAACCATAAGATGGAGGTTGAGATGGGAAGTACTGGGACTAAGAAGAGGGAGTTTCAGGGGAATCAATCCAACAACCCAGCAAAGAGAGGGAATTTCAATACTAATAATAACACCCAACACAAGTCTCGATCTTTTGGAGGGAATGGGAAGGAAGAAGGTAATAGCTGGAGAGGTAACCAGGGAACAACTAATGACTTTACCCCACATTACTATTGTAAGTTATCCAAGGGAGATCACCCAGGCGTTGACTGTCAAGGAAATAAGGTGGCATGCTACTGGTGCGGGAAGTTAGGACATCGAGAATTCGAGTGCAGGAACAAGAAGGCAGGGAAACCTCGTGCTACACAATCTGCTAGTGCTAGTGTAAATCAGAATAACCGATTTGAGGGTCAGGGGAACACACAGAATTTTGGTAGGTCCACAAATAACAATAATTTTAGGAATTCAGCTCCGACTCAGATGACCACTACCACACCTAGTAAACCCGCGGGCCAAGTAAATGCTGCACAGAATAGCAAAAAGCCTACTGGGAAGCTTTATGTCATGAATAGAGAGGAAGCCGAAAACACAGACATCCTTTCGGGTAATTTTCTACTGAACTCTATTTTCGCTCATGTTCAATTTGATTCTGGTGCATCTCACTCTTTTATTTTAACTAAGTTTGTGGATAGAATAAATGTTGAACCTATTGAAATCGTGGATGATGATTTTGCCATGCTACTTGGGTAACATCAATTAATGATAGCGCTTGAGGATTTACCTAAGATTATATTTTCTACTAGATAATGCCATTATGAGTTTACTGTGATGCTTTTGGGTTGACTAGTGCACCTGATGATTTTATGGACTTAGCAAACCGAACCTTGAAGACTTTACCTAGATAATTTTATTGTGATATTCATTGATGACATAGTGATTTATTCAAGAATGAAGAATATTGTGAGGAATATTTACAGATTCTCTTGGGTATCTTGAGAGAAAAAAAATAGTATTTGCTAAAAAAATTTGGAGGTGATTTTTGGCTGACTCGAGTAAATTTTTGGGAATATTATATGTAAGGATGGGGTGTTAGTAGATCCTGCTAAGGTTAAGGTTGTTAAGGAGTGACCTAATCCGGAACCTGTGACTGAAATTCGTAGCTTTTGGGCTTAGCTGGTTATTATAGGAGATTTGTGAAGGATTTGTCCAGAATAGATAGATTAATGACTGCACTGATGTAGAAAGTCATCAAATTTCATTGGGATGAGGGGTGTGAGGAATCGTTTCGAATTTTTAAGGAAAAATTGACCATTGCTTTAGGATTGACCTTACCGGATGAAAATGAAGTTTCTGAAGTTGATACCTATGCATTTAAGAAGTGATTAGTTAGTGTTTTCAGCAGAATAAGAAAGTGATTACTTATGCATTTAGGCAGTTGAACCTTTATGAAGAAAATTACTCTACTTATGATCTAGACTAAGCAGTTGTAGTAGTTGCCTTAGAAATTTGAAGACATACTGTTGGGGACCACTTAGAGTTTTTTTGATAGTAAATTTTAAGATATATATTTATCCAATTGGAGCTAATCGTGAGATAAAGGAGCTGATTGGATTTGATCGAGATTCAGTAATATAAGAAATGCAAATGTGGTGGTCGATGACTTGAGTAAACTTTTCCTCATACAAATACCCTCATCTTTTTGTCTAAGGTGAATTTTTCATGCTTCGAGGACGAAGCTTTATTTTAAGGTGGGTAGAAATATGCATGACTACTTGTTTTTGTGGTAAACTAAGCATGTTTTTGTGTGATTTCATACTAATATCTATTTATTGGTCACAAATATGAATATTTTGGCTATTATCGATGCTTAATAAGCCCAATATCATTGGTTATTGGTTATTACTTGAAATTGACTTGTTTACATATATTTGTGGTTTGTTTGTGCTCAACGCACATATTACTTGATTGATTTTGTGCTTTACGCACTTGTAAATTGGTTGAACTTGTAATTTTCAAAATTTTGAAATAATTTAAATATTTTTTGTCCGACATGCTCTTAACTTGGCAAGTGATACTTTACCTTAGAGGAGTATGAGAATTTTGGTGGTTTCGAACTTTGGTATTATATTATGGAATTAGGTGATCTTATCTTGTGGATTTAGGTGGTCGTGAAGTTGTATACTTTGAAATTTGAGGAATTAGGTAGTTATGGATTTTGAGGATTTAGAAATGTGAGATATCTTGAAGGCTGTGTTTAATTTGACGGATTTTGGATATATGTTGTAAATAATTTATTTTGGAGGTATATGAAGAGAATTTTGGTGGATTTTGGATATATGGAGTGAGCGGGTCATTTTGGACGTTTCTGAGTAATGTGAAAATTTATTTTCAAGGATGATTTTAAACTTCGAGGATGAAGTTTTGTTTTAAGGAGGGAAGTCTGTAACACCCCGTTATTTTCTGGGTCAATTATAAGCTTGACATTTCTACATTTATTTAAATCGGGTTTTTAAGTTGGAAAAATATTTTTAATGTCGTTATAAATATTAAAATATTTTGGGTCATCATCTTATAATAAATCGGTTTTGATTTTCTTAAGGTGGAACGTTATTTTATAAACCGACTTTGTATCAGATTTGATTTTGAGTCAAACACAATAAGGAAAGAAAGAAAAAAAACTAAAGTATATATATATAAACACCCCCGTACACCCCCTGCTCATTCATTCATATTACTTCAAACTCTGTATTCTGCCACACACTTTTCCCTACGCCCTTGCTTTCTCTCTGATTTCAAACAGCTGACCTCCGTCGGAAAATCGAGTACGTTTCTACTTTATCTAATTTGTAAGTCTCTTAATTAATTAATGTCTTTGCTTTTATAATTAATGGATCAATTGTGGAGTAGGTCAAAATCTATTGAGTTCTATCGTTTCCTTTTTGTCTTACTCTTATTAAACCGTTTTCTCAACCTAACCTAACGATTTTGCAAGTATTTAACCTTGGGCTGTTTTAACTACTCCGTTTTCATACAATTTCGGGTAGATTTCGCTATTCAATTAGTTATTATGGTCTCGATAGTTGTTGACCCGTTTTTAGCCTGAGGAGTTTGATTAAGTGTGAGGGACGCTGGATATTTGTTGGCCTGAGTAATAGTACGGAATAATTAAAGTATGTGAGGTTGGTCAGAGGGTGAGTATATGGCATGGAGGGGGAGATGAATATTGGGAAGTTTGCCTTGCAACTTGGGAATAACATTATAAGGATTCATGATTTCTGTGAGACGAAATTTTTTATATTTTATGTAAAGTATTTTGGGTCTTGTGAGGCGGAGAGAGTATTAGGATAGATCTAGTGTATTAATTAGACAACTGTTGACCCAATTTATATTATTTGTAGTTTTCGGGTTAGAGGAGAAAGAATTTTTGGAATAATACTAGCTGAGTTGTGACCGTCTTGAGAGGTAAGGACGTTTTGACCTTTTCACCTTTAAGTAAAGAGCATGTTCGGTTTAAATTATATTTTTGAAACGGTTTTATAACTATTTTGTCAACGATGAATTTTTATGATACTCTTGTAATATTTTGGATATTGGAACTTTGTGACAAGTCATATATTGGAATTATTTTGGTACAATTTTGGTGGTTATAACAGACTCTGGGAGCTCTATCGGTCTATGAGGCTAAGGTGCATCTGAGACGTCCCTGGGATTTTGTCCCGAAATTGAACTCCTGGCCCGAGTTGTGTTAAGTGGGGTTTCCGGCCCCCACTTGCTAGGTAGTTAGACCTCCTCCTTTGGCAGCCTCATCCTACTGACTGCCAAAATGTGAGTAGTGCGCACTATAGTAAGTCTAGCTAAGCATAGGTGATACCTCTAGACTATGCAAAAGGGTAGGACCTTGGCACACAGGTGGAAACAATATATTTTGGTTTTGGTTTTGACTACTGTTTTCACAGTACCTTTGGTTTGGTATCGAGACAATGATATTTAACTCTGATTTCAGTTTACTTTAAATTATAATTATTATTGTGTTACGTTTTCAATATAATATGTTTTACTCAGCTTTGTTGACGTCCTTTTGTTTTGGGTCGTTCCCCCGCTGGAACCTGTACCTATTTGTGTTTTGGGTACAGTTGATAGGTACAATTAATATGCTGCATGGGTGCATTTGGTTCTGGATGCTGAGCGAGGAAGGATTTTATTATTTAACGTTTACCTCCAAACTATTTATATTTATGTTGAATTTTTGGGTTGAAGTTGTTTTAAACCGTTTTGGATTTTGTGGGACTTAAGTCTTCCGCTGCAACGTTTTGGATGAGGTTTTTGGATGGACAGTTTATATTGTGTAGCTGCGACTACTGGTCTTAGCACCACATTCCCATACGTGCTCTAAGCACAATCCATTTTATTCTCTCACATACAAGCCACCCTTTGTAAGTCCTTGGCATGTACTATGGTCCTGATTGGTGGAACACGTATTTGATTGGGGAGATTGATTTCATGTTCGATTGCATGCATATTTCATAAGTCGAGTAAGTTTCTTTATTCTTTCTTATCTTCACATATATACTTGCCCGTACTTAAGAGTGTCGAGTGACAACCGTAAGAAAGTCCGACATTATTGGTCTTGCAAGATTGAAAATTTGGCAGGCAATTGTTTGATTATGGCATGATTATTGATCTCATTACATTCTTGAGCATTACTTGCTTTCTCGTCGGTTTGAGTCGATTTTAGGAGAATAATTGTAATTCAGTTTTGAGTCGTGTTTCACATCACTTGTCCTCATATGTATATCTTAGTTGTTTGCTTGAGGACAAGCAAAGGTTTGGTTTGGGGGAGTTTGATCAACGTATTTTATTGTCCCCCGACAACCGTTTTTGAGCTTTTCTTCTTCCTAATTTATATGCTTAATATCGATTTTTATTAGAAAGTCGATACTGCCGAGTCTCGTGCTATTTTGCAGGTTAGGTGCAATTTCGAGCATATTTAGGAGTAATAACCCGGATATCCAAGACGAGAACGGAGGACGAGAAAGAAAACGAGAAGCCGAGAAGCAAATAGAAGCTCAATCACGAGCTCAGCAATACCCACTCGATCGAGTGGCGCTAAGCACTCGATCGAGTACCTTATATTCAAGCCCAACTGGACTGCATCAAAGTTTTGTGTCGATTCCTTCTTTTTAGCCCAAAGACGAACTCGACTTGGAGCAATCACGTATCCACTCGATCGAGTGGCACTGCATGCACTCGATCGAGTGCGTCTGACCCGGGCCGCGGATCAGATTTTAATTAATTAGAATTTTGGACCTGTTTTGTTAGTCCAACTGATTTCTTTTAAATCAGTTGGAGGAGGAATTGTCAGGCTATGCTTTTTCATATTATCACAACATACGTTACTTTTATTTTTCTTAGTAGTGAAGTTTGCGCTTTTATCGTCTTTCTTCGCGAGATACATCGAATCCTGTTCTTCCCTTTTCAGATCTCAATTTGTTTGGTATCGATACTCTTAATTTTAATTTCAATTTTCTAGTTTTAATTCTTGTCTTAATTCGTTCTTAGTTTTTATAGTAAATTTAATTTCAGTCTTGCTTATTATTTGTTAGTATAGAATTATTATCGTTTCTCGTAGTTTAATTTAATTTCCATTCATCATGTTTAACTGCAATTCATATTTTGTTAGTTCAATTACAATCATTATGCGCAGCTAAATTTTATCTAGGGTTTAGGGGGATCGATGGGTATTAATTGGGTTATAGAAAATTGACCTGTCTCTGATCATATGAATTGTCGCCTGAATGTTGTTTTAATTCTGATTGATTAATTACTGGCCATGATTAATTAGTTAGTATCACAATTAGGACTTTTTTCCGACCGGGTTAAGGACTAATTAGGTCACGACATTTTGGGTAGACTAGCTTAATTCTAGCGACCGCAGGTTAAGTTTAGTTCTAAAGTTTGTAGTAGTACTGACCGGTCCTACACCTTAGACAGTTCGATTGTTGACCTGTTATTTGACTCCCTAACCCGATTGATATTCATTGTGAACCTAAGACCCCAGACTTTTTTATTATTGATTTACCTTTTAGCAGTTAGTTGTCAGCCTACCAAACAACCAGAAAACAGTGACCTGTAGTCTTAAGTCTAGACCTTAGAACAAGCATTTAAGCCCGTCTCCTTGTGGTTCGACCCCTACTTCAATATCTGCATTAGTTAGTGGACCTTAGGGTATCTTTGATTAGGGATACGACTACCCCTGTCACGTCTAAAAAGTCGGGCACAGACTAAAACAAAAACAAACAAGGCTTGACGTTTGATGCCCATGAAACACACCTTTTAAGACAAGCAAAATAACAATAATGGAACAATTACTAATCGATATTGATAATGCACACTCGATTACGAAACAAACATAAGAACCGCACTTAACCTAAACGCTGCCCCCGAACGCGTAATAAAGCAATTTGAACCGAACTAATCTAAACAAACTCTGAACAAGACTCAAATACATAAGGATCGAGACAAAGCAAGAACAAACTCGAACAAGATAAGACAAACCCGCAAAATAAAAAATTAACTAAAACAAATAAGCAAACAGCAATTTTCTCGCCTAATGAGTCTTAGTTATCCGAAACCCGAAGGAGTCTGAAACCTCCACAGCATTTTGATTCGAGTGGATACCAACGCCCTCGAAGGAGTCTAAAACCTCCACAACATTTTGATTCGAGTGGATACCAACGCCCTCGAAGGAGTTTGAAACCTCCACAACATTTTGATTCGAGTGGATACCAATGCCCTCAAAGGAGTCTGAAACCTCCACAGCATTTTGATTCGAGTGGATACCAACGCCCTCGAAGGAGTCTGAAACCTCCACAGCATTTTGATTCGAGTGGATACAAACGCCCTCGAAGGAGTCTGAAACCTCCACAGAAATTTGATTCGAATAGATACCAACGCTCTCGAAGGAGTCTGATACCTCCACAACATTTTCATTCGAGTGGAGACTGACGCCGTCGAATGTTTTATTTGGTCCTAGGGGTCAGAGGCATCCCGAAAGACATCTACTCGAGTGGAGACTGACGCCCTCGAGTAGTTTATTTTGTCCTAGAGGTCAGAGGCATCCCGAAAGACAGCTACTCGAGTGGGGACCGACGCCCTCGAGTAGTTTATCTTGGCTTATTTTGTCCTAGGGGTCAGAAGCATCCCGAAAGACAAGTGTTCGTGTGGAGACTGACGCCCTCGAACATTTCTGCTTAGCTTTATTTCGCCCAAGGGGTCACAAGCATCCCGAAGACGATCGCTCGAGTGGAGACTGATGCCCTCAAATGTTTTATTTCATCAAGGGTTCACAAGCATCCCAAAAATATTTGTTCAAATAAAAGTCAACATATCTGAACATTCTCTGCACTTACGCTTAACGCGTCACCTACACACGAAAACATTCAAAATTGAGCAAACTTTTAAATAAACCGAAGAAGACAAAGAGTGCGCGCGTGAAGAATCGAGAACGAGGTGTCATGCAACGGCCCGGGCCCAAGAAAGCAACCGCAAGCAGACATGTCAGGTACGATCTCTAAGCCTTGGCTGGCGAGCCTCAACACGTAGTCCAACGAACTTAAAATGACCCGACCGGACAACCACCAGGTCGTAATCTTCGATTGACCTGGGCGGCTATACTTTGACTTTTGCCTTGTCCAAACCTCCGTCAAAGTGGGGGCTTCTGTAGACACATAGCTTTGGACCTGGTGGCTGCAGAGGTGCCCAACAAACACCCGATGACGATAGGACTGCAACGCGACATGGGTTCGCGATGTTTTAGGTAGTTTTTCTATAGAACAGATCAAATAAATTACTCGGACAAATTAAACTAACATGATGGCAGTCTTAGTCGTGTCGTTACGGTCGCATAGACACTAATTAGAGTCAATTCTGACACCGGGACCCCGAGTCAGTCCCGAAACTCGATCCGAGTCAGCACCGCGCCAAGCGAACCACGGGATGCACACCCGAGGCCCACTTAAACCATGGTGCTAGGTCAAGATGGAGGAGCCTTAAGCTCCAAGATATGAATTATACACCCGCTCCATGGTTTTGGAAAGTATCAAAATCGTATCTTCAAAACTCCAACCGTCCCACCTCACGTGCCTTAGATTCCCCACGCCTGAACCTAGGCGCCTGAGTCTTGGTGCGCCTCAGGTCAGGCGTCCATATGGGCGACGAGGGCCGAAAACAGCTATAAATACCCCCTCCCCCACCTCATTCATTCGGACACACAATTTCATTCTTCTCTTCTCCATCCCCCTACACTCTCGCTAAGGGCTCGCACTCCGACACCCGAGGCAAACGATCCACCCGACGCATCTTAAGCAGAATACTAGGTAAGGTATACCACGAGAATGACTAATATCCGTATTATCGCGTTAAAACTGATTTGCTAATACGTATAATACTACTACTCTCTACTCTCCTACGTGCATCTCTTCATGGCCTGCCTCTCACGTGAAATGGCATGAAAAGAATGTGACACAACTACTTTGACGACAAAACTTACATGTCTTTAAACAACCGACGTAGCAAAAGGTATAGGGTTAAAACAACGGATGTTACAGTATTTCCACCACAACAAAAGAACTAGGTTATCAGCCCACCGATTGATTAGTAGAGGCCTTTATAGTGCGTGCGGGCGGGATTGGGTGTTGACATTTATTGGATGTTGGCTTCCCAATTGATAAGTGTAGTTTGTAGTGCCTATTTTGTAGTGTTTTGGTCCCATTTTCCATGTGGAATCGCTCCTTGGGAGCGGTTTATGGGCTACTTATGCTTCCTGTAGTTCGTTTCAGGTTTCCGAGACCGCTCATGAAGAGTTGGAGCGAATCCGACTCGATACATACACTTTTTGGAGCCAACGAAGTGAAGGAACGATCACTCGATGCCTTGGAATCGACCCCGAGACCTTGGGACCCAATCCCG
Source organism: Agrostemma githago (assembly GCA_958450325.1). Lineage (NCBI taxonomy): Eukaryota > Viridiplantae > Streptophyta > Magnoliopsida > Caryophyllales > Caryophyllaceae > Agrostemma > Agrostemma githago. Next base: position 35,296,683 of record OY288256.1, read on the forward strand.
AGCCTCCTAGACTCGATCCCGAGACCGGAGATTCGGTGAGAAGCCCATGAGAAGCAAGGAGGGACAATAGAGAGCATATTGGAGGCCTACAGAGCCTTCCCGACCGAGACCAAGTGCCATCTCGGTCGGGAAGAGGTGCACGTTTAAGGAGGCTGCTGTGAAGAGCCGTCTCGGCCGAGACCAACCTTGTCTCGGTCGGGATCAGCCCTTCCCGGCCGAGATGGGGCCGTCTCGGTCGGGACGAGGGTGCTGGAGCCTGTGTCCTCTTGTTTTCTTCTCCCTTGTTATTGTAACCCTATAAATACTCATCCTCTTGTATTCTTATGTTATGTTAGACACCTCTCCTAAAACCCTAGACTACTTTAGGTTAGATTAGATTAGATTAGTGTAGATTAGTCGGTAATTAGTTGTTAATCCTAGTTTAGTCTTATATTAAGGGAATTCTTCAAGATCCATTCAAGATTGACAACCTTGGGTGTTTGTTTTGGGTTTTCTTCATTAATGCAAGTTTTATTCTTTCTTCTTCACTTGTATGGTAATCTTCTCTTCCTTTTTCTCTTAATCTTTGTTTAAGTTATTCAAGTTTCAATCTTTAGTTCTAGATTATTGTTTTGTTCTTCATACTTATTAGTTTGTTTATGTTTGTTTTTGTTTTCTCATGTTGATTCATCTTGTTCTTGTTAGTTATAGTTTGATTATGTTAGAGTAGTGTTCTTGCTAGGGTTAGTAAGGTGATTAGTGTGTTAATTGAATGACTAAGAGATTGTTAGAGATTTTGGTGGAAGATTTGGGTTTCCTCTTGGTTAGGTGCACATCACATGTTTGTTGAAATGCTTGATTGACTAGTAGATACATATACTTGTTCTTCTTGCCTTTCTCTTGTGGGTGATAGTTTGTTTGTGGGTTCGGTTCCCTCACTAAGTTGCGAGAGCCCGGTGAGGACGACTAATAGGTCGTTCTAAGTAGCGAGAGCCCGGATGCGACCTAGGCCACCATAGCGCGCTAGTAACCCCGTTTGTCATGTGTGTCGCCGAGATGGGTTCTAGGTGGAACCTCTAGGTGGGTCTAAGTTGCGAGAGCCCGGACCAACCTAGATTACCCTACTACCTCCTTCGTTCTAGTTATCCCTTGACCATTCCGTTACCCCTTTGACCCCGACCTAATCCTAGCCCGTTTTCCTTAGTTGTTTTCTCCGTCTCCTTAGCCATAGCCTTAGTTTTCTCCCCTCCTATCATCCTAGTTTAGTTTAGTCCGTTGACTTAGTCTAGTAATCGGGTGACCTTAGTCTAGACTATACATTACCATCCCCGTGGATTCGACCCGACTTGCCCTATCTACCGTAGGAATAGCCGGTTATATTATTGACGGTTGGGATTCCGCGACAAATCCCTCCCATCAATTTGGCGCCGTTGCCGGGGACGGTGCTAGTTTGGACTTTGTTTTCCTATTTGCTTGACTTTGTCTTTTATTTTGTGTTTTTCTTTTTTCTTTTTGTTACCTTGGTTCTTGTGTGTGTGAAGTTTATTTCTCTCTTGTCTAGTGCCCAAAAAGCACTAGGCTTCTCACGTTTGTTCTTAGTCTACAGTTTGTGCTTAGAGGTGGTGATTATCTTCTTCTTGCAACTCAGAGCCGCTTAAACGGACGGTTGCTAGAATGAGTGGTTTCCAACCGGGTATGAGCTACGATTTTCGAGCAAGCATGGGGTTTGATCTAAACTCCACACACTCGGAAGCCGATATGAGCTACTCCTCTTCTTCCATGAACCAAAGCTATGACATGATGACTCCTAATCACTATCAAGCTTCTTGGGGGGATCAAGACGGGTATGAACTTCAAGGTTATGAAAATGGCTACCAACAAGTGAATGACTATCACTCCTACGATCACGGTGGCTATTACTCAAGCTATGATTGTGAACCCACCATGTTCAATCAAGATTCACCTTATGGAAGCCAATACCCCCAAAACCCACCATATTACCCTCCACCCCAACCACAATATGAACCCCATGACCCACAATACTACCAATCACCCCAACCTTGCTACGAACAATATGATGCCCCACCCCTTGGGCATCATCAAGATTTTCAAGGAGCTTTACAAGACCCCAATGATCACCAATCGCCCGACATGGAGGTGTTTCAATCGCTTCTTCAATTGCAAAAGAGCAACCAAGAAATGGCCATTCAAATTCAAAAACAACAAAATGAATTAATGGCCCAAATTCGAAGGGGAAACGAGGCGAGGAATGCTCAATTAAATGCATTATCAGTTCAAACCGTAATGTCTTTATCCCGAGCATCACAATTAGATGAAGGGTGCCCACTTGAGAAAGAGGAGCAACCTAACCATGAAGCCGCCGATGTAGTTCCCTTTGGAGGAGAGATTTGCTTTGAAGAACCTCAATCGTCTACCCAAAAAGAGACAGATGAGGATATGACCCTCGACGAAGGCAACATTGGTGAGGAATTGGAGGAGGATAGTGAGTTGGATGGGTTGGTAGAATTCGTGAGGTTGTTAGGTGAGATTGATAGCCTCGAGTTGCCCATGTGCGATAATGTTGATAAGCATCAAGAGCCCCTTGCTAGTACACCAAGCGATGGTTTGGAAGAGATTGAAACCGCCGGTAGAAGTTTCGATTCTCTCCTCCAAGATGATGTGGGGCCAAGTGATGAAGATGGGGAACCACAACTTGAGGAAAGTGTGGGGGTGTGCAACAAGGAAATGGGGCCAAAACCGCTTCTTGTGCCTTGTTTCTTGGAGATGAAGCTTGCTTGTGATTGGAGACGATGCTTAGGGAGGAAGAGGTCGGTGAAGCTCGTAGGATGGATAGACCCCGGAGACAACTTTGATGATGACGTTGGGTCTTGGGATTCCTACTTCTTGCCTCCTCCTTGGAGGCCGTGGAGGTTGGCTAGGCTCGAGCGCTTCTTGGGCCTTCACTATGATGTCGGTAGCGCATTCGACTTGCTCCTCCATGCCCTTGAGGGCTATGGTTGAAGAATGGAGTCCACCATCCTAGGTTTGACGGAGTTCCTAAAGAACCGTCATGTTGTATATTCCCCCTCCCTCTTCCTTAGAGTACTTGTGCTTGTATTTGTGTGTTTTGTTTCTAGGGTTTGTTTGTTTTTGTGCAATTCTTGTAATTGTTTTGGTAATTTGATGAGCGATGTGAGGGAGTGAATTTGATGTGTACTTTGAGTTTATTGTTATAAGTGAAGTGAAGGTGACTCCTAGAAAGGAGTGGTTAGTGATAGAGCTTGGATGGTGAGTAAGGGAGTCGGTTTTTGGGGTCATGGGAGTCATGGAGCCGTCCCGATCGGGACGAGGGTGCCAAAAATCGAGTCCTCTAGAGTGCCATCCCGATCGGGAAGGAGGCTTCCCGACCGGGAAGGGTGTGTCTTCCTGACCGGGATCATCCATCCCGACCGGGATCATCCCCTAATCCTTTTTGGTGCTTCTTCTTCGACATTTAAGCCCACCCAACCATTGTATACCCCCACCTAACCTCCCTACCTTCCTTTCTCATATCATACCACCCATGTACCTCATTTACATACCTTAACCTCATTTCTTCCTCACTTTAGACCGATATTCACATCAAATCCCACCCCCTCGCACCATTACTACCTCTACCATGTGGTTCTATCAAGCTTGAAGCGGGATAGCAATGATGAAGACAAGCAAGTGCCTATATTGATCGATGAGACGATGGAGCGAGTGAGTTACTAGCCGATCGGCTTGGGTAACTATCCTTACTTTTCCGTCTTTTGTCGCTTGTTTTCTCTTGTTTTCCCCCTTCCCCTTGAGTCATGGTATCTTGGTGGCCTTCGAGGCCTCGGTAGTTGTTGCTCCCGACTCTCGATGATGTGACTACATCGAGAGTCATTTTTAAACCAAATTTTACAAGATTTTCACTTTCTTTTTTAAGGATTTAGTCGGATTTAGGCGGAATCCGGGCTAGGTGACTTGATTACACCTAGCCCTCCCCTCCCATTTCCTTTTATTTCCTTCTTTTATTTCTTCCCCCATCCATATCTTATTCTCGTCTCGGCCCATGGTGACTTGACTACACCCCGGCCGGACACCTTCTACCTTTTCTTCACCTTATTCTTTGATTTTTAGCTTTATTTTCGTAGTTTCTTTTCTTTTTCTTTTGTCTCTCCGCACACTACAATTGAGCATATGTGGACATTTCTCGGTTTAAGTGTGGGGGAGCGATTTTCTAGCGTAGTTAGTTTTATTTTCGTAGTTTTTTTGAAAAAAATCTTAAAAAAACCCTAAAAATTTGAAAAAATTTCACAAAAATCAAAAAGATTTTCTTTTGTGTGTTTTCATTTTGTGTCTTTGTGTCGTGTTTTTGTCGTATTGTGTGTGCTTGCCTCCCTTTGTCCTTATAGGTTGCTTTAATCGCCGATGACTTTGGAAAGCTCTAAAGACTTCCGGTAACATCTTATCCCTTTTTCTTCTTTATCTCTTGTGGAGTTTGGAGGAGATTGTGATGTTGTGTGCTCGGGTGGAGCTTTGTAAAGTTGTGGTTGATTTGGTGGCTTGTTTGGAAGATCGGGGTGGTGTTTGTGTTGTGTATGTGTTCGTTTTGTTTTGTTTTTTTGTTTTTTTTGCCTTTGTTTCTTTTTCTTTCGTTCGTTTTCGTCATGTCTTTGTTTTATGTTGTGTTGTGTGTCTTATGCGTAAACCGTTTTCGAAAACCCGGTTTAGAGGCTAGTGTGTGAGTGCTTACTTTCCCTTCCTAGTAGTATAAATCGAGTCTTGGACTTTACTCTAGTAGAATGACCCTAAACCAATGATTTCGTTGGTCTTTTACCTTGAGTCCACCTAGCTTACTAGGGATTTACTACGGGATTTGCACTTTTGACCATTATGACCACCCACGGTGTGAAAAGACCTTGGTTACCGAGTCTCGTCTCTTAGGTGACCGTGTTTAGGATTGTTTGATTAGTCCAAGTTCTCCACTTTTTGTGGGTTAGAAGGGAAGGGCTCGTCCCGACTTACCCATTCATCTACCTCCTACACATACCCACACAAATAAAATGCAATTTGTTGAAATTCCATCTTTCTTGTTGCAAAAAAAAATGCTTACAAGCCAAATCAAGCCAAAAGGGCAAAGAAAAGAAAAGAAAGAAAAAAACAAAAGAAAGAAAAGAATGAAGAAAAAGAAAAGGCACAAAAGCCAAAAAAGAAAATAGAAAAGAAGAAAAAGAATGGCATAGCAAAACAAAGCAAAAATGAAAAGAAAAGAGGAAATGCCAAAAGAAAACTCGACTCACAAAAAGAATCCCAACATCTCAAAGTAAGCCTTTTTCCGACTTTTGCCGTGAAGAGCCTACCAAAGGACCGAGTCCCTAGGAAGGATGATAGCGGCATTAGTCGGTCTTCCCTCATTTTGCATTATTTCCACCTTTTTACTTGGACTAGTTAGGCTGTTTTGGACACGGGACGACCCTCTTGGCTCACGCTAAAGGGGGCGGGGTCTCACTTACCTACAGCGTCGATTAACACCGTGGTTCTTCACTTTCCACTCCGCCGATCGTCCCGTAGTACGTCTTTAGAAAGTTTGGAGGACCTAGGTAAGTTACCAACGTTTTTGTTGCTTTATCGTCATACTATTAGGGTTTAGTCCACCTTGGTTTGTATTGCTAGCTTTAGAACGTTGTCACTTGCCTCGAGTCCTAAACCGGTGCTTCTTTCACCGCTTTTAGAGGGAAGCGATATTTTTTTTCTTTTGGGTGCAACCGATTATGTGTTTGCTTGTGTGTTTGTATGTTTGTGTGTTTTGTGTCCGGTTGCATCCGCGGTTTTGTCGCAAGACCCCACTTACCTTGCGGAGTGCACTTTTCCTCTAAGTGTACTCGCGTGAGTTGAAAGGGCGTAGGGTGCGCTAATACCCACTCGGATAGTTTAGTAGTTAGTATGTGCTTACTCGAGGGCGTTAAGTGTGGGGGAGTTGATAAGTGTAGTTTGTAGTGCCTATTTTGTAGTGTTTTGGTCCCATTTTCCATGTGGAATCGCTCCTTGGGAGCGGTTTATGGGCTACTTATGCTTCCTGTAGTTCGTTTCAGGTTTCCGAGACCGCTCATGAAGAGTTGGAGCGAATCCGACTCGATACATACACTTTTTGGAGCCAACGAAGTGAAGGAACGATCACTCGATGCCTTGGAATCGACCCCGAGACCTTGGGACCCAATTCCGAGCCTCTTAGACTCAATCCCGAGACCCGAGATTCGGTGAGAAGCCCATGAGAAGGAAGGAGGGACCATAGAGAGCATATTGGAGGCCTACAGAGCCTTCCCGACCGAGACCAAGTGCCATCTCGGTCGGGAAGAGGTGCACGTTTAAGGAGGCTGCTGTGAAGAGCCGTCTCGGCCGAGACCAACCTTGTCTCGGTCGGGGTCAGCCCTTCCCGGCCGAGATGGGGCCGTCTCGATCGGGACGGGGGTGCTGCAACCCGTGTCCTCTTGTTTTCTTCTCCCTTGTTATTGTAACCCTATAAATACTCATCCTCTTGTATTCTTATGTTATGTTAGACACCTCTCCTAAAACCCTAGACTAATTTAGGTTAGATTAGACTAGATTAGTGTAGATTAGTCGGTAATTAGTTGTTAATCCTAGTTTAGTCTTGTATTAAGGGAATTCTTCAAGATCCATTCAAGATTGACAACCTTGGGTGTTTGTTTTGGGTTTTCTTCATTAATGCAAGTTTTATTCTTTCTTCTTCACTAGTATGGTAATCTTATCTTCCTTTTTCTCTTAATCTTTGTTTAAGTTATTCAAGTTTCAATCTTTAGTTCTAGATTATTGTTTTGTTCTTCATACTTGTTAGTTTGTTTATGTTTGTTTTGGTTTTCTCATGTTGATTCATCTTGTTCTTGTTAGTTATAGTTTGATTATGTTAGAGTAGTGTTCTTGCTAGGGTTAGTAAGGTGATTAGGATGTTAATTGAATGACTAAGGGATTGTTAGAGATTTTGGTGGAAGATTTGGGTTTCCTCTTGGTTAGGTGCACATCACATGTTTGTTGAAATGCTTGATTGACTAGTAGATACATATACTTGTTCTTCTTGCCTTTCTCTTGTGGGTGATAGTTTGTTTGTGGGTTCGGTTCCCTCACTAAGTTGCCAGAGCCCGGTGAGGACGACTCCTAGGTCGGTCTAAGTAGCGAGAGCCCGGATGCGACCTAGGCCACCATAGCGCGCTAGTAACCCCGTTTGTCATGTGTGTCGCCGAGATGGGATCTAGGTGGAACCTCTAGGTGGGTCTAAGTTGCGAGAGCCCGGACCAACCTAGATTACCCTACTACCTCCTTCGCTCTAGTTATCCCTTGACCATTCCGTTACCCCTTTGACCCCGACCTAATCCTAGCCCGTTTTCCTTAGTTGTTTTCTCCGTCTCCTTAGCCATGGCCTTAGTTTTCTCCCCTCCTATCATCCTAGTTTAGTTTAGTCCGTTGACTTAGTCTAGTAATCGGGTGACCTTAGTCCAGACTATACATTACCGTCCCCGTGGATTCGACCCGAATTGCCGTATCTACCGTAGGAATAGCCGGTTATATTATTGACGGTTGGGATTCCGCGACAAATCCCTCCCATCACCAATACGTACCCTCACCCCTTACTCAGAATCGACGGTTTCCGGATGTCCGAAACCATTGGCAATGAGAGTCATTCCAGGCATGGAGTGCTTAAGGGTACAAGTCTTTATCTTTAGGTCCCGTGCCACTCAACTTTGAGCCGGCAAAGGATCAAAGTTGACTTGAACGGTTTCCGAGTCCACATAATTGACTCGGTGACGACTTCACAAATCGGCAACGAATTCAGTTCACCAAAAAGATTGCCATTCCAAACAAATCGGCCTTTAAACATTTACAACCACGACTCGATCGATTCCAAACGGAAACACGGGTGCCCCCACCCGTCTAGTACAAGTCTGGATCGTCATCCGAATCGAGGTCTGACACATCGCCCCGTACGCGAGATCGGACCGGCCCCCGATCGAAGTTTCTGGTTATGTGACATTCTTCCAAACAGGCCACCTTCAACCAGGCTAAAGATGGAACAAGCCATGAATGATATGAAGGCTATGTTGAAGACTTTGGTCAACAAGGTGACCGATGCCGAGACTCATTTGGTAGCGATAAGGGTCGCTCAAGCGGCTACGAATGCTCGTGTGGCCACCTTATAGCAAGGGAATCCGGACTCCGGGCTCGCAGAAGAGGGTCCGCTGGCTGACTTAATCAACACGGTACATAGGCTAGAGGAACAGGGGGTAACAACATCCACACGGAAAACTCCCGTGTTTATTCTCCTATAAACGACAAAATGCCCGCTAATCTGAACCTCACGGGCTTGCCAATGTTCGAGGGGATCGAAGATCCGTTGCTCCACATTCGTCCTTCAAGGAGTTCATGGCCATCAAGAGGGTAGATTCTAGCATGTTCAAGAATCTATTTGCTGCCTCCCTCGAAAAGCACCCAAGAGCCTGGTACTATAGGCTAGACCCCAAGAAATATCCAACTTGGGATGATGTGTCCACGGAGTTTGCTCGGAATTATGCTGACAATACCGAGATCCAAACAACCATGCGCACTCTGGAGGTTATAACCCAAGAGCCCAAAGAAGAGTTCACAAAATACCTCCAACGATGGAGGGTCGAAAGTGTCAAGTTAGTCGACAAGCCCACCGAGAAGACCCTGGTGGAAGCTTTCGTGAAAAACATGCTTCCGCCCTATCAGATTCATCTCCGGTACGCCGTCATACCCAACTTCACTACCCTAACTGAAATGGGTATGAGATTTGAAGATGACCTACGACTAGAAGGCCTAACTGAGGCTTCTAGCAAAGCTTACGAAGGGGCTTCTTCCTTGACTAAGACCCCCACCGCGGTATATTCGATGAGGTTAATCTACTAGATGCCCAATCCAAGAAGAACACCCCACCTCGGGTATTCACCGACATAGGTACTACCTATACTTACACCATGCAAAGGCTCTCATCCAAAGGCCTAATCCAACCGATAGGCCCAACTCCGGAAGTCCCGATCCATAGGCGTTCTAAGAATTATGATGCCCAAGCTCACTGTCAATACCATAGAGGCAACGAGCACGATACCGAGAAGTGCTGGAAACTGAAGCACCTTATCCAAGATTTGATAGAAAGTGGTAAGATTTCGCTGCCCGGGAATAAGCCGAGCAATAAGGACAATCCTTTCAGTTCCCACGCCATCTTTACCGGGGAAGTGATCGACTGCTCTCACCTTATTTCCCCTTTTGCCCCTCAAGTAAACGGTATTTGGTTCGATGATCTGGATGATGTGTACCTCTCAAAGGGGAAGTTGTCCCCATTACTAGTGAGGAAATACAAAAGGCTAGGGCTAAGGCATTAGCTAGCTATCACCTCTGTAACAGCCCAGATTTTCGATTATTTAAATTAATAGATAATGCGGAAAGTTATCTAAGTCATTCAATTAAAGTTATATCAGAGTGTAAATAAATCCGAATCGCTACGGATCCTTACAATAAACGACTATTAATTACATAGTCTTGATTCACCAGTACAAAATATAGATTGTATTTTTATACTGTACTAAACATATTATTAAAATATCTCGCTCGATTCCCCCAATGTCTTTGAGCGGAACAACAACCAAACCATTCATCTAACATCATCTTATACACATAAGACAATCATGTGAATAACCAACAATATGCTTACAAAAATATTAAAGGACATCACTTAACAAATAGATTTCTTTAATTCAATTAACCAACATGTGAGGTGATGAAAACAGTAAGGTTTAGAAGATAGGACATTGACAGCCATTTGATTTAAAATCATTTTTCACGTAAACAGATAAACACCCGAGTCGTGGCTCCTAGTATCCCCGCTACATCCTATTGGTTTGCATCTCACCAATAGAAGTAAACGTGTTACCGACTCGTAGACCGAACCGATCTTATGAGGTTTAATTTACATCTCACCCATAAGGCTCAATTGGGCCTGAACTTCAATTATGTTATACGTTTATTCAGACGGGGCTCTGGGCGAAACGAAAGCCGATGATTACATTCTCTGCACCAACAAGAGGGAACCCGCAGTTTCCAGAATCCTATTCTGCCCCCGCTACCTAGCTGGTAATACTGATCAAGTACTTGTCTATACATGCGCACATACCCTACGCAGACTTTTGAACCACAACTGATCTCACTGCCGTAGGACAACTACCTTAAACACTACGTCGACTCTCGGACCACGGCCTCTGAGTCTGCTTTTCATTACAAGTGCAATCGAAACACCACGAATGGTAGAATCCAACACAAGCTATTCGTCCCAGACTCGCATCGTAAACTTTATATAAAAGTCGCCCGTGAACAAGTAGTACATTATTTGGCGACCTTTAATAATTGGTCGGACTCATTTGAAATAGTCAAATCCTTTAATACTTACTTTCAGTGTGACAACATTATACTTTAATCATCAAGTGTCACCCAAAATATTATATCCCAAATATCGTATAACTTGTTTTAAAATAGTAATTTCTTTAAATCAAGTTTTATATTAAAGTAAAACTTAAGGTATAATAAAATATTATTTTAAAGTTTATAGTTTCTGAAAAAGATAATGTAAGTCATACTTAGTCGATTTACAAAATTTGAAGTAAAATCATTTTTTTTAATATTTATGAATGTTGTGTAACAATTTTGGAATAAAATAAATCCATTTACTATAGAAAATGTAATTTATAAATTTCTACCTATATAAAAATAATAAGTGGAGTATTATTAAAATAAAATATTTTGTAGGTTACTAATTTACTCTATTATTATAATATATAAACAAATGTAAAAGTATTAAAGAAAATTAAAAATATGACCAAAATTACAATTATATAAAATATATGCAAAATATAAAGTACATAGAATAAATATACATAGTAAATAGAATTAAATAAAATAAAATGAAAATGATATAAATAAAATTTATTACTTTAAGTTCTTTTATTCATTTTCTCAATTTTTCATATAAACAGAAAAGTAAAGGTGATAAATAAATTAAACAAGTGATAATTTAGTTAAGTTAAATTTAGTCATAAACAAAATACGGATTACATAACATGTAACATTTTGTATATATGCTTAAGTGAATTTAGTCATAAATGAAATATAACAAAATTTGAATAGCATATAACATTTTTTTTTGAGCGAAAGAATAATTCATTAATAGAACGCCAAACGGCACTTACAACGAATACCTATAATCGCAATCAAATCTAATAAAAACCAAAGAAAGCAATTTTTCTTATAAACTAAGGATCTCAAGACATGATTAGACAATTCGGCATGACCTCGCATTGCTATCTTCTTGCATCTTTTGTTGAGGGGATCCTTCGTTTGATTCAGAACTATAGAAAACTTACCTTCTATTGGTCTCAAAGATCGTTGACAAATTATTTGTAGACATTGAATAGACGTGCGACGAACCATCAACAAACTACCCTTGTCAATAAGAATAAAACTATGCCCTATAACAACGTAAGGGACCGAAACCTTGAACAAAAAGACGGAAACCTTGAAATGAAGGATGAAACTCCCATAAAAAGAGAGACTTTTATTGAATAAGATAGTGAAAACCATACTAAGTAAGTGAAAATTAACCAATTTTGGGTACTTACCATCAATTAATTATCGATGGAAGCCCCGGATAAAAGATGTTGGCTAGGGTTTTCTTTTTTGGGAGGGATGGTGCATATAACATTTTTATATATAAGTAATTTAGTCATAAAAAATAAGCCCAAATATTTAGCTAAGCAATTTATTAAGTTAGTTACATAATATACTTATATATATAATATGTTGTTAGAAGAAAAGTTTGGTTACCTTAATTGCTATTACGGAGTATCTATTAACGTTATTAAGAATTAAAGGTTGTCAGGTCAATAATATGGTCTACGTTAGGAAAGTCGTATCCTCCCCCCTTTTTAAAGACATTTTCGGTCGAAATGATTTGGCCCTTAATACGATTCCAGAAAAGTGATTCCGTCAGACACTAGGTAACTCCTCATTCCCGATGTTCCAATTATAGAGAAAGATGAGGGAGTAAATATAGTATGTAGTACGGAGTATGTAGTATGTAGTATATAGTATAGTAAGTAGTATAGTAAGTAGAAGTAGTGTAGTACGTTGTAATGTAGTACATAGTAGTAAGGGGTAATAGTAGGTAGGCTAGTAGGTATAGTGAGTGTAGTGTACGAAGGATGGGCAGTGAGTATGTGTATATGTTGTAGTGAGTATGTACACTGTCAACTTTTTGTCGTAGTGAGTATGTGTAGTGAGCTCATGTCCGTTTATCGTACAAACGTCTTTCTTTCTTTCTTAAAAAGTTGAAATATAAGATTACAAAATTAAAATAATGGAAATTGTAAAATTTATTTTTAAAAAGGAATTTGTGAGACGATAAGTAAAAGAGACGATAAATAGTATTATGGGACAATAGTTATGAGTAATCATTATTTTAATAATTCGATAAATTATTTCTAAATTTTTTTACGAGACGAGAAAATGTCAAAACGACAAGTCATTAGTAAAAATATTTTCGAGTTTTAAACTTTATTTAACGAAAGATAAATTATTTAATAATTCTATAAATAAATTCCCATGTTTTTATAGAGGAATAATTTTTAGTTTAACGAAAATATAATATTTTATTCACGAAAATAATTTTTCAAGCGTTAAACTTGGTTTAAATAAATGTTTAAAATTTTAACATTATTTGAAAAATATGGGGTGTTACAACCTCACTCGCTCCGGTCGTCCCTACCAAGCTACTAGCTCTAGGGACACCCCTCCCTCCATGACTGTCACTGATCAAGTCAGGACGGAAACCGGCTCGGAAGAGCCAACTACTGTTATGACTCTGGTGAAAGAGCTAAAGAAAACCCGAGTTGACCTTACTATATGGCAGCTCCTAGTCAGCTCACAAGAACATCGGGAGGCACTTACTAAGGCTCTCGATCAAATCATGATCGACTCAACCACTACCCCCACTGAAATGGTAGCTACGGTCATGCCCTACCTCAAGGGCAAGCTCAAGGAAAAAGGTCCGCTCATTACCTTCTCCGAGTCTGATCCACCACCGTTCGGGGCTTCCCACAACTTAGCCCTGTACATCACGGTGATATGCCGGGGGAATATCTCCCGATGACCCTGATAGATGATGGGTCCGCGGTCAATGCCCTTCCTCTAAGGACTGCTAAAGCCCTCGGTATTACCAAGACTGACTATATGTCGACGACTCAGACCATCCAAGCCTTCGACGGGAGCCCAAAGTTTGTAGCCATGGCTATCAAACTGACCATCATCACGGGCCCGGTCGAGAAGGAACTTGAATTTCAGGTGGTTGATGTCACCTCTTTCTTCAACCTACTCTTGGGACGCCTATGAATCCTCTCCGTTAAGACCGTATCCTCTACCTTGCACCGTAAAATCAAGTTGCCTCTGTGTGACGGGATTATTACCTTAGAGGTGACACCAATGATTGTGGCTAGCTGCAATGCCACGGGTCGCCTTGGTACGAACCTTTGGGGGTTCGATTTTGTGGGGATGATCGAGGAAGACTTCCTCTTCCAACCTTACTTTACCACCAGCGTCGACACGATGCTGCAAAATTTGGGATACTTCTCGGGGGCCACCTCCAGGCCATATCTCCCGGCTGCAAAGATTATCGAGGTCCTAAAGGATGAAGACTCCTATTTCGGCCTAGGGTACGCCATGACACCGGACGATGTTGTCCGAGCAGGCATTGAGAAGCCCTGCAATATCATTAAGGGCACCAACTTGAGCCGTTATAGCCCGAGGGTGGCCGACTACTTCGTCGTGCTGGTATTTGAGGTCATCCAGGTTGGTCTATATCAACCAACCGTTACGCATCCCGGGAACAAACCGGTCCGAGATTGTAACTACATTCCGGATGATATATTTACCCTCATCCAGTCGGAATCCAATGAGGATGCCAACAATGCTGAGCCCATGCTGGGGATGCTAATTGGGGAAGACAAGACCACCCCGACTCCTAAGGAGGATTTAGTGAATCTCATCCTCCGAAGTAACAGGTTCGACGATATGAAGCTGATCTCGGAAGTTGGCTCCGAGACCGGGAATAGGGCATGGAGGAAGACCGTCAAGTGGTGGACTGACAATCAAGCCCGGGTCTACAAGCTGATCACCGGTGAAGGAGACATGCTTGATACCAATTCTGAGTCCGAGTCCGAGTCAGAGTCTGAGGTCGAGTCTAGGGGGTCCGGTGATAGAGTCCAACTTTTAACCCCTCTCCCTTTAATCACTCCCGCTGGTGCCTCGGGGTCTGTCTCGAGAGCACTTCCAATTCTGCCTCTCACCAACGATCAGCTGATTGCTCGTTTTGTGCCGTTTTCAAAATTTTCTATTAATAATGATGACCGTTCTGCTTACGACTTGTCTTATTTTAAAATGATTTTGGTTTCGAAAATATTTTATGCAATGACATTGAGAAACCCGACGAACAGGTACCCTTGCCTCCTCATCTGATCGAGCAACTAGAACAAAGGGAGTCCCGGGATTTAGAAATCGAAGAAACCGAGTCCATCAATGTGGGAACCACCTTAGAGCCTCAGATGCTTAAGTGAGGGTTATCACTAGATCCCGAGGAGAGACAACAGTTCACAAGCCTCCTCCAAGAGTTCAAGGATGTCTTTGCATGGTCCTACAAGGACATGCCGGGGATAGACCGAGAAATAGCCGAACACCACATACCAAACAAAGACGGGTGTAAGCCGGTTAAGCAGAAGCTCTGCCGAATGAGACCCGAATGGTCTCTCAAGGTCAAAGAAGAAGTCGACAAATAGTTCAAAGCCGTCTTCATACAAGTGTCCGAATATCCGGACTTGGTTGCAAACATCGTGCCGGTACCTAAAATGGACGGTAAGGTGCGCGTATGCGTAGATTTTTGGGATCTTAACAAGGCAAGCCCGAAAGATGACTTTACATTACCACATATCGACATACTAGTGGACAACACCACTGATCATGCCTTTTTATCTTTTATGGATGGATACGCCGGGTACAATCAGATCAGAATGGCAGAGGAAGATATAAGTAAGACCACCTTCACTACACCTTGGGGTACTTACTGTTACATTGTCATGTCATTCGGCCTTGTTAATGCTGGAGCAACTTATCAACGAACCGCTACGACCTTGTTACACGATATGATGCACAAGGAAGTAGAGGTCTATGTCGACGATATGATCGTCAAATCCAAGAGCCGAGACGGGAACATCATTGCCCTAAGAAAGTTCTTTGCCTGATTGCGCAAGTACAACATGAGGCTGAATCCTCAAAAATGCGGCTTCGGGGTAACCTCAGGCAAATTCCCGGGTCACATCGTTAGCAAACGAGGTATCGAAGTCGACCAGGCAAAAATCAAAGTCATCACCGAGATGAAGCCTCCTGAGACCAAAATAGAAATAAGGGGTTTCATCGGTAAAGTTCCATACATCACCCGGTTCATATCCAAACTAACCATGGTACGCGAACCGATTTTTAAGAAACTGAAAGTGGGTGAACGAAAGCTATGGGATGATAAATGCCAAGCGGCTTTCGACAAAATCAAGGAGATTCTATCCTCTGCGCTGATCCTAATGCTACCTCAACCAGGCTTGCCTCTCTCGTTATATCTAACAACTACTGAGACAGCCATGAGGGCTATGGTAGCACAGACCGTTGATTCGGAAGAAAGTGCCATCTACTATATTAGCAAGAGATTCCTAGAGTATGAATGAAACTATACCATGCTCGAGAAAACATGCCTATCACTAGTCTGGGCCACCAAGAAGCTTCAGCATTACATGCTTAGTCACGAAGTGCAGGTATTATCCAAAATGGATCCCATCAAATACCTATTCGAGAAGCCCATCCTCAACGGCAGAATATCTAGGTGGACTCTAATGCTGGCAGATTTTGACCTTAGATTTGTGCCGCTAAAAGCTATTAAACGTCGGGTGGTAGCCGAGTTCCTCGCTGATAGCCCCATAACTGAAGACGGACTCACCTATACTTGGTCCTTCCCAGATGAAAACATATTCCATACCAACGTAGAAACATGAGATTTATATTTCGATGGCGCTTCCAATTTTCAAGGATTTGGAATCGGGATTCTTCTACTCTCACCAAAGGGGGATCATACCCCGGTATCCATCAAACTGGATTTTGACGTGACTAATAACACAGTCGAATATGAAGCATGCATCCATGGATTACAAGCCGCCGCCGATTTAGGAGTCACAAATCTTCGGGTACACGGCGACTCATCTTTAGTCATCAATCAAGCGCTCCAATAATGGAAAACTCAGAACGCCAACCATGGGCCTATCACGCGCGAGTAAGGGTTCTCGAAAAACAATTCCAAAAGGTAGAATACATATACCTACCCCGGGAAGAAAACCAGTTCGCAAATGCACTTTCCAAATTGGCATCTTTGCTGAATATCCCCGATCAGCTAACCAGCATGTCGATTAGCTTTGAAAGACGATCCGAGCCGGCATATGTCCACGCTATTCAAGATATTGAAATAGCGGATCCTGAACCTTGGTATCAGGCTATTCTAACCTACATATCAACATGAGAATTTCCTCCTGGAACCGAAAACCGGGACAGGAAAGCCCTGCGGAGGTTAGTTGCCCAATCCGTACGGATGACGAACAATTGTACAAAAAGACAGCACAAGACGCTCTCCTCCAATGTATCGACAAAATAAAAGCCGAGAAGGTTATGGCCGAGGTACACGACGACGACTGTGGTCCACATATGAACGCCTAGATGCTAATCCGAAAGATCATGAGGCTCAGATACTACTGGAACAATATAGAAACTGACTGCCAACAGTGTGTCAAACATTGTCATAGCTGCCAGATCTTTGCTAATGTACAACATATGCAATCATCCCTATTATACATCATGACATCACCATGACCATTTTAACATGGGGAATTAACGTAATTGGGAAGGTAAACCCTTCAGGGTCGGGAGGTCACTGTTGTTTCATCTTGGTAGCTATCGATTGCTTCACCAAATGGGTCGAAGCCGAGTCATATCGGATCTTGAATGCTAAGCACGTCACCCAGTTCATCAAAAAAATCATATGTCGGTACGGAATCTCGCACGAATTCATCACTGATCACGGGACCCACTTCCAAGCAGAAACAACAGCTCTGTTAAACAAACACAAGATCCAAAGGCATACGTCTTTGCCTTACCGTCCCCAAACCAATGGAGCGGTAGAGGCAGCCAACAAAACAATTATCACCATACTTAAAAAGATGGCCGATAATTACTGGGAATGGCCCAAAAAAATACCTTTTGACCTATGGGGATACCGAACGCCAATCCGTACTGTAACCAGTGCAACCCCCTTATTATTTGACATACGGGATGGAAGCGGTTCAACCAGTCAAGTTGGAGGTACCACCCCGCAGGATTTTACTAGAAAGCCAAGTACCTGAAGCTGATTGGGTCCAAGCACGGTATGACTCGTTGGTCCTTCTAGACGAACGACGGTCCCGTGCCCTCAACAACATTCAAATATATCAGAAAAGAATACAACGGGCCTCCAACAAAAGAGTCAGGCCAAGAAATATCAAGGAAGGGGACTTAAAAGTAGTCTAGGGGGAAAAACCCTAGTGAGAGAGAGAGGAGGGAGAATGGGATTTGGAGGCTCCGGCACGATGGCCAAGGCTCCGTCTGCCTCCCCTACTCCGATCAACATCACTCGGCGGAAAAACAAACGGAGTACTAAGGAAACAGGAAACACAAGTAAGGAGAAAATTCGGAAACCTTCCATGGACGTCATATTGAAAGAGAGATCAATACAAGACGTTATGGGAGGAGTGCCAACATACGATCTTGCAGACGATGATCAAACTGAAAACGATATGGCTGCTAACCAGGACGCTGAAGAGACAATACCAGAAATAAACCTAGAGGCTGTTAGGGATGAAGATGATGGTGGACAGTGGTTCACCATACAAGGGAAAAAATCAATTCCATGCTCTAAGGAAGGAACAATGCTACAAATTACCCAAGAGGACGTACAACCCAAATTAGATTATTGGAAGAATGCGATATATTGATTCATAGTGGGTGCTAACCCACCATGGCATATCCTCGAGGGATTCCTGAAAAGAATCTGGAAACACCACGTATTAGATAAAATCTCCGTCTTACCAAATGGAGTTTTTCTCGTCAGATTTCAGAAGGAAGAAATGAAGAACGCTGTCCTAAGCGCAGGATATTTCCTATTTGACAACAAGCCAATGATCCTCAGACCTTGGAGTCCTGACGTAGACCTGAAGAAGGAGGAGGTCAAGGTCCTCCCTACATGGATAAGGCTTGTTGATCTGCCCTTGAAATTCTGGGGAGCACGCCTCCGGAAAATTGCTGGTTTGGTTGGGCCTTTTGTGCAGTCGGACGATGCAACTACCCAAAGGACTAGGTTGGGATTTGCCAGAATCCTGGTGGAAATAACCATCGGACAGGATCTGCCAAATTGTATCCAATTCAGAGATGAGAAAGGTGACATTATCTCCGTCCGGGTGGAATACGATTGGAAACCAGTGCTATGTACTGGTTGCAAGAGGTTGGGTCATGAAAAGAGTGATTGCAGGGCGGGTGTGAGAAAATCTATTGCAACATAGACGAAGCCTAAACAAATTTGGAGGCCTAAAGTGCAGGCTCCATCCATTTCTGAACCTGCTCTACAGCAAACCCAAAGGAATACTAGAGACATAGAACCACAGGCTCTCTCTATCAACTACACTACTGGTTCATCTAGTACTACTAAAGATCTTACAACCAGAGATGTCACTCCGGGACAAATGCTTGCTAATAAAAACACTAACACTACCAGTATTCTTAAACAACTAGACGATAAAGCGAACTTCAGTCAGATTGTGTCCTCTAATCCTGGTAAGAAGAAAGACGATAAATTAGGTGACTCTAACTCCAATCCTCTCTTATGAATTTAGGTTTTTGGAATGTTAGAGGAATGAATAAAAGGAAGAAACAAACAGAAATAAACAAGTTTCTCTTACAGAATAAAGTTGGTCTTTTTGGTTTGCTCGAGACTAAAATAAAACCAGGGAACCAAAATCAGATTGGCTCTTGTGTGTTCAACAATTGGAGCATTGTGAATCATGCGCATAAGCATCCCCGGGGAAAGATTTCGACTCTATGGGATCCTTCTCAATGCACGGTTACTCGTCTCTACTGTACTAATCAACTCATACATTGCTACGTGAAAAAGGTTTCGGGTGAGTCAGTATATGTGACATTTTATTATGCGTTCAACGACATTCAGGAAAGAGTCCCTTTGTGGGAGGATTTACGTCATATCGCATCTAAGATTACAGGACCTTGGATGGCGGGGGGAGATTTTAATTGTGTCCTCCAACCTGATAAAAGGTTAGGGGGAAATTTCTTACTTGCCGAAGCCATGCCCTTCCAATCATGCATTGACGATTGCGAATTAACGGATAGCGCTACCTGTGGTTCATTCTATACCTGGAATAAAAAACAGAAACCAGAGGACAGAGTATTCTCTAGATTGGACAGATGCTTGGTGAACCACGACTGGGTGTCTACCAGAGAAAATTATGTGGCACATTTCCTCCCGGAGGGTCTCTTCAATCATTGCCCATGTCTTATTACGAAGGGAAGAGATGATATTGCTAGGAAACGATCGTTCAAATACATCAATATGTGGAGTAAAGCTCCAACCTTTAAATCCATTGTCTATGAAAGCTGGCAACAAGAGATCAATGGTTCTAAAATGTTTTGTGTTGCTAAGAAGCTGCAAAGACTAAAAAAACTCCTTAAGAAGTTGAACAAAGATCATTTCTCGGACATTGAGAAGGCAGTCGATATTGCTCAAACTGCTCTTTTCTCTATTCAAAAAAGACTTCACTCTTCTCCCCACTGTGCGGAGCTTCGGAAACAGGAGGAACAAGCAGCGAGTAACTTTTCCAGAATCCATGACGCGCGCATGGATTTCCTAAAGCAGAAAGCTAAATGTGAATGGTTAAAGGATGGAGACCAAAACACAAAAAATTTCCATGGAGCCTTGAGAAGCAGGAGGAACACTAATGCTATCACACAAATCCAAGATGTTAATGGCACGACTCATACTGAATTTGATGGGATTCAAAAAGCCTTTTGGAGTACTACACGCAACTTTTGGGGGATAATAAAGCTGTAACTCCAATTAGCCGGAATGTCATTCACCAGGGGCCGATCTGCAATGAACAGCAATGCAATTTACTGGAGAGACCGATCGATTATGAAGAAATTAAAAATACCCTTTTCAGTATTCCGGATGACAAATCCCCCGGGCCCGACAGCTACTCGAGCAGGTTTTTCAAGGACAGCTGGGACGTTGTTGGTCCAGAAGTCATTGAAGCCATTAAAGACTTATTCTCTTTTGGCCAAATGTTGAAACAAATCAACACTACTTCCATCATGCTGATCCCCAAGAAGGAGCGTCCCTCATCAGTTTTACAGTTCAGGCTCATAGCCTGCTGTAACATAATTTACAAGACCATTAATAAGCTGCTATGCTCCTGACTTGCTGCTGTCCTACCGGACATCATTTCCTCTTCTCAAGGTGGATTCATTAAAGGTAGGAGCATTCTCGAGAACATCCTCATTTGTCAAGACATTATTCGATTATACAACAGGAAAAGCGTCTCTCCTAGATGTATCTTTAAAAATCGACCTCTGATAAGTGTATTTTGTAGTGTCTATTTTATTGTGTTTGGTTCCTTTTTACCTTGTGAAATCGCTCGTGGGAGCGGTTTCTGGGCTACTCATGCTTCCTTTAGTTCGTTTTAGGTTCCCGAGATCGTTCATGGAGAATTGGAACGATTCCGACTCGTTTCATACACTTTTGGAGCCAACGAAGAGAAGGAACGATCACTCGGTGCCTTGGATTCAATCCCGAGATCTTGGGACCCATTCCCGGGCCCCTTAGACTCGATCCCGAGCCCCGAGAATCGACGGGAAGCCCATGAGAAGCAAGGAGGGACCTTAGAGACTATAATGGAGGCCTACAAGGTCCTTCCCGGGCGGGAAGAGTACCCATCCGGACCGAGAAGGAGTGCGTGTTTGCATAGGCTGCTGTTTAGGCCGTCCCGACCGGGAAGGATTGCCCATCCCGACCGGGACCAACCCTTCCCGACCGGGATGGAGTAGCTATAACCGCGTGACTTTCTTTTCTTCTCCTTCACTCTTGTAACCTTATAAATACTCCTCCATTGTATTGTTTAAGCATCTTACATTACCATACCTTATTATAAACCCTAGATAGAGTGCCTCCTCTCATTAGCTTAATCTTTTCTCTAAACTTTTGTTAATCTTAGATGAATCTAGTTAATTAGTCTTGTATTAAGGGATTTCTTCAAGATTCATCCAAGATTGACAACCTTGGGAGTTTCATTTGGGGTTTATCTTTTCAATACAAGTTCTCATCTTTTGTTATCCTTGTTAGTAGGTATAATCTCTTTACTTTTGTTCTTTGTTTATTCCTTCAAGTTTTAATCTTTGATTATTGTTTATTGTTCTTGTTTGTTCATTATGGATGTTTGGATTATCATGTTGATTTCTCTTGTTAGTGATAGATTTAGTTTCATAATGTGTGAGTAGACTCTTTGTGGGGTTAGTAGGCGGATTAAGTGTGGAGTATGGGTGATTAGGGCTTGATTGTGGGTAAAGGTGAATCCTTTGTTGCTAGTCACTTATTGAACACTCAATGTGTTTGTTGAATTGCTTGTGTGGGTAGTGGTGGCCAATGCTTCTCATACTTGTATTCCTCTTCTCATTGTTTGACTAATTTGTGATTGAATCCTTGTGTTTTGGGTAGCATCTAGCATGAGTGTTCGGGTCTAGTCTTTGACACGAGAGTGCGGACTTTGGCTTTGGCGCGAGAGCGCAAACCGACCTCAGTAACTAAGAGACACCTATACCCTTGACCTCCCAATCATCTTACTACATTTGTGAACCCGACCTAACCCTACTCCTTCCCTTATTTGATTTATCCACCTCTTTAGCCATTTTCTCTAGTTTGTTAGTATCTTTAATCTCTTGTTGTTTCGATTAGTTTATGTTATACTTAGTTCATTGTTAGTCCACTTTCTTCACCTCCAACCATCTTAGTTTGTCAATTATCTTCTTCTTTGTGTTGTTTTGGTAGCCTAGTCTCGTTTTTAGGTCGACCTAGTCTAGACATTACATAACCGTCTCCGTGGACACGACCCGACTTACCCTAGTTACCCGTTATGAATAGTTGGTTATTATTGATCGGTGGGACCCACGGCAAAATCCTTACCATCAATTTGGCGCCGTTGCCGGGGACGGTGTATTGTTTAGACTTAGTTACCCTTCTTTGTGTTCTTTCTCTATCACTTTTGCATATTTTAGGCTTTTTCTTTGTTTTTATCATTTTCTTTCTTCTTTGTCTCCCGTTATGCTTGTTTTTTGTCTTTGTCTAGTGCCCATAAAGCACTAGGTGTTCTTACGTTTGTTCGAGTGTGTAGTGTATGCCTAGGAGGAGAGGCGATTTCTTTCTCCTCAATCCAGAGCCGGAAAGACTCTTTAGAGCCTTTCGCCAACGGACGATTGACCGGGTTAGAATCTCTCAACCAAGTACTAGCAATACCAATCAAGAACAAGCTCAAGGTTCTGACTTGAACGAGATATCTCGAGAGACGGCCGAAGGGAATTTCATCAATCCTTTCGGTACTTCTTGCCCTAGTTCTCCTTCTACATCTACATCAACACCGTCTACACCAACATCTCCCGCATATCCGATCATGCCTAAGTTCTCTTCTCATTCAACCTTTACGGAAGACGTTTTGCCCGGTCCAACCGTTTTACCGGAGGCAGATACCGACAACTTTGTGGCAAAAACGCAATTCATCCATTTGGTCGAAAGAAGTCAATTTAGTGGGTTACCAACCGAAGATCCTTATCAACACATGGAAACCTTTTCGGATTATTGCGATGCTATCTCACAAACGGGAATAACCCAAGACCAAATCCGGTGGGTATTATTTTCATTCTCTTTAATCGGTAAAGCTAAGCAATGGTTCAAGGGGTTAGACAAGGCGACTCTTGGTATTGATACTTGGAAGAAGTTAGCCTTAGCTTTCTACCAACAATTTTATCCCCCGGAGAAGACAAATCTATTGAGAGCCTCTATCACGGGATTCCAACAACGTGATGACGAAAGCCTCTACGAATCGTGGGAAAGATTCAAAGCCTTGATCCGCTCTTGTCCTCACCGTGGTCTATCACAATGGTTCCTAGTTCAACAGTTTTGGAACGGGTTATATGAAGACTCAAGGGCCATTCTCAACATGGGATCGAATGGAAGGTTTACCGAGGTGGATGATGACCAAACTTGGTCAAGAATCAAGGAGATGGCGGTGCACAACTCTCAATACTCAAGGTCTAGAAAGGCAAATCGAGGAGGAAGGCACGAGATCGATGCCATTACACAATTAAGCATTGATCTTGGGGCTCAACTAAAAACCCATATGGAATCTATAGACAAGAAGCTCCAAACCCATTTTGATCAAGGTCAAAGTGCAAGTGCCTCCCCCCAACATTCAATTCAACAAGTCAATGCTTTGGGAGTTGTATCTCCTACACCTTATTATGGGATGTGCGATATTTGCGGGATAGTTGGACATGAGCCTCTACATTGTCGGGGAAGTATTGAGCAAGTGAACGCCTTTCAAGCGTTCAAGCAAGGTGCCCCCTATCCTCACATGTTCCAAGCTTCCCATCAAACTTCCCAACAACAATCTCTACAACACCGTCCATATGTGCCACCTCCCTTAAGGGACAACAACCAAGGTTACCAAGGTTATATGGGCAACCCAAGGCCATTCAACAATTTCAAGCAACATAACCAAGATAACTTCAACAACAATCAAGGGTTCCAACATGGGAACTTCAATCAAGGTGGTTTCCAAGGAAACCAACACAACCAAGGACATCAAAACTACAACCATGGCAACAATCAAGGCCTTAATCAAGGCAACTCTCATGGGTTCCAAGGGAACCATCAACAACAACTAGCAACCCAAGGTAATCGACAAGAAAGCAAGCCAAGGAGCCGGTCTCCTATTCATGATTATGGTACTCCCTTAGCCCTCACCGATACTCCGCACAATCCACAATCTCCACCTAGAGATTTTGACATGCAAAAATCTATGTTGGATGTGCAAAAGAGTAACCAAGAAATGCAAAGAAGCCAAATGGAGATGCTAAGAAACCAACAAGAGTTCTTTGCTCATCTTCAAAGGGAGAACATAGCAAGAGATGCTCATATGAAGATGCTCGAAACCCAAATAGCTCAAGTTGCTTCGGGTAGCTCTTCAAGACAAAAGGGGCAGCTACCTCCTCAAGGTGAAATGGCGAAATTTGAGCATGTGAATGCTATTACCTTGAGGAGTGGAGCATTTTATGACTCCTTCGTATTTCCTAGTGAGCAAGTACCAATGAAAGAAGTTGTATCTCCATGTCAAGATAAAGCAAGTTCGGGAAATCCAATGGAGGAGCAACTTTTGTGGGAGATTGAGAAACCCCATGAGGACATGCTTCCCCCACTTCAAGGAAAAGACAGAGGTAAAGGGAAAATGTCATTTGAGAATTCCAACCTTAATGAGCAAGACAAGGTACATATCAAATTGCCTTTCCCAACAAGGCAAATGAGGACCAAGGTGGATGTTCAATATGACAAGTTCCTAGACATTGTGAAGAAATTGGATGTGAGTGTCCCGTTTACCGAGTTCCTTACTCAAATCCCGGCATATGGAAGATTCATGAAAGAAATCTTGGCTAGGAAGAGATCCGTCGACAAGGAAGAGACCATAGCGTTCACAAGAGTGGTGAGCGAGCTTATTAAAGGTTCTACGCTTCCCAAGTTGAAGGATCCGGGTAGTTTCTTGATCCCGTGCACCATAGGCAACTTCAAGATTGAGAGAGCACTATGTGATTTGGGTGCGAGTGTAAGCATCATTCCCTATTCCATTTGTGAGCAACTTGGGATGAAAGAGCTCAAGTGTACTTCTATTACACTCCAAATGGCCGATAGTTCACTCAACCAACCATTAGGGATGTTAGAGGATGTGCCGATAAGAATCGGGAAGTACTTCATTCCGGTCGACTTCCTCGTGCTTGATATGCCGGAAGATGCTATCACTCCCATTATCCTTGGTCGCCCATTTCTACATACCGCCGGTGCTATGATTGATGTGAAGAATGGTAGAATCACATTTGAGTTAGGCGACGAGAAGCTCGTGTTTGACCTCCAAGGCAACACCTCGCCTACTAATGGTGAATCTTGCAATATGATCCACGCCATGAATGACATCGATCTAGGGGATGAGTCAGGAGAAAGCTTGAAGAATAACTTCTATGGAATTGAATATGATGATTCCTAGCTTGGGGCGGATGAATGCCCATATCATGAGATCGAGGATAAAGTGCAAGGTAAGAAGAAAGTTGAGCCTCCCTTGGGGCCACATGAGGATAGATGGACGTTGGATATATACCGAAGGATAGAAAGTACAAGTTCAAGCCATTGAACTTAGTAGATCGGGATGCCCCGGGAACGTCGAGACAAGGTTGTGAAGAACCTTGAAGTGTGGATGCCTATACCACAAGCTTGATTGAAGACTTCGCAAGAGCCTTCTATTTGTTTCTTCGTGCTCTTGATGGAGATGGACTTGGCCAAGTGTTGTTAAAAAAAATGATTGAATAATGCACCATCCTTGGTTTGACGGAGTTCCAAAGGAACCGTCTCATTGTATATATCCCTTTCTTGTAATTCTTTTGAGTTTTTCTGAAATCCTTGTACTTTGGTATTTTGATGAGCGATGTGAGGGAGGGATTTTGATGAATGTTTTGAGCTTGTTTGTTAGGTGTGAAGTGAAGATGAATCCTAGAGAAGAATGGTTATTGATAGAGCTTGGACTTTGAGTTAGGGAGTCGGTTTTTGAAGCTTTGGACAAGCTTTTGGGGTTATGGAAGGTTGGAAGATCCATTCCGGGCGAGAAAAGGGCTTCCCGACCGGGAAGGATGATCCATCCCGACCGAGAAGGAGCCATCCCGACCGGGATGAGGCTACCAAAATTCGGCTTTTCTGGAGTGTCATCCCAACCGGGAAGGGAGCTTCCCGACCGCGACGAGGGTGTCATCCCGACCGGGACCATCCATCCCGACCAGGATGGTCCCCTGCTCCACATTTTGCCTCTTCTTCGGCATTCGAGCCCACCCAACCATTTTATACCCCTTCCCAACCACCCTACCTATCCTTGCCCATATCATATAACCCCTACACTCCATATACATACCCTCACCTCATCTTATCCTCACTACATACCGAGCCTCACATCAAATGCCACCTCCTTATACCTTTGCTCTCAAACCATGGAACCATATCGAGAATGAAGAGGAATAGCAATGACGAAGACTAGCTATGTGCCGATATTGAACTATGAGACGATGGAGCGAGTGAGTTGCTAACCCTTTCACACTTTTGTGTCATGGTGGCCCTCGGGGCCTTGGTAGTTATTGCTCCCGACTCTCGATGACGTGACTACATCGAGAGTCATTTCAAAATCCAAATTTACAAGAATTTTCACTCTTTCTTTGATTTTACTTTCTTTTTAGGAATTAGTCGGATTCGGGTGGAATCCGGGCTAGGTGACTTGATTACACCTAGTCCTCCCCTCCCATTTCCTTTTATTTCCTTCTTTTTATTTCTTCCCCCATCCATATCTTTTCTTGTCTCGGCCCATGGTGACTTGACTACACCCCGGCCGGACACATTCTACCCTTTTCTCCGCTTTCTTTTTGATTTTTAGTTTTATTTTCGTAGTTTCTCTTCCTTTCTTTGGTGCCTCCATACACTACGATCGAGCATGAAGACATTGCTCGGTTTAAGTGTGGGGGAGCGATATTCTAGTATAGTTTGATTTTATTTTCGTAGTCCTTTTGAAAAATCTTTAAAAACCCTAAAAATTTGAAAAAAAATCACAAAAATCAAAAAGATTTTCGTTTGTGTGTTTTCCTTTTATGTTTTTGTATCGTATGTTTGTTTTGTTGTGCGTGTTTTGCCTCCCTTTTTCCTTGTAGGTCGCTTAATCACCGTTAACTTTGGAGGGCTTTCAAGACTTCCGGTAACATCTTTATCCCTTTTTCTTCTTTATCTCTTGTGGAGTGTGGAGGAGATTTGTGATGATGTGTGCTCGGGTGGAGCTTTGTAAAGTTTGATGATGATTTGGTTGCTTATTTGGAAATTCAGAGTGGTGTTTGTTCTCTTTATGTGTTTGTTTTGTTTTGTCTTGTTTTGTTGCTTTTGCCTCTTTTTCTTTCGTTTCCGTCGTGTCTTCGTTTTGTGATGTGTAGTTGTGTCTAGTGGGTAAAAAGGTTTTCGAAAACCCGGTTTTGAGGCTAATGTGCAAGTGTTTACTTTCCCTTTCTAGTATTACGGAACGAGTCTTGGATTTTAGTCTAGTAGAATGACCCTAAATCAATAGTTTCGTTGGTCCTTTACCTTGAGTACGTCCACCTATCTTACTAGGGATTTACTACGGGATTTGCATTTTGACCATTATGACCACCCACGGTGTGAAAAGGCCTTGGTTGCCGAGTCCCGTCTCTTAGATGACCGTGTTCGGAATTGTTTGATTAGTCCAAGTTTTCCCCTTTTTGTGGGTTAGAAGGGAAGAACCCTCCCCGACTCAGCCATTCCCCTACCTCCTGCACATATCCACAAAATAAAGTTTCAAATTGTTGAAATCTCTTTCTTAGTTGCAAGAATAATTGCCTACAACTTAAATCTAGCCAAAAGGGCAAAGAAAGGAAAAAGAAAGAAAATGAAAGAAAGAAAAGATTGAAGAAAAAGAAAAGGCACAAAAAACCAAAAAGAAAATTCAAAAGAAGAAAAAGGAATGGCATAGCAACACACAAAGCAAAAATGCAAAAGAAAGAAAAATGCCAAAAGAAAACTGTCTCACAAAAAGAATCCCCACATCTCAAAAATAAGCCTTTTTCCGATCGTTACCGTGAAAAGCCTACCAAAGGACCGAGTCCCTAGGAAGGATGATAGTGGTAATGGTCGGTCTTCCCTCATTTTGCACTCTTATCCACCTTTTTACTTGGACTAGTTGAGCGGTTTTGGGCATGGGACGACCCTCTTGGCTCATCGCTAAAGGGGGCGGGGTCTCACTTACCTACAGTGTCGACTAACACCGTGGTTCATCCTTTTTCCATCCCGCCGATCGTCCCGTAGTACGTTCTTAGAAGGCTAGGAGGACCTAGGTATGCTACCAACGTTTTTATTGCTTTGTTGTCATACTATTAGGGTTTAGTTCATTTCGATTTGTATGATTAGCTTGGGAACGTTGTCGCTTGCCTTGAGTCCTAAACTGGTGCTTCTTTCACCGCTTTTTAGAGGGAAGCGGTATTTATTTCTTTTTGGGTGCAACCGATTACTTGTTTGTTTGTATGTTTGTCTGTTTATGTGTTTTTGTGTCCGGTTGCATCCACGGTTTTGTCGCAACACCTTACTTGCCTTGCGGAGTGCACTTTTCCTCTAAGTGTACTCGCGTGAGTTGAAAGGGCGTAGGGTGCGCTAATACCCACTCGGTTAGTAGTCTAGTTTCTTTTAGTTTTTAGTTAGTTGGTGCTTACTCGAGGGCGAGTAAGGGTTAAGTGTGGGAGAGTTGATAAGTGTATTTTGTAGTGCCTATTTTGTTGTGTTTGGTTCCTTTTTACCTTGTGAAATCGCTCGTGGGAGCGGTTTATGGGCTACTCATGCTTCCTTTAGTTCGTTTTAGGTTCCCGAGACCGTTCATGGAGAATTGGAACGATTCCGACTCGTATCATACACTTTTGGAGCCAACGAAGAGAAGGAACGATCACTCGGTGCCTTGGATTAAATCCCGAGATCTTGGGACCCATTCCCGGGCCCCTTAGACTGGATCCCAAGCCCCGAGAATCGACGGGAAGCCCATGAGAAGCAAGGAGGGACCTTAGAGACTATAATGGAGGCCTACAAGGTCCTTCCCGGGCGTGAAGACTACCCATCCCGACCGGGAAGGACTGCGTGTTTGCATAGGCTGCTGTTTAGGCCGTCCCGACCGGGAAGGATGGCCCATCCCGACCGGGATGGAGTAGCTGTAGCTGCGTGACTTTCTTTTCTTCTCCTTCACTCTTGTAACCTTATAAATACTCATCCGTTGTATTGTTTAAGCATCTTACATTACCATACCTTATTATAAACCCTAGATAGAGTGCCTCATCTCATTACCTTAATCTTTTCTCTAAACTTTTGTTAATCTTAGATTAATCTAGTTAATTAGTCTTGTATTAAGGGATTTCTTCAAGATTCATCCAAGATTGACAACCTTGGGAGTTTTATTTGGGGTTTATCTTTTCAATACAAGTTCTCATCTTTTGTTATCCTTGTTAGTAGGTATAATCTCTTTACACTTGTTCTTTGTTTATTCTTTCAAGTTTTAATCTTTGATTATTGTTTATTGTTCTTGTTTGTTCATTATGGATGTTTGGATTATAATGTTGATTTCTCTTGTTAGTGATAGATTTAGTTTCATAATGTGTGAGTAGACTCTTTGTGGGGTTAGTAGGCGGATTAAGTGTGGAGTATGGGTGATTAGGGCTTGATTGTGGGTAAAGGTGAATCCTTTGTTGCTAGTCACTTATTGGACACTCAATGTGTTTGTTGAATTGCTTGTGTGGGTAGTGGTGGCCAATGCTTCTCATACTTGTATTCCTCTTCTCATTGTTTGACTAATTTGTGATTGAATCCTTGTGTTTTGGGTAGCATCTAGCATGAGTGTTCGGGTCTAGTCTTTGACACGAGAGTGCGGACTTTGGCTTTGGTGCGAGAGCCCAAACCGACCTTAGTAAGTAAGAGACACCTATACCCTTGACCTCCCAATCATCTTACTACATTTGTGAACCCGGCCTAACCCTACTCCTTCCCTTATTTGATTTATCCACCTCTTTAGCCATCTTCTCTAGTTTGTTAGTATCTTTAATCTCTTGTTGTTTCGATTAGTTTATGTTATACTTAGTTCATTGTTAGTCCACTTTCTTCACCTCCAACCATCTTAGTTTGTCAATTATCTTCTTCTTTGTGTTGTTTTGGTAGCCTAGTTTCGTTTTTAGGTCGACCTAGTCTAGACATTACATAACCGTCTCCGTGGACACGACCCGACTTACCCTAGCTACCCGTTAGGAATAGTTGGTTATTATTGATCGGTGGGACCCACGGTAAAATCCTTACCATCAATCTCCATAAGGCATATGATACAGTAGAATGGAAATTTATTGATCAAATGATGGAAATGATGAAGATGCCGCAAAGGTTCAGGAATTTATTAATGCAATGCGTGGCTACTGCTACCTACAGCCTTAACCTTAATGGTGAGAGTCTCGGGTTCTTTCCTGGGCGACGCGGGCTTAGACAGGGTGATCCTCTGTCCCCTCTCCTTTTTACTCTTTGTCTGGAGTACCTGTCCAGAATCCTGGGCTATGCTACTGATCAATATTCTTTCAATTACCACCCCCTCTGCAAGCCAATGAAGCTCACTAGCCTTATGTTCGCAGACGATCTTCTTCTTTTCTCGAAAGGGGATGTCCATTCTATGATGGTCCTCCTGAGATCCTTCTCCTCCTTCTCTGCTGCGACGGGGCTCCAGATGAGTAAAGGTAAATTTAGTGTCTACTTTAATGGTGTCTCGAACGAGGTGAAAAATGCCATATTACAGGTCTCAGGCTGCTTTGAAGGCACTATGCCGTTCAATTATTTAGGAATTCCTATCAAACCCTCCAAACTCTCTATCTTGGAATGTCAACCTATTGTTCAAAGACTTATAGAGCGTATCAGGAAACTAGGCGCGAGGAAGCTACCTACGCTGGTAGGGTGATAGTGATCAAGAGTACTCTTGCTACTCTACATAGCTATTGGGTTTCGATCTTCATTATCCTCTCGGCCATTATGAAACAAATTGATACCATATGCAGGAACTACCTTTGGGATGGAGCAATTGATTATCATAGATCTCCCATGGTTGCTTGGGACATAATATGTACACCTTATAATGAAGGAGGCCTTAATCTCCGTCAAAATGCTATTTGGAATAAGGCTTCAATTGGGAAGCTAGCTTGGTGGGTAAGTAACTGCCAAAACAAATTGTGGGTACAGTGGGTGCATCACGTGTACCTGAAGGGGAAAAATTGGGACGATTACTAACCGTCTGCGGACACGAGTTAGGCCTGGCGAAAAATATGTCAAGCAAGAATCAACCTCAGTAATTTTTTTGATTTAAATACGCAGGCAGGGAGGGACTAACGTACTGCATCGGCATACGAGTGGCTGAGGAAAAAAACGTTCTCAAATCACCTGGCATAATCACATTTGGACGAGATGGACTCTTCCGAAGCACAGTTTCATAGCGTGGATGCACCAACACCAAGCTTTTTTTGTGAAGGATAGATTATATAACATGGGTATTGCTACTGATGATCTATGTTGTTTGTGCGCTGCTGAATCCGAAACAATAGAGCACCTGTTTAACAGGTGCGAGTATAGCAGGCGCCTCAATGTAGAAGTGAAGAAAATGTGCGGCTGGAGCTGCAGCATTACCATTAATGAACAAGGAAGAAACCGACTCAAGGGATTGAAGCTTCAGAGAGCTATTAAAAATGGGATGATCAATGCCTTAATCTCCCATATTTGGAACCAACGGAATAAAAGCAGGATAGAGAAACATTTGATTAAACCCGACGTCCTTGCAGCTAGTATTTCTAAAGAGTGTAAGGAATTTTGTAAACATAAAAGAGTCGACAAGTTAGTCACTAAGGATTCCAATTTCATTATGCGCCCTTTTGAGGCCTCTAATGCCATGATGTAAATCCGTTCATCAATATACTTACCCTTTACCAAAAAAAAGGAAGGGGACTTAGTCCTCAAATCTGTTCGAGCTTTACTACCAGTTGACCCGAGGGGAAAGTTCAAACACAATTGGGCCGGGCCATATCTGGTGAAAAGGGTTCTATCAGGAGGTGCTGTGAAGCTGAGAGACTTGGACGGAAATGACATCACCAATCCTACCAACCTAGACCAGCTGAAACGCTACTACCATTAACCTTAACTCAATGTCATTTGCTAAAAGTTTATTAAAAGTTATCCTTTTAAAACATAAACTTTCAAAAAATAAACAAGTCAATAAGATGAGATTATTCATCCTACTGTCGCGCACACCTCGAACTATTAGTCTTGGTGTATCTCGAGATTGCAAAATTCTAAGCCATGAACTACGTCCGGCTTGATTCCACTAACTGTGGATACATAGGCAGCCCCCACAAGGGCACAACCACTGCAATAACAAAAGAGACAGAAACGGTTTAACTAATAAAAATATCTTTTATTATTACCAAAATCCTGGTAAGCTCGGGAATTCCAATTACATCATTCAAAAAAGAGAAAATAATAATAAGACACTACAAAATAGTAGTATTATTCAAATAATTAAAATTAAGAAGTCAGGTATTCAGGGCATCTTGCCCTTACCCTTGTCCTTCGCATCCTTCGAAGCCCATTGTCGACGAGGCAGGGGCGGGCGCTCTCGGATCACAACGGGGATTTCCTTAGCATGAACCAGTTTCTTCGAGAGTGGATCATCCGCCATGATGATCGGCCCTAGCCGAGCCTTCACATGCTCCGGCAGCCTGTCCCGAGGACAAAGTCGGTCCTTGGCTACCCTTCTCGGTCCGAGCCTCCTTTCCAAATTAGTTTGGGGGCTCAGCCTGCCCCAAACACCTTTAGTATCGGTCCCTTTAACTTGACTCTTAGCCTTTGTCTTTGGACCCGACATCAGACGAACCAAGGTGGCAGGAGTGTCACCATCATCGAAGAAGCCTCTGTTGTCCTCGGCCTGCCCCCGGTGAACCAGGTCAAAAGCTTCGTTGACCTTCAACGTAGCCCGAGCCTCTACGAAGCCTTTCTTCGTTCATTTCTCGTATGAATATGATACCCATGTTGAGTGAAGAGACTCAGGGACGGACCAAATAATCTGAGTGTACCACCATTGCAGCCAAGTGTCACACATCACATTGGTCAGTTGTGCGGAGTCACTGACAATCGCCTTGTCCTCCGGGATCCTCTGTGACCAAACGAACTGCCTGAGAATATGGTCAGGTAGAGGTGAACCTTCTGACTAAAAGACAAGATCACTTGATAACGGGCCTTGTCCTCTCTCGCCAAACCGGTCCAAGAAGGAATAAACCACCACGGGACCACCCATTGGATCAATGGGCCACGGTGAAACGACAACTCCTCGTCCCAATACTTCCTATTAAAAAGATAGGACGAGTTGATAGCCCGCCTTCTTGCAGTCACTTGGCTGAACCGATACTTGCTCGGGTCAAGGGAGACTCCATGATTGATAGTCTCTCGTATAGCCAAACCTAGCAAAACATGGGTTTATAAGCTCTCACGTATGAAACAAGAGAAAAGCTCCGGTCTTCCTAGGGGCACTCGACCGAGTGCCAGGGTGACTCGATCGAGTGGCCCCCTCAAAAATGGCAGGAGACCTTCGCCAAAGGCACTTGTTCTAGTGTCTAGGTAACTTGATCGAGTGCCCCCTGTTGCAAATCGCCGAAAAAAAGGCGATATACCTGTAACAGGCGAGTACTCTCGGTCAAATGAACTGACGGGTCCCTCTTACGATTGCCCAAAACCTAGATAATCTCTCCCGTAGTAAGCCAAGCCGGGCTGTGCTCCGTCTCCGTTTGATCGACAATTGCCAGAACTCAAGTGTCGCCCATACACGACATCAATTCTATGTGACCCTCAAATGCATAAACATGGAGCATGCAAAAGGCAAATGCCCTACGGCTATGGGATGCCATAACACGAACATTGTTAGGGTTCATGAATTTGTCAACCAAAGCTGACAATGAAACGATTTCCCCGACCATCGTACGAGTCACAGTTGTGTATCAAATTTAGACCATTTTTCCTCCCATTTAGACCCGTTTTTCCCTCGTTTTGTGAGATTAGAGTGCGATTATCGCCTTATTTTGAGTATTTCTCGCATTAGCGCCCCTCTTGTGCGTTTTACGTGTTTTTGATAGTTTTTCTATCAATTTTGATAGGATTTGGCGCCGAAAGCATGATCGAGCTTCGACGAGCACGAGAGAGGGGAATACCGTCCGAAAAGCAAAGCACAAAACTTAAAATCCAAAGTCCAAACCCAAGAGGTGAAACCTTGAGCAAAAAGGAAAAACTATAGTCCATTAGGCATCTTCACCGAAGAGGTCGAACTTCAAATGAATATATCTAGAGTTCTAGACCTTCGATCGAAGCGATTCTAGTTGGAGGTGAAAGTTGAGCTTCTTAGCTTTCCAACGACATATCACACGCCCTAATCGAAGTTCAAACGAGAGAGTTATCGCCCTCTAAAGTCACAGGGCGAAATTTCACCCTATGAGAATTTGACCGGGCAAAATTTCGCCAGACGGTGTTCCTCCCCAGATTGCCATTTCGGACAAAAATGTTCATAGGGTGAAATTTCACCCTATGAGATTTTAATCGGGCGAAATTTTGCCTCGCGGTATTTTGGCCATATTGGAGAGAATCTGCTGGGTAAAACTTCACCATATGAAGACTCAAAAGACAAAGTCTTACTCAAAGGGTAGAAGTCTCAATGGGCAAGGATTGGATTATGGGCTTTAAGATTGTGTGACTCATTAAGGGCTTAGTATATATAGTAACCTTAGGTTTTCATTTCACTTTGTGCCTTATGTGTGCCTCCTTTGGTTAGGGTAGTTTTAGTAGGCCTCCATTAATAGATCATTCTAGTAGTATTTCTATTAATTCTCTACAAATCTAGTAGTTTAGATAGTAATCTAGTAGTAAATCTCCATAGTTTTCTTCATCAATTCTCTAGATTTACATTCAAGTTTGTAGAATTCAAGTTTTATTTGAATATATGTGGTGATTATTAAGGGATTAGTGACAAATCCTCTATTCTCTTCATCAAAGCTTCAATCTTTATTTATGCAATCTTTTTCTTTATTGTTGATCTTCATAGTTGGTACATTTCTCTTCCACTCTCCAATCTCTAGTTTAGATTTAATCTTGTTCTTGTTTTGATCATCTTTATTTATGTTGTCTTAGATTGTTTTATGTTTTATTTTGTTGATTGTTATTTTGATCATCTTTTTGTTGTTAGTTTTTCTAGATCTAATTTATGTTGTTCTAGATTATTTCCTAATTTAAGTTGTTGATTGCACTTTCTTCCATAGTTTTGAGTAGGGCTGAGCAAATTATCCGAGTATCCGAATCCGATCCGATATCCGGTCCGTTTTTTTGGATACCTGATCAGATATGGAGTTTGGATACGGATATCCGATCTATTTTTCGGATATCGGATCAGATACGGATAGCAGGGTGAAAAAATACGGATATCCGATATCCAAAATATTTTCGGATATTGAATCGGATCGGATATCGGATATAAGATATCTGATCCGATTTGTATCCGATTTTTAAAAAAAATTGTATTTATCTTAATAAAATGTGCATTATTATTATTATTATTTTATTATTATTATTATTATTATTATTATTATTATTATTATTATTATTTATTTTTATTATAAACGGAACTTTCATTAAACACCAGAACAAATTACAAGAAGTTAGAGGGAAGCCGATTCTCCTCAAGAAGTTAGAAGTTAGAAGAAGTTATTATTATTATTATTATTATTATTATTATTATATTGTTAAGGAGTATAATGGTTGTCTACTAACTTCTTATAATACTCGTAGTCTCGTATATCTTTAGTTACGTATTACTAAAAATTATAAAAGTTTTATATTCATAATGGACTCGGTTATATATTGAATATTCAAATCTTATATATTAATAGTCATATCAACGATTCTCCTCACTTATGAGATACAATTCTACATGCAATTAGTCAAAGAAGAGCGGTTACAAACATGAACGACATCAATAGGAAGAATGTTACGAACAGTGTGTGAATGGATAACTAACGACACGTGGTTTGCTAATCGCTGAGTTAGTAACATTGAAGATGTTAATGAAGATGAAGAAGTAAGAAAACAAATTGAAGTAGATTAATTCAATTTATATTTGACATAAACTATATCTTCCTTTATATTAATTCAATTTCAAAAATGTCGTTGCTTCTCCATTCTTTATATTCTTCATCCACCACCGAAACGATTCAGCACCACTACTATTAGTCTATTATATTATTATTATTATTATTATTATTATTATTATTATTATTATTATTATTATTACCGAGTATTATTTCTGAATTAAACTGTATTTTATTAAATAATATACAAATAAAATAAATTCGCTACTCAAAATTTTAGTTCATAATTCAAACCGAATTATTTATCGGAAAGTGGAATAACCATCAAATAGTACTCTCTTCCATCAATCCATTTAATTTTTTTTATATAGGTTCATCGTTTCTCCTTACAAAAATTATGAGCTATCACATGGAAGCGGGCGAGGCTAGAAGGCCTGGAACTAGAGATCTCTTCAACTCTTCAGGTGTGATGTGATACACGGGATATTACTCGATATTTGACCATTTTAACTCTCTTGCGTAGATCTTTCACTATCGACACTCATCTTTCACTAAAGAGTGAAAGACATTTTCTCCCTCGACCGACACTAACTTAAAAGAAATAATAAGTATTTTACGGTTTTACCTACATCCTTCACTATCTTAATTACCTTAAAGATAGGCCCAATGAAACTGAGTTGACACGCATCACATCGCTCAGATCTTCGCTCCAAGCTCTCTTATTAATTGGACACAATCGTCCAATCACTTAAACATTTTCAGACTCTTCACATAATTTATGGGCAAAATCGTCATTTCCTACATGTATTTATTTCGGTATCTTTTTCGTATTTGGTATATATACGATCATATATTTTCGGATATATTGACTCAATATATGAAATTTTCGGATATTTAGGAAGTTTTGACTCTAACCAACATATACTCTCATATATTTTCGGATATATTTCCTCAATATATGAAATTTTCGGTTATTTTGGAAGTTCTAAGGAATATCTATTATAATGCTCATGCGTATTATTATAATGTTCGAAAACGGATAAAGTATAATCATACGTATTATTATATATAATACGTATAATATATATATATATATATATATATATATATATATATATATATATTATGATAATTCGTGTAGATTAAAAACAGGTATGCAAAAATTCATACATTACGAAATGAAAACGTGTATGATAGTCATGTAATGTCATCATAATAAAAACGTGTATAAAACATGTATATTAGTTCATATTATTATTATTATATAATTTTATTCGTTTATTACTGAATATAAGATATACCTAATATAATACCATAGTATATATTACGTCTTCGACCTAAATTCGGTCTACGTTACTTTAACGACCTAAAATCGTTTAATTCACCCACATAATCGGACGTAGACTTTACTTAACTACGGAGTATATTCTACCAACAGAATATAATATAATCATATGTTCGTACGTATTATTATAATGTTCGGAAATGGACAATTTATAATCATATGTATTATTATATAATTAACTATATGTTAGTACAAATATTAATATATGTTAATTATTATAATTTCGTTTTCTCACATGTTAGCTATTATACCGTAATTAGTTAAGTAAATATTCAGCATTTAGATCACATTTCGTTGTTCGGTCAATGATAAACTTTATCTAACTAAATATAAGATATACGAAATATAATTCGATAAAAGATATTACGTATCCGATCTAAATGTGATCTAAATTCCGTATACGTGTTTATGTAGAACCTTTTCCTGAATATACTTATGACTCGAAGGAATAAGAGAATCCACGTTTTGATATTATACAGCTTCACTCCGGAATATATTCATAGGAATATTCCGTGATATCCTTCCATAACAATCAAACGTTCACATTATTAAACTCCATTTATAAATATCGTGTTCTTATTCCGTTTATAGTATCATAAGCAAACGTATCTCTACTTTTCAATAAAAATCACGCCCTATTCACATTGTTCATCGTTGGACCCCACCTGTCATGAAGGACAGAACCAAGGTTGAATTCTAATGATCGATTCCGAGGTAGTATTGCTAATTTCGAGGACGTTATCAATGGCCGTGTTTCGACAACTCACTATATCGGTAAATCGTATTTAATTTGTACAACCGAATTTTTTCTTCATTTACGTCCGAGAATATTGCGTCCTAAAATTTCGTACCGTTTTCCTAATATTTTCAGATTTGGAGAGAAAGCTCTTTGAGATCGGTCCGCTCAGCCACACAAAGAACGAATTCAAATATCGTAACATAAAGCTTGAGGATGTTAAGTATGCTTATTTTCTAATTTTTTTCTTTTAATGTCACATTACTAACCGTCTATGTTTTTCGTTTTCGCTTCTTCGTTCATGCTAACAGTCCAGTTTCTTTTGGTCTTTTAATAATTTCGTGTGAACATAATTCACTGATTTTATTTTGACTATCTTCGTTTTGTATTTTAATGCAGTTAACATTTCTTAATATTTATTGGTTATGTCACGTTTATATTTTCTCATATTTTTTCCTGTTTTTATTACGTTTTTCTTTTTCGGTAATGTTCTTTTGTAGTTTTCGTTTTCATTTACGTTTTTAGTTTGTCAATCTCCTTCGTATGTCATTTAAGTTTGTTTTCGTACATCACATGCATTATTTTACAACTCAGTAGTTTGTTGTTTTGTTGTTATTTTCTTTAGATTTAGTTAATATGCATGTTTTGGTTATTTTCTCCATTGTTAATGTTTTGTTGTTTTCCATCATGAGTAGTGAGTAGATTTCTTGTTGGGGGTTTAGGGATGAGGATCTTGGATTATTTGAATTTTGGAGTTTTTGGTTTGTTGCTTGCTCGTTGGTTTATCTCAAACCTGCACAAACCACAACAAAACGTCACACCTTCAAACTAAAGCAACCACAAAAAAAAAAGCAACAAAGAGGCATAACACCCTAAGCACCTGCAAAATGATCCTAGAACCCCGAGAAGGAGCCTGATGGAGCCGGGCACGAGCATCGAGACCTAGAATAAGTTCACGCAAAATAAGCAAAAAGGGTGATCGTCCATGTTCCAACCCCATTACGACATCCAAAACCCGAGGATTACCCTAACCCTCACGCGCTGTCGCATCCTCGAAAAGATAGTAACAAGCCACCGCGATGTTAAAAGCCCGCCTACATGCTAGAGCTGAAATATCGTAGGAACCAGGCTGTGAGAATGTCCTGAAAAGCAACCCTAGTTCAATGCCATCTCTCCGAAGAAAACTTTAGCCTCCTTCAACGAAGAAAAGTCCAAAAAATGACAAAACTATTCCATAAAAGCATCATCTCCCAAAGGCACACAAGGTCGAATCGAACTCCACCCACCTATGGCATCTAGCTCCTCTGGGAGAGGGCAGACCTTACCCCAGAGAAAAGCAAAAACATGACCTTCTGTGCCCCAAAACTTAGATAATGCTAACAATAAGTCATCCTGCACTTTAACCCGACTCAACGCAATGATCATTGACAACCCGTCACTTGAAAAAACTTCGAGTCACATTTCTTAAAGCGACCCGCCCACTCGCTCAGGAGATTCCCGAAACCCGACATGACCAAAAACAATACAAGGAAGCTATAGGCACACTTTGGGTATTTTTAGTATGTCTAAAAGAAGCACCCGTAACCCGTATATATAGCTCTAATCCCACCATAATTAAGAAACCACAAAAATTTCCATAAACGGGATCTGGACCGCTCAAGTCCAGACGCCCAAATCTCCAGCCGCCCGAGCCCAAGCTACCCGGAGCTCGACTGCCTTAGTCCAGGCGTTTGTTCCTAAGCCATCAACCTCTCAAGCAACCCATAAAACCGAGACATCGACCATGCGTTATCACCATAACTACCACCTGACATCTCAGACGTCGGGAACGACCTCCCGAAGTAACTAAAACCCTCTCCGGAGACCGAAACACCCATGCAAGAGTTGCAAGGTTACATCTCACCCGTCGAACCCACCGGACTTAGACATCTTTTCATTTTTTCTTTTAGGGGGATAAGCTACCCCACCTAGGCTTGTTGTAGCCTTTAACGGTTTTTGTCAAATCGCGTCTGTAGCCCAGCACGGCATTGTCATACACAAAAAGTGGTCTAACTTTGTTTTAAGAAAAAAAAGAGAAAAAGACTAGCTCTTTTTGGTTATTGCCTCATCCTAAAAATAAATGTCGAGACAACTACACTTGCCTCCTAAGACACTCGGTCAAAACATGTCGAATTTTTACGTTTCGCACCACGTCGAGTCAAACATTTTAATCGACGTACTATTTGATCTGATTCCCGGCTCAAACTAACGCATTTCAAAATTCTAAAAAACTGTTTTCGTACTCTCATGCAACCACAACGCATTTTAAAACGTCCTAAACTACGATGAAATCGCAAATAAAACGTACGCGAAGTGATTACTTGTCAAGCTAGATTAACATTTCACCAAACAAAAACACAAGACTAAAGTAATCAATTCGAATACTAAAAGTCTTGAAAATATACAAAACAGACAAATCAATGCACAAACCGAGTTCATAAAACTAGGACGAACCCCTAGAAGCCGCACCTATAGCCATCACGAATTCACCGATATTGTCGTCCAAACCCAGATCCTCTAGATCCTGGTTAGGAGACTCACTACTGTCCATCCCCGATAACATGTCCAAGGTAGTTGTCTCGGGAATCCCTCCAACATCCTCGGTACCACCCGTGACATGACCTGCAGCCTCAATCTCTCTCTCCATCTCGACCCTTTGCCTAGCCTCACCCTACGTTGAGGTCTCCCCCTCATGCCGAGCCAACTGCTCCTTAAGTCGGGCAATCTCGTCGTCTCGAGATTGCAAGAGCTGTTTCGCATCAGCCACCTCTGCCTCGAGCGCGGTCACTCGAGTCTCCAGCTGCCCCATCATATCAGGAGCATCCTGCAAATACGCCCATACCTTAGGAAAATGTACAAAAAGCCTAGAAAACCAACTCTAAGCACACACACTCACCGATCGAGAACCCGAAGTGCCACGGGAGGCCCTCGAGGCGTAGACCCAGAAGCAGTTGGCGGCTTGCCACAACCACTGATGGCAAGCTGACGAAACCTGAAAGGTGAAACCACACAAGTTAGCCAGACAAAACCTAACCCTTAGAACACCAGATAAGAAACAAGGACCGAAACTTACTCGGTATACCCAGTCACGCCACTCTATCCCAGCGTCTATCTCCTCGGCGGAACACGGGAGGTGAGGCTCAGTGAAGGCTACCCCGACTGCATCAACCCTAAGCAATGTCAAAGGGAAATCTGGGGGCTGAATAGCATCAGCAGGATCGGCCAGATAAAAGAAAAGCGAATCGATCAAGGTGTGAACAAGCAACTAAGCCATAGAACGAAACGAGCTTTAAAACCAAAGATTGAGTTCTCACCACAAGGCGGTGGTAAGCTAGCCGCTGGCTGACGTGAAACAGATAGGAGGCACCAGGCACCAAGAGTGCATCACCTTCTTCTCCATCCCTGCCCTCAAGGACCTCTGCGGTGGTCGGTGGTCTGAACATGGTCCGAGGAGGATCAACCGGTACCCTAAAGTCGTCATACAAGCGCTGACGCACCAACCATTCGCCCAGATACCAAACCGAGCGAAACAACGCAGGAAGGAGCATCCTCTTGTAGCTCCTAGACCTCAACTCCGCAGCCACATACCCGGGCACACCCTCGTAGTCGGCCCAAGGACGGGTCACGAACTACACAAACAAAACTAGCGTTTCAATAACCCTAAACTCTTGGAGGATACTAAATAAAACAAGATGTAAAGAGAAACTTACATCCTCGAGGCGTAGCTGGTTAACCAGCACGTTCTCCGACGGGTAATGGTTGGTCGTACTCTTAGGCTAGGCCAGCCTCCATTTGATCCCTGCCGGGAATCTGGCCGGACGAGCCCGAACCTTTTTAGGTTCCAAGTAAGGGAAGTAGGAATAAAACCAAGCCTACAAAACCCCAAAAGGCCTTTAGTAAAACCAAAACAAACTAAACAAAACCCGAGAAGCGAATACAGAAACAATTACTAACCTCCAGCACGAGGCATGGGCCCACGATGGGCAAAGCCGAGGTCGACTCCACCTGCAATGGCCTCACCATGACTTGCAAGCAGCGAGTCTTCTCCGCAAAAGCCGCGGTCACCCAATCAAAACGTCCTAACTAATATAGATCAGCTAGGAAAGGCAAAATCCTAGTACTAAACCTCTCCCCTTATCCGAGAAGTGGGTCGATCTTAGAAAGTACCCCAACCACAACCGGGCATCCTGCTCCGGTGTATTGGGTGCTCGACCCTCTAACACCGCCACGCTCTCGAAGTGGTCGGTGACGTACGAACTCACCAGAGCATGAGGCGTACTATAAGCCTCACGCTCCAAGCAATCCCCGATGAGGCCTCGGACCTCCTCACTATCTAAACCTAGGGCCCTCGGCAGCCCATCTAATCCTCTCAGAACCCCAGGGTAAACCTGTAATAACTCCGAAGTCCTCTAAAGTCATCACGACCTCCCCAAAGGACATGTGGAAGGTCGAGGTAGTATCGTGAAAGTGATCTACCATCGCTCTAATCACCATAAGGTTGCAATTGGTCTTGCAACCCACCAATCCAACCCATTGCTCGACCACGAGACCCAGGGCGGTCCTCGCGATAATCCCCTTTGCCGCAGGGGTCAGCTTTTGAGAATAGATCTCAAGGCATGTCGTAAAACCCGAGAAGGTCCTCATCGGACCTGGGGGCTGCAAGTCGAGACAATACAAGCATAAACAAACCAAATCCAACCAAAACAGAGATTCAAAGCCTAAAAATAATAAGCATGAGCTAAAATACTCACAAGACCCTGCGCAATGCGGTGAGAAACGTGCAAGTCAGGACGAAACAACAGCTGGTGACCCGTCCCAGACCCGGGCCCACTCAAGGTCCTCATAGCCGATCTCCTAGTTCTCTGGTACGGGAATCGGGACATGGGCCCTCCTAACAACCATCTCGGGAAGCCTACCCTCCTTACCCTATAGAAATCAGCGTCATTTATGCCCTCCAGATCACTACGATGCAACAAAACGCTCTATTGTTTCCTACGAATCCT
The DNA here is from genome assembly GCA_958450325.1 of Agrostemma githago. Classification (NCBI taxonomy): domain Eukaryota; kingdom Viridiplantae; phylum Streptophyta; class Magnoliopsida; order Caryophyllales; family Caryophyllaceae; genus Agrostemma; species Agrostemma githago. The sequence continues at coordinate 35,340,076 of OY288256.1, forward strand.
GCGGGGAGTCACTGAGCTCGTCCCGGCGGTCTCGCCACTAGTGCAAACTGAAGAAGTTCCCTCGGGAAGCTCGGTATCACCTCTTGCTGCAAAGCCAAACAAAATCCAAAAAATTCATGCCTCAGGTCAGGCTAAGACAGCTCAAACAGGTCAAAATAAGGTCAAAATTTCGGACAAAGAGATCAAAGTTCCGAAAAGCCCGATAACACCTATTGTCGACCCTGATCACAATGGAAGTGGTTTCGGGAAAATCCGGCATCGTTACGACATCTTTTGGTCCATCGTAAGTCACACAAAACCTCACGGAAGGCCCTAGAGGCCATCCTAGCTTACAAAAATCGACAAAGAAGACACCCACAATATCATGAACACTAATCGAGCAAGATTACGTAGGACAAGTATGGGAATAATCGGGAGAACGGTCTCTAACCCTAACATTTCGAATTTATCCCCTAGGAAGCCATTGTGGTACCTCAAAGTCTCCTATCAGGCTTCTAACTACCCTAACAAGCTCTATTCAACCGTAATTTAACAATGGGATTAAGCACAAACATCGAAACCTAGCAAATTCAAAATACCCAAATCAATTTTCTAGGGTTCTAACAAAATCAACTCACAATCAACCAAATTAAACAAAACCGACAATAGACGGGTAAGGAACACTTACCCGGAGTCGACATTTTCGTGTATGGCAAAAATCGAGACGGAAATCGGTTAGAAAAGTCGAAGGAACGATACTGGGGCGAAGAGGGGCGCGCGTTTGAATTGTGAGACGAATGAATTGATTTGCCCCAGCCTTCGTTGATTTAAGCAGAACCGACCCACACGAATCTGGGTGCCTCAGATCATGCGTCCAAAACCCGGACTGCTGGGGGCTAAGCTTCTTAAAATTGGGGCGCAGAAGAGTGCACGTCCGACTAACCTGGCACAAGATAAAAACGAGAACAAACAAGGCATAGTCCAATTTACGAATAACACGCATTCATAAAATAAGCAAATAAACAACGACAAGGCAATTACTAGTCGATATCGGTAAAGCACGCCTATAAACCAACTCCAGACAAAGAACGATAATAAAACAAGCATAGGAGCCACGACTAACAAGGACGCTCACACTCAAGCACGTGATAAAACAAACAAAACGAATCCGCTCTGAACGAATTCTGAACGAATCCAAGCACATAAAAAATCAGAACAAAGCAAATCCGAACAAAATAAGACAAGCCCACAAAACAAATTTAACCAAAATATGTGAACGCCAACAAATGTCCTCGAGCCCAACGGGTCTTAGTTATTCGGAGGGCAGTTTAAGTTCGAAAGGATACTGACACGTTCAAATATTTTGGAGTTTTATATCTCCACAGCAATTTATGTTTGAGCGGATACTGACACGTTCGAACATTTTTGGAGTCTTATATCTCCACAACAATTTGAGTTTGAGCGGATACTGACACGCTCAGACATATTTAGCCTAACGGGTCTTAGTTATCCTGAAGGCAACAGCAAACAGCATTTTAAGTTTGAGCGGATATTGACACGCTCAAACACCTTTTAGCCTAACGGGTCTTAGTTATCCTGAAGGCAAAGTCTAAGCAGATACTGACATGCTCAGACATATTTAGCCTAACGGGTCTTAGTTATCCTGAAGGCAACAGCAAACAGTAATTTGGGTTTGACGGATACTGACACGCTCAAACACCTTTTAGCCTAATGGGTCTTAGTTATCCTGAAGGCAACAACAATTTAAGTTTGAGCGGATACTGACACGCTCAGACATATTTAGCCTAACGGGTCTTAGTTATCCTGAAGGCAAATCAATTTGAGTCTGAGCGGATACTGACACGCTCAGACATATTTAGCCTAACGGGTCTTAGTTATCCTGAAGGCAACAACAATTTGAGTCAGACATGCAAATACGGCTTATTTCCATGGTGTGATCCGAAATAGGAGGGCGATGAATGTTGTACAACAAATTACTAATCCAAATGGAAATACACATAATGAGCCTGAAAGTATACAACAAGGATTTTTGGAATTTTATCATAATCTTTTGGGGTCTTCACATACTACTGCTGCTGTTAGTACTCAGATTGTTCAACAAGGGGCTATTTGTAATGATGAGCAACATGACATTCTTCAAGCCCCAGTGACGAATGAGGAGATCTAGGAGATTGTTTTCGGTATTCCAAACGATAAAGCACCGGGACCGGATGGTTATTCCAGCAAGTTTTTTAAGACAAGTTGGGATATCATTGGTACTGATGTATGCGAGGCAGTTCACGAGTTCTTCAGGAATGGCAGGATCCTTAAACAATTGAATTGTACTACCATTACACTGATTCCTAAGGTTCCGAAGCCTCTAACAGTCCAGCAATTTCGTCCAATAGCCTGCTGTAATATGACTTATAAAATTATTTCTAAGCTTATGTGCAGCCGGCTAGCTAAGGTGCTCCCAAGCATTATTTCTCCCACTCAAGGTGGCTTCATTCAAGGACGGAATATTGTCGAAATTATCTTGATTTGCCAAGACCTAATTAATTTTTATGGTCGGAAATCCATTTCTCCAAGATGCATGTTCAAAGTGGATCTACAGAAAGCCTATGACTCGGTTGAATGGGACTTCCTTGAACAAATGCTTATAGCTTTGAACTTTTCCGCGGATTTCTCTAATCTCATTATGGAATGCGTGACTACTGCATCTTATTCATTATCTCTCAATGGGGACAGCTTTGGGTTCTTCAAGGGCAAAAGGGGCTTGCATCAAGGAGATCCCCTCTCCCCTCTCTTGTTCACGATATGCATGGACTATTTGACAAGGCTATTAGCGCATACTACAGCTACTATGGGTTTCAAATTCCACCCTATTTGTGCCCCTCTTAAGCTATCTAGTCTTATGTTCACGGATGACCTACTCCTGTTCAGTAAAGGCGACATTCCTTCTATTATGATCCTTCTCAGGACCTTCGCGACATTTTCGGCTGCCTCTGGTCTTAAGATGAGGTCGGGTAAATCAAACATATATTTCAATGGGGTTGATGAAGCCACAAGACGTGAGATTGCTCAGATTTCGGGATGTGTTGAAGGTTCCTTGCCATTTAAATACCTCGGGGTGTCGGTTAAATCCACGAACTTGAATGCTAAAGACTATAGGCTGTTGATAGATAAAATTATGGACAAAATTTGTTCATTGGGCGCAAGGAAATTATCGTATGCTGGTCGTCTTGTGCTCGTGAAGGCTGTTCTGAAGTCCCTACGTACATACGTATTGGGCTACGATTTTCATTCTCCCATCTTTTGTTACAAAGAATATTGAGAGCCTATGCAGGAATTTCTTATGGGACGGAGGAACGGAGTACAAAAGAGCCCCTAATGTTGGATGGGAGAAGATCTGTCGACCCATTCAGGAAGGGGGACTGGGGATAAAAGATTAAGTTGTTTGGAACCGTGCTGCTATTGGTAAACTCGCTTGGTGGGTCTTTATTAAGGCAGAGACTCTTTTTATCCGGTGGGTCAGTCACATCTACCTGAAAGACTCTATTTGGGCGACTTATGAGCCTCCTGCAGACGTCCCGTGGACATGGAAGAAAATATGCAAGACTAAAAATCTATTTAAGGATGCTTTTGTGAATGAAAATTGGAAAAATGAACCCCATATGATGTATACTATCAGAAAATGGTATGAGTACCTGAGAATACCAGCTCCAAAGGTGAAATGGCATACTTATATGTGGAATGCCTGGACGATTCCGAAGCACCAATTCATTTGTTGGATACTACAACACAACAGGCTGAATACTCGATCGAAACTGGCCAGAATAGAAGTGACTACTGCGGACAGCTGCTGCATTTGTGATGAAGAGCCTGAAACAGCGGACCATCTCTTCTTTGATTGTCGTTATGGCAGGCAAGTGGTGCATTTGATCAGTGAATGGACATGAATTCAATTTCCTCAAGACAATATCGATATTTGGAGAGATGCGAGAAGAGGCTCGTCTACACGTCGGGCTATTATTAATGGCATCTTGAACGCTATGATATATAATGTTTGGTCCCAGAGGAATAAAGCACGGATAGAGCAATATCTAATGAAACCGGAATACATCGTCTCGGTTATTAAGAAAGAATTTTGACTAGCATTTGCCGATATTTGTGTCGCCTCTGTGAGGGACAAAAACGTGATTGATACATTATTGATGTAACTGGGCTCTGCCCTAACATTTTGAGCACTTATAATACATTTACATTTCACCAAAAAAAATTTGAGTCTGAGCGGATACTGACACGCTCAGACATATTTAGCCTAACGGGTCTTAGTTATCTTGAAGGCAACAACAAACAGCAATTTGGGTTTGAATGGATACTGACACGCTCAAACACCTTTTAGCCTAACGGGTCTTAGTTATTCTGAAGGCAACAGCAATTTAAGTTTGAGCGGATACTGACACGCTCAGACATATTTAGCCTAACGGGTCTTAGTTGTCCTGAAGGCAACAACAATTTGAGTTTGAGCGGATACTGACACGCTCAGACATATTTAGCCTAATAGGTCTTAGTTATCCTGAAGGCATGACGGTAAGGATTTGTTATGGATCCCACCGATCAAAATAAACCAACTAACCTAGGCTTGGTAGCAAGGGTAAGTCGGGTCGAGATCCTCAGGGATGGGGAGTCGGACTAAGGTGAGCTACAATTCTAGACTAGGTCCAAGGGAACTAAACTAGGGTGATAATGACTAAACTAGAGTCTAAAATAATAAATAACAAGGCAAAACAAGAAACTAGTGATAATGGAACACGAGGTAAATCAATAAGAAGGAAACTAGGGGTTCATGGAAGTCAAGGAGATTTAAAGGAGGAAACGGGGTTGCTAGCATGCTTCGTAGCCTAGGTTACATTCGGGCTCTCGCTACTTAAATGGCCTAGGGGTCTCCTCACCACGCTCTCGCTCCTAGTAGAGGAACCCAACCCATCACCAAACAAGAACAAGCAAGAGAAGAGGCAAGAAAAACAAGGAGTGATCGTCTCCAATCTCACAAGCATTTCATCGAGCATGTAGAGTGCAAGACAATGGGAAACAACAGAGACAACAACTAGCATCACCCATCTCACCCTAATCATCCCTAATCACACCCAATCCCCCTACTAACCCTAGGGGAAAACTACTCACTCATATTCAAGATGACAACCACGACACACATCACAAAACAAGCATAACAATGAAGGTTCATGATATGAGATTGAGTATTATCAAACAAGAACATAAACAAGAGAAAACTAAAGTAAAGAAGATTAAAGAGAAGAGAAATTATACCAAACACAAATGAAAGGCAAAAGATTGAATCTTGTATAAAATCAACCCAAAAAGTATCTTCAACGTTGTCAATAGAGAAGAATTCTTCAATAGATCTTCAATTACACAAGAACTAACTATGAATAAGCTAATATTAAGGATGGATTAAGCTAATCTACACTAATCTAAGCTAATCTAACCTAAAATAGTCTAGGGTTTCATGGATGATCCTAAACAATACAATAGGGGGGGGGTATATATAGGGTTGTAATGAATAAGGGAGGCGGAAAAGCTAAGACGAGCAGTACTGGGCCCTTCCCGGCCGGAAAGGTCATGATCCCGACCGGGATGGGGTGGTCCCGACCGGGAAGGTTATGATGCCGGCCGGGATGGCCCCACAGGAGGTCGTCCTTCTTTGTCTTCTCATCCCGGTCGTGATGGATGTGATCCTGGCCGGGATGTGTCATGTAGGCTTCAAATATGATCACATAGGTCCCTACTTGCTCTTCCAAGACTTCTTATTGACTTTCGGTACTCGGGAATGGCTCCAAGGGACTCGGGATCGAGTCTAAGCCACAGAGTCATCGTCGCTTCTCTTCATTGGCTCCATATACATCGGAAACGAGTCGGAATCGTTCCATTTCTCCAAGATAGGCCAAAGAGACCTAAAACAGCTAGAAGAAGCGTAAGTAGCCTCGAAACCCATCAAAAGAGCGATTCCACAAGAGAACCCGGGACCAAACATAAGAAATAAGCACTACATAACACACTTATCAGCAACAACAATATAAGTTTGAGCGGATACTGACACGCTCAAACACCTTATAGCCTAACGGGTTTTATTTATCCTAAAGGCAACAACAACAACAATTTGATTTTGAGCGGATACTGACATGCTCAAACATATTTTGCCCGAAGGGTCTTTGTTATCCTGAAGGCAACAGCAACAGCAATTTGAGTTTGAGCGGATACTGACATGATCAGACATATTTTGCCCGAAGGGTCTTAGTTTTCCTGAAGGCAACAACATCAGTTTGAGTCTGAGCGGATACAGACACGCTCAGACGTATTTTGCCTAACGGGTCTTAGTTATCCAGAAGGCAACAGCAACAACAATTTGAGTTTGAATGGATATTGACACGCTCAGACATATTTTGCCCGAAGGGTCTTAGTTATCCTGAGGGCACAACGAACAGCAATTTGAGTTTGAGCGGATACTGAACGCTCAAACATTTTTAGTCCAAGGGGTCATAGGCATCCCAAAGGCTATTGTTCGAGTGGATACTGACACACTCGAGCATTTTATTTTATTCTCAAGCCCTAGGGGTCATAAGCATCCTAAAAGGCATTTTATTTATTTCTCGAGGTCAAGGGGTCATAGGCATCACAAAGGCTATTGTTCGAATTGATACTGACACACTCGAACATTTTATGTTATTCTCGAGCCCGAGGGGTCATAAGAATCCCAAAAGGCATTTTATTAAGTCTGAGGGATCATAGGCATCCCAAGGACAATTGTTCGAATGGAAGCTGATACATCGAACATTCTTCTTCCACATCCACGCTTGACGCGTCACACACACTCAAAAGGTAAACTCAGACGGATTCTTGAGCATTCGAAAAGGCAAAACGCACGAACATGAAGAACCTAGAACGAGATGACAAACACGGGCCCGGGCCCCGGTAGGCGACCACAGGCAAGGACGTCAAGTATGATTTCTAAGCCTTGGCTGACGAGCCTCAACACGTAGTCTAACGGACTTAAAACAACCCGACCGGACAGGCACCATGTCGTAATCCTCGATTGACCTGAGTGGCTATACTTTGACTTTCGCCCTGTCCAAGCCTCAGTCAAAGTGGGGGCTTCTGTGGACACCTAGATTCGGACCTGGTGGCTGCAGGAGTGCCCGAAAAACACCCGATAACGATCAGACTGAAACCCGACGCGGGTTCACGATGTTTTAGATAGTTTTTCTATAGAACGGATCAAATAATTAATCGGAAAAATTAAATTAACATCAAGGCAACCTTAGTGGTGTCATTACGGTCGCATAGACACTAATTAGAGTCAATTCTGACACCGGGACCCCAAGTCGGTCCCGAAACACGAACCGAGTCAGCACCACGGCAAGCGAACCTCGGGACGCGCACCCGAGGCCCGCTTGGCGCAACGGCGCTAGGGCAAGGGAGGGATAGCTTAATCCCCAAGTCACGAATAATACGTACCACGCTCGGTTTTGGAAAGTATCAAAATCATATCTTCAAAATCTCGAGCGCCTCACCTTGCGAGCCTCAGTCTTCACACGCCAAAACCCAGGCGCCTGCGTTCTAGTGCGCCTAGACTCAGGCGTCCATCCGGGTGACGAGAGCCAAAAAAACTATAAATACCCCCCCTCCACCCCCTTCATTCGATACAACACACAACATTCTCTCTTCCCTCTTCACTCGTTAAGAGTTTCTCGCTAAGGACTCGCAATCCGACACCTGAGGCAAACGATCCACTCGATCGTAGTTCCGATAAAGCGAAATCAACGCTACTCCTCACCTTCGAGCACTCCACTCGATCCCGAGGTGCCTGTGTTCGACTAGCTACTCCTAGAATAGTAACGGAATTTTAACGGATTAGCCGCAGGAAGGGTCAATGGTAACGGAATTCTGTCGAAATCACCGGGTGAGCTAGGAGGATCCGCCTTTCGAAGTTGAATCGTCACTAGGTTCTCATCTAAACAAAACTTTACATTTTTGTACTTTTAATATGCGCTACGATAATGTCAAACGTGGGCACATACTAAAACACGTAACGTCCCAACTTCAATCATAAACACTAAAACACTCTAAATAGACCCGATTAGTTCCGAGATCCGTTCTCAACTATCTATTCATCGTGTCCCATTTAGCGTATACTCCGAGGGTGCAACTCCTCACTATGTGATTTACTTACATTCGCATTTACAGTTTTCGTATGATTTATCGCTTTTATGACCTTATAATCGCATGCTAAATCACCTAACACGAAAATCAAAATGTAAACAAGATAAAACTGAACAAAGCGATGGTCGGGTTCCGTATTAGTCCCAGTGCTCGCCTTGCATGGTTCGACGCATCCCTACTAATACCGAGCTGACGCATCTTAAGCAGCATACCAGGTAAGGTATACTAATATCTGTATTACCACGTTAAAACTGGTTTGCTAATACGTATAATACTAGTATTCTCTACTCTCCTATGTGCATCTTTTCATGGCCTGCTTGTCACGTGAAATCACATGCAAAGAATTTAAACACCACTACTTCGACGACAAAACTTACTTGTCCTTAAACAACCGACATAGCAAAAGATATAGGGTTAAAACAATGGGTGTTACAGTACTTCCGCCACAACAAAAGAATGAAGTTATCATCCCACCGATTGATTAGTAGAGGCTGCTACGTGCGGGCGGGATTAGGTGTCGATGTCTATCGGACGTTGGCTTCCCAATACGTACCCTCACCCCTTACTCAGAATCGACGGTTTCCAGATGTTCGAAACCATTGGCAATGAGAGTCATTCCAGGCATAGAGTTCTTAAGGGTACAAGTCTTTATCTTTAGGTCACGTGCCCCTCAGCTTTGAGCCGGCTAAGGATCAAAGTTGACTTGAACGGTTTCCGAGTCCCTATAATTTACTCGGTGGCGACTCCACAAATCAGCAACGAATTCAGTTCACTAAAAAGGTCGTCTTACCAAACATATTGGCCTTTAAACATTTACAACCGCGACTCGATCGATTTCAAGGGAAACACAGGTGCATGCACCCGTCTAGTAAAAGTCTGAATCGTCATCCGAATCGAGGTCCGACACATCGCCTCGAACGCGAGATCGGACCGGCCCCCGACCGGGAGGGGAGCGCGTGGGTGGCCGCCGCGATTGAAAACCAAGTTGGTCCCGCGCGGGAGTGCGCGGGGTGCTGGGCGGTGCGGACAGACGTCTACAGATACTTGTCTTACAAAAGAACTTCGAGACTCCAACGAAATTCGAGACATATAGAAACTGAAACAAGGAATCGTGATTAAGGAATGTTGGAAACGACTAGAGGTGCCACAGAAAATACGACTAGGATAACGGGGAAGGTAGACAGGCTCGACTACGAAACGAGATAGCAAAAGATAGAGCAGCAGCATACACGGACAACAATGAAGAATGCAACAACGAAACAGTACAAGGGGCAGTTGGATTAATAAGGATTAGGCACGAAAAACAATAGCACTCGTATAGGACACGGACAGCTGCAGTAGCCATAACGATAACAGTAGCATAACAACGAAGGACAACAACTTTGATGAAAAGCATAAGCAGACACGAAAGAGGCAAGAACGAGACAAACACATCGCAGCAAACAGAGGGCAATATCGATACAGCAGTAGCAGAAGTAACACGGACAGATTGAGATGAAGAAGGAGATTAAGGAGAAGAAAACGAGAAAAAGAGGAAGGATATAAACAGAACAGCAGCGACAAGAGCAGCACATCGACATCGACAAGGGATAATAGATTAATAGCAGCAGGTGAATCAGATATGACGATAGAGAAAAGAATGAAAGAAAATGGAAGAGCAGATGACGAGACACACGCAGCCTGAACAACAATAACAACACAACGACCAGTAACAATGCAACAGCATCGACGCATCGATAGAAAATAAAGTAGAAGATGAGCACTTGGAATGATCGACAGCAGCACGAAAATCAAACCATAACAGCAGCATCAATCAAAAGAACGAAAAATCAGAAGAGGAAGAAGTGAAGAAGATCATCAGACTAAACACAAAACAACGAACAAAAGTAAAACAGTATGACGACGACAAAGTAATACTAGATTAACTATCTAGATTAAGCTAAGATTGACAAAGATTAACAAAAATTTAATGTAAACTAAGCTAAGGTTGAAGAGAGTCTAATTAGGGTTTAGAATAATGTAGAGGAGTCTAAGGTGCTTAAACATTACAAAGGAAGGGTATTTATCAGGTTACAAGAGTGAAGGAGAATGAAAGGAAAAGTCTCGTGTTGCAGCTCGCCCGTCCCGACCGAGAAGCACTTGGTCTCGGCCGGGAAGGCTGGTCCCGACCGAGACCACACGGTCAGGAAGGCCTAAACAGTAGCTCCTTGATTCGTGCAATCCTTCCCCGACCGAGATGGCACTTGGTCTCGGCCAGGAAGGCTCTTGTAGGCCTCCAATATGATCTCTAAGGTCCCTCCTTGTTTCTCATGGGCTTCTCATCGATTCTCGGGGCTCGGGATCGAGTCTAAAGGGCTCGAGAATGGGTCCCAAGGTCTCGGGATCGAAACTAAGGCACCGAGTGATCGTTCCTTCTCTTCGTTGGCTCCAAAAGTGTGTGAAACGAGTCGAAATCGTTCCAATTCTCCATGGATGGTCTTGGGAACCAAAAACGAACTAGAAGAAGCATAATTAGCCCGGAAATCTCTCCAAAGAGCGATTTCACAAGAGAAACCGGGACCAAACACTACAAATTAGGCACTACAAACTACACTTATCAACTCCCCCACACTTAACCCTTACTCGCCCTTGAGTAAGCACCGACTAACTAAAAACTAAAAGAACTAGGATAGACTACTAACCAAGCGGGTATTAGCACACCCTACGCCCTTTCAACTCACGCGAGAACACTTAGAGGAAAAGTGCTCTCCGCAAGGCAAGTGAGGTCTTGCGACAAAACCGTGGATGCAACCGGACACAAAAACACACAAACAAACAAACATACAAACAAACAAGTAATCGGTTGCACCCAAAAAGAAATAAATACCGCTTCCCTTTACAAGGCGGTGAAAGAAGCATCGGGTTAGGACTCAAGGCAAGTGACAACGTTCTCAAGCTAATAACACAAATCGAAATGAACAAAACCCTAATAGTATGACAACAAAGCAATAAAAATGTTGGTAACTTATCTAGGTCCTCCTAATCTTCTAAGAACGTACTACGGGACGATCGGCGGGATGGAAAAAGAATGAACCACGGTGTTAGTCGACACTGTAGGTAAGTGAGACCCCGCCCCCTTTAGCGATGAGCCAAGAGGGTCGTCCCATGTTCAAAACCGCTCAACTAATCCAAGTAAAAAGGTGGATGTGATTGCAAAATGAAGGAAGACCGACCATTACCGCTATCATCCTTCCTAGGGACTCGGTCCTTTGGTAGGCTCTTCACGGTAATAGTCGGTAAAAGGCTTATTTTGAGAGGTGGGGATCTTTTTGTGAAATGGTTTTCTTTTCGCATTTTCCTTTCTTTTGCATTTTTGCTTTTTGTGTTGCTATGCCTTTTCTTTTTCATCTTTTGTATTTTCTTTTTGGCTTTTTGTGCCTTTTCTTTGTCTTCAATCTTTTCTTTCTTTCATTTTCTTTCTTTTTCTTTTCTTTGCCCTTTTGGCTAGATTTGAGTTGTAGGAATTTCTTTTTTTTACAACTAAGAAAGAGATTTCAACAATTTGCAACTTTATTTTGTGGATATGTGTAGGAGGTAGGGGAATGGGTGAGTCGGGACGGCGCCTTCCCTTCAAACCCACAAAAAGGGGAGAAACTTGGACTAATCAAACAATTTCAAACATGGTCACCTAAGAGACGGGACTCGACAACCAAGGCCTTTTCACACCGTGGGTGGTCATAATGGTCAAAATGCAAATCCCGTAGTAAATCCCTAGTAGACTAGGTGGACTCAAGGTAAAGGACCAACGGAACTATTGATTTAGGGTCATTCTACTAGACTAAAGTCCAAGATTCGATTCATACTACTAGAAAGGGAAAGTAAACACTTGCACACTAGCCTCAAAACCGGGTTTTCGAAAACCTTTTTACACACTAGACACAACTACACATCACAAAACAAAGACATGACAAAAACGAGAGAAAATGAGACAAAGACGACAAAACAAAATGAAACAAAACAAACATACGAAGATAACAAACACTGCCCCGAATTTCCGAATAAGCAACCAATCAACCACAAATCTTCACAAAGCTCCACCCGAGCACACATCATCACAATTCTTCTCCAAACTTCACAAGAGATAAAGAGGAAAAAGGGATAAAAAGGCGTTACCGGATGTCATGAAAGCCTTCCAAAGTTAACGGTGATTAGGCGACCTACAAGGAAAAAGGGAGGCAAACACGCACAACACAACAAATATACGACACAACGACACAAAAGGAAAACACACAAAAGAAAATCTTTTTGATTTTTGTGAAATTTTTCAAATTTTTAGGGATTTTAAAGATTTTTCGAAAAAACTAAGAAAATAAAACTAATCTAGACTACGATATCACTCCCCCACACTTAAACCGAGCAATGTCCTCATGCTCGATCGTAGTGTATGGAGACACTAAAGAAAAGCAAAGAAACTACGAAAATAAAGCTAAAATCAAAAATAAAGCGGAGAAAAGGGTAGAATGTGTCCGGCCGGGGTGTAGTCAAGTCACCTTGGGCCGAGACGAGAAAAGATATGGATGGGGGAAGAAATAAAAAGAAGGAAATAAAAGAAAATGGGAGGGGAGGACTAGGTGTAATCAAGTCACCTAGCCCGGATTCCGCCCGAATCCGACTAAATCCAAACAAAAGAAACGAAAATCAAAGAAAAAGTGAAAAGTCTTGTAAATTTGGATTTTGAAAGGACTCTCAATGTAGTCACGTCATCGAGAGTCGGGAGCAATGACTACTAAGGCCCCGAGGGCCACCATGACACCAAAAATGGATAAGGGGAAGGGAACAAACAAAGGAAGACAAGCAATAAAAGACGGAAAAGAAAGGATAGTTGCCATACCAATCGGTTAACAACTCACTCGCTCCATCGTCTCAAAGTTCGATAACGGCACATAGCTAGTCTTCGTCATTGCTATTCCTCTTCATTCTCGATATGGTTCCATGGTTGAAGTACAAAGGTATAAGGAGTTGGGATTTGATGTGAAACTTGGTGTAAAGTGAAGAGAAAATGTGGTGAATGTATGTCTATGAAGTGTAGGGGTCATATGATAGGTGCAAGGATAGGTAGGGAGGTTGGGAGGGGGTATAAAATGGTTGGGTGGGCTCGAATGTCGAAGAATAGGCAAAAGGTGGAGCAGGGACCATCCCGGTCGGGATGGATGGTCCCGGTCGGGATGACACACCCTTCCCGGTCGGAAAGATCCCTTCTCGGTCGGGAAGACACTCCAAAAAAACGCGATTTTTGGTACCCTCATCCCGGTCGGGATGGCTCCTTTCCGGTCGGGATGGATCATCCTTCCCGGTCGGGAAGCCCTCTTCTCGCCCGGGGTGGATCTTCTACACTTCAAATTCCCAAAAGCTTGCACAAAGCTTCAAAAACCGACTCCCTTGCTCACAATCCAAGCTCTATCATTAACCACTCCTCTCTAGGATTCATTTTCACTTCACACCTATCAAATAAGCTCAAAACATTCATCAAAATCCCTCCCTCACATCACTCATCAAAATACCAAACTACAAGAATGTAATCCCCTAGAATATCTAACGCAATACAGTGGCGGAAACACTGTAGAATTGAGATTAAAACACACTGACAAACTATATCTTATTAACAGAAATGGTAAGTCAATACAAAGGCCTCTTTTTACAAAAGGGCTAAAGAGAAAATTCACCAAACAGGTTATACAAATCCATAAATTACATGAATAAAGAAAGAGTAGGATCCATGCTACTCGCTAGCTCACACCTAAAACCCAGCAGCAAATACCTGTCATGTTATAAACATAACAGCCACGTCAGTGGGGAGTAACTCGGACGTTCTCCCAGCCATATTATACCATATAGAAACATAATAGTATTATTATATCAAAATATTTAAAAATGGAAAACATTAAATGATATAATAAAAATAAGCTTTCGGAGAAAACTTAAAATATTGGAACAATAAAATCATAACAAGTTTTTAAAAGAAAACTTCAAATATTTGCCAACCTGCAAACCAAGATGTATCGATAATAATAAAAATATTCAAAATGGCGATATGGATAAGATTAGTGTAGAAGGTCAGACTTTCACCAGGAGAATACTAAAAACTAGCTTCGAGAACCTAGTTCAAACAAATCAAACTTCGATCTCTAACTAGGCTACTCAACCATAATAGAACGGCGACTTATAAATGTGTGGCCCTAGTTTAAGACAATGCACACCCCTCCTGGGATTACCTATCACCCAGTTCAACTTATGACGGCAACTTACTGCATGGCCTAAGCTTAAGGTCAAAATGTACACAACTCCCGGGATACCTGTCACCCGGTTCAACAACCAATGTACCGATTCCTGATACACTGGCATTATAGTTGATGGCAAAACCGTAAACCCCAGATTATTACTCTAACCCCACACTTGACTTTATTTCATAACTCCGAAACAGCCATTATCGATATTCAAAATGAATATAATCATTATGAGGATAAAAGGAATAAACATTTTTATATATAAAGGGAAACTTTCTATAAATAGAAACTTACTAATTTTAGAAACTTTCTCAAAATAGAAATATTTTTATAGAAAATACGTAAGTGATTAAAATTAGTGAAATATATAAAAAAAATAGCATTCCTAACGAAATTAACATTTTATTATTATCGTTGTTATCGTAACTTTAATATAATTCTAAATTCGTTACCCAAAATATAAATAAAATATAATAAGTCATTATATATTATTTTATAAATAATTAGGAAATCGAGTTAAAACTATAAATTTTTGAAAAGAGGTGTTTTAAGGAAAACGATATCAAAATTAATTGATTCGACGAATTTTATAAATTAAATGAGATAAGGACAAAAAACAAAATAAGGAAGAAGGAAATGAGCAAGTAGCAAGACGAGATTGAAATGATATAAGCAGCAAAATGACATCAAATAAAGAGCATTCTGTATCAAACAACACGCATTAGGAGCTGGACAGCAGCAGCCAGAGGAAACAGACCACCGAACGAATGAAACCGACAACATGAGCAGCAGTAATATGAGCATTACAGCTACAGGAGAAGCAACGACACCGAAACGGGTAATAAAAGAATGGCACGAACAAGAAAGAAATAGAGAAGAAGAAAGGGGACAACGAAAGTAGAAGTCGCAGCACAAAACAACGGTAAACAAGACCGATTACACGACAAAAGTGACGAAACAAGGGCAGCAATGGTTTGCATCAGACGAATGAGAGTAGAAAGACAGCAATAGATGTACACGAAAAGAAACCGATCGACAAAACGACGTCATACACATCTACAGAACGAAATAAGGGACGAGAACAAGTAGAAGAAGAAGAAAAAAAAGGAAGAAAGAGCAGTAACAGATCGAGAACGAGAACCGAATAACAAGAAAAATAAGATCGAAACAGCTGTAGAAGTCACGAACAAACAGCTAGGCATAACAGCAACAACAACACGTGACAGTAGCAGCAGAACACGCGTCACGTACAGCAGGCCGCAGCGGCAACAGTTACAACAATAGCAGCGAAATGGAAGAAAAACAAATAATAGATTGCTCACTGAGTTCCGACGAAGAAGACAGCAGCAACGAAGCGGAAGAAGAGGGAAACGGAGAAGAGGACACACGGGCATAACAGAGAACAGCAACCACGAGGACGCACAACATCAGCCTTGAATGACAACGACCACTACCGTAACAACGAATGAAAAACAGCAGCAGTAGCGAGCATCAATACAACAAATTGATGATGATTATGTGAGAGGACAGAGAAGAAGGGAACGGATAGATGGGTAGATAGCAGATGAAAGGGTAAGAACGAAAAGTTAAGCGGTGGGGTGAAAGTAATAAGGTGGAGGAAAAAAAATGAACAAAAGGAATGATACGTTAAAACAAGTGGAAAAGGGAATAAAAAAATGTAGCAAGGGGGATGTACGTATAGACAAGTGGGAAGAACCAAACAATTAAATGAATCGGGTTAAAAATACGGATTAAACGATTCCCGTATCGATAAGTTGCCTGACCCACGAATCGAATTAAACGAGTTAAAGAAATTAATAAATAGTCGGACCGTCAAGTAAAATGAGTAAATAAGGTATTCAGGACGAAAACGAGGCTTATAATTAATTAGACGATGAAATAGTATTTCCCGATAAATAATAAATTTTCGATAAAGTGAATTGAATTGATTTCTCGGCGAAAAGTAATAAATGTTTTGACGAAATTTCAAATAATAATCTTCGAGCCGAAAATAGAAATTCGAGCTTAGATATAAATAAATAAAAAGAAATTAGAATTTAAATAGCCGAAATCGACTTTCGATAAGAATTAAATTAAATGTATAAAATAAATCGAAACAGAAATAAGAATATGTTCTGAATATGAGAAGAGTCTCCGAGACAAGTAGAATTTTAGGAGTTTGAAACAATTTAAACAATAAATTTGTTCTATAATAATTTTAAAAATTATGAGTTAAATCGTAAAAATAAAAATACGAACAAAATTTTAATCTAATTTAAATTTATAAAAATCAGGGGTGTTACAATCTTCCCCACTAAAAAGAAGTTTCGTCCTCGAAACTATCAAAAATATAATAATAAAATGGAAAACAAGGTTATATCATTTGAACAAAAAGAGAATGCTTAACTCGCATCACAATCTCGGTTTAAAAGAAAAATTACAACTTCAAACGGAATATGAAATCGACATCAAAGACAAAAGTTGTTTCAAAATGAGTTGGGCTCAGCTGCCCAATGTTTAAAATCACTTAAATTAACAAAATCGTAAGTTAAAAATTATTCGATAAAAAAAATGACGATAAATATTATTTGTAAACGAACTCGAGGGGGAGAGTGCCAAATATTTTCAAAGCAATAGTAGAACGTTTTGATTAAGAAAATCGACAATATTTCGTTTTAAGACCAAACAAAAATTCGAGAAATCAAGTTTTGGTAGTTAGTAAATAAAAATCCAAACTATCGTCGAACATTTTCGACAACAGATTTATAGACTACCGACAATAAAACAAAAATTTAGACATACGAAGTTTTTCGAAAATTTTAATTCGTTTTACCTAAAGTCTCATAGAAATCAAAATATTTGCAATTAAGAAAGTTTTCATAAAATCTCGATCACTTGAAAATCAAAATTAAAATTTTAAACAATCTCGAAATACTTTAAAATAAAATATTTAGCGCCTTTTGAAACGGGCCCAAAAATAAAACGAAAAGAAAATACAAAGTTTTGAAATTTATAACACAAAATGTTAAAATTTCATGAAAATCAAAATTTTAAAATAGTCGAACTTTTCATAACATAGGTTCGGAAAGATAGTAATCGGATATATAGAGTAAGAGTCAACGACAAATCGAAACAAAAATTTTGAAACCCGATAACGAAGTCAAAGGGATTGGCCGAAGAAAAAGTAGCAGAATCGACGAGAAGCTAAGGGAAGGACGAAATTGAGAGTCAAATAGAGCTCTCAAAGATTAGAGAATAATTTAACCATCTCGAGATTCCCGGTACAACTCCCACAAACACGGTTCCTAATTTCCATTAAATAACCTTTTGTCCAATATTAGGCATTAGGTGGTACTATCGGTCACAATCCCAAGAATGTCATACGTGATTATCCAATCGTTCAATCGACACGTTATTAATCCACAAATGTTTTACGATCTAATCTCATCACTTAAAATTCCAACGATCAACAGACAAACCCAAACTTGTAAACGATAAGGTTCTTAAATCCAAAGCTCATAAAGTTTGAACTCAAAGTACATCCTAAATTTCTCGAGTAAGGAACAATAAACAAGATTCATCAATATAATAATGTTCGGGGTACAAAATCCTCAAAATGATCAGCAACATATTTATAATGCCACTAGAACAGAAGTTGGGAAAGAACGATAAATCCTCAAACGCGCTCAAATCTATAGGTAATGACGCAAACACTCACATCTTCAAACACGTCATTGGGCTAAGGTTTCGAAAAATTCCATCAAATTTCTAATCACAAAGGTACAACCACAAACTATTTAATAACTCAACGAAGCCACAATCTCGTTGGTCTAAGGTTCTAAACTAAAAGTCCCAATAAGATGATCTGTATTATAGTATTCCCCAAAACAAAACAAAAAGCCCAAATTATGATTTGCAAGGTATTTCTCTTCTCCAAGGTTAAGAATAATTCATCCAAGTTTAGATAACTCAACTCCAAAGTTCATAGGTTACAACCTTAAACGACGATCAACGATCCAATCCTTAAGAAACACGGTAATCTATGTCCACCAAAATTTCTAACAACATTAATGAAAACCTTCAATGGTACCACAACACTCAGACTAACACTTTAAAAAATACACTCTATGTTCCCGAATATTCGCGATGCATCCATCCAATAAGCATCAGGTAAGAATCCCAAAATAATATTATCAGTTACACTTAGTTCGGTTCTAAGTTAGGTACTAGGTATCCATCAAAATATGACATACTCTTACTTCTCCAAATTATATTCAACTCTAAGTACTCCAAAATAATCAAAGTAACCTATAACCCAAGGTTCAATGTCTAAAGTATCATCCTAACTCCATCAATCAACAAATATCATTCAACTCCATCCTCAAAAATTTCTTACTTTCTTAGAAAATAGGGTAGAATCACAATCCTCAAATAAGGTAACAAGGGTTTACTAAACCTCAAACATCTATAACTCGGGGTTTACTAAGATAGAATCTGGTCTAACCAAAGAATCTCAAGAGAAAGATGGTAGAATAGAAGAATAGAACAAAGATTCACCAAGAGAATGAAGATGAGAATATAAAAGGAGAAGAATTGGAAGAAGCAGAAGCAGGAAGAAAAGAATCAATAATTCAAGATGATAGAGACCTAAAACGAGAAGGGAAAGTTCGGACCTCTAAGGTCCACGATGGAACTAAAAGGATTCTTTTACTTCATCTTCTTGTAGAGGAACGAACACATAAGTCTTGGGTCGCTCCATCTAGATCTACTGCAACATCCTGGAACAGGAATCTACTCTTCATCATCTAACCTGTAGCTTAAGCAAACAGAACCGGAGCTAAAAAGTCACCATCGACATGTTTCTTGGAGCACCAAGTTGTCCACTCGAGTCAGCGGGCATTGAGAGCTCTAAGCAGGTCTTGTTCCGATCTGGAACAACATCCTATCAACATCTTGTTCATTCATCTTCGTTTAGACAAAATTAACAAATATTCAATGCTAATCATTGAGTTACAAGAACATATAAACCTAACAGTTAAGTCCTTATTTTGTTTCTACCCATCTCTCATTAAGATTTCTTTAATGTTTAAATCATTTACGGGTATTTTTCTTAGAATCAGGTGTAAGCGTCGGGAACAACAATGCTCTGATACCAACTGTAATCCCCTAGAAAATCTAACGCAATACACTGGCGGAAACACTGTAGAATTGAGATTAAAACACACTGACAAACTATATCTTATTAAAAGAAATGGTAAGTCAATACAAAGGCCTCTTTTTACAAAAGGGCTAAAGAGAAAATTCACCAAACAGGTTATACAAATCCATAAATTACATGAATAAAGAAAGAGTAGGATCCATGCTACTCGCTAGCTCACACCCAAAACCCAGCAGCAAATACCTGTCATGTTATAAACATAACAGCCACGTCAGTGGGGAGTAACTCGGACGTTCTCCCAGCCATATTATACCATATGGAAAAATAATAGTATTATTATATCAAAATATTTAAAAATGGAAAACATTAAATGATATAATAAAAATAAGCTTTCGGAGAAAACTTAAAATATTGGAACAATAAAATCATAACAAATTTTCAAAAGAAAACTTCAAATATTTGCCAACCTGCAAACCAAGATGTATCAATAATAATAAATTCAAAATGGCGTTATGGATAAGATTAGTGTAGAAAGTCAGACTTTCACCAGGAGAATACTAAAAACTAGCTTCGAGAACCTAGTTCAAACAAATCAAACTTCGGTCTCTAACTAGGCTACTCAACCATAATAGGACGGCGACTTATAAATGCGTGGCCTTAGTTTAAGACAATGCACCCCCCTCCTGGGATTACCTGTCACCCAGTTCAACTTATGACGGCGACTTACTGCATGGCCTAAGCTTAAGGTCAAAATGTACACAACTCCCGGGATACCTGTCACCCGGTTCAACAACCAATGCACCGATTCCTGATACACTGGCCTTATATTTGATGGCAAAACCGTAAACCCCAGATTATTACTCTAACCCCACACTTGACTTTATTCCATAACTCCGAAACAGCCATTATCGATATTCAAAATGAATATAATCATTATGAGGATAAAAGGAATAAACATTTTTATATAAAAAGGGAAACTTTCTATAAATAGAAACTTACTAATTTTAGAAACTTGCTTAAAATAGAAATATTGTTATAGAAAATACGTAAGTGATTAAAATTAGTGAAATATATCAAAAAAATAGCATTCCTAACGAAATTAACATTTTATTATTATCGTTGTTATCGTAACATTAATATAATTCTAAATTCGTTACCCAAAATATAAATAAAATATAATAAGTCATTATATATTATTTTATAAATAATTAGGAAATCGAGTTAAAACTGTAAATTTTTGAAAAGAGGTGTTCTAAGAAAAACGATATCAAAATTAATTGATTCGACGAATTTTATAAATTAAACGGGATTTTATAAAGCTTTCGAATTAATTTTAGCAAATAGATTTTATCAATAAATAATACTGATTTTACTAAAAATAATCAATCGTAGACAAATGAGAAATTATTAGGGAAAATAGTCTCGACTAAAACTGTATTTAAAACAAAATCGACTTCTTTCTCATTTATTAATATAAGTCGCAAAACGAAATTAATTTATTGAATAAGTATACGAATTTTGATTGAAATATAAAAATACGATTTTGAGTTAAAATTATTATAAATTAACAAATTATGACGAAAATATGAAATCGATATTATTTAGTTACTAGTGTTACGATAACCAACAAAATACTATAACGATCGTAAATAATTAAATTACCAACGATTTATAAAACGATATCGAAAACTTGTAAAAATATACACGATTTTTAGAAATAATATTATTAGCAAATAATAAATAGCTAAAATTAGGAAAAACCGAAGTTAAAATATTTACTACATACTACTACTCAAACATACGATATAAAATCGAGTAACGTCCTAAAGTTACCTTGAGTAGAAAACGAAACAAACTCGTACTCGTCCTTCTTGATCAACCCAGGCTTCAAATCAGTAGAAATGTCACCCTTAAGCTTCAAATTGTAGAACCGCTTGTCTTTCTTTCGACCATTCACCACGACAATCGAGTAGACAAAAAATAAAAGAATGAGACGTATACGACACAAGATGGAAAGAGAAACGATGTGTCAAAATAGAAGCATGAAGACCGAACTTAATCGAATTGACAAATATGATAGAAGAAGGGCAATAGCAACAGAAATGACAGAAGGAAGAAGGACAGAGAACAAAATAAGGAAGAAGGAAATGAGCAAGTAGCAAGACGAGATTGAAATGATATAAGCAGCAAAATGACATCAAATAAATAGCATTCTGTATCAAACAACACGCATTAGGAGCTGGACAGCAGCAGCCAGAGGAAACAGACCACCGAACGAACGAAACCGACAACATGAGCAGCAGTAATATGAGCATTACAGCTACAGGAGAAGCAACGACACCGAAACGGGTAATAAAAGAATGGCACGAACAAGAAAGAAATAGAGAAGAAGAAAGGGGACAACGAAAGTAGAAGTCGCAGCACAAAACAACGGTAAACAAGACCGATTACACGACAAAAGTGATGAAACAGGGGCAGCAATGGTTTGCATCAGACGAATGAGAGTAGAAAGAAAGCAATAGATGTACACGAAAAGAAACCGATCGACAAAACGACGTCATACACATCTACAGAACGAAATAAGGGACGAGAACAAGAAGAAGAAGAAGAAGAAGAAGAAAAAAAAGAAGAAAGAGCAGTAACAGATCGAGAACGAGAACCGAATAACAAGAAAAATAAGATCGAAACAGTTGTAGAAGTCACGAACAAACAGCGACGCATAACAGCAACAACAACACGTGACAGTAGCAGCAGAACACGCATCACGTACAGCAGGCCGCAGCGGCAACAGTTACAACAATAGCAGCGAAATGGAAGAAAAACAAATAATAGATTGCTCACCGAGTTCCGACGAAGAAGACAGCAGCAACGAATCAGAAGAAGAGGGAAACGAAGAAGAGGACACACGGGCAGAACAGAGAACAGCAACCACGAGGACGCACAACATCAGCCTTGAATGACAACGACCACTACCGTAACAACGAAAGAAAAACAGCAGCAGTAGCGAGCACCAATACAACAAATTGATGATGATTATGTGAGAGGACAGAGAAGAAGGGAACAGATAGATGGGAAGATAGCAGATGAAAGGGTAAGAACGAAAAGTGAAGCGGTGGGGTGAACGTAATAAGGTGGAGGAAAAAAACATGAACAAAAGGAATGAATACGTTAAAACAAGTGGAAAGGGGAATAAAAAAATGTAGCAAGGGGGATGTACATATAGACAAGTGGGAAGAACCAAACAATTAAATGAATCGGGTTAGAAATACGGATTAAACGATTCCCGTATCGATAAGTTGCCTGACCCACGAATCGAATTAAACGAGTTAAAGAAATTAATAAATAATCGGACCGTCAATTAAAATGAGTAAATAAGGTATTCGGGACTAAAACGAGGCTTATAATTAATTAGACGATGAAATAGTATTTCCCGATAAATAATAAATTTTCGATAAAGTGAATTAAATTGATTTCTCGGCGAAAAGTAATAAATGTTTTGACGAAATTTCAAATAATAATCTTCGAGCCGAAAATAGAAATTCGAGCTTAGATATAAATAAATAAAAAGAAATTAGAATTTAAATAGCCGAAATCGACTTTCGATAAGAATTAAATTAAATGTATAAAATAAATCGAAACAGAAATAAGAATATGTTCTGAATATGAGAAGAGTCTCCAAGACAAGTAGAATTTTAGGAGTTTGAAACAATTTAAACGATAAATTCGTTCTATAATAATTTTAAAAATTATGAGTTAAATCGTAAAAATAAAAATACGAACAAAATTTTAATCTAATTTAAATTTATAAAAATCAGGGGTGTTACAAAGAATTTCACAAAACTCAAAAGAATAAAAAAGAGATATATACAATGAGACGGTTCATTTGGAACTCCGTCAAACCAAGGATGGTGCATTCTTCAATCATTTTTCAACAACACTATAGCCAATTCCATCGCCATCAAGGGCACGAAGAAACAAATCCAAGGCTCTCGAGAAGTCTTCGATCAAGCTAGTGGAATACCAACCTCCACTCCAAGGATCATCACATCCTAACCTCGACGTTCCCGGGGCATCCCGATCTACTAAGTTCAATGGCTTGAACTTGTACTTGTGATCCTTCGGTATATACCCAAACGTCCATCTATCTTCATGTGGCCCCAAGGGAGGCTCATCTTTCTTCTTGCCTTGCACTTTGTCCTCAATATCATGATATGGGCATTCATCCGCCCCAAACTCTGAATCATCATCTTCAATTCCATAGAAGTTGTTCTTCAAGCTTTCACCCGACTCACCTCCTATATCGATGTCTTTCATAGCATGGGTCATATTGCAAGATTCATCATTAGTAGGCGAAGTGTTGCCTTGGAGGTCAAACACGAGCTTCTAGTCGCCTAGCTCAAATATGATCCTACCGTTCTTTACATCAATCATAGCACCGGCGGTACGGAGAAATGGGCGCCCAAGGATAATGGGAGTGATAGCATCTTCCGGCATGTCAAGTACAAGGAAGCCGACCGGAATGAAGAACTTCCCGATTCTTATTGGCACATGTTCCAACATCCCCAAAGGTCGGTTGAGTGAACGGTCGGCCATTTGGAGTGTGATAGAAGTAAACTTGAGCTCCTTCATCCCAAGTCGCTCACAAATGGAATAGGGAATGATGCTTACACTCGCACCCAAATCACATAACGCTCTCTCAATTTTCAAGTTGCCTATGGTGCACGGGATGGAGAAACTACCCGGATCCTTCAACTTGGGAAGTGTAGAACCTTGAATGAGCTCGCTCACCTCTCTCGTGAACGCTATGGTCTCTTCCTTGTCGACGGATCTCTTCCTAGCCAAGATTTCTTTCATGAATCTTCCATATGTCGGGATTTGGGTAAGTAGCTCTGTAAAAGAGACACTCACATCCAATTTCTTCACAATATCTAGGAACTTGTCATATTGAACATCCACCTTGGTCTTCATTTGCCTTGTTGGGAAAGGCAACTTGATATGTATCTTGTCTTGCTCATTAGGGTTGGACCTTTCAAATGACATTTTCCCTTTACCTTTGTCTTTTCCTTGAAGTGGGGGAAGCTTGTCTTCATGGGGTTTCTCAATCTCCCACAAGACTTGCTCCTCCATTGGATTTCCCAAGCTTGAATTTTATTGAGTTGGAGATGCAACTTCTTTCATTGCTTGTTGCTCAATATGGAATAAGGGGGAGTCATAAGATACACCACTCCTCAAGGTAATAGCATTCACATGCTCAAATTTCGTCATTTCACCTTGAGGAGGTAGTTGTCCCTTTTGCCTTGAAGAGCTTCCCGAAGCAACTTGAGCTATTTGGGTTTCAAGCATCTTCATATGAGCATCTCTTGCTATATTCTCCCTTTGAAGATGAGCAAAGAATTCTTGTTGGTTTCTTAGCATCTCCATTTGGCTTCTTTGCATTTCTTGATTACTCCTTTGCACATCCATCATTGATTTTCGCATGTCAAAATCCCGAGGGGGAGATTGTGGATTGTGTGGAGTATCGGTGAGTGCTAAGGGAGTACCATAATCATGAATCGGAGACCGGCTCCTTGGCTTGCTTTCTTGTCGATTACCTTGGGACCCTTGTTGTTGTTGGTGGTTCATTTGGAACCCATGAGAGTTGCCGTGATTAAGGCCTTGAGTGTTGCCATGGTTGTAGTTTTGATGTCCTTGGTTGTGTTGGTTTCCTTGGAAACCACCTTGATGATTGAAGTTCCCTTGTTGGAACCCTTGATTATTGTTGAAGTTACCTTGGTTATGTTGCTTGAAATTGTTGAATGGCCTTGGGTTACCCACATAACCTTGGTAACCTTGGTTGTTGTCCCTTAAGGGAGGTGGCACATATGGACGGTGTTGTAGAGATTGTTGTTGAGAAGCTTGATGGGAAGCTTGGAACATATGAGGATAGGGGGCACCTGGCTTGAACGCTTGAAAGGCGTTCACTTGCTCAATACTACCCCGACAATGTAGAGGCTCATGTCCAAATATCCCGCAAATCTCGCATATCCCATAATAAGATGTAGGAGATACAACTCCCAAAGCATTGACTTGTTGAATTGAATGTTGGTGGGAGGCACTTGCACTTTGACCTTGATCAAAATGGCTTTGGAGCTTCTTGTCAATAGATTCCATGTGGGTTTTTAATTGTGCTCCAAGATCAATACTTAATTGTGTAATGGCATCGATCTCGTGTCTTCCTCCTCGATTCGCCTTTCTAGGCCTTGAGTATTGGGAGTTGTGCACCGCCATCTCCTCGATTCTTGACCAAGTTTGGTCATCATCCACCTCGGTAAACCTTCCATTCGATCCCATGTTGAGTATGGCCCTTGAGTCTTCATATAACTCGTTCCAAAACTGTTGAACAAGGAACCATTGTGATAAACCATGGTGAGGACAAGAGCGGATCAAGGCTTTAAATCTTTCCCACGATTCATAGAGGCTTTCTTCATCACGTTGTTGGAATCCCGTGATAGAGGCTCTCAATAGATTTGTCTTCTCCGGGGGATAAAATTGTTGGTAGAAAGCTAAGGCTAGGTTCTTCCAAGTATCAATACCGAGAGTCGTCTTGTCTAACCCTTTGAACCATTGCTTAGCCTTACCGATTAAGGAGAAAGGAAATAATACCCACCGGATTTGGTCTTGGGTTATTCCCGTTTGTGAGATAACATCGCAATAATCCGAAAAGGTTTCCATGTGTTGATGAGGATCTTCGGTTGGTAACCCACTAAATTGACTTCTTTCGACCAATTAGATGAACGGTGTTTTTGCCACAAAATTGCCGGTATATGCGGCCGGTAAAGCGGTTGGACCGGGCAAAACGTCTTCCGTAAAGGTTGAGTGAGAAGAGAACTTAGGCATTGTTGGATTGGCGGGAGATAATGGTGTAGATGGTGTTGATGTAGAAGTAGAAAGGGAAGTAGGTTGAGAGGAATGACTAGAAGTACCAAAGGGATTGATGAAATTCCCTTCGGCCGTCTCTCGAGGTGTCTCGTTCACGTCGGATCCTTGAGCTTGCTCTTCAATGGTATTGCTGGTACTCGGTTGAGAGTTCTAACCCGATCAATCGTCCGTTGGCAAAAGGCTCTAAAGAGTCTTTCCGGCTCAGGATTGAAGAGAGAAATCGCCTCTCCTCCTAGGCATGCACTACACACTTGAACAAACGTGAGACCACCTAGTACTTTATGGGCACTAGGCAAAGACAATAAACGAGCACAACGGAAGATAAGAGAAAAGAAAGCTATAAAAACAAGAAAAACCTACAAAATATGCACAAGAGATAGAAGAAGAGCACAAGAGGGGTAACTAAGTCTAGCTAATAAGCAAACTAAGTCTAAACGTGCACCGTCCCCGTTAACGGCGCCAAATTGATGGGAGGTTCTCGCCGCGTCCCCCACCGTCAAGTAAAGTCCAACCAATCCTAACGGTAGCTAGGGTAAGTCGGGTCGTGTCCACGAAGACGGTTATATGGTGTCTAGACTAGGTCTACCTAATAACAAGGCTAAGTCACAAGCAAACACAAAGAAGACGATAATTGACAACTATGATGGTTGAAGGTGATGAAAGTGGATTAACAATGTACTATGTATGACATAAACTAATTGAAACAACTAAAGACTAATGAAACAATTAAACTAGAGAAATGATGACTAAAGAGGTAGATAAATCATATATGGGAAGGAGTAGGGTTAGGTCGGGTTCACAAATGTAGTAGGATGATTAGGAGGTCAAGGGTGTAGGTGTCACTTAATTACTAAGGTCGGTTTGCACTCTCGCGCCAAAGCCAAAGTCCGCACTCTCGTGTCAAAGAATAGACCCGAATACCCATGCTAGATACTACTCAAAACACAAGGATTCAATCACAAATTAGTCACACAATGAGAGGAGGAAGACAAGTATGAGAAGCATTGGCCACTACTACCCACACAAGCAATTCAACAAACACATAGAGTGCCCAATAAGTGACTAGCAACAAAGAATTCACCTTTACCCACAATCAAACCCTAATCACCCATAATCCACACTTAATCCCCCTACTAACCCCACAAAGAATCTACTCACTCATTATCCAACTAATACTAATATAAACAAGAGAATTCAACATAAATAACAAAACATCCATTATGAACCAACAAGAACAATAAACAATATGTAAAGATTCAAACTTGAAAGATTAAACAAGGATTAAGATTAAAAGGAATAAGAAGATTATACCTACTAACAAGAAGATGAAAAGATTAGAACTTGTATTAAAAGAGCACCCCAAAAATCTCCACCAAAAGTTGTCAAGGATTGATGGATTTTTCAAGAGAATTCTTAATACAAGATTAACTATCTAGATTAAGCTAAGATTGACAAAGATTAACAAAAGATTAATGTAAACTAAGCTAAGGTTCAAGAGAGTCTAATTAGGGTTTAGAATAATGTAGAGGAGTCTAAGGTGCTTAAACATTACAAAGGAAGGGTATTTATCAGGTTACAAGAGTGAAGGAGAATGAAAGGAAAAGTCTCGTGCTGCAGCTCGCCCGTCCCGACCGAGAAGCACTTGGTCTCGGCTGGGAAGGCTGGTCCCGACCGAGACGGATCCTGGTCTCGGCCGGGAAGGCCTAAACAGCAGCTCCTTGATTCGTGCACTCCTTCCCGACCGAGATGGCACTTGGTCTCGGCCGGGAAGGCTCTTGTAGGCCTCCAATATGATCTCTAAGGTCCCTCCTTGTTTCTCATGGGCTTCTCATTGATTCTCGGGGCTCGGGATTGAGTCTAAAGGGCTCGGGAATCAGTCCCAAGGTCTCGGGATCGAAACTAAGGCACCGAGTGATCGTTCCTTCTCTTCGTTGGCTCCAAAAGTGTAGGAAACGAGTCGGAATCGTTCCAATTCTCCATGAATGGTCTTGGAAACCTAAAACGAACTAGAAGAAGCATAAGTAGCCCAGAAATCGCTCCAAAGAGTGATTTCACAAGAGAAACCGGGACCAAACACTACAAATTAGGCACTACAAACTACACTTATCACAAAGGCATCGACATTAGTGAAAGAAGAAGGTCAGAGGGATGAGAAGAAATGGGGCTACCTAAACACGCAGGAAAAAGGGTGACAAACTATCGACGGTGGTGTGAAACAGGGTGAGACAGTGGCGTAGATCTGTACTTAAACCAAAACAGAGAAGAATGGATGTTGCGTGCAGAACAGAGGGGCGTAGCAGCAGCAACGAGACACCTCGAGGGCGAAACAGAGAGGGACGAAGGAGTAGAGCGATGATGGTGATGTGATGATGGAGGAGTGCATGAAGAAGAACAGGCTGGTGGTGACTGAATGTGAAGAAGAAAGAAAAAGAAAGGGAAGGTGTGTGTATGTTCTCAGCGTTTGATAGGATGAAATGGGGAAAGAACACGTTAATTGACAGGGGAACGAAGAGGTGGAGAAAAACAAAAGGAGGAAAAGGGGAGTGAACGTAATAGGTGGGAAGACAAGGGAAAGGGAAAAGAATCTCCTTAAATTAAAGTGGGTTAGAAACACGGGTTGATTAAATGAATCGGGTAGGAGACGAATTACGTAATGATAAGTTGACCGACCCATGAATCGAATTAATAAGAAAATTAATTGGGCCGACAAATAAAATGAGTATAATAAACGTCTCTCGAGATATAAATAATTATTCCAGACGAAAATGAAGTTTATAGAAATAAATAATTAGACGATGAAATGGTATTTCCCGATTAATAATAAATTTTCGATAAAGTGAATTAAATTGATTTCTCGAGGAAAGGTAATAAATGTTTTGACGAAATTTTAAAATAATGGACTTCGAGTCGAAAATAGAAATTCGATCTTAAATATAATTAAATAAAAAAATTTAGAACTTAAATCGCCAAAATAGGCTTTCGTTAAGAATTAAATTAAATGTATAATATAAATCGAAACATAAATAAAAATATGTTTTAAATATAAGAAGAGTTTCCGAGACAAATAGAATTTTAGGAGTTTGAAACGATTAAACGATAAATTCGTTTTATAATAATTTTAAGAATTACGAGTTAAATCGTAAAAATAAAAATACGAACCTAATTTTAATTTAATTTAATTTATAAAATCAGGGGCGTTACACTCATCCAGGATGCAGACGCGGGTAGGCTAAGGTAGGCTATCGTCCACGAAAAGTTCTTGCTTCGGCCGGGACGTGTCACCATGAGTGAGGATGAGCGTTGCCCTGTTCCACTCGGAGCTTATCGCTTGGCATATTCACGGAATGTATAACTACCTTGGACAACCGGAACGTCAATCGGGGGTCTCCTCACGGGTCCGGTCCGAAAACCTTACCGTAAGAAGGTCGATTGGTCCTAAATCGGTTAGAGTGGGCTTTTTAGGGCCAAAACTTGTAGTGATCACAAAACGAACTACGAAATGTGCTTCACCAACCTCGTTCGAGTTACACTGCCGCAGAAAATCTGTTTCCATTTCCCCAGCGGAGCCGCCAAACTGTAGACGTGTCACCCTGAGTGAGGATGAGCGTTGCCCTGTTCCACTCGGAGCTTATCGCTTGGCATATTCACAGAATGTATGACTACCTTGGACAACTGGAACGTCAATCGGGGGTCTCCTCACGGGTCCGGTCTAAGATGAAATAGAACAACAAATATTCGAGCATCCGGATCAACTGCTGGAAATCCATTTAAGTTATATTATAAATGTGATGAATGCAGATGGTTTCAATGGTGCAAAGGTAGAACAGAAGAAGAAACTTCTAACAATGCAATGGAGGTGGTTGATCAAGTGCTCATTCAACAAGATTTGAAGAAAAGGATGAAGAAACAAATGGAAATAGTTTGTGACATCAATAAGAAAATTGATTCTATGTCGAAGTTTGTTAAATTTAGGCATCATAAATGGTTCACTCATGTACTTTAGTCTATTTTATGTTGTGATGAACTAAATATGATATGCAAAACAAGTCTAATGCAACAGAATTAAGATTACTAATAACATATTGTCACCATGACATTGATATGCTCGTTAAATAAACGAACTAACAAGGAAACAACATTGGCGGAATAATATATTGTTTGTGTGGTATGCAAATCACCAAAAGAGAGGTTTCATACCAACTTACAAGTTTGATTTGTGTGGATTGTTTGATCTTCTTCTGCCAAAATAGAAAGGGGAGTGAATTTATAAGCACTTGTGCAACGACTAGTTTAGAGTAAACTAGTCATTGCTTTGCTTCAATGAGTCGTTGCTTTTCTTTCAGGGGTACCATGGGAACAACTATGGAAACTTAGGGGTACCATGTGAACAACTATGAAAACTTGGGGGTACCATGAGAACAACTCTCCTTTTGAAGAAAAGTAATTGTTGAGTGATGTAATTAATTTTCCCTCCAAAATTAATTAACAACTAATCATCCTACTTTTGGTCGTAATTTAACGCGGCGTCATGACAGGAAATTGGGTAAGGGCAAATCGGGAATTAAACTATAAAACTCAAGGTTACCATGGGAACAAACTTAAAAGTAGGGGTACCATGTGTAATGTGACATAGTTCGAGGGTACCATGGAAAATTTCCGAATTTTTATTACATTTAATAATAACAATATTTATAAAATATAATAAAATACAATTTTTTAAAATAACAATAGTACTAGTTTGTGAATTTAATTGCGTTAGTGATATTAAATATGAATAATATTTTTCAATAGTTAACTTTTAATTGATAAAATGTATGATCTCGAAAATTATATATGTCCATTATTTTGACCATAATACGACCCATGACATATATTTGACCCGAATCATATTTTATCCAACCCGTATAACCTGACCCGTTTGACGGGTCTTTTAGGAAGTATGCAAATAGATTTTGAGTTATTACGTTACTGTTTTTTTTTTTAATGTATGTAATTAGTTGAATTGAGCAATTGATACTTAAATAAGAACTTTGGTTGTTGTATGAGTTGATATTGCACATTTTCACAATTAGGCTTGTAATGAATTTGGAAAAAAAAAATTCAAAACCAAATTAGGTAATGAAAGTGTAATTAGGCGGGAAAGTTGAAATGACTACTTTGTCCCTTGATTTTGTTTTTAGTGAACACTAGGTAAACACCCGTGCAACGTTGCACGAGTTTTAAATAAAATAATTACATAGGTAATCTTATACGAATGTTCAATCCATTCAATCCTTGACATAGGATTTTTCACCACTTTTAAGAAAAGTGGTAAAAGTAAATGTATTATTGGTAAATCAAATGGTATTATGGGTCCGCCAAACTTAAAGTAAAGAAAAAGTAGTGTCATTCTGTGTAAATAGAGGAAGAATATGAGGATTATAGGGTAAAAATTTTTGCCAAAAGGGGAATGTAAAGAATTGATTGGATTGTTGATTTATAGTAAGTGTAAAGAATTAAATGGATGAGAGGGAGCAAGATATACTGCATGTTTAGACATGTATTCCATTTCATTTTTATACTGAATTATACACGTATCTTGTGTTACAATCATTTACTAAGTAAATCTGTTTTAACTTATATTTTTTAATTTAAGTTAAATTCTACTTGTAGAATAGAACAATATAATACTATGACAATAGTACCACATAATATTTCAAGGAATCGTGACTAAAAAATTCAACCCCTAATTGAAACCTCATGAAAAATCAAAGTGTAATATTTAACTTATTAGCAAATAAAACAATTTCTAATATCCTTTTACTGATACTAATAAATAAGTGTTAATCAACTAAGGGACCAATAATATTCTAATAATATTGATGTAAGATAAAGTTTACTGTGAAGCATGACTTCACGTGTAATGAAATGGAAAAATATATGTGTTTCTATATTATATTTTACAAATTAAATAGATATATAAATTATATTTTGTGGGTGTCAGTTCTTGTTCTTTATGTGTTTTAATTAAGTTGCTAGATTATTTTCTAGGGATACTTTTTGTAAGAAGTTTATCCCATTGATTGGTATTAGATCAAAGGAGAACATATACAAATGAGTGTTATTTTCTAGGGATATCGCGATCCATTAATATAATTTATTATATTCATTAAGTCGTATTATTGTAGCCTTTTAGAAAACTTTTCAAATATTTCTAACCCGCTTAAATATATGATAGTATTTGATAATTGTCGTTTGTAGTGCCTATTCTGTAGTGTTTTGGTCCCATTTTCCTTGTGGAACCGCTCCTTTTGAGCGGTTTATGGGCTTCTTATGTTTCCTTTAGCTCGTTTCAGGTTCCCGAGGCCGATCATGAAGAGTTGGAGTGATTCCGACTCAATACATATGCATTTTGGAGCCAACGAAGCTAAGGAACGATGACTCGATGCCTTGGAATCGACCCCGAGACCTTGGGACCCAATCCTGAGCCCCCGAGAATCGATGAGAAGGCCATGAGAACCAAAGAGGGACCGAAAAGTTCATATTGGAAGCCTACAAGACTATTCCCGATCGGGTATGGCCTCATCCCGATCGGGAATAAAGAGGAAAGCAAGGAGCGGCCACTGTGGGGTGTTCCCGATCGGGATTCCCACTTTCCCGATCGGGATACACTTTCCCGATCGGGATTTCCCACTTTCCCGATCGGGAAAGTCCCAGCTCAGCCCGTGCTTTGTTCCTTCCTTCTCCTTTCATTCTTAAACCCTATATATACCCTTCCCTTGTTATGTAACACTTATGTCTTGGATTACCCACTAAACCCTAGATTATTTTAGCATAGATTAGAGTAGATTAGTCTTTAGATTATCGTTAATCTTAGATTAGTACTTGTATTAAGGGAATTATTCAAGATCTTCTCCAAGCTTGACAACCTTGGATGTTTGTTTTGGGTTTTCTTCATTAATGCAAGTTTTGTTCTTTCCTCTTCACTAGTTTGGTATAATCCTCTTCTCTTTTACTCTTTTTCTTGTTCCATTCATTAAAGCTTGAATCTTTAGTTCTTGTTATTGTTCATAGTTCTTTGTTAGACTAGTTTCACTATGTTAGTTTTGTTGTTTGGTTTGATTCCTCTTGTTAGTGATAGTATTAGTATGATTATGTTAGAGTAGTGTTCTTGCTAGGGTTAGTAAGGTGATTAGGGCGTTAATTGGATGATTAATGGATTGTTGGAGTTGTTGGTGGAAGATTTGGGTTTCTCCTTGGTTTGTTGCACATCACATGTTTGTTGAATTGCTTGAATGACTAAGTATGTATGAATGCTTGTTTTCTTGCCTTTCTCTTGTGGTATTAGTTGTTTGTGGGTTCGGTCCCCTCATTAAGTTGCGAGAGCCCGGTGAGGACGACCCCTA
Organism: Agrostemma githago; assembly: GCA_958450325.1. Taxonomy (NCBI): domain Eukaryota; kingdom Viridiplantae; phylum Streptophyta; class Magnoliopsida; order Caryophyllales; family Caryophyllaceae; genus Agrostemma; species Agrostemma githago. The sequence continues at coordinate 35,374,020 of OY288256.1, forward strand.
GGCCGGTCTAAGTCGCGAGAGCCCGGATTCGACCTAGGTCTATAGCATGCTAGTACTCCGTTTGTGTTGTGTCGCCGAGTTGGATTTTAGGTGGAATCTCTAGGTGAGTCTAAGTTGCGAGAGCCCGGGCATTACCTAGATTACCCTACTACTTCCTTCACCTCTAGTTCTCCGTCGACCATTCCGTTACCCCTTTGACCCCAACCTAACCCTAGCCCGTCCGCCTTTGTTTGTTTCCTTTGTTTAGACCTAGTTTAGTCCTTAGCCTTCCCCTTAGAATAGCTTGTCTCGAACTTAGTCCTAGACCGTAGCATACCTTAGTCCGACCTCCCGTCCCTGTGGATTCGACCCGACTTACCCTAGCTACCCTAGTTAGGTTAGCCGGTCTTATTTGTTGGGTGGGGACCCACGACAAGATCCTCCCATCAAATTGGCGCCGTTGTCGGGGACGGCGTAGTTTAGACTTTTTTTTGCTTAGTTTTGGACTTTGTTCTTGATTTTGTGTTCTCTTCTCCTTGTGTATCCCCGTTTTTCTTCTTGTGTGTTACTCTCCCTTCCTAGTGCCTCAAAAGCACTAGGATACTAACGTTTGCTCAAGTGCTTCTAGCTCATCCTAGGTACCAAAGCAACGTTATGGACATGGCTTATCCAAGCTACCATCAATCATCACGAGACAACTATGGGGCGAATTACCAAAACCCACAACTTTACCAACCATATCAACCTCATCAACAATCTTATGAACCCTCTTCTTATGGTTATCAAGAAAGTTGTCAAGGATCATTCCTACATCCTAACAACTACCAAACACCCTCACATAACCCACGACCACAAGATCCCAACTTGGTTGAGACTTGTCAAATGATGTCTCAATTGCTTAAGAGTCAACATGAGGCAATAATTCAATTGCAAAAGACTCAACAAGTGATGATGACTCAAATAATAGGGGTTCAAGAGGAGTTCAAGGCCCAAATAGAGGTGCAAGATGCTCGCATCAATGCACTCATGGCGCATATCACGATGTTGGCCGCTCGAACTCCGCAATATGTTGAGGAAGGTTCATTTAGGCAAGAAGGTCGGGTGCCTCCACAAGAAAGTCAACCCAACCTTGAAGCTACAAATGAAGAAGAGAGGGTCGAAGAGACCATTGTTGAGTGTTGCTTGGGCGGTGAAGATAGGGTTAGAGTAGAGGAAGTTGAAGCTTTAAGGGTCGACAATGAGGAGGGAGTTGAACATGATTATCGAAATAGCTCTTGGGGAGCCAATGTATTGGCTATAAAGTTGGATTTGTTTGATTTTCTTCGTGATGAACCGGGTGTTGACAATCCAAACCCAAGCGAAGAGATGACCCCTCATGACCATTTAGACAAGGTGAGTGAAAAGGAGCGCAATACTTGGGAAAAAGAACTAGATGCTTTGGAACTTGCCTTGTATGGGGAATTGGAGGATCCTAAAGCCTCCAATGAAGAAAACTTGATGCCTTCTCCTCCTCTACCGCACTCGATGTCTAGCCCTTTGTCTTGTGAGACGGTTGGTGAAGAGGATCCTTGTCGGGCGGTGGAAAAGAGCTCCACTCTCGACCCCGTAGAAGAAGCGACACCTCTAGGGTGTGATCTCCCACATAATGACACCGAGCACGACTCTAGACCACTATACCTACCGGATGGTCATAAGAGTCGTCGCTATCATGGTTCCGAAGACCCGGAAGATCACGAGAACCCCGAGCATAATGAAGACGATCGCTTCTTCCCTCCGACTTGGAAACTTTTAGGAGTGGCTAGGCTCGGCCATGTGAGCTTAAACAAAGATGTTGCTAAGGCATTTGACTTACTTCTCCGAGCTCTTGATGGCTATGGAGGCGTTGTTAGTAAGAGTATTTAGTGTAAATATCTCTTTTTCTTTTCTTTTGTGTTTATGTTTGTATAGTTTGGTTTCTAGGTTTGTTTTTTTTTGTGGAACTCTTGTTCATTTGGATTTTTGATGAGCGATGTGAGGGAGGGAATTTGATGTTGTATTTGAGTTTATTGTGATAGGTGTGAAGGAAAGGTGACTCCTAGAAAGGAGTGGTCGATGATGGAGTTTGGTTTGCGAGAGAGGAAGTCGGTTTTTGAAGCTTTGATGAGCTTTTGGGCTTGGGGAAGCAAAGAAGACTCATCCCGATCGGGAAGGATGAATAATCCCGATCGGGAAGGAGCCATCCCGATCGGGATGAAGGTGCTGAAATTGGAGCTTACTGGAGTGCGTTCCCGACCGGGACGAGAGCTTCCCGATCGAGAAGGGTTCACCAACCCGATCAGGGCCATCGTTCCCGACCGGGATGGTCCCTTTGTCTCCACCCATCCATTATGCCCCCTCCCAACCACCCTACTCCTCCTTACTCCTATCATATGACCCGTACACCTCACTTTATACACCGAGATCCACATCAAATCCCCCCCTCCCACCATTACTACCTTTACCATGTGTTCTATCACGTTCGAAGCGGAATAGCAATGATGAAGACAAGCAAGTGCCTATATTGATCTATGAGACGATGGAGAGAGTGAGTTGCTAACCTATGGTACGGCAACTATCCTTCCTTTTCCGTCTTTTATTGCTTGTTTTACTTTGTTTACTCCCCTTCCCCTTGTACACTTTTGTGTCGTGGTGTCATGGTGGCCTTCGAGGCCTTGGCATATGGTTGCTCCCGACTCTCGATGACGTGACTACATCGAGAGTCATTTTCAAAATCCAAATTTTTTCAAGTTTTTCACTTTCTTTTTTGAGGATTTAGTCGGATTTAGGCGGAATCCGGGCTAGGTGACTTGATTACACCTAGCCCTCCCCTCCCATTTCCTTTTATTTCCTTCTTTTTATTTTCTTCCCCCATCCATATCTTTTTCTTGTCTCGGCCCATGGTGACTTGACTACACCCCGGCCGGACACCTTCTACCTTTTTCTTCACCTTATTTTGCATTTTTAGCTTCATTTTCGTAGTTTCTTTTCTTTTTCTTTTGTCTCTCCGCACACTACGATTGAGCATATGAGGACATTGCTCGATTTAAGTGTGGGGGAGCGATATTCTATCGTAGTTAGTTTTATTTTCCTATTTTATCTAAAAATCTTGAAAAAACCCTAAAAATTTGAAAAATTTTCAAAAAAAATCCAAAAAGATTTTCTTTTGTGTGTTTTTCTTTTGTGTCCTTTTGTCGTACATTTGTTTTGGTTGCGTGTTTTGCCTCCCTCCTTCCTTATAGGTTGCTTAAGTCACCATTAGCTTTGGAGAGCATTCAAGACATCCGGTAACGTCTTATCCCTTTTTCCTCTTTATTTCTCGCGGAGTTTGGAGAAGATTATGATGTGGTGTGCTCGGGTGGAGCTTTGTAAAGTTTGTGGTTGATCGGTGACTTGTTTGGAGATTCGGGGTAGTGTTTGTGTTGTGTATGTGTTCGTTTTGTTTTATTCTTGTTTTGTTGCTTTTGTTTCTTTTTCTTTCGTTCTCGTTGAGTCTTCATTTGTTTTGTGTGTAGTTGAGTTATGTGTGTAAATGGTTTTTCGAAAACCCGGTTTAGGGGCTAGAGCTTGAGTGTTTACTTTCCCTTCCTAGTTGTATAAATCGAGTCTTGGACTCTACTCTAGTAGAATGACCCTAAACCAATGAATTCGTTGGTCTTTTACCTTGAGTCCACCTAGCTTACTAGGGATTTACTACGGGATTTGCATTTTGACCATTATTACCACCCACGGTGTGAAAAGGCCTTGGTTACCGAGTCTCGTCCCTTAGGTGACCGCGTCTAGGATCGTTTGATTAGTCCAAGTTCTCCCATTTTTGCGAGTATGAACGGAAGACGCTCCCCGACTCTCCCATTACCCTACCTCCTACACATATCCACACAATAACTTGCAAAATGTTGATTCTCCCTTTCTTGTTATTCAATGAAAGTGCCAAAAAAATGCCAAATCTTGCCAAAAGGGCAAAGAAAAGAAAAAGAAAGAAAAGAATGAAAGAAAGAAAAGAATGAAGAAAAAGAAAAGGCACAAAAGCCAAAAAAGAAAATAGAAAAGAAGAAAAAGAAATGGCATGGCAAAACAAAGCAAAAATGCAAAAGAAAAGAGAAAATGCCAAAAGAAAACCCGTCTCACAAAAATAATCGCAACATCTCAAAATAAGCCTTTTTCCGACTTTTGCCGTGAAGAGCCTACCAAAGGACCGAGTCCAGAGGAAGGATGATAGCGGCATAGGTCGGTCTTCCCTCGTTTTGCATATTTCCACCTTTTTACTTGGACTAGTTAAGCGGTTTTGGACACGGGACGACCCTCTTGGCTCACGCTAAAAGGGACGGGTCTTCTCTTACCAACAGTGTCGACTAACACCGTGGTTCTTCACTTTTCCACTCCTCCGATCGTCCCGTAGTACGTTTTTTAGAAAGTTAGAAGGACCTAGGTAAGTTACCAACGTTTTTGTTGATTTATCGTCATACTATTAGGGCTTAGTCCATTTTGGTTTGTATTGCTAGCTTGGGAACGCTGTCACTTACCTCGAGTCCTAAACCGGTGTTTCATTCACCGCTTGTTTGAGGGAAGCGGTATTTCTTTGGTTTTGGGTGTGACCGATTATGTATTTGTTATGTGTTTCGTGTCCGGTTGCATCCACAGTTTTGTCGCAAGACCCGACTTGCCTTGCGGAGTGTACTTTTCCTCTAAGTGCACTCGCGTGAGTTGAAAGGGCGTAGGGTGCGCTAATACCCACTCGGATAGTTTAGTAGTAGTATGTGCTTACTCGAGGGCGAGTAAGGGTTAAGTGTGGGGGAGTTGATAATTGTCGTTTGTAGTGCCTATTCTGTAGTGTTTTGGTCCCATTTTCCTTGTGGAACCGCTCCTTTGGAGCGGTTTATGGGCTTCTTATGTTTCCTTTAGCTCGTTTCAGGTTCCCGAGGCCGATCATGAAGAGTTGGAGTGATTCCGACTCAATACATATGCATTTTGGAGCCAACGAAGCTAAGGAACGATGACTCGATGCCTTGGAATCGACCCCGAGACCTTGGGACCCAATCCTGAGCCCCCGAGAATCGATGAGAAGGCCATGAGAACCAAGGAGGGACCGAAAAGTTCATATTGGAGGCCTACAAGACTATTCCCGATCGGGTATGGCCTCATCCCGATCGGGAATAAAGAGGAAAGCAAGGAGCGGCCACTGTGGGGTGTTCCCGATCGGGATTCCCACTTTCCCGATCGGGATACACTTTCCCGATCGGGATTTCCCACTTTCCCGATCGGGAAAGTCCCAGCTCAGCCCGTGCTTTGTTCCTTCCTTCTCCTTTCATTCTTAAACCCTATATATACCCTTCCCTTGTTATGTAACACTTATGTCTTGGATTACCCACTAAACCCTAGATTATTTTAGCATAGATTAGAGTAGATTAGTCTTTAGATTATCGTTAATCTTAGATTAGTACTTGTATTAAGGGAATTATTCAAGATCTTCTCCAAGCTTGACAACCTTGGATGTTTGTTTTGGGTTTTCTTCATTAATGCAAGTTTTGTTCTTTCCTCTTCACTAGTTTGGTATAATCCTCTTCTCTTTTACTCTTTTTCTTGTTCCATTCATTAAAGCTTGAATCTTTAGTTCTTGTTATTGTTCATAGTTCTTTGTTAGACTAGTTTCACTATGTTAGTTTTGTTGTTTGGTTTGATTCCTCTTGTTAGTGATAGTATTAGTATGATTATGTTAGAGTAGTGTTCTTGCTAGGGTTAGTAAGGTGATTAGGGCGTTAATTGGATGATTAATGGATTGTTGGAGTTGTTGGTGGAAGATTTGGGTTTCTCCTTGGTTTGTTGCACATCACATGTTTGTTGAATTGCTTGAATGACTAAGTATGTATGAATGCTTGTTTTCTTGCCTTTCTCTTGTGGTATTAGTTGTTTGTGGGTTCGGTCCCCTCATTAAGTTGCGAGAGCCCGGTGAGGACGACCCCTAGGCCGGTCTAAGTCGCGAGAGCCCGGATTCGACCTAGGTCTATAGCATGCTAGTACTCCGTTTGTGTTGTGTCGCCGAGTTGGATTTTAGGTGGAATCTCTAGGTGAGTCTAAGTTGCGAGAGCCCGGGCATTACCTAGATTACCCTACTACTTCCTTCACCTCTAGTTCTCCGTCGACCATTCCGTTACCCCTTTGACCCCGACCTAACCCTAGCCCGTCCGCCTTTGTTTGTTTCCTTTGTTTAGACCTAGTTTAGTCCTTAGCCTTCCCCTTAGAATAGCTTGTCTCGAACTTAGTCCTAGACCGTAGCATACCTTAGTCCGACCTCCCGTCCCTGTGGATTCGACCCGACTTACCCTAGCTACCCTAGTTAGGTTAGCCGGTCTTATTTGTTGGGTGGGGACCCACGACAAGATCCTCCCATCAGTATTACTATCAAATTATTTCAATCCCGTGTCTTTAACATTTTAAGGTCTATATACCAGAAATATCTTGTGAATATGAAAATTATTTATAATATTATATTAGATTAATATGGAAGTTATGATGTTTTTGGAAAATGTGTTTTGGCGCCAGAAGGTCAATGTAGTGGTTTCTGTTTTATTATATACTATAGTTTTCTGTTTTATTATATAGTAGTGGTCTCGGCCGGGAAGGCCTAAACAGCAACTCCTTGATTCGTGCACTCCTTTCCGACCGAGATGACACTTGGTCTCGGCCAGGAAGGCTCTTGTAGGCCTCCAATATGATCTCTAAGGTCCCTCCTTGTTTTTCATGGGCTTCTCATCGATTCTAGGGGCTCGGGATCGAGTCTAAAGGGCTCGGGAATGGGTCTCAAGGTCTCGGGATCGAAACTAAGGCACCGAGTGGTCGTTCCTTCTCTTCGTTGGCTCCAAAAGTGTAGGAAACGAGTCGGAATCGTTCCAATTCTCCATGAATGGTCTTGGGAACCTAAAACGTATTAGAAGAAGCATAAGTAGCCCAGAAATCGCTCCAAAGAGCGATTTCACAAGAGAAACCGGGACCAAACACTACAAATTAGGCACTACAAACTACACTTATCAACTCCCCCACACTTAACCCTTACTCGCCCTTGAGTAAGCACCGACTAACTAAAAACTAAAAGAACTAGACTACTAACCAAGCGGGTATTAGCGCACCCTACGCCCTTTCAACTCACGCGAGAACACTTAGAGGAAAAGTGCTCTCCGCAAGGCAAGTGAGGTCTTGCGACAAAACCGTGGATGCAACCGGACACAAAAACACACAAATAAACAAACATACAAACAAACAAGTAATCGGTTGCACCCAAAAAGAAATAAATACCGCTTCCCTCTACAAGGCGGTGAAAGAAGCACCGGTTTAGGACTCGAGGCAAGTGACAACGTTCTCAAGCTAATAACACAAATCGAAATGAACAAAACCCTAATAGTATGACAACAAAGCAATAAAAACATTGGTAACTTACCTAGGTCCTCCTAATCTTCTAAGAACGTACTACGGGACGATCGGCGGGATGGAAAAAGGATGAACCACGGTGTTAGTCGACACTGTAGGTAAGTGAGACCCCGCCCCCTTTAGCGATGAGCCAAGAGGGTCGTCCCATGTTCAAAACCGCTCAACTAATCCAAGTAAAAAGGTGGATGTGATTGCAAAATGAGGGAAGATCGACCATTACCGCTATCATCCTTCCTAGGGACTCGGTCCTTTGGTAGGCTCTTCACGGTAATAGTCGGTAAAAGGCTTATTTTGAGAGGTGGGGATCTTTTTGTGAGATGGTTTTCTTTTGGCATTTTCCTTTCTTCTGCATTTTTGCTTTTTGTGTTGCTATGCCTTTTCTTTTTCATCTTTTGTATTTGCTTTTTGGCTTTGTGTGCCTTTTCTTTGTCTTCAATCTTTTCTTTCTTTCATTTTCTTTCTTTTTCTTTTCTTTGCCCTTTTGGCTAGATTTGAGTTGTAGGCATTTCTTTTTTTTACAACTAAGAAAGAGATTTCAACAATTTGCAACTTTATTTTGTGGATATGTGTAGGAGGTAGGGGAATGGGTGAGTCGGGACGGCGCCTTCCCTTCAAACCCACAAAAAGGGGAGAAACTTGGACTAATCAAACAATTTCAAACATGGTCACCTAAGAGACGGGACTCGACAACCAAGGCCTTTTCACACCATGGGTGGTCATAATGGTCAAAATGCAAATCCCGTAGTAAATCCCTAGTAGACTGGGTGGACTCAAGGTAAAAGACCAACGGAACTATTGATTTAGGGTCATTCTACTAGACTAAAGTCCAAGACTCGATTCATACTACTAGAAAGGGAAAGTAAACACTTGCACACTAGCCTCCAAACCGGGTTTTCGAATACCTTTTTACACACTAGACACAACTACACATCACAAAACAAAGACATGACAAAAACGAGAGAAAATGAGACAAAGACGACAAAACAAAATGAAACAAAACAAACATACGAAGATAACAAACACCACCCCGAATTTCCAAATAAGCAACCAATCAACCACAAATCTTCACAAAGCTCCACCCGAGCACACATCATCACAATTCTTCTCCAAACTTCACAAGAGATAAAGAGGAAAAAGGGATAAAAAGGTGTTACCGGATGTCATTAAAGCCTTCCAAAGTTAACGGTGATTAGGCGACCTACAAGGAAAAAGGGAGGCAAACACGCACAACACAACAAATATACGACACAACGACACAAAAGGAAAACACACAAAAGAAAATCTTTTTGATTTTTGTGAAATTTTTCAAATTTTTAGGGATTTTAAAGATTTTTCGAAAAAACTAAGAAAATAAAACTAATCTAGACTACGATATCACTCCCCCTAACTTAAACTGAGCAATGTCCTCATGCTCGATCGTAGTGTATGGAGACACTAAAGAAAAGCAAAGAAACTACGAAATAAAGCTAAAAATCAAAAATAAAGCGGAGAAAAGGGTAGAATGTGTCCGGCCGGGGTGTAGTCAAGTCACCATGGACCGAGACGAGAAAAGATATGGATGGAGGAAGAAATAAAAAGAAGGAAATAAAAGGAAATGGGAGGGGAGGACTAGGTGTATTCAAGTCACCTAGCCCGGATTCCGCCCGAATCCGACTAAATCCAAACAAAAGAAACTAAAATCAAAGAAAAAGTGAAAATTCTTGTAAATTTGGATTTTGAGATGACTCTCGATGTAGTCACATCATCGAGAGTCGGGAGCAATAACTACCAAGGCCCCGAGGGCCACCATGACACGAAAGTGTATAGGGGGAAGAGAACAAACAAAGGAAAGACAAGCAATAAAAGACGGAAGAGAAAGGATAGTTTCCATACCAAACGGTTAGCAACTCACTCGCTCCATCGTCTCATAGTTCGATATCGGCACATAGCTAGTCTTCGTCATTGCTATTCCTCTTCATTCTCGATATGGTTCCATGGTTGAAGTGCAAAGGTATAAGGAGGTGGGATTTGATGTGAAACTCGGTGTAAAGTAAAGAGAAAATGAGGTGAATGTATGTCTATGAAGTGTAGGGGTCATACGATAGGTGTAAGGATAGGTAGGGAGGTTGGGAGGGAGTGTAAAATGGTTGGGTGGGCTTGAATGTCGAAGAAGAGGCAAAAGGTGGAGCAGGGACCATCCCGGTCGGGATGGATGGTCCCGGTCGGGATGACACACCCTTCCCGGTCGGAAAGCTCCCTTCTCGGTCGGGAAGACACTCCAAAAAAACTCGATTTTTGGTACCCTCATCCCGGTCGGGATGGCTCCTTTCCGGTTGGGATGGAAGCCCTCTTCTCGCCCGGGATGGATCTTCTAGCCCTTCAAATTCCCAAAAGCTTGTACAAAGCTTCAAAAACCGACTCCCTTGCTCACAATCCAAGCTCTATCATTAACCACTCCTCTCTAGGATTCATTTTCACTTCACACCTATCAAATAAGCTCAAAACATTCGTCAAAACCCCTCCCTCACATCACTCATCAAAATACCAAACTACAAGAATGTAATCCCCTAGAATATCTAACACAATACAGTGGCGGAAACACTGTAGAATTGAGATTAAAACACACTGACAAACTATATCTCATTAACAGAAATGGTAAGTCAATACAAAGGCCTCTTTTTACAAAAGGGCTAAAGAGAAAATTCACCAAACAGGTTATACAAATCCATAAATTACATGAATAAAGAAAGTGTAGGATCCATGCTACTCGCTAGCTCACACCCAAAACCCAGCAGCAAATACCTGTCATGTTATAAACATAACAGCCACGTCAGTGGGGAGTAACTCGGACGTTCTCCCAGCCATATTATACCATATGGAAAAATAATAGTATTATTATATCAAAATATTTAAAAATGGAAAACATTAAATGATATAATAAAAATAAGCTTTCGGAGAAAACTTAAAATATTGGAACAATAAAATCATAACAAATTTTCAAAAGAAAACTTCAAATATTTGCCAACCTGCAAACCAAGATGTATCGATAATAATAAAAATATTCAAAATGGCGTTATGGATAAGATTAGTGTAGAAGGTCAGACTTTCACCAGGAGAATACTAAAAACTAGCTTCGAGAACCTAGTTCAAACAAATCAAACTTCGGTCTCTAACTAGGCTACTCAACCATAATAGGACGGCGACTTATAAATGCGTGGCCCTAGTTTAAGACAATGCACACCCCTCCTGGGATTACCTGTCATCCACTTCAACTTATGACGGCGACTTACTGCATGGCCTAAGCTTAAGGTCAAAATGTACACAACTCCCGGGATACCTGTCACCCGGTTCAACAACCAATGTACCGATTCCTGATACACTGGCCTTATAGTTGATGGCAAAACCGTAAACCCTAGATTATTACTCTAACCACACACTTGACTTTATTCCATAACTCCGAAACAGCCATTATCGATATTCAAAATGAATATAATCATTATGAGGATAAAAGGAATAAACATTTTTATATAAAAAGGGAAACTTTCTATAAATAGAAACTTACTAATTTTAGAAACTTGCTTAAAATAGAAATATTTTTTTATAGAAAATACGTAAGTGATTAAAATTAGTGAAATATATCAAAAAAATAGCATTCCTAACGAAATTAACATTTTATTATTATCGTTGTTATCGTAACTTTAATATAATTCTAAATTCGTTACCCAAAATATAAATAAAATATAATAAGTCATTATATATTATTTTATAAATAATTAGGAAATCTAGTTAAAACTGTAAATTTTTTAAAAGAGGTGTTCTAAGAAAAACGATATCAAAATTAATTGATTCGACGAATTTTATAAATTAAACGGGATTTTATAAAGCTTTCGAATTAATTTTAGCAAATAGATTTTATCAATAAATAATACTGATTTTACTAAAAATAATCAATCGTAGACAAATGAAAAATTATTAGGGAAAATAGTCTCGACTAAAACTGTATTTAAAACAAAATCGACTTCTTTCTCATTTATTAATATAAGTCGCAAAACGAAATTAATTTATTGAATAAGTATACGAATTTTGATTGAAATATAAAAATACGATTTTGAGTTAAAATTATTATAAATTAACAAATTATGACGAAAATATGAAATCGATATTATTTAGTTACTAGTGTTACGATAACCAACAAAATACTATAACGATCGTAAATAATTAAATTACCAACGATTTATAAAACGATATCGAAAACTTGTAAAAATATACACGATTTTTAGAAATAATATTATTAGCAAATAATAAATAGCTAAAATTAGGAAAAACCGAAGTTAAAATATTTACTACATACTACTACTCAAACATACGATATAAAATCGAGTAACGTCCTAAAGTTACCTTGAGTAGAAAACGAAACAAACTCGTACTCGTCCTTCTTGATCAACCCAGGCTTCAAATCAGTAGAAATGTCACCCTTAAGCTTCAAATTGTAGAACCGCTTGTCTTTCTTTCGACCATTCACCACGACAATCGAGTAGACAAAAAATAAAAGAATGAGACGTATACGACACAAGATGGAAAGAGAAACGATGTGTCAAAATAGAAGCATGAAGACCGAACTTAATCGAATTGACAAATATGATAGAAGAAGGGCAATAGCAACAGAAATGACAGAAGGAAGAAGGACAGAGAACAAAATAAGGAAGAAGGAAATGAGCAAGTAGCAAGACGAGATTGAAATGATATAAGCAGCAAAATGACATCAAATAAATAGCATTCTGTATTAAACAGCACGCATTAGGAGCTGGACAGCAGCAGCCAGAGGAAACAGACCACCGAACGAATGAAACCGACAACATGAGCAGCAGTAATATGAGCATTACAGCTACAGGAGAAGCAACGACACCGAAACGGGTAATAAAAGAATGGCACGAACAAGCAAGAAATTAAGAAGAAGAAAGGGGACAACGAAAGTAGAAGCCGCAGCACAAAAAAATGGTAAACAAGACCGATTACACGACAAAAGTGACGAAACAGGGGCAGCAATGGTTCACATCAGACGAATGCGAGTAGAAAGACAGCAACAGATGTAAACGAAAAGAAACCGATCGACAAAACGACGTCATACACATCTACAGAACGAAATAAGGGACGAGGATAAGTAGAAGAAGAAGAAGAAGAAAAAAAAGAAGAAATAGCAGTAACAGATCGAGAACGAGAACCGAATAACAAGAAAAATAAGATCGAAACAGCTGTAGAAGTGATAAGTGTTGTTTGTAGTGCCTATTTGTTATGTTTTGGTCCCTTTTTCCTTTGGAGCGATTCATGGGCTTCTTATGCTTCCTTTAGTTCGTTTCAGGTTCCCGAGGCCGAATTGGAAGAGTTGGAGCGATTCCGACTCAATACATACACATTTTGGAGCCAACGAGATAAAGGAACGATGACTCGAGACCTTGGAATCGACCCCGAGACCTTGGGACCCAATCCCGAGCCTCCGAGACTCGATCCCGAGTCCCGAAAATCGGTGGGAAGCCCATGAGAGGCAAGGAAGGACCAAAGAGCTCTTAAGGGAGGCCTACAAAGACCCATCCCGTTCGGGATGAAGGAAGCATGAAGAGCTACTGTGAGCCCATCCCGATCGGGAAGGTCCTTCCCGACCGGGAAGGGTGGCCCATCCCGATCGGGACCAACTCATCCCGACCGGGATGAGCCCAGTTCAGGACCGTGAATGCGCCTTTCTTCTCCTTTCATTTGTAACCCTATATATACTCTTCCCTTGTTATGTTATGTTTATGTTAGACATTAGAGACTAAACCCTAGATAATTTTAGCATAGATTAGCATAGATTAGTGTAGATTAGTCTTTAGATTATCGTTAATCATAGATTAATACTTGTAATTTGGGAATTCTTCAAGATCTTCACCAAGCTTGATAAACTTGGATGTTTGTTTTGGGTTCTTCCATTTATGCAAGTTTCTTTCTTCTTTTCATCTTCTAGTTTGGTATTATCTCTTTTCCTTTCTCTTGTTCATTGTTTTATTAATCAAGTTTGAATCTTTAGTTCTTGTTAGTGTTTAGTTCTTCATTCTTGATAGTTTCTTTATGTTAGTTTTGTTGTTTGGTTTGATTCCTCTTGTTAGTGATAGTTTTAGTTTAGTTATGTTAGAGTAGTATTCTTGCTAGGGTTAGTAAGGTGATTAGGGTGTTAATTGGATGATTAAGGGATTATTGGAGTTGTTGGTGGAAGATTTGGGTTTCCTCTTGTATGACGCACATCACATGTTTGTTGAATTGCTTGAATGACTAAGTATGTGCGAATGCTTGTTTTCTTGCCTTTCTTTGTGGGTAATAGTTGTTTGTGGGTTCGGTCCCCTCATTAAGTTGCGAGAGCCCGGTGAGGACGACCCCTAGGTCGGTCTAAGTTGCGAGAGCCCGGATTCGACCTAGGCCAATAGCGTGCTAGAACCCCGTTTATGTTGTGTATCGCCGAGATGGGTTTTAGGTGGAACCTCTAGGTGAGTCTAAGTTGCGAAAGCCCGGGCATCACCTAGATTACCCTACTACCTCCTTCACCTCTAGCTCTTCCTCGACCATTCCGTTACCCCTTTGACCCCGACCTAATCCTAGCCCGTTTCCTTTGATAGTTTTCTTGCCTTAGACCTAGCCTAGTTCTAGTCTCCCCCTCCTTAGATTAGCTCGTCTCGAACCTAGTCCTAGACCGTAGCATACCTTAGTCCATCCTCCCGTCCCTGTGGATTCGACCCGACTTACCCTAGCTACCCACTAGGTTTAGCCGGTTTTATTTGACGGTTGGGATTCACGACAAATCCCTCCCATCAAATTGGTGCCGTTGCCGGGGACGGCGTAGTTTAGACTGTTGTTTGCTTAGTTTTGGACTTTGTTCTTGATTTTGTGTTCTCTTCTCCTTGTGTATCTCCGTTTCTCTTCTTGTGTTACTCTCTCTTCCTAGTGCCTCTAAAGCACTAGGATACTAACGTTTGCTCAAGTGCTTCTAGCTCATCCTAGGTACCAAAGCAACGTTATGGACATGGCTTATCCAAGCTACCATCAATCATCACGAGACAACTATGGGGCGAATTACCAAAACCCACAACTTTACCAACCATATCAACCTCATCAACAATCTTATGAACCCTCTTCTTATGGTTATCAAGAAAGTTGTCAAGGATCATTCCAACATCCTAACGACTACCAAACACCCTCACATAACCGACAACCGCAAAATCCCAACTTTGAGACTTGTCAAATGATGGTTCAATTGCTTAAGAGCCAACAAGAGTCGATGACTCTATTGCAAAAGAATCAACAAGCGATGGTGGCTCAAATAATAGGGGTTAAAGAGGAGCTCAAGGCCCAAATAGAGGTGCAAGATGCTCGCATCAATGCACTCATGGCGCATATCACGATGTTGGTCGCTCGAACTCCGCAACATGTTGAGGAAGGTTCATTTAGGCAAGAAGGTCGGGTGCCTCCACAAGAAAGTCAACCCAACCTTGAAGCTACAAATGAAGAAGAGAGGGTCGAAGAGACCATTGTTGAGTGTTGCTTGGGCGGTGAAGATAGGGGTAGAGTAGAGGAAGTTGAAGCTTTAAGGGTCGACAATGAGGAGGGAGTTGAACATGATTATCAAGATAGCTCTTGGGGAGCCAATGTATTGGCTATAAAGTTGGATTTATTTGATTTTCTTCGTGATGAACCGGGTGTTGACAATCCAAACCCAAGTGAAGAGATGACCCCTCATGACCATTTTGACAAGGTGAGTGAAAAGGAGCGCAATACTTGGGAAAAAGAAGTAGACGCCTTGGAACTTGCTTTGTATGGGAAGTTGGAGGATCCTAAAGCCTCCAATGAAGAAAACTTGATGCCTTCTCCTCCTCTACCGCACTCGATGTCTAGCCCTTTGTCTTGTGAGACGGTTGATGAAGAGGATCCTTGTCGGGCGGTGGAGAAGAGTTCCACTCTCGACCCCGTAGAAGAAGCGACACCCCTAGGGTGTGATCTCCCACATCATGACACCGAGCACGACTCTAGACCACTATACCTACCGGATGGTCATAAGGGTCGTAGCTATGTTGGTTCTGAAGACCCGAAAGATCACGAGAACCCCGAGCATAACGAAGATGATCGCTTTTTCCCTCCGACTTGGAAGCTCTTGGATGTGGCTAGGCTCGGCCATGTGAGCTTAATGGAAGATGTTGCTAGAGCATTTGACTTACTCCTTCGAGCTCTTGATGGCTATGGAGGCGTTGTTGGTGAGAGTAATTAGTGTAAATATCTCTTCCCTCTCTTTTGTGCTTGTATTTGTGTTTATGTTTGTGTTTAGGACTTGCTAGTTTTTGTGGAATTCTTGTTTATTTTGATTTTTGATGAGCGATGTGAGGGAGGGAATTTGATGTTGTATTTGAGTTCATTGTGATAGGTGTGAAGGAAAGGTGATACCTAGAGGAGAGTAGATAATGATAGAGCTTGGATCGTGGGAATGGAAGTCGGTTTTTGAAGCTTCGATGAAGCTTTTGTGGTTTTGGGAGTCAAGAAGACTCATCCCGACCGGGAAGGAGACTTCCCGACCGGGAAGGAGCCATCCCGATCGGGATGGTGGTGCCATTTTTCGAGGTTTCTGGAGTGGCTTCCCGACCGGGAAGGAGGCTTCCCGATCGGGAAGGGTTTATCATCCCGATCGGGACCATCCATCCCGACCGGGATGGTCTCTTTTCTCCTCTTTGGCCTCTTCTTAGACATTTGAGCCCACCCATCCATTGTATACCCCCACCCAACCTCACTACCCATCCTTGCTCATGTCATATAACCCTTACACTTCATTTACATACCCTCACCTCATTTCTCTTCCCTTTACACCGAGTTTCACATCGAATCCTACCTCCCTCACACCATTATTACCTCAACCATGCGGTATTATCGAGAATGAAGAGGAATAGCAAGGATGAAGACTAGCCATGTGCTTACATTGATCATCGAGACGATGGAGTGAGTGAGTTGCCAACCATTCGGTATGGCAACTATCCTTTCTTTTCCGTCTTTTATAGCTTATCTCCCTTTGCATGTTCCCCTTCCCATTATTTTGTGTCATGGTGGTCTTCGAGGCCTTGGTATATGTTGCTCCCGACTCTCGATGATGTGACTACATCGAGAGTCATTTTCAAAATCCAAATTTTACAAGTTTTTCACTTTCTTTTTTTTGAGGATTTAGTCGGATTTAGGCGGAATCCGGGCTAGGTGACTTGATTACACCTAGCCCTCCCCTCCCATTTCCTTTTATTTCCTTCTTTTTATTTCTTCCCCCATCCATATCTCTTTCTTGTCTCGGCCCATGGTGACTTGATTACACCCCGGCCGGACACCTTCTACCCTTTTCTTCACTTTATTTTTGATTTTTAGCTTTATTTTCGTAGTTTTTTTCTTTTTCTTTTGTCTCTCCGCACCCTACGATCGAGCATGAGGACATGGCTCGATTTAAGTGTGGGGGAGCGATATTCTAGTGTAGTTAGTTTTATTTTCATTGTTTTTCGAAAAAATCTTATAAATCCCTAAAAATTTGAAAAATTTTCACAAAAATCAAAAAGATTTTTCTTTTGTGTGTTTTCATTTTGTGTCTTTGTGTCGTGTTTTTGTTTTTGGTGCGTGTTTGCCTCCCTTTTCCTTATAGGTTGCTTAAACCACCGATGGCTTTGGGAAGCTTTCAAGACTCTCGGTAACATCTCTTCATCCCTTTTTTCCCTCTTCGCTTCTTGTGAGTTTGGAGGAGATTTGTGATGATGTGTTCTCGGGAGGAGCTTTATAAAGATTGTGGTGATTTGGTGACTTGTTTGGATGATCGGGGTGGTGTTTGTGTTGTGTTTGTGTTTGTTTTGTGTTGTTCTTGTTTTTGTTGCTTTTGCCTTTGTTTCTTTTCTTTTTGTTTTTGTCATGTCTTCATTTTGTGTTGTGTTATGTCTCGTGTAAATGGTTTTCGAAAACCCGGTTTAGAGGCTAGTGTGTGAGTGTCTATTTTTCCCTTCCTAGTTGTATAAATCGAGTTTTGGACTTTGGTCTAGTAGAATGACCCTAAATCAATGAGTTCGTTGGTCCTTTACCCTGTGTCCACCTAGCTTACTAGTGATTTACTGCGGGATTTGCACTTTTGACCATTATGACCACCCACGGTGTGAAAAGGCCTTGGTTACCGAGTCTCGTCCCTTAGGTGACCGTGTTTAGGATCGCTTGATTAGTCCAAGTTTTTCCCCTTTTTGTGGGTTTGAAGGGAAGGACGCTCCTCGACTCACCCATTAACCTACCTCATACGCGTCTCCACACAATAAAACGCAATTTGATGATTTCTACCTTTCTTGTCATACAAAGGAAATGCCAAAAATGCCAAATCTTGCCAAAAAGGGCAAAGAAAAGAAAAGAAAGAAAGATGAAAGAAAGAAAAGAAATGAAGAAAATGAAAAGGCACAAAAGCCAAAAAGAAAATAGAAAAGAAGAAAAAAAAGAATGGCATGGCGACAAACAAATCAAAATATCGATAAGAAAGAAAATGCCAAAAGAAAACCCGTCTCACAAAAAGAAATCCCCACAAAAATAAGCCTTTTTCCAACTTTTGCCGTGAAGAGCCTACCAAAGGACCGAGTCCCGAGGAAGGATGATAGCGGCTTTAGTCGGTCTTCCCTCATTTTGCATGTTTTCCACCTTTTTACTTGGACTAGTTAGGCGGTCTTGGACACGGGATGACCCTCTTGGCTCACGCTAAAGGGGGCGGGGTCTCACTTACCTACAGTGTCGACTAACACCGTGGATCATCACTTCCCACTCCGCCGATCGTCCCGTAGTACGTTTTTAGAAAGTTAGGAGGACCTAGGTAAGTTACCAACGTTTTGATTGCTTTATCGTCATGCTATTAGGGTTTAGTCCACCTTGGTTTGTATTGCTAGCTTGGGAACGTTGTCGCTTACCTCGAGTCCTAAACCGGTGTTTTATTCACCGCTTTTTGAGGGAAGCGGTATTTCTTTTGTTTTGGGTGCAACCGATTATGTGTTTGTTTGTGTGTTTGTTTGTTTGTGTGTTTTGTGTCCGGTTGCATCCACAGTTTTATCGCAAGACCCAACTTGCCTTGCGGAGTGCACTTGTCCTCTAAGTGCGCTCGCGTGAGTTGAAGGGGCGTAGGGTGCGCTAATACCCATTCGGCTAGTGTAGTAGTTAGTATGTGCTTACTCGAGGGCGAGTAAGGGTTAAGTGTGCGGGAGTTGATAAGTGTTGTTTGTAGTGCCTATTTGTTGTGTTTTGGTCCCTTTTTCCTTGTGGAATCGCTCCTTTGGAGCGATTCATGGGCTTCTTATGCTTCCTTTAGTTCGTTTCAGGTTCTCGAGGCCGAATTGGAAGAGTTGGAGCGATTCCGACTCAATACATACACATTTTGGAGCCAACGAGATAAAGGAACGATGACTCGAGACCTTGGAATCGACCCCGAGACCTTGGGACCCAATCCTGAGCCTCCAAGACTCGATCCCGAGTCCCTAAAATTGGTGGGAAGCCCATGAGAGGCAAGGAAAGACCAAAGAGCTCTTAAGGGAGGCCTACAAAGACCCATCCCGTTCGGGATGGCCTCATCCCGTTCGAGATGAAGGAAGCATGAAGAGCGGCTACTGTGAGCCCATCCGGATCGAGAAGGTCCTTCCCGACCGGGAAGGGTGGCCCATCCCGATCGGGACCAACTCATCCCGACCGGGATGAGCCCAGTTCAGGCCCGTGAATGCTCCTTTCTTCTCCTTTCATTTGTAACCCTATATATACTCTTCCCTTGTTATGTTATGTTTATGTTAGACATTAGAGACTAAACCCTAGATAATTTTAGCATAGATTAGTGTAGATTAGTCTTTAGATTATCGTTAATCATAGATTAATACTTGTAATTTGGGATGTTCTACAAGATCTTCACCAAGCTTGATAAACTTGGATGTTTGTTTTGGGTTCTTCCATTTATGCAAGTTTCTTTCTTCTTTTCATCTTCTAGTTTGGTATTATCTCTTTTCCTTTCTCTTGTTCATTGTTTTATTAATCAAGTTTGAATCTTTAGTTCTTGTTAGTGTTTAGTTCTTCATTCTTGATAGTTTCTTTATGTTAGTTTTGTTGTTTGGTTTGATTCCTCTTGTTAGTGATAGTTTTAGTTTAGTTATGTTAGAGTAGTGTTCTTGCTAGGGTTAGTAAGGTGATTAGGGTGTTAATTGGATGATTAAGGGATTATTGGAGTTGTTGGTGGAAGATTTGGGTTTCCTCTTGTATGATGCACATCACATGTTTGTTGAATTGCTTGAATGACTAAGTATGTGCGAATGCTTGTTTTCTTGCCTTTCTTTGTGGGTAATAGTTGTTTGTGGGTTCGGTCCCCTCATTAAGTTGCGAGAGCCCGGTGAGGACGACCCCTAGGTCGGTCTAAGTTGCGAGAGCCCGGATTCGACCTAGGCCAATAGCGTGCTAGAACCCCGTTTATGTTGTGTATCGCCGAGATGGGTTTTAGGTGGAAACTCTAGGTGAGTCTAAGTTGCGAAAGCCCGGGCATCACCTAGATTACCCTACTACCTCCTTCACCTCTAGCTCTTCCTCGACCATTCCGTTACCCCTTTGACCCCGACCTAATCCTAGCCCGTTTCCTTTGATAGTTTTCTTGCCTTAGACCTAGCCTAGTTCTAGTCTCCCCCTCCTTAGATTAGCTCGTCTCGAACCTAGTCCTAGACCGTAGCATACCTTAGTCCATCCTCCCGTCCCTGTGGATTCGACCCGACTTACCCTAGCTACCCACTAGGTTTAGCCGGTTTTATTTGACGGTTGGGATTCACGACAAATCCCTCCCATCAAATTGGTGCCGTTGCCGGGGACGGCGTAGTTTAGACTGTTGTTTGCTTAGTTTTGGACTTTGTTCTTGATTTTGTGTTCTCTTCTCCTTGTGTATCTCCGTTTCTCTTCTTGTGTTACTCTCTCTTCCTAGTGCCTCTAAAGCACTAGGATACTAACGTTTGCTCAAGTGCTTCTAGCTCATCCTAGGTACCAAAGCAACGTTATGGACATGGCTTATCCAAGCTACCATCAATCATCACGAGACAACTATGGGGCGAATTACCAAAACCCACAACTTTACCAACCATATCAACCTCATCAACAATCTTATGAACCCTCTTCTTATGGTTATCAAGAAAGTTGTCAAGGA
The DNA here is from genome assembly GCA_958450325.1 of Agrostemma githago. Lineage (NCBI taxonomy): Eukaryota > Viridiplantae > Streptophyta > Magnoliopsida > Caryophyllales > Caryophyllaceae > Agrostemma > Agrostemma githago. The sequence continues at coordinate 35,394,634 of OY288256.1, forward strand.
TCATTCCAACATCCTAACGACTACCAAACACCCTCACATAACCGACAACCGCAAAATCCCAACTTTGAGACTTGTCAAATGATGGTTCAATTGCTTAAGAGCCAACAAGAGTCGATGACTCTATTGCAAAAGAATCAACAAGCGATGGTGGCTCAAATAATAGGGGTTAAAGAGGAGCTCAAGGCCCAAATAGAGGTGCAAGATGCTCGCATCAATGCACTCATGGCGCATATCACGATGTTGGTCGCTCGAACTCCGCAACATGTTGAGGAAGGTTCATTTAGGCAAGAAGGTCGGGTGCCTCCACAAGAAAGTCAACCCAACCTTGAAGCTACAAATGAAGAAGAGAGGGTCGAAGAGACCATTGTTGAGTGTTGCTTGGGCGGTGAAGATAGGGGTAGAGTAGAGGAAGTTGAAGCTTTAAGGGTCGACAATGAGGAGGGAGTTGAACATGATTATCAAGATAGCTCTTGGGGAGCCAATGTATTGGCTATAAAGTTGGATTTATTTGATTTTCTTCATGATGAACCGGGTGTTGACAATCCAAACCCAAGTGAAGAGATGACCCCTCATGACCATTTTGACAAGGTGAGTGAAAAGGAGCGCAATACTTGGGAAAAAGAAGTAGACGCCTTGGAACTTGCTTTGTATGGGAAGTTGGAGGATCCTAAAGCCTCCAATGAAGAAAACTTGATGCCTTCTCCTCCTCTACCGCACTCGATGTCTAGCCCTTTGTCTTGTGAGACGGTTGATGAAGAGGATCCTTGTCGGGCGGTGGAGAAGAGTTCCACTCTCGAACCCGTAGAAGAAGCGACACCCCTAGGGTGTGATCTCCCACATCATGACACCGAGCACGACTCTAGACCACTATACCTACCGGATGGTCATAAGGGTCGTAGCTATGTTGGTTCTGAAGACCCGGAAGATCACGAGAACCCCGAGCATAACGAAGATGATCGCTTTTTCCCTCCGACTTGGAAGCTCTTGGATGTGGCTAGGCTCGGCCATGTGAGCTTAATGGAAGATGTTGCTAGAGCATTTGACTTACTCCTTCGAGCTCTTGATGGCTATGGAGGCGTTGTTGGTGAGAGTAATTAGTGTAAATATCTCTTCCCTCTCTTTTGTGCTTGTATTTGTGTTTATGTTTGTGTTTAGGACTTGCTAGTTTTTGTGGAATTCTTGTTTATTTTAATTTTTGATGAGCGATGTGAGGGAGGGAATTTGATGTTGTATTTGAGTTCATTGTGATAGGTGTGAAGGAAAGGTGATACCTAGAGGAGAGTAGATAATGATAGAGCTTGGATCGTGGGAATGGAAGTCGGTTTTTGAAGCTTCGATGAAGCTTTTGTGGTTTTGGGAGTCAAGAAGACTCATCCCGACCGGGAAGGAGACTTCCCGACCGGGAAGGAGCCATCCCGATCGGGATGGTGGTGCCATTTTTCGAGGTTTCTGGAGTGGCTTCCCGACCGGGAAGGAGGCTTCCCGATCGGGAAGGGTTTATCATCCCGATCGGGACCATCCATCCCGACCGGGATGGTCTCTTTTCTCCTCTTTGGCCTCTTCTTAGACATTTGAGCCCACCCATCCATTGTATACCCCCACCCAACCTCACTACCCATCCTTGCTCATGTCATATAACCCTTACACTTCATTTACATACCCTCACCTCATTTCTCTTCCCTTTACACCGAGTTTCACATCGAATCCTACCTCCCTCACACCATTATTACCTCAACCATGCGGTATTATCGAGAATGAAGAGGAATAGCAAGGATGAAGACTAGCCATGTGCTTACATTGATCATCGAGACGATGGAGTGAGTGAGTTGCCAACCATTCGGTATGGCAACTATCCTTTCTTTTCCGTCTTTTATAGCTTATCTCCCTTTGCATGTTCCCCTTCCCATTATTTTGTGTCATGGTGGTCTTCGAGGCCTTGGTATATGTTGCTCCCGACTCTCGATGATGTGACTACATCGAGAGTCATTTTCAAAATCCAAATTTTACAAGTTTTTCACTTTGTTTTTTTTGAGGATTTAGTCGGATTTAGGCGGAATCCGGGCTAGGTGACTTGATTATACCTAGCCCTCCCCTCCCATTTCCTTTTATTTCCTTCTTTTTATTTCTTCCCCCATCCATATCTCTTTCTTGTCTCGGCCCATGGTGACTTGATTACACCCCGGCCGGACACCTTCTACCCTTTTCTTCACTTTATTTTTGATTTTTAGCTTCATTTTCGTAGTTTTTTTCTTTTTCTTTTGTCTCTCCGCACCCTACGATCGAGCATGAGGACATGGCTCGATTTAAGTGTGGGGGAGCGATATTCTAGTGTAGTTAGTTTTATTTTCATTGTTTTTCGAAAAAATCTTAAAAATCCCTAAAAATTTGAAAAAATTTCACAAAAATCAAAAAGATTTTTCTTTTGTGTGTTTTCATTTTGTGTCTTTGTGTCGTGTTTTTGTTTTTGGTGCGTGTTTGCCTCCCTTTTCCTTATAGGTTGCTTAAACCACCGATGGCTTTGGGAAGCTTTCAAGACTCTCGGTAACATCTCTTCATCCCTTTTTTCCCTCTTCGCTTCTTGTGAGTTTGGAGGAGATTTGTGATGATGTGTTCTCGGGAGGAGCTTTGTAAAGATTGTGGTGATTTGGTGACTTGTTTGGATGATCGGGGTGGTGTTTGTGTTGTGTTTGTGTTTGTTTTGTGTTGTTCTTGTTTTTGTTGCTTTTGCCTTTGTTTCTTTTCATTTTGTTTTCGTCATGTCTTCATTTTGTGTTGTGTTATGTCTCGTGTAAATGGTTTTCGAAAACCCGGTTTAGAGGCTAGTGTGTGAGTGTCTATTTTTCCCTTCCTAGTTGTATAAATCGAGTTTTGGACTTTGGTCTAGTAGAATGACCCTAAATCAATGAGTTCGTTGGTCCTTTACCCTGTGTCCACCTAGCTTACTAGTGATTTACTGCGGGATTTGCACTTTTGACCATTATGACCACCCACGGTGTGAAAAGGCCTTGGTTACCGAGTCTCGTCCCTTAGGTGACCGTGTTTAGGATCGCTTGATTAGTCCAAGTTTTTCCCCTTTTTGTGGGTTTGAAGGGAAGGACGCTCCTCGACTCACCCATTAACCTACCTCATACGCGTCTCCACACAATAAAACGCAATTTGATGATTTCTACCTTTCTTGTCATACAAAGGAAATGCCAAAAATGCCAAATCTTGCCAAAAAGGGCAAAGAAAAGAAAAGAAAGAAAGATGAAAGAAAGAAAAGAAATGAAGAAAATGAAAAGGCACAAAAGCCAAAAAGAAAATAGAAAAGAAGAAAAAAAAGAATGGCATGGCGACAAACAAATCAAAATATCGATAAGAAAGAAAATGCCAAAAGAAAACCCGTCTCACAAAAAGAAATCCCTACAAAAATAAGCCTTTTTCCAACTTTTGCCGTGAAGAGCCTACCAAAGGACCGAGTCCCGAGGAAGGATGATAGCGGCTTTAGTCGGTCTTCCCTCATTTTGCATGTTTTCCACCTTTTTACTTGGACTAGTTAGGCGGTCTTGGACACGGGATGACCCTCTTGGCTCACGCTAAAGGGGGCGGGGTCTCACTTACCTACAGTGTCGACTAACACCGTGGATCATCACTTCCCACTCCGCCGATCGTCCCGTAGTACGTTTTTAGAAAGTTAGGAGGACCTAGGTAAGTTACCAACGTTTTGATTGCTTTATCGTCATGCTATTAGGGTTTAGTCCACCTTGGTTTGTATTGCTAGCTTGGGAACGTTGTCGCTTACCTCGAGTCCTAAACCGGTGTTTTATTCACCGCTTTTTGAGGGAAGCGGTATTTCTTTTGTTTTGGGTGCAACCGATTATGTGTTTGTTTGTGTGTTTGTTTGTTTGTGTGTTTTGTGTCCGGTTGCATCCACAGTTTTATCGCAAGACCCAACTTGCCTTGCGGAGTGCACTTGTCCTCTAACTGCGCTCGCGTGAGTTGAAGGGGCGTAGGGTGCGCTAATACCCATTCGGCTAGTGTAGTAGTTAGTATGTGCTTACTCGAGGGCGAGTAAGGGTTAAGTGTGCGGGAGTTGATAAGTGTTGTTTGTAGTGCCTATTTGTTGTGTTTTGGTCCCTTTTTCCTTGTGGAATCGCTCCTTTGGAGCGATTCATGGGCTTCTTATGCTTCCTTTAGTTCGTTTCAGGTTCTCGAGGCCGAATTGGAAGAGTTGGAGCGATTCCGACTCAATACATACACATTTTGGAGCCAACGAGATAAAGGAACGATGACTCGAGACCTTGGAATCGACCCCGAGACCTTGGGACCCAATCCTGAGCCTCCAAGACTCGATCCCGAGTCCCTAAAATTGGTGGGAAGCCCATGAGAGGCAAGGAAAGACCAAAGAGCTCTTAAGGGAGGCCAACAAAGACCCATCCCGTTCGGGATGGCCCCATCCCGTTCGAGATGAAGGAAGCATGAAGAGCGGCTACTGTGAGCCCATCCGGATCGAGAAGGTCCTTCCCGACCGGGAAGGGTGGCCCATCCCGATCGGGACCAACTCATCCCGACCGGGATGAGCCCAGTTCAGGCCCGTGAATGCTCCTTTCTTCTCCTTTCATTTGTAACCCTATATATACTCTTCCCTTGTTATGTTATGTTTATGTTAGACATTAGAGACTAAACCCTAGATAATTTTAGCATAGATTAGTGTAGATTAGTCTTTAGATTATCGTTAATCATAGATTAATACTTGTAATTTGGGATGTTCTACAAGATCTTCACCAAGCTTGATAAACTTGGATGTTTGTTTTGGGTTCTTCCATTTATGCAAGTTTCTTTCTTCTTTTCATCTTCTAGTTTGGTATTATCTCTTTTCCTTTCTCTTGTTCATTGTTTTATTAATCAAGTTTGAATCTTTAGTTCTTGTTAGTGTTTAGTTCTTCATTCTTGATAGTTTCTTTATGTTAGTTTTGTTGTTTGGTTTGATTCCTCTTGTTAGTGATAGTTTTAGTTTAGTTATGTTAGAGTAGTGTGCTTGCTAGGGTTAGTAAGGTGATTAGGGTGTTAATTGGATGATTAAGGGATTATTGGAGTTGTTGGTGGAAGATTTGGGTTTCCTCTTGTATGATGCACATCACATGTTTGTTGAATTGCTTGAATGACTAAGTATGTGCGAATGCTTGTTTTCTTGCCTTTCTTTGTGGGTAATAGTTGTTTGTGGGTTCGGTCCCCTCATTAAGTTGCGAGAGCCCGGTGAGGACGACCCCTACGTCGGTCTAAGTTGCGAGAGCCCGGATTCGACCTAGGCCAATAGCGTGCTAGAACCCCGTTTATGTTGTGTATCGCCGAGATGGGTTTTAGGTGGAAACTCTAGGTGAGTCTAAGTTGCGAAAGCCCGGGCATCACCTAGATTACCCTACTACCTCCTTCACCTCTAGCTCTTCCTCGACCATTCCGTTACCCCTTTGACCCCGACCTAATCCTAGCCCGTTTCCTTTGATAGTTTTCTTGCCTTAGACCTAGCCTAGTTCTAGTCTCCCCCTCCTTAGATTAGCTCGTCTCGAACCTAGTCCTAGACCGTAGCATACCTTAGTCCATCCTCCCGTCCCTGTGGATTCGACCCGACTTACCCTAGCTACCCACTAGGTTTAGCCGGTTTTATTTGACGGTTGGGATTCACGACAAATCCCTCCCATCAAGAAGTCACGAACAAACAGCGACGCATAACAGCAACAACAACACGTGACAGTAGCAGCAGAACACGCATCACGTACAGCAGGCCGCAGCGGCAACAGTTACAACAATAGCAGCGAAATGGAAGAAAAACAAATAATAGATTGCTCACCGAGTTCCGAAGAAGAAGACAGCAGCAACGAAGCAGAAGAAGAGGGAAACGGAGAAGAGGATACACGGGCAGAACAGAGAACAGCAACCACGAGGACGCTGATGGTAGGGATTTGTCGCGGAATCCCAACCGTCAATAATATAACCGGCTATTCCTATGGTAGATAGGGCAAGTCGGGTCGAATCCACGGGGATGGTAATGTATAGCCTAGACTAAGGTCACCTAAATACGAGACTAAGTCAACGAGCTAAACTAGAATGATAAGAAGGGAGAAAGCTAAGACTATGACTAAGGCTAAGGAGAAAGCAAACAAGGAAAACGGGCTAGGATTAGGTCGGGGTCAAAGGGGTAACGGAATGGTCGAGGGAGAACTAGAGTGAAGGGAGTAGTAGGGTGATCTAGGTTGGTCCGGGCTCTCGCAACTTAGACCCACCTAGAGGTTCCACCTAGAACCCATCTCGGCGACACACATGACAAACGGGGTTACTAGCGTGATATGGTGGCCTAGGTCGCATCCGGGCTCTCGCTACTTAGACCGACCTAGGAGTCGTCCTCACCGGGCTCTCGCAACTTAGTGAGGGAACCGAACCCACAAACAAACTATCACCCTCAAGAGAAAGGCAAGAAAAACAAGCATATGCACATACTAGTCATTCAAGCATTTCAACAAACATGTGATATGCATCAAACCAAGAGGAAACCCAAATCTTCCACCAACATCTCCAACAAACCCTAAAACACCCAATTAACACCCTAATCATCCTACTAACCCTAGCAAGAACACTACTCTAACATAATCAAACTATAACTAACAAAAACAAGATGAATCATCAAAGAAACAAAACAAACATCTACAAACTAATGATAACAATGAACAAGAACTAAAGATGAGAACTTGATGAATAATAAAGGATTAAGAGTAAAAAGGAAGAGAAGATGATACCATACTAGTGAAGAAGAAGGAACAAAACTTGCATTAATGAAGAAAACCCAAAACAAACCACCAAGGTTGTCAATCTTGGTGGAGATCTTGAAGAATTCCATTAATACAAGACTAATCTATGATTAACTACTAATTAAGAACTAATCTACACTAATCTAATCTAATCTAACCTAAAGTAGTCTAGGGTTTAGGGTAATATCAAGTGCCTAACATAAGATTACAAGAGGAAGGGTATATATAGGGTTACAAGTGGAAGGGAGAAGAAAGAAAACAAGGCGGAGCTGCAGCAGGCCCGTCCCGGCCGAGACGGGGTGGTCCCGGTCGGGACGAGGTCGGTCCCGGTCGGAACGCCATGGTCCCGGTCGGGATGGACCCTCAGTAGCTTCATCTTCGTTTCCTCCTTCATCCCGGATGGGATGAGGCCATCCCGAACGGGATGAGCCTTGTAGGCCTCCAATATGAACTTTTTGGTCCCTCCTTGCCTCTCATGGGCTTCCCATCGATTCTCGGGACTTGGGATCGGGTCTCGGAGGCTCGGGATTGGGTCCCAAGGTCTCGGGGTCGACTCCAAGGCATCGAGTGATCGTTCCTTTACTCCATTGGCTCCAAAAAGTGTATGTATCGAGTCGGAATCGCTCCAACTCTTCATGAACGGTCTCGGGAACCTGAAACGAGCTAAAGGAAGCATAAGTAGCCCATAAACCGCTCCCAAGGAGAGATTTCACAAGGAAAATGAGACCAAAACACTACGAAATAGGCACTACAAATGGCACTTATCAACTCCCCCACACTTAACCCTTACTCGCCCTCGAGTAAGCACATACTAACTACTATACTAGCCGAATGGGTATTAGCGTACCCTACGCCCTTTCAACTCACGCGAGTGCACTTAGAGGAAAAGTGCACTCCGCAAAGCAAGTCGGGTCTTGCGACAAAACCGCGGATGCAACCGGACACAAAACACACAAACAAACAAACACACAAACAAACACTTAGACGGTTGGACCCAAAACAAAAGAAATAACACTTCCCTCTAAAGTGGCGAAAGAAGCACCGGTTTAGGACTCGAGGTAAGTGGCAACATTCCCAAGCTAGCAATATAAACCAAGGTGGACTAAACCCTAATAGTATGACGATAAAGCAACAAAAACGTTGGTAACTTACCTAGGTCCTCCTAACTTTCTAAAAACGTACTACGGGACGATCGGCGGAGTGGAAAAGTGAAGAACCACGGTGTTAGTCGACACTGTAGGTAAGTGAGACCCCGCCCCCTTTAGCGTGAGCCAAGAGGGTCGTCCCGTGTCCAAAACCGCCAAACTAGTCCAAGTAAAAAGGTGGAAAATATGCAAAATGAGGGAAGACCGACTAATGCAGCTATCATCCTTCCTCGGGACTCGGTCCTTTGGTAGGCTCTTCACGGCAAAAGTCGGAAAAAGGCTTATTTTTGTGGGGATTTCTTTTTGTGAGACGGGTTTTCTTTTGGCATTTTCTTTCTTTTGCATTTTTGCCTTGTTTGTTGCCATGCCACTTCTTTTTCTTCTTTTCTATTTTCTTTTTGGCTTTTGTGTCCTTTTCTTTTTCTTCATTCTTTTTCTTTCTTTCATTTTGTCTTTCTTTTTCTTTTCTTTGCCCTTTTTTTGGCAAGATTTGGCTTTTTGGCATTTCTTGACAATTAAGAAAGAGAGGATCAACAAATTGCAATTTATTGTGTGATATGTGTAGGAGGTAGGTGAATGGGTAAGTCGGGACGGCGCCTTCCCTTCTAACCCACAAAAAGTGGAGAACTTGGACTAGTCGAGCAATCCTAAACACGGTCACCTAAGGGACGAGACTCGGTAACCAAGGCCTTTTCACACCGTGGGTGGTCATAATGGTCAAAATGAAAATCCCGTAGTAAATCCCTAGTAAGCTAGGTGGACTCAAGGTAAAGGACCAACGAATTCATTGATTTAGGGTCATTCTACTAGGCTAAAGTCCAAGACTCAATTTACACTACTAGGAAGGGAAAGTACACACTCACACACTAGCCTCTAAACCGGTTTTTCGAAAACCATTTACACACAAGACACAACTACGCACACAAAACAAAGACTCAACGAAAACGAAAGAAAAAGAAGCAAAAGAAACAAAACACAAACAACACAAAACGAACACAAACACAACACAAACACCACCCCGATCATCCGAACAAGCCACCAAATCAACCACAACTTTACAAAGCTCCACCCGAGCACACAACATCACAATCTCCTCCAAACTCCGCAAGAGATAAAGAAGAAAAATGGATAAAGATGTTACCAGAAGTCTTGAAAGCTCTCCAAAGCTATTGGTGATTTAAGCAACCTATAAGGAAAGAGGGAGGCAAACACGCGCAATACGACAAAAACACGATACAAAAACATAAAAGGAAAACACACAAAAAGAAAATCTTTTTGATTTTTGTGAAATTTTTCAAATTTTTAGGGTTTTTAAGATTTTTCGAAAAACTAAGAAAATAAACTAAGCTATACTAGAATATCGCTCCCCCACACTTAAACCGAGCAATGTCCTCATATGCTTAATCGTAGTGTGCGGAGACACAAAAGAAAAAGAAAAGAAACTACGAAAATAAAGCTAAATATCAAGGATAAAAGTGGAGAAAAAGGTAGAAGGTGTCCGGCCGGGGTGTAGTCAAGTCACCATGGGCCGAGACAAGAAAAGATATGGATGGGGGGAAAGAAAATAAAAAGAAGGAAATAAAAGGAAATGGGAGGGGAGGGCTAGGTGTAATCAAGTCACCTAGCCCGGATTCCGCCTAAATCCGACTAAGTCCTCAAAAAAGAAAGTGAAAATCTTGTAAAAATTTGAATTTTGAAATGACTCTCGATGTAGTCACATCATCGAGAGTCGGGAGGAACAACTACCGAGGCCTTGAAGGCCACCATGACATCAAGACAGAAAAGTATACAAGGGGAAGGGAATAAACAAAGAAAAACAAGCAACAACAAAAACGGAAAAGAAAGGATAGTTGTCGTACCATAGGTTAGCAACTCACTCTCTCCATCGTCTCATAGATCAATATAGGCACTTGCTTGTCTTCATCTTTGCTATCCCGCTTCAAGCTTGATAGAACCGCATGGAGAGGTAGTAATGGTGCGAGGGGGTGGGATTTGATGTGAATCACGGTGTAAAGTGAAGAGGAAATGAGGTGAAGGTATGGAAATGAAGTATGTGGGTGGTATGATATGAGAAAGGAAGGTAGGGGGGTTGAGAGGGGGTATACAATGGTTGGGTGGGCTTAAATGTCGAAGAAGAAGCACTAAAAAGGAGTAGGGGATCATCCCGGTCGGGATGGATGATCCCGATCGGGTTGATAAACCCTTCCCGGTCGGGAAGCCTCCTTCCCGATCGGGATGACACTCCAGTGGACTCGATTTTTGGCACCCTCATCCCGATCGGGACGGCCCCATCCCGGTCGGGACGACACACCCTTCCCGGTCGGGAAGGGTCTTCATGACTCCCATGACCCCAAAAACCGACTCCCTTACTCACGATCCAAGCTCTATCACTAACCACTCCTTTCTAGGATCACCTTCACTTCACCTATCACAATAAACTCAAAATACACATCAAATTCACTCCCTCACATCTCTCATCAAAATACCAAAACAATTACAAAAATCCCACATAAAACAAAAGTCAAGAGAAAAAACACACAAATACAAACACAAGTACTCTAAAGAAGAGAGGAGGGGAATATACAACATGACGGTTCTTTAGGAACTCCGTCAAACCTAGGATGGTAGACTCTCCTTCAACCGTAGCCCTCAAGGGCATGGAGGAGCAAGTCGAACGCGCTACCAACATCATAGTGAAGGCCCAAGAAGCGCTCGAGCCTAGCCAACCTCCACGGCCTCCAAGGAGGAGGCAAGAAGTAGGAATCCCAAGACCCAAAATCATCTTCAAAGTTGTCTCCGGGGTCTATCCATCCTATGAGCTTCACTGACCTCTTCCTCCCTAAGCATTGCCTCCAATCACAAGCAAGCTTCATCTCCAAGAAACAAGGCACAAAAAGCGGTTTTGGCCTCACTTCCTCGTTGCACACCCCCACACTTGCCTCAAGTTGTGGTTCCCCATCTTCATCACTCGGCCCCACATCATCTTGGAGAAGAGAATCGAAACTTCTACCGGCGGTTTCAATCTCTTCCAAGTCATCTCTCGGTGTACTAGCAAGGGGCTCTTGATGCTTAGTCACATTATCGCACAAGGGCAACTCGAGGCTATCAATCTTACCTAACAACCTCACAAACTCCACCAACTCATCCAACCCACTATCCTCCTCCAATTCTTCACCAATGTTGCCTTCACCAAGGGTCATATCCTCATTCGTCTCTTTTTGGGTAGACGATTGAGGTTCTTCAAAGCAAATCTCTCTATCAAAGGGAACTACATCGGAGGCTTCGTAATTAGGTTGCTCCTCTTTCTCAAGTGGGCACCCTTCATCTAATCGAGCATGCCTCGCCTCGTTTGCCCTTCGAATTTGGACCCATAATTCATTTTGTTGTTTTTGAATTTGAGTGGCCATTTCTTGGTTGCTCTTTTGCAATTGAAGAAGCGATTGAAACTCCTCCATGTCGGGCAATTGGTGATCATTGGGGTCTTGTAAAGCTCCTTGATAGTCTTGATGATGCCCAAGGGGTGGGGCATCATATTGTTGATAGCAAGATTAGGATGATTGGTAGTATTGTGGGTCATGGGGTTCATATTGTGGTTGGGGTGTAGGGTAATATGGTGGGTTTTGGGGAAATTGGCTTCCATACGGTGAAACTTGATTGAACATGGTGGGTTCACAATCATAGCTCGAATAATAGCCACCATGGTCGTAGGAGTGATAGTCATTCATTTGTTGGTAGCCATATCCATATTCTTGAGGATCATACCCGTCTTGATTACCCCAAGAAGCTTGATTATGGTAGGGGGGCGTCATGTCATAGCTTTGGTTCAAAGAAGAAGAGGGGTAGCTCATATCGGCTTCCATGTGTGGGGAGTTTAGATCAAACCCCATGCTTGCTCGAAAATCGTAGTCCATACCCAGTTGGAAACCACTCATTCTAGCAACCGTCCGTTAAAGCGGCTCTAAGTTGCAAGAACAAGATAGTCACCACCTCTAAGCATAAACTGTAGACTAAGAACAAACGTGAGAAGCCTAGTGCTTTATGGGCACTAGACAAGAGAGAAATAAACCGCACACACACAAGAAGCAAAGTAACAAAAAGAAAAAAGAAAAACACAAACACAAAGACTAAATCAAGCAAATAGGAAAACAAAGTCCAAACTAGCACCGTCCCCGGCAACGGCGCCAAATTGATGGTAGGGATTTGTCGCGGAATCCCAACCGTCAATAATATAACCGGCTATTCCTACGGTAGATAGGGCAAGTCGGGTCGAATCCACGGGGACGGTAATGTATAGCCTAGACTAAGGTCACCTAAATACGAGACTAAGTCAACGAGCTAAACTAGAATGATAAGAAGGGAGAAAGCTAAGACTATGACTAAGGCTAAGGAGAAAGCAAACAAGGAAAACGGGCTAGGATTAGGTCGGGGTCAAAGGGGTAACGGAATGGTCGAGGGAGAACTAGAGTGAAGGGAGTAGTAGGGTGATCTAGGTTGGTCCGGGCTCTCGCAACTTAGACCCACCTAGAGGTTCCACCTAGAACCCATCTCTGCGACACACATGACAAACGGGGTTACTAGCGTGATATGGTGGCCTAGGGCGCATCCGGGCTCTCGCTACTTAGACCGACCTAGGGGTCGTCCTCACCGGGCTCTCGCAACTTAGTGAGGGAACCGAACCCACAAACAAACTATCACCCTCAAGAGAAAGGCAAGAAAAACAAGCATATGCACATACTAGTCATTCAAGCATTTCAACAAACATGTGATATGCACCAAACCAAGAGGAAACCCAAATCTTCCACCAACATCTCCAACAAACCCTAAATCACCCAATTAACACCCTAATCATCCTACTAACCCTAGCAAGAACACTACTCTAACTTAATCAAACTATAACTAACAAAAACAAGATGAATCATCAAAGAAACAAAACAAACATCTACAAACTAATGATAACAATGAACAAGAACTAAAGATGAGAACTTGATGAATAATAGAGGATTAAGAGTAAAAAGGAAGAGAAGATGATACCATACTAGTGAAGAAGAAGGAACAAAACTTGCATTAATGAAGAGAACCCAAAATAAACCACCAAGGTTGTCAATCTTGGTGGAGATCTTGAAGAATTCCCTTAATACAAGACTAATCTATGATTAACTACTAATTAAGAACTAATCTACACTAATCTAATTTAATCTAACCTAAAGTAGTCTAGGGTTTAGGGTAATATCAAGTGCCTAACATAAGATTACAAGAGGAAGGGTATATATAGGGTTACAAGTGGAAGGGAGAAGAAAGAAAACAAGGCGGAGCTGCAGCAGGCCCGTCCCGGCCGAGACGGGGTGGTCCCGGTCGGGACGAGGTCGGTCCCGGTCGGGACGCCATGGTCCCGGTCGGGATGGACCCTCAGTAGCTTCATCTTCGTTTCCTCCTTCATCCCGGACGGGATGAGGCCATCTCGAACGGGATGAGCCTTGTAGGCCTCCAATATGAACTTTTTGGTCCCTCCTTGCCTCTCATGGGCTTCCCATCGATTCTCGGGACTCGGGATCGGGTCTCGGAGGCTCGGGATTGGGTCCCAAGGTCTCGCGTTCGACTCCAAGGCATCGAGTGATCGTTCCTTTACTCCATTGGCTCCAAAAAGTGTATGTATCGAGTCGGAATCGCTCCAACTCTTCATGAACGGTCTCGGGAACCTGAAACGAGCTAAAGGAAGCATAAGTAGCCCATAAACCGCTCCCAAGGAGCGATTTCACAAGGAAAATGGGACCAAAACACTACGAAATAGGCACTACAAATGGCACTTATCAGACGCACAACATCAGCCTTGAATGACAACGACCACTACCGTAACAACGAAAGAAAAACAGCAGCAGTAGCGAGCATCAATACAACAAATTGATGATGATTATGTGAGAGGACAGAGAAGAAGGGAACGGATAGATGGGAAGATAGCAGATGAAAGGGTAAGAACGAAAAGTGAAGCGGTGGGGTGAACGTAATAAGGTGGAGGAAAAAAAATGAACAAAAGGAATGAATACGTTAAAACAAGTGGAAAGGGAATAAAAAAATGGTGCAAGGGGGATGTACGTATAGACAAGTGGGAAGAACCAAACAATTAAATGAATCGGGTTAGAAATACGGATTAAACGATTCCCGTATCGATAAGTTGCCTGACTCACGAATCGAATTAAACGAGTTAAAGAAATTAATAAATAATCGGACCGTCAATTAAAATGAGTAAATAAGTTATTCGGGACGAAAACGAGGCTTATAATTAATTAGACGATGAAATAGTATTTCCCGATAAATAATAAATTTTCGATAAAGTGAATTAAATTGATTTCTCGGCGAAAAGTAATAAATGTTTTGACGAAATTTCAAATAATAATCTTCGAGCCGAAAATAGAAATTCGAGCTTAGATATAAATAAATAAAAAGAAATTAGAATTTAAATAGCCGAAATCGACTTTCGATAAGAATTAAATTAAATGTATAAAATAAATCGAAACAGAAATAAGAATATGTTCTGAATATGAGAAGAGTCTCCGAGACAAGTAGAATTTTAGGAGTTTGAAACAATTTAAACGATAAATTCGTTCTATAATAATTTTAAAAATTATGAGTTAAATCGTAAAAATAAAAATACGAACAAAATTTTAATCTAATTTAAATTTATAAAAATCAGGGGTGTTACAAAGAATTTCACAAAACTCAAAAGAATAAAAAAGAGATATATACAATGAGACGGTTCATTTGGAACTCCGTCAAACCAAGGATGGTGCATTCTTCAATCCTTTTTCAACAACACTATAGCCAATTCCATCGCCATCAAGGGCACGAAGAAACAAATCCAAGGCTCTCGAGAAGTCTTCGATCAAGCTAGTGGAATACCAACCTCCACTCCAAGGATCATCACATCCTAACCTCGACGTTCCCGGGGCATCCCGATCTACTAAGTTCAATGGCTTGAACTTGTACTTGTGATCCTTAGGTATATACCAAATGTCCATCTATCTTCATGTGGCCCCAAGGGAGGCTCATCTTTCTTCTTGCCTTGCACTTTGTCCTCAATATCATGATATGGGCATTCATCCGCCCCAAGCTCTGAATCATCATCTTCAATTCCATAGATTTTGTTCTTCAAGCTTTCACCCGACTCACCCCATATATCGATGTCTTTCATGGCGTGGATCATATTGTAAGATTCATCATTAGTAGGCGAAGTGTTGCCTTGGAGGTCAAACACGAGCTTCTAGTCGCCTAGCTCAAATATGATCCTACCGTTCTTTACATCAATCATAGCACCGGCGGTACGGAGAAATGGGCTCCCAAGGATAATGGGAGTGATAGCATCTTCCGGCATGTCAAGTACAAGGAAGTCGACCGGAATGAAGAACTTCCCGATTCTTATTGGCACATGTTCCAACATCCCCAAAGGTCGGTTGAGTGCGGCCATTTGGAGTGTGATAGAAGTACACTTGAGCTCCTTCATCCCAAGTCGCTCACAAATGGAATAGGGAATGATGCTTACACTCGCACCCAAATCACATAACGCTCTCTCAATTTTCAAGTTGCCTATGGTGCACGGGATCGAGAAACTACCCGGATCCTTCAACTTGGGAAGTGTAGAACCTTGAATGAGCTCGCTCACCTCTCTCGTGAACGCTATGGTCTCTTCCTTGTTGACGGATCTCTTCCTAGCCAAGATTTCTTTCATGAATCTTTCATATGCCGGGATTTGGGTAAGTAGCTCGGTAAAAGAGACACTCACATCCAATTTCTTCACAATATCTAGGAACTTGTCATATTGAACATCCACCTTGGTCTTCATTTGCCTTGTTGGGAAAGGCAACTTGATATGTATCTTGTCTTGCTCATTAGGGTTGGACCTTTCAAATGACATTTTCCCTTTACCTTTGTCTTTTCCTTGAAGTGGGGAAGCTTGCCTTCATGGGGTTTCTCAATCTCCCACAAGACTTGCTCCTCCATTGAATTTCCCAAGCTTGAATTTTCTTGACTTGGAGATGCAACTTCTTTCATTGCTTGTTGCTCAATAGGGAATAAGGGGGAGTCATAAGATACACCACTCCTCAAGGTAATAGCATTCACATGCTCAAATTTCGTCGTTTCACCTTGAGGAGATAGTTGTCCCTTTTGCCTTGAAGAGCTTCCCGAAGCAACTTGAGCTATTTGGGTTTCGAGCATCTTCATATGAGCATCTCTTGCTATATTCTCCCATTGAAGATGAGCAAAGAATTCTTTTTGGTTTCTTAGCATCTCCATTTGGCTACTTTGCATTTCTTGATTACTCCTTTGCACATCCATCATAGATTTTTGCATGTCAAAATCCCGAGGGGGAGATTGTGGATTGTGTGGAGTATCGGTGAGTGCTAAGGGAGTACCATAATCATGAATCGGAGACCGGCTCCTTGGCTTGCTTTCTTGTCGATTACCTTGGGACCCTTGTTGTTGTTGGTGGTTCCCTTGGAACCCATGAGAGTTGCCGTGATTAAGGCCTTGAGTGTTGCCATGGTTGTAGTTTTGATGTCCTTGGTTGTGTTGGTTTCCTTAGAAACCACCTTGATGATTGAAGTTCCCTTGTTGGAACCCTTGATTGTTGTTGAAGTTACCTTGGTTATGTTGCTTGAAATTGTTGAATGGCCTTGGGTTGCCCACATAACCTTGGTAACCTTGGTTGTTGTCCCTTAAGGGAGGTGGCACATATGGACGGTGTTGTAGAGATTATTGTTGAGAAGCTTGATGGGAAGCTTGGAACATATAAGGATAGGGGGCACCTGGCTTGAACGCTTGAAAGGCGTTCACTTGCTCAATACTACCCCGACAATGTAGAGGCTCATGTCCAAATATCCCGCAAATCTCGCATATCCCATAATAAGATGTAGGAGATACAACTCCCAAAGCATTGACTTGTTGAATTGAATGTTGGTGGGAGGCACTTGCACTTTGACCTTGATCAAAATGGCTTTGGAGCTTCTTGTCAATAGATTCCATGTGGGTTTTTAATTGTGCTCCAAGATCAATACTTAATTGTGTAATGGCATCGATCTCGTGTCTTCCTCCTCGATTCGCCTTTCTAGGCCTTGAGTATTGGGAGTTGTGCACCGCCATCTCCTCGATTCTTGACCAAGTTTGGTCATCATCCACCTCGGTAAACCTTCCATTCGATCCCATGTTGAGTATGGCCCTTGAGTCTTCATATAACTCGTTCCAAAACTGTTGAACGAGGAACCATTGTGATAGACCATGGTGAGGACAAGAGCGGATCAAGGCTTTGAATCTTTCCCACGATTCATAGAGGCTTTCTTTCTTCATCACGTTGTTGGAATCCCGTGATAGAGGCTCTCAATAGATTTGTCTTCTCCGGGGGATAAAATTGTTGGTAGAAAGCTAAGGCTAGGTTCTTCCAAGTATCAATACCGAGAGTCGTCTTGTCTAACCCTTTGAACCATTGCTTAGCCTTACCGATTAAGGAGAAAGGAAATAATACCCACCGGATTTGGTCTTGGGTTATTCCCGTTTGTGAGATAGCATCGCAATAATCCGAAAAGGTTTCCATGTGTTGATGAGGATCTTCGGTTGGTAACCCACTAAATTGACTTCTTTCGACCAATTGGATGAACGGTGTTTTTGCCACAAAATTGCCGGTATATGCGGCCGGTAAAGCGGTTGGACCGGGCAAAACGTCTTCCGTAAAGGTTGAGTGAGAAGAGAACTTAGGCATTGTTGGATTGGCGGGAGATAATGGTGTAGATGGTGTTGATGTAGAAGTAGAAAGGGAACTAGGTTGAGAGGAATGACTAGAAGTACCAAAGGGATTGATGAAATTCCCTTCGGCCGTCTCTCGAGGTGTCTCGTTCACGTCGGATCCTTGAGCTTGCTCTTCAATGGTATTGCTGGTACTCGGTTGAGAGGTTCTAACCCGATCAATCGTCCGTTGGCGAAAGGCTCTAAAGATTCTTTCCGGCTCTGGATTGAAGAGAGAAATCGCCTCTCCTCCTAGGCATGCACTACACACTTGAACAAACGTGAGACCACCTAGTGCTTTATGGGCACTAGGCAAAGACAATAAATGAGCACAACGGAAGACAAGAGAAAAGAAAGCTATAAAAACAAGAAAACCTACAAAATATGCACAAGATATAGAAGAAGAGCACAAGAGGGGCAACTAAGTCTAGCTAATAAGCAAACTAAGTCTAAACGTGCACCGTCCCCGTTAACGGCGCCAAATTGATGGGAGGTTCTCGCTGCGTCCTCCACCGTCAAGTAAAGTCCAACCAATCCTAACGGTAGCTAGGGCAAGGCGGGTCGTTTCCACGAAGACGGTTATATGGTGTCTAGACTAGGTCTACCTAATAACAAGGCTAAGTCACAAACAAACACAAAGAAGACGATAATTGACAACTATGATGGTTGAAGGTGATGAAAGTGGACTAACAATGTACTATGTATGACATAAACTAATTGAAACAACTAAAGAATAATGAAACAATTAAACTAGATAAATGATGACTAAAGAGGTAGATAAATCAAATATGGGAAGGAGTAGGGTTAGGTCGGGTTCATAAATGTAGTAGGATGATTAGGAGGTCAAGGGTGTAGGTGTCACTTAATTACTAAGGTCGGTTTGCGCTCTCGCGCCAAAGCCAAAGTCCGCACTCTCGTGTCAAAGACTAGACCCGAATACTCATTCTAGATACTACTGAAAACACAAGGATTCAATCACAAATTAGTCACACAATGAGAAGAGGAAGACAAGTATGAGAAGCATTGACCACTACTACCCACACAAGCAATTCAACAAACACATAGAGTGCCCAATAAGTGACTAGCAACAAAGAATTCACCTTTACCCACAATCAAACCCTAATCACCCATAATCCACACTTAATCCCCCTACTAACCCCACAAAGAATCTACTCACTCATTATCCAACTAATACTAATATAAACAAGAGAATTCAACATAAATAACAAAACATCCATTATGAACCAACAAGAACAATAAACAATATATAAAGATTCAAACTTGAAAGATTAAACAAGGATTAAGATTAAAAGGAATAAGAAGATTATACCTACTAACAAGAAGATGAAAAGATTAGAACTTGTATTAAAAGAGCACCCCAAAAATCTCCACCAAAAGTTGTCAAGTATTGATGGATTCTTCAAGAGAATTCTTAATACAAGATTAACTATCTAGATTAAGCTAAGATTGACAAAGATTAACAAAAGATTAATGTAAACTAAGCTAAGGTTCAAGAGAGTCTAATTAGGGTTTAGAATAATGTAGAGGAGTCTAAGGTGCTTAAACATTACAAAGGAAGGGTATTTATCAAGTTACAAGAGTGAAGGAGAATGAAAGGAAAAGTCTCGTGCTGCAGCTCGCCCGTCCCGACCGAGAAGCACTTGGTCTTGGCTGGGAAGGCTGGTCCCGACCGAGACGCATCCTGGTCTCGGCCGGGAAGGCCTAAACAGCAGCTCTTTGATTCATGCACTCCTTCCCGACCGAGATGGCACTTGGTCTCGGCCGGGAAGGCTCTTGTAGGCCTCCAATATGATCTCTAAGGTCCCTCCTTGTTTCTCATTGGCTTCTCATTGATTCTCGGGGCTCGGGATCGAGTCTCAAGGGCTCGGGAATCGGTCCCAAGGTCTCGGGATCGAAACTAAGGCACCGAGTGATCGTTTCTTCTCTTCGTTGGCTTCAAAAGTGTAGGAAACGAGTCAGAATCGTTCCGATTCTCCATGAATGGTCTTGGGAACCTAAAACGAACTAGAAGACGCATAAGTAGCCCAGAAATCGCTCCAATAAGAGAAACCGGGGCCAAACACTACAAATTAGGCACTACAAACTACACTTATCACAAAGGCATCGAGATTAGTGAAAGAAGAAGGTCAGAGGGCTGAGAAGAAATGGGGCTACCTAAACACGCAGGAAAAAGGGTGACAAACTATCGACAGTGGTGGGAAACAGGGTGAGACAGTGGCATAGATCTGCACTTGAACCAAAACAGAGAAGAATGGATGTTGCGTGCAGAACAGAGGGGCGTAGCAGCAGCAACGAGACACCTCGAGGGCGAAACAGAGAGGGACGAAGGAGTAGAGCGATGATGGTGATGTGATGATGGAGGAGTGCATGAAGAAGAAAAGGCTGGTGGTGACTGAATGTGAAGAAGAAAGAAAAAGAAAGGGAAGGTGTGTGTATGTTCTCAGCGTTTGATAGGATGAAATGGGGAAAGAACACGTTAATTGACAGGGGAACGAAGAGGTGGAGAAAAACAAAAAGAGGAAAAGGGGAGTGAACGTAATAGGTGGGAAAACAAGGGAAAGGGAAAAGAATCCGCTTAAATTAAAGTGGGTTAGAAACACAGGTTGATTAAATGAATCGGGTAGGAGACGAATTACGTAATGATAAGTTGACCGACCCATGAATCGAATTAATAAGAAAATTAATTGGGCCGACAAATAAAATGAGTAGAATAAACGTCTCGAGATATAAATAATTATTCCAGACGAAAATGAAGTTTATAGAAATAAATAATTAGACGATGAAATGGTATTTCCCGATTAATAATAAATTTTCGATAAAGTGAATTAAATTGATTTCTCGAAGAAAGGTAATAAATGTTTTGACGAAATTTTAAAATAATGAACTTCGAGTCGAAAATAGAAATTCGATCTTAAATATATTTAAATAAAAAAATTTAGAATTTAAATCGCCGAAATAGGCTTTCGATAAGAATTAAATTAAATGTATAATATAAATCGAAACATAAATAAAAATATGTTTTAAATATAAGAAGAGTTTCCGAGACAAATAGAATTTTAGGAGTTTGAAACGATTAAACGATAAATTTGTTTTATAATAATTTTAAGAATTACGAGTTAAATCGTAAAAATAAAAATACGAACATAATTTTAATTTAATTTAATTTATAAAATCAGGGGCGTTACACTCATGCAGGATGCAGACGCGGGTAGGCTAGGGTAGGCTATCGTCCACGATAAGTTCTTGCTTCGGCCGGGACGTGTCACCATGAGTGAGGATGAGCGTTGCCCTGTTCCACTCGGAGCTTATCGCTTGGCATATTCACGGAATGTATAACTACATTGGACAACAGGAACGTCAATCGGGGGTCTCCTCACGGATCCGGTCCGAAAACCTTACCGTAAGAAGGTCGATTTGTCCTAAATCGGTTAGAGTGGGCTTTTTAGGGCCAAAACTTGTAGTGATCACAAAAGGAACTACGAAATGGGCTTCACCAACCTCGTTCGAGTTACACTGCCGCAGAAAATCTGTTTCCATTTCCCCAGCGGAGTCGCCAAACTGTAGACGTGTCACCCTGAGTGAGGATGAGCGTTGCCCTGTTCCACTCGGACCTTATCGCTTGGCATATTCACAGAATGTATGACTACCTTGGACAACTGGAACGTCAATCGGGGGTCTCCTCACGGGTCCGGTCTAAGATGAAACATAACAACAAATATTCGAGCATCCGGATCAACTGCTGGAAATCCATTTAAGTTATATTATAAATGTGATGAATGCGGATGGTTTCAATGGTGCAAAGGTAGAACAGAAGAAGCAACTTCTAACAATGCAATGGAGGTGGTTGATCAAGTGCTCATTCAACAAGATTTGAAGAAAAGGATGAAGAAACAAATGGAAATAGTTTGTGACATCAATAAGAAAATTGATTCTATGTCGAAGTTTGTTAAATTTAGGCATCATAAATGGTTCACTCATGTACTTTAGTCTACTTTATGTTGTGATGAACTAAATATGATATGCAAAACAAGTCTAATGCAACAGAATTAATATTACTAATAACATATTGTCACCATGACATTTATATGCTCGTTAAATAAACGAACTAACAAGGAAACAACATTGGCGGAATAATATATTGTTTGTGTGGTATGCAAATCACCAAAAGAGAGGTTTCATACCAACCTACAAGTTTGATTTGTGTGGATTGTTTGATCTTCTTCTGCCAAAATAGAAAGGGGAGTGAATTTATAAGCACTTGTGTAACGACTAGTTTAGAGTAAACTAGTCATTGCTTTGCTTCAATGAGTCGTTGCTTTTCTTTCAGGGGTACCATGGGAACAACTATGGAAACTTAGGGGTACCATGTGAACAACTATGAAAACTTGGGGGTACCATGAGAACAACTCTCCTTTTGAAGAAAAGTAATTGTTGAGTGATGTAATTAATTTTCCCTCCAAAATTAGTTAAAAACTAATCATCCTACTTTTGGTCGTAATTTAACGCGGCGTCATGACAGGAAATTGGGTAAGGGCAAATCGAGAATTAAACTATAAAACTCAAGGTTACCATGGGAACAAACTTAAAAGTAGGGTACCATGTGTAATGTGACATAGTTCGAGGGTACCATGGAAAATTTCCGAATTTTTATTACATTTAATAATAATAATATTTATAAAATATAATAAAATACAATTTTTTAAAATAACAATAGTACTAGTTTGTGAATTTAATTGCGTTAGTGATATTAAATATGAATAATATTTTTCAATAGTTAACTTTTAATTGATAAAATGTATGATCTCGAAAATTATATATGTCCATTATTTTGACCATAATACGACCCATGACATATATTTGACCCGAACCATATTTTATCCAACCCGTATAACCTGACCCGTTTGACGGGTCTTTTAGAAAGTATGCAAATAGATTTTGTGTTATTACGTTACTGTTTTTTTTTCTTTTTAATGTATGTAATTAGTTGAATTGAGCAATTGATACTTAAATAAGAACTTTGGTTGTTGTATGAGTTGATATTGCACATTTTCACAATTAGGCTTGTAATGAATTTGGAAAAAAAAAATATTCAAAACCAAATTAGGTAATGAAAGTGTAATTAGGCGGGAAAGTTGAAATGACTACTTTGTCCCTTGATTTTGTTTTTAGTGAACACTTGGTAAACACCCATGCAACGTTGCACGGGTTTTAAATAAAATAATTACATAGGTAATCTTATACGAATGTTCAATCCATTCAATCCTTGACATAGGATTTTTCACCACTTTTAAGAAAAGTGGTAAAAGTAAATGTATTATTGGTAAATCAAATGGTATTATGGGTCCGCCAAACTTAAAGTAAAGAAAAAGTAGTGTCATTCTGTGTAAATAGAGGAAGAATATGAGGATTATAGAGTAAAAATTTTTGCCAAAAGGGGAATGTAAAGAATTGATTGGATTGTTGATTTATAGTAAGTGTAAAGAATTAAATGGATGAGAGGGAGCAAGATATAGTGCATGTTTAGACATGTATTCCATTTCATTTTTATACTGAATTATACACGTATCTTGTGTTACAATCATTTACTAAGTAAATCTGTTTTAACTTATATTTTTTAATTTAAGTTAAATTCTACTTGTAGAATAGAGCAATATAATACTATGACAATAGTAACACATAATATTTCAATGAATCGTGACTAAAAAATTCAACCCCTAATTGAAACCTCATGAAAAATCAAAGTGTAATATTTAACTTATTAGCAAATAAAACAATTTCTAATATCCTTTTACTGATACTAATAAATAAGTGTTAATCAACTAAGGGACCTATAATATTCTATAATATTGATGTAAGATAAAGTTTACTGAAGCATGACTTCACGTGTAATGAAATGGAAAAATATACGTGTTTCTATATTATATTTTACAAATTAAATAGATATATAAATTATATTTTGTGGGTGTCAGTTCTTGTTCTTTATGTGTTTTAATTAAGTTGCTAGATTATTTTCTAGGGATACTTTTTGTAAGAAGTTTATCCCATTGATTGGTATTAGATCAAAGGAGAACATATACAAATAAGTGTTATTTTCTAGGGATATCGCGATCCATTAATATAATTTATTATATTCATTAAGTCGTATTATTGTAGCCTTTTAGAAAACTTTTCAAATATTTCTAACCCGCTTAAATATATGATAGTATTACTATCAAATTATTTCAATCCCGTGTCTTTAACATTTTAAGGTCTATATACCAGAAATATCTTGTGAGTATGAAAATTATTTATAATATTATATTAGATTAATGATTATTATTATATTAGATTAATATGGAAATTATGATGTTTTGGAAAGTGCGTTTTGGCGCCAAAAGGTCAATGTAGTGGTTTCTGTTTTATTGTATAGTATAGATAGATAGATAGATAGATTACTATCTAATTATTTCAATCCCGTGTCTTTAACATTTTAAGGTCTATATACCAGAAATATCTTGTGAATATGAAAATTATTTATAATATTATATTAGATTAATGATTATTATTATATTAGATTAATATGGAAATTATGATATTTTTGGAAAGTGTGTTTTGGCGCCAAAAGATCAATGTAGTGGTTTCTGTTTTATTTTATAGTATAGATAAAATCTTGTGAGAGACGGTATCTCCATAAGTTATTGAGAGAGACCATTTGTCATTACTACTTTTAAGTCTTATTCGTAGTTATTTTATGATTAGATGTACATGAAAATAACATTATTGGCGAGTCTTGACAGAGTCTTGTCTCAATACTCATGTGAGTCTTACCAATAATGTTGCAAAATCTTGAGGAAAGTCTTAAGATTTTTGGTAGTCTTGAAAAGTCTTAAAACTATTAGTAATCTTAAGAAGATTATTGGTAGTCTTGAGAGAGTCTTGTCTCAAAACTCGTGTGGGGTCTACCAATAATGTACCAAAGTCTTAAGTAGTCTTGAATTTTAAAGACTTTGCTTAAAACTTTTGTGGGATCACGTCTCATGTTACATATTTCTCGACATATTATCCAATAAACGAT
The DNA here is from genome assembly GCA_958450325.1 of Agrostemma githago. NCBI lineage: Eukaryota > Viridiplantae > Streptophyta > Magnoliopsida > Caryophyllales > Caryophyllaceae > Agrostemma > Agrostemma githago. The sequence continues at coordinate 35,419,404 of OY288256.1, forward strand.
TCGTATTTATACAATTTTTTATTTTCTATTGTTTTTAAAGTCTCACGTCTTTGTTTAATTATCCATTTATTCCTAACTATTTTTTCCGTCTTAGTCATTTGTTTATCTTTTATATTATTTGTGAGAAATTTTGTAATCAAAGGTAAATAAATGAACATTAATCCTCATTTTTGTTGTTCGATCCCTAATAAAATTATTAAATATTAAATACATATTTAACTAATAAAACACATAATTATCTAATTTAACGTACAGAGTAATTACCTAATTAAACACGTAATCAACTAATTTCACTTAATTAACTAATTAAACAGTTATACTCCGTATTTAACAAATAAAAATGCAATTTCACTTAATTAACTAATTAACAGAGTTCACGTAGTTAAACACTTATTTAACAAATAAAAATGCAATTAAGTAAATACGTAATTTGCTAATCAAACACGAAATTAACCATTATAATGTAGTCGTTATTTTGAAAAGGAAAAAAAACGGATGACTGTCCGACCACCGACGTTTTTTTTTTTTTTTTGCAAAATAAAAATCACGAGTACATTTTGGTTCTATGGGAATCATAAGTCAATAACTTATATCGTTACACCTAAGACCATGTATAATAAAATTGAAGGGTTACAACCCTTAAAGCCAAGGACCTGTTACAAGTATTAACCGAAAAGTCAAACAATAGAGGGATAATGAATATACCTTATTGGCAGCGGAAGAGCGTATTAATAAGAATAATAAGAATAATAATAACCCAGAAATATATATATATATATAATACATATATATATATATATATATATATATATATATATATAATTCCCCACTGACAGAATAAAGCAACCTAGATGTGATGCCTCCGTTGGTATCCACACAGGCACGGAACTGCGGTGTATATGCTAGTATAAAGGGTTTTGTGAGACGGTCTCACAAAATTCTCTCTCTAATAATATATGAATCAATACTCTGAATTGTATAATTTGGTTCATCATATGAACCTCCTTATATAGGAGAGTTAGGTTACTTAACCCATTCCATAACTCAAATTGGTATAATTAGATTATCACAATAACTCTAATTAGCATAACTAGATTATTACTATAACTCTAATTACCATAACCCGACAACACAGCTGAGTCGTATTACTACTGACCCGATATATTAATATACCGATATATTAATAATATCCCTTACATATTGTGTGTGACTCAATGAGCCCACTTAAGACTACAGACATACAACCTATTTATATATCAACCCGACATCGACCTCTAGCAAGGCATATCGGATACATAGACTTAAGCGGGTAAATCCGTAGGACAGTGGACATAACTCCTTCAGTCTCCCACTTGTACATGTCCTCTCACGAATGACGTTAAGTCTCTTTGCTACTATTGTCTCCAATTGAGAATGAGGTAAGAAGTGTTATCCTCAAATATCTCAATCTTTTACTCGAATCTTTGAGTTGACTTGTTAAAAGGGCAGATAGATGACAATCATCCTATCTGAGCGTGGCCACGCATTTGCACAAGTCACGCTCAATAAAGGAAGAGCAAATCCCCTCTTGTCTAACCACATCCTATCACACGATCCATGCATGCCCAATAACTATCCATAGCCCCCTTTCACAGCTGACGAGGAATAGTATCAAAGCATACACATCACATGTACAGAATAGTCAAAGACTCAGGTCTAAAGACCGTACAAGTTCAAAACTTGCGAAGAACTTTACTGACACTAAGCAAAATCTTAGTAAAATCCTTTTCGGCGGGTCTGTCTAATGTATGTTCTTAACATACACCCGTGTGCCTGGTTTAGTATCTCGATACCTATGACTTAAGGAACTTAGTCATCGACCAACTCACACACTAGTCATTTAAGGGTATTCAAATGTCCCAACACAATACCCTGACTAGAGACAAAATAATTACATCATCCAAATAGAGTTCCAAGATTAAGTCACGTACTTAGTGGTCTATTTCATCAATATATATTATTTAGGGACAAACAATCCATACAAGAATTGAATAAAAAATTGCACTTTTGATAAGTGTAGTTTGTAGTGCCTATTTGTTGTGTTTTGGTCCCATTTTCCTTGTGGAATCGCTCCTTGGGGGCGGTTCATGGGCTTCTTATGCTTCCTTTAGTTCGTTTCAGGTTCCCGAGACCGATTTGAAAGAGTTGGAGCAATTCCGACTCAATACATACACATTTTGGAGCCAACGAAACTAAGGAACGATGACTCGATGCCTTGGAGTCGACCCCGAGACCTTGGGACCCAATCCCGAGCCTCCGAGACCCGATCCCGAGTCCCAAGAATCGACGAGAAACCCATGAGAGGCAAGGAGGGACCAAAGAGCTCTTAAGGGAGGCCTACAAGACCCATCCCGTTCGGGATGGGGTGCACGTTAAAGGGTGCCACTGTGAGCCCATCCCGGTCGGGACCAACCCGTCCCGATCGGGATGACAGGGCCGTCCCGGTCGGGATGATCCGTCCCGGTCGGGACGAAGAGCTGGCAGCACGACTTCTTTTCTTTTCTTCTCATTCATTCTTGTACCCATATATATACTCCCTTCTTGTAATGTTAAGACATCTTATGATAGTTTAGCATTCCTTAAGCCTCTCTACAACCCTAAAACCCTAGAGTTACTTTCACTCATTAGTTTTAATCTTCCTTTAATCCTTAGTTAATCCTTATAATTAGTTCTTGTATTAAGAGGATACTTGAAGAATTCTCCAAGCTTGACAACCTTGGGTTTTATTTGGGTTCTTATTTATACAAGATTGCATCTTTTCATCTTCCTAGTGTTGGTATAATCTTTCTTACTCTTGTTCTTTGTTATTTAATCTTGTTTGAATCTTTTCATATAGTTATTGTTATTGTTCATTATGGATGTTTGGATATTCATGTTGTTTTCTCTTATTGTTGTTAGTTTGTTCATGATAATGAGTGAGTAGTAATCTTGTGGGGTTAGTAGGGGGATTAGGGGTAGATTATGGATGATTAGGGTTGATTAAGGGAAAAGGGTGAATCTTTGTTGTTAGTCACATTGTGGGTACTCTATGTGTTTGTTGATATGCTTGTATGAGTTGTAGTGGCCATGCTTCCCATACTTGTGCTCATCTTCTCATTGATTGTCTATTATGTGGAAATGTTGAGAATAGTTTAGTCGCGAGAGTGCGGACTAGGGTCTAAGTTGCGAGAGCTCGGACCCACCTTGGCATCGGTTTAAGTTGCGAGAGCCCGGACCGACCCTAGCAACTAGGAGACACCCATTACCCTTGATCACCCCAATTACCCTTCTACTCCTATGAACCCGACCTACCCCACTTTCTTTCCATATTTGAGTTCATCCTCCTTAGTTAGCTATAGTTTACTCTAGTTTACTTGTTAGTTCATCATTAGTCTAGTTCCCACTTCTCCTCCACCATAGTTTTCCATTTATCACCTCTTTGTGTTTGTTTGGTAGCATAGTCTCGTTTGAAGGCCAACCTAGTCTAAACTTTGCAATACCGTCCTCGTGGATACGATCCCGACTTACCCTAACTACCCACTAGGTGTAATCGGTAGTTTATTGACGGTTAGGGACGTGACAAATCCCTACCATCAATTTGGCGCCGTTGCCGGGGACGGTGCATTGTTTAGACTTAGTTTGCTTATTTCTAGACTTAGTTACCCTTCTTTGTGCTCTTCCATATTCTCTTGTGAATATTTTCTAGTTTCTCTTCTTTTCTTAGCTTTCTTTTCTCTTTGTCTCTAGTTGTGCTTGTTTATTGTCGTTGCCTAGTGCCCACAAAGCACTAGGTGTTCTCACGTTTGTTCTAGTATGTAGTGTATACCTAGGAGGGGAGGCGACTTCTATCTCTTTAATCCAGAGCCGGAGAGACTCTTTCGAGCCTTTCGCCAACGGACGATTAATCGGGTTAGGATCTCTCAACCGAGTGCAAGCAATACTCATCAAGGGCAAGCTCAAGGAGCCGACTTTAGCGAGTCACCTCGAGAGACGGCCGGAGGGACCTTCATCAATCCCTTCGGTAACTGATGGGAGGGATTTGTCGTGGAATCCCAACCGTCAATAAAATAACCGGCTATTCCTACGGTAGATAGGGCAAGTCGGGTCGAATCCACAGGGACGGTAAAGTATAGCCTAGACTAAGGTCGCCTAAAAACTAGACTCGGTCAACGGACTAAACTATCCTAAAGAATGATGAGGAGGGAAGAGACTAAGGCTAAGACTATGACTAAGGAAAGCAAACAAGGAAAAAGGGCTAGGATTAGGTCGGGGTCAAAGGGGTAACGTAGTGGTCGAGGGAGGACTAGAGAGGAGGAGGTAGTAGGGTAATCTAGGTCGGTCCGGGCTCTCGCAACTTAGACCAACCTAGAGGTTCCACCTAGAACCCACCGAGGCGACACACACGACAAACGGGGTTCTAGCGCGCTATGGTCCTAGGTCCGATCCGGGCTCTCGCAACTTAGACTTGACCTAGGGTCGTCCTCACCGGGCTCTCGCAACTTAATGAGGGAACCGAACCCACAACAAGCTAACACCCACAAAGAAAGGCAAGAAAAACAAGCATTCCAACCTACTTAGTCTTTCAAGCAATTCAACAAACATGTGATGTGCATAAACCAAGAAGAAACCCAAATCTTCCACCCATCATCTCTAACAAACCCTTAATCACCCAATTAACACCCTAATCACCCTACTAACCCTAGCAAGAACACTACTCTATCATTATCAAACTATAACTAACAAAAACAAGATGAATCAAACTAAGAACCAAAACAAACATAAACAAACTAATGAAAACTATGAACTACAAACATTAAGATGAACAAAGATTGAAACTAGGAAGAACAAAACAAGAATAAGAGAAAGGAGGAAAGATTATACCATACTAGAGGAAGAAGAAAGGAAGAAACTTGCATTAATGAGAAGAATCCAATACAAACACCCTAGGTTGTCAATCTTGGGTGATTCTTGAAGAATCCCTTAATACAAGTACTAAACTATGATTAACTAACTAATTACCGGCTAATCTACACTAATCTAATCTAATCTAACCTAAAACTATCTAGGGTTTAAGGAGAGGTGAAGAAAATAACATCAGATGGGGTCTTAATACAAGAGGGGGGTATATATAGGGTTTAAGAATGAAAAGAGAAGGAAGGAACAAAGCACGGGCTGAGCTGGGACTTTCCCGATCGGGAAAGTGGGAAATCCCGATCGGGAAAGTGTATCCCGATCGGGAAAGTGGGAATCCCGATCGGGAACACCTCACAGTGGCCGCTCCTTGCTTTCCTCTTTATTCCCGATCGGGATGAGGCCATACCCGATCGGGAATAGTCTTGTAGGCCTCCAATATGAACTTTTCGGTCCCTCCTTGGTTCTCATGGCCTTCTCATCGATTCTAGGGACTCGGGATCGGGTCTCGGAGGCTCGGGATTGGGTCCCAAGGTCTCGGGGTCGATTCCAAGGCATCGAGTCATCGTTCCTTAGCTTCGTTGGCTCCAAAATGCATATGTATTGAGTCGGAATCACTCCAACTCTTCATGAACGGCCTCGGGAACCTGAAACGAGCTAAAGGAAACATAAGAAGCCCATAAACCGCTCCAAAGGAGCGGTTCCACAAGGAAAATGGGACCAAAACACTACAGAATAGGCACTACAAACGACAATTATCAACTCCCCCACACTTAACCCTTACTCGCCCTCGAGTAAGCACATACTACTACTAAACTATCCGAGTGGGTATTAGCGCACCCTACGCCCCTTCAACTCACGCGAGGGCACTTAGAGGACAAGTGCACTCCGCAAGGCAAGTTGGGTCTTGCGACAAAACTGTGGATGCAACCGGACACAAACACGTAAACAACCACACAAACAACAAACAAACAAACAAACACAATATCGGTTGCACCCAAGAGAAAACAAATACCGCTTCCCTCTAAAAGCGGTGAATGAAACACCGGTTTAGGACTCGAGGCAAGTGACAACGTTCCCAAGCTAGACATACAAACCAAGGTGGACTAAACCCTAATAGTATGACGACAAAGCAACAAAAACGTTGGTAACTTACCTAGGTCCTCCTAACTTCCTAAAAACGTACTACGGGACGATCGGCGGATATGGAAAGTGATGAACCACGGTGTTAGTCGACACTGTAGGTAAGTGAGACCCCGCCCCCTTTAGCGTGAGCCGAGAGGGTCTTCCCATGGCTAAAACCGCCTAACTAGTCCAAGTAAAAAGGTGGAAATATGCAAAATGAGGGAAAGACCAACTAATGCCGCTATCATCCTTCCTCGGGACTCGGTCCTTAGGTAGGGTCTTCACGGCAAAAGTCGGAAAAAGGCTTATTTTGAGAGGTAGGAGTTATTTTTGTGAGACGATTTTCTTTTTGGCATTTTCTTTCCTTTTGACGTTTTGGATTTGTTTTGCCATGCCATTCTTTTTCTTCTTTTCTATTTTCTTTTTGGCTTTTGTGCCTTTTCTTTTTTTTTCTTCATTCTTTTCTTTCTTTCATTCTTTTTTCTTTGCCCTTTTGGCAAGATTTGGCATTTTTTTGCACTTTCATTGAATAACAAGAAAGGGAGAATCAACAATTTGCATTTTTATTGTGTGGATATGTGTAGGAGGTAGGGAAATGGGTGAGTCAGGGTTGCGCATTCCCCTTCAAACCCACAAAAAGTGGAGAACTTGGATTAATCAAACAATCCTAGACACGGTCACCTAGGGGACGAGACTCGGTAACCAAGGCCTATTCACACCGTGGGTGGTCATAATGGTCAAAGGTGCAAATCCCGCAGTAAATCCTTAGTAAGAAAGGTGGACTCAAGGTAAAGGACCAACGAACTCATTGATTTAGGGTCATTCTACTAGATTAAAGTCCAAGACTCGATTTATACTACTAGGAAGGGAAAATGGACACTCACACTCTAGCCTCTAAACCGGGTTTTCGAAAACCATTTACACACAAGACTCACAAACACAACACAAAATGAAGACTCAACGAGAACGAAAGAAAAATAAACAAAAGCAACAAAACCGACACAACATAAACAAACACATAACAAACAAACACCACCCCGATATTCCATATGAGTCACCAAATCATCCACAATCTTTACAAAGCTCCACCCGAGCACACCACAACACAATTTCCTCCAAACTCCGCGAGAAATAAAGAAGAAAAAGGGATAAGATGTTACCGGATGTCTTGAAAGCTCTCCAAAGCTAACGGCGATTAGGCGACCTAAGAGGAAAGAGGAGGCAAACACAAACACAATACAAAACAAATATACGACACAAAGACAAAAAAGGAAAACACTCAAAAGAAAATCTTTTTGATTTTTATGAAATTTTTTCGAATTTTTAGGGTTTTTTAGGATTTTTTTCTAAAAACTACTAAAATAAAGCTAACTATACTAGAATATCACTCCCCCACACTTAAACCGAGCAATGTCCTCATATGCTCAATCGTAGTGTCGGAGAGACAAAAGAAAGAAAAAGAAACTATGAAAATAAAGCTAAAAATCAAAACTAAGGTGAAGAAAAGGGTAGAAGGTGTCCGGCCGGGGTGTAGTCAAGTCACCGTGGGCCGAGACAAGAAAAGATATGGATGGGGGAAGAAAATAAAAGAAAGAAATAAAAGGAAATGGGAGGGGAGGGCTAGGTGTAATCAAGTCACCTAGCCCGGATTCCGCCTAAATCCGTCTAATTCCTTAAAAGAAAGTGAAAGTCTTGTAAAATTTGGATTTATCGATTGACTCTCGACGTAATCACGTCGTCGGGAGTCGGGAGCAACCACTACCGAGGCCTCGAAGGCCATCAAGATACCCTGACTCAAGGGGAAGGGGGGGTAAACAAGAGAAAACAAGCGATAAAAGACGGAAAAGTAATGATAGTTACCCAAATCAATCGTAGTAACTTACGAACTCCATCGTCTTCAATGATTCAATAGATGCACTTGCTTGTCTTCTTCGTTGCCATCCCGCTTCAAACTTGATAAAACCGCATGGTAGAGGTGGTGGCAAGAGAGGGTGAGATTTGATGTGAGAGTCGGTGTAAAGTAGATAGGAAATGAAGTGAAGGTATGAAAATGAAGTATGCGGGTGGTATGATATGAGCAAGGAAGGTAGAGAGGTTGGGTGGGGGTATACAATGGTTGGGTGGGCTTAAATGTCGAAGAAGAGGTACCAAAAAGGAGAGTGGACTCGATTTTTGGCACCCTCATCCCGATCGGGACGGCCCCATCCCGGTCGTGACGACACACCCTTCCCGGTCGGGAAGGGTCTTCATGACTCCCAAGACCCCAAAAACCGACTCCCTTAGTCACGATCCAAAGTCTATCACTAACCACTCCTTTCTAGGAGTCATCTCCACTTCACCTATCACAATAAACTCAAAATACACATCAAAGTCACTCCCTCACATCGCTCATCAAAATACCAAATCAATTACAAGAGCTTCACAAAAACAAACAAAAATCAAGAGAAGAAAACACAAATACAAGCACAAGTACTCTAAAGAAGAGGAGAAGGGAATATACAACATGACGGTTCTTTTAGGAACTCCGTCAAACCTAGGATGGTGGACTCCATTCTTCAACCATAGCCCTCAAGGGCATGGAGGAGCAAGTCGAACGCGCTACCGACATCGTAGTGAAGGCCCAAGAAACGCTCGAGCTTAACCGACCTCCACGGCCTCCAAGGAGGAGGCAAGAAGTAGGAATCCCAAGACCCGACATCATCTTCAAAGTAATCTCCGGGGTCTCTCCGTCCTACGAGCTTCACCGATCTCTTCTTCCCTAAGCATTGCCTCCAATCACAAGCAAGCTTCGTCTCCAAGAATCGAGGCACAAAAAGCGGTTTTGGCCTCACTTCCTCGATGCACACCCCCACACTTGCCTCAAGTTGTGGTTCCCTATCTTCATCACTCGGCCCCACATCATCATGGAGGAGAGGATCGAAACTTCTACCGGCGGTTTCAATCCCTTCCAAACCATCACTCGGTGAACTAGCAAGGGGCTCATGATGCATATCTTCGTTCTCGGACAAGGGTAACTCGAGGTTAACAATCTCACCCAACAACTCCACAAACTCCACCAAACCATCCCACTCACTATCCTCCTCCAATTCCTCACCAATGTTGCCTTCACCAAGAGTCATCTCCTCATTCGTCTCTTTTTGGGTAGACGATTGAGGTTCTTCAAAGCAAACTTCTCCTTCAAAGGGAACTACATCGGCGGCTTCGTGATTAGGTTGCTCCTCTCTCTCAAGTGGGCACCCTCCATCTAAATACGATGCTCGGGATAAAGACATTACGGTTTGAACCGATAATGCATCTAAATGAGCATTCCTCGCCTCGTTTGCCCTTCGAAGTTGGACCCATAATTCATTTTGTTGTTTTTGAATTTGGGTGACCATTTCTTGGTTGCTCTTTTGCAATTGAAGAAGCGATTGAAACTCCTCCATGTCGGGCAATTGGTGATCATTGGGGTCTTTTAAAGCTCCTTCATAATCTTGATGATGCCCAAAGGGCGGGGCATCATATTGTTGGTAGTGGGGTTGGGGTGGTTGGTAGTATTGTGGGTCGTAGGGTTCATATTGTGGTTGGGGTGGAGGGTAATATGGTGGGTTTTGGGGGTATTGGCTTCCATAAGGTGAATCTTGATTGTACATGGTGGGTTCACAATCATAGCTCGAGTAATAATCACCATGCTCGTAGGATTGATAGTCATTCACTTGTTGGTAGCCATTTCCATAATCTTGAGGATCATACCCATCTTGATTACCCCAAGAAGCTTGATCATGGTAGGGGGACGTCATATCATAGCTTTGGTTCAAGGAAGAAGAGTGGTAGCTCATATCGGCTCCCGAGTGTGTGGAGTTTAGATCAAACCCCATGCTCGCTCCATAATCGTAGTCCATACCCGGTTGGAAACCACTCATTCTAGCAACCGTCCGTTAAAGCGGCTCTAAGTTGCAAGAAGAAGATAATCACCACCTCTAAGCACAAACTGTAGACTAAGAACAAACGTGAGAAGTCTAGTGCTTTTTGGGCACTAGATGAGAGAGAAATAAACCGCTCACACTCAAGAAGCAAAGTAACCAAAAAGAAAAAGAAAACACAACACAAAGACAAAGCCAAGTAATTAGGAAAACAAAGTCTAAACTAGCACCGTCCCCGGCAACGGCGCCAAATTGATGGGAGGGATTTGTCGTGGAATCCCAACCGTCAATAAAATAACCGGCTATTCCTACGGTAGATAGGGCAAGTCGGGTCGAATCCACAGGGACGGTAAAGTATAGCCTAGACTAAGGTCGCCTAAAAACTAGACTCGGTCAACGGACTAAACTATCCTAAAGAATGATGAGGAGGGAAGAGACTAAGGCTAAGACTATGACTAAGGAAAGCAAACAAGGAAAAAGGGCTAGGATTAGGTCGGGGTCAAAGGGGTAACGTAGTGGTCGAGGGAGAACTAGAGATGAGGAGGTAGTAGGGTAATCTAGGTCGGTCCAGGCTCTCGCAACTTAGACCAACCTAGAGGTTCCACCTAGAACCCACCGAGGCGACACACACGACAAACGGGGTTCTAGCGCGCTATGGTCCTAGGTCCGATCCGGGCTCTCGCAACTTAGACTTGACCTAGGGGTCGTCCTCACCGGGCTCTCGCAACTTAATGAGGGAACCGAACCCACAACAAGCTAACACCCACAAAGAAAGGCAAGAAAAACAAGCATTCCAACCTACTTAGTCTTTCAAGCAATTCAACAAACATGTGATGTGCATAAACCAAGAAGAAACCCAAATCTTCCACCCATCATCTCTAACAAACCCTTAATCACCCAATTAACACCCTAATCACCCTACTAACCCTAGCAAGAACACTACTCTATCATTATCAAACTATAACTAACAAAAACAAGATGAATCAAACTAAGAACCAAAACAAACATAAACAAACTAATGAAAACTATGAACTACAAACATTAAGATGAACAAAGATTGAAACTAGGAAGAACAAAACAAGAATAAGAGAAAGGAGGAAAGATTATACCATACTAGAGGAAGAAGAAAGGAAGAAACTTGCATTAATGAGAAGAATCCAATACAAACACCCTAGGTTGTCAATCTTGGGTGATTCTTGAAGAATCCCTTAATACAAGTACTAAACTATGATTAACTAACTAATTACCGGCTAATCTACACTAATCTAATCTAATCTAACCTAAAACTATCTAGGGTTTAAGGAGAGGTGAAGAAAATAACATCAGATGGGGTCTTAATACAAGAGGGGGGTATATATAGGGTTTAAGAATGAAAGGAGAAGGAAGGAACAAAGCACGGGCTGAGCTGGGACTTTCCCGATCGGGAAAGTGGGAAATCCCGATCGGGAAAGTGTATCCCGATCGGGAAAGTGGGAATCCCGATCGGGAACACCTCACAGTGGCCGCTCCTTGCTTTCCTCTTTATTCCCGATCGGGATGAGGCCATACCCGATCGTGAATAGTCTTGTAGGCCTCCAATATGAACTTTTCGGTCCCTCCTTGGTTCTCATGGCCTTCTCATCGATTCTCGGGACTCGGGATCGGGTCTCGGAGGCTCGGGATTGGGTCCCAAGGTCTCGGGGTCGATTCCAAGGCATCGAGTCATCGTTCCTTAGCTTCGTTGGCTCCAAAATGCATATGTATTGAGTCGGAATCACTCCAACTCTTCATGAACGGCCTCGGGAACCTGAAACGAGCTAAAGGAAACATAAGAAGCCCATAAACCGCTCCAAAGGAGCGGTTCCACAAGGAAAATGGGACCAAAACACTACAGAATAGGCACTACAAACGACAATTATCAGTAACTCTTCTCCTAGTTCCCCCTCTTCATCTACATCAACACCGTCTACACCACCATCTTCTCCCTTATATCCAATCATGCCGAAGTTTTCATCCCACTCCACTTTTACCGAGGATGTCTTGCCGGGACCGAGTGCATTACCGGAAGCTTACACCGGAAATTTTATGGCAAAGACCCAATTTATCCAACTTGTGGAGAGGAGCCCATTTAGTGGTTTGCCCACCGAAGACCCGCACCAACACATGGAGACCTTCTCCGATTATTGTGACGCTATATCTCAAACCGGGGTTACTCAAGATCAAATTCGTTGGGTACTTTTCCCGTTTTCTCTTATTGGAAAAGCGAAGCAATGGATCAAGAGTCTCGATAGGGCAACCATGGGGATCGATACTTGGAAAAAGCTTGCCTTAGCGTTCTACCAAAAGTTTTACCCTCCGGAAAAGACGAATTTGGTTAGGGCCTCCATCACCGGGTTCCAACAAAGGGATGAAGAGAGCCTATATGAAGCTTGGGAGCGGTTTAAGTCTTTGGTAAGATCGTGCCCTCATCATGGACTCTCACAATGGTTCTTGGTGCAACAATTTTGGAATGGTCTTTATGAGGACTCGAGATCTATTCTTAACATGGGCTCCAATGGTAGGTTTACCGAGGTCGATGACGACCAAACTTGGGCGAGAATCAAAGAGATGGCGGTGCATAATTCGCAATACTCTAGGCCTAGGAAGGCACATCGAGGAGGCATGCATGAGGTTGATGCTATCACTAAGTTAAGCATTGACCTTGGAGCTCAATTGAAAACACACATGGAGACTATTGACAAGAAGCTCCAAAGCCACCTCAACCAAGTCCAAGGCACTAGTTCCTCCCACCATCAACCGATTCAAGAAGTGATGCTTTGGGATTTGTACCCCCTACTCCTTATCTTGGGATGTGTGATACTTGTGGAATCGCTGGCCATGATCCTATGAATTGTAGAGGAAGTATTGAGCAAGTGAACGCCTTTCAAGCGTTCAAGCAAGGTGCCTCCTACTCTAATCAATACCAAGCTTCCAATCAAGTCCCTCAACAACAAGCCTTTCAACACCAACAACAACATCGTCCCTATGTTCCACCTCCCTTACGGGACAACAATGAAGGTTACCAAGGTTATGTGGGTAACCAAAGACCCTTCAACAATTTCAAGCAAAATAACCAAGGCAACTTCAACAACAAGCAAGGGTTCCAACAAGGGAACTTCAATCAAGGTGGTTTCCAAGGAAACCAAAATTTTCAAGGGTATCAAAACCACAACCATGTCAACAATCAAAGCCATCATCAAGGCAACTTTCATGGGTTCCAAGGGAACCATCATCAACAACAAGGTAATTCTCAAGGGTTCCAAGGGAACCGTCAACAAGCAACTCAAAATCAACAACAACAAAGCAAGCCTAGGAGCCGGTCTCCTACTCATGATTATGGCATTCCTCTCGCCATCACCGACACTCCACATAATCCATCATCCCCACCTCGGGATTTTGACATTCAAAAGACTTTGATGGAAATACAAAGGAGCAATCAAGATATGCAACAGAGTCAAATGGACATGTCAAGAAACCATCATGAGCTCTTCACTTATATTCAAGGGGAAAACGCGACGAGAGATGCCCGTATGAAGATACTTGAGACTCAAGTATCTCAACTCGCTTCGGGGAGCTCCTCAAGGCAAAAGGGACAACTACCTTCTCAAGGTGTAACTCCAAATTTTGAGCATGTCAATGCTATCACCACAAGAAGAGGTACATCCTATGACCACCCTTCATTCCCTAGTGAACAAGAGCCAATGCAAGAACCGACAAAGGAAATGGCATCTCCAACTCAAGAAGAATCAAGCGTTGATAATCCAATGGAGGAACAAGTTTTATGGGAAGTTGAGAAACCCCAAGAAGACAACCCTCCCCCACTTCAAGAGAAAGACAAGGGAAAAAGGAAAGTGTCCTTTGAAGAATCCACCCCCATTGAGCAAAATAAGTACCAAATCAAGTTGCCTTTCCCATCAAGGCAAATGAAGACTAAGGTGGATACTCAATACGACAAGTTCCTTAATATCGTGAAGAAATTGGATGCGAATGTCCCATTCACCGAGTTACTTACCCAAATCCCGGCATACGGAAAATTCATGCGGGAAATCCTAGCTAGGAAGCGGTCCATTGACAAGGAAGAGACAATAGCGTTCACAAGGGTGGTGAGCGAGCTTATTCAAGGTTCCACGCTTCCGAAGTTGAAGGACCCGGGTAGTTTCTCTATCCCATGCACCATCGGCAATTACAAGATCGAGAGAGCTATGTGTGATTTGGGTGCGAGTGTGAGCATTATTCCCTACACCATTTGTGAGCGATTAGGGATGACGGAGCTGAAATGTACTTCCATTACACTCCAAATGGCCGATAAGTCTCTTAACCAACCATTGGGAATGTTAGAGGATGTGCCGGTACGAATAGGGAAATTCTTCATTCCGGTCGAATTCATTGTGGTTGACATGCCGGAGGATGATAATACTCCCATCATCCTTGGACGCCCATTTTTACACACCGCCGGTGCCGTGATCGAGTGAAGAAGGGTAGGATTAACTTTCAACTAGGCGACGAAGAGTTAGTGTTCAACCTCCAAGGCAACACTTCGCCTATGACCGAGACGTGTAATGTGATCCATGCCACGGAAGACATCGATCGAGGGAAAGAACCGGGACAAAGCTTGAAGAAGTACTCGTATGTACTTGAAGATGATGACTCCGAGAGTGAGGAGGATGAGTGCCCACATCATGGGCTTGAGGACAAGTTGCAAAGCAAGGAAAAGGATGAGCCGCCCTTGGGGCCGCATGAGGATCGGTGGACGTTTGGGTATATCCCAAAATACCGCAAGTACAAGTTCAAGCCTTTGAACTTGGAAGATCGGGTTGCCCTGGGAACGTCGAGGCAAGGCCATGAAGAGTCTTGGGATGTGGTTGGTTATATGACATGCTTGATTGAAGACTTTGCTAGGGCCTTCGACTTGTTCTTACGTGCCCTTGATGGAGATGGAATTGGTCATGGTTGTTGAAAAAAAATGAAGAGAGCACCATCCTTGGTTTGACGGAGTTCCACAAGAACTGTCTCATTGTATATATCTCTTTATTGTAATTGCTTTGGATTTTTGTGAATTCTTGTAATATTGGATTATTGATGAGCGATGCGAGGGAGAGAGTTTGATGTTGAGTTTGAGTTTGTTTGATAGGTATGAAGTGAGAATGCTTCCTAGAGAAGATTGGCTATGAAAGAGCTTGGGTTATAAGAGCGAGGATCGGGTTTTTGAAGCTTGGAGCAAGCTTTTCGGATTGTGGAAGGTGAAGAAGACCCATCCCGGTCGGAAAGAGGCGTCCCGACCGGGACGGGCGTGGCATCCCGACCGGGAGGGAGTCATCCTGATCGGGATGGGGGTGCACAAATTTGAGCTCACTGAAGGTCCGTCCCGACCGGGAAGGAAGCGTCCCGACCGGGATGGGTGAGACATCCCGACCAGGACGGGCACCTACTCCCCCTTTGTGTTTCTTCTTCGCAAATCGAGTCCAACCAACCATTTTATACCCCCTCCCAACCTCCCTAGCTATCCTAACCTTATTATATGCCCCATGTACTTCATTTACATGCCCTCACTCCATTTCTTATTCACCTTACACCGAAATCCACATAAATTTTCATCCCCTCGCACCATTACTACCCCGACCGTGAGTCCTTCTTGAGTGTGAAGCGAGATGGCAACCGAGAAGACAAGCGGCGAGCTTCTAATGATCATCGAGACGATGGAGCAAGTGAGTTACCAGCCGCTCGGTTTGGGTAACTATCCTTACTTTTTCGTTTTTTTTATCGCTTGTCTTTCATTGTTTGCCCCCTTCCCTTGAGTCATGGTATCTAGTGACCTTCGAGGCCGTAGTATGGTTACTCCCGACTCCCGACGGCGTGATTACGTCGAGAGTCAATCGATTAATCCATGTATGCAAGATTTTCACCCTTTTTAGGAATTAGTCGGATTTGGACGGAATCCGGGCTAGGTGACTTGATTACACCTAGCCCTCCCCTCCCATTTCCTTTTGTTTCCTTCTTTTTATTTTCTTCCCCCTTCCATATCTTTTCTTGTCTCGGCCCATGGTGACTTGATTACACCCCGGTCGGACGCTTTCTACCCTTTTCTCCATCTTTTCTTTTTGATTTTTAGCCTTATTTTCGTAGTTTCTTTTCCTTTTCTTTTGTCTCTCCGCACACTACGATTGAGCATATGAGGACATTGCTCGGTTTAAGTGTGGGGGAGCGATATTCTATCGTAGTTAGTTTTATTTTTTCTCTTTTTCGAAAAACCTTTAAAAACCCTAAAAATTTGAAAAATTTTCATAAAAATCAAAAAGATTTTCTTTTGTGTGTTTTCCTTTTGTGTCTTTGTGTCGTATATATGTTTTGTGTGCGTGTTTTGCCTCTCTTTTCCTTATAGGTTGCTTAATCACCGTTGTTTGGAAAGCTTTGAAGACATCCGGTAACATCTTCTAACCCTCTTTCCCTCTTTATTCCTTGTGATGCTTGGAGAAGGTTGTGTTGAGGTGTGCTCGGGTGGAGCTTGTACATACTTGTGGTGGATTTGATGACTTGTTTGGAAATTCGGGGTGGTGTTTGTGTTTTGTATGTGTTCGTTTTGTTTTGTTCTTGTTTTGTTGCTTTTGCTTCTTTTTCTTTTGTTCGTTTTCGTCTTGTCTTTGTTTTGTTTTGTGTTGTGTGTCTTGTGCGTAAACCGTTTTCGAAAACCCGGTTTAGAGGCTAGTGTGTGAGTGGTTACTTTCCCATTCTAGTAGTATAAATCGAGTCTTGGACTTTAATCTAGTAGAATAACCCTAAATCAATGATTTCGTTGGTCCTTTACCTTGACTCCACCTAGCTTACTAGGGACTTACTACGGGATTTGCACCTTTGACCATTATGACGACCCACGGTGTGAAAAGGCCTTGGTTAACGAGTCTCGTCCCTTAGGTGACCATGTCTAGAGTTGTTTGATTAGTCCAAGTTCTCCACTTTTTGTGGGTTTGAAAGGGAATGCGCAACCCCGACTTACCCATTCACCTACCTCCTACACATACCCACACAAATAAAATGCAATTTGTTGAATTCTCTCTTTCTCAATTGTCAAGAAATGTCAAAAAGCCAAATCTTGCTAAAAAAAAGGGCAAAGAAAAGAAAAGAAAGAAAAATGAAAGAAAGAAAAGAATGAAGAAAAAAGAAAAGGCACAAAAGCCAAAAAGAAAATAGAAAAGAAGAAAGGGCAAAAATGCAAAAGAAAGAAAATGCCAAAAGAAAACCCGTCTCACAAAAAGAAATCCCCACTAAAATAAGCTTTTCCCGACTTTTTCCGTGAAGAGCCTACCAAAGGACCGAGTCCCGAGGAAGGATGGTAGCGGCATTAGTCGGTCTTCCCTCATTTTGCATTATTTCCACCTTTTTACATGGACTAGTTAGGCGGTTTTAGACATGGGATGACCCTCTTGGCTCACGCTAAAGGGGGCGGGGTCTCACTTACCTACAGTGTCGACTAACACCGTGGTTCTTCACTTTTCCACTCCGCCGATCGTCCCGTAGTACGTTTTTAGAAAGTTAGGAGGACCTAGGTAAGTTACCAACGTTTTTGTTGCTTTATCGTCATACTATTAGGGTTTAGTTCACCTTGGTTTATATGTCTAGCTTGGGAACGCTGTCACTTGCCTCGAGTCCTAAACCGGTGCTTCTTTCACCGCTCGTTTGAGGGAAGCGGTGTTTGTTTTCCTTTGGGTGCAACCGTTTATATGTTTGTTTGTTTGTGTGTTTTGTGTCCGGTTGCATCCACAGTTTTGTCGCAAGACCCGACTTGCCTTGCGGAGTGCACTTTTTCTCTAAGTGCACTCGCGTGAGTTGAAAGGGCGTAGGGTGCGCTAATACCCATTCGGCTAGTGTAGTAGTTAGTATGTGCTTACTCGAGGGCGAGTAAGGGTTAAGTGTGGGGGAGTTGATAAGTGTAGTTTGTAGTGCCTATTTGTTGTGTTTTGGTCCCATTTTCCTTGTGGAATCGCTCCTTGGGGGCGGTTCATGGGCTTCTTATGCTTCCTTTAGTTCGTTTCAGGTTCCCGAGACCGATTTGGAAGAGTTGGAGCAATTCCGACTCAATACATACACATTTTGGAGCCAACGAAACTAAGGAACGATGACTCGATGCCTTGGAGTCGACCCCGAGACCTTGGGACCCAATCCCGAGCCTCCGAGACCCGATCCCGAGTCCCGAGAATCGACGAGAAACCCATTAGAGGCAAGGAGGGACCAAAGAGCTCTTAAGGGAGGCCTAAAAGACCCATCCCGTTCGGGATGGCCTCATCCCGTTCGGGATGGGGTGCACGTTAAAGGGTGCCACTGTGAGCCCATCCCGGTCGGGACCAACCCGTCCCGATTGGGATGACAGGGTCGTCCCGGTCGGGATGACCCGTCCCGGTCGGGACGAAGAGCTGGCAGCACGACTTCTTTTCTTTTCTTCTCCTTCATTCTTGTACCCATATATATACTCCCTTCTTGTAATGTTAAGACATCTTATGATAGTTTAGCATTCCTTAAGCCTCTCTACAACCCTAAAACCCTAGAGTTACTTTCACTCATTAGTTTTAATCTTCCTTTAATCCTTAGTTAATCCTTGTAATTAGTTCTTGTATTAAGAGGATACTTGAAGAATTCTCCAAGCTTGACAACCTTGGGTTTTATTTGGGTTCTTATTTATACAAGATTGCATCTTTTCATCTTCCTAGTGTTGGTATAATCTTTCTTACTCTTGTTCTTTGTTATTTAATCTTGTTTGAATCTTTTCATATAGTTATTGTTATTGTTCATTATGGATGTTTGGATATTCATGTTGTTTTCTCTTATTGTTGTTAGTTTGTTCATGATAATGAGTTAGTAGTAATCTTGTGGGGTTAGTAGGGGGATTAGGGGTAGATTATGGATGATTAGGGTTGATTAACGGAAAAGGGTGAATCTTTGTTGTTAGTCACATTGTGGGCACTCTATGTGTTTGTTGATATGCTTGTATGAGTTGTAGTGGCCATGCTTCCCATACTTGTGCTCATCTTCTCATTGATTGTCTATTATGTGGAAATGTTGAGAATAGTTTAGTCGCGAGAGCGCGGACTAGGGTCTAAGTTGCGAGAGCCCGGACCCACCTTGGCATCGGTTTAAGTTGCGAGAGCCCGGACCGACCCTAGCAACTAGGAGACACCCATTACCCTTGATCACCCCAATTACCGTTCTACTCCTATGAACTCGACCTACCCCACTTTCTTTCCATATTTGAGTTCATCCTCCTTAGTTAGCTATAGTTTACTCTAGTTTACTTGTTAGTTCATCATTAGTCTAGTTCCCACTTCTCCTCCACCATAGTTTTCCATTTATCGCCTCTTTGTGTTTGTTTGGTAGCATAGTCTCGTTTGTAGGCCGACCTAGTCTAAACTTTGCAATACCGTCCTCGTGGATACGATCCCGACTTACCCTAGCTACCCACTAGGTGTAATCGGTAGTTTATTGACGGTTAGGGACGTGACAAATCCCTACCATCAACTTTATTAAATAAAAGCAATAGTAAAAATTACAAAGTGCAGCATAAAATTAATACTCCCACTAAAACAAGGATCTCCTAAATAGGACTTAAGACCATTCCCTCATGCGTCTAATGCCTATCGCAGCTCTATGACTCTCATACTTAGGCTGCGGGAGGGGCTTTGTCAAGGGATCAGCAACATTTGCTTCCGATGGTACTCTACATATCTTGACATCACCTCTCTCAATGAACTCTCTGATTAGGTGAAATCTTCTAAGTATGTGTTTGGATTTCTGATGAGACCTAGGTTCCTTAGCTTGCGCTATGGCACCATTATTTTCACAATAAAGGTCCACGGGGCTTGAAATACTAGGGACGACTCCCAGCTCCTCGATGAACTGCCTAATCCAAACAGCTTCTTTTGATGCTTCCGAAGCAGCAATATACTCAACTTCTGTTGCAGAATCTGCCATTGTGCTTTGCTTGGAACTTTTCCAACATACAGCACCATCGTTCAAACAAAAGACAAAACCGGACTGTGATTTGGAATCATCCCTGTCTGTCTGGAAGCTAGCATCGGTGTAACCACTTACAACGAGCTGCTCTTCACCCCCATATACCAAGAATAAGTCTTTAGTCTTTCTTAAGTACTTTAGAATATTCTTGGCTGCTATCCAGTGACTTTCACCCGGATTCGACTGGTATCTACTCGTCATGCTTAGAGCACAAGCTACATCAGGACGAGTACACAACATGGCATACATGATGGATCCTATGGCCGAGGCATAGGGAACCTTACTCATGCACTCTAGCTCATCAGGTGTAGAGGGACACTGACTCTTGCTTAGATTGACACCTTGTGACATTGGTAAGAACCCTCTTTTGGAATCCGTCATATTGAACCGTTTAAGGATCTTATCAATATAAGTTCCTTGACTAAGTCCAATAAACTTCTTTGATCTATCTCTATAGATTCTTATTCCTAAGATGTAGGCTGCTTCACCCATGTCTTTCATGGAAAAACAACTTCCAAGCCGACCTTTTACGGATTGCAACAATGGAATGTTATTTCCAATTAGGAGTATGTCATCGACATATAGAACTAAAATTGCTATTGCACTCCCACTAACTTTCTTATACACACAAGGCTCAACTTCGTTTTTACAGAAGCCAAAGGCTTTAACTGCCTCATCAAAACGAAGATTCCAACTCCGAGATGCTTGCTTCAGTCCATAAATGGAACGCTGAAGTTTGCATATTTTCTTAGCATCCTTTGATATAAAACCCTCGGGTTGTGTCATGTACACATCCTCTTGCAGATTCCCGTTAAGGAATGTTGTTTTCCCATCCATTTGCCAAATTTCATAATCATGAAAAGCTGCAATTGCTAAGAGAATCCTAATGGATTTAAGCATCGCTACTGGTGAGTAAGTTTCATCATAACCATGCATTTTCTTGAAACCTTTAGCCACCAAGCGAGCTTTATAGACATCTACATGTCCTTCCATTTCAATCTTCTCCTTAAAGACCCATTTGCACTCAATGGTTTTGACACCTTCGGGTGCGTCTATCAAAGTCCATACTTTGTTATGGTACATGGAATCCATTTCGGACTTCATGGCCTCAAGCCATTTTTCAGAGTCTGGTCCCATCACTGCGTCTTTGTAGGTTTCAGGTTCATCATTTTCTATCAAGTATAAATCATGACGATACCTGGCCGGAGTTTGCCCATGGTTAGATCTTACAGACTTACGAGGAACAAAATCATTAGAAACAGGCGTAGGTTCTTCTTCAAGTGGTGGGATCGCAACATTTTTCACAATCCCCTCCTCATCCTCAACTTTCTCATTAGGAATTGTGGATGCCTGAATATCCCGAATTTCTTCAAGATCAACCTTACTCCCACTACTCCTTTTGGAAATGAACTCTTTTTCCAAGAAGACTCCATTCCGAGCAACAAACACTTTGTTCTCAGTAGGATTGTATAAGTGATAGCCTCTAGTTTCCTTTGGATAACCAACAAAAATGCATTTGTCAGATTTAGGTCCTAGCTTTTCAGGAATCAATTTCCTAACATAAGCTTCGCAACCCCAAATTTTCATGAATGACAAACTAGGAACCTTTCCTGTCCACATCTCGGGTGGTGTCTTTTCAACTGACTTAGATGGACACCTGTGGACATGACATAGGTCCACCCCGACGCGGCCACGCGCGGGTTTGGGTAGGCGAATGAATATCCATATGAGAATGGATCGAATTGAAATTTAGGTCTATGTGGAGTCGCCACCGAATTTTGCGGTTATTCGGAACCATTCGAGCCCACTCTATGTCGTAGTGGGCCGTATACAAAATACGGCCCATTTCCGATGTCAGAGTTTATTGGGCTCGTCCCTTTGCATTTGATACCAATACCGACATTATCGGATATCGTGCATTGAATGACTCTCGTGCGCCAATGGTTTCGGGCATCCGGAAACCGAGGTTCTAAGTAAGGGGTGAAGGTACGTGTTGGGAAGCCCACAAAGGACACCCAACCCCGCCCGCATTTAGCGGCCTCTACTAAGAATTCGAGTGACTTTCTAATACGCGTGTTAGTTGAACGGGAAAATGATATGCAAAGATTTATTTTCCTAAGCGTGTGAATGGAATTGAAAGAGGTTTCTAAGTCAATTTAATGCAATTAATTCTAACGTCGAAGTTGAATTTTAGCATGTGGGTTCATTTAAATAAAATAAAACAAACGATAAAAAAAATTGACAAAGGAAACGACAAACGGTTAGTAACGATATTACGAATAGTAACAGTTTATGCAAATATTGAATTGTATTCAATGATAAACAAGACGATGCATGGTTTGAAAAGATAGTAAATACATGTGATTGATTAAGCACATGTTGACCTAAGTCGTAAAATACTATCGAATTTAGAAAATAGAAGAATGTACGACTCGTAGCGTTGGTCGTGATGAGGCCACTCGATCGAGATGGACTCGATCGGGTGGACCTTGAAAAAGGGTTTCTGTTTTGCGTTTTAGACCATACTCGGCTGAGTTATTGACCAACTCGGTCGAGTACATAGCCACTCGACCGAGTCACTGTGAGACTCGATCGAGTGGGGGTCGTAATAGACATTCTGACCTGATTTTGGGGTGCCACTCGACCGAGTGGGCTAGGCACTCGGTCGAGTGCCCCCTGTACGAATTGTAATTCGTTTGCAAATTGTATTGATTTTGAAATTGCTTTTGATTTTTGGATAATTCAACAATTCTACCAAATCGGACATAAATATTGCGCAATTTATGTTCGACTCGGATTTTATAAATTGTCGATTTTGTTGAATCGAATATAAATATTACGGGATTTATATTCGATTCTAATTTTGAATACTCGTAATATCCCATATTCGATTATTGAATCGATATGGAATACTAGAGTGAAAATAAAAGAAAATAAATTAATTTTAGTCGTTTTAAATTAATTATCGCGATATGGATAAATCGCGTTAATTAATTTATGTGACTAGATCGCTAGATTCGACATCCAATTAAAAAATTGGTATCGAATCTAACAGATCGACCCTTATTAAATAGAATACTTGTTTTGAAAATTGACATAAATATGCGACTCGAATAATGATGAAAACGAAATAAAACGGATTATTGTTTAAGTTAACTTATTTCAATAATCAAACGATCGGGGTGATGGGATAAGCGACCGTCAACGCGTGTGCAGTACACTTGTATGTTCGGTTTTCCTTATCCCACCATCACTCACATTCGACACAAATCAATAAGTACTTTAATGTTTTTGTACTAATTATATTATCGATATTATGATGTGATGAACAAAATAATAAAAAACGAAATAAAAAGACGCGAAAAAAAAAGGAGAAGAGAAAAAGGGTTTTGACACCCTCAACCTACATGTTCTTGTCTCGGACCGGACTCGTAATCGTGGCTTTAACACAAGAGTTTCGAGATGTATGAAGGTTGAGTTATGGTGGCTCGGGTTCGATTCCTAAAACTAGGTTTAGGGTTTGCTAGTGTAGAATTGCTTAGGGTTTGCTTAGGGTTGTGTGTGTAAGATTAGGGTTGTAAAAGTTGTGTAAAAAGTTCTTTGAAGTGTGTGCATGGAGGCTGCTTATATAAGAAAAGCTAGGGCACCCGGTTTAGGGTTACTCGACCGAGTAGGTGGCTAACTCGGTCGAGTGGCCCGTTAAGCCTGCCATCGGGCTCAAAATAGGCCCACTCGATCGAGTGGGTAGGTCACTCGATCGAGTGGCCTAGCTGGGTCGCGTGAGTCCGTTGACTTTGGACCGTGACTTGAGTTTGATGGGTTTTATGTTTGACTTGGACTTTTGATGATGTGAGAGGCTGTTTTGTGTGTCTCGGAAACGACTTTGATCGGGGTTGACCCAATCGCGAAAAGTCGGTTTTTATTCCGGTGTCGGTTTTGGCCCAAATTAGTCTTGTTTGACTCGGAATGATCCACTGGGCCTGGATTTGAGGTTGATTTTGTGAGGTTTGTACTCCGTAAGTGCGTTAGCCAGCAACTAATGGATTTGAGCCCGTATCCGAGCGCATAGAAGCACTTTAGCGTCCGATCATCATCGGGTGTTTTTTTGGAAACTGCCATAGACACTTGGCAGTCAAAATGCTGGTGTCTACAACACCTATTAAGTATAAAAGCAGAAGTTTCGAGCGCATAGCCCCAGAAGTAAATAGGAAGGTCTGCATGACTTATATCATAGATCGAACCATATCTAGTAACGTTCGATTTCTCCTCTCAGACACACCATTCCATTGTGGTGTTCCAGGTGGAGTGAGTTGTGAAACAATTCCTCATCTCCTAAGATGATCATTGAAATCTTGACTCAAATATTCACCACCTCGATCCGATCGAAGGGCTTTGATTGTCTTGCCTAGTTGATTCTGTACTTCATTTTGGAATTCTTTGAACTTTTCAAATGATTCTGATTTGTGTCTCATCAGGTACACATAACCATATCTACTGAAATCATCAGTAAATGTAATGAAGTATGAAAATCCTCCCCTACATGTGGTACTCATTGGACCACATACATCCGAATGTATTAGTCCCAATAAGTCAGACGCCCTTTCATTGTATCCAGTGAAAGGCGTCTTAGTCATTTTGCCAATTAAACAAGATTCGCATATATCATATGATTCATAATCAAAATGAACTAAAAGTCCACCCTTATGGAGCGTTTGTATGCGTTTCTCGTTTATATGACCCAAACGACAATGCCACAAGTAAGTAGGATTAGAATCCTTAGATTTCAACCGCTTTGCATTATTAATATTATATAGCTGCTTAGGTGAATCAAGAACATATAAGCCATAAAAAATGAATGCTTGACAATACACAATACCATTACGCGAAATGGAACAACATTTGTTCTTTATTGAAATATCGAAACCTTTCATGTCCAAACAAGAAACATAAATAATATTCCTGCTAATGGCAGGTACATGATAACAATTATCTAGTTCTAAAATTAAGCGACTTGGCAACTCTAAATGAAATATTCCTACAGCTAAAGCAGCAACTCTTGCTCCATTGCCTACGCGCAGGTCCACTTCACCTTTTGCCAGAGCCCTCACGTCTATCAATCCCTGTACATTACAGCAAATATGAGAACCACATCTAGGGATGGCAGCGGGTCGGGTCTGGGTCGGGTCCACCCGGACCCAGACCCGGACCCGAAGTTTCAACCCTGGACCCAGACCCGACCCGAACCCGAACGGGTCTAAAATTATCAGACCCATACCCGAACCGGCCGGGTCCGGGTCTACCCGCGGGTCCGCCTTAATTATTACATTGTTGTATTATTCATTGTTTCGATGGAAATTTCGTAGAAAAACACGAATTTAATCTCCGAAAAAAAATTACGTAATGTCTTGAGTCATTCCTTACGCATAATTTTTTAAAAAAGTGTTTACAAACCACGTATAAAAATGATATAAAAAAAAAAAAAAAAAAAAAAAAAAAAAAAAAAAGGTCTACAAGTCTCACAATATAACCGCAAAATCTTAAAAACATTCGTCACAAAATAATTTATTAAATAAACATAATCCTTAAGTATATTTTAATGAAATGAGTCCATACGAAGGAGAAGTTTTTAGGGTCTAAGGTTTTAACTTAGAAGTCGGTACTCAATATGTTTTAATGAATTGAAATTAATTAAAAAAAAAATTTAAAACGGGTCCGGGTCCCAAAACTCAGACCCGTACCCGTACCCGAATTTTTTGGGGAGGACCCAGACCCGACCCATGCCCATCGGGTCTGGAAAATTTAGACCCAGACCCAGACCCATTCGGGTCCGACCCGCCGGGTCTGGGTCGGGTCTTGGACCCATTGCCATCCCTAACCACATCCATTATCAAATACCCATGATGTAGAGCAGCTAGTAGTAACATTTACTAATATAACATTAATACCTGTAGAGGTAGAAGCAATATTCCCATTCTTCCTATCTTCTAGGTATTTTGGACAGTTCCTCTTCCAATGCCCCTTTTCACTACAGTAGTGACAAAGGTCCTCATCTGATTTCTTAGGCGAATTCTTAGACTTCGGTTTGGCTTTAGCCACATTTGCTTAGCCGCCTTTCCTTTGATTTTGCCTTTGAAACCCTTTCCCTTTTGTACCATGAGTACTTCAGGGATTAGACCCTTCCTGACGTTTGGTTCAGCCGTCTTAAGCATTCCGTGCAACTCTTGCATCGATCTCTTTAGATCATGCATGTTAAAGTTCAGCACAAAATCTTTCCAGATAGATGATAAGGATTGAAGTAAAATATCTGTCTGCATCTGGTATGCAAACCCCGCACCAAGACGATCAAGGTTATCAAAATAACCCATCATTTTCATCACATGCGAGCTGACCGGGTCTTTGTCACCCATTTTGTAGTTAAATAGTGCAACTACAGTATTATACCTCTCGGTCCTAGCCTGCTCCTGTAACATTGATTTCAGGTTCTCTATAATCTCATATGCCGACTCAATGTTTTCGTATTGCTTCTGAAGCTCGGAATTCATAGTCGCAAGCATGAGACAGCAGACGTCAGTATTGTCTTTCTCATGAGTGAGGTATGATATCTTTATATCATCCGCAGCATCAGAATCTGGTTCTAAAGAAAGTTCCTTCTCAAGGACATATTCCTTTCTCTCCTGTTTGAGAACAATTCTCAAAGAGCGATACCATTCCAGAAAATTTGAACCTTTCAATTTTTCTTTCTCAAGCAATGAACGGAGCGAAAAATTGTTTGACGACGACATATCTACAATAAATAAATAAATGCAGACTAATTATATGCTGAAAAATGAAATAAAATCTTAAACAATTTTAAGACAAATTATGAAAACTACCCTCAAATTTACATAATATTCCAAGATCCTAAACCTTTTGTCGCTTAAGTGAACTTGGGCTCACTGCTCAAACTCCAAAAGTAAAGGTAGACAACTATTTGTCGATTACATACCATGTAATTCTTGGTTTGTCGGTATAATTCATCATATGAAACCAACTATTTGCCTCAAAGCCCAAGTCCGACTTGATAGCGATGTTTAAGAAAACCAAACTAAACCTATGGGTAACCGTTACCCACCTACTCAATCCACACACATCGACAAAGCACTGCTTAGGCAGTCACTTTAACCAATGATATGAAATTATTGTAGTGATTAGTTATGGAAAGGCAATACTTAAATATTTGCAAGGGAATAATTGCATTATGGGTCCTAACCATGTTTCTAGGTCATCTAACAAGGCGACCTATTAGTTCTAAACACACAAGTCACATAAAATAAACATTCAAGCATCATAAGACATAACATTCAATTATTCAAGCATCAAGTCTTGTCCTAATCATATTAGGACTCATCGTTGATAAAAAATTCTAGTAATTTTAATTTCTCGATTTCAATCGAATCTTGACCAATCTTATTAGCCTCATCGTCAACAAGGAAATCGAGGATTATGATGGGTCGATAAAATTAAAACATAATCTATATTATATCTTAAAATTTAAAGGTAAACTTCATAATTTAACAATTTAAATTCATAAATTTAGATACCCTAAACATAATTGGTAATTACAAGATTAGTCGCATACAAAGTTACTATATATGTTTTCAGATTATAAACTTGAAGTGGTCAATCAAACTTAATGTATTATAATCAATAGCAACGATTAACAGATTAATCATGAATGTAAAACATATACGCAGTGAGAGGAATGGAAACTGCAACTTTCAGCATGCAATCAATGTATTATATCTCTTATGTAATAATAAGTTTTATGTAAAGCAATAGTTATGCATCGAATTGCCCACACTAAGTGACAAAAAGTAATAATTACATGCAACAGCAACTATTTGAGCAATAGATAAAAGAACCATTCTTACGAAACATACGGACTTATTACGTACATCGAATAAAATCAAATTAATACACAGATTGAATCCCTCATAACCAATCATGAGCCATGGATTCAAGTCGATTTGATTAATACTAATAACAGAGGCTCTGATACAACCCTTAAAGCCAAGGACCTGTTACAAGTATTAACCGAAAAGACAAACAATAGAGGGATAACGAATATACCTTATTGGCAGCGGAAGAGCGTATTAATAAGAATAATAAGAATAATAATAACCCAGAAATATATATATAATTCCCCACGGACAGAATAAAGCAACCCAGATGTGATGCCTCCATTGGTATCCACACAGGTACGGAACTGTGGTGTATATGCTAGTATAAGGGGTTTTGTGAGACAGTCTCACAAAATTCTCTCTCTAATAGTATATGAATCAATACTCTGAATTGTATAATTTGGTTCATCATATGAACCTCCTTATATAGGAGAATTAGGTTACTTAATCCATAAGTTATTCCATAACTCAAATTGGTATAATTAGATTATCACAATAACTCTAATTACCATAACTAGATTATTACTATAACTCTAATTACCATAACCCGACAACACAGCTGAGTAGTATTACTACTGACCCGATATATTAATATACCGATATATTAATAACATCCCGTACATATTGTGTGTGATCCAATGGGCCCACTTAAGACTACAGACATACAACCCATTTATATATCAACCCGACATCGACCTCTAGCAAGGCATATCGGATACATAGACTTAAGCGGGTAAATCCGTAGGACAGTGGACATAACTCCTTCAAAAATAATTATTAAAATATCGTAAATTAATATAAGTAAGACATAATTAAAATATTGTACATCATCCGGATATATAATATGAACGAAGCCAAAAGATCGTCTACCCGCCTTTTGTATATCACACAAAACCAACAACAATAAGATAAAACAAGTTAATTTTTCTAACTAAACTAAATAGTAAAGTAATTAGTAATTTGAACCAAACAAGTAAATTGTAATTGTTTAATCACAAACTAAACCAAATTTATTAACTTATTTACCAAAAGAGGGTAAGATGAGTTTGAGTAAAGTCTGACTGATAATATATAAAGTCTGAAGTGAGTCTGAGCAATAAATAAATAATAAAAGTTAGTGAAAAGCTGAGGTGACAGAGTCTGTTTGGATAATAAAATAGGAAAGAAGGGGAGGGGAGGGGAGAGAAAAGAAAATGAGAGGAGGTTATTTGGATAATAAAAATTGGAAGGAAATGAATGGATAAATGATAAGTGTCTATTACTCCGAGTAGGAAGAAGAAGGTTGAATAAACAAAATATATAATGACAAATTCATCATGTTATTTGTTTTATTAATGAGTAGTTTCGTAAAAATAATGTTTGACTCGCTTATTAATTTTTGGAACCTAAAATTCCTATAATTACAATTATTATTTTTAACTCGTTTAAATATAGTAAGTACGTAGTATATTTTTTGACTTCAAAATTGGTAAAAAAATAAAGCAACGTAAAATTTTTTATTTGTTTTCTTATCCTAACCCGATTTACCCGTGACGGGAAAAAAAAAGAAGGCGAGTTGTACTGAATATTTCTTGTCTGAACTGAACTAAAAGTGGCAGAATATAAGTAAAAAAAATACTTTATCTTAATTCGTCTCACTCGTAACAGAAAAAAAATGATTTTTTTATTCACTTTTTATCTTAATTTGATTCACGCGGAACAGAAAAAAAAAACAAGGAAATGAAACAAGTGTAATTGCTTTTTCTGGATTACTATGCCAAAATGAAAGTGGAGAACCAATGTGATAGGGAGGGAGTATCATTTTTTTCAACTATTTTGAGCGAAAAAATCATTTCATTAATACAAAGTCATACGAAATCTACAAATTATATCGAAATTGAATGGATACAATACTATAAAATTTGAGTAAAATAAATTATCGTTAAAACAAAGATCTCCCACTATGATTTTGATCTCCGCTTCTGCACATCCTCTTTCAACATATTGTTGTTTAATGATACAGTTTTTCACAAGAGGGTCTTCGAATCTTCCAAAATTTTGAAAAGAATCGATTTCAACTAACTTGATAGATTGTAGCCGCCAATCTGACATAATTTGAGATATCATATAAAGAACGATTGTGGTACTGATCTTCCGCGTCCTCTCTGCTATCATAGATTGAAACATCTCTCCTAAAAGAGAGAGAGCAAAACCCATCAATTGATGGAGACGAAACTCTCCAAAAGAAAATGACAATTATAATTATAATACTAATACGATACTAAAACAATATAATTAATTAATATTGGGGGCTTACCACCAATTAATGGTGGAAGCCCCAAGTTTTTTTTGGAGGTTAGGGTTTTCAGGGAGAAAGAAGAAGGTTGAGAGGAGGGTTGTATTCATTTTTTTTTCAACTTTGACAATATTTCATTTTGATCTAAAATGAAGTAACTCATTCCCTCATTTCATTCTTCTTCCATTTCCCTTTCTCTCTAGATTGTATCCAAACGAAGAAAATGCATCCCTTCCTTTCCCTCCATTTCCATCTATCCTAGCGGACCCTTAGTTAATAGGAGATAGGGGTTTCCCCACCTCATTCTTTATTATATAAAGTAGCAACATTTAGAGCCCTCACAATCACCCACGTCAATACGTCCTACATGGCGCTGAGTTGTCGCTGATGTGGCAGACGATGTGGCAGCTATAAACTGCTTAAATTGTGACAAAACTGCTACAGTTGGGCTTACACTAGCGGTTAATAAAAAATATGGGCAGTTTTTTTTTAAATGTGGGCTTACACTAGCAGTTACCACGTACTGCACATCCCCTAAAACTGCCAATATCTTCTCTTTTAAAGTAAAAAGAGACTGCCTAAAACTCATTCACTTATTATTTACCCCTCTATTACTCACTCCGTTCACATTGCTCAATTCCAATTTCAGAATTTCAGATTCAGATTTCAGAATCAATAAGAAATCAGAGTAATTTCCCAAAAAAAAATCCAAACAGAAGAAATCCCTACAAAAAAACCGTACGAAAAACTATGGAACAGCTATCAGTTCATTCATTAAACTTGAAAAAATAACATTGGCCAACTCCATTTCCAAAATTATGCTTTTCCCATTTCAGCAAAAATTCATTACTGAAATAACGGATAAGATGAATGAGCTTCCAATGACGGTGATCCGCAAACAGGTACGAAAGCCGACGAAGGCTGAATCTCAAGTCGAGCTGCAGCTAGCAAACAACAAGAAAGGAATTCCTTCCAGAAAAAGAGATGACTTTGGTTAATAATAAAGTAGGTAAATCATACCTATTGGGTTTTTTTTCTATTTTTTAATATCAAATGCTTAGAACTGAACTTGAATTTATAATAATCAGAAAGACAAAATATATGTTTCAATCAAACTAAAAGTAGAGAAAACATATTCAATGGTTCAAAATTTAAGGCTAATAAAGGAATTAAGTCGATGAATTCAGTAGCAAGTTAGTTTCCAGAAAAATAAGTTGCTCATTTGCTGAATTTCATTATTATTACGGAGTACTATTCTAACCAATTCACATTTTATAAATTAGCATGTATAGTTCCACAAATGGAACTGAGATCTGAAAAACAAGTGCACTTCCCAGTTGTACAATTTAACCCGTATTAATTCCAATTTCTGTTATGTTTTAACCTACATTCATTCTAATTCTATATAATTATACAGGTTATTGATCAGAAAAT
Organism: Agrostemma githago; assembly: GCA_958450325.1. Classification (NCBI taxonomy): domain Eukaryota; kingdom Viridiplantae; phylum Streptophyta; class Magnoliopsida; order Caryophyllales; family Caryophyllaceae; genus Agrostemma; species Agrostemma githago. The sequence continues at coordinate 35,451,026 of OY288256.1, forward strand.
GGATGGATGCAAATGAATAATGATCTCAGACACCAATAATGATGTAGAAAAAAAATAAAGAATGGAAGAAGCTACAAAAGAATCAACAAGTATTTACCTAATACATTCTGATTTATGTTACAAATTATGTTTTACCGCCTTAACAATTATAATTTGTTGAACATGCATGTTGTTAATCAGAAAATGCAGTTATCTTAGACACACCAATTAACATAATCAAGAATAACACAATGCTATATCCAAATTTTACCTACGTCGTTAAGCTACCTCTAAATATTTCCCTATGCTATCAATTCGGTAGAAAATAAAGGAGGAATCAAATGAGGATGCAACAAGCAGCAACAGCAAATGCAAAAACAAATGCATCGAAAAGTTTCCTATTAGGGTCAAAAGTTTTTTATTATTGAAAATTGTGGAATATGACATGCAATAGAAGAAATTTATATAAAGTTGTTCTATTGCACTTACTCTTAATGATAGTGGAATAACAGAAAATGAAGTAATCAAACAAAACATAGCAGAAATGGTAATATGTGCTTTACACATTAAGTACTATTGAAGATAATATGTGCTTTACAACGCAAGAACATATTACTAATTATGGAATGAAGTAATCAAAAAGCAACGGAACACAAAGGTAGCTCGAAAACGCGACGGAACAACGCCGTGGACTGACAACGCAAGACAACTGCGAGTGATAGCATATATTGGAGTATTGTAGTTTGGATATGAGAGGATGAAGATGTGAATATTAGAGGATTAGAGTCTATTAATTGAGAGTGTTAGAGTGAGACCGAGAGTGAGGTACGCGGAGGATGATTGTATATTTGTATTAGGGTTTGAGTTTTTAGGATGGGGGATGAGGATGAGGATGAGGATATGGTATATATTCCACAATTAATTAAGGGACATGCTAAATCATACCCACATTTTTACTAAATCATACCCACTTTTCCAAAATTACCCTTCTCATATTTTCCCTCTCTCTCTCTCTCTCTCTCTCTCTCTCTCTCTCTCTCTCTCTCTCTCTCTCTCTCTCTCTCTCTCTCTCTCTCTCAGGTCATTCCCCCAATTAATTAACCCTCAATCACTCCTCATCAATTACATCACCCGGTTGCTAAGATCTCCCCACCGTGTTCCCCCCACCATTCATCGCTGCCCTACCGTCCGTCATTGGCCGCCAAACGACGCCCTCCCCAGTCGACCACCAATTCAACTGACGACCACCAGAAATTAACGCCCCTCCTCGCACACCAACGTCCATCATGTACAGAGTAATACTTTAGATATCAAATAGGTTTGTTAATTTAGTTTCTCTGATTTTAATATGGGTTTGTTAAGATAATTTCTGTACCCGAGTTTCCCTATTGGAAAGTGTCAGGGATTGGATTTTTAATATGACTTTCTCTGATTTTAATATGGGTTTCTTATTGTTAATACCATTACATTCCCTGATGTGGGTAACAATTGGTTTTTGCTCACTGCTCTTAGTCCTCTAATGTAAGTCTTCTCTTACAGTTCGTGGTTAGACTCAGATGACGTAAATCTACAACTAAAAGTTTGCTCTTTCTATCTTCCAGTGGAGCATATTATTGGAAGCGTGCGGCAAGAAAGAAACAAATCAAAGTCAGTATGTTGGTCGGAGAAGACGGGAAACTGTCAGAGATTGTAGTCCAGGGTGATAATGTGCAGGTGGAGCAGTTAAGGAAAGAACTCTCAGCTTAATGAGAAGGGCATGGTATACGTTAAAGGACTCTTTGAAAGATCTTGATTACTATAACATAGAACACGTATACAGAGGGTTTTACCTCCTGCAAATTTTTGTACTCTTATTATTCTTCAGGAACTATTGTTGTAAACAGCAACTCGGATTGCTGTATTCTGGATACTTTTCTGTGGTGCTATAGATTTGGTAGTTCTGTAACTTTCTGTGGATACTTTGTAGTTTGTACCGTGTTCAATTTTGTTGTCAAACTCGACCATGTTGTGCAATGGGAGTTTATGTTCTTGCCAATTATTGTTTGTGAATACAATGATGTTATCCTCTTTTTAAGATGTGTCCGTCTAATGAAAAACGATCCATATGTTCTTTCGTTGTATTTGATATGTCAAACACTTATAAAAATGCACATTCTTTACGAAAATAATTCCAAAATTGCAAATAAGAGTAGAAAAGCAATGTCACCCATGATGTGAAGTATGCAAAGACAAAAATGAACATGTAACTACGGAGTAATAAATAGTCTAGCATGGTTGAGATAATTGGACAATACAACAGTCAGAAATATATTATTACAAGTCATCCAACCAGGGCCGGCCCATTAGTAGTTCAATGCGGTTCATGGAACAGAGGCTCAAGAAAAGGAGGGCCCAAGTAGACATGTTTTGAGAAGGACGAAAAAAAATTATTGTACGTAAGTTAGGCACCCAATCCAACAATTCCTATCAATTAATTATGGGAATTGTAATCAATCACTATCAATTAATCAATTAATTATGGGAATTGTCAATTGTAAAACCTTCCATCTTTTATTGAGTACTGACTACTAGTTATTTTCCATATTCACTAGAACAATTTTTATCAATCAATTATTGGAAATTGAAAAATTTATATTATATTAATTTCTTAAATTATTCCATTCCCCTAAATAAAATTATATGTTACTTTGAGAAAAAAAATACGTTACTTTGAAATAAAATTGTTAAAGAATTGAAAAACCTATAATTTCTTATTTTCTTTACTATATACTATCATTGCATCTAAGAAGTAATTTGTGTTAATCTGAAACTTTTAATTTAATTAATCAATCCTTTAATTTGGACGAAATCATCAAGTATTCATTGGCAATTGTCCAATTGATTAATTGAAAGTAAGTTTGTTTTCCTACTGTGTTTCTTTTTTTTAATAGTTTTGTTATTTTAATTCTTAAATTAAAAAATTAATGGTTGATTTTTGTAAATATTTGTTGAAGGTTGAATTTCTTTGGAGTTATTTTTTTAGATTCAGAAACAAGAATCTGGATATGAAAAACGGAAGAAAAAAAAAGGTTAGAAGAACTAACTAAATCTCAACGAGGGACTCTTGATAAAAAAAATTTTGTAAAACACACCCTTGATTGTAATTTGAATGATGATGATAATAAGTCGGTTGATGATTGTGAGGTAAATATTGTTGTTGATGATGATATTGATAAATAAGTCCTTTGAAGATAATGTTATTATCGAAGACGAAAATAAAAATGATAGTGACCATATTCAAAGTGACGATGAAAATTATAACAATCATACTCAAAGTGGCGATGAAAATAAAAGTGAACCTGATTTTATTGAAAAGTTTGGAATTGATATATTTGATCCTAGAAATTGGGATGCCCTCGATTCTAAGATGATTGACACTATAGTTGAAAGGAGTCTTAAAAGAGATGTGTATGTCGATAATTATCCGAAAGATAAGAATAATAGGTGTTTTTCTTCTACGTTTTATACTCGAATTCTACCAAATGGAGAGAAATATGATAGAGATTGACTTGTTTACTCAAAACAACTTGATAGAATCTTTTGTTTTTCTTGTAAAGTATTCGGTAATGGTTCTACAAGAAGAGGTCGATTAACAATGGAAGGTTTTGATGATTGGATACATCTTAGTGGTCGGCTTAAAGAACATGAAACAAGTTCTGAACATATTAAAAAATATGGCAACTTGGTATGATTTACGATGGAGGCTTCAAAATAAGAAAACAATCGATAGTATTAAACAAAACCAAATTAATAAAGAAAGGGATCAATGGTGTCAAGTCTTATTGACAATAATTTCAGTAGTCAAGTTTCTTGCAAAACATAATCTAGCTTTTCGAGGCGATAAAGAGCGTTTGTATGAAAATAGTAATGGGAATTTTTTAGGGTTAATTGAGATGATTGCGGAGTTTGATCCCGTTATAAAAGAGCATGTTCGTCGAATCATGAATCATAAGATTCATTTTTCATTACCTTGGCCACAGAATTCAAAATGAATTAATCTTGATGCTTGGCTGTCGTATTAAATCTGAGATCATAAAAAAATAAAACAAGCTAATTATTTTTCTGTGATACTTGATTGTACTCCTGATGTTAGTCACCAAGAGCAAATGTCATTGATAATAAGATACGTCGATGTCTCTTCGAAATCTGCTATTATTGAGGAGTCATTTTTAGGATTTTTGAATGTTGACGATACAACGGGTCAAGGTCTATTTGATGTTTTGCAAGATGAGTTAAATAATACGGATCTTGACATAGATAATGTTAGGGGACAAGGTTATGATAATGGATCGAACATGAAAGGAAAACATCAAGGAGTTCAAAAAAAATTGTTAGATCTAAATCCCCAGCTTATTATATGCCTTGTGGTTGTCATAGTCTTAATTTGTTATTGTGTGACATGGCTAATACATGTGGTAAAGCAAGAGATTTTTTTGGTATTATACAACGAGTTTACGCAATATTTGTAAATTCAAATAAAAGATGGAACATTTTAAAAGAATACGTAAAAAAGTTAACTCCTAAACCACTGTTGGTCACTCGTTGGGAGAGTCGCATTGAAAGTGTTAAAGCCATTAGATTTCGAATTTGTGACTTAAGAGAAGCTTTACTTGATGTAGCCGAAAAAGATAATGACTCTAAAATAAAGAGTGAAGCCAAATCTCTTGCTTTAAATGAACTTGGTGACTTTGAGTTTTTGGTGGGAATAGTTATTTGGTATGAAATTCTACATCATGTAAATTTGGTGAGTAAGTGTAGACACCCGCATTTTGACTGCCAGGTGTCTATGGCAGTTTCCAAAAAAACACCCGATGATGATCGGATGCTAACGTGTTTCTACGCGCTCGGATATGGGCTCAAATCCATTAGTCTTTGGCTTAAGCATTTATGGAGTACAAATCTCACAAAATCAACCTCGAATCCAGGCCCAGTGGATCATTCCGAGTCAAACAAGACTAATTTGGGCCAAAACCGACACCGGAATTAAAACCGACTTTTAGCGATTGGGTCAACCACGGTCAAAGTCGTTTCCGAGACACACAAAAAAACCCCTCACATCATCAAAAAGTCCAAGACAAACACAAAACCCATAAAACATCCAAAGTCAAGGTCCAAAAGACTGACCTGCGCGACCCAGCTGGGCCACTCGATCGAGTGGGCCTGTTTCGAGACCGACTGCAGGCATAACGGGCCACTCGACTGAGTTAGCTGCCTACTCGGTCGAGTAACCCTAACCGGGTGCCCTAGCTTAGCCTATAAATACTCCCCATGCAACACTCAATTACACATCTTTTTACAACTCTACACATCTTTACACAACCCTAATTCAAACCCTAGCAATACACTAGCAAACCCTAAACCTAGTTTTAGGAAATCGAAACCCTAACCACCATAACTCAACCTCCATAAACCTCGAAGATCCCATGTTAAAGCCGCGATTACGAGTCCGATCCGAGACAAGCATGTAGGTTGAGGGTGCCAAAACCCGTTTCTTTCCTTCTTCTCTTCCTCTCGTCGTCTTCCCTCTTTTTTACGTTTTTTTCATTTTTTTATTTATTTTGTTCATCACATCATAATATCAATAATAACTAGTATAAGACATTAAAATACTTGTCGATTTGTGTCGAATGTGAATGATGGTGGGATAAGGAAAACCGAACATACAAGTGTACTGCACACAGCGTTGACGGTCGCTTATCCCATCACCCCGATCATTTGATTATTGAAACAAGTTAACCTAAACAATAATTTGTTTATTTTTTGCATCGTTACTCAAATCACATATTCGCAATCGATTTTTAAAACAAGTACTGTATTTTAATAAGGGTCAAAACCCGTTGACGCGGATCCGACATCACAATCCCTAGGGATTTATCTCGATGTCGGAGAAGTCGAGGGAATCAAGTTTTCTAATTCAAGCAAAGTGTCGATCCATTAGATTCGATACCAATTCCATAATTGGATGTCGAATCTAGCGATCTAGTCACATAAGTTAATTAACGCGATTCACTCATATCGCGATAGTTAATTTAAGATGACTAAAATTAATTCATCTTTTTATTTTCACTCTAGTATTCCATGTCGATTCAATAATCGAATATGGGATACAACGAGTATTCAAAATTAGAATCGAATATAAATCCCGCAATATTTATATTCGATTCAACAAAATTCGCGATTTATAAAATCCGAGTCGAGCATAAATTATGCAATATTTATGTCCGATTCGGTAAAACCGTTGAATTATCAAAAATCAAAAGCAATTTCAAAATCAATAATAAAATTGCAAGCGAACCTGGTTCGTACAGGTGTCACTCGACCGAATGCCTCGGCCACTCGATCGAGTGACATCACAAAAACCGAGCAGAATACGTTTTCCGACCTCCACTCGGTCGAGTCTCGCAATGACTTGATCGAGTGGCAACGTACTCGGCCGAGTTGGTCAGTAACTCGGTCGAGTAGGGTCACGAAATCCGGACAGAACCTTTTTCAGAGGTCCACTCGGTCGAGTCCCTCCATGACTCGGTCGAGTGGCCCCTTTACCGCGTCAAACCGCGAGTCCTACAAGTTATTCGAGTCTCGTTTACATCTTTTCATGACTTAAGTCAACACGTGTCTAATCAATTACGTGAAAGCTTCATTTTTTCAAAACCATACATCATCATATTTGTATCATCTCATCCCATATTTGCATAAACCGTTAAATATCGTTACATCGTTACTAACGCGTTAGTTATTTCTTTTGTCAATTTAATTCTTGTTTGTTTTATTGTACTAAACGAACCCGCATGCTAAAATACAACTTTGACGTTAATTTTAGTTGCATTAAATTGACATAGAAACCCTTTTTCAATTCCATTCACATGCTTAGGGAAAATAATCTTTGCATATCATTTTCCCATTCAACTAACGCGCGTATTAGAAAGTCATTCGAGATCTTAGTAGAGGCCGCTAAGTGCGGGCGGGGTTTAGTGTCCTTTGTGGGCTTCCCAACACGTACCCTCACCCCTTACTCAGAACCTCGGTTTCCGGATGCCCGAAACCGTTGGCGCACGAGAGTCATTCAATACACGATATCCGATAATGTCGGTATCGGTATCAAATGTAAAGGGACGAGCCCAATAAACTCTGACATCGGAAATGGGCCATATTTTGTATACGGCCCACTACGACATAGAGTGGACTCGAATGGTTCCGAATAACCACAAAATTCGGTGGCGACTCCACTTCGACCTAAATTTCAATTCGATACATTCTCATATGGAGATTCATTCGCCTACCCAAACCCGCGCGTGGCCGCGTCGGGGTGGACCTATGTCATGTCCACAGTAAGAGCTTACAATCAAAAGATATGCCTATGATGTTGCTATTAAAGGGTTGAAGGGTTTGATTACTTTCTTCGAGGAGTTTCGAGAAACTGGTTTTGAGAATGTCATTGAAGAAGCTAAAAACATTGCTCTTGAAATAAACATTAATCCTGTATTTCCCCAAAGACGATAAATTCAAAGAAGGAGACACTTTGATGAAAATGTGAATGACACATCGGTTGTTAATAATCTTTCAACGGAAGAATCGTTTAGAGTTAACTATTTTTTATGCATTGTTGATCAAGCCATTACTTCATTAAAATGGAGGTTTGAAAAATATCAGGAATTTGAGAATATTTTTGGGTTTTTATTCACATCGGGTAGACTTCTTTCAATGGAAGATTCGCGCTTAAAATCATGTTGTACTAATCTTCAAGAGGCCCTTAAGAAAGATGAACAATTTCATATTGATGGAAATGATTTATTTATGGAGTTAAAATTTTTGAGAGGACTCTTGCCAAAGGAGAAGTTGAGACCTATTGAATTATTAAATTTTTTGAAGCATTTTAGTTGTTTTCATAATATTATTATTGCCTATAAAATCATGTTGACTATTTCAGTTACAGTTGCCTCCGCAGAGAGAAGATTTTCCAAACTCAAATTGTTGAAATCCTACCTACGGTCTACGATGTCTCAAGCGAGGTTGAATGGTTTGGCTTTGATAGCAATTGAGAATGATATTTTGGAGCAGATGCACTATAAAGATATGATCGATGATTTTGCTTCTCAAAATGCAAGGAGGACCGCTTTATTTAAAAGACGATGAACAATTATTATTTAGAAAAATGTATTAGCTTATTTATCTTTGTAATTCATAAAAAAAAATATTACTTCGTATGTTAACGACGGTAGCGATTTGTCGTAGCAAGTAAGTATTGAGTGTCAAACCACTTATCATTTGGTGCATTCCCCTTCCAATGACAAAGTCTAAGGCACGAGGAATCGAGCTCTCGTTGACCGCCATACAAATCTTTGTAAAACTCTCTATTATCCGTTAACTCAACCAACAAATCGCGTCTCACTCTTACCCATTCACCTTCATCTCCGTAAATGTCATGAGCAATTGCACGGAACCCACAATTCTCATCTGCTATAACATTCACGCAGTCACATATATAAGGTACCATGAAATCCTGAACTGCTTCATTAAACGGGAAATGTTTAGGTACCTGTCAAATAGTCAATGATTATTAACTACAATTTTATACAGTAATTTGAAATACAACAGTTCCTTACTCGTGACGACGTAGATGCTGCTGCACTATGCGACACATTTTTATTCACTCTTGCTCTTTTACGACCCGTTGTAGGATACTGCTTCACAATATGTTCATGTTTTGACGGTTCTCTTGATACCGAAGTTTTCTTTGGTCGACCACGTGTCTTTTTTACAGTCGGGTCAGTTATAGTCTTTGGATGCAAGATATTCTTAACATACTCAGAGAAATGTCGCATCATTTGAACATCGCCGCCATTTAGTACGACATCAACAAGTTTACGTAATCTATTATGCTCTTCTAAACGCGTATTAGCAACGTGTTCCCTCAATTCGGCCTCAATATGTACTGTCTTCCAAAATGGGTGAATGAAATCAAGTTCAATACATCCATCTGCATGTGCACATTTTTAATAATAACTAGTTTTTTCACCCGTGCAAACGCACGGGACGTGTTTGTTTTATGTTGAGAAGAATTTATATCCCCTTTGTTTTAGCCTTGAAGTGTTCTATAGTCTCGAAGAGGTCTGGGATAGTTTTTGGGGTTTTATTAATATTTATAATAGACGTAAATTAGATCTTTAAATCGTTAATTACTTGTTTAATTATTTTGTCTAAATATTTTTTAAACTTATGCAAATGATTAAATTTAGTGTTAAATAATTGTTTAATTATCGTTTACGTCATGATCGTTTAATTGTAAAATGTTAATTATGTGTCTTATTATTGTTAATCTCATTAATTACCGTCGTTGGTTATCAATTGATATTTTTCCGCTTAAATTGTTAACATCGTTAGTTATGTGTTTAATTATCGTTATCGTCTTTATTATTAAGTTAAAAAATATATATTAGAAACTAATTAGGAGGGAAGGGTATAAATGTCATTTGTGTAATTAATGTCGTCATTCTAAAAGCAACATGCTAAATTCTAAATTTTGGTATTTTATAATTAGAATAAGTTAAAAAATATTTTTATAGAAACATATTATCTTTTGATTATATTTATAGATAAAAATACAAAGATACTTCGAAGTTACCAACTTGTTAATCTTCCGTAGTGATGAATAATATTACTCTTCAATAATGAATTACACCTTCATTTAGTAGCTTAAAGATTGAGTTGTAGTGATGCCACATGTCGGCTTATTAGAAAGAAACTTCTTAGTTTGCCTTTTTATATTATTATATAGATAATAATAATAATAATAATAATAATAATAATAATAATAATAATAATAATAATAATCCCCTATTCACTAAAACAAAAACCAAGGGGCAAGACCGACTTTTCAACTTTCCCGCCAAAATACTCTTCCTAAATTAAGCAACTTGGGCTCTTGCAATGTGGGCTTCGGCAACTGCTAATTAACAAACAATTCTGAAGTTTGCAAGATTAAAGCCCTATTCAATCAGCATCCAATTGTCCAATTATACAAATTTATTATAATGCATAATTATATTAGACAATTTTTATTTTATTTTTTTAAAAAAAATATTGTCTAATAGTTTAAAAATTATAATAAAAAAAATTTATTGTCTAATATAATTATACATTATAATAAATTTGTATAGGTGGACGTAAAACTATTACATTATAATTTTTAAACTATTAGACAATTTTTTTTTAAAAACTATTATATTTATTTAGTTTCTTATAGGTGGACGTAAAATCACTCTTAGATAAATAATTGGATGAATTACTAAAATAAACAAAGATGGAAATAAGATTTATGATGTTTAATTTTATTTTATTTTATTATAATTTTTTTTTAATTAGACAATATTTTTGAAAAAAAAACTATTATATTCATTTAGTTTCTTATAGGTGGACGTAAAATCACTCTTAGATAAATAATTACATGAAGTACTAAAATAAACAAAGATGAAAATAAAATTTATGATGTTTAATTTATTTATTTTATTATAATTTTTAAACTATTAGATAATATTTTTTTTTTAAACTGTTATATTTGTTAAGTTTCTTATATGTGGACGTAAAATCACTGTTAGATAAATAATTATATGAAGTACTAAAATAAATAAAGATGAAAATAAAATATATGATGTTTAATAAGTTGTATAATATTCATAAGTGAAAAAAAAGAGCTAGGATTGATTTCATTTTTAATTACAGGCATAAAATCCATTGCTACTAAAAAATGAGGCCTAATTATCACGTAAAAATAAATTATATTCTATTAATATAAGCAAGAATTTTTTCCTAACAAAAAGATACCTAAGCTGTATCCTAACAAAAAGATTCCTAATAAATTATATTCTATCAGGATACTAATCTCAAGAAAATATCGTGATACCTAAGTTAACTTTTGTCCAAATTCATTAAATATAGTTCAATTGTGTATGATTCATTCATCCAGTTACAACATTTAGGAAAAAATACAGTATATTTTTAGACATAATATATTGTGATTACATTTACAAATATCTTCTATTCACTAAAACAAAAATTAATGGACAAATGAGTCATTTCAACTTTCTCGCCAAAATTTTACCTCTTCATTACCTAACTAGTTTTGTGTCCCGTGAAATTCCCGGGATGTCTAGATCATTGTTCAATTTTATCTCGTTATTATAATTATAGTATCTTTTTTGATATTGATGCTTTTTCGCTAAAAAAAATATAATTAAGTATTAAATTGATATTCATTACATGTCATAAGTTGAAATACCTCACATACGTAAGATACAACAAAATTACTATCAATTGTGATGAAAATTTATTATAATACCAAAAAATATTCTATGTTGATCGTCAATACTCTATACCAGCCCGCAAAAACCACTTAACCAATGGAAAAAAAATTGAAGTCATCTATTTGTAAATTTCTCAACAGCATTATTATTTAGAAAAAAAATTCATTAATACTTAACGTGCAATATTTTTTTACAAGTATGTATCTAATACTGTGGACATGACATAGGTCCACCCCGACGCGGCCACGCGCGGGTTTGGGGAGGCGAATGAATCTCCATATGAGAAGGATCGAATTAAAATTTAGGTCTATGTGGAGTCGCCACCGAATTTTATGGTTATTCAGAACCGTTCGAGCCCACTCTATGTCGTAGTGGGCCGTATACAAAATACGGCCCATTTCCGATGTCAGAGTTTATTGGGCTCGTCCCTCTGCATATCGATATAGATGCCGACTTGAGCGGTTAATCGTATATTGAATGACTCTCGTGCGCCAACGGTTTCGGGCATCCGGAAACCGAGGTTCTGAGTAAGGGGTGAGGGTACGTGTTGGGAAGCCCACAAAGGACACCCAACCCCGCCCGCACTTTAGCGGCCTCTACTAAGAACTCGAATGACTTTCTAATACGCGTGCTAGTAAAACGGGAAAATGATATGCAAAGATTTACTTTCCCTAAACATGCGAATGGAATCGAAAAGTGGGTTTCTATGTCAATTTAATGCAACTAAAATTAACGTCGAAGTTGTATTTTAGCATGCGGGTTCATTTAGTATAATAAACGAATAATAATTAAATTGACAAAAGAAACAAAAAACGCGTTAGTAACGATATAACGATATAACGAATAATAACGGTCTGCAAATATTGAATTGAATTGAAAAGATGCAAATATGAGGATGCATGATTTGAAAAGATAGTATACACGCGATTAATTATGCACGTGTTGACCTAAGTCGTAAAATACTATCGAGTTTGAAAAATAGAATAATGTACGACTCGCGTTTTAGTCGTTATGAGGTCACTCGATCGAGTGGTCGATGGACTCGATCGAGCGGACCCTAAAAAAATTGATTCTGTTTTGCGTCAAAGACCGTACTCGGCCGAGTTATCGACTAACTCGGTCGAGTACATGGCCACTCGACCGAGTCACTGTGAGACTCGATCGAGTGGGTGTTCTGATGAGCATTCTGACCCGATTTTGAGGTGCCACTCGACTGAGTGGGCTAGGCACTCGGTCGAGTGCCCTCTGTACGAATTAAGATTCGTTTGTAAAAAAACGTGTTTTATGACGAAAATCGTTTTAAGTAGGTCGTTGCTATAAAATTAAATTTCCTTCGCGTTTAATAATATCATAATTCTAACGAATTGTTTTGACAATTATTTTAGCCTCAACGGAAATTGCGTTTTGAATTGATTTTATGTGATTTAGGAGAATTGACTATTTGATTAAATAAATAAAATAAAAAACTTGATTCCCTCGACTTCTCCGACATCGGATAAGTCCCTAGGGATTGTGATGTCGGATCCGTGTCAATGGGTTTCGGCCCTTGTTAAAGATTGATTTGAAAATTGATGGATGCAGGATGGATGATGATAACGAGAAATAATAATGAATTATTGTTTAAGTTAGCTCATCTCAATAATCAAATAATCGGGGTATCGGAATAAGCGACCGGCAACGCTGTGTGCAGTACACTTGTATATTCGGGTTTCCTTATTCCGATATCCCTCTCATTCGACACAAATTGATAAGTATTTTAATGTTTTGATGCTAACAGTATTACCGATGTTATGATGCAATAATGATAACGAGGTAAATAATAATAATAATAATAATAATAATAATAATAATAATAATAACGTAATAATAATAATAATAATAATAATAACGTAATAATAATAATAATAATAATAACGTAATAATAATAATAATAATAATAATAATAATAATAATACCGTAATAATAATAATAACGTAATAATAATAATAATAATAATAGTACCGTAATAATAATAATAATAATAATAATAATAATAAACATAAAAAAGAGAGAAAAAAAAAAAGGAGATGAATAACGAGAAAAAAAGGGATAAGAGGACGAGGTTTGTCACCCTCAACCTACATGTTCTTGTCTCGGAATAAGGCTCGTAAACGCGGCTATGACACGAGAGTCTTCGAGGTATATGGAGGCTAAGTTGTGGTGGCTCGGGTTGAATTCCTAAAAACTAGGTTTAGGGTTTTCTCTTGTCGGTTTTCCTAGGGTTTGTAGAGGATGTAGTGTAGGATTGCTCTTGGGATCTATTAGGGTTGTAAAGGTTGTGTAAAAAGTGTTTTAGATGTGTGCATGGGGGGTTGCTTATATAGGAAAAGTTAGGGCATCGATTTAGGGCTACTCGACCGAGTAGGAGGCCAACTCGGTCGAGTGGCCCGTTATGCCAGCCGCCGGGCTCAAAGTCGGCCCACTCGATCGAGTGGATAGGTCACTCGATCGAGTGGCCTAGACGGGTCGCACGGGTCTTGTTTTGGACCTTGACCTCGATTGCTTGATGGGTTTTGTGTTTGACCTGGACTTTTGATGGTTGTATGGTTGTTTTGTGTGTCTCGGAAACGACTTTGACCGGGGTTGACCCAATCGTGAAAAGTCGGTTTTATTTCCGGTGTCGGTTTTGGCCCAAATTAGTCTTGTTTGACTCGGAATGATCCACTGGGCCTGGATTCGAGGTTGATTTTGTGATATTTGTACTCTGTAAGTGTGTTAGCCAGCGATTAATGGATTTGAGCCCGTATCCGAGCGCGTAGAAACATGTTAGCGTCCGATCATCATCGAGTGATTTTTGGAAACTACCATAGACACCTGGCAGTCAAAATGCGGGTGTCTACAAATACATAAAAATTAAAACTTATTGATGACGAAGAAATGCTGCTAAGAATTTAATTTTAAACTAATTCAAATTTTAGATGATATAAACCCAAAGAAAAAAATCTTACTTAGTACTCATATGTCATAGGAGTACATGTCAATAAGCAAAGACTACTTCGTTATATAGATCCTCAACTCCTCAATCACAACTGAGATCTAATAATATCATTTCCAAAGTTGTATTCTTCCTTAGTACTCGTACGGTTAAATGAAGCAAATTGTATACTACGTTCTTAGTATAACTTGGATAGCTTACGCCAAAATGTTGTTCATTCTTGCCTAAGCATCTACTCCGTAAATCATAAAAAAATAAAAAGGGGGAAGAAAATTATTGAAGAACATACTCTATTAAAAAAAGGAAACAAAAAAAGGAGTAACATTTGCGGAGTACTTGTTAAATTTTTTTGGCTGAAACAAATATTGTATTCCCTCGGTCTCTATTATTTATTTAGATTTGAATAAAATATTTTATAAAAGACAAATATAGAGAGAAAGACAATAATATACGGAGTATTCACTTAAAAATTCTCAATTATCTAGTTTTTTATGATTGAAATAAATTTATAGCGCTAATTTTTTGACCGATGTAGAGGAAAAGTTGAAAATTAAAGTGACGGTATATATACTGAGGAGTAGTAGTTAGGGACTTAAGGGGTAGCAAAATAGAGAAGTTTGGCCATGAGAAAACGAAGGGATAAAAATTAGCAATTACTCGTATAATATAAAAAATTGGAAAATTTAACGGGAATAACCCAAACTATGATGATCGTTCTTATATTACTCTCAAATATTGTTTAACTCAAAAAACTCCTATCTATCTCACCATTTAACTTTTATTGTCCCCATCCAAGGTTTACCTGCTGCAGCAGGTAAATCAACCTTTTAACCTTCACTCTTATTTCATCTCTTATTTCCAAATTGCTCTTCATCTTCTTTATCTCCTTCCACCCAACCCAGTATTAGTCATGGCTAATGGAGTAATCAGAAAGCATCGCCATTTTCGATTGTCACTGATTCGCCAATTCACCCAGCCATCCGAAGAGTGAGGAAGTAATAACAAAAAACACAAACACGTCTGTTTACTCAATTGAATCGCAATCGAAACACATGATTTACTAATTTAGGGTTTTCCTTTGAACCCTAATTCCAGCAATTCGATTCCATTTGCAACTCATTTGACTGGTTTTAATTGGGGTTTTTGCTCTAATTTCAATGCGACAACTTCTGTTCTACATTATTGTACTTCAAGCTCACGATCAGGGTACATGGTGTACTGATTTCTATTGAACCACCGACATTTCGCTAATTTAATTAATTTATTATAGAATTGGTATGATCAATTAGTAGTCTTTCGATTTTGATTTGGTGGGTTTGTTGATTTGATTGTGAAAGTTCCATGCTTTGTGATTCTTATCCGAATTTATCTCCTCTTTCAATTGAAAGAGCCACATCCATTGTGCTAATATCGTAAAAGATTGAAAAATATGAAGAAGAACAAACAAACTATAACTTATTGGCCATGAAAGACAACCGTAAAAAAAATTCTCGAACTTCATTTCTCACATTCGAATACCATGAGTTGGATGAAGATGCGTAGAAGATAATTTACCCTTCATTGTAGATAGCAATTTCTGGAGGATAATAAGATAGGTACATTCATGGAAGAGGGAAAAAATGGAGATGGAAGAAGATGAAGAGCAATTTGGAAAGAAGATAAATAAGAGTGAAGGTTGAAAGGTTGGTTTACCTGTTGCAGCAGGTAAACATTGGATGGGGACAATAAAAGTTAAATAGTGGGAAAGATAAGAGTTTTTTGAGTTAAACAATATTTGGGAGTAATATAAGAACGACCATCATAGTTCGGGTTATTCGCATTAAATTTTCCTAAAAAATTTGCATTCAAGTTTAGTAATGTTGAAATGATGCCACGTGTCGTTCAAATAACTACTCAACAAACTACTCATCTACTATGCCTCTAGACTTCGAGCATGTCGCCCACGGGCAGTTTATCTTGGTGTGCGTGGTTTGCAGGCTATGCGTACACCCGAGGGTTTACCCAGTGCGCACAAAAAAGGTAGCGGCTGCGGGTTCCCTCGTTCATCAAAAAAAAAACTACTCATCTTGCCTTTTTATATATTTATATAGATTGGGCTTGACAAAATAAACTTTTGTCTACATTCATTAAAAGCTCAATTTTTCAATATTTAACCATACAATAACCAAAATCTTTACTATCAATCAATTTTTACCAATTACTCCATACATAAATTTGGGGAAAAAAATATATTATATTGTAACATGCAGGGTAATAACCAAAAATCCCTTCCATACTTTGAATAAACATGTTAAACGGGATGAACGGGTTAGGTCATACGAGTTGGAAAAATTACGGGGTCGGGTCAATTAAATGTCACAGATCGAGTTAAGTCAGAATATCGAGCATGTATAATTTCTAACGCCTTACATTTTATCAAATAAAAAATACAAAGTATTTCTTTTAATATTAATCATATTTAACATCACTAATGTTGTTAAATTAAATAATTATCGTATTTATAAGTAAAAAAATTATATTATTCATAAAAAATATATTTTACTATTAGATGCTATAAAATTTATATAGCTATAAAATTTATATAAAATTATTCTTTTTGTAATTTATAATATTAAATTTAATAATTTTTTAATTGTTATTTTAAATATTACATACTCATATAAATACTAATATCAAGATAGTTTTAATGACACGTCATGATCCAAGTATCCAACGTGTCGACACATTCGGTCGGATTTTGACGAGTCATCTTATCCTAATAAAATATTATTTTATACAAAAAAATAAGGCAATGAGATTTGTATTTATTATGCTTTAAAACAAAAAATAAAGGGTAAAATAATCAAAATACAGAAACGTGAACGGTTGACTGAAATACTAAAAAAAAAAGATTATGTTATTATAGACTTGGACAGAGGTAATATAATTTAGTAAGTAACTAAATAAACAAAAATAAACAAAAATTAATTAAAAAAATCGTGCGTAGGCACGAGTTTTGTACTAGTAATAATAATAATAATACAATAACAGTAAGATTATTAATATAAATAGTAAGTACCTGTGTTCAGAAGACGACCAACTTCGCAAGCGCAAGGAAGACCATGAGTTGTCTTCATTGAACAACCATTACAATTACCCTTCAAGAATGCACGATCTATTGTCTTAATTGCATGTTGGGTTACATTGTAAGACATTCTACGATACACAGTCATAGTCGGATCGACATGCAGCACTTTAGTCAAGGATTTTGCTAATTCGGACTTAATTTCTCGTATTTGAAGAGTCACCGATTGATTAATTGTTTCAAACGCAGTGTCGAAACCACCAACGGATGTTCGCAAAAGTCGTTTCAGCGATGAATGCGCACTTTCAACCCTATATTCCAACAATGTATATACATTAAAATTAAAATGACGTTTAATTAGGCGAATAAAACAATTAAAATCACTAATTTATATGTAGCATTTGATTAGCCCAAAAAATCATAATTACTTGTTGGAGGTAACATTTCCAAAATGTAGCACTTGATTAGTCCAAGGAGAAACAAAAATTTTCTTGTACTTGTTAATCCAAGTCCTTTTACAATATTTTTTCCAAGCCACCTACCGTCTTAAAAGTGGTGTACATCAATTTCTGGTATTCAATGAACTCTTTCTCGGTTGTCGATCGAACCATTTGTGTCCACTTTCCTTTTCCAAAACAATCGCCAAGTAAACCATCTCTCGTTCTTCTCTTAACCCACGCTTTCACGTCCTTCTGAATATGACGTCTACATAATAAATGTGAAGCACGTGGAAAATGCGTTTCAATGGCACTAATTAATGTTGTATCTCTATCAGTGACAAAAACTATACGCTCATTTGAATTTAACACCTTCGTCATACATTTGAAAGCCCAATCATACGCCGTTTCCTTCTCATTTTGCAAGAATGGATAAAAAACCGAAAAGTTCTTATGCACCCGGGTTACTCCAATAACTTCTAACAACGGCATCTTGTATTTGTTGGTATTATAGGTACAATCAGCAATAAGAACATAGGGATAATGTTTCAGAAGGTTAATTGAATCCGGATTAGCAAATAACATGTCAGTTAGCTCACAACTACCTTTTTTTTTCCGAAGGGATTGTTTGATGAAATGTTAGATAGCCATGATCAAAAGCAAGCTTCAATAACTGTTCTGATGTTGTACGATATTCTCTTGACTTCGTTCTCGATATGGAGCGAACATTATACACTTGTTTAGCAACAACTCTAATACTCCTATTACCCAACTCAATCAAAATATCAGACACGCTGATTTTACTTGCATTCATTTGTCTAATATGCTCTTTGGTTGCCGCACTCAGAGAACGTTTCTTTTCAACAATGTAGTGGTTATGATTCCCGTTAATGACCTGCGTCAGCCATGTACCATTTTCCTGTTTATAACACTTTCATCTAAATGGGCACATGCATTTCTTGGTCCCCGTGTTTGATCTTATAGATGAAACATTCGATTTCGATCGACATTGATATCTATCAGATTGGTCACACTTAAACCATTGTTGTCCAAAACCACGATGCGGATTATAACGTCCTACCCGAATATCTATATTATGCAGTAAATAAACCAATTTCTTTAACCTCTGATATCAGCTTCGTGAGATTTTCGAACAACTTACGAGTATTGAATATAGATGTCGTATCAATTAATTTTTATGGATATTCTTCCAAATGAACATTTTCCTACAATACAAACAACGAAAACAATATAGATTGAACATTAAACTTTACAGTAACTAGGGCTTAACTAAAAAACTATTAATAAAAAAAATTACTTGTTTCACGTCCGAATTATGATCCATGGTCGAGAAGTTATTGAACAATTTGGTAGGGTTCTGAGGAGGAGAAAAGATGGAATTTGTTAGGTTTAGGAAGAAAGAAGAAGAAAGACTTTTTCAAGAGGAAGGGCAGGGAAGGGAAAAAAAATGAAAATTAGGGTATGAACTCGTAAAAATCGGGTATGATTTAGCAATTACATTAATTAAGGTTAGTTTTGTGGAATCTCGGCCCATATTAATAGGACGCATTTCAGATAATTTTCAATAATTTTTATAAGTCGGCCCAATTGATACCCCTCAATATGGATGGACTTATTGATCTATTTAGCCATTGACGGTCCATTAATTTCAGTTTAACATGAAATCGTAAAAAGTCGTGATATGCAACACCTAGTTGTTTATTAGCAAAATTAAATTCAACACTTGAACATTTGATTATTTTATAAAGTGAATTGAAGTACGTTACTTCTGTTGAATTAAGTCGAGCTTAACTGAATGTAAACCAAAAAAGAATCATTGAATTTTTTATTTTTTTGTCTGATCATTGAAATACTCCGTATTATGTATTTTGTATATTGTCTTAATTTTTTTTATATGTATGTCGTTATTATTTCTCAGATCATATATTCGATTAAGTACTACGGAGTATATTATTACATTTTTGTTGATCGGCATTTTTTGTATCTGTCATCTTAAGTCCTTGGTTCCAAATGAAATACCGTTTGTAAATCCTTGAATACAGAATAAACTAAATTTAAGCAACTCACGTTGGTGTAGTGGTAGACAACAAGAAGTCAATGCAAATGTTTCGAGTTCGATGCCTTCAGGCTTCTTGAGTTCATTTCTTATCTTTTGAAAACTATTAATGTGTGATGCTTGGATTATTATTGTAGGAGACGAATTCATATTTTTGACAATTTTCTCATCTGAAAAACACAAGAGTCAAGGTCAATCGTTATAACAGGTTACTCTTTATCTTCCCAAGCATTGTAAGATATTTGTGATGATATTTTCAATTGATTTATTGACAAATTGTACAACAATATATATACAGAGGAGGAGGAGCCTAAGTCCTCTGTTTAGCCGTGATCTTCTCCTCATTTGTGAGGAATGATTGATTGCTTAATTATACTAGTTACTCTAGTTACAAGCCTATGATTGATACATGATATAATATCTAAATATAAATGATTACATTCTAAAGATAAGAGATTACATAATAATAATACAATCAGGAAGATTTGTTAACATTATCTTCAATATTCCCCCGCAAGATGGACGGTCTGGTTCGGAGGCCAATTTTGGACACTAGGTGATGGAATCGTGGTTTCGGAAGTGGTTTGGTGAGCGTGTCGGCGATTTGATCAGCACCACTGATGTGCTGAACACGAATTGTGCCAAGCTGAACTTGCTCTTTGACAAAATAAAAAGATAGTGCAAGATGTTTCATTCTCGAGTGGAAGACAGGGTTAGCCGAGTAATGAGTAGCACTAAGGTTGTCATTGTAGATAGTGGGTGAGGTAGATACAGGAACGTGGAGTTCTTTGAGTAACGATGTTAGCCAAAGAACCTCGGCAGTGGTGTCGGCAATAGCGCGAAACTCGGCCTCGGTGGAGGACCGAGATAAGGCGGTTTGTTTCTTTGAGGACCATGAGAGGGGGTTGTTTCCTAGGTAGACTATAAAGCCTGTGGTAGATACGTAGTCGTCACTATCTCCTGCGTGATCGGCATCGCAAAAGGCATGAAGACAGGGTGGGGAAATTTTGTTTAAATGGATGCCATGGTCAATGGTTCCATGAAGGTAACGAAGGACGCGTTTGAGAGCCGCCCAATGAGTGGCCGTGGGATGGTGAAGGTATTGGGCAAGTTTGTTGACGGGAAAGCCTATGTCGGGTCGGGTAAGGGAGAGATATTGTAAGCTACCTACAATGGCACGATAGTCGGTTTCATTTTCAATGGGTTCATTGGGTTGTTTGGTAAGTAATGGGTAGCAGACCATAGGTGTAGGCATGGGTTTGCATTCATGCATATTGTATTTATGTAGGAGATCGGAGACGTACTTAGATTGGTTGAGGTGAAGTCCGTGGATGGTGGGTGTAACTTCAATTCCGAGAAAGTAGGATAGAGGACCTAGGTCTTTTAGGGAAAACTTTTGGGAGATGTGAGTAATGAAGTGGTGGATGTGGTCGGAGTGAGGGCCAGTGATAATTATGTCGTCTACGTAGACGAGGACGTATAATCGAATGGATGAATGTTTGAATATAAATAAGGAGGGGTCAGAGAGAGAGGTAACAAAACCGTAAGTGAGTAAATAATTACGAAGTTCAGTATACCAGGCTCTCGGGGCTTGTTTGAGACCGTAGATTGCTTTATTGAGTTTGCAAACATAGTCAGGTTTGTCCGGGTCGGAGAAGCCGGGAGGTTGATTCATGAACACCGTGTCAGTGAGAGTTCCCTGCAAAAAGGCGTTGTTAATATCAATTTGACGAAGATGCCAATTGTTTGTCACAGCAAGTGTGAGAAGGAGCCGAATAGTGGTGGGTTTAACGACCGGACTGAATGTCTCGGAGTAGTCGATACCGGGCCTTTGGTGAAAGCCTTTGGCAACTAAGCGAGCTTTATGTTGTTTTAAACTACCATCCGGATTGTACTTGATTCGATATACCCATTTGCATCCTACAATGTTTTCGGCTTGGTTGCGGGGGACAAGGTGCCAAGTATTGTTGGCAAGGAGGGCATTGTATTCAGTGGACATGGCTTCCCGCCATCGAGGATCAATAAGTGCTTGTTTGGTTGTATTAGGCGTGGTATACGGGCTAGGAACGGTGGCGAGGTTAGCATATTTCGGGTTAGGTTTCCGGATGTTGTTGGAAAGACGGGTGATGGCACGGGCAGGGGGTGGAGGTGATGGTGAAGGTGGGGTGGGGTTGGGTGGGATAGTGGCAGGGGAGGTGAGTTCGGGTATAGATAAAGGTGTGGAAGGGGGAGTGGCAGGTGTGGGTGGAGAGTCAGGAGGGGAAGTGTGTTGAGGGTTAGTATTGTTTTCATTAGGTGGAACAAGGATAGGGAGAGTGATGTTGCACCAATTATTAAGGGAGGTGAGTGTGGGTTCGGGTGTGGTCGGGACAAGAGTCGGGTATGGGTATTCTGTTTCTATAAAACGGACATGACGAGAGACATATATTCGATTGGTTGTGGGTTCAAGACATTGATAAGCACTTTGTGTTGTAGAGTAACCGAGAAATACACACGGAGATGATTTTGGATCGAATTTGTGATTAGTATACGGACGGAGCCATGGGAAACAAAGACAACCGAAGGGTCGGAGTTTTAAGTAGTTTGGTGGTTGACCAAGTAAACATTGATAGGATGATTTTTGTGTGAGGGTGGGGGTGGGGAGTCGATTTATCAAATAAACCGCGGTTGCAAATGCATATGGCCAGAATGTGTGTGGTATGCGGGCATGAGTGAGAAGAGTGAGACCGGTTTCGACAATGTGACGGTGACGTCTCTCAGCAAACCCGTTGTGCTCGGGTGTGTGAGGAGGAGAGGTTAGATGGTTTATCCCATGATCGAGGAGGGAATGATTTAATTTTTTGAATTCACCTCCATTATCTGAGTAAAACTGTTTGATTGGTTTTCCAAAGTATTTTTCAATTAGGACCTTAAAACGAAGGAATGTGGACGTTGTATCCGATTTGTTTTTAAGTGGGTACATCCAAATATAATGGGTGTAATGATCTACAAAAATAATGTAGTATTTATAACTCTCGTGAGACATAATGGGTGCGGTCCAAATATCGGAGTAAATAATATCAAGTGGGGCGGTTGATTTTAATGACGAGACGGAGAATGGTAATTTGTGACTCTTATTGATTTGGCACGAGTTACAATGCGAAAATGGAAAGTGACGAAAATGAAATTGACGATTAATAAATTGAAGAGTGACATTGGACGGATGTCCTAGTCGATGGTGCCATAAAAGAGAAGTGTCCGTGTGAGCCACAAGTGCTTGGGGTTTGGAGGGTCTCCATTCATACGTCCCTTCATGGAATTGTCCCTGGAGGAGTACTTCCCCCGTCGAGATTGCCTTAAAACAAAAAGAATTGGGTGAGAAAAGTGCAATAGCATTGTTGTCTCGACAAAATTGTGAGACGGAAAACAAATTACGGGAAATAGAGGGAACAATTAGGACATTAGTAAAATTAAGAGAAGTAGTAGAGGTAGGGATGGTGAATGAACCAAGATGAGTGATCGGGAGAGACGTGCCATCACCAATCACGAGGTCGTCGGGGCCGGTGTAAGGGTTGTGAAGGGAGAGCATATGGAGGTCATTAGTGACATGGTGTGACGCACCACTGTCGACGGTCCAGGCAGAGGGTTGGGTGGGACCGACAGTGGCAGAATGAGCTTGGGGTCGGGCGGGTTTGTTGGAGGTTTTGGGTGGGAGGAACACAACATGTGGATAGGCAAGGCGAAAATCGGGACAAGCACCTGTGACATGACCATGTTCCCGACAGTAGTGACATCGACCCTTAAACGGTTTGTGTTGTGGGGTGGTGGTGGTGTTTTGGGGAGGACGGTTAGGGTGGGAGGTGTAGGTGTTTCGAGGTGGGGTATAACGTTGGGCAGCTAGGGCGGACGGGGTGAAATGGTTGGAGTTGGGTTTGTTTTTGGTGAGTAGTTCATGTTGTATCAGTTTTTCATGAAATGCCTCAAACGAGATTGGTGTGTCTCGAGCTCGGACGGCATCGATGATGGGTTTGTAAAGATCATAATCGAGACCAGAGATTATTTTGGAGGTAATATCCTCGTTATCCATGGGTTTTCCGAGTTGGGCAAGTTGGTCAGTGCACGATTTTATTGCTAGAAGGTAGTCGGAAATGGTGGATGTGCCTAGGGAAATGTTATCAAGACGGTCTTTTATTTGTAGGATATGGCCACGAGACGGGTTGGCATAGGTTTGGGCGAGAAGATCCCACGCTTGTTTGGATGTTGTGGCATCGAGGATGAGCGGGGCAACATTCTCGTGGAGGGTACAAGTTATGGCACTAAGGATAAGTTGATCTTGGCAGAACCAAGTCGTGTGAGCGGGGTTGGGAATGGGTTTGGGTTTTGTGTCGGTTTCGGTGGCAGTTGGGGTGATCGTTTCTGGGGGTGATGGTAGAGAGCCATCGATGAAGGCGAATAACCCGTACCCCATAAGGAGACGAGTGAGTTGAAATCGCCAGGTGCGGTATGTGTTGGGCTTAAGTTCAACGCAGTGGTTGGTGTGGACAGAAATGAGGGGTTTCGAGGGTTCGGCGGAATTCGGGATGGTTGCACTGGAGGATGCCATGGGTATATCGAGAAGTAGTGCAGCGGAGGTAATGATCAAGATCGTGAGGATTCCTGATACCATGTAAGATATTTGTGATGATATTTTCAATTGATTTATTGACAAATTGTACAACAATATATATACAGAGGAGGAGGAGCCTAAGTCCTCTGTTTAGCCGTGATCTTCTCCTCATTTGTGAGGAATGATTGATTGCTTAATTATACTAGTTACTCTAGTTACAAGCCTATGATTGATACATGATATAATATCTAAATATAAATGATTACATTCTAAAGATAAGAGATTACATAATAATAATACAATCAGGAAGATTTGTTAACATTATCTTCAATAAGCATGTCCTTACCCATGGTCAACTATATGTTGAAATATCAAGGGTTATCAATAAGCGTGGTTTGCAGATTAATATTTACAATATATAGCAGCGATAAACGGACGCTACGAACGTTGTGTATCGAGAAGTATTTAATCATTTGTGATGATATCTTGATGTTTTTATTTGAATATTCACTTATGTAGTTAACTCTGTGTAAAACATCGTTTTTATCTGACATAATTACCATTTTTGCTCACCAAAAGTTATTTATGGTATAAAATATAAAAAAAGGTATTTTATAAGGCAGTAATTTTCGAAAATAATTTTATAAGACTATAATTTAGGTTATAATTCAGAAAATTTGGGTTATACGGAGGGAGTAATTCATTTTAAAAACATACGATATATATTCAAAATGAATTTCTGTTCAAACAATTTTATTTTTTTCAATTTCACATTTTCTCAAATACATTAGGAAAATTAATATATATAGATGTGCTTTCACCTTATAAAATAACACAAGTTTTGAAGAAACACATTAAATTTCTAAATTATAAGAATAAAAATTTATACTACCTCCGTATCTATATGTTCGTCGACTTTCACTATAACATATAGTTACAGAGGCAATAACTTATTTATGACTTAAATTAACAATCAACTATCACAAATATGCATTGACAATATTAAAATTTTTGTCAAAAGTTAAAACTTAATTTATTTGTCTATAGCTTAATTTATTTGTCTATAGCTTAATTTATTTGTTTTTCTTAGAGGTTAGTGTACTTAGAGTTTGTTGTGAACCATTTTTAGTAGACTTTGCCGTGTAAGTGTTCGAGGAGATGGATAGCCTTTAATTTTGTGCAAATAAATCATTTGAACATGGTATAACCATTTTTATTGTAGAGTCTTGAATAATATATGCTTACAATCTATTAATGCTTTATCCCCTCAAAAAAAAAAATCTATTAATGTTTTATATTTTTTCTAATACATTATATTATTTCTACATTAAATATATAACACATTTTAATACATTCGTGGCAAAAACTAGTAAAAATTAATAACGGTTGGATCGTTATGAAACAAATGTAAACGATGCAAAAGTAAAGTAACGGAGAAGAAGAGTTTCGTGTCGGATTGATTTGCATTTGGATGAGGATGCACAAGTGAACAAGTGGCATTTGAAAAGTGGTTAAAATTTGTGCAGTGGCTGGGCGGGTTTAGAGCAGGAAAAGAAAAGTTGAGGAATGGGGGGAGATTTGTATGCGTTGGATTTCGACGGCGTCATCTGCGACAGTTGTGGCGAGAGCTCCCTCTCCGCTCTCAAGGTTTTCTGCTTTTCCTACTCCACATATATCTATATCCCTCTCCGCGTCTCTTCTCTTACGACTATATTTTTAGTCTACCACCTTCATAACCCATCATAATTCGACCTTGTTTGATCTTCATCATCATGATTATTCATATTCCCTCTAATTAATAATCGCAATGAATTGCTCTTTTTTTTTTGTTTGGTGTAATGTTGTTGTAGGCTGCCAAGGTAAGATGGCCCAGTCTATTCGAAGCCCTCGACCTCACCCTCCAACAATGGATTCTTGATCAAATGCATACGGTCGGTAACACTATTTAGTATTTATATCATTATCAGAAGATTATTGTTAGGAATGTTTCGTTTTGCTTTCTTCTCTTTTGAATCGAATCGGATCCCTTTCATGTACTTAATTAATAAACTTGAATTGTTGTTGTATTGAATATCAATCCAATTTATAATTGTGAATCTGAGCCTGCACGAAATGAATGTCACCAATTGAGATTGTTTCGGTTGATGAACTGATACAAGTGCTTCTACATATCGCCACGGGTCAATGAATGCAACCAACCGTGAACCATTCAGTCTAGAGCTTCATGTCTACTGGTTTCGCATACTTGATGGTACCGTGTAAATAAAATACTACTCGTAATAACAATAATCTTTAATTCATTCCACCAATTGCAATTTGGCTATATATGTTCCTTCTCATAGCAGTCACATTGGGATTGGGATCTCATTCATCACTCACAAGCAAAAATACTCTGTATCTAAACTATGCTGACACACAACTACCGTATCTGGTTTTTCACTAATACACGGGACGGGAGCCTATCTATGATATGATGTAAGACATTTTCATAAATAAATATTATAGTCAATTGCCCTATCGATGGGAGTTACTTGGTCTCTAGGGAAATAACCCACTAATCCCATACTCCTCTCCCACTTTTGTGATAGCAAGAGCAGTAAAAGAGCAAGCCATTAATTTCTGATTAAGGTTATTAAGTGTACACTCAATGAATCCGAATACTAAAAGCAATGGCTTGAGGTTATATATCCGTTTCCGCTCTCGATTTATCTTATGTTCATATTGCAGTTAGATCAGGATACATATTTTAGACTTACATATGAGACATTCAAGTATTGTTGTTGAGAGAAACATGGCTCTCCTCACTGCCTAAATACCTATAGCATGAGAGGTCAAGGCTGAATGACAAGCGTGTTGTAGGGGGCGGAGTTGGGGAGTCTGTACTCATTCATATATTGTGCATTATCATTTTCTGCAATATACACATTCCTCTTGAATTGAAATTATAGAATGAGCTTCATCAATTCTCTTCTTGTAGGTACGACCTGTGGTTGAAACGGGATACGAGAATTTACTGCTTGTGAGATTGCTATTGGAGATCAGAGTTCCGTCTATCCGCAAATCTTCAGTGAGTACTGAGTACAAAGGTTATCTGTACTTTCTGTGTCTCTCAACTATTGTCCATGTAAACTTCATATTTTTGTCGGCTTCTGCTTTGTAAGGTTGCAGAGGGGCTTACGGTCGATGGCATACTTGAAAACTGGCCGAAGCTGAAACCCATTATCATGGAGGAATGGGGTGAGAACAGGGAGTTCTTGGTAGGTCTCTTTGGTAAAATAAGAGATGAATGGATTGAGACTGATCTTGCTACATGGATTGGTGCCAATAGGTGAGTTCTTTCAATTATGTTCCGGATACGTACATACATGTTTGCTTACATGTACCGCGTGGTTTCTTTAATTGAAAGATAAAATTAGTAAAATCTGAGAAGAATGATCAGAAAGTGCATCATTGGTTTGATCTTTGATACATCAGCATATAACGTTTATATTGGCCATTATGTAGATTAAATTAAGCAAGCCGAACTTCTTATATTTTCTGTGTGATGCTTTTACTAAACGATGGAGCCCCATACATTGCCTGAAATTTTGTTTCATATTATTTAGTATGTAATGGATGGTGCTTTATCTGTCTACAGACTATACCCTGGGGTTTCAGATGCTCTAAGATTTGCTAGTTCAAAGATTTACATTGTTACCACAAAGCAGGTAATTAACTTGTCGTTTTTTCTGGCTCATTTTGTACTTATTCAGTGTGCATGAACTAGTTCATTTTTTTTTGGTATAAATGGATCTGCAACGGCAACGATGTATGCTGGTTGCTTTTGGATTCAGGATATGATGTTAATGCTGAACCTATCTGTAGATTAGTCCTTTTTGTATTATCTAATTTCTGTTCTAGTTTAATTACTTTTTCTTCCTTTTTCTCCTTAATCAGAGCCGATTTGCGGATGCGCTATTGCGAGAACTTGCTGGGGTAACTATCCCACCTGAAAGAATATATGGTCTGGGGACTGGGTAAGCCATTTACTAGTTAAACTGACTGTTAACCCTTAATTTTTTTATAAAAAAAAAAATTATTCTATTGTACCATCATGTGGGTGTGACACTAGTTTTACTCCATTGCTATTCACAATTTTTGTCCAACATTCGCAGCCCAAAGGTGGAAACACTTAAGAAGCTCCAAAATCAACCAGAACATCAAGGGCTTACCATGCAGTAAGATCTTAATCCTGTTGCTGGAAGCTGACAAGTCGTGTTTTGTTAATTGCTAAATTGTTTTGAAATCCGCATACTTGCTTGTAAATTATGCTCCGTTTGTATTTAACTATTTATTATAGTATTATTACACCGTCTGCACTTGTTTGACAAGTAGGGTCTGACAATGTACTGATATAATACAGCTTTGTGGAGGACCGATTAGCTACTCTCAAAAATGTTATAAAGGAGCCAGAGTTGGATGGTTGGAACTTATATTTAGGTAAAAGGAAAATTCAATTTTATTTACGAAGTATTTCTTTTGTTTTTGTTTGAGGTTTAACTGTATGGAGTCAAATACACCATCCTTCAATTCGGAATAATTATGGCAGCTCCTTTCTAGTGTGAGCATTCTGCATTCATTCAATACATTTATCGTCGCACTTTCATCATGGGTCACCCTTAAGTGGTCTCTCTGTGTTGTTAACATGAGGGTAAGGCTGTACACATCTGAAACTACCCTGCCCTCCCTTTTATGAAGTTCGTGAGTTACTTATGTAGATGTTATTTTTTTTTCTACAAACTAGATGTACTTAGGCTTATTGCCATTGTGGTCTGGCTGTTCACTGTAAACCAGCTATTGCTTATCAGAGAGCGATTCTAATACTTCTATGCATGAGCAGGTGATTGGGGATATAACACAAAGAAAGAAAGGGATGAAGCAGCTAACATCTCTAGAATTCGTCTGCTCGAGCTGTCTGAATTTAGTAATAAGCTAAAATAGAAATTCTTGCTGGTTAAGCATACACAACCTGTTGTACTTATCAACTTATCAAGGCTACTCCAACTGCATTTCTGGAGCTTTACTGAAACAATATATGACACAGAGTACATGATTTTATTATGATGTTGTGCAATCCATTTTCTATTCATATTCTTCATTTGTTCATCATAATAATGTAGTCCTACATTTGCGATTCACTTGTTACCTGCACCATTGAAGGAAACATCGTCGCAAAATTGCAATTTACTTGACCTTCCAGTTACCAAAGACTAATTGCGGAATTTGTTAGAAAAGATATTAAGTAGCAGTTAAGTATCCCTCCACACAATTTATGCTGGTAGATGCAATGTGTAGACACCCGCATTTTGACTGCCACGTGTCTATGGTAGTCTCCGAAAAACACCCGATGATGATTGGACGTCAACATGACTTGGTATACTCGGACTTGGACTCGAAATTCATAATATCCGACATGGACTTTTTAGCGGAGTAAAATCTCACAAAACAGACCTCAAATTCAGGCCCAGCAGATCATTCCGAGTCAAATAAGACTAATTTGGGCCAAAACCGACACCAAAAATAATTCCCGTCTTTTGGCGACCGTGTCAAAACCCGGTCAAAGACGAAACCGTCACAATATCTCAGCCAAGTTCATTTAGGCGCACAAATCAAATTCAAAAAATAAGTCAAAACAAGCAAGATATTCTTGCCTTATTTATCTCAACCTTCGTTGATCCACTCGATCGAGTGGATTGCCCACTCGGTCGAGTGGAGCGTCCCTAACCGGATCAGACCCGCCCATTTAGGCACTCGATCGAGTGCACTAGGGCCACTCGATCGAGTGCCCCTAGGTCGTGGCAAAATGTCTATAAATACCGACATCCCCCATGCATTGTGACAACTTTTGACAACCTTTCTCTTCTGAAATTACACAACACTTTCACCCTACTTCAACTCCACACTACATACATTGCAAACCCTAGAGAAACTCCACCAAAACCGAGCCTCGTCCCTCGATAAAACCGACATACACACATACACACACCTACACACCATAACTCGCGCACATTCCTCGATACTCCTAAAGCTTTGTCGCTGTTCACGAGTCCGTTTCCGAGGCCAATACTAGCATGTACGTTGAGGGTGTTCTAAACTTCTTTCTAGTCTCTTTTCGATATCGTTTTATGCACGTTTTCATATCGTTGTATCGTAGTTGTCACAACACTAACACCAACATTTCCATACTTTTATGTTTTCAATTTATTTCGCTTTTATCGTTACCAACTCTAATAATACCGCGTATATAATATTAATATCAAAAGTCGGTTTTGAAATGTTGAACTACGATAATCACCTTCGATCCGTCTAATCCCTTTACGAGCAACGACGGAGGTGGAGCCCTTTCGAGAAGCCCCGCCCCAATGTACTCAAGGGCGTGACGAGATCGTGATTCGTCGTAGTTGAACATATTCAACTCCATTTCCATAATTAGTTCGAGACCCGCTGACACGAATACCGACATCACGTAACCCGAAAGGGTTAGTCTCGATGTCGTGACGTAGAGGGATGCATCTCGTTACTAATTCAAAGTTTCGTAATCTACACAATCGTTTTCATAAAAACCCCGGTGACGGTATTATAATCGTTCATATACGATTATAGTACCGGAGGCCGAGTCGAATACAAATCGTGCGATATTTGTATTTGACTCGGCCGATCATCGATTTCAAGTCATAAAATCGAGCAAATCACCACTCGTACAGGGGGCACTCGACCGAG
Source organism: Agrostemma githago (assembly GCA_958450325.1). Lineage (NCBI taxonomy): Eukaryota > Viridiplantae > Streptophyta > Magnoliopsida > Caryophyllales > Caryophyllaceae > Agrostemma > Agrostemma githago. Next base: position 35,482,240 of record OY288256.1, read on the forward strand.
TGCCATAGGCCACTCGATCGAGTTGCACCCCAAAAACAGGGCAGTAGCCCCATTAATGATGCACTCGACCGAGTGCCATAAGGCACTCGATCGAGTAACCCCCCAAAATATGGGCAGTAGCCACATTAATGGCGCACTCGGTCGAGTCAATCAATGACTCGGTCGAGTGGGTCTGGCAACTCAGAAACCCGAGGGCTCGGACACATATTCCGAGCCCCATCCTTATCAACTTTAGACCGTTGACCGACCCTTCATCATTTTTCAAAACGTTACACATATCACGACACGTAGAACGACTTTGACCACTTTTACGTGATAAGTCGGGACAAGACTACGGAATGTGAGACTAGGCTAACAATACGCCACAATCTCATATTTCCGTCCTTCGCTTAATACGCGACATAATACGTATTTAAGCGGGGTAGTCCATCTACATATTTCGCGGTCTAGCTTTAATACGGGTCCATTTTTATCTTTATGTTATTTTGTTTATGTCGTATTGTGAAGTCCGGGTTGTATTTCCGCCCGTGTAGCTTGTACGCTTTTTACTTCCTTTTTTTCGAGCTTTATTTATTGCTTGCTTTTACGCTTTATAAATGAACCTCGCATGCTAACTCAACTCGACCATAATTAGATGCATTAAATGACGTAGTTAACGCAAAATTCGCATGTTTAGACAAAACGTTGTTTGCATATCATTTCATTATTTTACTAGCGCGCGTATCATGAACACGAACGATGTCTTAGTAGAGGCCGCCATGTGCGGGCGGGGTTGGGTGTCCTTCGTGGGCTTCCCAACACGTACCCTCACCCCTTACTCAGAACCTGTGGTTTCCGGATGTCCGAAACCCTTGGCGAACGAGAGTCATTCTTTACACGATTACCGGTGTAGATGGTATCGGTATCGCAATGCAAAGGGACGAGCCCCATGAACTCTGAAATCGGAGTGGGCTTACTTTGTGTAAAGCCCATGACGACATAGAGTGGGCTCGTATGGTTCCGAATAACCACAAAATTCGGTGGCGACTCCATTTTGACTTAAATTTCGAACCCGAGAACAATCTTACCACGAGATTCATTCGCCTACCCAAACCCGCGCTTCGCCGCGTCGGGGTGGACCTACGTCATGTCCACAATTTGGCGACTCCGCTGGGGATGCCTGATGTACCACATGTCATCGGGGTTCCCAGGGTGAGACTCGAAGAGAAATCGTTCGTAGATTAGTGTGCGCGCATTAGTTTAATGATTCATGCATAACCCAAATTTTGCCCGGGCCGGTTACTTGTGACCGACGTCCCACTATACCGCGGTGCATTCCTACATGGGTGCGCTAAAAACATCGATGGTGGAACTCGTCTCGGTTTTGCGGCATGTCCTAAGACCAACTCGGCTTAGGGAGTCCGTCCATCACATGAGAAAGCCATCGTTGTTGGTATAGACCCTATTTTGACCGACCGAGACTTAGTGTAAAGCATACATAAGCGTCGTAATAATGCTTGTTTGACTACGTGCTACTTGGTTTCCGTGTCATTTTTCAAAAAACCGTCATTTCAAAATTTGCATCTTTCCAAAATACCCACCTTTTCGAAAAACCCCGAAATACTGTCCATTTCGGGACCCGTCCTTCTAAAATGCCCAATTTTGAAAGACCCGAAATGCTGCCCATTTCGGGACTCACCTTTTCAAAATATCCCATTTTCAAAACTCGGAACGCCGCCGAAATTTAGGATCAACGATTTGACTCAAAATATCCTTTTCTGTAGTCGGCATGCTGTCCGTTTCAATTCTCGAATTTCCACCCCCACCACCTTGATTTTCGGAATTTTCCTTTTCAAAATTCTAATCTCGGTTTTCGAAATTCCGTTTTCAGTTTTCAAAACTCTCGGAAATTCGCCCATTTTTGCATTCAAACCTCAACTTTCAACTTTCCTAAAATAAACCTTCCTTATTATAGGACCTACCGTCTATCCGTGTGTCGGGTCTTTACATAGTACGTAGAGGGTTTATAGCGTCGAAACTCTGTCGATCTTATATCACGAGTTTCCCCCCTTTCCCAAAGTCCGCCTTATATGTCAAGGCACGACCAACCCGCGTAGGGCATACCCCTACAAAGGAAGGTCCGTCCATACACTCGAGTCAAAAGTCTGGGGAGTAATCTCACGTGGACCTTCCTTCGAACGGGACTAGGCCCACAAAGCCGAAATCCTAAGGAAGTCATACCACCCACGAGTCATCCGTCTAGATGTCTTTCTCGAGTCTTTCTTTTTGGGTCGCTCGGGATGTGCTGTTTCCTTTGATTCCAAGACTGGGTTCGGTTTCTGATTACGTGGTGTTCTTACAGACAGGCCACCATCAACCAGACACAATCGCAGGATGGAAACTGCCTTAGCTGAACTGAAAGCCTCCGTTGATTCCATGATCGAGAAGCAGGCCGACATTGATGCCCAACTGAATGAAATGAGGGCTGGGCAAGTTGCTATCGTCACTCGATTGGCCTCGGTGGAGCACAGGACTCCTACCACCGGGACTACCGGACCTTTAGCTGAACTGGTTAGCTCGGTCCGCCGACTGGAAGAACAAGTGCATTTAACTGGGAATAACAACATTCACCGGGAAAACAGTCGGGAGTATAACCCGCTAAGTGACAGGCTGCCTGCAAACCTGAACCTCACCGGTTTGCCTATGTTCGAAGGGACTGAAGACCCGTTACTACATGTACGGGCCTTCAAGGAGTTCATGGCCATCAAAGGGGTGGACTCCGCCATGTTCAAGAACCTCTTTGCTGCGTCTCTTGAAAAGCACCCTCGGGTCTGGTACTACTGGCTGGTCCCGAAGAAATACCCTACATGGGATGATGTGGCCACCGAGTTCGCTCGGAACTATGCTGACAACACCGAGATCCAAACCACAATGAGATCTCTGGAGGTTATGGCCCAATAGCCGAAAGAAGGTTTTACCAAGTACCTTCAACGCTGGAGGGCTGAGAGTGTGAAACTGGTCGATAAGCCCAGTGAAAAGACTTTAGTGGAGGCCTTTGTTAAGAACCTCCTCCCATCCTACCGGGTTCACCTCCGATATGCTGTCATACCCAACTTCACCACCCTCACTGAAATGGGTATGAGGATCGAAGATGACTTGAGACTGGAAGGCCTCACCAAGGCCGCTGCTAAGGGTTACCAAGGGGCTTCTTCCTCCACAACCAAGCCTCAAGCTGCAACCCGCAGTATTTTCGACGCGGTTAATCTACTAGATGCCCCGTCCAAGAGAAGCACCCCACCTCGGGTTTTCACCGATATAGGTACGACCTATACTTATGCCTTACAAAGGCTGTCCTCGAAAGGCCTAATCCAACCGATAGGCCCAACTCCTGAAGTTCCGGTCGAGCGACGCTCCAAGAACTACAATGCCCAAGCCTATTGTCAATACCACCGAGGCAATGGGCATGACACCGAGAAGTGCTGGAAGCTGAAGCACTTGATTCAGGACCTGATCGAAAGCGGTAAAATCCCGCTGCCCGGAGATAAGCCCAGTAATAAGGAAAATCCTTTCAGCTCTCACGCCATCTTTACCGGGGAGGTGATTGATTGCTCCCACCTTATCTCCCCATTTATCCCGCAAGTGAACGGGATCTGGTTCGACGACGAGGAAGACGTCTACCTCGCCAAGGGGGAAGCTGTTCCCATCACCGCCGAGGAGATTCGAAAGACTAAATCTCGAGTCTTAACCAGTAACCACCTTGGTCGTCCTTTTCAAGCCACTAGCTCTAGGGACACCCCTATCCCGACAACCGTCATTACGGAAGTCGCCTCTGAAGAGCCAACTGCTGAAACGGCTCTTGTGAAACAATTGAAGAAGACCCGAGTTGACCTCACTATATGACAACTCCTGGTTAGCTCTCAAGAACATCGGGAAGCACTCACAAAGGCTCTCGATCAAATTAAGGTCGACTCTCTGGTTACCCCCGCTGAGATGGTAGCCACGATTTTGCCCCACCTGAAGGGCAAAGCTAAGGAAGAAGGACCGGTAATCACTTTCTCCGAGGCCGACCTACCACCATTCGGGGCCGCCCATAACCTGGCCCTCTACATCACGGTGGTCTGCCGAGGAAAATACCTTCCCATGACCCTAGTTGATGACGGGTCTGCTGTGAACGTCCTTCCTCTAAGGACCGCAAAAGCCCTCGGCATTACCGAGGCTGACTATGTTCCGACTGCTCAGACCATCCAAGCCTTCGATGGGAGCCCGAAGTCGGTAGCTGGGGCCGTGAAACTGACCATCATCACTGGCCCGATAGAGAAGGAGCTCGAGTTTCAGGTGATCGATGTCACCTCATCATTCAACCTGCTCCTGGGTAGGCCTTGGATCCATGCGGTCAAGGCGGTGTCCTCTACCCTCCACCGGAAAATCAAGATGCCTCTACTTAACGATGTCATCACTTTAGAGGCAACACCAATGACTGTGGCTAGCTGTAACGCCACAGGACGCACAGACCTCTGGGGGTTCGATTTTGTGGGGATGATCGAGGAAGAGTACCTCTTTAGGCCTTACTTCACTACGAGTATCGACATGATGCTCCAAAACCTAGGGTACTTTCCGGGGGCTACCTCTCGACCCGATCTTCCAGCTGGGAAGATCATCGAGGTTCTCAAAGACGAAGAATCTCACTTTGGTCTCGGTTATGACATCACCCCCGACAATGTTGTCCGAGCAGGGATCGAAAAGGCCTGCAACATCCTTAAGGGTATCTACTTGAGCCCTTATAGCCCACGGTTGGCTGACTACTTCGTCACACTGGTGTTTGGGGCTGTCCAGGTTGGTCTATACCAACCCAATGCTATGCAGCTCGGGACCCACTTGGCCCGGGACTGCAACTACATTCCGGATGATGTGTTCGCCCTCATCCAGTCCAACGGAGCTGAAGATGCTGAGCCCGCACTAGGGCTACTATTTGGAGAAGACACCGTAGCCCCAACTCCAAAGGAAGACCTGGTCAACCTGATTCTCCGCAGCAACAGGTTTGACCCGACCAAGCTGATCTCGGATGTTGGTTCCGAGACGAGTAACAGAGCCTGGAGGAAGACTGTCAAGTGGACTGACAGTCAGGGAAGGATCTACAAGCTGGTCACCGGAGAGGGAGACATGCCTGAGTCTGAGTCCGAGTCCGAGTCTGAGTCGGAGTCTGAGTCAGAGTCTGAGGTCGAGTCTAGGGAAGTCGGTGCTAGAGTCACTCCTGTAACCCCTCTCCCTTTTATTATTCCTGCTGCTGGCACTTCGGGGTCTGTCCCGAGTGCCCTACCTATCCCGCCACTGACCAATGATCAGATGGCTGCTCTCTTTGAGCTGTTCTCCAAATTTTCAATCAATAATAACAACCGTTCTGCTTACGACTTGTCTCTTTCAAATTCTGCTTTTAAAAATGTTTTATGCTATGACATTGAGAAATCAGACGAACAGGTACCCTTACCTCCGCATCTGATCGAGCAACTAGAGCAAAGGATGTCCCGGAACCCGGTAATCGAAGAAACCGAGTCCATAAATGTGGGAACAACCTTAGAGCCTCAGACACTTAAGATAGGGTTATCCTTAGATCCCAAGAAGAAACAACAGTTCGTAAACCTCCTCCAAGAGTTTAAAGATGTCTTCGCATGGTCCTACAAGGACATGCCGGGGATAGACCGGGAAATAGCCGAGCACCACATACCAATCAAAGACGGGTGCAAACCGGTCAAACAAAAGCTTCGTCGGATGAGGCCCGAGTGGTCTCTCAAGGTAAAAGAAGAAGTCGACAAACAATTCAAAGCCGGCTTCATACAAGTGTCCGAGTATCCGGACTGGGTGGCAAACATCGTGCCGGTTCCTAAAAAGGACGGTAAGGTGCGGGTATGTGTAGATTTTCGGGATCTTAACAAGGCGAGCCCGAAAGATGATTTTCCGTTACCACACATCGACATACTGGTGGATAACACGGCCGATCATGCCCTTCTATCATTCATGGACGGGTATGCCGGGTATAATCAAATCAAGATGGCGAAAGAAGACATGAGTAAGACTACCTTCACCACACCTTGGGGTACTTACTGCTATACCGTCATGCCTTTCGGTCTCATTAATGCCGGGGCCACATATCAAAGAACTGCTACCACTTTATTACACGACATGATGCATAAAGAGGTAGAAGTTTATGTAGACGACATGATCGTCAAATCCAAAGAACGGGACGGTCACATCACCGCCCTAAGAAAATTCTTCACCCGATTGCGCAGATACAACATGAGGTTAAACCCTCAAAAGTGCAGTTTCGGGGTAACATCAGGCAAATTACTGGGTCATATCGTTAGCCAACGAGGTATCGAAGTCGATCCAGCTAAAATCAAAGCCATTACCGAGATGCAACCTCCTAAAACCGAAAAAGAAATAAGGGGATTCCTCGGGAAAGTCCAGTACATCAGTCGGTTCATTTCCAAATTAACCATGGTGTGTGAACCAATTTTCAAGAAACTGAAAGTGGGAGAACGGGTCCTATGGGATGACAAGTGCCAAACCGCTTTCGACAAAATCAAAGAAATTCTGTCTGCTCCGCCAGTCTTAATGCCACCTCAACCCGGTTTGCCTCTGTCGTTATACCTAAAGACGACCGAGACAGCCATGGGGGCTATGCTGGCTCAGACAGTTGACTCCGAAGAAAGAGCCATTTACTACATCAGCAAGAAGTTTTTAGAGTATGAGTGCAAATATACCATGCTCGAAAAAACGTGTTTGGCTCTAGTCTGGGCCACCAAGAAACTCCGACATTATATGCTCAGTTACGAGGTCCATGTGCTATCCAAGATGGATCCCATCAAATACATCTTCGAAAAGCCCGTTCTCAACGGCCGAATCTCTAGATGGACTCTAATGTTGGCAGAGTTCGACTTAAAATTTGTACCGTTAAAGGCTATTAAAGGTCGAGTAGTAGCTGAATTTCTCGCCGATAGCCCGATAACCGAAGAAGGACACACCGACACTTGGTCCTTCCCAGACGAAGATATTTTCCATATTGATGCTGAAACTTGGGATTTATACTTCGACGGTGCATCTAATTTTCGAGGGTTCGGAGTCGGGATCCTCCTAATTTCACCAAAAGGGGAACATACTCCCGTCTCCATCAAACTGGACTTTGATGTTACTAATAATGCAGCAGAGTACGAAGCATGCATTTACGGGCTACAAGCCGCCGCCAATCTGGGGATTACAAATCTCCGGGTACATGGTGATTCATCCTTGGTCATAAACCAAGCACTCCAAAAATGGAAGACTCGAAATGCTAATCTCGTGGCCTACCAGGCACGAGTACGGGATCTCGAGAAACAATTCCAAAAGGTAGAATATATATATCTGCCCCGGGAAGAAAATCAGTTCGCAGATGCACTCTCAAAATTGGCATCTTTACTGAATATTCCCGACCATGTGACTAATATGCCGATTTGCGTCGAGAGACGGTCTGAGCCGGCGTACATTTGCGACATCGAAGACATTGAGTTAACTGATCCCGAACCATGGTACCAAGCCGTGTTAAAATACCTGACAAACGGAGAATATCCTCCCGGGACGGAAGGTCGAGCCAAGAAAGCCTTACGGAGGCTAGCCACCCAGTTCATCCGCACCGACGATGGTCAACTTTATAAAAAGACGGCACAGGGGGCTCTTCTCCTTTGTGTTGACAAATACAAGGCTGAAAAGGTTATGGCCGAAGTACATGACGGTGAAAACGGCCCACATATGAATGCCCACATGCTGGTCCGGAAAATTATGAGGCTAGGTTATTACTGGAATACCATGGAAGCCGATTGCCGGTCGTATGTCAAACATTGTCATAACTGTCAAATCTTTGGCAATGTACAACATATGCCGTTATCACTACTCTATACCATGACGTCACCCTGGCCGTTCTCAACGTGGGGTATCGACATAATCGGGAAAATAAACCCCTCGGGTACCGGTGGGCATTGCTTCATTTTGGTAGCTATCGACTACTTCACCAAATGGGTCGAAGCTGAATCATATCGCATTCTCACTGCCAAGCATGTCGCCAAGTTTATTCAAAACAAGATAATATGTCGATATGGGATTCCCGCTGAATTTATCAGTGATCACGGGACTCATTTTCAAGCCGAGACTGCGGCCCTACTGACCAAATATAAAATCCAAAGGCATACTTCCTCGCCTTACCGTCCCCAAACAAATGGAGCAGTAGAGGCGGCTAATAAAACAATTGTCACCATACTCAAAAAGATGGCTGACAATTACCAGGACTGGCCCGACAAAATACCTTTTGCCCTATGGGGATATCGAACGTCAATTCGCACCGCAACCGGGGCAACACCATATTACTTAACCTACGGGATGGAGGCAGTCCAACCAGTCGAGCTGGAGGTACCGTCCCTCAGAATCCTGCTAGAAAGTCAAGTACCCGAAGCTGACTGGGTTCGAGCACGATATGACTCACTGGTTCTACTAGACGAACGACGGTCTCGTGCCCTTAATAATATCCAAATCTACCAGAAGAGGATCCAACGGGCCTTCAACAAGAGAGTAAGGCCTAGACACATCAGGGAGGGCGATCTAGTCCTTAAGTCTATTCGGGCTCTACTACCGGTTGACCCAAGGGGAAAATTCAAACCCAATTGGGCTGGGCCGTATCTGGTGAAAAAAGTCCTATCAGGGGGAGCAGTGATGCTGACGGATCTGGACGGGAACGAGTTTGTCAACCCAACCAACCTGGACCAGCTGAAGCGTTACTACCCTTAGCCATTTCTCAATGTCATTAGCAAATTTTACCAAAATCATTTTTTTACAAAAAGCAAGTCAATGAGCTAGAATTACTTATTCTACTGTCATAAACATCTTGAACTAATAGTCTTGGTGTAATTCGAGATTGCAAATTTCTTATGCCTGAACTACGTTTGGTTTGATTCTGCTAATCGCGGATACGTAGGCAACCCCTCAAAAGGGTACAACCAATGCAATCAAGAAAAGACAGGAGCGGTTTTATAATAAACTTCCTTTATTAATTCAAAAAAAAAAATCCCGACAAACTCGGGAAATTACAAAGTGCAGGAATTCAAAAAAATACAAAAAAGGGCACACAATAAAAATAATAATAATACTTAAATAATAAATAAATCTAAGGACTCGGCATTTAGGGCATCTTGCCCTTCCCCTTGTCCTTGGCATCCTTAGTCGTCCACTGACGACGACGTGGAGGGGAGCGTTCCCGAATCACTACGGGAACTTCTCTAGCTCGGGCCCGAGTGTTTGAGCCCGACTCCCCTGTCATATCAATGGGCCCAAGTCGAGCCCTAACGGGCTCAGGGAGCCGGTCGCGCGGGCCTAGTCGGTCCCGGGCCTCCAGCCTTGGCCCAAGTCGTCGCTCTAAGTCGGTCTGCCCCCGAGTACTGCTAGAACCGACTTCTTTAGATCGAGTCTTAGTATGTGACTTATGACCCGATTCTTCCCGGACTTTAGCTCCAGGAGTGTCTTCCCCGGCGAAGAGATCCCTGTTATCCTTCGCCGACTCACGTTGAACCAGTTCGATGGCCTCATCCACCTTCAAGGCCTTTCGAGCTTCTTCCGACTCTTCAGAAGTCCACTTCTGATAAGCCCGCGATACCCAAGCGGATTGGCAAGGGCTAGGTATCATCCATGTGGGACGAGTGAACCATCGTTGCAACCAAGTGTCGCACATAGCGCCCGTCAATTGGAGCGGGACGCTAATGATGGCTTCCTTCTCAGGAATGCGCTGAGATGAACCGAACTGCCTTAGGAGGCGGTCCGGGTAAATGTGAACTGTCCAGTCTAGGGACAAGATCGTCAGATATCGGGCTTGGTCCCTCTTGGCCAATCCAGTTAGCTTCGAAAGAAACCACCAAGCAACGGTCCACCTGATCAAAGGACCCCCGTGGAATGCCAGTTCTTCATCCTAGTAAGCTCGGTTTATCTGGTGACTCGAGCTTATCTTCCGCCTCCTAGAGCTGATCTGACTACTCCGATAACTGGAAATGCTCGGAGGGGTCTCTATGATTGACAGTCGCTCCGACAACCATATCTGAAAGGCATATACAAACTTCATAAGCAACGGAGCAACTCGCTACAGCCCACTCGATCGAGTACAAAATCTGACTCGATCGAGTAAGCTTGTCAAAAACAAGCAGTAGCCGGGATCGAATGCCACTCGATCGAGTGCAACATATGACTCGATCGAGTAAGCCTGTAAAAAACAGGCAGTAGCACGACATAAGTGTCACTCGATCGAGTGACTTACGAAGATCAGAAAATTCGCGTGAAACGCGATACAAAAAAAAAAAAAAAAAAATTTTCGAGGTACATACTTGAAGGATACGGGTGCTTCCCGTCAGCCGCCGAGTTGGGTCAAGCCGTCGAGCATCCAGCCCCATAATGATTTCCCCCGTGGTTAGCCAAGCAGGGCTATGACCAGTCTCCATCTGGTCAACCACTCCGATCAGCCTGATTTGACCCATGCATGAGTCAAGATCCATCAGCCCTTCAAATACGTAACAATGCAGCATGCAAAAGGCAAATGCCCTACGCCTATGAGCAGAGGTAGCCCTCACATCTCGAGGGTTCATGAATTTATCGGCTAGGTCGAATAAAGAGACGTTATCCCCCTGCACCATTCGGTTTGTCTCAGCATGAGACAGACCCAAAAATTCCCTCAACCGCCTCCTTGGATCCGGGTAGAACGGAGGGATAGCTGGCTGGGCAGTAAATTTCCAACCACCAATAGCAGTAATCTCCTCGGGCAAAGGGCATATCTCTCCCCGCGGGAACACAAATACGTGATGGGTAGTATCCCAGAGCGACAGACAGGCATCCAGGAAGTGCGAATCCACTATTAAACGTTGAAAAGGGAACAAATTGACTATCCCCATTTGAGTCAGCCTGACCTTATCCTCGTCCCGGAAGTACTGGGACCAGGCGAGCAGCATGGCGGTCAAATGGTTGATGCCCATGACAAAAATTTCTAAATTTTCTCGAAAGTCTACAAGATTTTGAGAAAGGAGAAGGAGAATCTGAGTTGTGATGCAGAAACTGAAGCAGGGACCTCCTGTATTTATAATGGAGAAACCTAACAGAAACCTAACTGCTACTGCCTCCTCATCCAACTGGGCCCTATGCGCGCGCAGGCCTGATTCCAAACTGGAACTCAAAATAGGAATCAAGCTGTCCCGAGCTTTTCTAAGTTTTTCTAAAAATTTCTTTGCGTCAAAATTTTTGTCTTTCCAAAATTTTCAATCTTTTTTCTCCCCAGCGAGAGTCAACATTTTACCTACATGTTACATGCGAGTTGTTATGTGTCAGCATACAGGTACACTCCAGACTTCAGAGGCAAGTCCCCGCGGAACTATCCAAAATTCCCCAACGGAGTTAGCTTTTTCCCAGTATGCTACATCCAAGATGTGATGTGTCGGCATACGGGTACACCAACTCCCCGAAAGAAGCAACCTTCACTCCCCACGGAGCATTTTTCAGCTCAAGTACGGTTCAAGGCTTCGAAAGCAAGCTCGTACAAGCTCACATATTTCCCCATCGGAACGCCCAAGGCGGCATTCTCCACATGCAAGCACGCCCTAGGACATGTGTCTGGCACAGGTATGATTTCTATCCTATGGCTGGCGAGCCCTTTCACGCGAGTCTACTGGACTATAAACGACCCGACCGGAAGTCTACCAGGTCTTAGCAGGCTTGGTAGCTACTCTGACTTTCGCCTTGTCCAAACCTCAGTCAGAGTGGGGGCTCTGTAGACATCCGCATTTTGACTGCCACGTGTCTATGGTAGTCTCCGAAAAACACCCGATGATGATTGGACGTCAACATGACTTGGTATACTCGGACTTGGACTCGAAATTCATAATATCCGACATGGACTTTTTAGCGGAGTAAAATCTCACAAAACAGACCTCAAATTCAGGCCCAGCAGATCATTCCGAGTCAAATAAGACTAATTTGGGCCAAAACCGACACCAAAAATAATTCCCGTCTTTTGGCGACCGGGTCAAAACCCGGTCAAAGACGAAACCGTCACAATATCTCAGCCAAGTTCATTTAGGCGCACAAATCAAATTCAAAAAATAAGTCAAAACAAGCAAGATATTCTTGCCTTATTTATCTCAACCTTCGTTGATCCACTCGATCGAGTGGATTGCCCACTCGGTCGAGTGGAGCGTCCCTAACCGGATCAGACCCGCCCATTTAGGCACTCGATCGAGTGCACTAGGGCCACTCGATCGAGTGCCCCTAGGTCGTGGCAAAATGTCTATAAATACCGACATCCCCCATGCATTGTGACAACTTTTGACAACCTTTCTCTTCTGAAATTACACAACACTTTCACCCTACTTCAACCCCACACTACATACATTGCAAACCCTAGAGAAACTCCACCAAAACCGAGCCTCGTCCCTCGATAAAACCGACATACACACATACACACACCTACACACCATAACTCGCGCGCATTCCTCGATACTCCTAAAGCTTTGTCGCTGTTCACGAGTCCGTTTCCGAGGCCAATACTAGCATGTACGTTGAGGGTGTTCTAAACTTCTTTCTAGTCTCTTTTCGATATCGTTTTATGCACGTTTTCATATTGTTGTATCGTAGTTGTCACAACACTAACACCAACATTTCCATACTTTTATGTTTTCAATTTATTTCGCTTTTATCGTTACCAACTCTAATAATACCGCGTATATAATATTAATATCAAAAGTCGGTTTTGAAATGTTGAACTACGATAATCACCTTCGATCCGTCTAATCCCTTTACGAGCAACGACGGAGGTGGTGCCCTTTCGGGGAGCCCCGCCCCAATGTACTCAAGGGCGTGACGAGATTGTGATTCGTCGTAGTTGAACATATTCAACTCCATTTCCATAATTAGTTCGAGACCCGCTGACACGAATACCGACATCACGTAACCCGAAAGGGTTAGTCTCGATGTCGTGACGTAGAGGGATGCATCTCGTTACTAATTCAAAGTTTCGTAATCTACACAATCGTTTTCATAAAAACCCCGGTGACGGTATTATAATCGTTCATATACGATTATAGTACCGGAGGCCGAGTCGAATACAAATCGTGCGATACTTGTATTTGACTCGGCCAATCATCGATTTCAAGTCATAAAATCGAGCAAATCACCACTCGTACAGGGGGCACTCGACCGAGTGCCATAGGCCACTCGATCGAGTTGCACCCCAAAAACAGGGCAGTAGCCCCATTAATGATGCACTCGACCGAGTGCCATAAGGCACTCGATCGAGTAACCCCCCAAAATATGGGCAGTAGCCACATTAATGGCGCACTCGGTCGAGTCAATCAATGACTCAGTCGAGTGGGTCTGGCAACTCAGAAACCCGAGGGCTCGGACACATATTCCGAGCCCCATCCTTATCAACTTTAGACCGTTGACCGACCCTTCATCATTTTTCAAAACGTTACACATATCACGACACGTAGAACGACTTTGACCACTTTTACGTGATAAGTCGGGACAAGACTACGGAATGTGAGACTAGGCTAACAATACGCCACAATCTCATATTTCCGTCCTTCGCTTAATACGCGACATAATACGTATTTAAGCGGGGTAGTCCATCTACATATTTCGCGGTCTAGCTTTAATACGGGTCCGTTTTTATCTTTATGTTATTTTGTTTATGTCGTATTGTGAAGTCCGGGTTGTATTTCCGCCCGTGTAGCTTGTACGCTTTTTACTTCCTTTTTTTCGAGCTTTATTTATTGCTTGCTTTTACGCTTTATAAATGAACCTCGCATGCTAACTCAACTCGACCATAATTAGATGCATTAAATGACGTAGTTAACGCAAAATTCGCATGTTTAGACAAAACGTTGTTTGCATATCATTTCATTATTTTACTAGCGCGCGTATCATGAACACGAACGATGTCTTAGTAGAGGCCGCCATGTGCGGGCGGGGTTGGGTGTCCTTCGTGGGCTTCCCAACACGTACCCTCACCCCTTACTCAGAACCTGTGGTTTCCGGATGTCCGAAACCCTTGGCGAACGAGAGTCATTCTTTACACGATTACCGGTGTAGATGGTATCGGTATCGCAATGCAAAGGGACGAGCCCCATGAACTCTGAAATCGGAGTGGGCTTACTTTGTGTAAAGCCCATGACGACATAGAGTGGGCTCGTATGGTTCCGAATAACCACAAAATTCGGTGGCGACTCCATTTTGACTTAAATTTCGAACCCGAGAACAATCTTACCACGAGATTCATTCGCCTACCCAAACCCGCGCTTCGCCGCGTCGGGGTGGACCTACGTCATGTCCACACAATGGAATCGTGGATAAGATCAGCAGGCATCGAGATGAGCAGGTAGATCAATAAGAACGAATTACGGATGCAAATCTTTGACACCATCCATAAGAACGTATACAGCAATAATCTATCGTAGATTATTGCTGTATATGTTCTTATGGATGGTGTCAGAGATTTGCAGCCGTAATTCGTTCTTATTGAGTGTCTTTAGGAATTCATTTTGGTTGCGTTTGAGTGCTCGGATTTGATTTGAATATCATGAATTCAATTCTTGTATTTGAATTTCTATAATTCAAATCTAAATCCAAATCCAAATCCAAAATTGTGTTTGGGTACCCTTGGATTTGGATTTAGATTTGGATTTGGAATTTGGGCGGGTGTAGTTGGGTCAAGGTCATCAATTTTTTTTAAAACTTTATCATTAGAAAAATATAAATTTTAAAATACGGGCAAAAAATAAAGAAAAAAAGTATATATTTTAACGAGATTATGCGGAAAAAATAAAAAAAAGTGAGAGATTTGAAATGACTACCATATACTCCCTCCATTCATATCCACTTGTCACATATTGCTCTTTAGTCCATTCAAATCCACTTATCACATTTCCTTTTTGGTCAATCATTATGACACTTTTACCCTTACTTTATTCCTCTTTATCCTTCTTATGGCCCACCTTATATCCTTCTTATTGTACTTTAATAATTTTATATTCATCTCGTAAAAACTTGGGCAAAAAGATATGTGAGAAGTGTATATGAATGGAGGGAGTACTAAGAATTTGAGGGAGCCAAATTTGAATTAGGTTGAATTTTGTTTAAATTTCAAATTCATATCTCAAGGTTCCCATACGCTTGAAATATTTCAAATCCAAATTTCAAATCCAAATTCAAGTTCTCAAACATATCATATTTTTTCATACTCTATTATTTCTAGGACTCACATGTTAAAAGTTTTATCGGAGATTGAATTCAGCGGTGGAGTAAAGATATTAGAGCATTCACAATGGAAGAACTTAAAAATAAATTCTTTCAATGCCACATCATTTATCATTATATTTTAAGTGGAAGAACTTTTTACATTAGTGGAAGAACTTTTTATTTGTTCTTGGTTGGGACCTACATACAATTTTGTTCACTCATCAATAATATTATTATAATCATAATTCCTGTTTTATGCTATCCAAATAATATCAATATTTTCACTCTGAAACTTGCGAATTTTCGATATTCCTTTTTATTTCTCATCAAACGAATGACATCTTCTTCTCTAAATACTAGTTATTCTTAGCATGATATTGGGGAGTTTGAATGCATTCTGAGCGGGTTGTATTTGTACTCTAAAATTTAATGTAAGATCAGGGCAGTCAAATAATACTCGGTGGTCCAGTTCAAATTTTCGTTGGAGGATACCCCGGAAAATGACAACATGTCAAACAAAACCCTACAAAAATTAGTACTAATACGCCACATAATATCAATTAATGGAACATAGTACAAAACTGCTGGTCTCTACCAATCCAACTTTCCCCTTTTCTTGCCTTTCGGGTGTGCTTGTTCTGGTCTTTCACCATCGACCCTCCTAACGCAAGCTTTCACCACCCTAGCCAAAAGCGAGCCCAGCCAATCTCACTTCCCCTCCTCACTCACATTTTCAATATGAGTTTTGTCGGTCTCGGCCCGTTTAGATGAACTGACGAATACTAGGATCGGTAACGCCGTCTTCGGTCGGGCACTTAGCGACATTAGCTCACATAGCTTCCTTATTCTGTAGTACAGTCTTCTCCACAATCCTTAACCTATCTCTCACATCCGATAACCCCGGACGTCAGTCCGATAACTCCTGAAGTCGCTAAACCCCTTTCCAACAGCCGATATGCCCGCGCAAGAGTATCGAGTCCACACGGACGGTACATTTCGTCCATCGGATCCACCAGACTTAGATGTTTTTTTATTTTATTTTTAGGGGGATAAGCTACCCCACCTAGGCGTGTTGTAGCCCCGAATGACATCGTCGATTTGCGTCTGTGTCCCAGTAGGACATTGTCACTAAGATATAAAAAGTGGTCTAACTTTTTTTTCTTTGCCTCATTTTAAACATGAATGTCGAGATAGTCACACTTGTCTCCCAACACCGAACACTCACTCTGTCGATACTCTTTAGCTACAAAGCATTTATTACATCTTTACACGTCTCGAGTCAAACATTTTAATCGACGTACTACTTGATCCAAATCCCGGCTCAAACTAACTCATTTTAAGAATCCCGAAAAAGCATTTTCGTACTCTCATGCAATCTCAATGCATTCTAAAACATCCTAAATTACGACAAAATCGCAAACAAACCAAACTTGAAGTAATTACTTGTCATCTAAGTCAACATTTCAAAAGCAAAACAAAACGCAAGGCTAACAAATCAATCAAAATACTAAAAGTCTAAAATATGCAAACTATACAAATCCAAACACGAACCGTGTTTACAAACTAGGGAGGACCCCTAGAAGCTGCGCCTATAGCTATCACAAACTCAACGATATCCTTATCTAGATCTAGATCGTCCAGATCAAGAATAGGAGACTCAGTACCATCCATACCCGATAGCATATCTTGGGTAGCTGTCTTGGGAATTCCTCCAACATCATCGGTAGCGCCCGTAGCATGACCCTCAGCCTCAGCCCCGACCTCTCTTTCCGCCTCAGTTCCGAATCTTGCCTCACCCTGCGCCGAGGTCTCGCTCTGAGTCTGGGTCAGCTGCTTCTCAAGCTTGGCAATCTCATTGTCCTGAGATTGCAGGAGTGACAACAACTTGGCCTCTTCCGTCTTGAGCTCGGTCACTCGAGTCGCCAACTGCCTCACCATATCCGGAATGTCCTGCAAATACACCTATGCTTTAGGGAAAAAGCACGATCAACCTAGAAAACCGACCCTAGAAAACATACTTACCAATCGAGGTCTCGAAGTAGCACGGGAAGAGGCAGCAGCCGCCCTAGTTGCATAGGCCCGGAAGCAGTTGGGAGCCTGCCACAACCGCTGATGGGAAACCGACGAAACCTGAAAAACAAAAACGAACAAATTAGTCACACAAAACCTAACCCTCAAGAGTCGAGCTTAAGGCAAACCCCGAAACTAACCCGGTACACCCGGTCAGGTCGCTCCATTCCAGCCTCCATCTCCTCAGCAAAACACGGGGGAAGATGCTCCATAAAAGCTACCCCAGCCGCATCAACTCTAAGCAGCGTCAAGGGGAAGTCTGGGGGCTGAACAGCATTAGCCGAATCGGCCAACTGAAAGAAAAGCGAACCGTTCAAAATGAAAGTAAACACTAAACCATAGGACAAAACAAACGATAAAACCAAAACTAACATTTCAACAACCCTAATTTTGGGGGCTACTAAGTAAAAACAAACCGTAAGAAGGAAACTTACATCCTTGATGCGCAGCTGGTTCACCAGCACATTCTCCAACGAGTAGTGACTCGTCGTACTCTTGGCCTGAGCCAACCTCCACTCAATCCCCGCCGGAAACCTAACTGGACGAGCATGCACTGTCCTAGGTGCCAATCGAGGGAAATAGCAATAAATCCAAGCCTGCTGACGGCAGGATTTGTCGTGAATCCCGCCGGTCAAAATAATACCAACGAACCTAAGCTAGGTAGCTAGGGTAAGTCGGGTCGAAATCCTCAGGGACGGGGAGTCAGACTAAGGTGAACTACGATTCTAGACTAGGTCCAAGGGAACTAAACTAGGGTGATGGCTAAGGTCGACTAATGACTAAGCTAAGGTCTAAAACATGAAGTAAAAGGAGAAAAAACAAGCAACTAAGGACAATGGAAAGCAAGCTAGATCAATAAGAGGGAAAATAGGGCTAGGCCGGGTTTATGGATGCCAAGGAGATCAAAAGAAGGAAACGGGGTTGCTAGCATGATTTCGTAGCCTAGGTTACGATCGGGCTCTTGCTACTTAAGCGGTCTAGGGGTCTCCTCACCACACTCTCGCTCCTAGTAGAGGAACAAAACCTATCAACCAAACAAGAACATGCAAGAAAAGAGGCAAGAAAAACAAGGAATGATCATCTCAAGTCTCACAAGCATTTCATCAAACATGTAGAGTGCAAGGCAAATAGGAAACAACAAAAACAACAACTAGTACCACCCATCTCACCCTAATCATCCCTAATCACACCCAATCCCCCTACTAACCCTAGGGGAAGACTACTCAGTCATATTCAAGATGACAACCACAACACACATCACAAAACAAGCATAACAATGTAGGTTCATGATATGAGATTGAGTATTATCAAACAAGAACATAAACAAGGGAAACTAAAGTAAAGAAGATTAAAGAGAAGAAAAATTATATCAAACACAAATGAAAGGCAAAAGATTGAATCTTGTATAAAATCAACCCAAGAAGTATCCTCAATGTTGTCTATAGAGAAGAATTCTTCAATAGATCTTCAATTACACAAGAACTAACTAGGATTAAACTAAGATTAAGGAGTAATTAAGGAGAGATTAAACTAATCTACACTAATCTAACCTAAAGTAGTCTAGGGTTTCATAAGATGTTCTAACAATACAAGAGGGGGCTATATATAGGGTTCCATAAGCAAAGGGAGGCGGAAAAGCAAAGGATCCCGGCCGGGATGGTGGTTGTCCCGGTCGGGAAGGTCATGGTCCCGACCGAGATGGCCCTCCAGTGAGTCGTCTTTTCTTTGCTTCTCGTCCCGATCGTGATGGTGATGGTCACGACCGGGATGGGTCATGTAGGCTTCAAATATGATCCCATAGGTCCCTACTTGCTCTTCCTAGGCTTCTCATCGACTCTCGGTGCTCGGGAATGGGCTCCAAGGGACTCGGGATCGAGTCTAAGGCACTGAGTCATCATCGCTTCTCCTCGTTGGCTCCAAATGCGTCAGAAACGAGTCGGATTCGTTCCATTTCTCCAAGATAGGCCTTAGGAACCTAAAACAAGCTAGAAGAAGCGTAAGTAGCCTCGAAACCGCTCCAAAGAGCGATTCCACGCACAAGAGAAACCGGGACCAAACACAAGAAATAAGCACTATATAACACACTTATCATTTCCCCCACACTTAACCCTTACTCGCCCTCGAGTAAGCACGAACTAACTAATAAACTAATAAAAACTAAAATACTAACCGAGCGGGTATTAGCACACCCTACGCCCTTTCAACTCACGTGAGAACACTTAGAGGAAAAGTGCTCTCCGCAAGGCAATTGAGGTCTTCCGACAAAACTGTGGATACAACCGAACATGAAAACACACAAACACACAAGCAAACAAACAATCGGTTACATCCAAGAAGAACAAATATTGCTTCCCTCAATAAAGCAGTGAAAGAAACACCGGTTTAGGACTCAAGACATGTGACAACGTTCCCAAGCTACTAATATAAACCGAAATGGACAAAATTCTAATAGTATGACAACAAAGCAATAAAAACATTAATAACTTACCTAGGTCCTCCTAACCTTCTAAGAACGTACTACGGGATGATAGGCGGGATGGAAAAAGGATGAACCGCAGAGTTAGTCGACACTGTAGGTAAAGTGAAACCCCGCATCCTTTAGCGATAAGCCAAGAGGGTCGTCCCATGCTCAAAAATAGCCTAACTAGTTCAAGTAAAAAGGGTGGATATGGTTGCAAAGTGAGGGAATACCGACCATTAGCGCTATCATCCTTCCCAGGGACTCGGTCCTTTGGTAGGCTCTTCACGATAACAATCAGTAGAAGGCTTATTTTTGAGGGGTATGATTTTTTTGTTAAATGATTTTCTTGGCATTTTTTGTTGCTTTTGATTTGCATGCCATTTCTTTTTCTTCTTTTGTATTTTGTTTTGTTGTGCCTTTTCTTTTCCTTCTTTCTTTTCTTTCTTTTTCTTTCTTTTTTTTCTTTCTTGGTTTGCCCTTTTGGCTAAATTTTTTTATCATAGACATTTCTTGCAACCAAGTAAGTATAGAAACCTCGGCGATGCAACTTATTTGTGAGATATGTGTAGAAGGTAGGGAAATGGGTATGTGTAGACACCCAGATTTGAACCTGGTGGCTGCAGAAGTGCCCAACAAACACCCGATGACGATAGAACTGCAACGCGACGCGGGTTCGCGGTGCTTTAGATAGTTTTTCTATAGAACGGATCAAATAAATTATTCGGGCAAAGTAAACAAACATGATGGCAACCTTGGTCGTGTCGTTACGATCGCATATACACTAATTAGAGTCAATTCCGACACCGGGACCCCGAGTCGGTCCCGAAACTTAAACCAAGTCAACACCGTGCTAAGCGAACCTCGGGATAAACACCCGAGGCCCACTAAACCCACAGCGCTAGGGTAAACACCGGAAGACTTAGGCCCTAAGTTATGAATCATACACCCGTCTCTCGGTTTTGGAAAGTATCAAAATCGTATCTTCAAAACTCCAACCGCCCCGCCTCACGCGCCTAAGAATGCCCACGCATGAGCCCAGGCGCCTGAGACCTGGTGCGCCCCAGCTCACGCGCCTAAATGGGCGACGAGGGCCGAAAACAACTATAAATACCCCCCTTCATGACCTCATTTAGACACACTCAACTCTCTCTTCTCCCTCTAAACTCTCGCTAAGGGCTCGCACTCCGACACTCGAGGCAAACGATCCACTCGATCGTAGTTCCGATAATAAAATAAAAGCGAAATCGACGCTACTCCTCACCTTCGAACACTCCACTCGATACCGAGGTGCCTGTGATCGACTAGCTCAAAACTAGTACCCGGGTACTGCCGGATTAGCCGCAGAACTAGTCCTTAGCAACGAAATTCTGCCGGAGTAGCCGCGGGAAGGTCAAACGGTAACGGAGCTCTGTCGGAGTCACTGGTCAAGCTGGAGGATCCGCCTGTTGATAGAGTCGTCACTAGGTTGTCATCTAAACAAAACTTTCCATATTTGCACTTTCTATTATTATGCAGTACGACAACACTAGATATGGGCACTAAGCCCACATATACATCTACTAAAATATGTAACGTCCCAACTTCAACCACAAACACTAAAACACACTAAATAGACTCGAGTAATTCCGGGATCCGTTCCCAAAACTATCTATGCATCGAGTCCCGCTTAGTATATACTCCGAGGGTGCAACTCCTCACAATGTGATTTACTTACATTCGCATTTACAGTTTTTTGGTATGGTTTATTGCTTTTATGACCATATAATCGCATGCTAAATCACCTAACACGGAATTCAAAACGTAAAGCAACTAAAAATGAACAAAGCGATGGTCGGGTTCCGTATTAGTCCCGGTGCTAACCTCATTTAGTTTGACGCATCCCTATTAATACCGAACCGACGCATCTTAAGCAGAATACCAAGTAAGGTATACCACGAGAACGACTAATATCCGTATTATCACGTTAAAACTGGTTTGCTAATACGTATAATATTAGTACTCTCTACTCTCCTACGTGCATCTTTTCATGGCCTGCTTGTCACGTGAAATTGCATGCAAAGAATGTAAACACAACTACTTCGACGACAAAACTTACTTGTCCTTAAACAACCGACTGTGGACATGACATAGGTCCACCCCGACGCGGCCACGCGCGGGTTTGGGTAGGCGAATGAATCTCCATATGAGAATGGATCCAATTGAAATTTAGGTCTATGTGGAGTCGCCACCGAATTTTGTGGTTATTCGGAACCATTCGAGCCCACTCTATGTCGTAGTGGGCCGTATACGAAATACGGCCCATTTCCGATGTCAGAGTATATTGGGCTCGTCCCTTTGCATTTGATACCGATACCGACATTATCGGATATCGTGTATTGAATGACTCTCGTGCACCAACGGTTTCGGGCATCCGGAAACCGAGGTTCTGAGTAAGGGGTGAGGGTACGTGTTGGGAAGCCCACAAAGGACACCCAACCCCGCCCGCACATTAGCGGCCTCTACTAAGAATTCGAATGACTTACAATACGCGCGTTAGTAAAACGGGAAAAAATGCTTATGCAAACATTGTTTTTCCTAGGCATGTGAATGAAATTGAAAAGTGGGTTTCTGTGTCAATTTAATGCAATTAATTCTACGTCAAAGTGGAATTTTAGCATGTGGGTTCATTTAGTACAATAAACGAACAATAATTAAATTGACAAAAGAAATAACAAACGCGTTAGTAACGATGTAATGAAATAACGAATAATAACGGTTTGTGCAAATATGAGATGAGATGAAAAGATGCGAATATGAGATGCATGGTTTGAAAAGGTAGTAATACACATGATTAATTAAACACGTGTTGACATAAATCGCAAATTACTACCGGGTTTTGAAAATAGAATAATGTACGATTTATTGTGTTAATCGTTATGGGTCACTCGATCGAGTGGTTGATGGACTCGATCGAGTGGACTTGTAAAAGACGATTCTGTTTCGTGCTACAGACCGTACTCGGCCGAGTTACTGACCCACTCGGTCGAGTACGTGGCCACTCGATCGAGTCACTGTGAGACTCGACCGAGTGGTGGTCGTGACATGCATTCTGACTCGATTTTGTGATGTCACTCGATCGAGTGACTAAGGCACTCGGTCGAGTGGCATCTGTACGAATTGTAATTCGCTTGCAATTTTATACTGATTTTCGAATTTGCTTTAGATTTTTGATGAATCGACGGTTTTACCGAATCGGACATAAATATTGCACAATTTATGTTCGACTTGGTTTTTTATAAATCGCGAAATTTGTTGAACCGAATATAAATATTGTTGAATTTATACCCGATTCTAAATTTGGAGTACTCGTTGTATCCCATATTCGATTATTTGAATCGATATGGGATATTAGAGTGAAATAGAAAAAATAAATTAATTTTAGTCGCTTTAAATTGATTATCATGATATGAACAAATCACGTTAATTAATTCATGTGACTTGATTGTTAGATTCGATATCCAATTATGGAATTGGTACCGAATCTAAAATCGACGCTTTATTGGAATAATAAAAAACTTGATTCCCTCGACTTCTCCGACATCGAAATAAATCCCTAGGGATTGTGATGTCGGATCCGTGTCAACGGGTTTTGACCCTTATTAAAATTGATTTTAAAAAATGATGAATGTAAGATTAATGATGATTATGACGAGAAATAAAAACGAATTGTTGTTTAAGTTAATTTATCTCAATAATCAAATAGTCGGGGTACCGGGATAAGTGACCGATGACGCGTGTGCAGTACACTTGTATATGCGGTTTTCCTTATCCCGGTATCCTTCTTATTCGATATAAATCGATAAATACTTTAATGCTTTGATATTAGTAGTATTATCGATATTATGGTGCAATAAATAAAAAAAAAAAAAAAGAGGATGAGAGGGAGATGAAGACGACGTGAATAAGAGAAGGAGAAAAGAGAGGGTTTTGACACCCTCAACCTACATGTTCTTGTCTCGGCGCGGACTCGTAACCGTGGCTTTAACACAAGAGTCTTCGAGGTTTATGGAGGTTGAGTTGTGGTGGCTCGGGATTGATTCCTAAAACTAGGTTTAGGGTTTTTGCTAGTGTAGAATTGCTAGGGTTTGATTAGGGTTTGTAAAAGACATAGTATGTGTGTGTAGGGTCGCTCTAGGGTTTGTAAAGAGTTGTCAAAGATTGTAAAAAGTTGTGAAATTGTGTTGCATGGGGGTTGCTTATATAGGCATGACTAGGGCACCAGTTTAGGGTTACTCAACCGAGTATGGGGCTAACTCGGTCGAGTGGCCCGTGAAGCCTGCCGTCGGGCTTGAAACAAGCCCAATCGATCGAGTGGGTGGGTCACTCGATCGAGTGGCCTCGTCGGGTTGCACGGGTCCATTGTTTTGGACCTTGACTTTGGGTGTTTGATGGATTTTGTGTTTGACTTGGACTTTTGAGGATTGTATGGCTGTTTTTGTGTGTCTCGGAAACGACTTTGACCGGGGTTGACCTAATCGCGAAAAGTTGGTTTTTATTCCGGTGTCGGTTTTGGCCCAAATTAGTCTTGTTTGACTCGGAATGATCCACTGGGCCTGGATTCGAGGTCCGTTTGGTGAGACTTGTACTCCGTAAGTGTGTTAGCCAACAATTAATGGATTTGAGCCCGTATCCGAGCGCATAGAAACACGTTAGCGTCCGATCATCATCGGGTGTTTTTTTGGAAACTGCCATAGACACCTGGCGGTAATGCAGGTGTCTACAGAGCCCCCACTCTGACTGAGGCTTGGACAAGGCGAAAGTCAGAGTAGCTAACAAGCCCGTTAAGACCTGGTAGACTTCCGGTCGGGTCGTTTATAGTCCATTAGACTCGCGAGAAGGGCTCGCCAGCCATAAGGCAGAAATCATACCTGCGCTGGATGATCATACTCCGTGAGGAATTTGGGCTTGTCGCGTAAGCCATGGGTGTGCCTGTGTGTTGGCCCATCCCGTGATATCCCGGAAAATGCCGCTGGGGAGATTTGATGACTTGCATGTCCCTGTTTGAGTCGTACCTGTATAAGTCACATAGAATGCATGCAACACGTAGGTAGTAAAATGACTCGTGCTGGGGAAAATGACTTTTTGAATGCCTGAAAGTTTGAATTTGAAATCCTGAAAGCAATCACGAGCTAGGTTTTCAAAACGGAAGGGGGTAGAAAAGAAATTTGCAGTTTAAATAGACCGAAATCTGACCTTGTCGAAAAAGATCTTTTTTTTTCAAATGGCTAAATTTTGCAAATTTCAAAGTGGAATTTGAAGAGAGGGACCTACCGACAGACTCGACTCTGGACACGACAGGACGAGTTGACTGACACGGACTGGACTCTCTAAGGGTTGGACCGTGACTCGATAGGGGTGTGGGCCGCCTAACAAGACTCTTAAGTTGAGCTATCCCGTAGTCTAGGCGACTGGCAACACGGTCGTACATCGAAACGGGATAGATATGCTATAGGGGACTGGCAGTAGTCCGTAATGAGACTGTTTTAGTTTGGCGCCCTTCTGGATTTCCTATTTTAGGATACATTTCCAAAGTGGGTATTGTCTCGAGTCCTGACAGATTCTTGTCTTTGACTGAGCCGAGTACTAGGACACACTACAGAAAGGAGGCTAGATTTTGAAAGTATTTATCTGGATTTTGTGAATGGATGGAGAACTTCTGCCTAGGAAGAGCCCCCGGGACAACAAAGCTAGCTACTGAGAACATGACAGTGTCGTGCCCGGAATGATAATGCTTTTCGAATGTGTGTCAATGTGGGTGGTTGTGCCTCTGTTGAAAGGCTGCCTACGTATTCACGTGTGGTGAAATCAAACCAAGCCGTAGTTCAGTGTCGGAAGATGTATTATGGTGCCTATTCTAATAGGACTTCGTGTGTAACTAGCCATAATGAGGGTGTAGGCTAGGTGCATTCCCAGTGATGTCTTGATCAAAGGGCTTGAATGGTTAGGATATTAATCCTGTGACTGTGAGCGTTCTCCGGGATAGCCCCCAGAGGTGGTGTGAACTATTTGGGCATGTTCTATGCCGACCGCAAGTTGAGTTCCCGTGCTTGGGGTTGGTAACTGGTTGGGATGAGAGGAATTGGGACGGGATTTTGACGAGTTTTGCTCTCGGGGATTTGACGAGTTTTGCTCTCGGGGATTTAACGAGTTTTGCTCTCGGGGATTTTAACGAGTTTTGCTCTCGGGGATTTTCACGAGTTTTGCTCTCGGGGATTTTAACGAGTTTTGCTCTCGGGGATTTTAACGAGTTTTGCTCTCGGGATTGTGTATGATTATGTAAGGGATTTGACGAGTTTTGCTCTCGGGTCTTTGACGAGTTTTGATCTCGGGTCTTTGTATGGTGATTGTGAATTTTGTTATGTAAAGGGGAAGCCGAGTAAAATGGCTCGAACTTTGACCGGGATATGTTTGATGATGCGGGATCTGGTTTCCATGTTTGGCCCTAATGGTTAGGGGTATCCTATGGAGCTTGAATCCTCAAAATTCCGGGCTGTCTTTAGCCTGGGTCTCGGGAAGGTCTTGAGGGTTGTAATGTGAGAAGGCTAAATGTGGTGTTAGTTGACCAACTTGATTGTTTCTCCCTTATTGGATGGTATGAGTATTGATCTTGAGTGGACCGTTGACCACGGTCATGGGCATTTGAATATTTTTTGTTGGTTGACCTCTTAGCCCCGGTCATGGGATCTTCATTTGTGTTGACCATTCTGGTCGTGGAAGCTCTTTTTTATGATGGCCTGCTTTTTTGTTTTGGCCTTTTGCTTTTTTTTCTCACGGACTTTCGATTTTTTTTTTGTTTTTTTTTGTGTCCAGTTTTCTTTTTTTGCTGGTCTGTTTTTTTTTTTTGGCCTTTTGTTTTTTTTCTTTTTTTTTGCCGGTCAGACTAGCACCTAAGGTAGGGATTGGTCAGTCTTATTGGAGGGGTGTTTTATTGTGGGAAATGGGCTTGCCTCCCGTCTTGAACCCAAACTAGGAGATTGCCTAGATTTGTCATAGGATTCGATACCGCTCCTGCTACGGGTAGTTATGTGGTTTTTCTATACCAGACACGGAGTAGGTAAAAAAAGAAAACACGGGCTCGGTTTCCTGCAGTCATTATAGATGTGCCTATAATAGTCACGTGCGTGTGCTCACAGTGTATGATGGTGTTCATCATGTTCTCGGAAACACGTAAGGAAAGTATATATGAGAAACAGGAAAGCTGATTTTATTGGATTGACTCTGACTCTGACTTCGACTTCGACTTCGAAGGGAATAGTACATCCTAGACTCGGACTCAAATCAGATCCGGACTCTTGGATAATGTTGTCATTAGTAGTCGGCTTCTAAGGACTCGAGTTGATGTCCAGTATAGCCTTTAGTAGAAACTTCACCCAGATCTTCATTGTGTCGAAGATCGTCTTCAATCCTAATGCCCATTTCGGTAAGTACGGCATAGTTTGAAATGCCGGCATACCTAAGATGGATGCGGTAAGAAGGTAGGAGGTTGTTGATGAATGCCTCCACTAGTGTCTTCTCGTTGGGCTTGTTTACCAACTTTACACTCTCGGCCCTCCATCTTTGAAGATATTTAGTGAACCCTTCTTTGGGCTCTTGGGCCATCACTTCCAGAGTACGCATTGTAGTCTGGATTTCGATATTATCAGCGTAGTTCCGAGCGAACTCCGTTGCCACATCATCCCAAGTCGGGTATTTCTTGGAATCGAGCCTGTAGTACCAGGCTTTGGGGTGCTTCTCGAGGGAGGAAGGGAATAAGTGCTTAAACATGGTGGACTTTACCCCTTGGACCGCCATGAAATCTTTGAAAGCCCGGATGTGATGGACCGGGTCTCCAGTACCCTCAAACATTGGAATTCCCGTAAGGTTGAGGTTGGCAGGTAGCTCGTCATTCAAAGGTGAATAAGTACGAGCATTTTCGGTGTGGATCGAGTTGTTCGTCGGTAAGTGGACTTGCTCTTCGAGCCTACGAACAACACTGATCAACTCGGCTATGGGCCCAGCGGGCTCGACTCCTTCAACTGGGGCCGTTTTCTCCACGGTGCTTAGGCGGGTGGATAAAGTCGCTTGGTTAGCCTGGATGGCAGCCAGTTGAGTCTCGATCTTGGTCAGAGCTTTTTTTAATTCGTCCATCTTGCGTTGGTGTCTGGTTACGGGTGGCCTGTCTGTAAGAATACCGCGTAATCAGAAAGGTTGCTTCGGAACTCAAACTCACCAAGGCATAGGAAATAGCGCAAGATGAGAGATGACTCCAGTTTGACTTGGGTTAGACTCCCCTAAGACAAATGTGTAGGGTACGATTCTCGGAGTGACTGTGATTAATCACTCCGTCGGAGAATGGCCCCCCAATGTGAGACTAAGGACTCAGATGGTGTGGCATCTAAGTGACTCGAAAGTGGAGTACGTGAGACACGTGTAAGACATGACCCTTAGGGCAACCGTGATTGATCGCCCTGCTAAGGGGTAACCCCCGAGTGGGATTGACAATTTTGTTAAGACTCGATTGTTGACGAGTGACCCTTAGATGTAAGGACCGTGAACCTTTTGTTATAGGGCTATGCCTTGTAAAAGGTTGACTCGGGAAAGACACCTAGACGGGTGACTTGTGCAAGGTGGGCCTTCCTTAGGATTTGGCTATGTGGGCCTAGTCTTGTTCGAAGGAAGGTTCACGTGAGACATCCCCAAACTTTTAGACTCGAGTGTGTAGACGGGCCTTCCTTTGTAGGAGTATGTCCTACGTAGGTGGGCCTTGCCTTAGTCTAATAAGGCGGACTGGGATAGGGAAGAAACTCGTGATGTAAGATCGACGGAGTTTCGACGCTAAAGACCTTGACAACTTAAGACTCGACCCGACACTGCTAAATACGGGAAGTCCTAGAAGTGGAAGGTTTTGAAAATTGATGATTTTTGAAAAAGGATCGAGTGGACTCGGTGAATGGCCCAAATTTCCGAAAAAGAGGACGAAAAGTCATTGGGCCATGGGTTTTGAAAGTTCGAGTTTTGATTTGGGCAGCATACCGGCTAGAAAAAAGGCTATTTTGAGTAAAATCATAAGTCCTAAATTCGGTATGTGTCCCGGGTTTTGAAATTGAATAGTTCGAAAAGGATGCAATTTTGAAAAATTGATGGTTTTTTGTAAACGACTCGGAAACCAAGTAGCACGTAGTCACACAAGCATTATAACGACGCCATGTATGCTCTATACTAAGTCTCGGTCGGTCTATAGGGGGTCTATACCAGATTACCAGTGTACATAGTCTAGACGTTGATCGGGACGGACTTCCTAAGTGGAGTTGATCTTAGAATATGCCGCGAAACCCACTCGAATCGACTATGGACACCTTTTGACATATCCATATTGGAGTACATCAACGGTATAGTGGGACGTCGGTCGCGAGTACCGGCCCGGGAAAATATGGGTTATGCATGAACCGTAGAACTAAAACGCGTATTGTATTTGTCAAACGATTTCTATTCGAGTCTCACCCTGAGGATGCCGATGTTAAGTCACGCATCAGTTAATCCCCAGCGGAGTCGCCAAATTGTGGACATGACATAGGTCCACCCCGACGCGGCCACGCGCGGGTTTGGGTAGGCGAATGAATCTCCATATGAGAATGGATCCAATTGAAATTTAGGTCTATGTGGAGTCGCCACCGAATTTTGTGGTTATTCGGAACCATTCGAGCCCACTCTATGTCGTAGTGGGCCGTATACGAAATACGGCCCATTTCCGATGTCAGAGTATATTGGGCTCGTCCCTTTGCATTTGATACCGATACCGACATTATCGGATATCGTGTATTGAATGACTCTCGTGCACCAACGGTTTCGGGCATCCGGAAACCGAGGTTCTGAGTAAGGGGTGAGGGTACGTGTTGGGAAGCCCACAAAGGACACCCAACCCCGCCCGCACATTAGCGGCCTCTACTAAGAATTCGAATGACTTACAATACGCGCGTTAGTAAAACGGGAAAAAATGCTTATGCAAACATTGTTTTTCCTAGGCATGTGAATGAAATTGAAAAGTGGGTTTCTATGTCAATTTAATGCAATTAATTCTACGTCAAAGTGGAATTTTAGCATGTGGGTTCATTTAGTACAATAACGAACAATAATTAAATTGACAAAAGAAATAACAAACGCGTTAGTAACGATGTAATGAAATAACGAATAATAACGGTTTGTGCAAATATGAGATGAGATGAAAAGATGCGAATATGAGATGCATGGTTTGAAAAGGTAGTAATACACATGATTAATTAAACACGTGTTGACATAAATCGCAAATTACTACCGGGTTTTGAAAATAGAATAATGTACGATTTATTGTGTTAATCGTTATGGGTCACTCGATCGAGTGGTTGATGGACTCGATCGAGTGGACTTGTAAAAGACGATTCTGTTTCGTGCTACAGACCGTACTCGGCCGAGTTACTGACCCACTCGGTCGAGTACGTGGCCACTCGATCGAGTCACTGTGAGACTCGACCGAGTGGTGGTCGTGACATGCATTCTGACTCGATTTTGTGATGTCACTCGATCGAGTGACTAAGGCACTCGGTCGAGTGGCATCTGTACGAATTGTAATTCGCTTGCAATTTTATACTGATTTTCGAATTTGCTTTAGATTTTTGATGAATCGACGGTTTTACCGAATCGGACATAAATATTGCACAATTTATGTTCGACTTGGTTTTTTATAAATCGCGAAATTTGTTGAACCGAATATAAATATTGTTGAATTTATACCCGATTCTAAATTTGGAGTACTCGTTGTATCCCATATTCGATTATTTGAATCGATATGGGATATTAGAGTGAAACCGAAAAAATAAATTAATTTTAGTCGCTTTAAATTGATTATCGTGATATGAACAAATCACGTTAATTAATTCATGTGACTTGATTGTTAGATTCGATATCCAATTATGGAATTGGTACCGAATCTAAAATCGACGCTTTATTGGAATAATAAAAAACTTGATTCCCTCGACTTCTCCGACATCGAAATAAATCCCTAGGGATTGTTATGTCGGATCCGTGTCAACGGTTTTCGACCCTTATTAAAATTGATTTTAAAAAATGATGAATGTAAGATTAATGATGATGATGACGAGAAATAAAAACGAATTGTTGTTTAAGTTAATTTATCTCAATAATCAAATAGTCGGGGTACCGGGATAAGTGACCGACGACGCGTGTGCAGTACACTTGTATATGCGGTTTTCCTTATCCCGGTATCCTTCTTATTCGACACAAATCGATAAATACTTTAATGCTTTGATATTAGTAGTATTATCGATATTATGGTGCAATAAATTAAATAATAATAAAAAAAAAAGAGGATGAGAGGGAGATGAAGACGACGTGAATAAGAGAAGGAGAAAAGAGAGGGTTTTGACACCCTCAACCTACATGTTCTTGTCTCGGCGCGGACTCGTAACCGTGGCTTTAACACAAGAGTCTTCGAGGTTTATGGAGGTTGAGTTGTGGTGGCTCGGGATTGATTCCTAAAACTAGGTTTAGGGTTTTTGCTAGTGTAGAATTGCTAGGGTTTGATTAGGGTTTGTAAAAGACGTAGTATGTGTGTGTAGGGTCGCTCTAGGGTTTGTAAAGAGTTGTCAAAGATTGTAAAAAGTTGTGAAATTGTGTTGCATGGGGGTTGCTTATATAGGCATGGCTAGGGCACCGGTTTAGGGTTACTCGACCGAGTATGGGGCTAACTCGGTCGAGTGGCCCGTGAAGCCTGCCGTCGGGCTTGAAACAAGCCCACTCGATCGAGTGGGTGGGTCACTCGATCGAGTGGCCTCGTCGGGTTGCACGGGTCCATTGTTTTGGACCTTGACTTTGGGTGTTTGATGGGTTTTGTGTTTGACTTGGACTTTTGAGTATTGTATGGCTGTTTTTGTGTGTCTCGGAAACGACTTTGACCGGGGTTGGCCTAATCGCGAAAAGTCGGTTTTTATTCCGGTGTCGGTTTTGGCCCAAATTAGTCTTATTTGACTCGGAATGATCCACTGGGCCTGGATTCGAGGTCCGTTTGGTGAGACTTGTACTCCGTAAGTGTGTTAGCCAACGATTAATGGATTTGAGCCCGTATCCGAGCGCATAGAAACACGTTAGCGTTCGATCATCATCGGTTGTTTTTTTGGAAACTGCCATAGACACCTGGCGGTCAAAATGCGGGTGTCTACACCAACATAGCAAAAGATTTAGGGTTAAAACAACGGATGTTACAGTACTTCCACCACAACAAAAGAACTAGGATATCAGCCCACCGATTGATTAGTAGAGGCCGCTATAGTGCGGGCGGGATTGGGCGTTGACATCTATCGGATGTTGGCTTCCCAATACGTACCCTCACCCCTTACTCAGAATCAAAGGTTTCCGGATGTCCGAAACCATTGGAAACGAGAGTCATTCCAGGCATGGAGTGCTTAAGAGTACAAGTCTTTATCTTTAGGTCCCGCGCCACTCAACTTTGAGCCGGCAAGGGATCAAAGTGGACTTGAACGGTTTCTGAGTCCCCATAATTTGACTCGGTGGCGACTCCACAAATCACGACAACTTCAGTTCACCAAAAAGGTCGCCTTACCAAACAAAACGCCCTTTAAACATTTACAACCACGACTCGATCGATTCCCAAACGGAAACACGGGTGACCCACACCCATCTAGTACAAGTCCGGATCGTCATCCAAATCGAGGTCCGACACTTCGCCCCGTATGCGAGATCGGACCGGCCCCCGACAGGGAGGGGGCCGCGTGGGTGGCCGCCGTCACACGTTGAAAACGGGCCTGTCCTGCGCGGGCGCGCGCGGGGCGCCGGGCGGTGCGGACGGACGTCCACAGTTTGGCGACTCCGCTGGGGATTTGGAAACAAGTTTCCAGCGGTGGTGTAACTTGAACGAGGTCGGTGAAGCTCATTTCTTAGTTCCTAGTTGTGGTCACTACAGGTTTTGGCCCTAAAAAGCCCACCCTAACCGATATCAGGACCAATCAGGGACACGCGGAAAGATCCTCGATTGACGCTCCGGCCGCCTAACGCGTACCCCGCGGAATTAATAAGCGGATAGTTTCGAGCGGACGGTATGACACTCGTCTCTCCAGACCATTGTCAATGCCTAAGTAAAGACTATTCGTGGGCGGTAGCCTACCCTAAACCTACCCGAGTCTGCATCCTGCATGCATGTATGCATTCCTAGTTATGTGTAGCGTGTATGAACAATCCAACACAAATAAAACACTAAAATTCGGATTCAACCACGCCAACATATTAAACCGCACCCAATTCCGTTTTCGAAAAATATCTCATCTTTTCAAAACGATTTCTGAAAAGCCGATACTCCGGTCAAGTCACGATTTCAAAAAAACAACACGTTTCTAGATGCCGTTGTCATGATAAATTTCAAACTCGATGTTTTCAAAAAAGAACAACATACACTTTCAGACGCCGTCACCATGGCAAAATTTACACTCGACATTCTCAAAACAAAACACATTTTCAAAACGCCGTCTCACGGTTAAAAGTGAAGTCCGTCAATACAACGAATACCGTTGATATTACCGATACCCCAATTAATGGGATCAAGGCACACCAAACGGTTACATTTTGTTTTAAAAAAAAAAAAGAAGCTCTTTTTACACACATACCGTTAACACAACCAAAGCTTCAATGAATGAGGTCAAGGAATCCAAAACGGTTACATTCTCAAAACTTTTTTCACAGCACACCACCAACCATTGTCGAATGTTATTACAACCGACAAACATGGATCACCCATTTCAAAGGAAAAACTTCTTTTCTAAAAATTATTCACTACCTAAACCCTTGACAAGGATTTAGTCACACCTTTAAAGCACCGCACACATCCACTATCGAACTAGCTAATTAATAGTAGTCTCGATAAAAAAGTCACTTCCTCATTTTTTAAAAAACCGGTCCACCTAAGGACCGTGTTCCTTTAAAAAAAAAACGTTTGCACTTTTGCTATCGTCGGATTCCCGACACACACATAGCAACGCACATTTCACATCACCAACGATGTCACCACACCATCGTCACCTTAATTTACAAAATCATGTTTTTCAAAAAGGAAAAAAGACTTTCCCCCACGAGTATTGGTCGTTTTCAAAAAATATCTCTTTTGATCCTGAGCCGGGATCGCGATCAATTCCTTACGTCGTACAATCGTGTGATTAACTGTCCGTGTTAGTTGCTAGGATCGCCTCTACTCGAGGTCTTACGTTTTGGGTCGTCTTGAGAAGTCCTCCTTAAACCTCACCCCCGAGGTTTGTGTTGACTCGCCTTGTTACAGAGGCCTAAAGTTCGCTAGGCATCTCGCCAAGTACACACAAGAGTCTAAAGCACCCGGGCCCTTAAGTCAGTGACCGCACACACCCGCGGGTCGAGGGTCTCGTCTCCGTGTCATTTGGTTATGAGCATTTCCCGAGTCTTAGGATATCAGATGGATCCAACCTTACGCTCTTATTTTGCTCCGTCAGACCCAAAAATGGCGCCTAATAGCAACGAAAGTAGCGTCGATCAGCTTAACGCCCTGATGAACGTGGTCCATGGGGTACTAGGGCTAGTGTCGTCAATCTCCTCCTCCATCGATGATGTTAGGCGTCGCCTCAAAACCTTGGAAGGGCCTGAGAGGAAACCCCGGGA
Source organism: Agrostemma githago (assembly GCA_958450325.1). Taxonomy (NCBI): domain Eukaryota; kingdom Viridiplantae; phylum Streptophyta; class Magnoliopsida; order Caryophyllales; family Caryophyllaceae; genus Agrostemma; species Agrostemma githago. The sequence continues at coordinate 35,516,741 of OY288256.1, forward strand.
GGGACCTGTGAGTCGAGAGCTGGTGCTTAGTGGAGATCCATACGTCGAGTACGCTAGGCTCGCACGTCCTGTCAAACCTACAGGTCCTCGCCGCCCCTTTAGGCAATTCACTGAACTGGGTGAATCCTACGCCGAAGCCCTCCGAAAGTTATAGGAGGCCTGACTATTATGGCCAGTAGGACCCACCCCAAACCCACCTATAGAAAAGAGAGGAGCGGGTTGGAATCCCAACGCTTACTGCATATACCACTAGGGTCAGGGACATGAAACCCAAGTGTGCACCGAACTCAAACATGAAGTATAGGACCTGATCGACAAAGGGGTCTACGTCCCCGTAGGGTGTCTGCGGAGAAGGACTGACTCCGGGTACCCAGAGAGAGACCCGCGCGAGCACCGTGAGCCCCATCACCGAAGGTTCCTCTAAGGACATAAGCGATCAGTCTTAGTTAGAGTCTAGTTCATCTTAGGGCCTAGACTTAATAATAATAATAATAATAATAAATGTCTTATCTTTTTTTTTTAATCGAGTCCCGGAGGTGAGAGGGACATGTCCTCCACCTCCCCCGAAACAAAATCACGGGCATCTAGCCCGTCTACTATTATCAATAAAAGCAATCTTCTTTTTACAAGCATGCCTCGACAATCGCTTAATTTTTCATTTCAAAACGCTTAAGAACTCAACTTTGTTCCAATTATCGATAACAACTAACTAAAATACAAGGGCTACAATGAACGGCCCACTTAGCCCCCCCCCCCAAAAAAAGAAATCGGAAACAGCGATGACCTGAACTTAACCCATCATCTAAGTCGGGATTCCTCCCAGGACCCACGACCCACGACCCACGACCCGGTCAATGTGTAAGTTAAAATGACGAAGCACAAATGACGAGCCGAGGACAGGGTGAAAACCTGAAAGGGCGCCCCGGGAAAAATGAAGAATCGAGTTTCGAGCCGTCGTTTTTTTTAAAAAAAAGAAAAAAAAATGACGAGCCGAGGACGGGGTGAAAACCCGAAAGGGCGCCCCGGGCAAAATGAAGAATTGAGTTGCGAGCCGTAAAAAAAAAAGAGCAAAAAAAAAAACAAAAAAAAAAGGTGAGCCGAGGACGGAGTGAAAACCCGAAAGGGCGCTCCGGGTAAAATGAAGAATCGAGTTGCGAGCCACCACAAAAAAAAAGAGGAAAAAATAATAATAAATGTGCTTCTCATTAAAAAAAAACAACAAAACTGGCTAAATCGAGCCTTTGTCGAGGCATCTACATCAAGCATCCAAAATCCGGACATCCCGGAAATTAACAACGTGTCTAAACTCCACAAAAACTAGTACTAATACGCCACATAATATCAATTAATACGACATAGTACTAAACGGTTGGGCTAATGGTCCAACTTGTCCAACTTTTCCCTACCATTTGGGTGTGACCGCTTGCGTTCTTCCTCTTCGAAGAAAGCAAATCAAGCGTCTGACGCTCTATCCAAACGTGAGTCCAGCAAATCCCACTCTATTTGCTCTTTCAAAGCTTTAATATGGGTCTCGTTAGTCTTGGCCCGTTCAGATGAACTGACGAAACTAGGATCGGTCCCACTGTCTTCGGGTAAGCATTTAACGGTCTCTCGAGTCTCCTCCTCGCCTCTTAGTAGGGCTGTCTTCCTAACTTTGGAGTCGGTCTGTCCTAGCGGGTGTTCGCAAACCTTCTTCTGCACGAAAGCTTTGTTGGTCATTCGAGCATCGGGATGCAAGAACTTCTGCTCCCAAGATACCCTGAAACCCCTAAGCAAATCCTCGGTCCATGGGTCAGAACTAGAAACAACTTTAGCATCACCTGGAATAGAAGGTTGGACACCCATCTGATTAGACAACATACTCAGGTAAATATAGACTTGGTCCCTCATGGATAGTAGTAGTAAAGCCCGGGTCGAAGAGGAAAAAGGGAACCCAACATGCCCACTAATATTCCACCACGGGATAAACCACCTGATGACAACACCTCTCCCAACCAAATAGGAAAGCCAATCATCCTCTTCGCGATTTTTGCTCCACACCAACGCCATCTTATGGCCCGTGAAACCCCTGTAGTTATAATCTTTGAAACACCGGGGAGGGTCGATTAAACCAAGCCGCTCTTGCAACCAAACCTGTACAAAACACGACGAAGCATCACATATCCAAAGCCAAAACAGCCCCAAAATAAATAAAACCAAGCCACAAAAAAAACACTTAAAGAAAAAAAGAGGAGCAAAAAACAAACCTGTAGGATAACCCTAGAACCCCGAGAAAGCGTCCCGCGTGACCAGACACTAGCATCAAGACCAAGAACAAGCTCACCCAAAATAAGCAAGGAGGGTGATCGTTCATGTTCCATAGCCGCTACCACATCCATGACGCAAGGATTACCCCAACCTCCACGTGACCGCATGTCCTCAAGAAGATAGTAGCCTACATGCCAAGGCCGAAACATAACGAGAGTCAACCCGAGAGAATGACCTAGAAAGTAACCCTAATTTAAGACCATCACTACCAAAATAGACTTTAGCCTCCTCCAACGAAGAAAGGTCCAAGAAGTGGTAAAACCGCTCCACATAAGCATCATCCCCATAAGGCACACAAGGTCGAACCAAACTCCACCCTCCTATAGCATCTATCTCTTCGGGCAAAGGACAAATTTTACCCCCGAGGAAGGCAAAAACATGATATGTCGGGTCCCAGAACTTAGAACATGCACTCAAGAAGCTATCTTGCACCTTGACCAGACTCAGCGCAACAACCGTCGACAAACCATCGTTTGAACTAACCTCGGAATGACATTTCTTAAATAAGCTCGCCCACTCGGTTAGGATATTCCCGAAACCCGAACCGCACCGGCCCACGCGCCCGAGTCTCCGGCCGCCTAAGTCCAAGCGGCCCGGAACTCAATTGCCTCAGCCCGAGCGCCTGATGTCAGGCATGCTCAACCCGAACGACCCAAGGATAGAAACTTGAACCCCCCGGGATCACCCTAGCTATCATCTTGCGTTGGGAACGACCTCCCAAAGTCACTAGAACCCACCCGAAGATCGGGATATCCAACACAAAAGCTAGAGGAACGCGAACTCACTCGTCGGACGCACGAGACTTAGACGTTTTTTTAGGGGGATAAGCTACCCCACGTAGGCGTTTCGTAGCCTTGCAACGGTTATTGTCAAGTCGCGTCTGTAGCCTGACAAGGCGATTTTACGAATATATAAAAAGTGGCCTAACTTTTTTTTTTCATAAGTCGCCCGAATCTAAACTTTGGTCTTATTCTGAATGCCTACGCTCATCTCTCAACGCATCCGGTCAAAGCACGTTAATGTCTCGCATCTCGAGTCAAAACATTTTAATCGACGTATCACCTGATCCGATTCCCGGCTCAAACTAACGCATTTCAAAACATCCAAAAGGAACTATTTTCACTCTCGCACAACGCTAATACGCTCTAAACTAGGTCGAATCGCAAACAAACAGGCGCAAATGGTGATTACTTGTCAATCTAGCTAAACGATTAACCAAATAAAAGCACAAGACTAATCCAACTAATTCAAATGCTGAAATTTAAGGAGTATACACAAACATACACAAATTCATACACAAAATCAAGGCTAGGTAGGACCCCTAGAAGCCGCACCAATAGCCATCACGACCTCACAAATGTTGTCGTCAAAGTCTAGGTCCTCCAGGTCTATGAGAGGAGACGCATTACCATCCATCCCCAACAGCATGTCTAGGGTAGCTGTCTCGGGGATTCCTCCCACCTCCTCATCCTCAGCCTCAGCCTCAACTTCCCTCTCGACCCGATGCCTGGCCTCCCCTTGCGTAGAAGTCTCACCCCGAGGCCGAGTCAGCTGCTCCTTGAGGAAAGCGATCTCGTCAGCCCGAGATTGCAAGAGCCTCTACGACTCGGCATCTTTCACCTCGAGCTCGGTCACCCGAGTCTCTAGCTGTCCCACCATATCCGGGACATCCTACAAATACACTCGACACATTAGGATAACCTATAGAGGCAGCCTAGGAAAACCACCTCAACCATGTAAACTTACTGATCGAGGTCCCAAAGTGTCACGGGAGACCCTCGAGGCATAGGCACGGAAGCAGTTAACGGCCTGCCACAACTTCTGATGAAAACCCGACGAAACCTGAAAGTAGAAACCATAGAAGTTAGGAAAATCGAGCCTACACCCTTAAGAGCCCAAACAAAGACCAAGAAGTCAAAACTTACCCGGTAGACCCGATCACGCCACTCTATCCCGGCATCCATCTCCTCAGCAGAACACGGGGGGAGGGGCTCAGTAAAGGGTATCCCAGCTGCATCCACCCTGAGCAGAGTCATGGGAAAATTTGGGGGCTCGATTTCGTCAGCCAGATCGGCCAACTGAAAAGACAACAGATTGGTCGGTCAGAAAACAGTAAACAATAAACCGCAAAGCAAACCTTAGAGCCAAAATCAAAACCTTACCACGAGGCGGTTGATGCGCGCTGTCGTCGACACGCATGCAAACAATATTTTTAACTCCGACAAACCTAACTAATGTAGTAGTGGTAGGTCGGGATCGATCCACATGGAGATGGGTTAAGCGATATTGGTCAAGTCTAGAGTTTAATCGTTAATGAGATTGAGATGGGGGTTTTGGGTCGAGAGAGGTCGAACTAATGCTAATGAACTACGCTACTAAGGCTAGGGTCAATAGAAGGAAAGGTGTTGGGGAAGATTCGGGATTCGGAAATGGGATCTTAGAGTCTCGGGATCGAGTTTTAGTTATAACGTTGAAAAGGGAGAGTGCCACCTTTCGGTTTCTTCACCCAACCTACCTAAATCCGCTTTCGCGACGAAAGGGTAAGTCTCAAGTTAAGGTAATTTCTATCCCGAGTTTCCTCATATTGATAGAAACGAGTCAAGGTCGATCTAGCCGCGGTTCTAGGTCAACAAAGACACAAAAACCTTAAAATTGATAATCAACAAGTAAACAACCCACCAACATCCCTTGAATCAAATAATCCAAATCCTCCTCCCTAATTCCCTAACAAGAAAATCTACTCACTAGTCATGATAAATAACAATAAAACACTAACTAAAGAGAAATTAACTAAAGCATGTATAATAACTACACTAACAAATTATACTAAGGAGAGAAAAACATAAGCTAACTAATGGAGAAGAGGGAGAGGAAAGAATTTACCAACTATGGAGAAGACTAAGGTGGAAGATGAAGATTAATAATAAAGATTTAATCTTGGGAGAAATATACAAGAATTTGTCACTAATCCATGCATAAATCTTTAATCTTCAATACAAGAAATATGAATCTTCAAGAAATAAAACAAGAATTTTTGTCACATAAACCCTTGTAAAACCCTTGAATCTTCAACATAAAACACAATCTTCAACAAAGATGGATGCTTGACTACTAGTTATAGGAGAATTATACTAATACTAAGTAGATCTACTAATTGTTTTGATAAGTATAGTTTGTAGTGCTTATTTTGTTGTGTTTTGGTCCCATTTTCCTTGTGGAATCGCTCCTTGGGAGCGATTTATGGGTTTCTTGTGCTTCCTTTAGTTCGTTTCAGGTTCCCGAGACCGATTTGGAAGAGTTGGAGCGATTCCGACTCGATACATGCACATTTTGGAGCCAACGGAGTAGAGGAACGATGACTCGATGCCTTGGAATCGACCCCGAGACCTCGGGACCCAATCCCGAGCCTCCGAGACCCGATCCCGAGTCCCGAGAATCGACGAGAAACCCATGAGAGGCAAGGAGGGACCAAAGAGCTCTTAAGGGAGGCCTACAAAGACCCATCCCGTTCGGGATGGCCTCATCCCGTTCGGGATGAAGTGAACATGAAGTGTGGCTACTGTGAGACCATCCCGATCGGGAAGGTCCTTCCCGACCGGGAAGGATGGCCCATCCCGATTGGGACCAAGCCTTCCCGACCGGGAAGGGTCAGTTACAGCTCCGCCTTGTTTCTTTCTTCTCCTTTCCACTTGTAACCCTATATATGCTCATCCTCTTGTAATGTTATGATATATTCTTCACCTCTCCTTAAACCCTAGACTACTTTAGGTTTGATTAGATTAGATTAGTGTAGATTAGTCGGTAATTAGTAGTTAATCCTAATTTAGTCTTGTAATTTGGGAATTCTTGAAGAATCCAACCAAGATTGACAACCTTGGTTGATGAATTTGGGTTTTCTTCCATTTATGCAAGATTTCTTCCTTTATTCCTCTCTAGTGTGGTATAATCTCCTTTTCCTTCTCTTTAATCTTGTTTTATTAATCCAAGTTTGAATCTTTATTATTGTTTGTTCTTGTTCTTGTTAGTTTGATGGAGTTTGTTTATGAATGTTTTGTTTCTTTGATGATTCCTCTTGTTAGTGTTAATTCTAGATTAGATATGTTAGAGTAGTGTTCTTGCTAGGGTTAGTAGGGTGATTAGGGTGTTAATTGGGTGATTAATGGGTTGTTGGAGATGTTGGTGGAAGATTTGGGTTTCCTCTTGGTTTGATGCATATCACATGTTTGTTGAAATGCTTGATTGACAAGTAGTTGCAAATGCTTGTTTTTCTTGCGTTTCTCTTGTGGGTGATAGTTTGTTTGTGGGTTCGGTTCCCTCACTAAGTTGCGAGAGCCCGGTGAGGACGACCCCTAGGTCGGTCTAAGTAGCGAGAGCCCGGATGCGACCTAGGCCACCATAGCGCGCTAGAACCCCGTTTGTCATGTGTGTCGCCGAGATGGGTTATAGGATGAACCTCTAGGTCGGTCTAAGTTGCGAGAGCCCGGACTATACCTAGATTACCCTACTACCTCCTTCGCTCTAGTTATCCCTTGACCATTCCGTTACCCCTTTGACCCCGACCTAATCCTAGCCCGTTTTCCTTAGTTGTTTTCTCCGTCCCCTTAGCCATAGTCTAGCTTTCTTCCCTCCTTACCATCCTAGTTTAGCGTAGTCCGTTGACCGAGTCTCGTATTTGGGCGACCTTAGTCTAGGCTATACATTACCGTCCCCGTGGATTCGACCCGACTTGCCCTATCTACCGTAGGAATAGCCGGTTATTTTATTGACGGTTGTGATTCCACGACAAATCCCTCCCATCATGTTTGTAGAGAATTTTCTAGAGAGCTTACTACAATCTACTACTACTATTACTAAGAAGATTTTCTACCCTACTCCTACTCCTAAGAGGCTCACTTAAGGGGTTGCACAAACTTCAAGGCCCAAATCCAATTTCTCTTCATTTAGCTAGACCATCACCCTTTGCATCTTCATGGGGCGAAATTTCGCCCAGCGGCTTGACATAATAATCCCACCGGGTGAAATTTCACCCGGTGAGATTTTCTTCGGTTTTTGCGTTTTCGGCCCGGTTTCTCCATTGGGCGAAATTTCACCCGGTGGGCGAAATTTCGCCCGGTCGGGAGTGCCGTGAAAATCTTCGGGGGTGGAAAAATGTCGTCGGGCGAAATTTCACCCGGTGGTCTTCTGGCTCTTTTCCGGTCTATTTCTTTGTCGATCAATTGGATTACTTGAACTTTCAGTTGTGTGCTTTGCTCTTGGACCGTATATCTTTCTTGCTCGTAGAAGCTCAAACACGTTTTCGGTCGAAAATCCTATCAAAATAGACAGAAAACTACCAAAAGCACGTAAAATGCAAAAGAGAGACACTAATGCGAGAATTACGCAAAATATGGCGATGATCGCACTCAAGTCTCGCAAAACGGAGGAAAAACGGGTCTAAATGGGAGGAAAAATGGTCCAAATTTGGCACACAACAGCGGTACCAAGCCAGCCGTCGGGTAACGTGAGATAAGTAGGAGGCACCAGGCACCAAGAGTGTATCGCCTCCTTCTCCATCCCTATCCTCTAGGATCTTTGCGGCGGTCGGTGGTCTGAACATGGTCCGGGGAGGATCAACCGGCACCCTGAAGTCGTCATACATGCACTGACGCACCAACCGCTCGCCTAGGTACAAAACTGGACGAATCAACGCAGGAAGAAGCATCCTCCTATAACTCCGCGGCCTCAGCTCCGCAACCATGTACCCCAGCACGCCCTCGTAATTAGCCCAAGGGCGGGCCACAAACAACACAAGCAAAACCAGCTTCCTAATAAAATCCCAATGCCTAGTTTGTTAACCAGCGCATTCTCCACCGAGTAATGGCTGGTTGTCCTCTTAGGCTGAGCCAGCCTCCACTCGATTCCCGCTGGGAATCTCTTCGGGTGTACCTTCACCATCTTAGGTGCCAAACGTGGGAAGTAGGAATAGATCCAAGCCTGCAAAAGCCCAAAGCGACCTTAGCAATCCAAGCCAAAAACTAAGTAGAACTCAAAACACAAGAGCGAGAAAAGTAACTAACCTCCAGTATAAGGCCCGGACCCACAATGGGCACAGCTGAACCCGACCCTATCACCAGCGGCCTCACCATAACTTGCAAGCAGCAAGTCATCTCCGCAAAAGCCGCGGATAGCGCCCCAGCTGAGTCAGCTCAGCTAGGAAAGGCAAAATCCTAGTACTAAACCTCTCGCCCTTGTCCGAGAAGTGGGTCGACCCTAGGAAGTACCACAACCACAACCGGGCATCCTGCTCTGGCGTGTTGGGTTCCCGACCCTCTAGCACCGCCACTCGCTCGAAGTGGTCGGTGATATACGAACACACTATAGCGTGAGGCGTATTATATGCCTCACGCGGCAAACAATCCCCGATGAGGCCCCGCACCTCATCACTATCTAGACTAGGACCCTCAGTAGCCCACCTAATTCTAACCGGACCTCAAGGCATACCGCTAATCATCCCGAAGTCCTCTGGGGTCATCCCGACCTCCCCAAAAGACATATGGAAGGTCGAGGTAGTGTCGTGGAAGCGATCTATCATCGCCCGGATCACCATAAGGTTGCATTTAGTCTGGCAACCAACCAACCTAACCCATTGCCCAACCACGGGACCCAGGGCGGTCCTCTCGATAATCTCCTTTACCGTGGGGGTCAACATCTGATGATAAACGTCAAGGCACGTAGTAAAGCCCGAGAAAGTCTTCATCGGACCTGGGGGCTGCAAACCGAAACAATACTAGGATGAACAAAACAAAGCTAGCCGAACCCAAGCAAAAATAGTAACAATAGCAAAATTCGAGTCATAACCAAATAAGCACGAACAGGACACTCACCAAGCCTTGCACAATATGACTAGAAATGTGACGGTCAAAGTGAAACATCAGCTGGTGACCATCCCAGTCCCGAGCCCGCTCGGGGTCCTCATAAACCACTTCCTCATTCTCCGGTACTGGAACCGGAACATGAGCCCTCCTAGCGCCTGTCACCGGCAGCTTGCGTTTCTTCACTCTACCGAACTCAGCTTCATTAATAGTCTCAGGGTCGCGCCGCTGAGACGATATACTCCTGTATCTCCTACGGATCCCTCGGGGAGTCTGTGAACTCGCCCCGGCCACCTCCGCACTAGAACTAGCACCAACCGAGGAGGTTCCCTCGGGACGCTCGGTATTACCTCTAGCTGCGAAACCCAAAACAAAAAGAAACACAACAAAACATAACCCTAGTCAGGCTAAATCAGCTTAAACAGGTCAAAATAAGGTCAAAATTTTGGATAGGGATATCAAGATTGCGAAAGGGCTGCAAGCACACATTTTCGATCCCGATTACAATGGAAGTGGTTTTGGGAAAATCCGACATCGTTACGACACCTTTTGGTCCGTCTTAAGACACACAAAATCTCACGGAGGGTCCTATAGGTCATCCTAGCCCTAGAGATCGACAATAGAGCTACCCATATCCCCATGAACACTATTTGAGCAAAATTATGCAATACAAACACGAGAATAACCGGGAAATGATGCTCAACCCTAGCTTTCCAAACACATTTACATAAGAAGTCATTGTCGCACCTCGAACATCCAAATCAAGCTTACAACTACCTCAACAAGCTCTAATCGACCTTAATTTAACAATAAAATCAAGCACAAGCATCGAAACTTAACAAATAAAAAACACCCAAATCGATTTTGTAGGGTTTTCAACAAACTAACTCATAATCAATTCAATCAAGTAAAACCGACAAAAAACAAGTAAAGAACACTAACCCGGAGTCGACATTGTCGTGAAAAGTGGAATCGAAACAAAAATCGGCAAGAAAAATCGAAGGAGTCAAGTTTTGGGAGAAGAAGACGACGCGTCTGATTTGTGAGAAATAAAACGATCGCCCCAAATCTTCGTTTACTTAAGCAGACCCGGATCACAAAAATCCGACTGCCCCAGTTCACGCGCTCGGGTCCTGATGCGCTGGGGACTGGGCGCCTGAATATTGGAATGCTGAGGGACGCGCGCCTAAGATGCCTGGTCCAGACTGAAACAAAACAAAACAAGACAAGCAAAATCAAGGATTAATACACACACCCTTTAAAACAAACAAAGCAACAATAAACCGAGTAATTACTAATCGACGCCGGTAATACATTCTCAATAATGAAACAAACAATAGAACCGCATTTAACCTAAGCGCTGCACTCGAACGCATAACAAAACAATTTTGAACCAAATTAAACCATGCAAACTCTAAACCAACTCAAATACGTAACAAACCAAGACAAAGCCAAACAAACGCAACTCAAGGACAATACACATGCACCTACTATGATAAGCAAAACAACAATAATGGGACAACTACTGATTAGCATCAATAATACATTCTCGACTAATGAAACAAGCATTTAACGCCGTAGCCGGACGCGTAACAAAAGACAACCAAGATCAACATAAGAAAACTCTGAGCCAGCTCAAACCCAAGATCAAAACAAAAGCAAGAACAAACTCGAACAAAATAAGACAAGCCTGCAAAACAAAATTAACGAAGACAAACTCACAACACCAGCATTTTACTAAAACAAATAAGCAAACAACAATTTTAAATTCGAGCGGATACTGACACGCTCGAAGGAGTCTTATATCTCCACATCAATTTTTCGAGCGAATACTGACACGCTCGAAGGAGTCTTATACCTCCGCAGCAATTTTAAATTCCAGCGGATACTGACACGCTCAAAGGAGTCTTATACCTCCACAACAATTTTTAAAAGTCGAGCGGATACTGACACGCTCAAGGGAATCTTTTACAGCAACGACAATTTTGTCCTAGGGGTCAGAGGCATCCCGAAAGACAGCTACTCGAGTGGAGACTAACGCCCTCTAGGAGTTTTGCCCAAGGGATCTTAGTGATCCTGAAGGCACAACAACAACAATTCGCCCGAGGGTCAGAGTTATCCCGAAGGCACAACAATTTTGTCCTCGGGGTCAGAGGCATCCCGAAAGACAGCTACTCGAGTGGAGACTAACGCCCTCGAGGAGTTTTGCCCGAGAGATTTTAGTGATCCCGGAGGCACAGCAACAACAATCTTGTCCTATGCGTCAGAGGCATCCCGAAAGACAGCTATTCAAGTGGAGACTAACGCCCTCGGATAGTTTTATATCACTTTATTTTGCCCGAGGGTCAGAGATATCCCGGAGGCACAGCAACTTTGCCCGAGGGTTAGAGTTATCCCGGAGGCACAACACTTTTCGTCCTAGGGGTCATAAGCATCCCAAGGACGACCGCTCGAGTGGAGACCAACGCCCTCGAACGTTCTGTATCATCAAGGGTTCATAAGCATGCCAAATGAAAGCAAATACATTTACACCTAACACATAAAAGTGCTTAAAATTAAACAAAACCTTAAATAAATCGAAGAAGACAAAGCGCGCGCGCAAAGAATCAAGAACGAGACAACAAGTAACGGCCCGGGCCTAAGCAAGCAACCACAAGCGAAGACATCAGGTATGACTCCTAAACCTTGGCTGGCGAGCCCCAACGCGCAGTCTAACGGACTTAAAACGACCCCGCCGGACAGCCACCAGGTTGTAATCTTCGATTGACCTGGGCGGCTATACTTTGACTTTCGCCTTGTCCAAGCCTCAGTCAAAGTGGGGGCTTCTGTAGACACCCAGATTTCGACCTGGTGGCTGCAGAAGTGCCCAACAAACACCCGATGACTATAGGACTGCAACGCGATGCGGGTTACTGTCTATAGAACGGATCAAATAAATTATTCGAGCAAAGTAAACTAACATGATGGGAGCCTTGGTCGCGTCGTTACGATCGCATAGACACAAATTAGAGTCAATTTCGACACCGGGACCCCGAGTCGCACTCGAAACTTGAACCGAGTCAACACCGCGCTAAGCGAACCTCGGGATAAATACCCGAGGCCCACTAAACCCACGGCGCTAGGGTAAACACCGGAAGACTTAGGCCCTAAGTTATGAATCATACACCCGTCTCTCGGTTTTGGAGAGTATCAAAATCGTATCTTCAAAACTCTAACCGCCCCGCCTCACGCGCCTAAGAATGCTCACGCCTGAGCCCAGGCGCCTGAGACCTGGTGCGCCCCAGCTCACGCGCCTATATGGGCGACAAGGGCCAAAAACAACTATAAATACCCCCCTTCATGACCTCATTTAGACACAACTCAACTCTCTCTTCTCTCTCTAAACTCTCGCTAAGGGCTCGCACTCCGACACCCGAGGCAAACGATCCACTCGATCGTAATTCCGATATTAAAATAAAAGTGAAATCGACGCTACTCCTCACCTTCGAGCACTCCATTCGATATCGAGGTGCCTGTGATCGACTAGCTCAAAACTAGTACCCGGGTTCTGCCGGATTAGCCGCAGAACTAGTCCTTAGCAACGAAATTTTGCCGGAGTAGCCGCAGGAAGGTCAAACGGTAACGGAGCTCTGCCGGAGTCACTGGTCAAGCTGGAGGATCCGCCTGTTGATAGAGTCGTCACTAGGTTGTCATCTAAACAAAAATTTCCATATTTGCACTTTCTATTATTATGTAGTACGACAACACTAGATATGGGCACTAGGCCCACATATACATCTACTAAAATACGTAACGTCCCAACTTCAACCGCAGACACTAAAACACACTAAATAGAACCGAGTAATTCCGAGATCCGTTCCCGAAACTATCTATGCATCGAGTCCCGCTTAGTGTATACTCTGAGGGTGCAACTCCTCACAATGTGATTTACTTACATTCACATTTACAGTTTTTCGTATGGTTTATTGCTTTTATGACCATATAATCGCATGCTAAATCACCTAACACGGAATTCAAAACGTAAAGCAACTAAAAATGAACAAAGCGATGGTCGGGTTCCGTATTAGTCCCGGTGCTCACCTCATTTGGTTTGACGCATCCCTATTAATACTGAACCGACGCATCTTAAGCAGAATACCAGGTAAGGTATACCACGAGAACGACTAATATCCGTATTATCACGTTAAAACTGGTTTGCTAATACGTATAATATTAGTATTCTCTACTCTCCTACGTGCATCTTTTCATGGCCTGCTTGTCACGTGAAATCGCATGCAAAGAATGTAAACACAACTACTTCGACGACAAAACTTACTTGTCCTTAAACACCCGACATAGCAAAAGATATAGGGTTAAAACAATGGATGTTACAGTACTTCCACCACAACAAAAGAACTAGGATATCAGCCCACCGATTGATTAGTAGATGTCGCTATAGTGCGGGCGGGATTGGGCGTTGACATCTATCGGATGTTGGCTTCCCAATACGTACCCTCACCCCTTACTCAGAATCAACGGTTTCCGGATGTCCGAAACCATTGGCAACGAGAGTCATTCCAGGCATGGAGTACTTAAGGGTACAAGTCATTATCTTTAGGTCCCGCGCCACTCAACTTTGAGCCGGCAAGGGATCAAAGTTGACTTGAACGGTTTCTGAGTCCCCATATTTTGACTCGGTGGCGACTCCACAAATCACGACAACTTCAGTTCACCAAAAAGGTCGCCTTACCAAACAAAACGGCCTTTAAACATTTACAACCACGACTCGATCGATTCCCAAACGAAAACACGGGTGACCCACACACGTCTAGTACAAGTCCGGATCGTCATCCAAATTGAGGTCTGACACTTCGCCCCGTATGCGAGATCGGATCGGCCCCCCGGCAGGGAGGGGGCCGCGTGGGTGGCCACCGCCAAACGTTGAAAACCGGGCCTGTCCCGCGCGGGCGCGCGCGGGGCGTCGGGCGGTGCGGAGGGACGTTTACAGTATGTCGGGCGCGCGCTTTCCCTTCCAACCCACAAAAAAGGGGAAAAACTTGGACTAATCAAACAATTTCAAACATGGTCACCTAAGTGAACGGGACTCTGCAACCAAGGCCTTTTCCCTTCGTGGGTGGTGAAAATGCAAATCCCACAGTAAATTCCTAGTAGACTAGGTGGACTCAAGGTAAAGGACCAACGAAACTATTTATTTAAAGTCATTCTACTAGACTAAAACCCAAGAATCGATTCATATCACTAGGAAGGGAAAGTAAACACTTGCGCACTAGCCTCAAAACCGGGTTTTCGAAAACCTTTTCTACACTAGACTTGCAAGTTATACAAGACAAAACAAAGACGAAAGAAAATGAGACAAACAAAACAAAACAAAACAAACACACACAGAAATAAACAAACACCACCCCGAAACTTCCAATCAAGCAACCACATCAATCCACAAACTCCAAAAAGCTCCACCCGAGCACACACCATCACAAAACATCCTCCAAACTCCACAAAAAGGAAAAAGGAGAAAGAGATAGAATGATAATACCGGATGTCAAGAGCTTTCCAAGATTCACGGCGATCATGCAACCTGCAAGGAAATGGGGAGACAAAACACACAACACAACAAATATACGACACAAAGACGCAAAAGGAAAAGACACAAAAGAAAATCTTTTTGGTTTTTTATGAAAATTTTCAAATTTATAGGATTTTTTTTTTTAAAAATTACGAAAATAAAACTAATCTAGACTAAGATATCGCTCCCCCACACTTAAACCGAGCAATGTCCTCATGCTCGATCGGTAGTGTGTGGAAGACACTAAAAAGGAGAGAAAAAGGGAAAATAAAGCTAAAAAAAATCAAAAATCAAAGTGAAGAAAGGGTAGAATGTGTCAGGCCGGGGTGTAATCAAGTCACCAAGGGCCGAGACGAGAAAAGATATGGACGGGGGAAGAAATAAAAAGAAGAAAATAAAAGGAAAGTCGGGACAAGTCATCGAGATTTGGGATCGAGGTAGCACCACGCTTAGGTCCCATACGCGAACGCGTATTAAAATCTCCGTCCTCCGTTTAATACACAATATAATGTGTATTTAATCGAAGTTCGTCCATTTACTCAACTTACGGTCTAGTTTATATTTACTATATACGGGTCCGTTTATAGTTAGTATTTGCCATTTTTAATTCGATCATTCTATTTTATTGTTCGTTATTTTTGTTTTGGCCGGGTTGTATTTCCGCCCGTGTATATTGTATTTATTTACGAGTTTTGTTTATTTTCAATGTTTATCGTTTTATAAATGAACCTCGCATGCTAAATAATTCGACTCTAATTTTGATGCATTAAAATGACGTAGTTCACATATATTTCGCATGTTTAGCCGAAAACCCTGTTTGCATATCATTTAATCAATTTACTAGCGCACGTACACGAACACGAACGATGTCTTAATAGAGGCCGCTAAGTGCGGGCGGGGTTGGGTGTCCTTAGTGGGCTTCCCAACACGTACCCTCACCCCTTACTCAGAACCTCTGTTTCCGGATGTCCGAAATCGTTGGCACACGAGAGTCATTCAATACACGATAACCGGTAGTGACGGTATCGGTATCGCAATGCAAAGGGACGAGCCCCGTAACTCTGAAATCGAAATGGGCCGTACTTTGTGTACGGTCCACAACTATATAGAGTGGGTTCGAATGGGCCCGAACATCCACAAAGTTCGGTGGCGACTCCAACTTCGACTTAAATTTCAACCCGAGATCAATCTTACCACGAGATTCATTCACCTCCCCAAACCCGCGCGTGGCCGCATCGGGGTGGACCTACGTCATGTCCACAGAACCTAAGCTAGGTAGCTAGGGTAAGTCGGGTCGAAATCCTCAGGCACGGGGAGTCGGACTAAGGTGAGCTACGATTCTAGACTAGGTCCAAGGGAACTAAACTAGGGTGATGGCTAAGGTCGACTAATGACTAAGCTAAGGTCTAAAACATGAAGTAAAAGGAGAAAAAACAAGCAACTAAGGACAATGGAAAGCAAGCTAGATCAATAAGAGGGAAACTAGGGCTAGGTCGGGTTCATGGATGCCAAGGAGATCAAAAGAAGGAAACGGGGTTGCTAGCATGGTTTCGTAGCCTAGGTTACGATCGGGCTCTTGCTACTTAAACGGCCTAGGGGTCTCCTCACCACGCTCTCGCTCCTAGTAGAGGAACAAAACCTATCAACCAAACAAGAACATGCAAGAAAAAAGGCAAGAAAAACAAGGAATGATCATCTCAAGTCTCACAAACATTTCATCAAACATGCAGAGTGCAAGGCAAATAGGAAACAACAAAAACAACAACTAGAACCACCCATTTCACCCTAATCATTCCTAATCACACCCAATCTCCCTACTAACCCTAGGGGAAGACTACTCACTCATATTCAAGATGACAACCACAACACACATCACAAAACAAGCATAACAATGGTGGTTCATGATATGAGATTGAGTATTATCAAACAAGAACATAAACAAGAGAAAACTAAAGTAAAGAAGAATAAAGAGAAGAGAAATTATACCAAACACAAATGAAAGGCAAAAGATTGAATCTTGTATAAAATCAACCCAAGAAGTATCCTCAATGTTGTCTATAGAGAAGAATTCTTCAATAGATCTTCAATTACACAAGAACTAACTAGGATTAAACTAAGATTAAGGAGTAATTAAGGAGAGATTAAACTAATCTAACCTAAAGTAGTCTAGGGTTTAAATAAGATGTTCTAACAATACAAGAGGGGGGGGGGGGGGTATATATAGGGTTCTATAATCTGTAGCCTTCAAATATGATCCCATAGGTCCCTACTTGCTCTTCCTAGGCTTCTCATCGACTCTCGGTGCTCGGGAATGGGCTCCAAGGGACTTGGGATCGAGTCTAAGCCACCGAGTCATCATCGCTTCTCCTCGTTGGCTCCAAATGCGGCGGAAATGAGTCGGAATCGTTCCATTTCTCCAAGATAGGCCTTAGGAACCTAAAAAAAGCTAGAAGAAGCGTAAGTAGCCTCGAAACCGCTCCAAAGAGCGATTCCACAAGAGAAACCGGGACAAAACACAAGAAATAAGCACTACATAACACACTTATCACCTGCAAAAACCCAAAAACATCATTAGCAAAACCAAACTGAACTAGGTGAAACCTCAAAACCGAATACGGGGGCAATAACTAACCTCCAACACAAGACCAGGACCACCGATGAGTAAAGCCGAGCCTGAGTCCACCTTCAGTGGCTCACCATGACTTGTAAGCAAAAAGTCATTTTCGCAAAAGCCGCGGTCACCCAAGCAAAAGGACCCAGCTGATCTAAATCAGCCAGGAAAGGCAAAATCTTTGTACTAAACCTTTCGCCCTTATCCGAGAAGTGGGTCGATCCTAGGAAGTACCACAACCACAGACGGGCATCCTGCACCGGCGTGTTGAGCACTCGACCCTCTAGCACCTCCACCCTCTCCAAGTGGTCGGTAATGTACGAGCTCACCAGAGCATGGGGCGCACTATAAGCCTCATGCTCTAAACAGTCCCCGATACAACCCTTGACCTCTTCACTATCTAATCTAGGACCCTCGAGAACCCACCTAATCATCTCAGGACCCGCGCCTGACTGTTCAGCCGAAAGCAAAGACGAAAACAACTTGGACATGGTACCCAATAGCCATAAGACGCACCCTCCTATATTAAACAAAATAAGCAGGAATGGAACAGATTACTACCCCTAACCGATAAAGCAAACCTCATCAAAACCTCCCCTAATCAAAATCAACCCCTAGAAGAAAAATATGAAAACCCCTAGCTAATAAGACCACTCGTACCGAAGCACATGACAATCTAAGCATGATATCTGAACAAAACAAACTCAATCGAATCCCAAAGCATTCTGAAGCTAAATTTTAAACCCGTGAGTCTAACAAACCCCAAGGCATTCAGAACTCAATTTCAATTCGATTTTGAATGAGTCCCTAGTAGCACTCACTTCATATCAATGGGCCCCTGGTAGCGCTCAATTTCAGTTAAATTTTGAATGAGTCCCTAGTAGCACTCAATTCAATTCAATGAGCCCCTTTTAGTGCTCAAAACCAATCTAAATGAGCCCATTGTTTCGCTCAAAACCAACTTAAATGAGTCCCTAGTAGCACTCGATTCAATTCAATTTTAAATGAGTCCTTGGTAGCACTAAATTTAATTCAAAACCAATTTTAAACGAGTTCCTAGTAGCACTCAGTTTAATTCAAAGAGTCCTTGGTAGCACTCGATTCAGTTCAATTTTAAATGAGTCCCTGGTAGCACTCAATTTAATCCAATTCAATTTTAAACGAGTCCCTAGTAGCACTTAGTTCAGTTCAACGAGCCCGTGAAGCGCTCAAAATCTGATTTTGGATGAGTCCCTGGTAGCACTCAATCCAATTTCAATTGAAGTCAATTTAATTCAATGAGCCTCTAGTAGCGCTCAATTCAATTCAATTTTAAATGAGTCCCTGATAGCACTCAGAACAATCAAATCAACCCGAAACGAGTCTCTAAGCATTCAAACCACACACCCCAGAGGAATACCCGAATCTAAAGGCAATATAAAATCAACAGAACCATCCGCCAAGGATATTAAACCAAGGCTAAGACACCAATGAAAGACTTAAGCAAAAGACCCATGTCAGAAAACGAAATCACTAAAACAGCAAACCCAAAACAAGTTAGCAAGCCCAGACCCGAGCTCCAACAAGTGACCGCAGGCGAGGATGTCAGGTATGATTTCTAAGCCTTGGCTGAAGAGCCTCAAGTACGTAGTCCAACAGACTCAAAACAACCAGACCGGACAGCCACCAGGTCGTAATCCTCGATTGACCTAGGCGGGTATACTTTGACTTTCGCCTTGTCCAAGCCTCAGTCAAAGTGGGGGTTTCTTTAGACACCCATATTTGGACCTGGCGGCTGTAGGGGTTGCCCGACAAATACCCGATGACGATCGGACTGCAACACGACGCGAGATTACGATGTGTTAGATAAATTTTTTATAGAACAGATCAAATAATTACTCGGAAAAATTAATTTAACATCAAGACAGTCTTAGTCGTGTCATTACAATCGCGTCGACACCAATTAGAGTCAATTCCGACATCGGGACCCCGAATCGGCCCCGAAATATACAAAGTCAAACCCGAGTCAACGCGTCGGGCCGAGCAAACCTCGGGACGCGTACCCAAAGCCCACGCGACGCTCGACGCGCTAGGGTTAACGGGGATGCTTAATCTCTAAGTTATGCAAATATGCGCATCTTCTCCGTTTTGGAAAGTTTTGAAATCGGATCTTTAAAACTTCAATCGCTTGAGCTCAGGTGCCTGAGAACTGAACAGCCTCACACCACGCTCTCGAGTTCTGAGCAGCTAGACACCAGGCGTCCGATCGGGCGATTTGAACTACGCGAGCAACTATAAATACCCCCCTCACCTCATTCATTGGACACACAATTCTTCTTCTCTTCTCCCTTTTACTCTTTACGAGTTTCTTCTAGCTTGGGCTCGCACTCTGATGCCCAAAGCAAACGATCCACTCGATCATAGTCCCGATAAGCGAATCGACGCTACTCCTCACCTTTGAGCACTCCACTCGATCCCGAGGTGCCTGTGTTCGACTAGCTACTCCGAGTCTAGCAACGGAACTCTGCCGGATTAGCCGCAGAACCAGTAACTGATGGTAACAGAACTCTGCCGGAATCACTACAAGACAAGGTAGGAGGATCCACCCTAAAGTCGAACCGTCACTAGGTTGTTATCTAAAGAAAACTTTACATTCCTGTACTTTTTATTATGCACTATGATAATGTCGAACGTGGACACTATGTCCATAACACGTACTAAAGCATGAAACGTCCCAACTTCAACCATAAACACTAAAACACCCTAAATAGACCCGAGTAGTTCCGAGATCCTTTCTCAACTATCTATGCATCATGTCCGGTTTAGCGTATACTCCGAGGGTGCAACTCCTCACTACGTGATTTACTTACATTTCGTATTTACCGCTTTTGTATGATTTATTGCTTTTATGACCTTATAATCGCATGCTAAATCACCTAACACGGAATTCAAAATGTAAAACTGAACAAAGCGATGGTCAAGTTCCGTATTAGTCCCGATGCTCACCATACACGATTCGACGCATCCCTATTAATGCCGAGCCGACGCATCTTAAGCAGAATACTAGGTAAGGACGTAAGGTATACAACCAGAACGACTAATATTCGTATTATCACGTTAAAACTGACTTGCTAATACGTATAATACTTAGTACTCTCTACTCTCCTATGTGTATCTTTTCACGGCCTGCTTGTCACGTGAAATCGCTTGCAAAGAATGTAAACACACCTACTTTGACGACAAAGCTTACTTGTCCTTAACAACCGACATAACAAAGATATAGGGTTAAAACAATGGATGTTACAGTACTTCCGCTACAACAAAGGAACAAAGTTATCAGCCCACCGATTGATTAGTCGAGGCCACTACGTGCAGGCAGGATTGGGTGTCGATGTCAAGCGAACATCGGCTTCCTAGTACGTACCCTCACCCCTTACTCAGAATCGACGGTTTCCGGATGTCCGAAGCCATTGGCAATGAGAGTCATTCTAGGCATGGAGTGCTTAAGGGAACAAGTCTTTATCTTTAGGTCCCTTGCCACTCAACTTTGAGCTGGCCAAGGATCAAAGTTCACTTGAACGGTTTCTGAGTCCCCACTATTGACTCGGTGGCGACTCCACAAATCGGCAACAAATTCGGTTCACTAAAAAGTTCGCTTTACCAAACATATCAGCCTTTAAACATTTACAACCTCGACTCGATCGATTCCAACGGAAACACGGGTGCGGGCACCCGTCTAGTACAAGTCAAAATCATCATCCAAATCGAGTTCCGAAACATTGCCCCAAATGCGAGATCGGACCGGTCCCCAACCGAGAGGGGGTAGCGTGGGTGGCCGCCGCGATGAAACCGGGTCAGTTCCGCGCGGGCGTTGTGAACGGACGTCTACACAAGCTGCTTTTATTGATTACTTCTCTAGTATTCTTGGGCAGTGTCAAACAGTAGCTAAAGTCCATAAGGCTACTGTTAGGACATGTAAAATTCTGACTCATGCACAACGCAAGTATCTGACTATGCCTGTTACCTCAGCAAATATTAGGAGAGCCATGTTCAACATTCATGGTAAAAAATCTCCGGGTCCGGATGGATTTACTAGTCAGTTTCTTAAGGATACTTGGGGAATTATTGGTGGCACAGTTTGCAATGCTATCAAAGATGTCTTTAATATTGGCAAGCTATTGAAACAAGTTAGTAATATTATGCTCACTCTTATTCCAAAAGTTTAGAATCCAACCCATGTGAGCCAGTTTTGACCTATCGCCTGTTGTAATACCATTTATAAATGTGTATCGAAAGTCCTTTGTGATAGACTTAGCCACATTTTACCTGAGATTATCAGTCCCTCGCAAAGTGCATTCATTAAGGGTCGTGATATTGCAGAGAATATACATATATGTTAATACCTAATCTGACTCTATAACAGGAAGACCTGTTCTCCAAGGCTATTACTTAAAATAGACCTGCAAAAGGCATATGATAGCATTGAGTGGAGTTTTTTTAGAGGGTATGCTACATGCTATGCAATTCCCTCCTTTCACTAATATAATTATGGAATGTCTTTCCTCTCCAAGCTATTCTATATCTTTGAATGGAGACACTTTTGGGTTCTTTAAGGCTAATGGAGGCCTCCGACAAGGTGATCCTTTATCCCCCCTTCTTTTCACAATTTGTATGGAGTATTTGAGTAGAATACTCAATGTAGTCCAGAATTGCGAGGATTATAGATTCCATCCCCACTGTAAAAGAATCAAGCTTAGCCATTTTTTTTTGGTGAAATGTGAGTTGTATTCATAAAAAAAGGGCTTTACAAATCATATTGTATCCCTACATAGAGATAAAAAAGGACTATATCGATTACAGAAAGGGTAATCAAAGAATTTACGAATTAGCAGTTATAACCAATCCTCCGAAGATACTCGTTATCGTCAGAGGTTATATTCTCCAAGTCCTTTGCCTCGATTCTGATTCGAACATGGTTGATAATTTTCCAAGTAACAGCTTCAGGTCGTGTCATATACCCTTCCAGGCGAGCGACATTCCTTTGGAACCAGGTATGATAATAGCAGGCGCATAGGATAGTCGCGTGCAGCTTCGCATAAACTGATTTCAGGTTCAGTGTCATAATGTGTTGCTTGTCTGGTCTATAGCCTGGAATATCACGAATGCAATCCAGAATTCTGATCTGCTGCAGGCGAAGAAGAGATGATTTACCGTGTCTTCATGCTGATAACATAGACAACAAACTTCATCCTCCACGTACCCATGTCCGAATAATTTAGACTTCGTATTTATACCATCATTCATGATCAACCAGGTTATGTGTGAATGTTTGGAAGTATTCCAATCACTCCACACAAATTGGCCCTAGGGAGGGAATTTGGAGTTGGATTAAGCCAGTCATAGCCCTCTTTGATAGTATATCCGTGAGGATTTCCAATCCGTTGATCATCCTCATAAGCACTCTTCATTTTTTCCTTGACTTTGCAGACTGTTCTCCACAACCAAGAAACATCCGCTGGTGGCTGATAATCAGTCCAGTTTCACCCTTTAATATATATAGCATCAACCCATTTTATCCACAAGCTATCTCGTTTTGTATAAATCCAATCTACGAGCTTAGCAACAGCCGCTATATTCCAACTAGGTGCTCTCTTTATGCATAGTCCACCATTTTCCTTAGGTAAAGTGACCGTGTCCCATGACACCAGTGGAACTAGTCTATAATCTGCACTCCCGTCCCAAAAAAAATTCCTGCAAATTCCTTCAATTCTCTTGATAGCATGTTTAGGAATAACAAAAATTGAAGCCCAATAATTGTATAGAGTATTAAGTACCGAGTTAACAAGAGTAGCTCTACCCGCATAGGATAGTTTCTTGGCCCCAATAATTCTAACTCTACTGATCACCTTTTCAATCAGAATATTGCATTCAGACTTGCTGATTTTTCCCGTCTGAATCGGTACACCAAGATATTTGAAGGGAATTTGTCCTTCTTTGATCCCTGAAACCTGCTGCACATTAGATTTGACTATGTCCTTTACTCCATTATAGTAAGCTACGGATTTCTCCTTACTCATGCTAAGCACCGAGGTACTAGAGAAGGTCGAGAAGGCTCGTAATAGTACCATGATACACTTCATATCCCCTTTACAAAACATGAGCGAATCATTTGCAAAGAATAGATTAGTGAGCTTGATGTTCTTGCATAGCGGATGATACGAGAAAGGCCATTTTTGTGTGGCATACTTCAATACTCTGGACAAATATTCCATAGCAAGGGTGAACAAAAGGGGCGAAATGGGATCCCCTTGATGCAAGCCCCTTTTCCCTTGAAAATACCCGAAAGAATTTCCATTTATATCAAGCGAATATAAAGTAGTGGTTATGTAACACCCTGTTATTTTTCGAATCAATTTTAAGTCATTACTTTTCAATTTTATTTAAATCGGGTTTAAAGTTGAAAAAATATTTTCAACGTCGTTATATAATTTAAAGTATTTTGGACCTTTTTATAATAAATCGGTCTTTGACTATTTTAAAAATGAAACGTTATTTATTAACCGACTTGATTTCGGGTTTGAGATTGAATCAAATACAAAAAAAAAACTTAATTCTTTTTAAAAACCTACGTATACCCCCACCCCATCCCTTAATTCATTCATTCATTAATTCATTCAATGGAATTTTTTTCATCTCTTGCCGCATGACTACTACTCCACTCTCCTCCTGCTTTCTTTTTAACCATTCGATCTCCATGGTAAAATCGGGTCTTGATCCTTCTTTTACACCAACACATTTTTACGTCCTTCATCAAAGTGTAAGTACCAATTTTTATTAAATATCTTTTGTTCACTCTTTTTCTTTTTATATATAAACCAAGTTTTGTGAGTAGACCTTATGAGTTACTAAATCTGATTTAAACTTATGGGTATTAAATAAATATTACTTGGGAGGGGTTCTATTGTCTTTAATTATCGATTTGTGACGGAAAGAGGGGTTGAAATTATTGATATTTTGGTTTGAACGTCGGGTTTGTTAAATTGTCGTGTGGGACAAGAATATTATATGTTACTCCGTTGGTGAAGGGTAAGATGCATATATTTGGGGTGTGAGTTTGGCATGTAGCAATTTATCTACGAGATGAGTGGTGGGAGTTTAGCTCCTTTGCATTCCAGGGAGAATTTAATCGTTGTTGTTCAAGAAATCGCACGTATACAGCATGCTAGGTATTGATTGTGACTCTATTCATGTGTAACCTTTGGTCGTGGGTATTTAAAGGGTAATTGGAATGGTTAGTGTTTTGTGTTCCGAATTAAGTTATTAAGACGAGAGCATCTTGAGGCAAGTCCTATTACGGTAGAGTTGTACATTGAGTTAATACCATTTTGATATTAGTTAGTTGGAGGATCAAGTTATTGAATCATTTATATTCATTGTAGTTTGCGGGTTCGAGGAGAGAATTCTTGGATTAATATTAGCTGAATTTTGATCGTCTCGAGAGGTAAGGACGTTTACCTTTTCCACCTTTAAGTAAAGAGCATGTTCGATTTAAATTATATTTTTAAAGCGGTTTTGTAAACTATTTTGTCAATGGTGAATTTTTATGATACTCGTAATATTTTGGATATTGAACTTGTGACACGAGTCACACATTGGTATTGTTTTGGTAAAATTTTTGGAGGTTATAACAGACTCTGGGAGCTCTGTTGGTCCAGTTGGTTTAAGGTGCGTTTACGACGTTCCTGGGACTTCGTCCCGAAACTGAACTCTTGGCCCGAGTTATATTTAAGTGGGGTATCCGGCCCCCACTTTCTTGGTAGTTAGACTTTCTCCTTTGGCAGCTTCATCCTACTGACTGTCCAAATGCGAGAGGTGCGCACTATATAAGTCGAACTAAGCACAGGTGGTTGCCTCTAGACCGTGCAAGGGTAGGACCTTGGCACACAGGTGGTGGTAAATATATTTTTGGTTGGTTTTCGATTTTGACTACGGTTTTTATAATATTGTGTTCTGGTATCAAAACAATGATTTTTAACCCTGGTTTCAGTTTACTATAAAATTATTATATTACTCCCTCCTTTCTCTTGAATAAGCCCCATATTCCTCTTTGGGCCTTTTTTGGATTAGCCCCCTTTCTTAATAAAGTAAAGTTCTAACTTTTTTTACTACTTTACCCTCATATAATTTCTCATATTCCTCTCTCCTTCACTTATTTAATACACTTAATCTACCCCACCAATTTCTTAAAAAGACAACAAATACCCCTACTCCACCCCCATTTCCTTGGTATCCGTGCCTAGCCCTAAGTGGCTTATTCAAGAGAAAGGAGGGAGTATTATTATTTCACGAGTTCATTATATTATAATTTTACTCAGCTTTGCTGACGTCCTTTTATTTTAGGTCGTTCCCCACTGGAACCTGTACATATTCGTGATTTTGGGTACAGTTGATAGGTACACTTGATATGCTGCATGAGTGCATTCTGGTTCGGGTTTTGCTAAGCGAGGCAGGATTTTAATTATTTAAACTTTACCTTCGAGCTATTTATATTTATATGGGACTTATTGGTTTGAGATTGTTTTAAACCGTCTTGGATTTTTTAAGACTCAAGTCTTCCGCTGCAACGTTTTCATTTAATTAAATTATCGAAATTCTACTTCGTTTCAATTATTTTCTATCAAATTTCTTTCTCGGTTGATTTATACTATTTTATTTGCCTTGCACTTGGCTGTGTGAGCTAAGTGTGGAGTAACAGCTTTGTATTTTCCTTGTTCGAATTTTTATTTTGGTCACGAAAATTTAGGGTTGGTACAGTTGGTATCAGACCAATAGGTTTTTCCAAAATGTTTTGCAAAATTTGAAATGGTTAAAAAAAAAACTTTTATCGTTACATTAGAATTGGTTTAAAAAAAAATAATAATAAATCCTTTATATATAAAATAGAGTGTTGGGTGAATTGGGTGCATTGCATACGCATGAATTATTACGTTTATATTTATATTTGCCATGTTTTAGTACTTTACCTAGTTGAATTGTGATAGAGGTGAGGTCTACTTACATTATTATTTGGGATAGAATCATATTATGCATAATTGTAATGGGATATCATTTATTGGAATTTGGTAAGTGTCATGTCATGAATGGAGAGGCAGTCGAGAATGTAGACATTGTTTTGGGTTATTTTTTTAGTGGACTCTATTTCAGCCCATGTTTTGTTGATTGCGGTGCATCTCACTCTAGTGGACTATGTTTGTGGATGAAAGAAGCGTAGAACCTAGTGAATTTGTGGATTATTTTTATTTTTGTCACGCCATTTGGGACTTAGTAAACCGTAAAACGATGTATAAGGATGTGTGTGTTTATTGGTGATCATGATTTTGAGGTAGACTAGAATTCCCATTACCTTATTTTGATGTGATTTTGAGGATGGATTGACTAGAATTTCATCGAGCTAATATTGATTATGGACATAGTAATGTTTTATTAGAAGGGCCTAAAATGTGAGAGTACTTATAAGGGTCGTGTGAGCGATCTTAAGGTGCAGCTTATTTCTACTAGGAAGGTGAAAAGATATTTATTTAGGGAAGCTGAGCTGATTTTGTGTTATATTAAGGATTTGAGGGTTAAATATCTCGAGTTGAGTGAAGTTCCAATAGCGAGTGTGTTTGTTGTTTTTTCTGCGGAAATTTTGGGAATGCGTCCTGCTAGAGAGGTTGAGTTCAAGATCGACCTAGTGTCAGGGACAAGTCCAATCACTAAATCACCATACCATATGTCACCCTTACAAATGCTAGAACTTAAGAAACAATTAGATGAACTGATGGCGAGAGGATATATTTAGGCCTAGTGTGTTGCCTTGGGTTCCCTGTTTTATTTGTGAAAAAGAATAATGATGGAACTATAAGAGTATGTATTGATTTTCGGGAATTGAATCAAGTTACTACTAAGAATATATATCCCTTACCTAGGAATCTAGGATTGAGTACTTATTTGACCAGTTAAACAAAGCCTCTGTTTTTTCTGAAATTGCGATTTGGGAACCATCGATTGATGATAGTGTTTGAGGATATACCTAAGATTACATTTTTTTTTACTATATATGATCATTATGAGTTTACTATGATGTCTTTTGGGTTGACTAGTGCACATGATGTATTTATGGACATGATGAACCGAACTTTGAGGACGTGCTTAGATAATTTGTTGGGATTTTCATTGATGACATAGTAATTATTCAAGAATGAAGAAGAGCATGAGGAACATTTACGGATTTCCTTGGGTAGCTCGAGAGAAAAATAGTATTTGCTAAATTGTTGGTTTGAGTAATTTTGGGGCATATTATATGTAGGGATGGGGTGTCAATAGATCCTGCTACGCTTAAAGTTGCTAAGGAGTGACCTAGAACAAAATCTTTAACTGAAATTCATAGCCTTTTGGCTTTAGTTGGTTACTATAGTAGATTTATGAAGGATTTGTCCAAAATAGATAGATCAATGACCACACTAATGAGGGGAGCCACAAATTCTTTGGTATGAGAGGAGTGAGGAATCGTTTCAAATTTAAAGAAGAATTGACCACTTTTGATGAAAATGAAGCTTGTGAGGTTTATACATATGCATCTAAGAATGGATTAGGTTGTGTTTTTCAGCAGACTGAGAGAGTGATCGGCTTATGAGTCTAGGTAGTTGAACCTTTATGGAAAAAAAATATCCCTACTTATGATTTAGAGTTAGCAACCGTAGTCATTACCTTGAAAATTTGGAGACATTATCTGTTTGGTGTGCCATTTAAGGTTTTTATGATCACAAAAGTTTAAAATATATATTTACCCAGAACCCAGTAGGACTGAATGTGAGATAGAGGAGGTGGTTGGAGTTGATTAAGGACTATAAGATCGAGATTCAGTATCAAGTAAGAAATGCCAATGTGGTGGCTAATGCCTGGAGTAATGTTTTTTTTCTTTCTCATACAAAACTGTTAGTGGTGCATCATGATAAGCTGAGGGAAGAGTTTCTGATATTTGGGAACAAAATGGCAAAATTAGGAACCCCGTCTAGTGTGTTATCTATTGAGAGAGAATTGATTAGAGTTATTAGAGAGTTACAAGGCGGTGATAAATTTTTCTAGGACAAGTTGGTTGGTGAATGAGTCTACTATGTCAAGTGCAATGAGAATTGATTTATTAAGTGTTGGGATAGAATTTGCTTACCTAACCACGAGGAATTAAGGAAAAGATGTATTATGTTTATTTGGGAGGTGATAAAATGCATGCGGATTTGGAATTAGGATTTTGATGGTCTAGTATTAGAAACAAATTGCAGATTTTGTGGCTCGATACTTGATATTTTTGAAGTTTAATAGTGAATATAGGAGACCTCAAGGAAAGTTACAACCTTTAGAAGTTCCCGAGTGGAAGTGGAGTTTAATCTTTATGTTTTTTATAGTTGAATTGTTAAGGTCACAGAAAGGTAATAATATGATTTGGAGTTATAATTAATAGGTTACCTGAGAGTGCACATTTTTTTCAAATGAAAGATACATGAGAGTAGAAGCAACTTGTGGATGCTTATATACATTATCTGGTAAGACTTCATGGAGTTTCAAAGAATATTTTATTATATGGGGATACAGATTTGTTTAATTATTTTGGGAGAAATTTCAGATAGCTTTGAGAAAGTTTAGGATAGCGCATCATTCTATCCAGCTATTAATGGTCAAACTGAAAGGACAAATCAAATATTTGAGGACATGTTACTGCCCTACAATTTTAAGGAGACTAGGAGGATAAGTTAGATTTTATTGAGTTCTCATATAATAATAGTTACTAGGCTACAATTCAGATGACATCATTTGAGGCTTTGTATGGACGCAAGTATAGGAGTCCGGTGTGCTGGGGGTGATATTAGAGAATCTGTGGTTTAGGGAACGAGATTATAATTGAGATGGTTGAGCATGTTAAGATTATACATGACAGAATGAAAGCGGCTCAAGACCGTTAGAAGAGCTATGTAGATAAAACTTGTAGGCATGTAGAATTTGAGGTTTGTGACAAAGTTCTTTTTTATGTTTCTCCTGCTAAGGGAGTATTGAGATTTGGTAAGGAGAGCAAATTGAGCCCAAAGTGTATTGGTCCGCATGAAATTTTGGAGCGTTTTGGCGAGATGGCTTACCGACTTGACTTATTAGCTGATCTAGAACAAGTGCATAATGTGTTTCAATGTTTCCCAACAAAGGAAATACACTAGTGATCTATAACGTGTGTTAGACCTAGAAATCATTGAGCTTGATGAGACTATGGCTTATGAATAAATGTTCAAATTTTGGATAGCAAGCTGCGTAATACTCGTACCAGTGAAACGAGAATGGTTAAAGTTTCGTGGAACAGTAACAATTTGGAGGAGGCTACTTGGAGAGTTGAGTCCATCACGAGAGGCAAATACTCTTGTCTTTTTGTCCTGGAAATTTTCCGTGCTTCGTGGACGAAGCTTTGTTTTAAGGGGGATAGAAATATGCATGACTAAATTGATTTGTGTTAATTTGACATTATTCTTGTGAGGTTTCATGGTATTATTGTTTATCGGTTACAAATATGGATATACAGGTCATTGTTGGTGCTTAATTAGCACAATGACGTTGATTATTTGTTGTCACTCAAAATTGATTTGTTCACATATATTGATGGCTTGTTTGTGCTCAACGCACATATTTTGGATATTGGTGGTTTGTTGGTGCTCAACACACATATATTATTGTTTGTTGTGTTTAACACATATGATTGTTTGGTTGTGCTCAATGCACGTGTTGATTGATTGATTTGGTGCATTTCGCATTTGTGGAAAAAAAAGTTGAACTTGTGAAATTTCAAATTTTGAAATAATTTAATTGTTTTGTCCGACATGCTCCTAACCTTCTTAGTGATACTTTTACCTTAGAGAGTATGAGAATATGAAAATCTTGGTGGTTTCGAACTCTTGTAGTATCTTGTGGAATTAGGTTGTCTTGTGGAATTAGATGGTTATGAAGTTAGTTACTTCTGAATTTGAGGAATTAAGTCCTTTTGAAATTTGGAAAATTAGGTAGTTGTGAAGTTTTGTACTTTGAAATTTGAGAGTTTAGATGCTTTAAGAAATGGAAGGATTTAGAAATGTGAAATATCTTAAAGGATTATGTGTCTGTTTTGAAGGATTTGAATTATGTAGAATAAACAGTTTATCGATATATTCGAGGAATTTAGAAACGTGAGATATATATAAGGTTGTGTATTTAAGTTGACGGATTTTGGATATACGGAGTAAATAGTTTATTTTGTATATGTAAGAGGAATTTTGGCGAATTTGGATATATAGAGTAAACAGGTCATTTTGGGCATTCATGGGTGATGTGAGGCTTTATTTTTTTTTGAGGACGAAGTTTTGTTTTAAGGAGTGAGGTCTGTAACACCCGTTGAGTTTAAACTTCGAGGACGAAGTTTTGTTTTAAGGAGAAAAGTCTGTAACACCCCGTTATTTTTCGAGTCAGTTTTAAGTCATTACTTTTCAATTTTATTTAAATCGGGTTTTAAGTTGACAAAATATTTTCAACGTCGTTATATAATTTAAATTATTTTGGACCTTTTTATATTAAATCGGTCTTTGACTTTTTTAAAAGTGAAACATTATTATTTATTAACCGACTTGATTTCGGGTTTGAGATTGAATCAAATACAAAAAAAAACTTAATTTTTTTTAAAAACCTACGTATACCCCCACCCCACCCCTTAATTCATTCATTCATTAATTCATTCAATGGAATTTTTTTCATCTCCTGCCGCATGACTACTACTCCACTCTCCTCCCGCTTTCTTTTTAACTATTCGATCTCCATGGTAAAATCGGGTCTTGATCCTTCTTTTACACCAACACGTTTTTACGTCCTTCATCAAAGTGTAAGTACCAATTTTTATTAAATATCTTTTGTTCACTCTTTTTCTTTTTATATATAAACCAAG
Organism: Agrostemma githago; assembly: GCA_958450325.1. Classification (NCBI taxonomy): domain Eukaryota; kingdom Viridiplantae; phylum Streptophyta; class Magnoliopsida; order Caryophyllales; family Caryophyllaceae; genus Agrostemma; species Agrostemma githago. Next base: position 35,548,039 of record OY288256.1, read on the forward strand.
TTTTATGAGTAGACCTTATGAGTTACTAAATCTGATTTAAACTTATGGGTATTACATAAATATTACTTGGGAGGGGTTCTATTGTCTTTAATTATTGATTTGTGACGGAAAGAGGGGTTGAAATTATTGATATTTTGGTTTGAACGTCGGGTTTGATAAATTGTCGTGTGGGAAAAGAATATTATATGATACTCCGTTGGTGAAGGGTAAGATGCATATATTTGGGGTGTGAGTTTGGCATGTAGCAATTTATCTACGAGATGAGTAGTGGGAGTTTAGCTCCTTTGCATTCCAGGGAGAATTTAATCGTTGTTGTTCAAGAAATCGCACGTATACAGCATGTTAGGTATTGATTGTGACTCTATTCATGTGTAACCTTTGGTCGTGGGTATTTAAAAGGTAATTGGAATGGTTAGTGTTTTGTGTTCCGAATTAAGTTATTAAGACGAGAGCATCTTGAGGCAAGTCCTATTACAGTAGAGTTGTACATTGAGTTAATACCATTTTGATATTAGTTAGTTGGAGGATCAAGTTATTGAATCATTTATATTCATTGTAGTTTGTGGGTTCGAGGAGAGAATTCTTGGATTAATATTAGCTGAATTTTGATCGTCTCGAGAGGTAAGGACGTTTACCCTTTCTACCTTTAAGTTAAAAGCATGTTCGGTTTAAATTATATTTTTAAAGCGGTTTTGTAAACTATTTTGTCAATGGTGAATTTTTATGATACTCGTAATATTTTGGATATTGAACTTGTGACACGAGTCACACATTGGTATTGTTTTGGTAAAATTTTTGGAGGTTATAACAGACTCTGGGAGCTCTGTTGGTCCAGTTAGTTTAAGGTGCGTTTACGACGTTCCTGGGACTTCGTCCCGAAACTGAACTCTTGGCCCGAGTTATATTTAAGTGGGGTATCCGGCCCCCACTTGCTAGGTAGTTAGACTTTCTCCTTTGACAACTTCATCCTACTGACTGTCCAAATGCGAGAGGTGCGCACTATATAAGTCAAACTAAGAACAGGTGGTTGCCTATAGACCGTGCAAGGGTAGGACCTTGGCACATAGATGGTGAAAAATATATTTTTGGTTGGTTTTCGATTTTGACTACGGTTTTTATAATATTGTGTTCTGGTATCAAAATAATGATTTTTAACCTTGGTTTCAGCTTATTATAAAATTATTATATTATTATTATTTCACGAGTACATTATATTATAGATTTACTCAGCTTTGCTGACGTCCTTTTGTTTTGGGTCGTTCCCCCACTGGAACCTGTACCTATTCGTGATTTTGGGTACAGTTGATAGGTACACTTGATATGCTGCATGAGTGCATTCTGGTTCGGGTTTTGCTAAGCGAGGCAGGATTTTAATTATTTAAACTTTACCTTCGAGCTATTTATATTTATATGGGACTTATTGGTTTGAGATTGTTTTAATCCGTCTTGGATTTTGTAAGACTCAAGTCTTCCGCTGCAACATTTTCATTTAATTAAATTATCGAAATTCTACTTCGTTTCAATTATTTTCTAACAAATTTCTTTCTTGGTTGATTTATACTATTTTATTTGCCATGCACTTGGCTGTGTGAGCTAAGTGCGGAGTAACAGCTTTGAATTTTCCTTGTTCAGATTTTTATTTTGGTCGCGAAAATTTAGGGCTGTTACAGGTAATACACTCCATCACCAATTGGACAAATTTGCTGGGAAATTTCAGCGCATTCATCATATTATCTATAAATTTCCATTCGATAGTATCGTATGCCTTTTGGATGTCAAGCTTGAACAAGCACTTGGGAGACACATTCTTCCTACCATAAAGTTTCACGATGTCTTGGCAGACCAAAACGTTTTCAATGATCGATCGACCCTTGATAAACGCCCATTGATTTTCACGGGCTATAGATTCCTCATGTTTGATCAATAGGAAGTATTGGGATGTAGAGTTGTCTTTTCACCGAGGGCCATTGATCCGGTGGGTGGTCCCGTGGTGGTTCATTCCCGCTTGGACTGGTTTGGCGAAGAGTGATAAGGCTCGTTATCAAGTGATTCTATCTTTTGACCAGACAGTTTACCTTTATCTTGAGCGTGTCGTTAGGTAGTTCGGTTGGTCGCAAAGGGTCACGGAGGATGAGACAGTTGTCAGTGACTCCACTCAGTTGATTGACGTGATGTGCGATACTTGGCTGCAGCGGTGGCATACCCGGGTCATTTGGTCCGTTCCTGAGACTCTCCACTTGACGTGGGTATCAAACTCATACGAGTGGACGAAGGAAGGCTATGCAGAGGCTCGTGTCGCTCTTAAGGTCAATGAAGCTTTTGACCTGGTTCGTTGGGAGCAAGCTAAGGATAACAAAGGTTTCTTTGATGATGGTGACACCCCTGCTACCTTGGTTCGTCTGATGTCGGGTCTGAAGACGAAGACTAAGACTCAAGCTAGAGAGATTGGTGCTAATGGTGTGTGGGACAGGCTGAGCCCCCATACCGATTTGGAGAAGTGGATCGGGACGAGACTGGCGGCTAAGGACCGACTTGGTCCTCGTGACAGGGTACCAGAGCACGTGAGGGCTCATCTCGGGCCGATACCGTGGTGGAAGATCCTCTTTTGAAGAAATGGGTTCAGGTTAAAGAGACTCCTGTGGTGATTCGAGAATGCCCGCCACCGCCTCGACGTCAGTAAACCCCAAAGAAAGCAAAGGATAAGGGTAAGGGCAAGATGCCCTGAATACCTGGCTCCTTAGATTTGCTTATTTATTTAAATAAAACTACCATTTTTGTAGTGTTGTGTGTGCTTTTTTAAATTTTGTGTTTGAAGTTCGCGAATTTATCGGGGTTTTGGTAATAATAAAGAAGTTTTTTTAATTATTTAAATAGTTTATGTCTCTCTCGTGATTGCGGTGGTTGTGCCCTGGTAGGGGCTGCCTAGGTATCAACAGTAAGTGGAATCAAACTAGACGTAGTTCAAGGCTTTAAAATTTTGCAATCTCGAAATACATCAAGACTAATGGTGCAAGATGTGTATGACAGTAGGATAAATAATCCTAGTTTATTTGACTTGCTTTTTGAAAGTTTATGCTTTTAAAAGATAAATTTGATAAATTTTAGCAAATAACATTGAGAAAGGGTCGGGGTTAATAACTTGTCAACTGCTCTAGGTTGGTAGAATTGGTAAAGTCATTCTCGTCCAAGTCTGTCAGCTTAACAGCACCTCCTGATAGAACCTTTACAACCAGATATGGCCCGACCCAATTGGGTTTGAACTTTCCCCGCGGGTCAACTGCTAATAGTTCTCGATCAGATTTGAGGACTAAATCTCCTTCCTTGAGATGCCTTGGTCTAACTCTCTTGTTAAAGGTCCGTTGTATCCTCTTTTGGTATACCTGAATATTATTAAGGGCGCGGGATCGCCGCTCATCCTATAGAACCCGTGAATCATATCTTGCTTGGACCCAATCTGTTTCAGGTACTTGGCTTTCTAACAAAATTCTGAAGGATGGTACTTCCTACTCGCCCGACTGGCTGGATTGTTTCCACCCCGTATGCCAAAAAGTAGGCTGTTGCACTGGTTGTGGTACGGATTGACGTTCGGTATCCCCATAGAGCGAAGGGTATCTTGTCGAGCCATTCTCGGTAATTATTAGTCATCTTATTAAGTATGGTGATAATTGTCTTGCTGGCTGCCTCTACCGCTTCATTTGTTTGGGGACGGTTGGGTGATGATGTATGCCTCTGGATTTTTTATTTGGTTAGCAGAGCTGCCGTTTCGGCTTGGAAATGGGTCTCATGATCACTGATGAATTCATGTGGGATCCTGTATCGACATATAATTTTATTCTGGATGAACTTAGCTACATGCTTGGCGTTCAAAATGCAGTAGGATTCGGCCTCGACCCATTTGGTAAAGTAGTCGATGGCTACCAAGATGAAGCAGTGTCCACCTGATCCGGAGGGGTTTACCTTTCCAATTATGTCGCTTCCCCATGTTTAAAATGGCCATGGTGACGTCATGGTGTACAATAGAGATGATGGCATATGTTGTACATTGGCGAACATCTGGCAATTATGACAGTGTTTGACGTACTGTCTGCAATAAGTTTCCATACTGTTCCAGTAGTATCCGAGCCTCATGATTTTTCGGACTAGCATTTTTGCATTCATATGTGGACCAAACTCACCGTCTTGTACTTCAGCCATAACCTTTTCGGCCTTTATTTTGTCGACGCATAGAAGAAGAGCCCCATGTGCCGTCTTTTTATATATTTGCCCATTATCTGTGTGGATAAATTGGGTAGCTAATCTTCGTAGAGCTTTCCTGGCCCAAACTTCGCTTTCAGGAGGATATTCTGCTCTTGATATATACATAAAAATGGCTTGATACCAAGGTTCGTGATCAGCTATTTCAATATCTTTGATTGTGTGGATATATGCCAGTTCGGACCGTCTTTCGACGCAAATTGACATACTGGTCAGGTGATCGAGGATGCTCAGCAGATATGCCAATTTTGAAAGTGCATCTAAGAACTGATTTTCTTCCCGGGGCAAGTATATATATTCTACCTTTTGGAATTGTTTCTCGAGAACTCTTACTCGCGCCTGGTAGGCCACGAGGTTGGTATTCCGAGTTTTCCACTTTTGGAGAGCCTGATTAATGACCAAGGATGAGTCACCTTGTATCGAAGATTTGTGACTCCTAAGTCGGCAGCGGCTTGTAAGCCATGGATGCATGCTTCGTATTCAGCGGCGTTATTAGTCACATCAAAGTCTAGCTTTATGGATATGGGAGTGTGCTCCCATTTTGGTGAGATTAAAAGAATCCCGACACCAAATCCTTGGAAGTTGGAGGCGTCGTCGAAGTATAAATCCAATGTTTCCGTGTCGGTATGGAATATTTCTTCGTCTGGGCAGGACCAAGTATCGGTGTGTACTTATTCGGTTACGGGACTATCGGCGAGAAACTCGGCTACTACCCGGCCCTTGATGGCTCTTAGTGGCACGAACTTTAGGTCGAACTCTAAAAGCATTAGAGTCCATCCAGATAATTCTACCATTGAGAATGGACTTTTCAAATAGATATTTGATGGGATCCATTTTGGATAATACCTGCACTTCATAACTGAGCACATAATGCCGAAGCTTTTTGGTTGCCTAGACTAGTGCTAGGCGTGTTTTCTCGAGTATGGTATATTTACATGCATACTCCAAGAACTTCTTGCTAATTTAGTAGATGGCTCGTTCTTCCGAGTCAACAGTTTGTGCCATCATAGCCCCCATGGCTGTCTCAGTAGTTGTTAGATATAACGACATAGTCAAACTGGGTTGAGGTGGCATCAAGACTGGCGGAGAGGGTAGGATTTCCTTGATTTTGTCAAAGGTCGCTTGATACTTTTCACCCCACAATTTTTGTTCCCCCACTTTCATCTTCTTGAAAATTGGTTCACATACCATGGTTAACTTGGAGATAAACCGGCTGATATATTGGACTTTCCCGAGGAATCTCCTTATTTCTTTCTCGGTCTTAGGAGGTTTCATCTCGTTGATGGCTTTGATTTTTGCTGGATCGACTGCGATACCACGTTAGCTAACATGTGACCTAGTAATTTGCCTAATGTTACCCCGAAACTGCATTTTGGAGGATTTAATCTCATCTTGTACTTGCGCAGTCGAGTAAAGAACTTTCTTACGGCGATGACATGCCCGTCACGGCAATTATATTTGACGATCATATCGTCTACATAGACGTCTACTTCCTTGTGCATCATGTCATGTAATAAGGTTGTATCGGTTCGTTGGTAAGTGGCCCCGACATTAATAAGGACAAATGGCATGACGGTGTAGCAGTAAGTACGCTAAGGTGTAATGAAGGTGGTCTTGATCATGCCTTCTTCTGCCATTTTGATCTGTTTGTACTCGGCGTATCCATCCATAAAGGATAAAAGAACATGATCAGCGGTATTGTCCACCAATATATCGATGTGTGGTAATGGAAAATCATCTTTCGGGCTTGCTTTGCTAAGATCCCGAAAATCCACGCATACGCGGACCTTACTGTCCTTTTTAGGTACCGACACGATGTTTGCAACCCAGTCCGGATATTTGAACACTTGTATGAAGCCGGCTTTGAATTGTTTGTGGACTTCTTCTTTTACTTTAAGAGACCACTCGAGTCTTATTATGCGGAGTTTTTGTTTAACCGATTTACACCCATCTTTGATTGGTATTTGGTGTTCGGCTATTTCTCGGTCTATCCCCGGCATGTCCCTGTAGGGTCATGCGAAGACATCTTTGAACTCTTGGAAGAGGCTTGTGAACTGTTGTCTCTCCTCGGAATCTAATGATAACCCTATCTTAAGCATCTGGGGCTCTAAGGTGGTTTCCACGTCGATAGACTCGGTCTCTTTGATTACCGGGTTCCGGGACTCCCTTTGCTCTAATTGCTTGATCAGATGAGGAGGAAAGGCTACCTGTTCGTCGGGTTTCTCAATGTCATTGCATAAAATGTCTTTGAAACCAGAATTGCATTTATAAAGAGACAAGTCGTAACCGGAACAGTTCTTATTATAATTATTAATGGAAAATTTGTAGAAAGTTTTAAATAGAGTAGCCATCTGATTGTTGGTCAATTGCAGAATTGGAAGGACTCTCGGGACAGACCCGACGCATCAGTAGAAGTGACTAAAGGGAGAGGGGTTACAGGTTGGACTCCAGTGCCGGACTCCCTATACTTGACCTTAAACTCTGACTCATACTCAGATTCGGAATCAAAATCAGAGGCAAGCATGTCTCCTTCACCGACAACTAGCTTATAAACTCGGCCTTGTTCGTCAGTCCATTTGACAGTCTTCCTCCATGCCCTGTTCCCTATCTCGGAGCCAACTTTCGAGATCAGCTTGGTCAGATCAAACTTGTTGCTGCGGAGGATGAGATTAATCAATTCTCTTGGATTCAGGGCTATCTTGTCTTTCCCAAATAGTACCCCCAACGCGGGCTCAACTTTGTCGGCATCCTTCCGTGGTTCCGACAAGATGAGGGTGAACACGCATCTGTAATGTATTTGCAATCTCTGGCCAGTTTGGTCCTGGAGTGCGCAGTAGTTGGTTGGAATAGACCGACCCGGGTGTCCCCAAATACCGGCGTGACGAAGTAGTCAGTCAGCTGTGGGCTATAAGGGTTCAAGTGGATACCCTTTATAAGGTTACAAGCCTTCTCAGTGTCTGCTCGGACGACATTGCCTGGTGTTATGGCGTACCCTAGGCCGAAGTGGGTATCCTCGTTTTTCAGGACCTCGATGATCTTCCCAGCTGGAAGATATTGCCTAGAAGTGGCCCCTGGGAGGTATACCAAATTCTGCAGCATCATATCGATGCTAGTAGTGAAGTAGGGCCAGAAGAGGAAGCCTTCCTCGATCGTACCCACAAAGTTGAACTCCCAGAGGTCCGTACCAAGGCGACTCGTGGCGTTGCAGCTGGCCACAGTCATTGGTGTCACCTCTAGGGTGATAATGCCATCACGCAAGGGCAACTTGATTTTCCAGTGTAGGGTGGAGGGCACTGCTTTCACAGCGTGAATCCACGGACGTCCTAGGAGTAGGTTGAAACATGAGGTGACGTCAATCACCTGGAATTCCAGCTCTTTCTCTACTGGACCCGTTATAATGGTTAATTTGACGACCCCAGCTACCGACTTTGGGCTTCCATCGAAAACCTGGATGGTTTGAGGAATCAGGATATATTCGGCCTCGGTTATATCGAGAGCCTTAGCGGTCCTTAGTGGTAGGACGTTGACAGCGGACCCGTCGTCTGTTAGGGTCACAGGGAGATATTTCCCACGGCATATCACCGTGATGTATAGGGATAAGTTGGTAGAAGCCCCAAACGATGGTAGATCGGACTTGGAGAAGGTAATGAGCGAGCTTTCCTTAGCCTTGCCCTTAAGGTGGGGCATTACAGTAGCTATCATTTTAGCGAGGCTAACGGTTGAGTCGATCTTGATTTGGTCGAGAGCCTTAGTAAGTGCTTCTCGATGTTCTTGCGAGCTGATTAGGAGTTGCCAAATAGTGAGGTCAACTCGGGTCTTCTTCAAGTGCTTTACGAGATTCGTGTCAGTAGTTGGCTCTTTGGAGACGGCTTCTGTCCTAACCTGATCAGTGATGACTGCCGGAATAGGGGTATCCCTAGAGCTAGTAGCTTAGTAGGGACGACCGGATCCGATGAGGTGGTTACTGGCTAGGACCTTAGACTTGCCATCGGGATTTCCTCACTAATGATGGGGACAACTTCCCCTTTGACAAGATAAACGTTGTCTTCATCATTCATAGGGCCAACTCTTTAGGTTCTTTAAGTAGGCTTGGCATATCAAATCCCATTCACTTGCGGGGTGAAAGGGTAAAGGAGGTGGGAACAGTCGATCGCTTCCCCTATAAAGATGGCGTGGGAACTGAAAGGATTGTCTTTGTTGCTCGATTTATCCCCGGGAAATGGAATCTTTCCGCATTCGATCAAATTCTGGATATGGTGTTTCAATTTCCAGCATTTCTTGGTGTCATGCCCGTTGCCGCTATGGTATTGATAGTAGGCTTGTGCGTCCCAGTTCTTAGAGCGCCTGTGGAATAGGAGCTCTGGAGTTGGGCCTATTGGTTAGATTTGGCCTTTGGAGGAGAGCCTTTGTAAGGCGTAGGCATAGGTAGTACCTATGTTTGTGAATACTCGTGGTGGGGTGTTCTTTTTGGACGAGGAATCTAGTAGATTAACCTCACCGAATATGCTGCAGGCTGCGGCTGGGGCCTTGGCCGAGGAGGAGACCCCTTGGTAACCCTTGCTAGAAGCCTTGGTTAGGCTCTCTAACCTTAAATCATGTTCGATCCTCATACCCATTTCAGTGAGGATAGTAAAGTTGGGTATAACGACGTACCGGAGATGGATCCGGTAGGATGGCATTAAGTTCTTCACAAATGCTTATACCAAAGTCTTTTTGCTGGGCTTGTCGACCATCTTAACACTCTCGGCCCTCCAGCACTGAAGATACTTTGTGAACCCTTCCTTGGGCTCTTGGGCCTTGACCTCCAAAGTGCACATGGTGGTCTGGATCTCGGTATTGTCAGAATAGTTCGAGCAAATTCAGTGGCCACATCATCCCATGTTGGGTACTTCTTTGGGTCTAGCCTATAGTCCCAGGCTCTTGAGTGTTTCTCGAGGGAAGCTGCGAGTAGATTCTTAAACATGTTGGAATCCACCCCTTTTATAGCCATAAATTCTTTGAAGGCCCGTATATGGAGTAACGGGTCTTCAGTCCCCTCGAACATTGGCAAATCCATGAGATTCAAGTTTCTTGGAAGTTTGTCATTCACTATGGTATAAACACGGGAGTTTTCCGTGAGGATGTTGTTACCCCCGGAAAGATGAACATGTTCTTCTAACCGGCGCACTACATTGATTAGTTCAGCCATGGGTCCAATATCCATAAACCCAAAGTTTGGATTCTCTTTTTCTACAGCGGCCAAACAAGCATTCGTAGCCGCTTGATCGGCTCTTATGGCTACCAGTTGACTTTCGACATCAATTTACTTGTTGACCATGGTTTCCATCATATCTTTCAATTCATTCATAGTTTGTTCCATTCTGAGCCTAGTTGAAGGTGGCCTGTCTGGAAGAGTACCATGTAGTTAGAAATCTTGGACCCAGAGCTTGTAATCAAAACATCCTGAACAAGGAAAACGGAACAAGGGAAATTGACTCGAAAGAGATGACTAGACGCATGACAAGCGCGTGGTATGACTCCCTTAGGATACAGCTATGTTGGCCGATTACTGTTCGAAGGGAGGGCCACGTGAGACTTCCCCAGACTTAGGAGTCGAGTGTCTTAGACGAACTTTCGTTTGTAGGGGTATGCCCTATGTAGGTTGGCCATTCATTTAAACAAGGCGGACTTCGGATGGGGGAGAAACTCGCGATATAGGTGATAAGTGTGTTTTGTAGTGCTTATTTGTTATGTTTGGTCCCGGTTTCTCTTATGAAATCGCTCTTTGGAGCGGTTTCTGGGCTACTTATGCTTCTTCTAGTTCGTTTTAGGTTCCCAAGACCAATCATGGAGAACGAATTGGAACGATTCCGACTCGTTTCGTACACATTTGGAGCCAACGAAGAGAAAGAACGATCACTCGGTGGCTTAGATTCGATCCCGAGACCTTGGGACCCACTCCCGAGCCCCTTAGACTCGATCCTGATCACCGAGAATCGATGAGAAGCCCATGAGAAACAAGGAGGGACCTTTATGATCATATTGGAGGCCTACAAGACCTTTCCCGGGCGGGAAGAGTAGCCTTCCCGGTCGGGAAGGAGTGCAAAGCAAAGACGGCTTCTGGAGTGTCATCCCGACCGGGACCAAGGTCATCCCGGTCGGGACCATCTCGTCCCGGTCGGGACCACCACCATCCCGACCGGGATGGAGCAGCTGTAACCCGCGCTTCCTTTTTTCTTCTCCTTTGCCCTTGTAACCCTATAAATACCCCTCCTCTTGTAATCTTATGCTATGTTCTTCATTACCCACTAAACCCTAGACTACTTTAGCCTAGATTAGCCTAGATTAGTGTAGATTAGTCCTTAGTTAATCGTTAATCTTAGTTTAATCCTTGTATTAAGGGAATTCTTGAAGAATCAAACCAAGATTGATAACCTTGGTTGATGTATTTGGGTTTTCTTATTATTACAAGTTTTCAATCTTTCCTCCTTACTAGTTTGGTATAATTTCTCTTCTCCTTTCCTTTAATATTTGTTTTATCATTCAAGTTTTAATCTTTGTTCATTGTTTTGTTCATTGTTCATTGTTTTTACTAGTTTCATTATGAATGTTTTGTTGCTTCTGTTGTTTTCCTTTCCTTGTGTTAGTATTAGTTTGAACATGTGTGAGTAGACTTTTTATGGGGTTAGTAGGGGGATTAAGTGTTGATTACGGATGGTTAGGGTTTGATTGTGGGTAAAGGTGGATTCTTTGTTACTAGTCACATGTTATGCATACCATGTGTTTGATGAATTGCTTGTTAGAGTAGTAGTTGCAAATCCTTCTCTTGCTTGTCTTCCTCTTCTCATTGTGTGATTGATTTGTGGTTGAATCCTTGTATATTGGGTAACTTCTTGCATAAGTATTCGGGTTTTATCTTTGACACGAGAGTGCGGACATTGGCTTTGACGCGAGAGCGCGGACCAACCATAGTAACTAGGTGAACCATGCACCATCGATCTCCCAACTATCCTACTACACTTATGAACCTGACCTAACCCTATTCTTTCCTTGTTTGATTTCTTCATCATCTTAGTCATTGTTCCCTTAGTTAGTTGAATTCTTTAGCCTTAGTTGTTGTCCGTAGCTTAGTCCTAGCCATAGTGTTATCCCCCTTCTTATCGTTCTAGATTAGCTTAGCCTTGAGACCTAGTCCAGTCTTTAGGTGAAACTTGGTCGAAACCCTCTTTACCGTCCACGTGGACTCGACCCGACTTACCCTTTCTACGTGTTAGGATTAGTTGGTTTTTATTTGGTGGTGGGATCCACGGCAAATCCCTCCCATCAATAGGATCGACGAAGTTTGAACGCAAAAGACCTTCGACAAACTAGATGAGACCTGACACACGGATTACGGTAAGCCCTAGAATTGAAATGGTTTTGGAAAGGATTGGATTTTGAAACTTGAGAGGACGGTCGTGCCTTTTGAAATGGGCAGTATGTCAACAGGGCCAGGCATTTAAAATATTAGAATGGTTGCGAAAATTTTGCATTTCGAAAATTGTGAGACGATCCTGTCTTTTGAAATTGGCAGTATGACGACAAGACCAAGTTTTTGAAAAGTTGGGAATTTGAATATTGAAATGGGCAACATGCCAGCCGGAAAATAGGTTATTTTGAGTCAAAACCTAAGTCTAAATTTTGGCAGCATTTCGAGTCTTTGAAAGTTGGATATTTTGAAAGGATGCATTTTGAAATGACGGTTTTTGAAAATGACACGGAAACCAAGTAGCAAGTAGTCATACGGGCATTATGACGACAATATATATGATTTAAACTAAGTCTCGGTCAGTCTAGATAGGGTCTACACCAGTGTGCATAGCCTTTCCGATAATTGGGACGGACTCCCTTAGCAATTTGCATAAGGACATGCCGCGAAACCCATACGAATCAGCCATGAACACCTTGACATAACCAATTTGGAATACATCGCGGTATAGTGGGACGTCGGTCACAAGTAACCGGCCCGGGTAAAATTGGGCTTATGCATGAGCCGTCAAACTAAAATGTGCACTTTAGTGTGACCAATCGATTTCTTTTCGATTCTCACCCTGAAGACCCTAATGACAATTGTACATCAAGTATCCCCAGCGGAGTTGCCAAATTGTGGACATGACATAGGTCCATGCCCGGCGTAGTCAGGTGCGGGTTTTGGTAGGCGGATTTTCTCGTGTGAGATTGATTTCGATTTGAAATTTAAACGATAATAGAGTCGCCACCGAACTTTGTGGGAGTTCGCAACCGTTCGAACCCACTCTACCCTTAGGCGTATCGCGTAAAAAACACGACTTGCCTTATAGTACAAGAGCTTATGGGGGTTCGTCCCTTTGCATAACGATACCGATGTCGAATCATCGAGTATTGTATATTGAATGACTCTTGTTTCCAATGGTTTCGGACATCCAGAAACCGAAGGTTCTGAGTAAGGGGTGAAGGTACATGTTGGGAAGCCCACGAAGGACACCCAACCCCGCCCCCACATAGCGACCTCTACTAAGATATTGATTGGTTTTTACGTACGCGCATTAGTAAGATGATGAAAATGTATGACAAACATTGTTTTATGCTAGACATGCGAGTTGTATGTTCACTACGTCGTTTAATGCATCTCAAAATATGTCGGAATTGTTTTAAGCATGTGGGTTTATCTAAAAACGATAAATGCCACACAATGAATTAAATAACTTAAAAATACAGATTACAAGTTACATGGGCAGAATACAACCCGAAATTCACAATAAGACAAACAATTGTAATATCGAGTTAGAAACGGTAAACGTAAACTATAAAACGGACTTGTAAATAGAAACCGTGAACGATTGAACATACTCCGATCAGTTGCGCATTATGTTGCGTAGTGATCAGAGGATAGAGGATCAGGAACATGAGCTCGTGCGACCTGGAAGTCAGGCGCAGAGAGCTTGGCGTCCCAGCCTTCAGGCGCGAGCACTGGGGCACCCAAATCGGTAGTATACGGGACCAAAGCGTGATCCCGAGGCCTCGATGTCTCATCCCGACTTATCCTAATGAAGTCTGGCTGTCTTTTTTTTTATCGAATATCTAGTTCAACTAGGAAGTCGACGATATAAGATAAAAATCATACGATACCTTGTTTTGACCTTAATTAGGTACTTTTCCCTAATTGTCTCGATTTATGATTTGAATCGAATGCATCAACTTAATACGAATATCGGAGCCTTCCGTATCGCGATGTTATTGTCGGGTCTCGTGGGCCGTACGATGTTCGGATTAACCTTCATTAGGTTTCGCATTAGTTCGATTTTCGATGACTCTTTATGTATGACATTCGATTACAGAATCGACATCAAACATTTCAGAGTGACGATTGTTAACGATATCGAAAACATACGACAAAGGATTCCACGATCGTGTCATAAGCCGAAGGTCTGGCGCCTGTCTTGGGACGCCTTGACCTTCAGGCGCTTGGGATGGCGCGGCTCAAGTGTGAGGCGTCACCACCCTAGCGCTCTGTATGGTGATTATTCGAACTTTGGGCAGAAACTTCAGTCGGATGCGCTCGTTTTAAAAGAAAATTTATTTGGATTAAACGATTTGCACTATTCGAGATCGATATTGACTATGGGTCCATGATGTGCGAATTTGGCGTTATATGACGTTTATTGCGAATTGATAATGACTTGTCCTTGTAGGCATTAGGCCTACGTATCTCGGCATCATAACTTGATCATTAGGATCCACGATGTCGATACCGTCATTGAACGCCCACTCGAGCGTGTAAAAATAGTTTTGATTATATATACACGGTAGTGATAGAACAAAAGCGTAAAAGCATTTTAGGGGGTCGACTCGCCTTAAACAACCAAATACGCGGGGTGACGAGATAAGCGACCGGCGATGCGAGTGCGGTACTCTTGTGTTCGGGTTTACTTATTTCCTCATCCTTGATACTCGGTACGTAAAATAACGAGTATTTAATGTCGAATGATGTTAGTAGTTAGAAGTTAGGAACGAAAAGTTAAAAAGTTAGATACGAATAATAAAATGTTAGTATAGTTAGAGTAATAAATAAACGATTTTAGAGATTAGAAATGAGATTTGGACACCCTCAACCTACGTGTCAAATACTTCGAGATACGGGCTCGCGAAGTATCATCGTAGACACCGGAGCGACTCGAGGTATATAGGAAGAGTTAAGGTGTATTTGTTACGATTTTAAGTATGTGTGACAGAGTCAGAGCTCTCGCACTTTTGTATCTGGAGATGAGAAAATGAATTTTGGACCCTTGAACGATGCACATAAGGGTGTATTTATAGAATTTTGCAAAATATTTCTGGTTTCGAAATTCAGGCGCAACAAGGCTAGCGCCCTGATATTGAGGCGCCTCATCTGGAGCGACTCAGTTCTGAGGCGCCTGGTCTCAGGCAGCTGAAATCGTGCGTATCAAAAGTTGCTCAAAATACGGATTGATATCCGCGTTATTTGAGGTATGATTGGATATGGTTGACTTTGTTTTGATTATGTACTTAAACGCGATGTCCTACTTTAGCTTGTTACGGGTTTTCGAAGTTGACCGGGTTTGACTCGGTCAACAAAGATGGTTTTTGATTCTAAGCCATATTCGAGCGCATTGATGCATGTTAACGTCCGACCATCATCGAGTGTTTTGTTGGTAACTACTATAGGCACGAGTAGGCAAAAATGCGAGTGTCTACAGATGTCCTCATCAGGAAAGGACCATGTGTCAGTTGAATGTGTTTCTTCTATTGGGTTTTCTGGTAAGAAGTCAGCTACACCTTTCCACTGACAATCTTAAGGGGTGTATAGGTTAGGTCGAATTCTGGCAACATGAGGGCCCATCTAGATAGTCGTCCATTGGGGGCAGGTTTATCGAAGATGTACTTGATAGGATCCATCTTGGAGTATTCGGGAGAGGTTAGTATTTCTTTCACTTTGTCAATGGCTTTCTGGAATTTGTCATCCCAGAGAGTTGGTTCGGTAATTTTAAGCTTTTTGAAGATGGGTTCGCAGAATATGGTTAGTTTGGCAATAAAGCGGCTGATATATTGTATCTTACCTAGGAATCCTCGGATCTCCCTTTCGTTTTTGGGTGCAGGCATGTCTAGTAGGACTTTAATTTTTAATGGGTCTATTTCGATCCCTCGTTGGCATACGACATGAACTAAGAGTTTCCCGGATGTGACCCCGAAGATGCATTTTTGAGGGTTGAGTCTCATGTTTTACTGACGCATGCGTTTGGAGAATTTTTCGAGAGCAGTAACGTATCCTTCTCGATTTTGGGATTTGACAATCATGTCGTCAACTTATATTTCGACTTCTTGGTACATCATGTCATGTGAAAGTGTTGTAGCAGTTTGTTGGTTGGTTGCTCCGGCGTTTTTAAGTCCGAAGGACATAACTGAGTAGCAATATGTCCTTCATGGTGTAGTGAAGGTTGTTTTTGGACATGTCCTTTTCATTCATTTTTATTTGGTTGTACTGTAGCCGGCGCACTCTTTCATGAAGGAGAGTAGGGCGTGGTCGACGATGTTATCTACTAGGATGTCTATGTGTGGTAAGGGGAAGTCATCTTTTGGGCTAGCTTTGTTAAGGTCTCGAAAATATACACAAACCCAGATTCTCCCATCCCTTTTAGGAACGGGAATATGTTAGCCACCCAGTCGGAGTACTCGGAAACATGAATGAACCCGACTTTGAATTGCTTATCTACCTCCTCCTTGACTTCAAGGGCCCACTCGGGTCGCATACGGCGTAGTTTTTGCTTTACTGGTTTAAACCCGGGTTTGATAATGATTCGGTGCTAAGCTATATCTCGGTCTATGCCTGGCATATCCTTGTAAGATCAAGCAAAGACATCCTCGTATTGGGCGTGGAAATTTATGAATTGTTCCCTCCCGACAGGATCTAGGGTAGTTCCTATTTTGAGGCTTTGGATTTCTAGGGGTGTTCCAACGTTTCTGGATTCGGTGTCCTTAGTTATTGGTGCCCCTAACTCTTGTTTTGCTAACTCCCTCAAGGTTTCAGGTTAGAGGAAAGAGTTGTAAATGTCATCTTGATCGCTTGTGTTTTGCTCGCTATCGATGATGGAATTGCATGTTAAGTGCGATGAGTCATAAGAAAAAAGTATTTTTATTATTAGTTAAATCAAGCATGTCGAGGACTTTTGACAAGGAGATCCTTTGCTCGTTTGACAGAGACAACAACAGGGTCATTTCCGGTACAGGCCCCGGCTTATTCCCGACAGACGTAGAGGTGGATGGACAATAATATACTCTTGACCGATTTCAGACTCAGATTCAGATTCGGATTCAGACTCTATTTCGGATTTGGACTCGGACTCCTCGAATATCTTCTCCTCTCCTGTAGTTAGCTTGAATCTCATACCACGTTCATTGACCTAAGTGACGGACTTCCTCCACCTTTTGCTTTCTTTGTTTTCGTCGGTGTTGACGATGAGGGTGATGGGGTCGAATTGTTTATCGGTCATGACTATATTGATCAGTTCATTTGGATCAATAGGAACGAAGCGGTCTTCCCCAAATAACAAACCGTTAGCCAGGCCATCTAAGCAGTGTGTTTGCTCGGATTTGGGTATACTTGGTGCTTCCGGGATGAAGTAACAATCCTAGAATATTTCTATTCTTGGGTGGCGTATGCCCTTGATGTATGTAGGCTCAGAAAATCCCATATAAGGCTCAATTTCTCCTTCCTTCGTGAAGTAACCATTCAAAGTTGGATTGTATGGAGGGATTTGGATGCTCTCAGTCTTACGGGATCGCATGATAGCCATGCGCTCGCAAATCTCATCTTTGGTTGCAGGACACCCAAAACCTATTTCATGTGTTTGACCAACGAAGTTTTGAAGTTCAGTTGCAGTGCTCGGGTTTTTCCCTAATGATAGTCCCCGGGAAATGCCCTTGTTGCTTCATCATGAAGTTGATGATGAGGTTCGAGTATTGATCGAAGTCGAAAGGAGCTAGCTCTTGCTCTAATAGGTTTACTACGTGAAATCCCCTTAGTTCGGTGTCGACGTCTTCTGTAACTTGGGAGGTGGTGGCCTTTCCTATAAAGGCTTTCATAGGCGAGGCATAAATAGTGATTATCTCCCCATTGAGAGGGACCTTCACCTTTTGATGGAAGGTTGATGGTATGACTAGACCGGAAAACGAGTCATTCGATTCGATTTCGGATCGGGTTAAATCGGTTCGGTCTTAATCGTGTTAGCATAAATTTCAATTTCAGTTCGATTTCGATTGGGTTCATTTCGGTTAGCCATTTTTATCGGTTTTTGTTAATTCGAGTCGGTTACGGTTCGGGTTGGGTCAATAGCAGGTCAGGTGAGTCTCGAATCAAAAATTTCTTGAGTTAAAAAATAAATAATTTGATTTTGTGTCTGTTATACCTTCAAATTGTAGGTAATAATTTATAAAACCATTGATAAATAAAGAATCAATCAAGAAAAATCAAAAAATTGGGTGTTTTTATGAAAAAAATAAGTATTTATTAATCAGATCAATCAGTTCGGTTATTATTGGTTCAGTTATATTCGGGTTCGGGTATCATTCGGTTATATTAAATTCGGTACAAATTCGGTTCAATTCGGATTGAATTGGGTTTCGGGTATTATTCCAGGTTAATCCTATCAGGTGTTTGATCGGTTTTAATTCAGATATTTTCGATCAGTTTTTCGGGTTTGGGTTTACTTTGTCAGGTCTAGGTATGACTTTAATGGCATGGATCCATGATCGTTCCAGAATCATGTTATATGATCTTGTTTTGACGTTTAAGACTTGAAAGTCCATCTTTCTTTCTATTGGGCCTACTATTGTAGGAATGAAGTCCATGTCTCTCATGCCTAGAGCATGGCCAGTTTAGAGGCACTACTACATAATTAGTCATAGACATCATCTAATAGACATAGGTTAAATGTAAAACTCACATCTATTTTTAATAGACGTAGGTTATTCAAAATTTAGTAAAAAAAGGTTATTTAAAAAACTCATGTATATAAAAGAGAATATACATAGGTTAAAATTAAAACCCATGTCTATAAATTATAGAAATGGATCAAATTAAAACCCATGTCTATAATATATGAATAGAAGTAGGATATATGAAAAACCCATGTATATTGAAATAAAAATTTAATCACCCAAAACCCCATATCATGTACACATTTCACCTAAACTATGTATACGTTTCACCCAAATACCCATATCATGACAACACCCTAAGACATACTCAGTATTCAAAACTCAAAACGCTCACCCAAATACCCACGCTCACCCAAAACGCAGCAGCGACCACTGACCTGTGACCCACGCTCACCGGCGACCTCTCTCGCTTCCTTCCTCCCCGAACCTCTTCTTCCCATTTCGCTCCACTTTCCTGCGATTTTCTCCTGTAGCTATGATAAACCTCAATTTTCATCCCTCATTTATGGAGTTCGCGAATTTATCGATCAATTCACTCAATTCCGATTCCTCGTAAACTCATAATCATTTAAAATGGTACGTTTTATTATCCGATATTCTTAATTTCTATATCTTAGATCTGATTTCAGTTTCGTGTTGTCTAATTATGCTTCATGATTTTCGTTGATTGCTTGAGATTTGATTTAATTTGTTTCTGTGTTTGATTTTGGTTGTGGATCAACATCTCTGACTTGAAATGAAGGTAATTTGGTTTGGCTTGATTGATTGATTATTTGTTGCTTTGAGGTAGCGGTTCTTACGTTAATTTATTGCTGATTATTGATATTTTGATTTGGATTAGAGGAAATTTGCGCAAAGATCAGAGAGAGTTAGCTCTGTTGAACCGTGGTGTGTTTGTGCTCTGTAACACGTATTTTTTTTACTAATTGCTTCTCTTGATAGTCATAATGTGTTAATTGTAAATAAACTATATAGTGTTTTTGCAGGGTTTTGACGAGTTTATATTCTGGAACTGTTGTTATTTGAAACTATCAATCCCAGGCATGCCAAGAATATGTTATCCAAGATTATTCTACTTTTTTTCCTACTGTTGTGTCATTTATGCAATGTTATGTGGTGAGGTTTCACTATGATGTGTAGATTTGGCTTCATGATTGTTTAGAAGCATTAGTGTGAAGTAATTTTGAGAACTTGTTTGTCATTTTGGTGTACTGTTAGTGGAAGTCCTGGATCAAAGTGCAGGATGTGAAGGCTTCGTACTTTGTTAAATGACTGTCAATTTCAACTAAATAGATTTGTGCTCTCATTTTTCAAGGGTGTATAAGGAGAAAGTTGTTTAGTATGACTTAGTACCTACACAATGAAAGTTGTTGAGGTATTGTATTGATGTATTTGATACAGTTATTCATGTCGGGTTCGTGTTTTAAGACCTCAACCCAAACATGACCTAATCCAATCTCGTATCATGTTCATGTCGAACCACCTACATAAATAAGTCATTAAACCTTAATCCAGAACCGTTAATTTTGGAAAAACACTTGAAATCCTTGTCGGATCATGTTTATGAATGAGCGCCATGGATATATGATAATTATTAGTTGATAGTTGATTACTAGTTGGATACTATAGGTTAGATCATTCACCACATGTATAAAAAAAACAAAGAGGTTAGAATAAAGGGATTGGAGAGGGTGAGGGCAGTGGCTGTGATAACTAGCGGCACCAACAATGTCAAAGGCGCTCTTTTGGTATCATCCTCATTCCCTACTGTACAACTCATCAATACATTGTAGAATTATCCATGATTCATCATTTATTTACCCATAATTCATTGTTTGGCTAGTTTGAATTGTCAATCTGATCACTCTTTTCAACCTCAACATTCATATTTACAATAAAATTATTGTAATTTATAAATACACTGTCTTATGAATTCACATAGCTAGACAACAATCTTATCTTGTACAATTACAATATCTTTATCTTTTAGCAGCATGTTCAATATATATATATATATATATATAGAGGCAGGTTTTGGTACATTTACTAGTTTTTGTACATTTTACCTCCTTTTAAGAACCATTGGATCTCACATGGTCAACAGCTGAGATTAAAACTCACTTGATCATCAAAGCAATTTTTTCTTCAGGTTTTCATACTTATTTCAATGTACAAACATGATTATTTGATGAAGAAACATAGTTATTTTATGGTAAACTTAGTTGTTTACTGATGAGAATAATAATTTTATACGGTTATACATACATAGTCATTCCAATGTAGATACGTAGTTATTCTAATGTAGAAACTTAGTTATTTTATTGAATAACTTGTGTGATATTGTATTCAGATGAAACTCAAATATAATCAATTTTTGAATAATGTTATCAGATGCTACATTGTTATTTCAATGTAGAAACGTAATTATTGTAAGGAATAACTTGTGCTATTGTAATGAGATGTAATTCAAATATAATTAATTTTATAATAATGTTATTTGATTATTTGATTTTATGTAGTTATTATAATGTAGAAATTCAGTTATTGTAATGAATAACTTATGTTATTTTATTGAGTTGAAACTAAAATATAGTCAATTTTAGAATATTGGTATATGATTTACGAAGTTATTCCATTGTAGAAGTCAATTATTGCAATGAATAATAACTCGTGTTATTATATTTGAATCAAACATCTTGCATATTATTGAGGACGCATCCAGCAAAAAAAAACCTCCCTGAAAAACAAATAAACAAAAAAGAGGGAGTTAGTTACATTGAAAGTTTAAAACACAAATGAAATACAATAATCACGTATGTGCAATAGAATAACTGTAAAAATACTATAAAATAACTGGTTATGAAACACAGTAACTAATATAGTGAAATAACTGTAAGAATAATATAGAATAATCGCGACAGTAGTATAGAATAATTGGAATAACAAAATAAAATAATTGGGTATTTCATAGATAATATAATATTTACCAAACACAGAAATTCATGCTATGAAATAGTATGGTTATTTCAATGTTTATATTCAAGTATTTCATTGTTCATATTCAAGTATGCAATAACAAGTTCAGTAAACCATAAAAAGTGGGATATCAGCAAGTAACGCAGACACAAGATGATGCACAAAAACAACTCTATTGAATCGGAATTTGAAATCAGAATGAAAATTGACAAAATCAGAACGAAATTTGGAACGCACAAATCAGAACGAAATCAGATTGATAAAATTGACGAAATCAAACGAAAGCAAAAACCTAATAAATTGGAACGAAATTAGATTGATGAAAATTGACAAAATCAAACGAATATTGATGGAATCAAACGAAAGCAAAAACCTAATAAATTGGAACGAAATCAGATTGACGAATATTGACAAAATCAAACGAAAATTGACGAAATCAAACGAAAGCAAAAACCTAATTGGAACGAAATCAAATCGACGAAAATTGACGAAATCAAACGAAAATTGGAACGAAATTAACGTACGTGAATTTACCTTAAGTTGGACGTTGAATGCACGTTTTTATTTTGTGAGGGATTTGGGGATTTTGAAAGTGGCAAGGATTTGAAAGAAGCAGGAATAGAGTTTGGGGATTTTGAAAGAAACAGTGATTTTGAATTTGGCTTTGTATCAAGTTTTAATCTCGACCCTTGATGCACTTATATATATATATATATATATATATATATATATATATATATATACATATACATATACATACATATATATACATAGAGATGGGTTCTAATGAGTCCCTATATATGTGTTGAGTCCTCATCTCATCCGTTGGATGGGAGATGGATCAAGGGACGAGATAAAATCACTGATTTAATAAAAAAAAAAAAAAAGGAAGATACTGCATCCAACAAAATAGGAAAGTGAATATCTCTGTAACGTATCAATCTCATTCATTCAATCATTCATTCTCGCTTTCATCATTTACGTTTCCGCCACCTTCTTCTTCATCGTTCTCTCGCTCATTCAATCATTCATTCTTCAAAAATACATTCAGTCATTCATCATCTTCAACGCGCCGCTGCCATTGATTTCAATACGACATAATCAATAACACATTCAGTGAATAATTGTCTTCGTCGCGCTGCTTTTCATTCAATCCGGCTTCACCTTTTATTCATTCAATAACACATACAGTGACACAATCAATGGCTGATATGCAAATCGTGGAAGTTACAAACTGTGAGTATATATTGTAGTTTCTACTTTTCTACGTTCAACTATAGTAATGCTGCATATTAATCGCATGATGTCTGCGCACAGAAAAGGTATTTGGTTATTTCAGTTCAGGTAATGTGTTACTTTAGTGTAGAATGTTCGTTATTTTAATGACAAACTTCTGTTATTTTTATGATGCGTTACTTTAATTCAACGAAGATGTTACTTTAGTTCTTAATGTCTGTTATTGCAACGCATTAGTGAGTCATGGGGATATTTGAAACCGACATTTCTAAATAATAATAAAAAAAGATATTGTTTCCTATAATAGTGGGAGTCTACTACTTTTATGCTCTGTTACTTTAATACATATAATTCGTTACTTTAGCTCTTAACATCTGTTATTGTAGCGCATAAGATAGTCATTGGAATATATGAAACTACCGTATTAAAATAATGATTAAAAAAGATATTGTTCCCTATAATAGTGGGACGTGATTGCCAACAAATTAGGAAACAAAATAGAAAGAGTAACTGCCCATTCAAAGAAATATACTGCTTCACTATCGTCAACGACTTCAAATCAAAATAACCTACAATAAAAGTACATGAGTTCAGTCAACGAATTATAATAGACGTTAGGTCATTCATCTTCTACGTTGTGCCGCTGCAACATCTACTTCTATGGCCGATAATCAACCCGTCAAACAAACAAACTGTAAGTTTTTTGTATGTGATTTATACTATAGACACCATGGAGGCAATTACAAATCTATATTTTATTAGATGTTACGCTCATTGTATTTAAACTACATGTTATCACATACTTTTTAAATACGTGAATGAGATATACCTGGAGTTATTTTTGTGCACAATATTCGTTACTTTAATGCACACTAACCGTTACCGTGGAGACAGACATCTGTTACTTTATGTCTATTTTATACGCATCTTCTGCTAATCTAATAACCTCACTGCACTGGTTTGTTTTTCAGTTGACGCAGAAGCAAACGAATGGTGCAGGGATGTAGGTGAGACTTTCACGCCATACGTAGGACAGATATTCAAAGACCAGGAAGAAGCGGAATTTTTATAAAATTTACGCATTGGCCTGCGAGTTCGATGTGAGGAGGTACACAACGAAAAGATGGCGGGGTGGTGAGATTAAATCAAAGCTGCTAGTATGCAACAGGCAGGGTTTTTACAAAAAAAAAAGTCAACGGAGATGCGGCATCCAAGGAGGGCACGTCGAAGGGGGAAGCAGCGGAGGGGAAGACAGAGGGAGTCGCTGTGGAGGAACCAAAAAGGAAAACAAAGGTTTGTCGTGTTGGCTGTATGGCAAGAATTAAGTTGTTCAGCGAAGGTGGGCCTCTTAGAATTATTAAGTTTCACAGCGGGCACAACCACGAGCTAATTTCACCAAAAGACAGAGAGTTCCATAAGTTATCGAGAAACCTCACGAAGTACCACAAGTAAATGATACTGAATAATTCACGGGTATGTGTTGAGTAACTTCTTGCAGGTTCAATTATTTAAATTGAAATCACTGCGTGTTTAGTTCACTGTGCCATAGGTAATATTTTGTTACTCTAATCCACATTCTGTATTAATATTTCGTTACTCTAATGCAGATTCTGTGTTACTGTGGTTTATGTAGTCCGTTACTTTAATGAAAAGCCGTCTGTTAATTACCAGTTGCTGGTTACTCAATCAACATGTTACTTTAATGACGTCTAACTATTACTTCAACATTTGTCAAACGTTACTTTAATCAACGAATTGTTGCAGCTGAAGATCGGTGCAACGCAGACTTACAAGATGTGTAAGGAGCAGGTTGAAGGGTTCGCAAACGTAGGTGCCAGCCTGGTCGACTTCAAAAACTTTGGAAGAGATATAAAGTGCTTCATCCATGAGAGGGACGGTCAGTTATTCATCGATCGTTTCAGGAGTATGGCGGACAATCACGAGGGATTTTTCTTTGATTACGACCTGGATGAGGATGGTAGTTCGAGCAGGGTCTTTTGGGCTGACGGTGTTGCTAGGAGGAACTACAGATTATTTGGTGACGCAGTTTCGTTCGACCCAACATACGGGACGAATAAATATAAGATGATATTCACCCCATTCACCGGTGTCAATCACCACAAACGATCGGTGACTTTCGGTGGCGCTCTCATCGCGCACGAGGATGAGAAATCGTTCAACTGGGTGTCCGAACGGTTCATGACGGCTATGGACGGCAAGGAGCCAGAGTACATCATCACCGATCAGGACCCCGGTATCATTGCATCTTTTGAGAAGATGTTTAAATCGGCTTGGCAACGATTTTGTATGTGGCATATAATGAATAAGGTACCGACTAAATACGGCGCCTCGCAGGCCGACTACTAGGAATTCCTGAAGAAATTGAATGCAATAGTGTGGGATGACGAGATCGATGAAGCAGAATTCGACGAGCGGTGGATGGAAATAATAGAGGAGCACGACATGGGCGATGTTCAGTGGTTCGAAACTGCATTTTCGATTAGGAAGCAGTGGGTCATGGCGCACTGTAGGGATCTGAAGATGGGAGGCTTAATGCGAACAACACAGAGATCGGAGAGCGAAAACAGCTTCTTCAAGCGGTTTGAGAACCAGCATGGAACGTTGGTTGAATTCTGGATGCGGTTTGAGAGCGCCATGGATCAGCAGAGGTATAACCAGAAAAAGCTTGACAGCGAGAATATACAATCTCTGCCGAAGACAATGACCCACCTCCTGATAGAACAGCACGCAGCAAGGGTCTACACCCACGTGGTGTTTGATGAATTTCAAGAGGAGGTAAAGTGTTCAGTTGGGACGTGCAGTGTGAGAGGTTTTGCTGAAAGGGATGGGGTTGAAGTAACTACGGTGAGGGACGCCACAAGGGGTAAAGAATTTCTAGTCCACCACAAACAAGGTACGCAGTTGCTGTCTTCTCTTATACGGGATTTATGGGTTAAAGTAACGGGATGAACGTATTAGAGTAACACAACTTATTAGTTAAAGTAATGAGGATTGTATGTTGTTGATCAAGCACAGGATGCAGTATTACAGTTTTGGATCACTCACCTTATGCGTTAAAGTAACAGAATGCACGTATTAAAGTAACACATAGTATTAGTTAAAGTAACGCGATTTGATTAAAGTAAACGGTATTAAAATAACACATGTTTTGAGAGATTTGTGAGTTTGTGGGTTGTATATCTGATAGTCTTAATGCTATACTAACCTCCTGCAGAAACGTCGGACGTCAAGTGCACGTGTAAAATGTTTGAGACAAGGGGAATACTGTGTCGACACATAATTTGGATATATTCCTCGAAGGGCCTGACCAGTATACCCGATAACTACGTAGCTGGAAGGTGGTCGAGGGATGCACTGCGCAAATATCGTGTTGTTGATGACGGTGTGGAAGGCGATGAAAATGGCATCATAGACGGAAAGCAGATAGAGATGTCTAAACTGTGGTCGGAAGTTCATGAGACGATGGGTATTCTACGGTCTGCTAATAAAGAAGATGTGGAGGACATGTGCGCTTTGATCCACGAATTCAGGATGAAGCTTAAGCCGATTGGGGGGAGCGAGACATTGAATAAAACCCATGAATTGGAAGAGATGCTAGGATGTACGTCAACAGCAGAGATAACGATACTCCCACCGAAGATTTCCAAGACGAAAGGAAGCGGCAAGAGGTTGTTATCGAGCAAGGCGAAATTCGTTGCACTTGCAAAGAAGCCGAAGCGCATGTGCAACAATTGTAAGCAGATGGCCCACCACGACAAGAGGAATTGCCCCAATCCCTTTGCAGCACGGCCGCCACCGCCTGTCGAACCGTCTGACGATGAATCAGAATCAGAGTCAGAATCAGATGAAGAAGATGAGGACGAGGACGAGAAAGATGTAGAAGATGAACCAGTATTCTGATTAGGGCAATTTGCTTCGTTAGAGTAACATAGCTGTAAATTATTTTTTAAAGGTTTATTGAATTACAGATATTCATTCCTTGGAGAATATTATAAGTAGAGGAAGATTCAGTTAAAGTAACACACATTATTCATTAAAGTAACGTGATAGTTGAGTTAGAGTAACACGGGCTATTATTTTTGAAGAGTTTGATGGAATTGCAGATATAAATTCCTTCCAGATATTCATTCCCTGGATAGTATAATAGGTAGAGGAAGATTCAGTTAAAGTAACACAAGTTATTCATTAAAGTAACGTGATAGATGAATTAGAATAACACGGGATATCATTTTTTAAGTGTTGATCGAATGTCATAATTGACAAGAGTAAGAATTAAGGTAAAAATTGCAGCGTAGAAAATGTAAGAATTAAAGTAACACATGACATTCATTGAAGTAACAAATTACGGGGTTCAGAGTAACAAAGTTTAAGGGATATACTGACATTGAGTGACAACGTTTTAGGGATAGGGTAACCTTGTACAAAATGACACTTAGTTTTTTGGTTAACCCTTGTACAAAATAATGATCAATCAATCTAATCATTCACTGACTACCGTTTCCGACTCTTTCCTCGCGTGGCCTTCAATTCTTCAATTAATTTCGGCCTCGCTGCCACAAACTTATCTACATCACCGATCAACCGCCTTCGATAAATGTTCAAGTCTGCTAGGAGGATTGTTGCTGCAAGCTGGACGACCAAGTATCTTCTATTAACCTTCCTGTGGAGGTCATCGTTATTGAATTCGCGGCCCTCGTACAACAGCATATGCATCAGAAGAAATATCCCTGACTCGTCCTTGTTAGTGACTGTAGACTGCCAGCCAAGCTTAATCGCACGGAACCTGTACGACACAATATCCGCCACACCAGGAACTTCATAATAGTCAAGGAAGTCACTCATTGACGCCACCTGAATATCATTGATGATAGTGGTCAACGAAATCACTCATTGGCGCACAAGATTGTGATAAAAAACTGATGAAATAAAGAATAGAGGCTCACAATTGTCTTGATGGCTGCAAAGAGATCTGTTTCTCTGATCGATGTGTAGAGACGGTGGTCGAGGAAATCGACAGTCTTCTTATTTCGGTTGACGGCTACGCATGAGAAGTACCCGTCAACGTTGATGGGCACAAAGATAAGATCAGCGTCCACCTGGAATGTATCGCCACAGTTATCCTTGAAAGTATGTCATTCCTTCAACAATGCGTTTGAGTTCTTTAAGGACGCTGATCTTAGATTTTCAGCAACAATCCTCATGATCGCATCCTGTAAGAAGGTTGGGATTGTGTGAATATTTGCAGTAAGTACACAGTAATTAGTTGGTGTCCTTGTTACTGAAACAGGTGTAGAGTGTTACTTCAATGCAGTTGAAGTGTTACTCTAATCAAGAACTTTCCAAAAAGAATCAGAATATGAGGCAAAAATAATGCATATGTACAAAGTAACTTGTTAGACATACCGTCTGCCGTAAACCAAGGAACGCCATCTTAGGATAATCATCAGACCCGCTCCCGTTCGCGACAAGACTATTCAAAAGCATTGACCAGCACTCGACGACAGAGGACGACATGTCATTACCCGGGAGCATGGACATCACATCACCCCGGGTCAGTACAGCCAACGGTGAATACTCCGCAACCAAGTCGCTGCATTCAGGACAGATCAGTATGCATTGCGAACAAGAGATAGGTGACAAAAATTTAAACAACGCTATATATTCCAAATATATGTAGTGTCCGTCTTATTACCTGCTGTTGTAGTTTTTGTGCTGAAATAAGCAGTACTCCACGACATTTTTCCGCAATATTTCAACAAAGCCCAACAGGGTCCTGTTGTTTGAAAGGAACGGACATGCCATGGGTGCACTTGGATCTGGATTACCACAATCAATGGAGCAGCCTAAGCCGTCCCCATACCCCCTAGATCGACTCCCAAGAATAGATAATTCAGCGGCAGTGTCCGGTGATATATACGCGGTTTCTACGGCAGGTATTCCTGGAGTGGATGGTACCACGCGGCTCTTTTCAGAGGGTCGCACATCGGGTGTCTGCTCTCGTGACCTCTTTTCAGACTCACTGACGGGCATGGCAACATTTGACATGGTCTTACTGATGGCAAGGTTGGCTTTGTCAGTAACAAAGGATGACACCCGCGAAATCAACAAGTCCCTCTCCTTGTTAATGTCGCAGAGACACAGCGTCGCCGCGATTTCTGCCCTATACAGATTGTTCGCCTCGCTCGTGCCCAAGGGACAGTCGAAGGCCTCCCCGGCGTACAACATCATGTGTATCATGAGGTATACGCCGCAATCGTTAGCCGAGAACCCGCTGCCCTGCCATCGGAACGGGACGTTGACGAGAGGGAACGAAGAGACATTGGCCCCTTTGTTGATGCCTCGCTGAACCATGTACTTGCCCATTTCTTCAGCCTTGGTGGTATTAGATAAAATAAAGTAAATAAATAAAAGACTGAGAAAATGAAGGAAAAAAATTTATTTTTTGGTTATCCTTATATAGAACGTCTTGTACATAGGAATGTTTAAATATATCCCAAAATGAAGCAGACTTACCGAGAGCCGTGTCATCCCAACGTAAGGAAGACTTTCAAACTCCCCCTCGTCGTAAGACCTATTATCAAGGTATTCAATCCGTTGTGCCAAAAATTTGATACACGCGCAGCTGTAATGGTCATTGTTTTCTGACAGCACCGGAACGAATACCTGTAGGTATGAAATGGGTATTATGTTGGTGTAGTTAAAAGAGAGTGGACACTAAAGTAACAGATAATATAAACTAAAGTAACAAGTTGAATAAATTAAAGTAACATCATATATTCTGATAATAATGTAGATGATGCAGGTTAAAGTAACGGGTCTCAGTGATTAAAGTAACACATATTGTTCTCTAAAGTAACGTCGATTAACTGCTAAAGTAACAGAAGATATGTTGGAGTAACATGCAGATTTACAGCCATTCCAGTCTTACAAAATATGTGATCTAAAATCAAAAATACCAGGTCAGAATCTAGCTCGAGATTCCCTTCATTTGCATCGACCCATATGTTCCAGAAGTTGAACAATGCTTCGCTCATGTCCACAAACAAACCACACTTTCTATTTCTCCAAATCTGGAGAGCTGTATCCTGCATGGAGTAACAGGTCGCTATCATTAGAGTAATGCAGAGAGTACATTACAGTAACACAGCCATAGAACTACATTAATCATTTGGGATAAGCAAGTAAATAAATTAGCTTACGCTGTGGCTGACACCGAAAAAGCATCGTGATGTGCGACGCGGTGCAGACTGGGCAGCTGTCAAGTGATTCATGAGTATGCACCAGCAGTCAATCACAGCATTCGAGAGCTGCTCTCCGGGCGCAAGTGTGGCCAACTCACCACGGGGTATGTTGAAAAAGTCACTGAACCTCACAATCATTTCCCTGCAAATAATCGAAAGGATTATGAAACATTTAACAAAAATCGACAATAATGCGCACTAAAAAAGAATTAGGTGATGTAGACCACTTACGATGTACTGTATTTTTCATTTTTGTAGAGGACGTAGTCAATTACGTCTTTCCTCACAGACAAAACAGACCTGAAAAGCCTGCTGTCCCCACCCAGGAAGTCCGACAGCGTGAGCTGGTCAGGATCTGTGACGTCACAGTCCCAAGAGCACCCAAGCCTCTCATCGACGACTTGCATACATCCCAACAGCTTTTCAGAATGAAAAAAGAAAGGGTGGAAGACCTTCCTTCCGTCTACCACCACCGACAAACACTCACCGACATCCTCGTCTCCAATTCTGTCAATATCCCACAGAGAAAGCACTATCTGGCGGTCACTGCTTAAATTCAGTCCCCCCTGAATATCATTAACCTCAGCCGTCGAGTATGGCTGAATGTTAGGATCATCCTCCTCAGCTTGATTAGTATTTTTGGCCTCAAGTACCGGCCCCTGCTCCGACAACTCCCTAGCGCGACGCAGCGCCTCACAAACTTCATCCACCACCCGGTGCAGCTCTGCTCCTCCCCAGAATGCCTGGGTTGCTTGTGATGGCACCGGGTCTTCGGGTAATGGATTGCCCGAAGTTATCCTCCTGATCTTCGCAGCATGTGAGACCCACCAATCATGGAATGCGATTGCATTCCTTCCCATCATCAGATGAATGTGGTGGACCTCCTGCAGGAAAGAATAATTGTGTTGGAAATATGTAGTAAAGTAACGATGCATGAAATGTATAATCAACTGACAGAATGTGTACTGAAAGAGAGTGGACACTAAAGTAACAGACAGTATCAACTAAAGTAACAAATGGTATGGATTAAAGTAACATCATATATGTTGGAGCAATAATGTGGACGATCCAGTTTAAAGTAACGGATTGTAAGAATTAAAGTAACACATGTTGAATACTAAAGTAACATCATTTATCTGCTAAAGTGATAGAAGATATGTTAGAGTAACATGCAGATTTACAGACATCACAGATTTACATCCTTACTGATTCCATGGTTTCCAACTCAGACACATATAGATTCATTAATGAATTATTGACATGGTTACTTACGTCGGCCGCCTTGGCCCTCAGTTCACTATCATCTTCAAGACCACGAGAAAGTTTGATGGTGGTGAACTTATCGTGCTCTTGTCCAGGCAATGTACCATCATCAGTGTGACGGTTCTGTGTAATCTTCAACGGCGGTGGCGGGTCTGCCCCCCTCACCGCATGTAAACACCGGGGGTACTCCACATCAGATCGGGTAAGCCGGCCCAGCCCCCCACAAATGAACTCACCGGCCAACCGTTCAAGAATGCGTTTATGATCCCAGTGCTTGATCAAAGGGAGATCACACGGGCACGGGATATTGCGGTAGTCAAACCGCTAGAAGTATGTAATCATTAAAAAAGGCACACAGCCAAGTAAATATGATCGGCTACGGAATACAAAATCCTCGCACGCCTGCGCCAGTCCATCCAGGATGAATGTGCACCAGTGAAGGTTTTTAATCTGCTGTACATCTTGCACAACCTTCAATAGTCTCAGATCAACCTCATGGTTGGACGTCGTGCAGAAGAATATCGACATGCTGTAGAGAACGAACATCCTACAGAACATCTCTCCACCCTCTACATCGTCCTGCAGTTTCTTAAGGACCTTTGACAGAGGGATTGCATCGCTTTCATTGCCGATATGGAAGTCACCCCTCCACTTTTTCTTCAGCGCCATGACGGACTTCTCTTCGGCGGCCTTTGATCGACCCATCGGCAGGAGCTCAACAGGGTCCAGTCCAAATGGAAGGAGGAAGCAATCATGTACATCATGCTTGGTTACGAGGAACTGATTGCTCCCGCATCTAAAAATCAGCGTGTCATCAATGAATAACGACATGAAATCATTAGCAAACTTTACAGGGAAGCTCCTAAGGTGCATTTCAAATACACCGCCAAATCCGATCGCTGAAAGCGCCTCCCGCTGCCTCTGGTTTAAATTAGATATTAGATCAACAAAGAGCTGCGGGCTGCACCTTACAGACGACGAACGGTCGACGTTCGCTGCACCAGACAAATCGGTAGCTAGTTCCTTCAACTTCGATGGCTTAACAGCCGTTTTCTTTGACCGTTGAACACGCTTCTTAACCTGCCCCTTCTTCTCACCAGCAACGACAATCTGACCTTCTTCTGCCATCTGAAGATATATTATTATGATAATAATGTCAATGATACAAACTGACTAGAGAAAAAAGATCTTTGTTCATGGATTTATGCATTACAGTAACATATATTATGCATTAAAGTAACGTAATATCTGCATTAAAGTAAAAAGTAACACATGCATTGCAAACGATGCAACGAAAACAATTAAAGTAACAAATCATAAGCACCACAGTAACAAGTTATGTGAATTAAAGTAACGCCATTAGATCCAGTTGTGCAGGTTCGACGTGAGTAGGTATAAAAGAAGACTTAGATTAGTGGTGCATGTTACACATTAAAATAACGAATGATACGAGTTAAAATAACGAGTAATGTACATTGAAGTAACACAAAAAATGTTTATACCGTAAATACAGGGGAACGATTGAAAGCAGAGTGTGTATAATCAATTTCGAACATGAAAACAATTAAATTACCATAACAAGCAATTCAATTGGAAAGAATTACAACGAAATATACACTGATTAAACCCCAAACTCAGTGAAATATATTGAAAGAATAGTGATTAAACCCCAAAAACTTTATTTACCTTAGTTTAAAGTTAAAAAATGGTGTAGAGAACAGTTGAAGTCAGTATGCGCGAATAGAAGACGAGGATGACAGTAGTGAAGGCAGGAGTGTGAGATGATAGTAGACGAAAATAGAGGTAGAAATTGAAGACGAAGATGGAGGTAGAAATTGAAATTGAAATTGAAGGGGTGAAGAGGTGAGTTGAGCGGTGAAAATCTTGGGGAACTGAATAGTTTGACAGAATATGATGAAAAGGTGACGTGAGATGTGGGATAGGCAGGAGAAAATTAAGGAGGAGAGAGAATATAATATATTTTGATAGATATCTTAAATATTGCCTTAATTATGAGATCAAATCTCGTGTGTTAATCTAACATTGAATCAAAGGCTATGACTGGGACTCACGGACTCAACTTATATAAGGGGACTCACCTGATCCCACTTCTATATACATATACATATATATACATACATATATATATATATATATATATATATATATATATTTGCCTTAGAACGTTTGCTCCTCAAAAGAGTCTTAAAATTCTTAATTCTTTGACTAAATAGTGTTTACATATATGTAGGTCTAATGTTTATGGGTCTTGTACATCTGATTTTTAAATCAATGTGGAAGAATATACAAATTAAGCAAAGGATAATAAAACACTTCTTGGGTTAGCTAGAATTACAATTTGGATACATCAGATGAATATTCTTTTTTGAGACATCTATGTTTGTCTTAAATTTGTAGTTGGTCAAATAGTTAAGATAATACAAATCTCATGTGTCTAGGTTGTAGCAAAATATGTGTCTTATTTATTATAGTTGGGACATGTTTGACCCGTTTTAATTTCACTCAACCTAACAGTCGCAAAACTCATGCCTATTGGTGAAAATGACCTATGTCTATTTGATGTTTTGTAGTAGTGTACCCACAACACCAACGACTCTCCAGGAGCTGGAATCCATCCACAAGGTAAAGAGTATGCTCATGATTCAATTTTGTATACTTCACGGAAGATTTTGTATACAACACCAACTGCTCTGTTTATGTCTTCTCCTCATCTGATAATAATACACATTTAATTACTACTCCGTAGTAATTGTTTTACTAGCTGTTTCAATATCTACTTCATAATCATTTTTATGTCTTTTCTTTTTCATTCCTTTACTTCATACGTACTATTGTCTATTTTACATAATTAGTCATATTAATGAACCTCAAATCAATTTAGAAATAAAACTTAGTTGTTAGTTTTCGTTGTTTTTGATTATTTTGGACAACTAATCATATTAATCGACCTCAAATCATTTTGGAAATAAAGCCCAATTGTTAGTTGTTAGTAAAAAAATCTCGAACCGAAGCTAAGAACTCCATTGTTGTGCCTCCAATTAACACTACTACAAATATTGGAAAAGAAACCATTGAAAATATACCATATAAACATTAAAATGATTTCTTAGATTAAAGAAACCTTTGCTAATGAGTAAATGATCTCTTATGTATAACAAAGAAACCATTTAATTAATAATGATCTCTTATATATTACAAAGAAACTATTTAATTATTAAATGGTGTCTTATGTAGTTAGGCATAACAAAGAAACCATTTAATAACAATGGTTTCTTACCAAAGTTCTCTATTCCACTGCCAAATAAAAAATTAAGTCATCCTTCACCTCACTTCATTAAAAAAATATTGACACCGTCTCACCTCTTTCCATTTCCCCCAACAAAACAATCAGCGATTCCAGAAATTGATTGAGAATCAATTACACCACCATTTATCAATACAAACGCAATTGATTAATCAATTACACCACCATTATCAAAATCCTTCCATTTTCATGTATGTATGTGTTTCTTTTCATAATTCATCGTTTCTAATTTCTAAATTATGAATCGTATTAGGGTTTTTCGAATGTTTGTTCGTCACTGATTGATTGAATGATTGATGCTTTGCGGATTGATGATTTGTTGCTGAATGCATTCAAATTGTTTGATTTCCTACTTTAAATTTCATCTATTCGAAATTTCTGAACTTAGAAATGCAAAAGCGAAGAAATAATCAACGGTGATATTTTCGATATTTTGAATTGATGATTTGTTGCTAGCTGACTGAATTCGAATTGTTGGATTTCCTCACTCTCCAATTCTCCATTTAAGTCGGTGTCCTTCACTTCGTATTCATCTGTCCACCTTCGTTCATCTTTTGGTTTGCTGCCTACTCCTTTAATTTTTGTTCGGGTTTTTTCGATTTTTGATGAGAATCTGCTCTAATTTTGTCGAGAATTTGTGTGTTTGATTGAGTTTGTCTTTAATTTCGCATTATAATGGCTTTTAATCAATTGCCTTTGTTTTTTCTTGAATTCTTAGGAATGTTTGGTTAATTTTTAGATTAGGCTTTAATTTCTATGTCTAACATAGTGACATCTCAAACCCTAAATCTCTAATCCAAGTATTTCAATGCTTGATTGTGAAGTTGAAACAATGAAACAACTATGTCAACTATTGCCATGTTTGATGAATAAAATAATGCAGGCCTTCTTGACTTCTTAACCCATGCCTTACACTTTAGTGATATACTGTGCATTGAAATCAATCTTCTGCGTCTCAAATTCGGACTGTTTTGGGGGAGAAACCTTGAATTTGGTTCGTGACAAGCACGTCTTGTGGATGGGGTATTGGATTCTGCTTGAATTAGTTATGTGAAACTTATCCCCTTTTTCACGCCTTCTTCGAGTTTCAACAGGGGTGTGCGAGGAAGCAACATGTCAGATTGCTTGACATATGTAGAAAAAGGAAGCAACAAGACAAAGCCTGAAAAGCATGTTGCTCTGAGCTAGCTACAATGTTGGATACTAAGCCCATTTGTTTGTGTCAATTATTGGGTAAAACCAAGGATTTTCTAGTGGAATTGGATGTTCATAGAGCTCTACAGTTGCCTCGTCTTTGTGCTCTTCAAACTCCCCTTCTTTCCACGTGCGCAGGTATCTATCTACTTTCTATTGCCTTAACTCGAACTAAATTTCTAGTATATAGATTCTTAGACATAATGATGAAGATGATTTTTCCTCATTTGTGGGACTTTAATTGATGATTGTTGCTGATTGTTGTGATTATAAATTTATAAGTGGAATGTTACACAGAACGCCATCTGCGATGAGCCCAAGGGCATACCGATCATCCAGATCATATACCGTGACACGCCCTCCCTTTCTCTTTTTTCTGTGGACACTCCTCTCTGTCCTCCCTCAGGTTCATCTTTTTCTCCATTCTCTTTGTTTAATCACCACTCTTCTCTTCGGGCTTAAGATACCATGCGAAGTAATGTTGATGATGATTATTATTATTATATGAATGAATCAGGTCAGAGCTTACTATTGCTGCAGTTGTGGGATGCTTGATGCAGATGATGCTTGGCTTTTGCTTTTTATGCCCTTCTATGGATTGCCTCTGATCTGGCATAAGTATCACTAATGTCCTAGCTGCTCCCAACAGGTATTATCTACTACTACATCTTCCCTTTTCGCCTATGTAGCACACACTGCACTTTGTATAACAAAACTAATGTATGGAAATGGTTTGTTAAATTCTCACTAATGAATTTTCTTCTTATTTTTGAACTAATGAACTTTGTATTGGTTTGTTGCGTAATTGTGTGAAATTTGGAGGGATATAGTAATTCAATTAGGGTTTTGTATGCTTAATCTCTATTGTTCATTCCTATTATAAAAGTGGGTATTTAGATTAATTTGTACGGAGTTTATTTTTTGCGATCGTAGCTTATTAATTTATCAGTCATGTTTTTTTTCTTTTATGTTGGAAATCATTGATGGCACAATGTAGAGATGGAGGGATAGCATCCAAGGGCCGTGATGACTATTTGGCTAGAGCGATAGAAGAAGTCGGAACGAGAAGGTCGTGTGAAAAACACTCATTTTTTTCAGGATATTTTGTTATAGCCCACTATTGTGGGCTAATATAATGTAATTTTGACATACCTTGACAGCATTATATATATATATATATATATATATATATATATATATATATATATGAGTATTTTATGGAGATTCAGGTGTATTTTAGTTGATATATATGAGTATTTTATATTTTAATGGTTGGGGTATCTTGAATATTAAAAGTTTTTTTTTAAAAAAAAGGTAGTGATAAAGAAATCATTTAAGTGTGTTACATGGTTTGTTAGGTTGGTAGGCAAAGAAACCAATAAAGTACATTACATGGTTTATTAAGTTGAGATAAGAAACCATTTATCTCTTAAATATGGTGTTTTTCATAGGGTCCAAAGAAACCATTTATTTCTTAAAATTGATTTCTATATCATAACCAAAGAAACCATTTTTCTTGAATGATTTCTTACCCTAAGACACCTTTGACCTGGAGATCATCTCCATAATGGTGTCTTAGGGCATTTTAACATGGTTTCTTTGCCCTCTTTTCTAGAAGTGTAAGCTCACACACTAGAGAGAAGAAGCATGTAAATAAGGAGAAGATTTATTTATGAGATATTTGTGTTTGTTACATTATACATTTCTCCTTACACACACACAGTTGTTTACTGATGAGAATAATAATTTTATCAGGTTATACATACATAGATACGTAGTTATTCTAATGTAGAAACTCAGTTATTGTATTGAATAACTTGTGTGATATTTTATTGAAATGAAACTTAAATATAATCAATTTTAGAATATTGTTATCTAATGTTATGTAGTTATTTCAATGTGGAAACGCAATTATTGTAATGAATAACTTGTGTTATTGTATTGAGATGTAATTCAAATATAATTAATTTCATATTAATGTTATTTGATTATTATTTGATTTTACGTAGTTATTATAATGTAGAAAATAAATTATTGTAATGAATAACTTATGTTATTGTATTGAGTTGAAACTCAAATATAGTCAATTTTAGAATATTGGTATCTGATTTGACGAAGTTATGCCATTGTAGAAGTCAGTTATTGCAATGAATAATAACTCGTGTTATTATATTTTAATGAAACATCTTGCATATCATTGAGGGCGCATATGTAGTGTATAGACACCCAAATTTGGACCTGGTGGCTGCAGAAGCGTCCAGCAAACACCCGATGATGATCAGACCGCAACGCGACGCAAGTTTGCGATGTTTTAGATAGTTTTTCCATAGAACGGATCAAATAATTATTTGGAAAAATTACATTAACGTCAAAGCAGCCTTAGTCGTGTCATTACGGTTGCATAGACACTAATTAGAGTCCATTCTGACACCGGGACTCCGAATCGGTCCCGAAACGCGAACCAAGTCGGCGCCGCCCCAAGCGAACCTCGGGCGTGAAAATTGGATTACATTCAACGTACATCATACATAGCAATACGAATCAAACAAAAATTGGAACGAACTTAACGGGCGTGAATTTACCTTAAGTTGGGCGTGCTTCAAATTGGACATTAAATCATTTTCGATTATTCTGAATCGGTTTCGGTTGGGGAATTAGGTTTTTGTCGAGCGTTTCTTTTTTCAAGCGTGTTGTTCTGGTTCTTTTGATGTCAAGGTTTTGATTTCATGTTATTGGTAGAGTTTAAGGTTTGGGGAAGGTTTAATCTTGGCCTTTGATGTTACTTAATCTGATGGTCAATATTAATAGATAAATTGTAGGAAATTTACCCAATGTATATGATCCCACTATATATATATATATATATATATATATATATATATATATATATATATATATATATATATATATATATATATATATATATATATATATATATATCACTACTACAATAAGGCTCTATTGCAACATTTTGAATGCAACACTTTATTGTAGTGTTGCAATTTGTAGTAATGATATTATCTATGCAACATTTATCTAAAAAATGTTGCATTTAATCCAAAGATGCAACACTTTTACAAAAATGTTGCTATTATAACACCATTTAGCAACATTTTTTAAGTAATTGTTGCATTTAGTGAAACATCTTGTAACGGTTTTTTAATTTGTTGCACTATTGTTAGTATAACTGATAATCCATAATTAAATAAAAAAAATGAGGATGTGAAAGTTCGGTTACCTTTTAGAGTAAAAAAACTAAAAAAAAAAACAAATCATAATTACATCTTTACTATAGGAAAACAACATCTCTTATATATTCTGTATAAGTGCTAATTTATTAGTTATGCATGTGAAACGGGATCGGGCGCGCGGGTTTGGTCACAGACACACAAGTCGGGACATACAAGTTGTTTAATTTGTCGAACCAATTTTTTACTGGCCATTTAATTTTTTTTTGTTAAGCCTATGTGCGCGTTGGGTCGTCACAGATCAAAATATTTTGGTCGTGACTAGTCCCGACGAATGAGTTAACAGGGTCAAGTTTGGGTCGGGCTATTTTCGGGTCATGAAATAAAATATGGTAAATTATTTTACAAATTCTTGTATGAGACGGTCTCGTAATAAACTTACCGTAAGACGTCTCACATACAAGGTAATTACTTTTTTAAAAATTTTATTGTCATTAGTATGTCTCACAATAACTTACCGTGAGACGGGCTTACAGGTTTTTATGCGAGTAATATTCATATTATTTTTTTCAGGTGTAGCGGTGATGTAAAAAAATAGTTCGAGTATGTCGGATCGAATTAGATTTTAACAATTGCGCATGTTTAATTAAGAGAGCGCTCAAGTGAAAATTTTAAAAAATGAAAAATGTAATGAAATCCAAAGCTTCACCGCCTATTCCATTCCCCACTTCATAAAACATACTCAATACAGTAAACTAATTAACCTAATAACCCTAATTAATCTAGCATCAACCACTTTTCTTCTTCATTAACCATCTCAAACCCCAATTACCATCAATTAATCATCTCAACCCGATTGCAAATCTTTTCATCTGAAGGCAAGACTTAGAACGGGTTTGTACTCGATCTTCTCAATTTTTTTCATAGTTCATGCTTATGTATAATTAGTACCAATATTTGTTTTACCAATAATTTTCTTCTTCTTATGTATAATTACTAATGTAATTGTGCTTTTTTTATTCCTGTTTATATATATACACGTTTACCATGTTAATTTGAATTCATGCTGCTGAACTGTAATTGTACTTCTGATTGTATCGTTCCTGTTTACAAGTAATTCCCGTTTGTTGTTTCGTTCATGTTTCCTGTATCGTTCATGTTTGCTGAACTGTATACACTATAATCATCGGTTTTTGCTTACTATTTGCAGACATATTCATGCTGCTTTCTGACCAGATCATGTATACTTTTTGTTGTCCATTTCCCGCGATATGAATGATTTATTTCCCCGCAATATTTGATCAGGTTTTACTGCTATGTCAGCAGTTTCATTTCCGGCAATATGATGCTCTTTTTCCATACTGCCTTTTGTCCAACTCCTGCAATATCTGATCTGCTTCGTTTTTCTGCAATATTCGATCAGTTTTTACTGCTACGTCATCAATTTCTATTCCGGTAATATGATGCTTTCTTTCCGTACTGTCTTTTGTCTAAGTCCTACAATATTAATTTCCATTTTCAGTCCATACCGTTTTTTTTAAAAGTATATAAGTGTATCTATTCGGTAAACATTAGTTTGTGTTGGACGAATATTGATTCACTAACTTTAATTTCTCTCTTCTAATTTTTAGTAGCCTAATATAATAAAACTTTTGTTTTTTCAAATCAAATTCTATTTTTTTCCAGAATTAGCGATCGGAAGATGGAAACGAATAGAAGTTGGATGTATTTACCTAGACGATTACCAGAGTTTATTATGAAATTATTTATAGATTTTTCTACTCTTTTATTGTCACATTTCGAACTATTGCCTGCTAATTAATTGCTTAATGGCTTTTTTGATGTTGCTACCTGCTGTTAATTGTTGCCGAATACACTGATATACTATGAAACCAAGTCGCTGAAGACGAGCATTAGTTGATGCGAATTTCTGTT
The DNA here is from genome assembly GCA_958450325.1 of Agrostemma githago. NCBI lineage: Eukaryota > Viridiplantae > Streptophyta > Magnoliopsida > Caryophyllales > Caryophyllaceae > Agrostemma > Agrostemma githago. The sequence goes on from OY288256.1 coordinate 35,588,625, forward strand.
AATTGCTGATGTTGTTGTTAATTATTGCTGGTGCTGTTAACCGTCGTTGATTCCTGCTGCTGTCAATAATTGCTGCTGCTGTCGTTAATTGTTGCTGATTGTTGCTGTCAAGTGCTGTAAAGTGCTGTAAAATGCTGCTGTTTGTTGCGGTAAACTGCTGTAAATTGTTGTAAAACGCAGCTGTTTGTTGCTATAAACTGCTATAATATGCTGTAAATTGCTGTAAATTGCTGTAAAATGCTGCTATTTGTTGATAATTGTTGCTGTTTGTTGCTGTAAGCTGCTGTAAATTGCTGTAAAATGCTGCTGTTTGTTGATAATTTTTGTTGTTTGTTGCTGTAAAATGCTAATAATTGTTGTAAAATGCTGGTAATTGTTGTTGTTTGTTGCTGTCAACTGTTGTTGTTTGTCGTTAATTGTTGTCAGTTGCTACTGTTGTTGTTAATTGCTATTAATTACTGATGTTGGAGTGACGACAAAGACTGAAGACGGTAGATCAAATAGGAAGATTGAAGATAGCTGACTGAAAACTGAACCAACTGTTTGGAGCTGTGCTGAATTGACGGACAGAATTGAAGACTAATTTTATTCTTATGCTTATAGATTCAAAGAAGAGGAATGGGAGATAAGAGACATGATATCAATGAGTATGAAAGACTCCGAAATGAAAGGATTGCACAAAATAAGACAAGGCTTCAGGAGTCTGGGGTACTTAACCTCGCTAGAAAAGTGACAAGTATGGTGGACACTAACAAGAACGACAAGAGAAAAGTAAGGGTACCGAGAAAGACATTGATTACACTCCAAATTATAATAGCGACGATGACGATGAGGAACTTGATCCTTTAAACTTCGAGATTGTTTCTAAAAAGGTTATGTTATATTTTCTAACTTTTTATTATTTTATCATGATATTTTTTTTTGATAAATCTTTCAAAAAACACACACACATATATATATATATATAATTGTTAATTGTTAATGAAAAACAACTCTAACTAAATGCATAACTTTTTGGTGACTATACAGGTCATTCACTCCGGTGGTCAATGACAAGTGCGATTTAGTTCACTTAAATCAATAAAACATAACTCTAACTCAGCCACACAAAGCCAACGACGGTCTCATTCTGAGAGAGTGCTCGATGGAGATGCAGGGAGAGTAAGTATGGCAGACATTCTCTTGTGTAAGAAACAATTGCGTGGAGTTGACAAAGAGATAAACGTTGTTACTAGATCATACTCTACAAGGTCATAAGGTTCGTATATACGGTTTTTCAAAAAATAAATATTTCTCAACTAGCTTAGTATTGTATTAATCCACTTTTATTAAATTTCTTGTCGAAGTACTTGAAGATGATCACAATGCCCTTGATTACTTAAAAGAGTGTGGATTAGTGGATGACGACGATGACATGGCCGGAACTGATGACGAGAAGCCAGACGGATATAGTGACCAAGAAACTTTTGATAAGGAGGATGAACAAGTGGACTTACATAGTCGAGATCTCGAACTACAAGGTATTTGTATAATTTCTTCATAGTTTATATTTTATTACAATTGTCGACATTTTAGATGATCATTACTCTAACTCGATATGTCAAATTCAGTTACCACGAAAGTGAAAAGAAGAGGACCGACCATGATGCATCATGTGCACACAAGGAAAGAGGAAGATCGCATATCGATAATTCTTAACGAGTTTGGGCAGCCCGTTGGCCCTATAACCGTTAAAGTTGACTGGGTAGCCGAGTTTTCTCGCTTCTTAGGTACAATTGCTCATGATTACAGTTATGCCCCTTTAATTATGGAAGATTGGAGAAAAGTGCCTAATAAAGAGAAAATTTGGGAATATGTTTTGGTATGTCTTTCTTAGAAACCTTTTTGCTACTTGCTTCTTTGTATAATTACGAGCTCCCGGCACACAACTACATAATTATTTTTTTCTCGCAGACGAAGTATATAGTCCCACCCGAAGGTAAGCAGTGGGTGATGAAGACTATAGGATCTGCTTGGAGAGTTCACAAAAGCCGCTTCAAAAAAAAACATTACTACTCATACACGGATGACAAGACTAGATGGAAAAACAGGTCGAAGACGGTTCCGGAAGAAGATTTTACGAAACTGCTTTTGAAGTGGAAGAAGAAAACTGAGCAGGTGCACGCGAAAAGTATTAAGCGAAAAACTGACCAACGATTTACAACTTACTCTTTGTTTAAGCGAAAAGTACTAAACCTACATTATATAAATAAAATATTTATACATTAAATGTATATATAGATGCGGTGCACGCGTAACAAGAACCACCGCCTATCACAGAGGAACATGCACATCGTTGGTCTAAAGAGCTTCGCAGTAGTTCGCGAGAAATTGGTAATTGATCGTACTAAAAACGAACCGATTGTAGTTTAAATTCATGTTTAATTATGATTCATCGAACAAGTTGCCGCCATCTTATTATTATGTCATCTTATATCTTATTTGGTATCACAGACAAATGAACATCCAAATAAGGAAGCGCCTTCTTTAGTTCAAATGTTTGAGCAAACACGTAGAAGGACCGAGGGAAGGCAATATAATGATTCATATATTGATACTGCCAAGAAAATTGTAAGTTATTTGAGATTTTTTAAAAATTTACTTGAATATTTTTTGACAATAGTTACAATGTCTCATTTTTTTAAATCTTTATCGTAGGAGGATATGAAGAACTATGTCTCACCAGATGATGGAAGTGGCCCTACAGATGCTTATTTAGGAATTATGGGTAAGGGATATGATGGGTCTTGTAGGTTATATGGTAGGGGTGTTACTAATAAAAAACTGAAAGCAATAAATGGAGACTCGACGTCGTATGTGGTGCCCGGAGAGATTATGGAGTCCCTCAAAGCTAGTTTAATTGAGGACTTAAGAAAAGATATGGATTCTGAAATTTTTGTTTAACTAAATGAGGCACAAAGACAAATGGAGGCAGAACATTTAAAAAAGAAGGCAGAATTAGAAAACCGTCAAAGAGAGCTTGATCTTGAAAGGGAGAACTTGACTGACGATATTTTGCATAAAATTCTTGGAAAGATACCTCCAGAAATTGCAAAACAGTACTTATGTTAGAGGTATGTATTTTTTATCCTTTGTTTTTTTAAGTTTAAAAATATTGTGGCATTATAACTATTGTTATTTACTCTTTTTTTCTTGTCACAGATCACCTTCTGGGTCACGTATGAATTCAACAATAGCTGCATAAATTTGGATCCACTGAAGACTTGTACATGTTTGACATTTATTTGTTTTTGTATTCAAACAATGTTTTGATTTCTGTTAGCTCTACATTTTTTCAATAACATGTCATACGAAACATGAATATGGATATTAATGAACATCTGTTTTGATGGTAGGGATTTGCCGTGGATCCCCACCGTCAAATAATAACCAACTATACCTAACACGTAGATAGGGTAAGTCGGGTCGAATCCACGGGGACGGTAATGAGGCGTCTAGACTAAGGTCACCTAAATACAAGACTAGGTCAACAAACTAAGCTAAACTAGAATGATAAGAAGGAGAGAAGGCTACGACTATGACTAAGGTGACGGAGAAAACAAAATGAAGGAAAACTAGGGTTAGGTCGGGTTCATGGATGCAACAAAGACAAAAAGGGGGAAACGGGGTCACTAGCATGCCTTCGAGGCCTAGGTTCCACCGATCGGGCTATCGCTACGTAATCGGCCTAGGGGTCGTCCTCGCCGGGCTCTCGCTACGTAATGAGGCGACCAAACCAACCAAACACATACATACAAGAGAAGATGCAAGAAAAACAAGGATTGATCGTCTCTAGACTCACAAGCATTTCATCGAACATGTGGAGTGCAAGGTTAATGGGAAACAACAAAAATAACATCTAGCACCACCCATCTCACCCTAATCATCCACAATCACATCCAATCACCCTAATAACCCTAGAAAGAGTCTACTCAAACATATGTAAAGGAAAACCAACACTAATCAAGAGAAACTAACATAAGAATCAAAACATACAAACATAATGGAAAACTAACAAAGATGAACAATGAACAAAACCATGAACAATGATCAAAGAATGAAACTTTAATGATAAAACAAGATTAAGGGAAGGGAAAAGAGAGATTATACCAAACTAGAGAAGATGAAAAGAAGAAATCTTGCATATATGGAAGAAAACCCAAAACAATCTCCCAAGGTTGTCAATCTTGGTTGAATCTTGAAGAATCTCCTTAATACAAGAGTTAAACTAGGATTAACGATAAACTAAAGACTAATCTACACTAATCTAAGCTAATCTATGCTAAAGTATGCTAGGGTTTGTGGGTAATGAAGAACCCCCATAGGAATACAAGAGGGGGGGGGGGGGGGGGGTATATATAGGGTTACAAGAATGAAGGAGAAGAAAAGAAGTGACGCGGGTCTGCAGGTGCTCCATCTCGGGCGAGATGAAGTGGTCTCGGCCGAGATGCCACTCCAGTAGCTCGGTTTTGCTTGTACTCTTCATCCCGACCATGATGGCTCTTATCTTGACCATGATGGGTCTTGTAGGCCTCAAATATGATCATTAAGGTCTCTCTTTGCTTCTCATGGGATTCTCATCGACTCTCGGTGCTCGGGATCGAGTCTAAGGGGCTCGGGAATGGGTCCCAAGGTCTCGGGATCGAATCCAAGGAATCAGGTGATCGTTCCTTCTCTTCGTTGGCTCCAAAAGTGTATGAAACGAGTCAGAATCGTTCCAAATTCTCCATGAATCGTCTTGGGAACCTAAAACGAACTAAAGGAAGCATGAGTAGCCCAGAAACCGCTCCAAAGAGCGATTTCACAAGGTAAAAAGGGACCAAACACAACAAAATAGGCACTACAAACTACACTTATCAACTCCCCCACACTTAACCCTTACTCGCCCTCGAGTAAGCACAAACTAACTACTAAACTAGCCGAGCGGGTATTAGCGCACCCTACGCCCTTTCAACTCACGCGAGTACAATTAGAGGATAAGTATACTCCGCAAGGCAAGTAAGGTCTTGCGACAAAACTGTGGATGCAACCGGACACAAAAACACATAAACAACAAACATACACACAAACAAACACAAGGTTGCACCCAAAGAAAAACAAATACCGCTTCCCTCAAACAAGCGGTGAAAGAAGCACCGGTTTAGGACTCAAGGCAAGTGATAACGTTCCCAAGCTAATCATACAAATCGAAATGAACTAGACCCTAATAGTATGACAAAAAAGCAATAAAAACGTTGATAACTTACCTAGGTCCTTCTAGCCTTCTAAGAACGTACTACGGGACAATCGGCGGGATGGAAAAAAGGATGAACCACGGTGTTAGTCGACACTGTAGGTAAGTGAGACCTCGCCCCCTTTAGTGATGAGACAAGAGGGTCGTCCCATGCCCAAAACCGCCCAACTAGTCCAAGTAAAAAGGGGGATAATATTTCAAAGTGAGGGAAGACCGACCATTACCGCTATCATCCTTCCTAGGGACTCGGTCCTTCGGTAGGCTCTTCACGGTAATAGTCGGTAAAAGGCTTATTTTGAGATGAGGGGATTCTTTTTGTGAGACGGGTTTTCTTTTGCCATTTTTCTTTCTTTTTGCATTTTTGCCTTGTTTGTTGCCATGCCATTTCTTTTTCTTCTTTTCTATTTTCTTTTTGGCTTTTTGTGCCTTTTCTTTTTCTTCAATCTTTTCTTTCTTTCATTTTCTTTTCTTTGCCCTTTTGGCTTGATTTCAAATGTAGGCATTTCATTTCTTTGCAACTAAGAAAGAGAGACTTCAACAAATTGCAATTTATTGTGTGGATATGTGTAGGAGGTAGGGTAATTGGTGAGTCGGGACGGGCCCTTCCCTTCAAACCCACAAAAAGGTGGAGAACTTGGACTAATCGAACAATTCCGAACACGGTCACCTAAGGGACGAGACTCGGCAACCAAGGCCTTTTCACACCGTGGGTGGTCATAATGGTCAAAATGCAAATCCCGTAGTAAATACCTAGTAAGCTAGGTGGAATCAAGGTAAAGGATCAACGAAATCATTGATTTAGGGTCATTCTACTAGACTAAAGTCCAAGACTCGATTCATACTACTAGAAAGGGAAAGCAAACGCTTGCACACTAGCCTCTAAACCGGGTTTTCGAAAACCTTTTACACACACGACACAACTACACAACGCAAAACAAAGATATGACGAACACGAAAGGAAAAGAAACAAAGGCACCAAAAACAAAACAAAACAAACACATAACGAGACAAACACCACCCCAAATCTCCAAACAAGTCACCAAATCAACCACAAGTATGCACAAGGCTCCACCCGAGCACCCAACATCACAAATCTCCTCCAAACTCCACAAGGAACAAAGAGGAAAAAGGGGTGAAGAGATGTTACCGGATGTCTTGTGATGGTAGGGATTTGTCGTGGAATCCCAACCGATCAAGTAAAGTAACCGGCTATTCCTACGGTAGATAGGGCAAGTCGGGTCGAATCCACGGGGACGGTAAGAGGCATCTAGACTAAGGTCTCCTAAATACTAGACTAAGTCAACGGACTAAACTAAACTAGAGAAAGAGAAGAGGGGAGAAAACTAGACTAAGACTAAGTCTAAGGAGAAACAACTAAGGAGAACGGGCTAGGATTAGGTCGGGGTCAATGGGGTAACGGAATGGTCAAGGGAGGACTAGAGTGAAGGAGGTAGTAGGGTGATCTAGGTTGGTCCGGGCTCTCGCAACTTAGACCCGCCTAGAGGTTCCACCTAGAACCCATCTCGGCGACACACATGACAAACGGGGTTCTAGCGCGCTATGGTGGCCTAGGTCGCATCCGGGCTCTCGCTACTTAGACCGGCCTAGGGGTCGTCCTCACCGGGCTCTCGCAACTTAGTGAGGGAACCGAACCCACAACAAACTAACACCCACAAAAGAAAGGCAAGAAAACAAGCATTCGTACATACTTAGTCATTCAAGCAATTCAACAAACATGTGATGTTCATCAAACAAGAGGAAACCCAAATCTTCCACCAACATCTCCAACAAACCCTTAATCACCCAATTAACACCCTAATCACCTTACTAACCCTAGCAATAACACTACTCTAACATAATCGAACTATAACTAATAAGAATAAGAGGAATCAACATGAGAACAAGAGCATACATCTACAAATTCAACCAAACTAACAAGAATAAGAACAAACAATAATAAAGATTCAAACTTGAATAACATAAACAAAGATTAAGAGAAGAGAAAAGGATTATACCACACTAGAGGAGAAGAAAGAACAAAACTTGCATTAATGAAGAAAACCCAAAACAAACATCCAAGGTTGTCAAGCTTGGAGAAGATCTTGAAGAATTCCCTTAATACAAGTACTAATCTATGATTAATTACTAATTACCGACTAATCTACACTAATCTAATCTAATATAACCTAAAGTAGTCTAGGGTTTAAGGTCTAATGAAGTGTATCTCATTAACATAACAAGGGAAGAGTATATATAAGGTTACAAGTGGAAAGGAGAAGAAAGAAAGGAGTGCGGCCTGAATTGGGCTCATCCCGTTCGGGATGAGTTGGTCCCGTTCGGGATGGACCCTTCACAGAACACCTCTCTTTTGTGCACCTCAACCGGAACCGGTTGAGCCTTGTAGGCCTCCTTTAACCTTCTTTTGGTCCCTCCTTGCTTCTCATGGGTTTCTCATCGATTCTCGGGATCGGGTCTCGGAGGCTCGGGACTCGGGATCGGGTCTCGGAGGCTCGGGACTCGGGATCGGGTCTCGGAGGCTCGGGACTCGGGATCGGGTCTCGGAGGCTCGGGATTGGGTCCCAAGGTCTCGGGGTCGATTCCAAGGCATCGAGTCATCGTTCCTTTACTCCGTTGGCTCCAAAATGTGTATGTATCGAGTCGGAATCGCTCCAACTCTTCCAAATCGGTCTCGGAAACCTGAAACGAACTAAAGGAAGCATAAGAAGCCCATAAACTGCTCCCAAGTAGCGATTCCACAAGGAAAATGGGACCAAAACACTACGAAATAGGCACTACAAACCACACTTATCATCTTGAAAGCTCTACAAAGCTACGGTGATTAATCAACCTATAAGAAAGAAGGGAGGCAAAACACGTACAACAAAACAAATATACGACATAACGACACAAAAGGAAAACACACAAAAGAAAATCTTTTTGATTTTTGTGAAAAAATTTCAAATTTTTATGGTTTTTTAGAGATTTTTTCGAAAAAACTACAAAAATAAAACTAACTACGCTAGAATATCGCTCCCCCACACTTAAACGAGCAATGTCCTCATGCTCGATCGTAGTGTGTGGAGACACAAAAGAAAAGAAAAGAAACTACGAAAATAAAACTAAAAATCAAAAATGAAGCGGAGAAAAGGGTAGAAGGTGTCCGGCCGGGGTGTAGTCAAGTCACCATGGGCCGAGACGAGGAAAGATATGGATGGGGGAAGAAATAAAAAGAATGAAATAAAAGGAAATGGGAGGGGAGGACTAGGTGTAATCAAGTCACCTAGCCCGGATCCCGCCTAAATCCGCCTAAATCCTACAAAAAGGGTGAAAAACTTGTAAATTTAGATTTTTCAAATGATTCTCGATGTAGTCACATCATCGAGAGTCGGGAGCAACATCTACCAAGGCGACCATGACACCATGGCACAAAAGTGTACAAGGGGAAGGGGACAAACAAGGGAAAACAAGCGACAAAAGACGGAAAAGAAAGGATAGTTGTCGTACCCATCGGTTAGCAACTCACTCGCTCCATCGTCTCAATGATCAATATAGGCACTTTGCTTGTCTTCTTCATTGTTAACCCGCTTCAAACTTGATAAAACCGCATGGTTGAGGTAGTAATGGTACGAGGGAGTGGGATTTGATGTGAAACTCGGTGTAGAGTGAAGAGAAAATGAGGTTAGGGTATGTAAATGAGGTACATGGGTCATATGGTATGAGCAAGGATAGGTAGGTAGGTTGGGAGGGGTATAAAGTGGTAGGGTGGGCTCGAATGTCGAAGAGGAAATGAAATGGGGGAGCCGGGCCTCATCTCGGGCGAGATGATCCCATCTCGGCCGGGAAGATACCTTCTCGGGCGAGATAAACTCCTTCTCGGCCGAGATGGACAGGCAGTAGCTCCAACTTTCACGCACACCTCATCTCGGTCGAGATGAAGTCTTTCTCGGCCGGGATGACTCATATACCTCTTCAATCTTCATGAAAGCTTCTCCCACATGACAACTAATACATCGAGATCTAAAATTTCGTCCCCAAAAGCTTGTCAAAAGCATCAAAAACCGACTCCCATGCCCAAATCCAAACTCTAACCACAACCATTCCTCTCTAGGATTCATCTTCGCTTCACACCTAACAAACAAGCTTAAAGCATTCATCAAAATCTTTCCCTCACATCGCTCATCAAAATACCAAATTAATTACAAGAGTTTCACAAAACAAACAAAATCAAGAGACAAATCACACAAATACAAACACAAGTACTCTAAATAATAGGGAAGGGGAATATACAACACGACGGTTCTTTAGGAACTCCGTAAAACCGAGGATGGAGGACTCTCATTCTTCAACCATAACTCTCAAGGGCTTGGAGGAGCAAGTCAAACCCACGACCGACATCGTAATGAAGGCCCAAAGAGTGCTCGAGCCAAGCTATCCTCCACGGCCTCCAAGGTGGAGGCAAGAAGTAGTCCTCAAAAGACCCAACGTCATCTTTCGTGTAGTCTCCGGGGTCTATCCATCCTACGAGCTTTACCGACCTCTTCCTCCCTAGGCATCGTCTCCAATCACTAGGAAGCTTCAAGTCTTCATCATGAGGCACAAAAAACGGCTTTGGCCCCATTTCCTTATTGCACATCCCAACACCTTCGTCAAGTTGTGGTTCCCCATCTTCATCACTCGTCCCCACATCATCTTGGGGGAAAGAATTGAAACTTCTACCGGCGGTTTCAATCTCTTCCAAACTATTGCTTGGTTTACTTACAAGGGGTTCTTGATGCTTATCCACATTCTCGGACAAGGGCAACTTGGGCTTGTCATTTTCACCCAACAACTTCAAGAATTCCACCAACTCATTCAACTCACTACCTTCCTCAAATTCTTCACCAACAATGCCTTCACCAAGGGTCATATCCTCATTCGTCTCTTTTTGGGTAGACGATTGAGGTTCTTCAAAGCAAAGTTCGCTCCTCATAGGGAATTCATTAACGGCTTCGTCATTGGGTTGTTCCCCTTCCCCAAATGAACATCCCTCATCAAGTTGTGAAGATCGAGTTAAGAACATTAGGGTTTGAGCCCTTAAAGCATTCAATCTAGCTTTACATTCCTCTCTTTCCCTTCGGAGTTCGGCCAAGATTTCATAATCCTTTTGCAATTGGATGGCCATTTCTTGTTGGTTCTTTAGCATTTGAAGAATCGATTGATCTAACTCTAAGTTTGGCATTTGGCGGTCATTGGGGCCTTGTAATGCTCCTTGAAAATCTTGATGATGCCCAAGGAGTGGGGCATCATATTGTTGGTAGTGAGGTTGAGGTGATTGGTAGTATTGTGGGTTATGGGGTTCGTTGGGGTGGAGGGTAATGTGGTGGGTTTTGGGGAAATTGGCTTCCATATGGTGAATCGTGATTGAACATGGTGGGTTCACATTGATAACTTGAGTAATAGCCACCATGATCGTAGGATTGATAAGAATTCACTTGTTGGTAACCGTTCCCATGTCCTTGAAACTCATGCCCACTAGTGTCTTGATTACCCCATGAAGCTTGATAGAAATTAGGAGTCATCATGTCGTAGCTTTGATCCATAGAGGAAGAGGAGTAGCTCATGGTGGCTTCCATGGGTGCGGAATTTAGATCAAACCTCATATTATGCTCGAATATCGTGGCTCGTACCCGGTTGAGGACCTCTCAATCTAGCAACCGTCCGTTAAAGCGGCTCTAAGTTGCAAGAAGAAGATGGTCACCACCTCTAAGCACAAACTGTAGACTAAGAGCAAACGTGAGAAGCCTAGTGCTTTTTGGGCACTAGACAAGAGAGAAATAAACCTCACACACACAAGAAGCAAAAGGGACAAAAAAAGAAAAACACAAAACAAAAGACAAAGTCAAGTAACTAGGAAAACAAAGTCTAAACTAGCACCGTTCCCGGCAACGGCGCCAAATTGATGGTAGGGATTTGCCGTGGATCCCCACCGTCAAATAATAACCAACTATACCTAACACGTAGATAGGGTAAGTTGGGTCGAATCCACGGGGACGGTAATGAGGCGTCTAGACTAAGGTCACCTAAATACAAGACTAGGTCAACGAACTAAGCTAAACTAGAATGATAAGAAGGAGAGAAGGCTAAGACTATGACCAAGGTGATGGAGAAAACAAAAAGAAGAAAAACTAGGGTTAGGTCGGGTTCATGGATGCAACAAAGACAAAAAGGGGGAAACGAGGTCACTAGCATGCCTTCGAGGCCTAGTTTCCGCCGATCGGGCTCTCGCTACGTAATCGGCCTAGGGGTCGTCCTCACCGGGCTCTCGCTACGTAATGAGGCAACCAAACCAACCAACCAAACACATACATACAAGAGAATATGCAAGAAAAACAAGGATTGATCGTCTCTAGCTTCACAAGCATTTCATCGAACATGTGGAGTGCAAGGTTAATGGGAAACAACAAAAACAACATCTAGCACCACCCATCTCACCCTAATCATCCACAATCACATCCAATCACCCTAATAACCCTAGCAAGAGTCTACTCAAACATATCTAAAGGAAAACTAACACTAATCAAGAGAAACTAACATAAGAATCAAAACATACAAACATAATGGAAAACTAACAAAGATGAACAATGAACAAAACCATGAACAATGAACAAAGAATGAAACTTTAATGATAAATCAAGATTAAGGGAAGGGAAAAGAGAGATTATACCAAACTAGAGAAGATGAAAAGAAAAAATCTTGCATATATGGAAGAAAACCCAAAACAATCTCCCAAGTGTCAATCTTGGTTGAATCTTGAAGAATCTCCTTAATACAAGAGTTAAACTAGGATTAACGATAAACTAAAGACTAATCTACACTAATCTAAGCTAATATATGCTAAAGTATGGTAGGGTTTGTGGGTAATGAAGAACCCCCATAGTAATACAAGAGGGGGGGTATATATAGGGTTACAAGAATGAAGGAGAAGAAAAGAAGTGACGCGGGTCTGCAGGTGCTCCATCTCGGGCGAGATGAAGTGGTCTCGGCCGAGATGAAGTGGTATCGGCCGAGATGGTGGTGGTCTCGGCCGAGATACCAATCCAGTAGCTCGGTTTTGCTTGTACTCTTCATCCCGACCATGATGGCTCTTATCTTGACCATGATGGGTCTTGTAGGCCTCAAATATGATCATTAAGGTCTCTCTTTGCTTCTCATGGGATTCTCATCGACTCTCGGTGCTCGGGATCGAGTCTAAGGGGCTCGGGAATGGGTCCCAAGGTCTCGGGATCGAATCCAAGGAATCAGGTGATCGTTCCTTCTCTTCGTTGGCTCCAAAAGTGTATGAAACGAGTCAGAATCGTTCCAAATTCTCCATGAATAGTCTTGGGAACCTAAAACGAACTAAAGGAAGCATGAGTAGCCCAGAAACCGCTCCAAAGAGCGATTTCACAAGGTAAAAAGGGACCAAACACAACAAAATAGGCACTACAAACTACACTTATCAACTCCCCCACACTTAACCCTTACTCGCCCTCGAGTAAGCACAAACTAACTACTAAACTAGCCGAGCGGGTATTAGCGCACCCTACGCCCTTTCAACTCACGCGAGTACAATTAGAGGATAAGTATACTCCGCAAGGCAAGTAAGGTCTTGCGACAAAACTGTGGATGCAACCGGACACAAAAACACATAAACAACAAACATACACACAAACAAACACAAGGTCGCACCCAAAGAAAAACAAATACCGCTTCCCTCAAACAAGCGGTGAAAGAAGCACCGGTTTAGGACTCAAGGCAAGTGATAACGTTCCCAAGCTAATCATACAAATCGAAATGAACTAGACCCTAATAGTATGACAACAAAGCAATAAAAACGTTGATAACTTACCTAGGTCCTTCTAGCCTTCTAAGAACGTACTACGGGACAATCGGCGGGATGGAAAAAAGGATGAACCACGGTGTTAGTCGACACTGTAGGTAAGTGAGACCTCGCCCCCTTTAGTGATGAGCCAAGAGGGTCGTCCCGTGCCCAAAACCGCCCAACCAGTCCAAGTAAAAAGGGGGATAATATTTCAAAGTGAGGGAAGACCGACCATTACCGCTATCATCCTTCCTAGGGACTCGGTCCTTCGGTAGGCTCTTCACGGTAATAGTCGGTAAAAGGCTTATTTTGAGATGAGGGGATTCTTTTTGTGAGACGGGTTTTCTTTTGGCATTTTTCTTTCTTTTTGCATTTTTGCCTTGTTTGTTGCCATGCCATTTCTTTTTCTTCTTTTCTATTTTCTTTTTGGCTTTTTGTGCCTTTTTTTTTTCTTCAATCTTTTCTTTCTTTCATTTTCTTTTCTTTGCCCTTTTGGCTTGATTTCAATTGTAGGCATTTCATTTCTTTGCAACTAAGAAAGAGAGACTTCAACAAATTGCAATTTATTGTGTGGATATGTGTAGGAGGTAGGGTAATTGGTGAGTCGGGACGGGCCCTTCCCTTCAAACCCACAAAAAGGTGGAGAACTTGGACTAATCGAACAATTCCGAACACGGTCACCTAAGGGACGGGACTCGGCAACCAAGGCCTTTTCACACCGTGGGTGGTCATAATGGTCAAAATGCAAATCCCGTAGTAAATACCTAGTAAGCTAGGTGGACTCAAGGTAAAGGACCAACGAAATCATTGATTTAGGGTCATTCTACTAGACTAAAGTCCAAGACTCGATTCATACTACTAGAAAGGGAAAGCAAACGCTTGCACACTAGCCTCTAAACCGGGTTTTCGAAAACCTTTTACACACACGACACAACTACACAACGCAAAACAAAGATATGACGAACACGAAAGGAAAAGAAACAAAGGCACCAAAAACAAAACAAAACAAACACATAACGAGACAAACACCACCCCAAATCTCCAAACAAGTCACCAAATCAACCACAAGTATGCACAAGGCTCCACCCGAGCACCCAACATCACAAATCTCCTCCAAACTCCACAAGGAACAAAGAGGAAAAAGGGGTGAAGAGATGTTACCGGATGTCTTGTGATGGTAGGGATTTGTCGTGGAATCCCAACCGATCAAGTAAAGTAACCGGCTATTCCTACGGTAGATAGGGCAAGTCGGGTCGAATCCACGGGGACGGTAAGAGGCATCTAGACTAAGGTCTCCTAAATACAAGACTAAGTCAACGGACTAAACTAAACTAGAGAAAGAGAAGAGGGGAGAAAACTAGACTAAGACTAAGTCTAAGGAGAAACAACTAAGGAGAACGGGCTAGGATTAGGTCGGGGTCAATGGGGTAACGGAATGGTCAAGGGAGGACTAGAGTGAAGGAGGTAGTAGGGTGATCTAGGTTGGTCCGGGCTCTCGCAACTTAGACCCGCCTAGAGGTTCCACCTAGAACCCATCTCGGCGACACACATGACAAACGGGGTTCTAGCGCGCTATGGTGGCCTAGGTCGCATCCGGGCTCTCGCTACTTAGACCGGCCTAGGGGTCGTCCTCACCGGGCTCTCGCAACTTAGTGAGGGGACCGAACCCACAACAAACTAACACCCACAAAAGAAAGGCAAGAAAACAAGCATTCGTACATACTTAGTCATTCAAGCAATTCAACAAACATGTGATGTTCATCAAACAAGAGGAAACCCAAATCTTCCACCAACATCTCCAACAAACCCTTAATCACCCAATTAACACCCTAATCACCTTACTAACCCTAGCAATAACACTACTCTAACATAATCGAACTATAACTAATAAGAATAAGAGGAATCAACATGAGAACAAGAGCATACATCTACAAATTCAACCAAACTAACAAGAATAAGAACAAACAATAATAAAGATTCAAACTTGAATAACATAAACAAAGATTAAGAGAAGAGAAAAGGATTATACCACACTAGAGGAGAAGAAAGAACAAAACTTGCATTAATGAAGAAAACCCAAAACAAACATCCAAGGTTGTCAAGCTTGGAGAAGATCTTGAAGAATTCCCTTAATACAAGTACTAATCTATGATTAATTACTAATTACCGACTAATCTACACTAATCTAATCTAATATAACCTAAAGTAGTCTAGGGTTTAAGGTCTAATGAAGTGTATCTCATTAACATAACAAGGGAAGAGTATATATAAGGTTACAAGTGGAAAGGAGAAGAAAGAAAGGAGTGCGGCCTGAATTGGGCTCATCCCGTTCGGGATGAGTTGGTCCCGTTCGGGATGGACCCTTCACAGAACACCTCTCTTTTGTGCACCTCAACCGGAACCGGTTGAGCCTTGTAGGCCTCCTTTAACCTTCTTTTGGTCCCTCCTTGCTTCTCATGGGTTTCTCATCGATTCTCGGGATCGGGTCTCGGAGGCTCGGGACTCGGGATCGTGTCTCGGAGGCTCGGGACTCGGGATCGGGTCTCGGAGGCTCGGGATTGGGTCCCAAGGTCTCGGAGTCGATTCCAAGGCATCGAGTCATCGTTCCTTTACTCCGTTGGCTCCAAAATGTGTATGTATCGAGTCGGAATCGCTCCAACTCTTCCAAATCGGTCTCGGAAACCTGAAACGAACTAAAGGAAGCATAAGAAGCCCATAAACCGCTCCCAAGTAGCGATTCCACAAGGAAAATGGGACCAAAACACTACGAAATAGGCACTACAAACCACACTTATCATCTTGAAAGCTCTACAAAGCTACGGTGATTAATCAACCTATAAGAAAGACGGGAGGCAAAAAACGTACAACAAAACAAATATACGACATAACGACACAAAAGGAAAACACACAAAAGAAAATCTTTTTGATTTTTGTGAAAAAATTTCAAATTTTTATGGTTTTTTAGAGATTTTTTCGAAAAAACTACAAAAATAAAACTAACTACGCTAGAATATCGCTCCCCCACACTTAAACGAGCAATGTCCTCATGCTCGATCGTAGTGTGTGGAGACACAAAAGAAAAGAAAAGAAACTACGAAAATAAAACTAAAAATCAAAAATGAAGCGGAGAAAAGGGTAGAAGGTGTCCGGCCGGGGTGTAGTCAAGTCACCATGGGCCGAGACGAGGAAAGATATGGATGGGGGAAGAAATAAAAAGAATGAAATAAAAGGAAATGGGAGGGGAGGACTAGGTGTAATCAAGTCACCTAGCCCGGATCCCGCCTAAATCCGCCTAAATCCTACAAAAAGGGTGAAAAACTTGTAAATTTAGATTTTTCAAATGATTCTCGATGTAGTCACATCATCGAGAGTCGGGAGCAACATCCACCAAGGCGACCATGACACCATGGCACAAAAGTGTACAAGGGAAAGGGGACAAACAAGGGAAAACAAGCGACAAAAGACGGAAAAGAAAGGATAGTTGTCGTACCCATCGGTTAGCAACTCACTCGCTCCATCGTCTCAATGATCAATATAGGCACTTTGCTTGTCTTCTTCATTGTTAACCCGCTTCAAACTTGATAAAACCGCATGGTTGAGGTAGTAATGGTACGAGGGAGTGGGATTTGATGTGAAACTCGGTGTAGAGTGAAGAGAAAATGAGGTTAGGGTATGTAAATGAGGTACATGGGTCATATGGTATGAGCAAGGATAGGTATGTAGGTTGGGAGGGGTATAAAGTGGTAGGGTGGGCTCGAATGTCGAAGAGGAAATGAAATGGGGGAGCTGGGCCTCATCTCGGGCGAGATGATCCCATCTCGGCCGGGAAGATACCTTCTCGGGCGAGATAAACTCCTTCTCGGCCGAGATGGACAGGCAGTAGCTCCAACTTTCGCGCACACCTCATCTCGGTCGAGATGAAGTCTTTCTCGGCCGGGATGACTCATATACCTCTTCAATCTTCATGAAAGCTTCTCCCACATGACAACTAATACATCGAGATCTAAAATTTCGTCCCCAAAAGCTTGTCAAAAGCTTCAAAAACCGACTCCCATGCCCAAATCCAAACTCTAACCACAACCATTCCTCTCTAGGATTCATCTTCGCTTCACACCTAACAAACAAGCTTAAAGCATTCATCAAAATCTTTCCCTCACATCGCTCATCAAAATACCAAATTAATTACAAGAGTTTCACAAAACAAACAAAATCAAGAGACAAATCACACAAATACAAACACAAGTACTCTAAATAATAGGGAAGGGGAATATACAACATGACGGTTCTTTAGGAACTCCGTCAAACCGAGGATGGAGGACTCTCATTCTTCAACCATAACTCTCAAGGGCTTGGAGGAGCAAGTCAAACGCACGACCGACATCGTAATGAAGGCCCAAAGAGTGCTCGAGCCAAGCTATCCTCCACGGCCTCCAAGGTGGAGGCAAGAAGTAGTCCTCAAAAGACCCAACGTCATCTTTCGTGTAGTCTCCGGGGTCTATCCATCCTACGAGCTTTACCGACCTCTTCCTCCATAGGCATCGTCTCCAATCACTAGGAAGCTTCAAGTCTTCATCATGAGGCACAAAAAACGGCTTTGGCCCCATTTCCTTATTGCACATCCCAACACCTTCGTCAAGTTGTGGTTCCCCATCTTCATCACTCGTCCCCACATCATCTTGGGGGAAAGAATTGAAACTTCTACCGACGGTTTCAATCTCTTCCAAACTATTGCTTGGTTTACTTACAAGGGGTTCTTGATGCTTATCCACATTCTCGGACAAGGGCCACTTGGGCTTGTCATTTTCACCCAACAACTTCAAGAATTCCACCAACTCATTCAACTCACTACCTTCCTCAAATTCTTCACCAACAATGCCTTCACCAAGGGTCATATCCTCATTCGTCTCTTTTTGGGTAGACGATTGAGGTTCTTCAAAGCAAAGTTCGCTCCTCATAGGGAATTCATTAACGGCTTCGTCATTGGGTTGTTCCCCTTCCCCAAAGGAACATCCCTCATCAAGTTGTGAAGATCGAGTTAAGAACATTAGGGTTTGAGCCCTTAAAGCATTCAATCTAGCTTTACATTCCTCTCTTTCCCTTCGGAGTTCGGCCAAGATTTCATAATCCTTTTGCAATTGGATGGCCATTTCTTGTTGGTTCTTTAGCATTTGAAGAATCGATTGATCTAACTCTAAGTTTGGCATTTGGCGGTCATTGGGGCCTTGTAATGCTCCTTGAAAATCTTGATGATGCCCAAGGAGTGGGGCATCATATTGTTGGTAGTGAGGTTGAGGTGATTGGTAGTATTGTGGGTTATGGGGTTCGTTGGGGTGGAGGGTAATGTGGTGGGTTTTGGGGAAATTGGCTTCCATATGGTGAATCGTGATTGAACATGGTGGGTTCACATTGATAACTTGAGTAATAGCCACCATGATCGTAGGATTGATAAGAATTCACTTGTTGGTAACCGTTCCCATGTCCTTGAAACTCATGCCCACTAGTGTCTTGATTACCCCATGAAGCTTGATAGTAATTAGGAGTCATCATGTCGTAGCTTTGATCCATAGAGGAAGAGGAGTAGCTCATGGTGGCTTCCATGGGTGCGGAATTTAGATCAAACCTCATATTATGCTCGAATATCGTGGCTCGTACCCGGTTGAGGACCTCTCAATCTAGCAACCGTCCGTTAAAGCGGCTCTAAGTTGCAAGAAGAAGATGGTCACCACCTCTAAGCACAAACTGTAGACTAAGAGCAAACGTGAGAAGCCTAGTGCTTTTTGGGCACTAGACAAGAGAGAAATAAACCTCACACACACAAGAAGCAAAAGGGACAAAAAAAGAAAAACACAAAACAAAAGACAAAGACAAGTAACTAGGAAAACAAAGTCTAAACTAGCACCGTTCCCGGCAACGGCGCCAAATTGATGGTAGGGATTTGCCGTGGATCCCCACCGTCAAATAATAACCAACTATACCTAACACGTAGATAGGGTAAGTTGGGTCGAATCCACGGGGACGGTAATGAGGCGTCTAGACTAAGGTCACCTAAATACAAGACTAGGTCAACGAACTAAGCTAAACTAGAATGATAAGAAGGAGAGAAGGCTAAGACTATGACCAACGTGATGGAGAAAACAAAAAGAAGGAAAACTAGGGTTAGGTCGGGTTCATGGATGCAACGAAGACAAAAAGGGGGAAACGAGGTTACTAGCATGCCTTCGAGGCCTAGTTTCCGCCGATCGGGCTCTCGCTACGTAATCGGCCTAGGGGTCGTCCTCACCGGGCTCTCGCTACGTAATGAGGCAACCAAACCAACCAACCAAACACATACATACAAGAGAAGATGCAAGAAAAACAAGGATTAATCGTCTCTAGCCTCACAAGCATTTCATCGAACATGTGGAGTGCAAGGTTAATGGGAAACAACAAAAACAACATCTAGCACCACCCATCTCACCCTAATCATCCACAATCACATCCAATCACCCTAATAACCCTAGCAAGAGTCTACTCAAACATATCTAAAGGAAAACTAACACTAATCAAGAGAAACTAACATAAGAATCAAAACATACAAACATAATGGAAAACTAACAAAGATGAACAATGAACAAAACCATGAACAATGAACAAAGAATGAAACTTTAATGATAAATCAAGATTAAGGGAAGGGAAAAGAGAGATTATACCAAACTAGAGAAGATGAAAAGAAAAAATCTTGCATATATGGAAGAAAACCCAAAACAATCTCCCAAGTGTCAATCTTGGTTGAATCTTGAAGAATCTCCTTAATACAAGAGTTAAACTAGGATTAACGATAAACTAAAGACTAATCTATACTAATCTAAGCTAATATATGCTAAAGTATGGTAGGGTTTGTGGGTAATGAAGAACCCCCATAGTAATACAAGAGGGGGGGTATATATAGGGTTACAAGAATGAAGGAGAAGAAAAGAAGTGACGCGGGTCTGCAGGTGCTCCATCTCGGGCGAGATGAAGTGGTCTCGGCCGAGATGAAGTGGTATCGGCCGAGATGGTGGTGGTCTCGGCCGAGATACCAATCCAGTAGCTCGGTTTTGCTTGTACTCTTCATCCCGACCATGATGGCTCTTATCTTGACAATGATGGGTCTTGTAGGCCTCAAATATGATCATTAAGGTCTCCCCTTGCTTCTCATGGGCTTCTCATCGACTCTCGGTGCTCGGTATTGAGTCTAAGGGGCTCGGGAATGGGTCCCAAGGTCTCGGGATCGAATCCAAGGCATCAAGTGATCGTTCCGTCTCTTCGTTGGCTCCAAAAGTGTATGAAACGAGTCGGAATCGTTCCAAATTCTCCATGAATAGTCTTGGGAACCTAAAACAAACTAAAGGAAGCATGAGTAGCCCAGAAACCGCTCCAAAGAGCGATTTCACAAGGTAAAAAGGGACCAAACACAACAAAATAGGCACTACAAACTACACTTATCATGTTTGTGGATCAATTAATTAGTATTTTTTGGATCAAACGTATGCGTGGATAATTTTTATAATGATTAAAAGCGCGTGGGAAAAAAATTAAAACAAATGTATATTATATATTTTCAATCAGGAATGTTGCGTTACAATTAGATTAGTGTTGCCTTTAACATTATTGGATATGTTGCATTAACACCAAAATAATGTTGCCTTTATGTTTCATTTAGACAAAAAAAATGTTGCATAAACTTGAAATAAGTGTTGCAAAATTGTGGAGGGAAAGGGGAAAAATGTTGCATATTTATATTTAAAAGTGTTGCAATAGTTACTCAGTATATGTGTTGCATTAGGGTATCATTTGAGTAGAAAATGTTGCACAAAGTGTTGCATTAGGCTATTGCAACGGAGCTTTAAGCAGCACAGTTAAAAGTGTTGCATAAACCATAAAGCAACATTTTAGAGCTTATATGCAACATTTTTCCTGCGTTGCAATAGACCCTTATTGTAGTAGTGTGTGTGTGTGTGTGTGTGTGTATATATATATATATAGATGGGTTCTAATGAGTCCCTCATAAGAAGTGAGTCCCTAAGTCCTCATCCCATCCGTTGGATGGGAGATGGATGGAGAGATGAGATCAATCATTATATTTTTTTTTTAAAAAAAAGAAGAAGATACTGCTTCCATCAAAATAGGAAGGAATATATTTGAGTAACCTATCATTCATACTGCCATTCATTCATTCATTCTCTTGTTCATGATTCTCTCATTCAACCACGTTCATCATTCTCTCATTCAATCATTCATAACAAAAATCACATTCATCATTCTCTCATTCAACCATTGAAATTCTTCTTCGTGCCGTTGTCATTTACTTCCAATCAACACAATCAAGAACACATTCAATCATTCATCGTCTTCTTCGCGCTGCTATAACTTACGTTCGATCAATCAGGCTTAAAATTTTCATTCAATGGCGCATATGCAAATCGTAGAACACACAAAAGGTGAGTATATGCTTTGTAATTTATACTAGAATTGCCATAGAAGTCATTAAGATGCTACTCAATTATTAGTTTTTACGTTTACAAACTGCATAGTCTGATTCATCATATGAAATTTGCGCACACACAATATATTGAGTTATTGTAGTTCATATACTGCGTTACTTTAATGTAGAGTACTTGTTACTTTAATGTCTACCATCTGTTACTTTATATGTCGTGTTACTTTAATACACTCCAGTCGTTACTTTAGTGCTTTTCATCAGTTATTGTAGTGCATTATAGTGTCGTAAAAATTTAGGAAACCGCCATATTAAAAAAAAAGATATTGTTTCCTATAATAATGGGACGTGATTGCCACCAAAATAGGAAACAATATCAAAGAGTAACGCCATATAAAAAAGAAGAAGAAGAAGAAAGATACTGCATCCTATAATTATGGGACATGATGACTTCAAAATAGGAAACAATATCAAAGAGTAAGATACTGCGTCATACTCCCATTTCTGATCATTATATGAATTTTTTGCACTAACCTATACATGGTGTTAGTTTGATGAACATTATATGTTACTTTAATGCACACTATCTGTTACTTAATGTCTAACCTTTGTTACTTTATACCTGGTGTATAAGCATCCTCTGTTAATTTAATCCAATGTTACTTCAATGCTCTTCATTTTGTTACATTAATTCTTCTTATCTGTTACTTTAATCCATATTTCAAGTTTTGATTATTTTTTTCCGTCGCGTTTATTGGCACTGTTATTGTTTTTCAGTAGACGCAAAAGCACATGAATGATGTAGGGATGTGGGTGAGAGTTTCCTCCATTGTGCGGTGGTGAGATTAAATCAAAGCTTCTGAGATGATGATGAAGAAGAAGAAGAAAAAGAAGAAGACGGAGAGGACGAGAAAGATGAAGAAGAAGCAGAATTCTAAGTAGGACATTATATTATTTGGGTAGCCTACATTATTCGTTAGAGAAACATACTTAATGAGTTACAGTAACACAGATTATGAGTAACAAGTGTGAAACATTGGAATTGTAATGGAGTTGATTTAGTTGGAATCATGTACCACTTTTTGTTTTGGAGTATCTTAATAAAAACAAAGATTATTCTTTTTGTTAATTGGAACTCCTGTTTTTGCAAGAGACTACTATGCAATGTAACAGATTTATGAGTTAAAGTAACATAGTTCATGAATTAAAGTAACACATTGTATGAGTTAGAGTAACAGGTTTTGCAAGAGACTATGCAACGTAACAGATTTTATGAGTTAAAGTAACACAGTTCATGAATTAGAGTAACACATCGTATGAGTTACAGTAACATAGTTTATGGATTAAAGCAGTAAAATAGTAACATACGTCTAATGGCAGTAGGGAACGAATGATTTTTTGCTGAAGATGAAAAAAACTTAATTTTAAATAAACTTGTTATGTGAGAGAAAGAGACAATTAAAAATTTGATAGGAGCTGAGAGAGAGAATTTGTACTAAGATAATTAAGGAAGAGAGAGAAAGAAAATATATTTAGATAGAAATTTTAGTTATTTCCTTAATTATGAAATCAAATATTGTCCATTAATCTAACATTAAATCAAGGGCTAAGATGGGGACTCACGGACTCAAATTTGATAAGTGGACTCACTTGATTCCACTTATATATGTATATATATATATATATGTGTGTGTGTGTGTGTGTGTGTGTGTGTATATATATGTTCATATAAGGACAAGAGTTCTTATAAGTTCATAAGTCCCAGTGTTAAAGTTACACAAAAAGTGCTTAAAGTTATACAAGATGAGTGATACAGTTGTACTTTATCACTTGAAGTGATAAAAGAGCTGAATGTTATAGTTACATATCAATTCTGAAAAAATGCAACTTTATCGTATGTCATATGTAATTTTAATTACATATGGTGAACTTATTTGATATCTCTCTCTCTCTCTCTCTCTATATATATATATATATATATATATATATGTAGAGTAGAGATCAAATAAGGTTACCATGTGTCAGTAAGTCTATATCAAAATTACAGATGACATACGATAAAGTTGCATTTGTTTAAAATTGATATGTAACTATAACATTCAGCTCTTTTATCACTTCAAGTGATAAAGTGCAACTTTATCACTCATCTTGTGTAACTTTAAGCACTTTTTGTATAACTTTAACACTGGAACTTATGACCTTAAAATAGTTGTTCACCTTATTTGAACCTACCTCTATGGATATATATATATATATATATATATATATATATATATATATATATAAATATAATAGACTTATAACAACTTCTCCATAACAGAATTCTGTTATGGTTGATAGGAGTTACTTACTCAACTATATTATGCTGAGCGATCAAGCTTGATATTTCAATAGTTAGTTGTTAGTTGTCGTTGTTTGTGACAGAGCCTTCTTAAACGTTTTACTAAACTGTGTGCATTTAGTTGAAGGTCTTGGAGTTCTATGTATGGTTAAGTTATGGCTTCGACGATTCATTCCCAAATCGTGAGCTCGCAGCATCACAGATCTATATGTAGCATGTAGTAACAAATTTCATATCTTACGTAATGTTGTTTTTTTTCCTCGATTATATTCATGGATGTACAGTTGTGATTTGTGATATTGGTTTGGTTTGGTTGAAGAGTTTCTTCAGCAGCACGGTTGGGAGCAACAACCTAACTTTACGAGACTTCTAGACATGTCTTGTGGATGTAATTAATTGTGTAGTTATTAATAAAATTTAATTATTATTTACGTGAGAGTGGCATGCCTATTTCGTATTTTTTTGTAATTTAGCAGTTCAATAGACATAGGGCGTACAAAATAACCTATGTCTATACTATGACAATAAACATAGGGAGAACGATTAACCCATGTCTATATTTATATATAGACATAGGGCATACAGAAAATCCATGTCTATTGTTTTTATAGACATTAGTTAATCTGCAAACCTATGTCTAATATTGAAATAAACATGGGTTATTAGAAAAACCTATGTCTATGTTTTATGTAGACATATATAGGTCGTGCGACCTATGTCTAAGTATTTGATAATAGATGTCAGATCACTCAACTTAACATGGGTTGCAAAACCCATTTTTATTTGTGAAAATGACCAATGTCTATTTGATGTTTTGTTGTAGTGAGGGATTATGTTTAATGCGGAGCCGTCATCTACAAGGGTCATAGGCACCTTTTTGCCTAAATTAAACATGTTACGGTGATATAGAGAGCTAGGTTGTGTTTCGGTCCAAAGGGTGGAAGATCCTCGTCAGAAAATGTGATAGGATCCTTTAATTCTGTTATTTCTTAGAGAACGTGCCCTACCATGTCGTCGGGTGTGACTGTCGGAGATATGTTCATTCTTCCCAAGTCTTGGACTAAGACCATGTGATGATTGTATGAGCTAGCTATGAGTTTTCATATAGAAAGGTCGGTTTTGGCTTTTTGGAGTTGTTTTGACTATTTAGTCTTCAGGGGTGGTGATAGGGATATCATTGGTGTTTTCGGGGGTATCGTTGGTGACCGGTAAATTGAGGGTGATGTGTTGGTAAGGTCGTCCTAACCTAGTGACGTGGCTTACGTTCTTGGTTTGCGAGGAAGTTGGAGGGATTATGACTACTAGTATGGGCTCATGGATGTATACATCCTTGTCATCATCCGCCCAGACTCCATGAATGGTAGGATCGTGCTGATATTTTTGAAGTTGATTTACCAAACTCGATGTATTTCAGACTACTAGAGGGAGGAAAGGTTCCTTCCTCGATCAGGTTTTGAATAACATGTTTCAACTTGGTACAAGATTGGGTTTCGTGACCATGTCCTTGGTGAAAAGAGCAAAGGGCTTTAGGATCCCATGTCTTACTCCTTTGTCCTAAAGGAGATTCGGGGGTTGGTTCTAGAGAGGATAGTAGACCACACCTGACCAAGAGCCTCAGGGCTTCGTCGTATGGGAAGTCTAGTTTGGTGAACTCCATAGGGGTTCGTCCTTTTTGGGTGACTTCGCCTCTACCCTCTTGGTTACGTGGAGGGGTGTTTGGGTTAGTCCTAAGGGATTTAACCCGTTCATTGAGACTATGAATAGATGCTTCCATTGAGGCTAAAAATGTGGCAATATTGTATAACATGTTGATTAAATCCTTTATGCTAAAGTTTGAGGTTGTAGCCATGTGGGAGGATAACTCTGCAGAATAATAATGAGGATCTGTACGGATCCACCGAACGACATAAAACAGACCCGAAAGTGACTCGAGGAATGCTTGTAGGTGAGCAACACGGAATGAGACCATTGATTCACGCGTGTTTGCCGTCATTGTGTTTTGGGACTCACGTGCTTTTGGACATTTGGTGTATTCGGCAAGACGCCTAACGGACTCGGATCTCTAGAGCAAGACTATTTGACACAAATCTCGGGGTGAGATTTGGAGAGGACTCTCAAGACGAGTGATAAGTGTGGTTTGTAGTGCCTATTTTGTTGTGTTTTGGTCCCATTTTCCTTGTAGAATCGCTCCTTGGGAGCGGTTTAAGGGCTTCTTATGCTTCCTTTAGTTCGTTTCAGGTTCCCGAGAGCGATTTGGAAGAGTTGGAGCAATTCCGACTCAATACATACACATTTTGGAGCCAATGGAGTAAAGGAAGGATGACTCGATGCCTTCGAATCGATCCCGAGACCTTGGGGCCCAATCCCGAGCCTCCGAGACCCGATCTCGAGCCTCCGAGACCCGATCCCGAGTCCCGAGATTCGATGGGAAGCCCATGAGAGGCAAGGAGGGACCAAAAAGCTCTTAAGGGAAGCCTACAAGACCCATCCCGTTCGGGATGAGGTGCGCAAGAAGGATGGCTGCTGTGGGTCCGTCCCGGTCGGGACCAACCCGTCCCGGTCGGGATGACAGCCCGTCCCGGTCGGGATCGTGCTGCTGCTGCACGCCTTCCTTTCTTTCTTCTCCTTTCCACTTGTAACCCTATATATACTCTTCCCTTGTTTTGTAAAGCATATGCACTTCATTAGACCTTAAACCCTAGACTACTTTAGGTTAGATTAGATTAGATTAGTGTAGATTAGTCGGTAATTAGTAGTTAATCGTAGATTAGCTCTTGTATTAAGGAATTCTTGAAGATCTTCACCAAGCTTGACAACCTTGGATGATTATTTTGGGTTTTCTCTTTTATACAAGTTCTTATTCTTCCTTCCATCCTCTAGTTTGGTATAATCCTTTTCCCTTTCTCTTAATCTTGTTTATGGTGTTCAAGTTTTAATCTTTAGTTGATTTTATTGTTCTTAGTTCATTGTTATTACTTGTTTGTTTATGTATGTTTGGTTTCTTATGTTAGATCTTCTTGTTCTTGTTAGTTTTAGTTGGATTATGTTAGAGTAGTGTTCTTGCTAGGGTTAGTAGGGTGATTAGGGTGTTAATTGGGTGATTAAGGGTTTGTTGAAGATGTTGGTGGAAGATTTGGGTTTCCTCTTGGTTTGGTGCACATCACATGTTTGTTGAAATGCTTGAATGACTAAGTAGTTGCGAATGCTTGTTTTTCTTGCCTTTCTCTTGTGGGTGTTAGTTTGTTTGTGGGTTCGGTTCCCTCACTACACCCCGGCCGGACACCTTCTATCTTTTCTTCAATTTATTTTTGATTTTTAGTTTTATTTTCGTAGTTTCTTTTTCTTTCTTTTGTCTCTCCGCACCCTACGATCGAGCATGAGGGCATGGCTTGATTTAAGTGTGGGGGAGCGATATTCTAGCGTAGTTAGTTTTATTTTCTTAGTTTTTCGAAAAATCTTTAAAAACCCCTAAAAATTTGAAAAATTCTCACAAAAATCAATTCTTTTTGTGTCTTTCTATTTTGTGTCATTGTGTCGTATATTTGTTTTGTGTGCGTGTTTTGCCTCCCTTTCCCTTATAGGTTGCTTTAATCGCCGTTAACTTTGGAAGGCTTTCAAGACTCCCGGTAACATCTTATCCCTTTTTCTTCTTTACCACTTGCGGAGTTTGGAGGAGATTGTGATGTTGTGTGCTCGGGTGGAGCTTTGTAAAGTGTGGTTGATTTGGTGGCTTATTTGGATGATCGGGGTGGTGTTTGTGTTGTGTATGTGTTCATTTTGTGTTGTTTTTGTTTCGTTGCTTTTACTTCTTTTTCTTTCGTTCTCGTTGAGTCTTTGTTTGTGTGTTTTTGTGTCTTGTGTGTAAATGGTTTTCGAAAACCCGGTTTAGAGGCTAGAGTGCGAGTGTCTACTTTCCCCTCCTAGTAGTATAAATTGAGTCTTGGGCTTTAGTCTAGTAGAATGACCCTAAATCAATGGTTTCATTGGTCCTTTACCTTGTGTCCACCTAGCTTACTAGGGATTTACTACGGGATTTGCACTTTTGACCATTATGACCACCCACGGTGTGAAAAGGCCTTGGTTACCGAGTCTCGTCCCTTAGGTGACCGTGTTTAGGATTGTTTGATTAGTCCAAGTTTCTCCACTTTTTGTGGGTTTGAAAGGGAATGCGCAACCCCGACTTACCCATTTACCTACCTCCTACACATTTCCATACAATAAATTGCAAATTGTTGATTTCTACCTTTCTTGTTATACAATGAAAATGCAAAAAAAAGCCAAACCTTGCCAAAAAGGGCAAAGAAAAGAAAAGAAAGAAAAATGAAAGAAAGAAAAGAAATGAAGAAAAAGAAAAGGCACAAAAGCCAAAAACAAAATAGAAAAGAAGAAAAAAAGAAATGGCATGGCAACAAACAAATCAAAATGTCGAAAAGAAAGAAAATGCCAAAAGAAAACCCGTCTTACAAAAAGAAATCCCCACAAAAATAAGCCTTTTTCCAACTTTTGCCGTGAAGAGCCTACCAAAGGACCGAGTCCCGAGGAAGGATGATAGCGGCATTAGTCGGTCTTCCCTCATTTTGCATTATTTCCACCTTTTTACTTGGACTAGTTAGGCGGTTTTGGACACGGGACGACCCTCTTGGCTCACACTAAAGGGGGCGGGGTCTCACTTACCTACAGTGTCGACTAACACCGTGGTTCTTCACTTTTCCACTCCGCCGATCGTCCCGTAGTACGTTTTTAGAAAGTTAGGAGGACCTAGGTAAGTTACCGATGTTTTTGTTGCTTTATCGTAATACTATTAGGGTTTAGTCCACCTTGGTTTGTATTGCTAGCTTGGAAACGTTGTCACTTACCTCGAGTCCTAAACCGGTGCTTCTTTCACCGCTTTTAAAGGGAAGCGGTATTTCTTTTGTTTTGGGTGCAACCGTCTAAGTGCTTGTTTGTGTGTTTGTTTGTTTGTGTATTTTGTGTCCGGTAGCATCCGCGGTTTTGTCGCAAAACCCGACTTGCCTTGCGGAGTGCACTTTTCCTCTAAGTGCACTCGCGTGAGTTGAAAGGGCGTAGGGTGCGCTAATACCCATTCGGCGAGTATAGTAGTTAGTATGTGCTTACTCGAGGGCGAGTAAGGGTTAAGTGTGGGGGAGTTGATAAGTGTGGTTTGTAGTGCCTATTTTGTTGTGTTTTGGTCCCATTTTCCTTGTAGAATCGCTCCTTGGGAGCGGTTTAAGGGCTTCTTATGCTTCCTTTAGTTCGTTTCAGGTTCCCGAGACCGATTTGGAAGAGTTGGAGCAATTCCGACTCAATACATACACATTTTGGAGCCAATGGAGTAAAGGAAGGATGACTCGATGCCTTGGAATCGATCCCGAGACCTTGGGGCCCAATCCCGAGCCTCCGAGATCCGATCCCGAGCCTCCGAGACCCGATCCCGAGTCCCGAGATTCGATGGGAAGCCCATGAGAGGCAAGGAGGGACCGAAAAGCTCTTAAGGGAAGCCTACAAGACCCATCCCGTTCGGGATGGCCTCATCCCGTTCGGGATGAGGTGCGCAAGAAGGATGGCTGCTGTGGGTCCGTCTCGGTCGGGACCAACTCGTCCCGGTCGGGATGACAGCCCGTCCCGGTCGGGATGATCCGTTCCGGTCGAGACCGTGCTGCTGCTGCACGCCTTCCTTTCTTTCTTCTCCTTTCCACTTGTAACCCTATATATACTCTTCCCTTGTTTTGTAAAGCATATGCACTTCATTAGACCTTAAACCCTAGACTACTTTAGGTTAGATTAGATTAGATTAGTGTAGATTAGTCGGTAATTAGTAGTTAATCGTAGATTAGCTCTTGTATTAAGGAATTCTTGAAGATCTTCACCAAGCTTGACAACCTTGGATGATTATTTTGGGTTTTCTCTTTTATACAAGTTCTTATTCTTCCTTCCATCCTCTAGTTTGGTATAATCCTTTTCCCTTTCTCTTAATCTTGTTTATGGTGTTCAAGTTTTAATCTTTAGTTGATTTTATTGTTCTTAGTTCATTGTTATTACTTGTTTGTTTATGTATGTTTGGTTTCTTATGTTAGATCTTCTTGTTCTTGTTAGTTTTAGTTGGATTATGTTAGAGTAGTGTTCTTGCTAGGGTTAGTAGGGTGATTAAGGTGTTAATTGGGTGATTAAGGGTTTGTTGGAGATGTTGGTGGAAGATTTGGGTTTCCTCTTGGTTTGGTGCACATCACATGTTTGTTGAAATGCTTGAATGACTAAGTAGTTGCGAATGCTTGTCTTTCTTGCCTTTCTCTTGTGGGTGTTAGTTTGTTTGTGGGTTCGGTTCCCTCACTACACCCCGGCCGGACACCTTCTATCTTTTCTTCAATTTATTTTTGATTTGTAGTTTTATTTTCGTAGTTTCTTTTTCTTTCTATTGTCTCTCCGCACCCTACGATCGAGCATGAGGACATGGCTCGATTTAAGTGTGAAGGAGCGATATTCTAGCGTAGTTAGTTTTATTTTCTTAGTTTTTCGAAAAATCTTTAAAAACCCCTAAAAATTTGAAAAATTTTCACAAAAATCAAAAAGATTTTCTTTTTGTGTCTTTCTATTTTGTGTCATTGTGTCGTATATTTGTTTTCTGTGCGTGTTTAGCCTCCCTTTCCCTTATAGGTTGCTTTAATCGCCGTTAACTTTGGAAGGCTTTCAAGACTCCCGGTAACATCTTATCCCTTTTTCTTCTTTACCACTTGCGGAGTTTGGAGGAGATTGTGATGTTGTGTGCTCGGGTGGAGCTTTGTAAAGTGTGGTTGATTTGGTGGCTTATTTGGATGATCGGGGTGGTGTTTGTGTTATGTATGTGTTCATTTTGTGTTGTTTTTGTTTCGTTGCTTTTACTTCTTTTTCTTTCGTTCTCGTTGAGTCTTTGTTTGTGTGTTTTTATGTCTTGTGTCTAAATGGTTTTCGAAAACCCGGTTTAGAGGCTAGAGTGCGAGTGTCTACTTTCCCCTCCTAGTAGTATAAATCGAGTCTTGGGCTTTAGTCTAGTAGAATGACCCTAAATCAATGGTTTCGTTGGTCCTTTACCTTGTGTCCACCTCGCTTACTAGGGATTTACTACGGGATTTGCACTTTTGACCATTATGACCACCCACGGTGTGAAAAGGCCTTGGTTACCGAGTCTCGTCCCTTAGGTGACCGTGTTTCGGATTGTTTGATTAGTCCAAGTTTCTCCACTTTTTGTGGGTTTGAAAGGGAATGCGCAACCCCGACTTACCCATTTACCTACCTCCTACACATTTCCATACAATAAATTGCAAATTGTTGATTTCTACCTTTCTTGTTATACAATGAAAATGCAAAAAAAAGCCAAATCTTGCCAAAAAGGGCAAAGAAAAGAAAAGAAAGAAAAATGAAAGAAAGAAAAGAAATGAAGAAAAAGAAAAGGCACAAAAGCCAAAAAGAAAATAGAAAAGAAGAAAAAAAGAAATGGCATGGCAACAAACAAATCAAAATGTCGAAAAGAAAGAAAATGCCAAAAGAAAACCCGTCTTACAAAAAGAAATCCCCACAAAAATAAGCCTTTTTCCAAGTTTTGCCGTGAAGAGCCTACCAAAGGACCGAGTCCCGAGGAAGGATGATAGCGGCATTAGTCGGTCTTCCCTCATTTTGCATTATTTCCACCTTTTTACTTGGACTAGTTAGGCGGTTTTGGACACGGGATGACCCTCTTGGCTCACGCTAAAGGGGGCGGGGTCTCACTTACCTACAGTGTCGACTAACACCGTGGTTCTTCACTTTTCCACTCCGCCGATCGTCCCGTAGTACGTTTTTAGAAAGTTAGGAGGACCTAGGTAAGTTACCGACGTTTTTGTTGATTTATCGTCATACTATTAGGGTTTAGTCCACCTTGGTTTGTATTGCTAGCTTGGAAACATTATCACTTACCTCGAGTCCTAAACCGGTGCTTCTTTCACCGCTTTTAGAGGGAAGCGGTATTTCTTTTGTTTTGGGTGCAACCGTCTAAGTGTTTGTTTGTGTGTTTGTTTGTTTGTGTATTTTGTGTCCGGTTGCATCCGCGGTTTTGTCGCAAAACCCGACTTGCCTTGCGGAGTGCACTTTTCCTCTAAGTGCACTCGCGTGAGTTGAAAGGGCGTAGGGTGCGCTAATACCCATTCGGCTAGTATAGTAGTTAGTATGTGCTTACTCGAGGGCGAGTAAGGGTTAAGTGTGGGGGAGTTGATAAGTGTGGTTTGTAGTGCCTATTTTGTTGCGTTTTGGTCCCATTTTCCTTGTAGAATCGCTCCTTGGGAGCGGTTTAAGGGCTTCTTATGCTTCCTTTAGTTCGTTTCAGGTTCCCGAGACCGATTTGGAAGAGTTGGAGCAATTTCGACTCAATACATACACATTTTGGAGCCAATGGAGTAAAGGAAGGATGACTAGATGCCTTGGAATCAATCCCGAGACCTTGGGGCCCAATCCCGAGCCTCCGAGACCCGATCCCGAGTCCCGAGATTCGATGGGAAGCCTATGAGAGGCAAGGAGGGACCAAAAAGCTCTTAAGGGAAGCCTACAAGACCCATCCCGTTCGGGATGGCCTCATCTCGTTCGGGATGAGGTGCGCAAGAAGGATGGCTGCTGTGGGTCCGTCCCGGTCGGGACCAACCCGTCCCGGTCGGGATGACAGCCCGTCCCGGTCGGGATCGTGCTGCTGCTGCACGCCTTCCTTTCTTTCTTCTCCTTTCCACTTGTAACCCTATATATACTCTTCCCTTGTTTTGTAAAGCATATGCACTTCATTAGACCTTAAACCCTAGACTACTTTAGGTTAGATTAGATTAGATTAGTGTAGATTAGTCGGTAATTAGTAGTTAATCGTAGATTAGCTCTTGTATTAAGGAATTCTTGAAGATCTTCACCAAGCTTGACAACCTTGGATGATTATTTTGGGTTTTCTCTTTTATACAAGTTCTTATTCTTCCTTCCATCCTCTAGTTTGGTATAATCCTTTTCCCTTTCTCTTAATCTTGTTTATGGTGTTCAAGTTTTAATCTTTAGTTGATTTTATTGTTCTTAGTTCATTGTTATTACTTGTTTGTTTATGTATGTTTGGTTTCTTATGTTAGATCTTCTTGTTCTTGTTAGTTTTAGTTGGATTATGTTAGAGTAGTGTTCTTGCTAGGGTTAGTAGGGTGATTAGGGTGTTAATTGGGTGATTAAGGGTTTGTTGGAGATGTTGGTCGAAGATTTGGGTTTCCTCTTGGTTTGGTGCACATCACATGTTTGTTGAAATGCTTGAATGACTAAGTAGTTGCGAATGCTTGTTTTTCTTGCCTTTCTCTTGTGGGTGTTAGTTTGTTTGTGGGTTCGGTTCCCTCACTACACCCCGGCCGGACACCTTCTATCTTTTCTTCAATTTATTTTTGATTTTTAGTTTTATTTTCGTAGTTTCTTTTTCTTTCTTTTGTCTCTCCGCACCCTACGATCGAGCATGAGGACATGGCTCGATTTAAGTGTGGGGGAGCGATATTCTAGCGTACTTAGTTTTATTTTCTTAGTTTTTCGAAAAATCTTTAAAAACCCCTAAAAATTTGAAATTTTTTCACAAAAATCAAAAAGATTTTCTTTTTGTGTCTTTCTATTTTGTGTCATTGTGTCGTATATTTGTTTTCTGTGCATGTTTTGCCTCCCTTTCCCTTATAGGTTGCTTTAATCGCCGTTAACTTTGGAAGGCTTTCAAGACTCCCGGTAACATCTTATCCCTTTTTCTTCTTTACCACTTGCGGAGTTTGGAGGAGATTGTGATGTTGTGTGCTCGGGTGGAGCTTTGTAAAGTGTGGTTGATTTGGTGGCTTATTTGGATGATCGGGGTGGTATTTGTGTTGTGTATGTGTTCATTTTGTGTTGTTTTTGTTTCGTTGCTTTTACTTCTTTTTCTTTCGTTCTCGTTGTGTCTTTGTTTGTGTGTTTTTGTGTCTTGTGTGTAAATGGTTTTCGAAAACCCGGTTTAGAGGCTAGAGTGCGAGTGTCTACTTTCCCCTCCTAGTAGTATAAATCGAGTCTTGGGCTTTAGTCTAGTAGAATGACCCTAAATCAATGGTTTCGTTGGTCCTTTACCTTGTGTCCACCTTGCTTACTAGGGATTTACTACGGGATTTGCACTTTTGACCATTATGACCACCCACGGTGTGAAAAGGCCTTGGTTACCGAGTCTCGTCCCTTAGGTGACCGTGTTTAGGATTGTTTGATTAGTCCAAGTTTCTCCACTTTTTGTGGGTTTGAAAGGGAATGCGCAACCCCGACTTACCCATTTACCTACCTCCTACACATATCCATACAATAAATTGCAAATTGTTGATTTCTACCTTTCTTGTTATACAATGAAAATGCAAAAAAAAGCCAAATCTTGCCAAAAAGGGCAAAGAAAAGAAAAGAAAGAAAAATGAAAGAAAGAAAAGAAATGAAGAAAAAGAAAAGGCACAAAAGCCAAAAAGAAAATAGAAAAGAAGAAAAAAAGAAATGGCATGGCAACAAACAAATCAAAATGTCGAAAAGAAAGAAAATGCCAAAAGAAAACCCGTCTTACAAAAAGAAATCCCCACAAAAATAAGCCTTTTTCCAACTTTTGCTGTGAAGAGCCTACCAAAGGACCGAGTCCCGAGGAAGGATGATAGCGGCATTAGTCGGTCTTCCCTCATTTTGCATTATTTCCACCTTTTTACTTGGACTAGTTAGGCGGTTTTGGACACGGGACGACCCTCTTGGCTCACGCTAAAGGGGGCGGGGTCTCACTTACCTACAGTGTCGACTAACACCGTGGTTCTTCACTTTTCCACTCCGCCGATCGTCCCGTAGTACGTTTTTAGAAATTTAGGAGGACCTAGGTAAGTTACCGACGTTTTTGTTGCTTTATCGTCATACTATTAGGGTTTAGTCCACCTTGGTTTGTATTGCTAGCTTGGAAACATTATCACTTACCTCGAGTCCTAAACCGGTGCTTCTTTCACCGCTTTTAGAGGGAAGCGGTATTTCTTTTGTTTTGGGTGCAACCGTCTAAGTGTTTGTTTGTTTGTGTATTTTGTGTCCGGTTGCATCCGCGGTTTTGTCGCAAAACCCGACTTTCCTTGCGGATTGCACTTTTCCTCTAAGTGCACTCGCGTGAGTTGAAAGGGCGTAGGGTGCGCTAATACCCATTCGGCTAGTATAGTAGTTAGTATGTGCTTACTCGAGGGCGAGTAAGGGTTAAGTGTGGGGGAGTTGATAAGTGTGGTTTGTAGTGCCTATTTTGTTGTGTTTTGGTCCCATTTTCCTTGTAGAATCGCTCCTTGGGAGCGGTTTAAGGGCTTCTTATGCTTCCTTTAGTTCGTTTCAGGTTCCCGAAACCGATTTGGAAGAGTTGGAGCAATTCCGACTCAATACATACACATTTTGGAGCCAATGGAGTAAAGGAAGGATGACTAGATGCCTTGGAATCGATCCCGAGACCTTGGGGCCCAATCCCGAGCCTCCGAGACCCGATCCCGAGTCCCGAGATTCGATGGGAAGCCTATGAGAGGCAAGGAGGGACCAAAAAGCTCTTAAGGGAAGCCTACAAGACCCATCCCGTTCGGGATGGCCTCATCTCGTTCGGGATGAGGTGCGCAAGAAGGATGGCTGCTGTGGGTCCGTCCCGGTCGGGACCAACCCGTCCCGGTCGGGACCAACCCGTCCCGGTCGGGATGACAGCCCGTCCCGGTCGGGATCGTGCTGCTGCTGCACGCCTTCCTTTCTTTCTTCTCCTTTCCACTTGTAACCCTATATATACTCTTCCCTTGTTTTGTAAAGCATATGCACTTCATTAGACCTTAAACCCTAGACTACTTTAGGTTAGATTAGATTAGATTAGTGTAGATTAGTCGGTAATTAGTAGTTAATCGTAGATTAGCTCTTGTATTAAGGAATTCTTGAAGATCTTCACCAAGCTTGACAACCTTGGATGATTATTTTGGGTTTTCTCTTTTATACAAGTTCTTATTCTTCCTTCCATCCTCTAGTTTGGTATAATCCTTTTCCCTTTCTCTTAATCTTGTTTATGGTGTTCAAGTTTTAATCTTTAGTTGATTTTATTGTTCTTAGTTCATTGTTATTACTTGTTTGTTTATGTATGTTTGGTTTCTTATGTTAGATCTTCTTGTTCTTGTTAGTTTTAGTTGGATTATGTTAGAGTAGTGTTCTTTCTAGGGTTAGTAGGGTGATTAGGGTGTTAATTGGGTGATTAAGGGTTTGTTGGAGATGTTGGTGGAAGATTTGGGTTTCCTCTTGGTTTGGTGCACATCACATGTTTGTTGAAATGCTTGAATGACTAAGTAGTTGCGAATGCTTGTTTTTCTTGCCTTTCTCTTGTGGGTGTTAGTTTGTTTGTGGGTTCGGTTCCCTCACTACACCCCGGCCGGACACCTTCTATCTTTTCTTCAATTTATTTTTGATTTTTAGTTTTATTTTCGTAGTTTCTTTTTCTTTCTTTTGTCTCTCCGCACCCTACGATCGAGCATGAGGACATGGCTCGATTTAAGTGTGGGGGAGCGATATTCTAGCGTAGTTAGTTTTATTTTCTTAGTTTTTCGAAAAATCTTTAAAAACCCCTAAAAATTTGAAAATTTTTCACAAAAATCAAAAAGATTTTCTTTTTGTGTCTTTCTATTTTGTGTCATTTTGTCGTATATTTGTTTTCTGTGCGTGTTTTGCCTCCCTTTCCCTTATAGGTTGCTTTAATCGCCGTTAACTTTGGAAGGCTTTCAAGACTCCCGGTCACATCTTCTCCCTTTTTCTTCTTTACCACTTGCGGAGTTTGGAGGAGATTGTGATGTTGTGTGCTCGGGTGGAGCTTTGTAAAGTGTGGTTGATTTGGTGGCTTATTTGGATGATCGGGGTGGTGTTTGTGTTGTGTATGTGTTCATTTTGTGTTGTTTTTGTTTCGTTGCTTTTACTTCTTTTTCTTTCGTTCTCGTTGAGTCTTTGTTTGTGTGTTTTTGTGTCTTGTGTGTAAATGGTTTTCGAAAACCCGGTTTAGAGGCTAGAGTGCGAGTGTCTACTTTCCCCTCCTAGTAGTATAAATCGAGTCTTGGGCTTTAGTCTAGTAGAATGACCCTAAATCAATGGTTTCGTTGGTCCTTTACCTTGTGTCCACCTAGCTTACTAGGGATTTACTACGGGATTTGCACTTTTGACCATTATGACCACCCACGGTGTGAAAAGGCCTTGGTTACCGAGTCTCGTCCCTTAGGTGACCGTGTTTAGGATTGTTTGATTAGTCCAAGTTTCTCCACTTTTTGTGGGTTTGAAAGGGAATGCGCAACCCCGACTTACCCATTTACCTACCTCCTACACATTTCCATACAATAAATTGCAAATTGTTGATTTCTACCTTTCTTGTTATACAATGAAAATGCAAAAAATAGCCAAATCTTGCCAAAAAGGGCAAAGAAAAGAAAAGAAAGAAAAATGAAAGAAAGAAAAGAAATGAAGAAAAAGAAAAGGCACAAAAGCCAAAAAGAAAATAGAAAAGAAGAAAAAAAGAAATGGCATGGCAACAAACAAACAAATCAAAATGTCGAAAAGAAAGAAAATGCCAAAAGAAAACCCGTCTTACAAAAAGAAATCCCCACAAAAATAAGCCTTTTTCCAACTTTTGCCGTGAAGAGCCTACCAAAGGACCGAGTCCCGAGGAAGGATGATAGCGGCATTAGTCGGTCTTCCCTCATTTTGCATTATTTCCACCTTTTTACTTGGACTAGTTAGGCGGTTTTGGACACGGGACGACCCTCTTGGCTCACGCTAAAGGGGGCGGGGTCTCACTTACCTACAGTGTCGACTAACACCGTGGTTCTTCACTTTTCCACTCCGCCGATCGTCCCGTGGTACGTTTTTAGAAAGTTAGGAGGACCTAGGTAAGTTACCGACGTTTTAGTTGCTTTATCGTCATACTATTAGGGTTTAGTCCACCTTGGTTTGTATTGCTAGCTTGGAAACATTTTCACTTACCTCGAGTCCTAAACCGGTGCTTCTTTCACCGCTTTTAGAGGGAAGCGGTATTTCTTTTGTTTTGGGTGCAACCGTCTAAGTGTTTGTTTGTGTGTTTGTTTGTTTGTGTGTTTTGTGTCCGGTTGCATGCGCGGTTTTGTCGCAAAACCCGACTTGCCTTGCGGAGTGCACTTTTCCTCTAAGTGCACTCACGTGAGTTGAAAGGGCGTAGGGTGCGCTAATACCCATTCGGCTAGTATAGTAGTTAGTATGTGCTTACTCGAGGCCGAGTAAGGGTTAAGTGTGTGGGAGTTGATAAGTGTGGTTTGTAGTGCCTATTTTGTTGTGTTTTGGTCCCATTTTCCTTGTAGAATCGCTCCTTGGGAGCGGTTTAAGGGCTTCTTATGCTTCCTTTAGTTCGTTTCAGGTTCCCGAGACCGATTTGGAAGAGTTGGAGCAATTCCGACTCAATACATACACATTTTGGAGCCAATGGAGTAAAGGAAGGATGACTTGATGCCTTGGAATCGATCCCGAGACCTTGGGGCACAATCCCGAGCCTCCGAGACCCGATCCCGAGCCTCCGAGACCCGATCTCGAGTCCCGAGATTCGATTGGAAGCCCATGAGAGGCAAGGAGGGACCAAAAAGCTCTTAAGGGAAGCCTACAAGACCCATCCCGTTCGGGATGGCCTCATCCCGTTCGGGATGAGGTGCGCAAGAAGGATGGCTGCTGTGGGTCCGTCCCGGTCGGGACCAACCCGTCCCGGTCGGGACCAACCCGTCCCGGTCGGGATGACAGCCCGTCCCGGTCGGGATCGTGCTGCTGCTGCACGCCTTCCTTTCTTTCTTCTCCTTTCC
This sequence comes from Agrostemma githago, assembly GCA_958450325.1. Taxonomy (NCBI): domain Eukaryota; kingdom Viridiplantae; phylum Streptophyta; class Magnoliopsida; order Caryophyllales; family Caryophyllaceae; genus Agrostemma; species Agrostemma githago. Next base: position 35,627,373 of record OY288256.1, read on the forward strand.
ACTTGTAACCCTATATATACTCTTCCCTTGTTTTGTAAAGCATATGCACTGCATTAGACCTTAAACCCTAGACTACTTTAGGTTAGATTAGATTAGATTAAAGTAGATTAGTCGGTAATTAGTAGTTAATCGTAGATTAGCTCTTGTATTAAGGAATTCTTGAAGATCTTCACCAAGCTTGACAACCTTGGATGATTATTTTGGGTTTTCTCTTTTATACAAGTTCTTATTCTTCCTTCCATCCTCTAGTTTGGTATAATCCTTTTCCCTTTCTCTTAATCTTGTTTATGGTGTTCAAGTTTTAATCTTTAGTTGATTTTATTGTTCTTAGTTCATTGTTATTACTTGTTTGTTTATGTATGTTTGGTTTCTTATGTTAGATCTTCTTGTTCTTGTTAGTTTTAGTTGGATTATGTTAGAGTAGTGTTCTTGCTAGGGTTAGTAGGGTGATTAGGGTGTTAATTGGGTGATTAAGGGTTTGTTGGAGATGTTGGTGGAAGATTTGGGTTTCCTCTTGGTTTGGTGCACATCACATGTTTGTTGAAATGCTTGAATGACTAAGTAGTTGCGAATGCTTGTTTTTCTTGCCTTTCTCTTGTGGGTGTTAGTTTGTTTGTGGGTTCGGTTCCCTCACTACATCCCGGCCGGACACCTTCTATCTTTTCTTCAATTTATTTTTGATTTTTAGTTTTATTTTCGTAGTTTCTTTTTCTTTCTTTTGTCTCTCCGCACCCTACGATCGAGCGTGAGGACATGGCTCGATTTAAGTGTGGGGGAGCGATATTCTAGCGTAGTTAGTTTTATTTTCTTAGTTTTTCGAAAAATCTTTAAAAACCCCTAAAAATTTGAAAATTTTTCACAAAAATCAAAAAGATTTTCTTTTTGTGTCTTTCTATTTTGTGTCATTGTGTCGTATATTTGTTTTCTGTGCGTGTTTTGCCTCCCTTTCCCTTATAGGTTGCTTTAATCGCCGTTAACTTTGGAAGGCTTTCAAGACTCCCGGTCACATCTTCTCCCTTTTTCTTCTTTACCACTTGCGGAGTTTGGAGGAGATTGTGATGTTGTGTGCTCGGGTGGAGCTTTGTAAAGTTTGGTTGATTTGGTGGCTTATTTGGATGATCGGGGTGGTGTTTGTGTTGTGTATGTGTTCATTTTGTGTTGTTTTTGTTTCGTTGCTTTTACTTCTTTTTCTTTCGTTCTCGTTGAGTCTTTGTTTGTGTGTTTTTGTGTCTTGTGTGTAAATGGTTTTCGAAAACCCGGTTTAGAGGCTAGAGTGCGAGTGTCTACTTTCCCCTCCTAGTAGTATAAATCGAGTCTTGGGCTTTAGTCTAGTAGAATGACCCTAAATCAATGGTTTCGTTGGTCCTTTACCTTGTGTCCACCTAGCTTACTAGGGATTTACTACGGGATTTGCACTTTTGACCATTATGACCACCCACGGTGTGAAAAGGCCTTGGTTACCGAGTCTCGTCCCTTAGGTGACCGTGTTTAGGATTGTTTGATTAGTCCAAGTTTCTCCACTTTTTGTGGGTTTGAAAGGGAATGCGCAACCCCGACTTACCCATTTACCTACCTCCTACACATTTCCATACAATAAATTGCAAATTGTTGATTTCTACCTTTCTTGTTATACAATGAAAATGCAAAAAAAAGCCAAATCTTGCCAAAAAGGGCAAAGAAAAGAAAAGAAATAAAAATGAAAGAAAGAAAAGAAATGAAGAAAAAGAAAAGGCACAAAAGCCAAAAAGAAAATAGAAAAGAAGAAAAAAAGAAATGGCATGGCAACAAACAAACAAATCAAAATGTCGAAAAGAAAGAAAATGCCAAAAGAAAACCCGTCTTACAAAAAGAAATCCCCACAAAAATAAGCCTTTTTCCAACTTTTGCCGTGAAGAGCCTACCAAAGGACCGAGTCCCGAGGAAGGATGATAGCGGCATTAGTCGGTCTTCCCTCATTTTGCATTATTTCCACCTTTTTACTTAGACTAGTTAGGCGGTTTTGGACACGGGACGACCCTCTTGGCTCACGCTAAAGGGGGCGGGGTCTCACTTACCTACAGTGTCGACTAACACCGTGGTTCTTCGCTTTTCCACTCCGCCGATCGTCCCGTGGTACGTTTTTAGAAAGTTAGGAGGACCTAGGTAAGTTACCGACGTTTTAGTTGCTTTATCGTCATACTATTAGGGTTTAGTCCACCTTGGTTTGTATTGCTAGCTTGGAAACATTGTCACTTACCTCGAGTCCTAAACCGGTGCTTCTTTCACCGCTTTTAGAGGGAAGCGGTATTTCTTTTGTTTTGGGTGCAACCGTCTAAGTGTTTGTTTGTGTGTTTGTTTGTTTGTGTGTTTTGTGTCCGGTTGCATGCGCGGTTTTGTCGCAAAACCCGACTTGCCTTGCGGAGTGCACTTTTCCTCTAAGTGCACTCACGTGAGTTGAAAGGGCGTAGGGTGCGCTAATACCCATTCGGCTAGTATAGTAGTTAGTATGTGCTTACTCTAGGCCGAGTAAGGGTTAAGTGTGTGGGAGTTGATAAGTGTGGTTTGTAGTGCCTATTTTGTTGTGTTTTGGTCCCATTTTCCTTGTAGAATCGCTCCTTGGGAGCGGTTTAAGGGCTTATTATGCTTCCTTTAGTTCGTTTCAGGTTCCCGAGACCGATTTGGAAGAGTTGGAGCAATTCCGACTCAATACATACACATTTTGGAGCCAATGGAGTAAAGGAAGGATGACTCGATGCCTTGGAATCGATCCCGAGACCTTGGGGCCCAATCCCGAGCCTCCGAGACCCGATCCCGAGCCTCCGAGACCCGATCCCGAGTCCCGAGATTCGATGGGAAGCCCATGAGAGGCAAGGAGGGACCAAAAAGCTCTTAAGGGAAGCCTACAAGACCCATCCCATTCGGGATGGCCTCATCCAGTTCGGGATGAGGTGCGCAAGAAGGATGGCTGCTGTGGGTCCGTCTCGGTCGGGACCAACTCGTCCCGGTCGGGATGACAGCCCGTCCCGGTCGGGATGATCCGTTCCGGTCGAGACCGTGCTGCTGCTGCACGCCTTCCTTTCTTTCTTCTCCTTTCCACTTGTAACCCTATATATACTCTTCCCTTGTTTTGTAAAGCATATGCACTTCATTAGACCTTAAACCCTAGACTACTTTAGGTTAGATTAGATTAGATTAGTGTAGATTAGTCGGTAATTAGTAGTTAATCGTAGATTAGCTCTTGTATTAAGGAATTCTTGAAGATCTTCACCAAGCTTGACAACCTTGGATGATTATTTTGGGTTTTCTCTTTTATACAAGTTCTTATTCTTCCTTCCATCCTCTAGTTTGGTATAATCCTTTTCCCTTTCTCTTAATCTTGTTTATGGTGTTCAAGTTTTAATCTTTAGTTGATTTTATTGTTCTTAGTTCATTGTTATTACTTGTTTGTTTATGTATGTTTGGTTTCTTATGTTAGATCTTCTTGTTCTTGTTAGTTTTAGTTGGATTATGTTAGAGTAGTGTTCTTGCTAGGGTTAGTAGGGTGATTAAGGTGTTAATTGGGTGATTAAGGGTTTGTTGGAGATGTTGGTGGAAGATTTGGGTTTCCTCTTGGTTTGGTGCACATCACATGTTTGTTGAAATGCTTGAATGACTAAGTAGTTGCGAATGCTTGTTTTTCTTGCCTTTCTCTTGTGGGTGTTAGTTTGTTTGTGGGTTCGGTTCCCTCACTACACCCCGGCCGGACACCTTCTATCTTTTCTTCAATTTATTTTTGATTTTTAGTTTTATTTTCGTAGTTTCTTTTTCTTTCTTTTGTCTCTCCGCACCCTACGATCGAGCATGAGGACATGGCTCGATTTAAGTGTGGGGGAGCGATATTCTAGCGTAGTTAGTTTTATTTTCTTAGTTTTTCGAAAAATCTTTAAAAACCCCTAAAAATTTGAAATTTTTTCACAAAAATCAAAAAGATTTTCTTTTTGTGTCTTTCTATTTTGTGTCATTGTGTCGTATATTTATTTTGTGTGCGTGTTTTGCCTCCCTTTCCCTTATAGGTTGCTTTAATCGCCGTTAACTTTGGAAGGCTTTCAAGACTCCCGGTAACATCTTATCCCTTTTTCTTCTTTACCACTTGCGGAGTTTGGAGGAGATTGTGATGTTGTGTGCTCGGGTGGAGCTTTGTAAAGTGTGGTTGATTTGGTGGCTTATTTGGATGATCGGGGTGGTGTTTGTGTTGTGTATGTGTTCATTTTGTGTTGTTTTTGTTTCGTTGCTTTTACTTCTTTTTCTTTCGTTCTCGTTGAGTCTTTGTTTGTGTGTTTTTGTGTCTTGTGTGTAAATGGTTTTCGAAAACCCGGTTTAGAGGCTAGAGTGCGAGTGTCTACTTTCCCCTCCTAGTAGTATAAATCGAGTCTTGGGCTTTAGTCTAGTAGAATGATCCTAAATCAATGGTTTCGTTGGTCCTTTACCTTGTGTCCACCTAGCTTACTAGGGATTTACTACGGGATTTGCACTTTTGACCATTATGACCACCCACGGTGTGAAAAGGCCTTGGTTACCGAGTCTCGTCCCTTAGGTGACCGTGTTTAGGATTGTTTGATTAGTCCAAGTTTCTCCACTTTTTGTGGGTTTGAAAGGGAATGCGCAACCCCGACTTACCCATTTACCTACCTCCTACACATATCCATACAATAAATTGCAAATTGTTGATTTCTACCTTTCTTGTTATACAATGAAAATGCAAAAAAAAGCCAAATCTTGCCAAAAAGGGCAAAGAAAAGAAAAGAAAGAAAAATGAAAGAAAGAAAAGAAATGAAGAAAAAGAAAAGGCACAAAAGCCAAAAAGAAAATAGAAAAGAAGAAAAAAAGAAATGGCATGGCAACAAACAAACAAATCAAAATGTCGAAAAGAAAGAAAATGCCAAAAGAAAACCCGTCTTACAAAAAGAAATCCCCACAAAAATAAGCCTTTTTCCAACTTTTGCCGTGAAGAGCCTACCAAAGGACCGAGTCCCGAGGAAGGATGATAGCGGCATTAGTCGGTCTTCCCTCATTTTGCATTATTTCCACCTTTTTACTTAGACTAGTTAGGCGGTTTTGGACACGGGACGACCCTCTTGGCTCACGCTAAAGGGGGCGGGGTCTCACTTACCTACAGTGTCGACTAACACCGTGGTTCTTCACTTTTCCACTCCGCCGATCGTCCCGTGGTACGTTTTTAGAAAGTTAGGAGGACCTAGGTAAGTTACCGACGTTTTAGTTGCTTTATCGTCATACTATTAGGGTTTAGTCCACCTTGGTTTGTATTGCTAGCTTGGAAACATTGTCACTTACCTCGAGTCCTAAACCGGTGCTTCTTTCACCGCTTTTAGAGGGAAGCGGTATTTCTTTTGTTTTGGGTGCAACCGTCTAAGTGTTTGTTTGTGTGTTTGTTTGTTTGTGTGTTTTGTGTCCGGTTGCATGCGCGGTTTTGTCGCAAAACCCGACTTGCCTTGCGGAGTGCACTTTTCCTCTAAGTGCACTCACGTGAGTTGAAAGGGCGTAGGGTGCGCTAATACCCATTCGGCTAGTATAGTAGTTAGTATGTGCTTACTCTAGGCCGAGTAAGGGTTAAGTGTGTGGGAGTTGATAAGTGTGGTTTGTAGTGCCTATTTTGTTGTGTTTTGGTCCCATTTTCCTTGTAGAATCGCTCCTTGGGAGCGGTTTAAGGGCTTATTATGCTTCCTTTAGTTCGTTTCAGGTTCCCGAGACCGATTTGGAAGAGTTGGAGCAATTCCGACTCAATACATACACATTTTGGAGCCAATGGAGTAAAGGAAGGATGACTCGATGCCTTGGAATCGATCCCGAGACCTTGGGGCCCAATCCCGAGCCTCCGAGACCCGATCCCGAGCCTCCGAGACCCGATCCCGAGTCCCGAGATTCGATGGGAAGCCCATGAGAGGCAAGGAGGGACCAAAAAGCTCTTAAGGGAAGCCTACAAGACCCATCCCATTCGGGATGGCCTCATCCAGTTCGGGATGAGGTGCGCAAGAAGGATGGCTGCTGTGGGTCCGTCTCGGTCGGGACCAACTCGTCCCGGTCGGGATGACAGCCCGTCCCGGTCGGGATGATCCGTTCCGGTCGAGACCGTGCTGCTGCTGCACGCCTTCCTTTCTTTCTTCTCCTTTCCACTTGTAACCCTATATATACTCTTCCCTTGTTTTGTAAAGCATATGCACTTCATTAGACCTTAAACCCTAGACTACTTTAGGTTAGATTAGATTAGATTAGTGTAGATTAGTCGGTAATTAGTAGTTAATCGTAGATTAGCTCTTGTATTAAGGAATTCTTGAAGATCTTCACCAAGCTTGACAACCTTGGATGATTATTTTGGGTTTTCTCTTTTATACAAGTTCTTATTCTTCCTTCCATCCTCTAGTTTGGTATAATCCTTTTCCCTTTCTCTTAATCTTGTTTATGGTGTTCAAGTTTTAATCTTTAGTTGATTTTATTGTTCTTAGTTCATTGTTATTACTTGTTTGTTTATGTATGTTTGGTTTCTTATGTTAGATCTTCTTGTTCTTGTTAGTTTTAGTTGGATTATGTTAGAGTAGTGTTCTTGCTAGGGTTAGTAGGGTGATTAAGGTGTTAATTGGGTGATTAAGGGTTTGTTGGAGATGTTGGTGGAAGATTTGGGTTTCCTCTTGGTTTGGTGCACATCACATGTTTGTTGAAATGCTTGAATGACTAAGTAGTTGCGAATGCTTGTTTTTCTTGCCTTTCTCTTGTGGATGTTAGTTTGTTTGTGGGTTCGGTTCCCTCACTACACCCCGGCCGGACACCTTCTATCTTTTCTTCAATTTATTTTTGATTTTTAGTTTTATTTTCGTAGTTTCTTTTTCTTTCTTTTGTCTCTCCGCACCCTACGATCGAGCATGAGGACATGGCTCGATTTAAGTGTGGGGGAGCGATATTCTAGCGTAGTTAGTTTTATTTTCTTAGTTTTTCGAAAAATCTTTAAAAACCCCTAAAAATTTGAAATTTTTTCACAAAAATCAAAAAGATTTTCTTTTTGTGTCTTTCTATTTTGTGTCATTGTGTCGTATATTTATTTTGTGTGCGTGTTTTGCCTCCCTTTCCCTTATAGGTTGCTTTAATCGCCGTTAACTTTGGAAGGCTTTCAAGACTCCCGGTAACATCTTATCCCTTTTTCTTCTTTACCACTTGCGGAGTTTGGAGGAGATTGTGATGTTGTGTGCTCGGGTGGAGCTTTGTAAAGTGTGGTTGATTTGGTGGCTTATTTGGATGATCGGGGTGGTGTTTGTGTTGTGTATGTGTTCATTTTGTGTTGTTTTTGTTTCGTTGCTTTTACTTCTTTTTCTTTCGTTCTCGTTGAGTCTTTGTTTGTGTGTTTTTGTGTCTTGTGTGTAAATGGTTTTCGAAAACCCGGTTTAGAGGCTAGAGTGCGAGTGTCTACTTTCCCCTCCTAGTAGTATAAATCGAGTCTTGGGCTTTAGTCTAGTAGAATGACCCTAAATCAATGGTTTCGTTGGTCCTTTACCTTGTGTCCACCTAGCTTACTAGGGATTTACTACGGGATTTGCACTTTTGACCATTATGACCACCCACGGTGTGAAAAGGCCTTGGTTACCGAGTCTCGTCCCTTAGGTGACCGTGTTTAGGATTGTTTGATTAGTCCAAGTTTCTCCACTTTTTGTGGGTTTGAAAGGGAATGCGCAACCCCGACTTACCCATTTACCTACCTCCTACACATTTCCATACAATAAATTGCAAATTGTTGATTTCTACCTTTCTTGTTATACAATGAAAATGCAAAAAAAAGCCAAATCTTGCCAAAAAGGGCAAAGAAAAGAAAAGAAAGAAAAATGAAAGAAAGAAAAGAAATGAAGAAAAAGAAAAGGCACAAAAGCCGAAAAGAAAATAGAAAAGAAGAAAAAAAGAAATGGCATGGCAACAAACAAATCAAAATGTCGAAAAGAAAGAAAATGCCAAAAGAAAACCCGTCTTACAAAAAGAAATCCCCACAAAAATAAGCCTTTTTCCAACTTTTGCCGTGAAGAGCCTACAAAAGGACCGAGTCCCGAGGAAGGATGATAGCGGCATTAGTCGGTCTTCCCTCATTTTGAATTATTTCCACCTTTTTACTTGGACTAGTTAGGCGGTTTTGGACACGGGACGACCCTCTTGGCTCACGCTAAAGGGGACGGGGTCTCACTTACCTACAGTGTCGACTACCACCGTGGTTCTTCACTTTTCCACTCCGCCGATCGTCCCGTAGTACGTTTTTAGAAAGTTAGGAGGACCTAGGTAAGTTACCAACGTTTTTATTGCTTTATCGTCATACTATTAGGGTTTAGTCCACCTTGGTTTGTATTGCTAGCTTGGAAACATTGTCACTTACCTCGAGTCCTAAACCGGTGCTTCTTTCACCGCTTTTAGAGGGAAGCGGTATTTCTTTTGTTTTGGGTGCAACCGTCTAAATGTTTGTTTGTGTGTTTGTTTGTTTGTGTGTTTTGTGTCCGGTTGCATGCGCGGTTTTGTCGCAAAACCCGACTTGCCTTGCGGAGTGCACTTTTCCTCTAAGTGCACTCGCGTGAGTTGAAAGGGCGTAGGGTGCGCTAATACCCATTCGGCTAGTATAGTAGTTAGTATGTGCTTACTCGAGGACGAGTAAGGGTTAAGTGTGGGGGAGTTGATAAGTGTGGTTTGTAGTGCCTATTTTGTTGTGTTTTGGTCCCATTTTCCTTGTAGAATCGCTCCTTGGGAGCGGTTTAAGGGCTTCTTATGCTTCCTTTAGTTCGTTTCAGGTTCCCGAGACCGATTTGGAAGTGTTGGAGCAATTTCGACTCAATACATACACATTTTGGAGCCAATGGAGTAAAGGAAGGATGACTCGATGCCTTGGAATCGATCCCGAGACCTTGGGGCCCAATCCCGAGCCTTCGAGACCCGAACCCGAGCCTCCCGAGATTCGATGGGAAGCCCATGAGAGGCAAGGAGGGACCAAAAAGCTCTTAACGGAAGCCTACAAGACCCATCCCGTTCGGGATGGCCTCATCCCGTTCGGGATGAGGTGCGCAAGAAGGATGGCTACTGTGGGTCCGTCCCGGTCGGGACCAACTCGTCCCGGTCGGGATGACAGCCGGTCCCGGTCGGGATGATCCGTCCCGGTCGGGACCGTGCTGCTGCTGCACGCCTTCCTTTCTTTCTTCTCCTTTCCACTTGTAACCCTATATATACTCTTCCCTTGTTTTGTAAAGCATATGCACTTCATTAGACCTTAAACCCTAGACTACTTTAGGTTAGATTAGATTAGATTAGTGTAGATTAGTCGGTAATTAGTAGTTAATCGTAGATTAGCTCTTGTATTAAGGAATTCTTGAAGATCTTCACCAAGCTTGACAACCTTGGATGATTATTTTGGGTTTTCTCTTTTATACAAGTTCTTATTCTTCCTTCCATCCTCTAGTTTGGTATAATCCTTTTCCCTTTCTCTTAATCTTGTTTATGGTGTTCAAGTTTTAATCTTTAGTTGATTTTATTGTTCTTAGTTCATTGTTATTACTTGTTTGTTTATGTATGTTTGGTTTCTTATGTTAGATCTTCTTGTTCTTGTTAGTTTTAGTTGGATTATGTTAGAGTAGTGTTCTTGCTAGGGTTAGTAGGGTGATTAGGGTGTTAATTGGGTGATTAAGGGTTTGTTGGAGATGTTGGTGGAAGATTTGGGTTTCCTCTTGGTTTGGTGCACATCACATGTTTGTTGAAATGCTTGAATGACTAAGTAGTTGCGAATGCTTGTTTTTCTTGCCTTTCTCTTGTGGGTGTTAGTTTGTTTGTGGGTTCGGTTCCCTCACTACACCCCGGCCGGACACCTTCTATCTTTTCTTCAATTTATTTTTGATTTTTAGTTTTATTTTCGTAGTTTCTTTTTCTTTCTTTTGTCTCTCCGCACCCTACGATCGAGCATGAGGACATGGCTCGATTTAAGTGTGGGGGAGCGATATTCTAGCGTAGTTAGTTTTATTTTCTTAGTTTTTCGAAAAATCTTTAAAAACCCCTAAAAATTTGAAATTTTTTCACAAAAATCAAAAAGATTTTCTTTTTGTGTCTTTCTATTTTGTGTCATTATGTCGTATATTTATTTTGTGTGCGTGTTTTGCCTCCCTTTCCCTTATAGGTTGCTTTAATCGCCGTTAACTTTGGAAGGCTTTCAAGACTCCCGGTAACATCTTATCCCTTTTTCTTCTTTACCACTTGCGGAGATTGGAGGAGATTGTGATGTTGTGTGCTCGGGTGGAGCTTTGTAAAGTGTGGTTGATTTGGTGGCTTATTTGGATGATCGGGGTGGTGTTTGTGTTGTGTATGTGTTCATTTTGTGTTGTTTTTGTTTCGTTGCTTTTACTTCTTTTTCTTTCGTTCTCGTTGAGTCTTTGTTTGTGTGTTTTTGTGTCTTGTGTGTAAATGGTTTTCGAAAACCCGGTTTAGAGGCTAGAGTGCGAGTGTCTACTTTCCCCTCCTAGTAGTATAAATCGAGTCTTGGGCTTTAGTCTAGTAGAATGACCCTAAATCAATGGTTTCGTTGGTCCTTTACCTTGTGTCCACCTAGCTTACTAGGGATTTACTACGGGATTTGCACTTTTGACCATTATGACCACCCACGGTGTGAAAAGGCCTTGGTTACCGAGTCTCGTCCCTTAGGTGACCGTGTTTAGGATTGTTTGATTAGTCCAAGTTTCTCCACTTTTTGTGGGTTTAAAAGGGAATGCGCAACCCCGACTTACCCATTTACCTACCTCCTACACATTTCCATACAATAAATTGCAAATTGTTGATTTCTACCTTTCTTGTTATACAATGAAAATGCAAAAAAAAGCCAAATCTTGCCAAAAAGGGCAAAGAAAAGAAAAGAAAGAAAAATGAAAGAAAGAAAAGAAATGAAGAAAAAGAAAAGGCACAAAGGCCGAAAAGAAAATAGAAAAGAAGAAAAAAAGAAATGGCATGGCAACAAACAAATCAAAATGTCGAAAAGAAAGAAAATGCCAAAAGAAAACCCGTCTTACAAAAAGAAATCCCCACAAAAATAAGCCTTTTTCCAACTTTTGCCGTGAAGAGCCTACAAAAGGACCGAGTCTCGAGGAAGGATGATAGCGGCATTAGTCGGTCTTCCCTCATTTTGAATTATTTCCACCTTTTTACTTGGACTAGTTAGGCGGTTTTGGACACGGGACGACCCTCTTGGCTCACGCTAAAGGGGACGGGGTCTCACTTACCTACAGTGTCGACTACCACCGTGGTTCTTCACTTTTCCACTCTGCCGATCGTCCCGTAGTACGTTTTTAGAAAGTTAGGAGGACCTAGGTAAGTTACCGACGTTTTTATTGCTTTATCGTCATACTATTAGGGTTTAGTCCACCTTGGTTTGTATTGCTAGCTTGGAAACATTGTCACTTACCTCGAGTCCTAAACTGGTGCTTCTTTCACCGCTTTTAGAGGGAAGCGGTATTTCTTTTGTTTTGGGTGCAACCGTCTAAATGTTTGTTTGTGTGTTTGTTTGTTTGTGTGTTTTGTGTCCGGTTGCATGCGCGGTTTTGTCGCAAAACCCGACTTGCCTTGCGGAGTGCACTTTTCCTCTAAGTGCACTCGCGTGAGTTGAAAGGGCGTAGGGTGCGCTAATACCCATTCGGCTAGTATAGTAGTTAGTATGTGCTTACTCGAGGGCGAGTAAGGGTTAAGTGTGGGGGAGTTGATAAGTGTGGTTTGTAGTGCCTATTTTGTTGTGTTTTGGTCCCATTTTCCTTGTAGAATCGCTCCTTGGGAGCGGTTTAAGGGCTTCTTATGCTTCCTTTAGTTCGTTTCAGGTTCCCGAGACCGATTTGGAAGTGTTGGAGCAATTTCGACTCAATACATACACATTTTGGAGCCAATGGAGTAAAGGAAGGATGACTCGATGCCTTGGAATCGATCCCGAGACCTTGGGGCCCAATCCCGAGCCTTCGAGACCCGAACCCGAGCCTCCCGAGATTCGATGGGAAGCCCATGAGAGGCAAGGAGGGACCAAAAAGCTCTTAACGGAAGCCTACAAGACCCATCCCGTTCGGGATGGCCTCATCCCGTTCGGAATGAGGTGCGCAAGAAGGATGGCTACTGTGGGTCCGTCCCGGTCGGGACCAACTCGTCCCGGTCGGGATGACAGCCGGTCCCGGTCAGGATGATCCGTCCCGGTCGGGACCGTGCTGCTGCTGCACGCCTTCCTTTCTTTCTTCTCCTTTCCACTTGTAACCCTATATATACTCTTCCCTTGTTTTGTAAAGCATATGCACTTCATTAGACCTTAAACCCTAGACTACTTTAGGTTAGATTAGATTAGATTAGTGTAGATTAGTCGGTAATTAGTAGTTAATCGTAGATTAGCTCTTGTATTAAGGAATTCTTGAAGATCTTCACCAAGCTTGACAACCTTGGATGATTATTTTGGGTTTTCTCTTTTATACAAGTTCTTATTCTTCCTTCCATCCTCTAGTTTGGTATAATCCTTTTCCCTTTCTCTTAATCTTGTTTATGGTGTTCAAGTTTTAATCTTTAGTTGATTTTATTGTTCTTAGTTCATTGTTATTACTTGTTTGTTTATGTATGTTTGGTTTCTTATGTTAGATCTTCTTGTTCTTGTTAGTTTTAGTTGGATTATGTTAGAGTAGTGTTCTTGCTAGGGTTAGTAGGGTGATTGGGGTGTTAATTGGGTGATTAAGGGTTTGTTGGAGATGTTGGTGGAAGATTTGGGTTTCCTCTTGGTTTGGTGCACATCACATGTTTGTTGAAATGCTTGAATGACTAAATAGTTGCGAATGCTTGTTTTTCTTGCCTTTCTCTTGTGGGTGTTAGTTTGTTTGTGGGTTCGGTTCCCTCACTACACCCCGGCCGGACACCTTCTATCTTTTCTTCAATTTATTTTTGATTTTTAGTTTTAGTTTCGTAGTTTCGTTTTCTTTCTTTTGTCTCTCCGCACCCTACGATCGAGCATGAGGACATGGCTCGATTTAAGTGTGGGGGAGCGATATTCTAGCGTAGTTAGTTTTATTTTCTTAGTTTTTCGAAAAATCTTTAAAAACCCCTAAAAATTTGAAAATTTTTCACAAAAATCAAAAAGATTTTCTTTTTGTGTCTTTCTATTTTGTGTCATTGTGTCGTATATTTATTTTGTGTGTGTGTTTTGCCTCCCTTTCCCTTATAGGTTGCTTTAATCGCCGTTAACTTTGGAAGGCTTTCAAGACTCCCGGTAACATCTTATCCCTTTTTCTTCTTTACCACTTGCGGAGTTTGGAGGAGATTGTGATGTTGTGTGCACGGGTGGAGCTTTGTAAAGTGTGGTTGATTTGGTGGCTTATTTGGATGATCGGGGTGGTGTTTGTGTTGTGTATGTGTTCATTTTGTGTTGTTTTTGTTTCGTTGCTTTTACTTCTTTTTCTTTCGTTCTCGTTGAGTCTTTGTTTGTGTGTTTTTGTGTCTTGTGTGTAAATGGTTTTTGAAAACCCGGTTTAGAGGCTAGAGTGCGAGTGTCTACTTTCCCCTCCTAGTAGTATAAATCGAGTCTTGGGCTTTAGTCTAGTAGAATGACCCTAAATCAATGGTTTCGTTGGTCCTTTACCTTGTGTCCACCTAGCTTACTAGGGATTTACTACGGGATTTGCACTTTTGACCATTATGACCACCCACGGTGTGAAAAGGCCTTGGTTACCGAGTCTCGTCTCTTAGGTGACCGTGTTTAGGATTGTTTGATTAGTCCAAGTTTCTCCACTTTTTGTGGGTTTGAAAGGGAATGCGCAACCCCGATTTACCCATTTACCTACCTCCTACACATTTCCATACAATAAATTGCAAATTGTTGATTTCTACCTTTCTTGTTATACAATGAAAATGCAAAAAAAAGCCAAATCTTGCCAAAAAGGGCAAAGAAAAGAAAAGAAAGAAAAATGAAAGAAAGAAAAGAAATGAAGAAAAAGAAAAGGCACAAAAGCCGAAAAGAAAATAGAAAAGAAGAAAAAAAGAAATGGCATGGCAACAAACAAATCAAAATGTCGAAAAGAAAGAAAATGCCAAAAGAAAACCCGTCTTACAAAAAGAAATCCCCACAAAAATAAGCCTTTTTCCAACTTTTGCCGTGAAGAGCCTACCAAAGGACCGAGTCCCGAGGAAGGATGATAGCGGCATTAGTCGGTCTTCCCTCATTTTGCATTATTTCCACCTTTTTACTTGGACTAGTTAGGCGGTTTTGGACACTGGACGACCCTCTTGGCTCACGCTAAAGGGGACGGGGTCTCACTTACGTACAGTGTCGACTAACACCGTGGTTCTTCACTTTTCCACTCCGCCGATCGTCCCGTAGTACGTTTTTAGAAAGTTAGGAGGACCTAGGTAGGTTACCGACGTTTTTGTTGCTTTATCGTCATACTATTAGGGTTTAGTCCACCTTGGTTTGTATTGCTAGCTTAGAAACGTTGTCACTTACCTCGAGTCCTAAACCGGTGCTTCTTTCACCGCTTTTAGAGGGAAGCGGTATTTCTTTTGTTTTGGGTGCAACCGTCTAAGTGTTTGTTTGTTTGTGTGTTTTGTGTCCGGTTGCATCCGCGGTTTTGTCGCAAAACCCGACTTGCCTTGCGGAGTGCACTTTTCCTCTAAGTGCACTCGCGTGAGTTGAAAGGGTGTAGGGTGCGCTAATACCCATTCGGCTAGTATAGTAGTTAGTATGTGCTTACTCGAGGGCGAGTAAGGGTTAAGTGTGGGGGAGTTGATAAGTGTGGTTTGTAGTGCCTATTTTGTTGTGTTTTGGTCCCATTTTCCTTGTAGAATCGCTCCTTGGGAGCGGTTTAAGGGCTTCTTATGCTTCCTTTAGTTCGTTTCAGGTTCCCGAGACCGATTTGGAAGAGTTGGAGCAATTTCGACTCAATACATACACATTTTGGAGCCAATGGAGTAAAGGAAGGATGACTCGATGCCTTGGAATCGATCCCGAGACCTTGGGGCCCAATCCCGAGCCTTCGAGACCCGAACCCGAGCCTCCGAGTCCCGAGATTCGATGGGAAGCCCATGAGAGGCAAGGAGGGACCAAAAAGCTCTTAAGGGAAGCCTACAAGACCCATCCCGTTCGGGATGG
This sequence comes from Agrostemma githago, assembly GCA_958450325.1. Taxonomy (NCBI): domain Eukaryota; kingdom Viridiplantae; phylum Streptophyta; class Magnoliopsida; order Caryophyllales; family Caryophyllaceae; genus Agrostemma; species Agrostemma githago. Next base: position 35,642,500 of record OY288256.1, read on the forward strand.
CCTCATCCCGTTCGGGATGAGGTGCGCAAGAAGGATGGCTACTGTGGGTCCGTCTCGGTCGGGACCAACTCGTCCCGGTCGGGATGACAGCCCGTCCCGGTCCGGATGATCCGTCCCGGTCGGAACCGTGCTGCTGCTGCACGCCTTCCTTTCTTTCTTCTCCTTTCCACTTGTAACCCTATATATACTCTTCCCTTGTTTTGTAAAGCATATGCACTTCATTAGACCTTAGACCCTAGACTACTTTAGGTTAGATTAGATTAGATTAGTGTAGATTAGTCGGTAATTAGTAGTTAATCGTAGATTAGCTCTTGTATTAAGGAATTCTTGAAGATCTTCACCAAGCTTGACAACCTTGGATGATTATTTTGGGTTTTCTCTTTTATACAAGTTCTTATTCTTCCTTCCATCCTCTAGTTTGGTATAATCCTTTTCCCTTTCTCTTAATCTTGTTTATGGTGTTCAAGTTTTAATCTTTAGTTGATTTTATTGTTCTTAGTTCATTGTTATTACTTGTTTGTTTATGTATGTTTGGTTTCTTATGTTAGATCTTCTTGTTCTTGTTAGTTTTAGTTGGATTATGTTAGAGTAGTGTTCTTGCTAGGGTTAGTAGGGTGATTGGGGTGTTAATTGGGTGATTAAGGGTTTGTTGGAGATGTTGGTGGAAGATTTGGGTTTCCTCTTGGTTTGGTGCACATCACATGTTTGTTGAAATGCTTGAATGACTAAGTAGTTGCGAATGCTTGTTTTTCTTGCCTTTCTCTTGTGGGTGTTAGTTTGTTTGTGGGTTCGGTTCCCTCACTACACCCCGGCCGGACACCTTCAATCTTTTCTTCAATTTATTTTTGATTTGTAGTTTTATTTTCGTAGTTTCTTTTTCTTTCTATTGTCTCTCCGCACCCTACGATCGAGCATGAGGACATGGCTCGATTTAAGTGTGGGGGAGCGATATTCTAGCGTAGTTAGTTTTATTTTCTTAGTTTTTCGAAAAATCTTTAAAAACCCCTAAAAATTTGAAAAATTTTCACAAAAATCAAAAAGATTTTCTTTTTGTGTCTTTCTATTTTGTGTCATTGTGTCGTATATTTGTTTTCTGTGCGTGTTTAGCCTCCCTTTCCCTTATAGGTTGCTTTAATCGCCGTTAACTTTGGAAGGCTTTCAAGACTCCCGGTAACATCTTATCCCTTTTTCTTCTTTACCACTTGCGGAGTTTGGAGGAGATTGTGATGTTGTGTGCTCGGGTGGAGCTTTGTAAAGTGTGGTTGATTTGGTGGCTTATTTGGATGATCGGGGTGGTGTTTGTGTTGTGTATGTGTTCATTTTGTGTTGTTTTTGTTTCGTTGCTTTTACTTCTTTTTCTTTCGTTCTCGTTGAGTCTTTGTTTGTGTGTTTTTGTGTCTTGTGTGTAAATGGTTTTCGAAAACCCGGTTTAGAGGCTAGAGTGCGAGTGTCTACTTTCCCCTCCTAGTAGTATAAATCGAGTCTTGGGCTTTAGTCTAGTAGAATGACCCTAAATCAATGGTTTCGTTGGTCCTTTACCTTGTGTCCACCTAGCTTACTAGGGATTTACTACGGGATTTGCACTTTTGACCATTATGACCACCCACGGTGTGAAAAGGCCTTGGTTACCGAGTCTCGTCCCTTAGGTGACCGTGTTTAGGATTGTTTGATTAGTCCAAGTTTCTCCACTTTTTGTGGGTTTGAAAGGGAATGCGCAACCCCGACTTACCCATTTACCTACCTCCTACACATTTCCATACAATAAATTGCAAATTGTTGATTTCTACCTTTCTTGTTATACAATGAAAATGCAAAAAAAAGCCAAATCTTGCCAAAAAGGGCAAAGAAAAGAAAAGAAAGAAAGAAAAGAAATGAAGAAAAAGAAAAGGCACAAAAGCCGAAAAGAAAATAGAAAAGAAGAAAAAAAGAAATGGCATGGCAACAAACAAATCAAAATGTCGAAAAGAAAGAAAATGCCAAAAGAAAACCCGTCTTACAAAAAGAAATCCTCACAAAAATAAGCCTTTTTCCAACTTTTGCCGTGAAGAGCCTACCAAAGGACCGAGTCCCGAGGAAGGATGATAGCGGCATTAGTCGGTCTTCCCTCATTTTGCATTATTTCCACCTTTTTACTTGGACTAGTTAGGCGGTTTTGGACACGGGACGACCCTATTGGCTCACGCTAAAGGGGACGGGGTCTCACTTACCTACAGTGTCGACTAACACCGTGGTTCTTCACTTTTCCACTCCGCCGATCGTCCCGTAGTACGTTTTTAGAAAGTTAGGAGGACCTAGGTAAGTTACCGACAATTTTGTTGCTTTATCGTCATACTATTAGGGTTTAGTCCACCTTGGTTTGTATTGCTAGCTTGGAAACGTTGTCACTTACCTCGAGTCCTAAACCGGTGCTTCTTTCACCGCTTTTAGAGGGAAGCGGTATTTCTTTTGTTTTGGGTGCAACCGTCTAAGTGTTTGTTTGTTTGTGTGTTTTGTGTCCGGTTGCATCCGCGGTTTTGTCGCAAAACCCGACTTGCCTTGCGGAGTGCAATTTTCCTCTAAGTGCACTCGCGTGAGTTAAAAGGGCGTAGGGTGCGCTAATACCCATTCGGCTAGTATAGTAGTTAGTATGTGCTTACTCGAGGGCGAGTAAGGGTTAAGTGTGGGGGAGTTTATAAGTGTGGTTTGTAGTGCCTATTTTGTTGTGTTTTGGTCCCATTTTCCTTGTAGAATCGCTCCTTGGGAGCGGTTTAAGGGCTTCTTATGCTTCCTTTAGTTCGTTTCAGGTTCCCGAGACCGATTTGGAAGAGTTGGAGCAATTTCGACTCAATACATACACATTTTGGAGCCAATGGAGTAAAGGAAGGATGACTCGATGCCTTGGAATCAATCCCGAGACCTTGGGGCCCAATCCCGAGCCTCCGAGACCCGAACCCGAGCCTCCGAGACCCGATCCCGAGTCCCGAGATTCGATGGGAAGCCCATGAGAGGCAAGGAGGGACCAAAAAGCTCTTAAGGGAAGCCTACAAGACCCATCCCGTTCGGGATGGCCTCATCCCGTTCGGGATGAGGTGCGCAAGAAGGATGGCTACTGTGGGTCCGTCCCGGTCGGGACCAACTCGTCCCGATCGGGATGACAGCCGGTCCCGGTCGGGATGATCCGTCCCGGTAGGGACCGTGCTGCTGCTGCACGCCTTCCTTTCTTTCTTCTCCTTTCCACTTGTAACCCTATATATACTCTTCCCTTGTTTTGTAAAGCATATGCACTTCATTAGACCTTAAACCCTAGACTACTTTAGGTTAGATTAGATTAGATTAGTGTAGATTAGTCGGTAATTAGTAGTTAATCGTAGATTAGCTGTTGTATTAAGGAATTCTTGAAGATCTTCACCAAGCTTGACAACCTTGGATGATTATTTTGGGTTTTCTCTTTTATACAAGTTCTTATTCTTCCTTCCATCCTCTAGTTTGGTATAATCCTTTTCCCTTTCTCTTAATCTTGTTTATGGTCTTCAAGTTTTAATCTTTAGTTGATTTTATTGTTCTTAGTTCATTGTTATTACTTGTTTGTTTATGTATGTTTGGTTTCTTATGTTAGATCTTCTTGTTCTTGTTAGTTTTAGTTGGATTATGTTAGAGTAGTGTTCTTGCTAGGGTTAGTAGGGTGATTGGGGTGTTAATTGGGTGATTAAGGGTTTGTTGGAGATGTTGGTGGAAGATTTGGGTTTCCTCTTGGTTTGGTGCACATCACATGTTTGTTGAAATGCTTGAATGACTAAGTAGTTGCGAATGCTTGTTTTTCTTGCCTTTCTCTTGTGGGTGTTAGTTTGTTTGTGGGTTCGGTTCCCTCACTACACCCCGGCCGAACACCTTCTATCTTTTCTTCAATTTATTTTTGATTTTTAGTTTTATTTTCGTAGTTTCTTTTTCTTTCTTTTGTCTCTCCGCACCCTACGATCGAGCATGAGGACATGGCTTGATTTAAGTGTGGGGGAGCAATATTCTAGCGTAGTTAGTTTTATTTTCTTAGTTTTTCGAAAAATCTTTAAAAACCCCTAAAAATTTGAATTTTTTTCACAAAAATCAAAAAGATTTTCTTTTTATGTCTTTCTATTTTGTGTCATTGTGTCGTATATTTTGTTTTGTGTGCGTGTTTTGCCTCCCTTTCCCTTATAGGTTGCTTTAATCGCCGTTAACTTTGGAAGGCTTTCAAGACTCCCGGTAACATCTTATCCCTTTTTCTTCTTTACCACTTGCGGAGTTTGGAGGAGATTGTGATGTTGTGTGCTCGGGTGGAGCTTTGTAAAGTGTGGTTGATTTGGTGGCTTATTTGGATGATCGGGGTGGTGTTTGTGTTGTGTATGTGTTCATTTTGTGTTGTTTTTGTTTCGTTGCTTTTACTTCTTTTTCTTTCGTTCTCGTTGAGTCTTTGTTTGTGTGTTTTTGTGTCTTGTGTGTAAATGGTTTTCGAAAACCCGGTTTAGAGGCTAGAGTGCGAGTGTCTAATTTCCCCTCCTAGTAGTATAAATCGAGTCTTGGGCTTTAGTCTAGTAGAATGACCCTAAATCAATGGTTTCGTTGGTCCTTTACCTTGTGTCCACCTAGCTTACTAGGGATTTACTACGGGATTTGCACTTTTGACCATTATGACCACCCACGGTGTGAAAAGGCCTTGGTTACCGAGTCTCGTCCCTTAGGTGACCGTGTTTAGGATTGTTTGATTAGTCCAAGTTTCTCCACTTTTTGTGGGTTTGAAAGGGAATGCGCAACCCCGACTTACCCATTTACCTACCTCCTACACATTTCCATACAATAAATTGCAAATTGTTGATTTCTACCTTTCTTGTTATACAATGAAAATGCAAAAAAAAGCCAAATCTTGCCAAAAAGGGCAAAGAAAAGAAAAGAAAGAAAAATGAAAGAAAGAAAAGAAATGAAGAAAAAGAAAAGGCACAAAAGCCGAAAAGAAAATAGAAAAGAAGAAAAAAAGAAATGGCATGGCAACAAACAAATCAAAATGTCGAAAAGAAAGAAAATGCCAAAAGAAAACCCGTCTTACAAAAAGAAATCCCCACAAAAATAAGCCTTTTTCCAACTTTTGCCGTGAAGAGCCTACAAAAGGACCGAGTCCCGAGGAAGGATGATAGCGGCATTAGTCGGTCTTCCCTCATTTTGAATTATTTCCACCTTTTTACTTGGACTAGTTAGGCGGTTTTGGACACGGGACGACCCTCTTGGCTCACGCTAAAGGGGACGGGGTCTCACTTACCTACAGTGTCGACTACCACCGTGGTTCTTCACTTTTCCACTCCGCCGATCGTCCCGTAGTACGTTTTTAGAAAGTTAGGAGGACCTAGGTAAGTTACCAACGTTTTTATTGCTTTATCGTCATACTATTAGGGTTTAGTCCACCTTGGTTTGTATTGCTAGCTTGGAAACATTGTCACTTACCTCGAGTCCTAAACCGGTGCTTCTTTCACCGCTTTTAGAGGGAAGCGGTATTTCTTTTGTTTTGGGTGCAACCGTCTAAGTGTTTGTTTGTGTGTTTGTTTGTTTGTGTGTTTTGTGTCCGGTTGCATGCGCGGTTTTGTCGCAAAACCCCACTTGCCTTGCGGAGTGCACTTTTCCTCTAAGTGCACTCGCGTGAGTTGAAAGGGCGTAGGGTGCGCTAATACCCATTCGGCTAGTATAGTAGTTAGTATGTGCTTACTCGAGGGCGAGTAAGGGTTAAGTGTGGGGGAGTTGATAAGTGTGGTTTGTAGTGCCTATTTTGTTGCGTTTTGGTCCCATTTTCCTTGTAGAATCGCTCCTTGGGAGCGGTTTAAGGGCTTCTTATGCTTCCTTTAGTTCGTTTCAGGTTCCCGAGATCGATTTGGAAGAGTTGGAGCAATTCCGACTCAATACATACACATTTTGGAGCCAATAAAGTAAAGGAAGGATGACTCGATGCCTTGGAATCGATCCCGAGACCTTGGGGCCCAATCCCGAGCCTCCGAGACCCGATCCCGAGCCTCCGAGACCCGATCCCGAGTCCCGAGATTCGATGGGAAGCCCATGAGAGGCAAGGAGGGACCAAAAAGCTCTTAAGGGAAGCCTACAAGACCCATCCCGTTCGGGATGGCCTCATCCCGTTCGGGATGAGGTGCGCAAGAAGGATGGCTACTGTGGGTCCGTCCCGGTCGGGACCAACTCGTCCCGGTCGGGATGACAGCCCGTCCCGGTCGGGATGATCCGTCCCGGTCGGGACCGTGCTGCTGCTGCACGCCTTCCTTTCTTTCTTCTCCTTTCCACTTGTAACCCTATATATACTCTTCCCTTGTTTTGTAAAGCATATGCACTTCATTAGACCTTAAACCCTAGACTACTTTAGGTTAGATTAGATTAGATTAGTGTAGATTAGTCGGTAATTAGTAGTTAATCGTAGATTATCTCTTGTATTAAGGAATTCTTGAAGATCTTCACCAAGCTTGACAACCTTGGATGATTATTTTGGGTTTTCTCTTTTATACAAGTTCTTATTCTTCCTTCCATCCTCTAGTTTGGTATAATCCTTTTCCCTTTCTATTAATCTTGTTTATGGTGTTCAAGTTTTAATCTTTAGTTGATTTTATTGTTCTTAGTTCATTGTTATTACTTGTTTGTTTATGTATGTTTGGTTTCTTATGTTAGATCTTCTTGTTCTTGTTAGTTTTAGTTGGATTATGTTAGAGTAGTGTTCTTGCTAGGGTTAGTAGGGTGATTGGGGTGTTAATTGGGTGATTAAGGGTTTGTTGGAGATGTTGGTGGAAGATTTGGGTTTCCTCTTGGTTTGGTGCACATCACATGTTTGTTGAAATGCTTGAATGACTAAGTAGTTGCGAATGCTTGTTTTTCTTGCCTTTCTCTTGTGGGTGTTAGTTTGTTTGTGGGTTCGGTTCCCTCACTACACCCCGGCCGAACACCTTCTATCTTTTCTTCAATTTATTTTTGATTTTTAGTTTTATTTTCGTAGTTTCTTTTTCTTTCTTTTGTCTCTCCGCACCCTACGATCGAGCATGAGGACATGGCTTGATTTAAGTGTGGGGGAGCAATATTCTAGCGTAGTTAGTTTTATTTTCTTAGTTTTTCGAAAAATCTTTAAAAACCCCTAAAAATTTGAATTTTTTTCACAAAAATCAAAAAGATTTTCTTTTTATGTCTTTCTATTTTGTGTCATTGTGTCGTATATTTTGTTTTGTGTGCGTGTTTTGCCTCCCTTTCCCTTATAGGTTGCTTTAATCGCCGTTAACTTTGGAAGGCTTTCAAGACTCCCGGTAACATCTTATCCCTTTTTCTTCTTTACCACTTGCGGAGTTTGGAGGAGATTGTGATGTTGTGTGCTCGGGTGGAGCTTTGTAAAGTGTGGTTGATTTGGTGGCTTATTTGGATGATCGGGGTGGTGTTTGTGTTGTGTATGTGTTCATTTTGTGTTGTTTTTGTTTCGTTGCTTTTACTTCTTTTTCTTTCGTTCTCGTTGAGTCTTTGTTTGTGTGTTTTTGTGTCTTGTGTGTAAATGGTTTTCGAAAACCCGGTTTAGAGGCTAGAGTGCGAGTGTCTACTTTCTCCTCCTAGTAGTATAAATCGAGTCTTGGGCTTTAGTCTAGTAGAATGACCCTAAATCAATGGTTTCGTTGGTCCTTTACCTTGTGTCCACCTAGCTTACTAGGGATTTACTACGGGATTTGCACTTTTGACCATTATGACCACCCACGGTGTGAAAAGGCCTTGGTTACCGAGTCTCGTCCCTTAGGTGACCGTGTTTAGGATTGTTTGATTAGTCCAAGTTTCTCCACTTTTTGTGGGTTTGAAAGGGAATGCGCAACCCCGACTTACCCATTTACCTACCTCCTACACATTTCCATACAATAAATTGCAAATTGTTGATTTCTACCTTTCTTGTTATACAATGAAAATGCAAAAAAAAGCCAAATCTTGCCAAAAAGGGCAAAGAAAAGAAAAGAAAGAAAAATGAAAGAAAGAAAAGAAATGAAGAAAAAGAAAAGGCACAAAAGCCAAAAAGAAAATAGAAAAGAAGAAAAAAAGAAATGGCATGGCAACAAACAAATCAAAATGTCGAAAAGAAAGAAAATGCCAAAAGAAAACCCGTCTTACAAAAAGAAATCCCCACAAAAATAAGCTTTTTTCCAACTTTTGCCGTGAAGAGCCTACCAATGGACCGAGTCCCGAGGAAGGATGATAGAGGCATTAGTCGGTCTTCCCTCATTTTGCATTATTTCCACCTTTTTACTTGGACTAGTTAGGCGGTTTTGGACACGGGACGACCCTCTTGGCTCACGCTAAAGGGGGCGGGGTCTCACTTACCTACAGTGTCGACTAACACCGTGGTTCTTCACTTTTCCACTCCGCCGATCGTCCCGTGGTACGTTTTTAGAAAGTTAGGAGGATCTAGGTAAGTTACCGACGTTTTTGTTGCTTTATCGTCATACTATTAGGGTTTAGTCCACCTTGGTTTGTATTGCTAGAATGGAAACGTTGTCACTTACCTCGAGTCCTAAACCGGTGCTTCTTTCACCGCTTTTAGAGGGAAGCGGTATTTCTTTTGTTTTGGGTGCAACCGTCTAAGTGTTTGTTTGTGTGTTTGTTTGTTTGTGTGTTTTGTGTCCGGTTGCATCCGCGGTTTTGTCGCAAAACCCGACTTGCCTTGCGGAGTGCACTTTTCCTCTAAGTGCACTCGCGTGAGTTGAAAGGGCGTAGGGTGCGCTAATACCCATTCGGCTAGTATAGTAGTTAGTATGTGCTTACTCGAGGGCGAGTAAGGGTTAAGTGTGGGGGAGTTGATAAGTGTGGTTTGTAGTGCCTATTTTGTTGTGTTTTGGTCCCATTTTCCCTGTAGAATCGCTCCTTGGGAGCGGTTTAAGGGCTTCTTATGCTTCCTTTAGTTCGTTTCAGGTTCCCGAGACCGATTTGGAAGAGTTGGAGCAATTCCGACTCAACACATACACATTTTGGAGCCAATGGAGTAAACGAAGGATGACTCGATGCCTTGGAATCGATCCCGAGACCTTGGGGCCCAATCCCGAGCCTCCGAGACCCGATCCCGAGCCTCCGAGACCCGATCCCGAGTCCCGAGTCCCGAGATTCGATGGGAAGCCCATGAGAGGCAAGGAGGGACCAAAAAGCTCTTAAGGGAAGCCTACAAGACCCATCCCGTTCGGGATGGCCTCATCCCGTTCGGGATGAGGTGCGCAAGAAGGATGGCTGTTGTGGGTCCATCTCGGTCGGGACCAACTCGTCCCGGTCGGGATGACAGCCCGTCCCGGTCGGGATGATCCGTTCCGGTCGGGACCGTGCTGCTGCTGCACGCCTTCCTTTCTTTCTTCTCCTTTCCACTTGTAACCCTATATATACTCTTCCCTTGTTTTGTAAAGCATATGCACTTCATTAGACCTTAAACCCTAGACTACTTTAGGTTAGATTAGATTAGATTAGTGTAGATTAGTCGGTAATTAGTAGTTAATCGTAGATTAGCTCTTGTATTAAGGAATTCTTGAAGATCTTCACCAGGCTTGACAACCTTGGACGATTATTTTGGGTTTTCTCCTTTATACAAGTTTTTATTCTTCCTTCCATCCTCTAGTTTGGTATAATCCTTTTCCCTTTCTCTTAATCTTGTTTATGGTGTTCAAGTTTTAATCTTTAGTTGATTTTATTGTTCTTAGTTCATTGTTATTACTTGTTTGTTTATGTATGTTTGGTTTCTTATGTTAGATCTTCTTGTTCTTGTTAGTTTTAGTTGGATTATGTTAGAGTAGTGTTCTTGCTAGGGTTAGTAGGGTGATTAGGGTGTTAATTGGGTGATTAAGGGTTTGTTGGAGATGTTGGTGGAAGATTTGGGTTTCCTCTTGGTTTGGTGCACATCACATGTTTGTTGAAATGCTTGAATGACTAAGTAGTTGCGAATGCTTGTTTTTCTTGCCTTTCTCTTGTGGGTGTTAGTTTGTTTGTGGGTTCGGTTCCCTCATTACACCCCGGCCGGACATCTTCTATCTTTTCTTCAATTTATTTTTGATTTTTAGTTTTATTTTCGTTGTTTCTTTTTCTTTCTTTTGTCTCTCCGCACCCTACGATCGAGCATGAGGACATGGCTCGACTTAAGTGTGGGGGAGCGATATTCTAGCGTAGTTACTTTTATTTTCTTAGTTTTTCGAAAAATCTTCAAAAAACCCCTAAAAATTTGAAATTTTTTCACAAAAATCAAAAACATTTTCTTTTTTTGTCTTTCGATTTTGTGTCATTGTGTCGTATATTTATTTTGTGTGCGTGTTTTGCCTCCCTTTCCCTTATAGGTTGCTTTAATCGCCGTTAACTTTGGAAGGCTTTCAAGACTCCCGGTAACATCTTATCCCTTTTTCTTCTTTACCACTTGCGGAGTTTGGAGGAGATTGTGATGTTGTGTGCTCGGGTGGAGCTTTGTAAAGTGTGGTTGATTTGGTGGCTTATTTGGATGATCGGGGTGGTGTTTGTGTTGTGTATGTGTTCATTTTGTGTTGTTTTTGTTTCGTTGCTTTTACTTCTTTTTCTTTCGTTCTCGTTGAGTCTTTGTTTGTGTGTTTTTGTGTCTTGTGTGTAAATGGTTTTCGAAAACCCGGTTTAGAGGCTAGAGTGCGAGTGTCTACTTTCCCCTCCTAGTAGTATAAATCGAGTCTTGGGCTTTAGTCTAGTAGAATGACCCTAAATCAATGGTTTCGTTGGTCCTTTACGTTGTGTCCACCTAGCTTACTAGGGATTTACTACGGGATTTGCACTTTTGACCATTATGACCACCCACGGTGTGAAAAGGCCTTGGTTACCGAGTCTCGTCCCTTAGGTGACCGTGTTTAGGATTGTTTGATTAGTCCAAGTTTCTCCACTTTTTGTGGGTTTGAAAGGGAATGCGCAACCCCGACTTACCCATTTACCTACCTCCTACACATTTCCATACAATAAATTGCAAATTGTTGATTTCTACCTTTCTTGTTATACAATGAAAATGCAAAAAAAAAAGCCAAATCTTGCCAAAAAGGGCAAAGAAAAGAAAAGAAAGAAAAATGAAAGAAATAAAAGAAATGAAGAAGAAGAAAAGGCACAAAAGCCAAAAAGAAAATAGAAAAGAAGAAAAAAAGAAATGGCATGGCAACAAACAAATCAAAATGTCGAAAAGAAAGAAAATGCCAAAAGAAAACCCGTCTTACAAAAAGAAATCCCCACAAAAATAAGCCTTTTTCCAACTTTTGCCGTGAAGACCCTACCAAAGGACCGAGTCCCGAGGAGGATGATAGCGGCATTAGTCGGTCTTCCCTCATTTTGCATTATTTCCACCTTTTTACTTGGACTAGTTAGGCGGTTTTGGACACGGGACGACCCTCTTGGCTCACGCTAAAGGGGGCGGGGTCTCACTTACCTACAGTGTCGACTAACACCGTGGTTCTTCACTTTTCCACTCCGCCGATCGTCCCGTGGTACGTTTTTAGAAAGTTAGGAGGACCTAGGTAAGTTACCGACGTTTTTGTTGCTTTATCGTCATACTATTAGGGTTTAGTCCACCTTGGTTTGTATTGCTAGCTTGGAAACGTTGTCACTTACCTCGAGTCCTAAACCGGTGCTTCTTTCACCGCTTTTAGAGGGAAGCGGTATTTCTTTTGTTTTGGGTGCAACCGTCTAAGTGTTTGTTTGTGTGTTTGTTTGTTTGTGTGTTTTGTGTCCGGTTGCATCCGCGGTATTGTCGCAACACCCGACTTGCCTTGCGGAGTGCACTTTTCCTCTAAGTGCACTCGCGTGAGTTGAAAGGGCGTAGGGTGCGCTAATACCCATTCGGCTAGTATAGTAGTTAGTATGTGCTTACTCGAGGGCGAGTAAGGGTTAAGTGTGGGGGAGTTGATAAGTGTGGTTTGTAGTGCCTATTTTGTTGTGTTTTGGTCCCATTTTCCTTGTAGAATCTCTCCTTGGGAGCGGTTTAAGGGCTTCTTATGCTTCCTTTAGTTCGTTTCAGGTTCCCGAGACCGATTTGGAAGAGTTGGAGCAATTCCGACTAAATACATACACATTTTGGAGCCAATGGAGTAAAGGAAGGATGACTCGATGCCTTGGAATCGATCCCGAGACCTTGGGGCCCAATCCCGAGCCTCCAAGCCCCGAACCCGAGCCTCCGAGACCCGATCCCGAGTCCCGAGATTCGATGGGAAGCCCATGAGAGGCAAGGAGGGACCAAAAAGCTCTTAAGGGAAGCCTACAAGACCCATCCCGTTCGGGATGGCCTCATCCCGTTCTGGATGAGGTGCGCAAGAAGGATGGCTGCTGTGGGTCCGTCCCGGTCGAGACCAACCCGTCCTTGTCGGGATGACAGCCCGTCCCGGTCGGGATCGTGCTGCTGCTGCACGCCTTCCTTTCTTTCTTCTCCTTTCCACTTGTAACCCTATATATACTCTTCCTTTGTTTTGTAAAGCATATGCACTTCATTAGACCTTAAACCCTAGACTACTTTAGGTTAGATTAGTGTACATTAGTCGGTAATTAGTAGTTAATCGTAGATTAGCTCTTGTATTAAGGAATTCTTGAAGATCTTCACCAAGCTTGACAACCTTGGATGATTATTTTGGGTTTTCTCTTTTATACAAGTTCTTATTCTTCCTTCCATCCTCTAGTTTGGTATAATCCTTTTCCCTTTCTCTTAATCTTGTTTATGGTGTTCAAGTTTTAATCTTTAGTTGATTTTATTGTTCTTAGTTCATTGTTATTACTTGTTTGTTTATGTATGTTTGGTTTCTTATGTTAGATCTTCTTGTTCTTGTTAGTTTTAGTTGGATTATGTTAGAGTAGTGTTCTTGCTAGGGTTAGTAGGGTGATTAGGGTGTTAATTGGGTGATTAAGGGTTTGTTGGAGATGTTGGTGGAAGATTTGGGTTTCCTCTTGGTTTGGTGCACATCACATGTTTGTTGAAGTGCTTGAATGACTAAGTAGTTGTAAATGCTTGTTTTTCTTGCCTTTCTCTTGTGGGTGTTAGTTTGTTTATGGGTTCGGTTCCCTCACTACACCCCGGCCGGACACCTTCTATCTTTTCTTCAATTTATTTTTGATTTTTAGTTTTATTTTCGTAGTTTCTTTTTCTTTCTTTTGTCTCTCCGCACCCTACGATCGAGCATGAGGACATGGCTCGATTTAAGTGTGGGGGAGCGATATTCTAGCGTAGTTAGTTTTATTTTCTTAGTTTTTCGAAAAATCTTTAAAAACCCCTAAAAATTTGAATTTTTTTCACAAAAATCAAAAAGATTTTCTTTTTTTGTCTTTCTATTTTGTGTCATTGTGTCATATATTTGTTTTGTGTGCGTGTTTTGCCTCCCTTTCCCTTATAGGTTGCTTTAAATCGCCGTTAACTTTGGAAGGATTTCAAGACTCCCGGTAACATCTGATCCCTTTTTCTTCTTTACCACTTGCGGAGTTTGAAGGAGATTGTGATGTTGTGTGCTCGGGTGGAGCTTTGTAAAGTGTGGTTGATTTGGTGGCTTATTTGGATGATCGGGGTGGTGTTTGTGTTGTGTATGTGTTCATTTTGTGTTGTTTTTGTTTCGTTGCTTTTACTTCTTTTTCTTTCGTTCTCGTTGAGTCTTTGTTTGTGTGTTTTTGTGTCTTGTGTGTAAATGGTTTTCGAAAACCCGGTTTAGAGGCTAGAGTGCGAGTGTCTACTTTCCCCTCCTAGTAGTATAAATCGAGTCTTGGGCTTTAGTCTAGTAGAATGACCCTAAATCAATGGTTTCGTTGGTCCTTTACCTTGTGTCCACCTAGCTTACTAGGGATTTACTACGGGATTTGCACTTTTGACCATTATGACCACCCACGGTGTGAAAAGGCCTTGGTTACCGAGTCTCGTCCCTTAGGTGACCGTGTTTAGGATTGTTTGATTAGTCCAAGTTTCTCCACTTTTTGTGGGTTTGAAAGGGAATGCGCAACCCCGACTTACCCATTTACCTACCTCCTACACATTTCCATACAATAAATTGCAAAATTGTTGATTTCTACCTTTCTTGTTATACAATGAAAATGCAAAAAAAAGCCAAATCTTGCCAAAAAGGGCAAAGAAAAGAAAAGAAAGAAAAATGAAAGAAAGAAAAGAAATGAAGAAAAAGAAAAGGCACAAAAGCCAAAAAGAAAATAGAAAAGAAGAAAAAAAGAAATGGCATGGCAACAAACAAAGCAAAATGTCGAAAAGAAAGAAAATGCCAAAAGAAAACCCGTCTTACAAAAAGAAATCCCCACAAAAATAAGCCTTTTTCCAACTTTTGCCGTGAAGAGCCTACCAAAGGACCGAGTCCCGAGGAAGGATGATAGCGGCATTAGTCGGTCTTCCCCCATTTTGCATTATTTCCACCTTTTTACTTGGACTAGTTAGGCGGTTTTGGACACGGGACGACCCTCCTGGCTCACGCTAAAGGGGGCGGGGTCTCACTTACCTACAGTGTCGACTAACACCGTGGTTCTTCACTTTTCCACTCCGCCGATCGTCCCGTGGTACGTTTTTAGAAAGTTAGGAGGACCTAGGTAAGTTACCGACGTTTTTGTTGCTTTATCGTCATACTATTAGGGTTTAGTCCACCTTGGTTTGTATTTCTAGCTTGGAAACGTTGTCACTTACCTCGAGTCCTAAACCGGTGCTTCTTTCACCGCTTTTAAAGGGAAGCGGTATTTCTTTTGTTTTGGGTGCAACCGTCTAAGTGTTTGTTTGTGTGTTTGTTTGTTTGTTTGTTTGTGTGTTTTGTGTCCGGTTGCATCCGCGGTTTTGTCGCAAAACCCGACTTGCCTTGCGGAGTGCACTTTTCCTCTAAGTGCACTCGCGTGAGTTGAAAGGGCGTAGGGTGCGCTAATACCCATTCGGCTAGTATAGTAGTTAGTATGTGCTTACTCGAGGGCGAGTAAGGGTTAAGTGTGGGGGAGTTGATAAGTGTGGTTTGTAGTGCCTCTTTTGTTGTGTTTTGGTCCCATTTTCCTTGTAGAATCGCTTCTTGGGAGCGGTTTAAGGGCTTCTTATGCTTCCTTTAGTTCGTTTCAGGTTCCCGAGACCGATTTGGAAGAGTTGGAGCAATTCCGACTCAATACATACACATTTTGGAGCCAATGGAGTAAAGGAAGGATGACTCGATGCCTTGGAATCGATCCCGAGACCTTGGGGCCCAATCCCGAGCCTCCGAGCCCCGAACCCGAGCCTCCGAGACCCGAGTCCCGAGATTCGATGGGAAGCCCATGAGAGGCAAGGAGGGACCAAAAAGCTCTTAAGGGAAGCCTACAAGACCCATCTCGTTCGGGATGGCCTCATCCCGTTCTGGATGAGGTGCGCAAGAAGGATGGCTGCTGTGGGTCCGTCCCGGTCAGGACCAACCCGTCCCGGTCGGGATGACAGCCCGTCCCGGTCGGGATCGTGCTGCTGCTGCACGCCTTCCTTTCTTTCTTCTCCTTTCCACTTGTAACCCTATATATACTCTTCCCTTGTTTTGTAAAGCATATGCACTTCATTAGACCTTAAACCCTAGACTACTTTAGGTTAGATTAGTGTAGATTAGTCGGTAATTAGTAGTTAATCGTAGATTAGCTCTTGTATTAAGGAATTCTTGAAGATCTTCACCAAGCTTGACAACCTTGGATGATTATTTTGGGTTTTCTCTTTTATACAAGTTCTTATTCTTCCTTCCATCCTCTAGTTTGGTATAATCCTTTTCCCTTTCTCTTAATCTTGTTTATGGTGTTCAAGTTTTAATCTTTAGTTGATTTTATTGTTCTTAGTTCATTGTTATTACTTGTTTGTTTATGTATGTTTGGTTTCTTATGTTAGATCTTCTTGTTCTTGTTAGTTTTAGTTGGATTATGTTAGAGTAGTGTTCTTGCTAGGGTTAGTAGGGTGATTAGGGTGTTAATTGGGTGATTAAGGGTTTGTTGGAGATGTTGGTGGAAGATTTGGGTTTCCTCTTGGTTTGGTGCACATCACATGTTTGTTGAAGTGCTTGAATGACTAAGTAGTTGTAAATGCTTGTTTTTCTTGCCTTTCTCTTGTGGGTGTTAGTTTGTTTATGGGTTCGGTTCCCTCACTACACCCCGGCCGGACACCTTCTATCTTTTCTTCAATTTATTTTTGATTTTTAGTTTTATTTTCGTAGTTTCTTTTTCTTTCTTTTGTCTCTCCGCACCCTACGATCGAGCATGAGGACATGGCTCGATTTAAGTGTGGGGGAGCGATATTCTAGCGTAGTTAGTTTTATTTTCTTAGTTTTTCGAAAAATCTTTAAAAACCCCTAAAAATTTGAAATTTTTTCACAAAAATCAAAAAGATTTTCTTTTTTTGTCTTTCTATTTTGTGTCATTGTGTCATATATTTGTTTTGTGTGCGTGTTTTGCCTCCCTTTCCCTTATAGGTTGCTTTAAATCGCCGTTAACTTTGGAAGGATTTCAAGACTCCCGGTAACATCTGATCCCTTTTTCTTCTTTACCACTTGCGGAGTTTGAAGGAGATTGTGATGTTGTGTGCTCGGGTGGAGCTTTGTAAAGTGTGGTTGATTTGGTGGCTTATTTGGATGATCGGGGTGGTGTTTGTGTTGTGTATGTGTTCATTTTGTGTTGTTTTTGTTTCGTTGCTTTTACTTCTTTTTCTTTCGTTCTCGTTGAGTCTTTGTTTGTGTGTTTTTGTGTCTTGTGTGTAAATGGTTTTCGAAAACCCGGTTTAGAGGCTAGAGTGCGAGTGTCTACTTTCCCCTCCTAGTAGTATAAATCGAGTCTTGGGCTTTAGTCTAGTAGAATGACCCTAAATCAATGGTTTCGTTGGTCCTTTACCTTGTGTCCACCTAGCTTACTAGGGATTTACTACGGGATTTGCACTTTTGACCATTATGACCACCCACGGTGTGAAAAGGCCTTGGTTACCGAGTCTCGTCCCTTAGGTGACCGTGTTTAGGATTGTTTGATTAGTCCAAGTTTCTCCACTTTTTGTGGGTTTGAAAGGGAATGCGCAACCCCGACTTACCCATTTACCTACCTCCTACACATTTCCATACAATAAATTGCAAAATTGTTGATTTCTACCTTTCTTGTTATACAATGAAAATGCAAAAAAAAGCCAAATCTTGCCAAAAAGGGCAAAGAAAAGAAAAGAAAGAAAAATGAAAGAAAGAAAAGAAATGAAGAAAAAGAAAAGGCACAAAAGCCAAAAAGAAAATAGAAAAGAAGAAAAAAAGAAATGGCATGGCAACAAACAAAGCAAAATGTCGAAAAGAAAGAAAATGCCAAAAGAAAACCCGTCTTACAAAAAGAAATCCCCACAAAAATAAGCCTTTTTCCAACTTTTGCCGTGAAGAGCCTACCAAAGGACCGAGTCCCGAGGAAGGATGATAGCGGCATTAGTCGGTCTTCCCCCATTTTGCATTATTTCCACCTTTTTACTTGGACTAGTTAGGCGGTTTTGGACACGGGACGACCCTCCTG
Source organism: Agrostemma githago (assembly GCA_958450325.1). Lineage (NCBI taxonomy): Eukaryota > Viridiplantae > Streptophyta > Magnoliopsida > Caryophyllales > Caryophyllaceae > Agrostemma > Agrostemma githago. The sequence goes on from OY288256.1 coordinate 35,659,972, forward strand.
GCTCACGCTAAAGGGGGCGGGGTCTCACTTACCTACAGTGTCGACTAACACCGTGGTTCTTCACTTTTCCACTCCGCCGATCGTCCCGTGGTACGTTTTTAGAAAGTTAGGAGGACCTAGGTAAGTTACCGACGTTTTTGTTGCTTTATCGTCATACTATTAGGGTTTAGTCCACCTTGGTTTGTATTTCTAGCTTGGAAACGTTGTCACTTACCTCGAGTCCTAAACCGGTGCTTCTTTCACCGCTTTTAAAGGGAAGCGGTATTTCTTTTGTTTTGGGTGCAACCGTCTAAGTGTTTGTTTGTGTGTTTGTTTGTTTGTTTGTTTGTGTGTTTTGTGTCCGGTTGCATCCGCGGTTTTGTCGCAAAACCCGACTTGCCTTGCGGAGTGCACTTTTCCTCTAAGTGCACTCGCGTGAGTTGAAAGGGCGTAGGGTGCGCTAATACCCATTCGGCTAGTATAGTAGTTAGTATGTGCTTACTCGAGGGCGAGTAAGGGTTAAGTGTGGGGGAGTTGATAAGTGTGGTTTGTAGTGCCTCTTTTGTTGTGTTTTGGTCCCATTTTCCTTGTAGAATCGCTTCTTGGGAGCGGTTTAAGGGCTTCTTATGCTTCCTTTAGTTCGTTTCAGGTTCCCGAGACCGATTTGGAAGAGTTGGAGCAATTCCGACTCAATACATACACATTTTGGAGCCAATGGAGTAAAGGAAGGATGACTCGATGCCTTGGAATCGATCCCGAGACCTTGGGGCCCAATCCCGAGCCTCCGAGCCCCGAACCCGAGCCTCCGAGACCCGAGTCCCGAGATTCGATGGGAAGCCCATGAGAGGCAAGGAGGGACCAAAAAGCTCTTAAGGGAAGCCTACAAGACCCATCCCGTTCGGGATGGCCTCATCCCGTTCTGGATGAGGTGCGCAAGAAGGATGGCTGCTGTGGGTCCGTCCCGGTCAGGACCAACCCGTCCCGGTCGGGATGACAGCCCGTCCCGGTCGGGATCGTGCTGCTGCTGCACGCCTTCCTTTCTTTCTTCTCCTTTCCACTTGTAACCCTATATATACTCTTCCCTTGTTTTGTAAAGCATATGCACTTCATTAGACCTTAAACCCTAGACTACTTTAGGTTAGATTAGTGTAGATTAGTCGGTAATTAGTAGTTAATCGTAGATTAGCTCTTGTATTAAGGAATTCTTGAAGATCTTCACCAAGCTTGACAACCTTGGATGATTATTTTGGGTTTTCTCTTTTATACAAGTTCTTATTCTTCCTTCCATCCTCTAGTTTGGTATAATCCTTTTCCCTTTCTCTTAATCTTGTTTATGGTGTTCAAGTTTTAATCTTTAGTTGATTTTATTGTTCTTAGTTCATTGTTATTACTTGTTTGTTTATGTATGTTTGGTTTCTTATGTTAGATCTTCTTGATCTTGTTAGTTTAAGTTGGATTATGTTAGAGTAGTGTTCTTGCTAGGGTTAGTAGGGTGATTAGGGTGTTAATTGGGTGATTAAAGGTTTGTTGGAGATGTTGGTGGAAGATTTGGGTTTCCTCTTGGTTTGGTGCACATCACATGTTTGTTGAAATGCTTGAATGACTAAGTAGTTGCGAATGCTTGTTTTTCTTGCCTTTCTCTTGTGGATGTTAGTTTGTTTGTGGGTTCGGTTCCCTCACTAAGTTGCGAGAGCCCGGTGAGGACGACCCCTAGATCGGTCTACGTAGCGAGAGCCCGGATGCGACCTAGGCCACTATAGCGCGCTAGAACCCCGTTTGTCATGTGTGTCGCCGAGATGGGTTATAGGATGAACCTCCAGGTAGGCCTAAGTTGCGAGAGCCCGGACCAACCTAGATTACCCTACTACCTCCTTCGCTCTAGCTCTCCCTCGACCATTCCGTTACCCCTTTGACCCCGACCTAATCCTAGCCCGTTTTCCTTAGTTGTTTTCTTTGGCACCTTAGTCTTAGTCTAGCTTTCTCCCCTCTTATCATTCTTGTTTAGCGTAGTCCGTTGACTTAGTCTCGTATTTGGGCCGACCTAGTCTAGGCTTTACATTACCGTCCCCGTTGATTCGACCCGACTTGCCCTATCTACCATAGGAATAGCCGGTTATTTTATTGACGGTTGGGATTCCGCGACAAATCCCTACCATCAACGAGATGACCCAAAATGTAAAACCTCAGACATAGGTGATTTTAGCAATTAGCAAAGACAGTTAAGCACACGGTTGTATGACGTAAGGAGTTGATCTCGATCCCGGCTCGGAATCAAAGAATTTTGATGTTTTTGAAAATGGACGAAGTATTTGAAAAGTGAGTTTCCAAAAGTGAGAGTTTTGAAATCGACATTACGACGGTTAGGTAATACCATTTTTATATGTCGGAAAGTGTTGCCATGTGGGTGTCAAAAGTTCATCAGTTGAAAAATTGAAGATAGTAACGGCGTGAAATTGCAATTTCGTAAAACGACGGTGTAGAAAAACCGGTTTGAAGAAATGCGAAAATCGTGGGTTTGCATTGCTATCGAGGCTTCTATTGATTAGAAGTTCGATGTTCGCGATGTCGAAGGTGTTTTAAAGAAAACATGAGCGTCGTGGTGGCGCTTAAAATGGAAATTCAACCGCGTTGTATAGCTGTATTCTAGTTATGGGAATTCAGGTGGTAGTAGCGGTGTTTTGAAAGGGGTTTTAAAAAAGTCAAATGTAACCGTGTAAAATATATACCTTTATCCCATTGGTTGGAATTTTGGTGATAGTAACTGTATACGTGGAAAAATATTTTGTGCGTGAAAAAAGTGTAACCGTGTTAGATATCTCGATTCCATTGGTTGGAGTTTTGGCGATAGTAACGGTATTTAAAAAAACGTTTTGTGGATGAGAAATGTTACCGTATTAAATACCTTGATTCCATTGGTTTAAATTTTGGCGATAGTAACGATATGTGAATGTTTTGAAATGGGGAGTTTTGATTTGTCCAGCAAAACAGCGCTAAAATGCGGGTGCGAATTTGGCTAGAGTAACGGCCCTAAAAAAGTTTTGAAAGTTGATGATTTGAAATGACATGGCCGGAGTGACGACGCTAAAATGGTTTTTGAAAATGACTTTTTCGAAAAAGGAGTTTGGGTGTAGATGAATATGTTGTCTTGGTTTAACCTGGGATTTAATGTCTTATTCGGGTTGTCACAACACACTACACGTAGCTAATCATGCATACACACATGCAGGATGTAGATGCGGGTAGGCTAGGGTAGGCTACCGCCCATGAAAAGTTTTCTCTTCGGCCGGAACGTGTCACTGTGAGTGAGGATGTGCGTTGTTCCTGTTCCATTCGGAGCTTATCACTTGGCATATTCATGAAATGCGTGACTACCTTGGACAGTCGAAACGTCAATCGGGGGCCTCCTCATGGGTTCAGTCTGAGAACCTTACCGTAAGAAGGTTGATTAGTCCTAAATGGGTTAGGGTGGGCTTTTTAGGACTGAAAAACCTGTAGTGACCACAAAAGAACTTGGAAATGTGCTTCAGCGACCTCGTTCGAGTTACACCACCGTTGGAAATTGGTTTCCATTTCCCCAGCGGAATCGCCAAACTGTGGACGCTGCCACCCACTCGCCGTGTGCACCTGCGCGGACCGTCGCGGCGGCCATCCACACGGATCGTCTGACGCGATCTGAGTTGGTCCGATCCCGCGTTCGGGACGAAGTGTAGGACCTCGATTTGCTTGACGGTTTGAATTGTACTAGATAGATGTATGGGCGCATCTATGTTTCCATTGAATCGATCGAGATAGTAGACGTATTAGCAAATTAGTTTTAACGTGATAATACGGATCTCAGTCATTTTCGTGATATACCTTACCTGGTATTCTGCTTAAAGTGCGTCGGCTCCGTATTAATATGCATGCATCGGGCCACATGTGAGGGGTGAGCATCGAGATTAATATGAGACTAGATCACCGCTCATTTTGGTTAGCATTAGTTGTTTACGTTTTGATTTCGTGTTAAGTGATTTAGCATGCGATTTTGGTCGTAAAAGCGGTAAATCATACAAAGGCAGTAAAGTGCGAGATTTAAATAAATCACGTTGTATGAGGAGTTGCACCCTAAAAATGTACACTAAACGAAGTACGATGTGTAGACGATTAAGAACGAATCTTATAACGACTACACGGATTCGATTTAGCTGTTTTAGTAATTGAGGTTGAAGTTGTGGACGTTACGTATTTTAGACGAGTTGCGGTCTTGACTGAGCCAAACAGGAGTAAGGCTTGTACACCATTGGAGTGAAAATGGTGGACGCGTCGTAGAATTAGTATCCACATAGGCCGGACTTGACAATGTCAAAATGCATAATTAAAGTATGATATGGAAGGTTTGGTTAAGATGACAAACTAGTGATGATATCAACTTGTACGGAATGATCCTCCTTAAGTCCTGCGACGATTTCGGGAGAGCTTTGCTACCGTAGGGAGGCAAGTTGACGGATCAACACATGTGCCCTTTTCCGTCCTTGTGAGTCAGATCAGGAACTCGTAGGAACTCCGAAGAATAGTGTTGATTCGTGGAATGCGAATCGAGGAGATAACGATAGAGTGGATTGTTCCTAATGTTGTGGAGTGCGACACTAAAGAAGAGCTGCAAGGTTGTGTGGAGCACGTAAGAGAAGAGGAATGTTGTGCGTCGATTATGAGCGGACGAGGGGGTATTTATAGTTTTTCTTGTAGTTCAATCCAAGATTTCGGGCGCAACACGTCGTGCGACCCAAGATTGAGGCGCCTGGCTCCAGGCGACGTGATTCTAAGGCGCATCCCACTAGGCGCCAGAGATTTTGAAGATCTGTTTTGAAAAGTTTCCAAAACGGAGATATACGTGATCTTTGTGATTGCTTGCTCGTTAAAACTTTAGACTATTGCCATAGCGCGCGTTAAGACTTCATCAATTCAAATAAGTATTTGGAGCGGGTGGGCATGTGCCAGCCTTCCATTCCAAGTACGGGGGGGTGTTTGCCACCTGGCCTTTTTCTCTCTTTACTCTTCACTTCCCCTTTTCTGGTGTTAACTTCCATCCGCCTTTTGCAGGTGCTCCGCGGTTGACTGTCTGGTCGCCCAAGGAACTTGAGCTACTTGAGTTGGACGAGCACTGTAAGCCTCTCACAGCCCGCCCTCGTAATTCTGATATTGATCGTCCGACCATCATGACATACCCGAGAAACAAGGCATCCAAGCTCAAGCATCAGGCGCCTGAGTTTAAGCCTCCGGGTAAGAGGGCAAACACTAGACAACCTTCCTCTCTTGTGGGGGTCGGCATCAGCCACGCGGGGCTGGAAATCGATGTTGAGGGCTTCAAGGTCCTGACTTCTCCCAGGGAGCCTAGTCCGCCTTCGGTCACCGTTCCTCCCCCCGCGGCCGAGGAGCCTAAAAAGGTGACGGTGGCCGAGGCAGGCGACCCTCTTGCGGACGTTCAGTTACTTGAAGCTTCCAAAGATAGGGCGGTTACGTTGGACGTGGACGTTGCCCTCAACACAACCCTTCCCTCTCTGTCAAGGGGTACATTTTTGTCGGACATCAAGTTTTTTAATCAGTTTGAATTTGGGGATGTCTCTTCTTTTAATCGTCCTCCCATTGTAGCTCAACTTGAGGCCTTCGACCGGCGGGTCGCTGAGCCATAGGCTCTAGTGGCTCAATCGTACTTGACCTTCAAGAGGGCTGCTTACACTGCGGCTAAGGCCGGCCAGGATGTGGTCGTTTTTTCGCTGAAGACTGTCGTTGAAGATGCTGAGAAGCAGGCTCCATGTGAGAATGAGGCGGCCGACTTGGAGCGCCTGCGGAGGGCTGAGGTCGAGCGGCGGCTTGTAGACCTTGACGAATTATACTTGGCGGCTGAGGAGGGTTCTAATAAAGCATTTGAGGGGGAGTCGGCACTCAAGAAAGAGGTTGAATCTCTGATGTCCAAGGTTGAGACAGCAAAGGGAATTTATCTATTGCTCGCAACGAGGTCGAAGCATTGAAGCTGAAGCTGTCATTGGTTGAGGCATATTTGTAGACTAAGGTGGAAGAGCTGACCGCTCGTGAGAAGGATGCTGACTACGCCTTTGAGTCGGGCTACGCAGAGGCCGAGAATGTGATTACTCCCCTTGTGAGGGCAGCCTTGCACAAGATAGATCCTGGTTTTGACTTCGCACGGTACCAGGCTTTCTACAACAGGATGGACGACGAGCGGCTGAGGAAGGCCGGGGAAGCGTCTGGTGCACAGGGGAGGACTGACGAGGGGCCTACTGTTGCTGGGCTGCACTCACCTCCAAAATAGGAAAACGGGTTGTCGTCCTTTTGTTCCTCGTGTACCTTCAGGATGGAAGAAGGGGGTGTCGCAGCCGAGCGAGCTGATATGGCGCACTCGTTTGCCCCCTTTGAGGATTTTGTGGATCTCCATCACCTACACTTTACGCAATCAATGTGCGGGCGGGGTTGGGTGTTCTTTGTGAACTTCCCAACATGTACCCTCACCCCTTACTCAGAACCGTGGTTTCCGGATATCTGAATCCATTGGCACACGAGAGTCATTCAATAATACACGGTATCCGATAATGTCAGTATCGGTATCAAATGCAAAGGGACGAACCCAATAAACTCTGACATCCGAATGGGTCATACTTTGTGCATGGCCCACTAAGATATAGAGTGGGTTCGAACGGGCCCGAACTCCCACAAACTTCGGTGGCAACTCCACTTCGATTTAAATTTCAATTCAATCCATCTCATATGGAGATTCATTCGCCTCCCCAAAACCGCGTGTGGCCGCGTTGGGGTGGACCTATGTCATGTCCACAATTTGGCGACTCCACTGGGGATTAACTGATGCGGGACTTACCATCGGCATCCTCAGGGTGAGACTCGAAGAGAAATCGTTTGACTAGTACAATACGCGTTTTAGTTTTACGGTTCATGCATAACCCTATCTTTACTTAGGCCGGTACTGGTGACCGACGTCCCACTATACCGTGATATACTCCAACATGGATATGTCAAAAGTGTTCATAGTCGATTCGTATGGGTTTCGCGGCATGTTCTAAGGTCAACTCGACTTAGGAAGTCCGTCCCGATTCTCAGATAGGCTATGTGCACTGGTATAGACCCTATATAGACCGACCGAGACTTAGTGTACAACATACATGTTGTCTTCATAATGTTTGCCTGACTACTTGCCACTTGGTTTCCGTGTCGTTTTCAAAAAACCGTCATTTCAAAAAATGTATCTTTCCAAAAATATTCAATTTTCAAAACAAGCCTATTTTCTAGCCGGCATGCTGCCCATTTCAAAATTCGAATTTCCGATCCATCATTCGATTTTCGAATTTTCAAAATTTCAATTTCACTTTTCACATCTTCGAGATGCCATTCTCGATTTTCAAATCTCCGAGATGCCGTTTTCGATTTTCAAATCTTCGGGATCTCGTTTTCAATTTTCAAATTGTCGGAAAATTTCTTTTTATCGATATTCAAATTTTCAAAATTCCAAGTATTCAACTTTTCAAAACCCGGGAATTATACCGAATTTAGGACTTATGATTTTACTCAAAATAGCCTATTTCTAGCCGGTATACTGCCCATTTCAAAACTCAAAAAATATTTTCAAACTTCAAAATTGCGGCCCGACAGCGTTTTGCCTGTTTCAAAAGTCGGGCCCTCCACCGACTTTCTCGGAATTCGAACTTCGTTTTCAAAACTTTCCTCTCTTTCGGACTTCCCGTATTTAGCAGTGTCGTGTCTTGTCATAAGTCGTCGAAGGTCTTTAGCGTCGAAACTCCGTCGATCTTAGGTCACGGTTTCCCCCCTATCCCAGTCCGCCTTATTTGACTAAGGCAAGGCTAACCTACGTAGGACATACCCCTACCAAGGAAAGCCCGTTTACACATTTGAGTCCAAACTAGAAAGTCTTACGCGACCTTTCCCTCTAACAGGACGGTCCCCACGACCTTTCCTGAGGGAATTTCGCCCGTCATTCAATCCGTTAGTCGAGTCATCCTAATTCGAGAACTCTTTAACTTAAGGGTCTACCCTAATCACAAGGTCTATCCTTATTCAAGTCAAATCGAGGTTCTCTAGAGTCGAAACTATGCCGATCTACATCGCAAGTTTCCTCCCTTACCCCGTCTGCCTTTCGTCGAGGCCGAGTCAACCTTTTACAAGGCGTAGCCCTACAACAAAAGGTTCGTGATCCTTACATCTAAGGGTCACTCATCCGACACTCGAGTCTTAACAAAGTCTTTAATTCCACTCGGCGGCTACCCTTCAGCAGAGCGATCAATCACGATTGCTCTAAGGGTCATGTCTTACACGTGTTGTCTCACGTACCCCACTTTCGAGTCACTTAGATGTCACACCATCTGAGTCCTATCTGAGTCCTTAGTCTTACTTGGGGGCTATTCTCCGACGGAGTGATTAATCAGGGTCACTCCGAGAATCGTACCCTACACATTTGTCTTAGGAGAGTCTAACCCGAGTCAAAATGGAGTCGTCTCTCCTCCCGCGCTATTTCCTATGCCTTGGTGTCTTTGAGTTCCGAAGCAAATTTTCTGATTACGCGGTATTCTTACAGACAGGCCACCGGTAACCAGACGCCAGAAAATGAAAGAAACCTTGGACCAACTGACCGCCTCACTGGCTAAGATGGAGGCCCAACTGACAGCCATCAGGACCGACCAAACCGCCATGGCCACCCATTTGAGTGCCGTGGAGCAAGGGACTCCTAAGGTCGGGAATGAAACCACTGGGCCCATAGCTGAACTGGTCAGCGCCGTTCGCAAACTTGAAGAACAGGTCCATTTGTCAACGAATAACTCAATCCATACAGAAAACGCTCGTTCCTATTCGCCTCTGAATGACGAGCTACCCGCCAACCTCAACCTTACGGGAATACCGATGTTTGAGGGTACTGAAAACCCGGTTCATCACATTCGGGCTTTCAAGGAGTTCATGGCTGTCAAGGGGGTGAAATCCACCATGTTCAAACACTTGTTTGCTTCTTCCCTCGAGAAGCACCCGAAAGGCTGGTACTTCAGGCTCGATTCCAAGAAGTACAAGACTTGAGATGATGTGGCAACAGAGTTCGCTCGGAATTACGCTGATAATACCGAGTTCCAGACTACGATGTTGTTGTGTGCCAAATTTGGACCGTTTTTCCTCCCATTTAGACCCGTTTTTCCTCTGTTTTGTGAGACTTGAGTGCGATTATCGCCATATTTTGCGTAATTCTCACATTAGTATCTCTCTTTTGCATTTTACGTGTTTTTGGTAGTTTTCTGTCTATTTTGATAGGATTTTCGACCGAAAACGTGTTTGAGCTTCTACGAGCAAGAGAGAGATACGGTCCAAGAGCAAAGCACACAACTGAAAGTTCAAGTAATCCAAGTGATCAACGAAGAAAAAGACCGGAAAAGAGTCAATGGACCACCAGGTGAAGTTTCGCCCGGTGAGTCATCACCGGGCGAAGTTTCGCCCGGCGACATTTTTTCATCCCCGAATATTTTCACGGCACGCATGACCGGGCAACTTGACCGGGCGAAATTTCGCCCACCGGGTGAAATTTCGCCCGATGGTGAAGACGGGTCGAAAGCGCGAAAAAACGAAAAAAATCTCACCGGGTGAAATTTCACCCGGTGGGATTATTACGTCAAGCCGCGGGGCGAAATTTCACCCCATGAAGATGCAAAGGGTGATGGTCTTGCAAAATGAAGAGAAATCGGATTTGGGCCTTGAAGTTTGTGCAACCCATTAAGCAACTCTATAAATACAAAACCTAGGGTTTTGAGACAAAGTGTGCCTTAAGTGAGCCTTGATTGTGTCCCTTAGGAGTAGGATAGAAAATCTCCATTATTGTAGTAGTAATAGTAGTTTGTAGTAAAACTCTCTTAGAAAATTCTGCAAACAATTAGTAGATCTACTAGTATTAATACAATTACTCCATTATTAGTAGTAAAGTTACAATCTTTATTGAAGAATTGGGTTTATTATTGAAGATTCAAGGGTTTTACAAGGGTTTATGTGACAAAATCCTTGTCTTATTTCTTGAAGATTCTTATTTCTCTTATTGAAGATTGAAGATTTATGCATGGATTAGTGACAAATTCTTGTGTATTTCTCTCAAGATTCAATCTTTATTATTATTAATCTTCTTCTTCCATTTTATATTTCCTCCATTGTTGGTAAAATTCTCTCCTCTCCCTTTTCTCCATTAATATATTTGTTTGTGTAGTTTTTATGCATGTTTTATAAATTTTCTTCTCAATGAATGCTTTGTTGTTAATCACCATGATTAGTGAGTAGATCTTTTTGTTAGGGGGTTAGGGGAGGACGATTTATAGGTAAAGATTTAATCTTTGTGAGATTATTGCATTTGAGGGTGATATTGTCTTTATGGGATTGTTGTGTTATGTTTGACTTAGCTTGATCACCTAGGTTGACTTGACTCACCCGGACCAATATGGGGAAACTCGAGGTTTGGGTAATTCTATCTAGAGACCGTAGTCCATTCGTCGCGAAAGCGGGCTTAGACTTGGTTGGTAGGGAAACCGAAAGGTTGAACCTCCCTTATACACCTTGTGATGATTCTTGCATTATTAGATTCTTGTCTTTATTTCCGATCCCCCGACTCTCCCTAACGTCTTTCCCATCAATAGTTTCCCACCTTAATCACATAAGCTCATTTAGCAAACTTCACCCGACTCGACCAAAAACCCCCCTTCTCGACTCAATTACTCATAGACTCTGACTTAAACGACTAGCCCTCTCGACCGTCCCTGTGGATCGATCCCTGACTTACCGCTACTACGTAGTAGTAGTATTCCGGGGTTATAAATATTGTTTGACCGCGTTGGATAGACGACAATCCGCGCGCATCAAAATGGCGCCGTTGCCGGGGACGGTGATCAGTTAGTTGTGTTTTTGTCATTGTATTTGAGTAATTGTTTTCTTCCCTTTTACCCTAGTACCGCTCGGTGCTAGGAGTCTCATCTTTGAATTGAGTTGTGTTCAGGATATTTGGCATTGTATTTGGCATTGCTTATTCCATACCGGTGCAAGCGAGACGATATTGTTATTTCGGAATTCAAATCAACCAAAGTGAACCCTTATCCATGTCTTACACCAACTTTTCATCCATCCACCATTCTCAAAAATCTCACAAAATTCTCTTTTCCTCTTCTCCCTCTTCAAAAATCACTTCTACAAACAAACATGCCTACTTTAAGATCTCACTCCCAACCCACCCATGAACAAACTTCTTCTCCCGTCGCATATGGAACCATACCCGATAACTTTGAACTCAAGACTTCTTCAATTGCCATAGTCCAACAAGACACTTATCATGGACTTCCACAAGAAGATGCTCTAGAACACTTAGTGACGTTTAAAGAGAAGCTAATTGGAATGAAATTGAATGGGCTTACTTCATGCCAATTCCATCGACTGTTGTTTCCCAAAACTCTTCGTGATGATGCTAGGAGATGGCTACAAAGCCACAACGATGATACCTTCCAAACTTGGAATCAATTTGCCAATGCATTTCTAGAAAAATATTATCCTCCTTCCAAGACCAATCAATATCGAATGGATATTCAAACCTTCCGACAGGGCGAAAATGAAAGTATAAGCGAGGCTTGGGATTGATTCCAGACTTTACAAATGAAGTGCCCACATCACGGTATCCCTCATTTGCTTATGCTCCAGACGTTTTTCTATTCTTTATCCGCCGATTCTAGGGACATTCTCAATGCTACCGCAAAGGGCGACTTCTTCCTACTCAATGAGAACGAATCCCATGATCTCCTCGACAAGATAGCCAAAAGTGACGTGTATGCTAAGGAATTGCAAGAGAGTGAATCTAGTGGAGACTCGGAATCATCGAATGACATGGAGACCTCTCTTAAAGTACTACTCGCTCAACTTTTTGAGAGATTTGAAGCTATGGTTGTTAGGGATACCTTCCAACCCGAACCGAGGTCTCCACCAAGAGAAATATCTCCACCAAGAAGAGTTTCTCCACCGAGAAGAATCACCCCACTAAGAAGAACTACACCACCTAGGCGAACATCTATCTCGCCGCCAAAGCCGTATAGGGTAGATATCCCTTGTGATAATTCTGAAGGATACAACCACTACTCCAATCTTTGTGTGAAAAAGAAGAGCGTTCATCAAGCAAACACTCAAGAGACATATGAAAAGCCTCAAACGAGCAATCCTAATTCGGGGTTCGGAACTCATTCCACGCCACATCAAGGATCACATCCTTTTCCAAGAGCCCCCAATCAAAGGGTTTATCCTAATTCATATGAACCTTATTATCAACCAAGGCCTCCTCACATGAATCAAGGTTGTTTCCATCCTCAAGGATCACCGAGACCATGTCAAGGACCTCCCTTTGGAAATCATCCTCCATTTAATCAAGGACCTCCTTATGGAACTCATCCACCATTCAATCAAGGACCTCCCTTTGGAAATCATCCTCCATTTAATCAAGGTCCTCCTTTTGGAGCTTATCCACCGCCTAACCAAGGCCCTCCAAGGAACTTCCAAGGTAATTCTCAACCCTTTCATGACATTCAAGAAACTATCAAGTTCTTGTTGAGAGAGAATGCGTCAAACCGAGCTAGACTTGAAGCTTTAGAGGCACGAGCCATGTCGCGAGCTCGAGCACCTCAAGAGCCGACCGACTCTTTCAACCAAGCTTCCGTGAATGCCATTAAGGTAATGTGCAAAAAGGAACCGGTGAAATCTTTTGACTCAAAGCTCTTACATCTCATCCCTCAATCTATGAATTTGATGAGAATGTGGTCAAGGATGTCACCGAGAAACCGAGAAGAGATCCATCAAAATACCTTGTAGGAGACCTTTCGTTTGTCATTGAACAAATTCCGATAGAGGATACGAACTTATTCTCTAGGATTGAGGTACCTCCCTTGAATGACAAGCCACTGATCCCATTTGATGATCAAGCTTTGGGTATGATAACCTTCACCGACCTTATCGAGAACATTGATACAAGCCCTTCTATGCCTACCCCGTTCGATTACATCCGAGACATCATCTTGAAACCCACCGAGAAAGAAAGAGCTCCCATTTCTCCAAGAACTAACCCTAGAGTCACAATTCTTATCAAATTAGGTGATCCGGGTAGTTTTGCCATTCCATGCTCCATCGACCACGTCTTGATAGATCGAGCTCTATGTGACCTTGGTGCCGACATTATCTTGATGCCCTTGGACATCGCTTGTACTATTGATGGTAGGGATTTGTCACGTCCCTAGCTGATCAATATAACACCGACTAACCTAGTGAGTAGCTAGGGTAAGTCGGGATCGTATCCACGAGGACGGTATATCAAAGTTTAGACTAGGCTGGCTTACGACAAGACTAGATTACCAACAAACACGAAGAAGCGACAAATGGAAAACTATTGAGGAGGAGGAATAAGAACTAGACTATCAATGCTAAACAATGCTAAAGATCGATCTAACAAATAAACTAGAGTAAACGATGTCTAACTAAGAAGATGAACTCAAATATGGAAAGAAGTGGGGTAGGTCGGGTTCATAGAGGTAGAAGGATAATTGGGGTGATCAAGGGTAAAGGTGTCTCCTAATCGCTAGAGTCGGTCCGGGCTCTCGCAACTTAGACCGATGTCAAGGTGAGTCCGGGCTCTCGCAACTTAGACCCTAGTCGGCACTCTCGTGACTATGACTATTCTCAACATTTCCACAAAATAAGCAATCAATGAGAAGATGAACACAAGCATGGGAAGCATGGCCACTACAACTCACACAAGCATATCAACAAACACATAGAGTGCCTACAATGTGCGTGACTAACAACAAAGATACAACCTTTTCCCCTTTATCAACCCTAATTATCCATAATCTACCCCTAATCCCCCTACTAACCCCACAAGAAGACTACTCACTCATTATCAATGAGAAACTAACATTCACAAGAGAAAACAAACTCATAAACCAAACATCCATTATGAACAATGAGAACAATGATAAGAACAATATAAAAAGATTGAAACTAGAATGAATAAACAAGGATTAGAGTAGAGAAGATTATACCAACAATAATATGATGAAAAAGATGAAAACTTGCATTAATGAGGAACCCAAATACAATCCCAAGGTTGTCAAGCTTGGAACAATCTTCAAGAATCCCTTAATCCAAGACTAATTACAATAATTATCTACAGATTAACTAAGATTAAGGGAAGATTAAAGCTAATGAGTGAGAGTAAATCTATGGTTTTGGAGGCTTAAACTAATGTAGGGTAACCTAAGATGTCTTAAAATTACAAGAAGGGAGTATATATATGGGTACAAGAATGAAGGAGAAGAAAAGAAGAAGTGCGGGTGAGCTGTAGCCCATCCCGACCGGGACGGGTCATCCCGATCGGGACGGCTCTGTCATCCCGATCGGGACGAGTTGGTCCCGACCGGGATGGGCTCACAGCAGCCATCCTAATGTAAAACCCCATCCCGAACGGGATGGGTCTTGTATGCCTTCCTTAAACACTCTTTGGTCCTTCCTTGCCTCTCATGGGCTTCCCACTGATTCTCGGGACTCGAGATCGGGTCTCGGCGGCTCGGGATTGGATCCCAAGGTCTCGGGGTCGATTCCAAGGTCTCGAGTCATCGTTCCTTTATCTCGTCGGCTCCAAAATGTGTATGTATGGAGTCGGAATCGCTCCAACTCTTCCAATTCGGCCTCGGGAACCTGAAACGAACTGAAGGACGCATAAGAAGCCCATGAATCGCTCCAAAGGAGCGATTCCACAAGGAAAAAGGGACCAAAACACAACAAATAGGCACTACAAACTACACTTATCAACTCCCCCACACTTAACCCTTACTCGCCCTCGAGTAAGCACATACTAACTACTACACTAGCCGAATGGGTATTAGCGCACCCTACGCCCCTTCAACTCACGCGAGTGCACTTAGAGGACAAGTGCATTCCGCAAGGCAAGTTGGGTCTTGCGACAAAACTGTGGATGCAACCGGACACAAAGCACATAAACAAACAAACGCACAAACAACACATAATCGGTTGCACCCAAAACAAAAGAAATACCGCTTTCCTCTAAAAGCGGTGAATGAAACACCGGTTTAGGACTCGAGGTAAGCGACAACGTTCCCAAGCTAGCAATACAAACCAAGGTGGACTAAACCCTAATAGTATGACGATAAAGCAATAAAAAACGTTAGTAACTTACCTAGGTCCTCCTAACTTTCTAAAAACGTACTACGGGACGATCGGCGGAGTGGGAAGTGATGATCCACGGTGTTAGTCGACATTGTAGGTAAGTGAGACCCCGCCCCCTTTAGCGTGAGCCAATAGGGTCGTCTCGTGCCCAAAACCGCTTAACTAGTCCAAGTAAAAAGGTGGAATACATGCAAATTGAGGGAAGACCGACTAATGCCGCTATCATCCTTCCTAGGGACTCGATCCTTTGGTAGGCTCTTCACGGCAAAAGTCGGAAAAAGGCTTATTTTTGTGGGGATTTGTTTTTGTGAGATGGGTTTTCTTTTGGCATTTTCTTTCTTTTCGACGTTTTGATTTGTTTTGCCATGCCATTCTTTTTCTTCTTTTCTATTTTCTTTTTGGCTTTTGTGCCTTTTCTTTTTCTTCATTTCTTTTCTTTCTTTTTCTTTTCTTTGCCCTTTTGGCAAGATTTGGCATTTTTGGCACTTTCATTGAATAACAAGAAAGGGAGAAACAACAATTTGCATTTTATTTGTGTGGGATGTGTAGGAGGTAGGTGAATGGGTAAGTCGGGGTTGCGCATTCCCTTTCAAACCCACAAAAAGTGGAAAACTTGGACTAACCAAACGATCCTAAACACGGTCACCTAAGGGACGAGACTCGGTAACCAAGGCCTTTTCACACCGTGGGTGGTCATAATGGTCAAAAGTGCAAATCCCGTAGTAAATCCCTAGTAAGCTAGGTGGACTCAAGGTAAAGGACCAGCGAACTCATTGATTTAGGGTCATTCTACTAGGCCTAAGTCCAAGACTCGATTTACACTACTAGGACGGGAAATTACACACTCACACACTAGCCTCTAAACCGGGTTTTCGCAAAATGTTTACACACAAGACACACAACACACACAAAATGAAGACACGACGAAAACAAACGAAAGAAAAAGAAACAAAAGCAACATAACAAGAACAAAACAAAACGAACACATACAAAACAAACACCACCCCGAACTTCCAAATGAGCAACCAATCCTCCACAAACTTTACAAAGCTCCACCCGAGCACACCACAACACATATCTCCTCCAAACTTTACAAGAAACAAAGAGGGAAAAGGGTTGAAAAGATGTTACCGGGTGTCTTGAAAGCTCTCCAAAGCTAGCGGTGAATAAGCGACCTATAAGGAAAAGGGGAGGCAAACACGCACAATACGACAAAAACACGACACAAGGACAAAAAGAGAAAACACACAAAAGTAAAATCTTTTTGATTTTTGTGAAATTTTTCAAATTTTTAGGGATTTTTAAGATTTTTTCGAAAAACAAAGAAAATAAAACTAACTACACTAGAATATCGCTCCCCCACACTTAAATCGAGCCATGTCCTCATGCTCGATCGTAGGGTGCGGAGAGACAAAAGAAAAGAAAAGAAACTACGAAAATAAAGCTAAAAATCAAAAAGAAAAGTGGAGAAAAGGGTAGAAGGTGTCCGGCCGGGGCGTAGTCAAGTCACCTTGGGCCGAGACAAGAAAAAGATATGGATGGGGGAAGAAATAAAAAGAAGGAAATAAAAGGAAATGGGAGGGGAGGGCTAGGTGTAATCAAGTCACCTAGCCCGGATTCCGCCTAAATCCTCAAAAAAAAAAAAGTGGGAATCTTGTAAAAAAAAATTGGATTTTTCGATTGACTCTCGACGAAATCACGTCGTCGAGAGTCGGGAGAAATCAACACCAAGGCCTCGAAGGCCACCACGACATCAAGACACAAAAGTGTACAAGGGGAAGGGAATAAACAAAGGAAAACAAGCAACAACAAAAACGGAAAAGAGAGGATAGTTGCCATACCTTAGGCTAGCTACTCACTCTCTCCATCGTCTCATAGATCAATAACGGCGCTTGCTTGTCTTCATCATTGCTTTTCCGCTTCACATGGTAGGAACATCACATGGTAGAGTTGGCAAAGGTGTGAGGGGGGTGGGATTTGATGCGGATCTCGGTGTAAAGTGAGGCGAATGGGTCATACGGTAGGAACAAGGAGGAGTAGGGAGGTTGGGAGGAGGCATAAAACGGTTGGGTGGACTTGTTTTGCGAAGAAGAATCACAAAGGGGGAGCAGAGGACCATCCCGGTCGGGAAGACTGATCCCGATCGGGTTACCTCACCCGTCCCGATCGGGACGGGCCCACAGGAAACTCAATTCTTGGTACACCCATCCCGATCGGGACGGCTCCTTCCCGGTCGGGATGCCACACCCGTCCCGGTCGGGATGCCCTCATCTCGGTCGGGACGAACTCACAAGAAGCTCCAATATGGCGCACCCATCCCGATCGGGACGGGTCCTTCCCGGTCGGGTTGCCTTACCCTTCCCGGTCGGGACGCCTCATCCCGACCGGGATAGGTCTTCTTCAACTTCCACAATCCCCAAAAGCTTGATTCAAGCTTCAAAAACCCGATTCTCATGCCTACAACTCAAAGTACATCATCGCCAATCCTCTCTAGGGATATCTTCACTTCACCTATCCAACAAACTCGATTCAAGCATCAAATTCTCTCCCTCGCCTCGCTCATCAATAATCCAAATAACAAGAATTCACAAAAATCCATTAACTACAAGAAAGAAATATATACAATGAGACGGTTCTTGTGGAACTCCGTCAAACCAAGGTGGTGCTTTCTTCAATCTCTTTCAACAACCTTGAACAATTCCATCTCCATCAAGGGCACGTAAGAACAAGTCGAAGGCCCTTGAGAAGTCTTCAATCAAGCATGTCATATAGCCGACCACATCCCAAGGCTCCTCATGGCCTTGCCTTGACGTTCCCGGGGCATCCCGCTCTTCCAAGTTCAACGACTTGAACTTGTACTTTTGGTCCTTGGGGACATACCCAAACGTCCAACGATCCTCATGTGGCCCCAAGGGAGGGTCATCTTTGTCCTTGCTTAGCAACTTGTCGTCAAGCCCATGATTCGGGCACTCATCTTCCTCCATATCGGAGTCGTCATCCTCAAGTACATAAGAGTACTTCTTCAAGCTTTGTTCCGGTCCACCCCCTAGTTCGATGTCTTTCTTGGCTTGGATCATATTGCATGTCTCATCGCTAGTAGGCGAGGTGTTGCCTTGGAGGTCAAACACTATCCTCTCGTCACCTAACTCAAATGTGATCCAACCATTCTTCACATCGATCATGGCACCCGCGGTGTGTAGAAATGGGCGCCCAAGAATAATGGGAGTGTTGGCATCCTCCGGCATGTCGAGCACAATGAAGTCGACCGGAATGAAGTATTTCCCCACTCGTACCGGTACGTCCTCTAGCATTCCTAATGGTCGATTGAATGATTTATCGGCCATTTGGAGGGTGAGGGACGTACATTTCAACTCCTTCATTCCGAGTCGACAACAAATAGAATAGGGGATGATGCTCAGACTTGCGCCCAAGTCGCATAACGCATTCTTGATCAAGAAATTGCCTATGGTGCAAGGGATCGAAAAACTACCCGGATCCTTCAACTTCGGAAGCGTGGAACCTTGTATGAGCTCGCTCACCACTCTCGTGAACGCTACGGTTTCTTCCTTGTCGACGGATCTCTTCCTAGCCAAAATTTCTCTCATAAATCTTCCATATGCCGGGATTTGGGTAAGTAATTCGGTGAACGGGACACTAACATCCAGTTTCTTCACAATATTAAGGAACTTGTTGTAATGAGTGTCCACCTTAGTCTTCATTTGCCTTGATGGGTAAGGCAACTTGATTTGGTACTTGTTTTGATCAATGGGGTGGACTCTTCACTTGACACTTTCCCTTTACCCTTTTCTTGTGCTTGAAGAGGAGGAGGGTTGTCTTCTTGAGGTTTCTCGACCTCCCATAAGACTTGCTCCTCAATTGGCATGTCAAAGCTTGGCTCTTCTTGATTCGGAGATATCATTTCCGTTGTCGGTTCTTGCATCGGCTCTTGCTCATTCGGATATGGAGGGGAGTTGTAGGAGGTACCTCTCCTTGTGGTGATAGCATTTACATGCTCAAATATCGGTGTTTCACCTTGAGAAGGTAATTGTCCCTTTTGTCTTGAGGAGCTCCCCGAAGCAAGTTGAGATACTTGAGTTTCAAGCATCTTCATACGAGCATCTCTTACCGCATTTTCCCCTTGAATATAAGCAAAGAGCTCTTGTTGGGTTTTTGACATATCCATTTGACATTTTTGCACATCTTGAGTATTCTTTTGCATATCCATCAAAGTCCTTTGAACGTCAAAATCCCGAGGTGGGGACGATGGATTATGCGGAGTATCGGTGATGGCGAGGGGAATGCCATAATCATGAGTAGGAGACCGGCTCCTAGGCTTGCTTTGTTGTTGTTGATTTTGGGTTGCTTGTTGACGGTTCCCTTGGAACCCATGAGAATTACCTTGTTGATGGCCTTGATTGTTGCCATGGTTGCGATTTTGATACCCTTGAAAATTTTGGTTTCCTTGGAAACCACCTTGATTGAAGTTCCCTTGTTGGAACCCTTGCTTGTTGTTGAAGTTGCCTTGGTTATTTGGCTTGAAATTGTTGAAGGGTCTTTGGTTACCCACATAACCTTGGTAACTTTCATTGTTGTCCCTTAAAGGAGGTGGAACATAGGGACGATGTTGTTGTTGATGTTGAAAGGCTTGTTGTTGGGGGACTTGTTGGGAAGCTTGGAATTGATTAGAGTAAGAGGTACCTTTCTTGAACGCTTGAAAGGCGTTCACTTGCTCGATACTTCCACGGCAATACATAGGATCATGTCCAACTATTCCACAAGTATCGCACATCCCATAGTAAGGTGTAGGAGGTGTGAACCCCATAGCATTCACTTCTTGAATCGGTTGATGGTGGGATGAACTAGAGCCTTGGACTTGGTTGAGGTGGCTTTGGAGCTTCTTGTCAATAGTCTCCATGTGTGTTTTAAGTTGAGCTCCAAGGTCAATGCTTAGCTTAGTGATGGCATCGACCTCATGCATGCCTCCTCGATGTGCCTTCCTAGGCCTAGAATATTGCGAATTGTGCACCGCCATCTCTTCGATTCTCGCCCATGTTTGGTCGTCATCGACCTCGGTAAACCTACCATTGGAGCCCATGTTGAGAATGGCTCTCGAGTCCTCATAAAGTCCATTCCAAAATTGTTGCACCAAGAACCATTGTGAGAGTCCATGATGAGGGCACGATCTTACCAAAGACTTAAACCGCTCCCAAGCTTCATATAGGCCCTCTTCATCCCTTAGTTGGAACCCGGTGATGGAGGCCCTAAGCAAATTCGTCTTTTCCGGAGGGTAAAACTTTTGGTAGAACGCCAAGGCAAGCTTTTTCCAAGTGTCGATACCCATGGTTGCCCTATCGAGACTCTTGATCCATTGCTTCGCTTTTCCAATAAGAGAAAACGGGAATGGTACCCATCGAATTTGATCTTGAGTAACCCCGGTTTGAGATATAGCGTCACAATAATCGGAGAAAGTCTCCATATGTTGGTGCGGGTCTTCGGTGGGCAAACCACTAAATGGGCTCCTCTCCACAAGTTGGATAAATTGAGTCTTTGCCACAAAATTCCAGGTATAGGCTTCCGGTAGTGCTATCGGTCCCGGCAAGACATCCTCGGTGAATGTGGAGTGAGAGGAGAACTTAGGCATTCTTGGATGTAAGGGAGAAGATGGAGGTGTAGAGAGTGTTGATGTAGAAGAAGAGGGGGAACTAGGAGAAGAATCACCGAAGGGATTGATGAAGGTCCCTCCGGCCGTCTCTCGAGGTGAAATGCTCAAGTCGGCTCCTTGGGCTTGCCCTTGATGAGTGGTGCTTGCACTTGGTTGAGAGATCCTAACCCGATTAATCGTCCGTTGGCGAAAGGCTCGAAAGAGTCTCTCCGGCTCTGGATTAAAGAGATAGAAGTCGCCTCCCCTCCTAGGCATACACTGCACACTAGAACAAACGTAAGAACACCTAGTGCTTTATGGGCACTAGGCAACGACAATAAACAAACACAACTATAGACAAAGAGAAAGAGAAGAAAAACTAGAGAATATTCACAAGAGAAGATGGGAGAACACAAAGAAGGGTAACTAAGTCTAGAAATAAGCAAACTAAGTCTAAACAATGCACCGTCCCCGGCAACGGCGCCAAATTAATGGTAGGGATTTGTCACGTCCCTAGCCGATCAATATAACACCGACTAACCTAGTGAGTAGCTAGGGTAAGTCGGGATCGTATCCACGAGGACGGTATATCAAAGTTTAGACTAGGTTGGCTTACGACAAGACTAGATTACCAACAAACACGAAGAAGCGACAAATGGAAAACTATTGAGAAGGAGGAATAAGAACTAGACTATCAATGCTAAACAATGCTAAAGATCGATCTAACAAATAAACTAGAGTAAACGATGTCTAACTAAGAAGATGAACTCAAATATGGAAAGAAGTGGGGTAGGTCGGGTTCATAGAGGTAGAAGGATAATTGGGGTGATCAAGGGTAAAGGTGTCTCCTAATCGCTAAAGTCGATCCGGGCTCTCGCAACTTAGACCCTAGTCGGCACTCTCGTGACTATGACTATTCTCAACATTTCCACAAAATAAGCAATCAATGAGAAGATGAACACAAGCATGGGAAGCATGGCCACTACAACTCACACAACCATATCAACAAACACATAGAGTGCCTACAATGTGCGTGACTAACAACAAAGATACAACCTTTTCCCCTTTATCAACCCTAATTATCCATAATCTACCCCTAATCCCCCTACTAACCCCACAAGAAGACTAATCACTCATTATCAATGAGAAACTAACATTCACAAGAGAAAACAAACTCATAAACCAAACATCCATTATGAACAATGAGAACAATGATAAGAACAATATAAAAAGATTGAAACTAGAATGAATAAGCAAGGATTAGAGTAGAGAAGATTATACCAACAATACTATGATGAAAAAGATGAAAACTTGCATTAACGAGGAATCCAAATACAATCTCAAGGTTGTCAAGCTTGGAACAATCTTCAAGAATCCCTTAATCCAAGACTAATTACAATAATTATCTAGAGATTAACTAAGATTAAGGGAAGATTAAAGCAAATGAGTGAGAGTAAATCTAGGGTTTTGGAGGCTTAAAGTAATGTAGGGTAACCTAAGATGTCTTAAAATTACAAGAAGGGAGTATATATATGGGTACAAGAATGAAGGAGAAGAAAAGAAGAAGTGCGGGTGAGCTGTAGCCCATCCCGACCGGGACGGATCATCCCAATCGGGACGGCTCTGTCATCCCGATCGGGACGAGTTGGTCCCGACCGGGATGGGCTCACAGTAGCCATCCTAATGTAGCACCCCATCCCGAACGGGATGAGGCCATCCCGAACGGGATGGGTCTTGTATGCCTTCCTTAAACACTCTTTGGTCCTTCCTTGCCTCTCATGGGCTTCCCAATGATTCTCGGGACTCGGGATCGGGTCTCGGAGGCTCGGGATTGGATCCCAAGGTCTCGGGGTCGATTCCAAGGTCTCGAGTCATCGTTCCTTTATCTCGTTGGCTCCAAAATGTGTATGTATGGAGTCGGAATAGCTCCAACTCTTCCAATTCGGCCTCGGGAACCTGAAACGAACTGAAGGACGCATAAGAAGCCCATGAACTACAAGGAAAAAGGTACCAAAACACAACAAATAGGCACTACAAACTACACTTATCAACTATCTATGTTAAAGATTTGGAGTATTTCCCCACGAATGTGCAAATGGCCGATGGAACCACTAAGGAGCCCTACGGATTGGCCCGTAACCTCATGGTTAATGTGGGGAACTTGTATATCCCCACCGATTTCGTCATTTTGGATATGCCAATCGAGGAGCGGAATCCTATCCTTTTGGGACGTCCTTTCTTAGCTACCGGTGGGGTAATTATTGATGTGAAGCGAGGGCGATTATCTTTCAATGTTGCTAATGGAACGGTCCAATTTGTGCTTCCCGCATTCCTTCACGAAGATCCTCCTAACTTGGAGTTTAGGAACCAAATGGTGGAGTTCCCATCAAATGAAGAACCTTCTACCGAAGATCTTGAGTACGACGATGAAGAAGATGACGGTGCCCTATTTATACTCGGTGCAACCTCTGATGAAGACATTCCCGATGAGTTCGCAATGCTTCCCGAGGTAGTGCAACTTATGGGTATGCCGGAATTCAAGGAAAAGCTCAATATCGGTAGCATGGAATTTGGAGCCAATGAACAAGACCCTTCGGGTTGCTTTTTAAGCAACCCCAACTAATCTCAAACGTTTAATTCGGTTTGGTGGTGTCCATAATAACCACCATTGTATATATTTGTATATTCTCATCCTTTTTATCTTTCTCAAACAATAGATTTTAGATTTTTCCTTTTGGGAGTTTGTTTTCTCTTTGGTACTTGCAGGGACACGAAGATTTCCCTCGGGAATTTTTGGAATCGCGCTTTAAACGATTATAAACAAATGGGATTGAGAAGATGAGTTGTATTTTTGAAGAAGCTAAGGATGTTTGGACCGAGTCATAGAAAAATTTTCGTAGCAATAAGCTTATTCGGAGTGAAGGATCTCGCCGGGCAACGTTTTGCCCGGTGGAATTGTGGCCCGAGGTCCGTCGGGTGAAACTTCACCCGATGGCAACTTGCTCGAACAAAAGGAATTGACGGAAATCCGTCGGGCAAATTTTCACCCAGTGGAATCTCACCGGGCGAAATTTCGCCCTGCGGTAAAAATATTTTGCGACTCGAAATTTGACGGAAATCCGACCGGGCGAAATTTCGCCCGGTGGAGTCTGACCGGGCGAAATTTCGCCCGGTGGTGAAGCAGCGCGGAAATGTCGAAAACCGACCCGAAGACCGTCGGGCGAAATTTCGCCCGATGGTGACTCACCGGGTGAAACCTCACCCCACGCCACTTACCCAGCCAAACCTCCCCATTCATCTTCATAATACAACTTTCCTATCTCTCTCCTTAACCAAAACCCCAAAAACCCAAACAAACCCCAAATCCTCCACCTTAAACCATCTCTAATCCCTCCAATCCTTCACCAAAATCAAATTAAATTATATATTCTTCATCCCCATCACATTCCTAACATTTCCTTGGAGTTTGTTTTGAGAAATCGTTCAAGTTCCGACAAACCCCATATCAAGACCGTTAACACATAATCATCAAATTTCAAGCATCAAGGATGAAGAGAGTGAAACAAATGGCAAGAAAAAGGATTTCATCAATGCTTAATCGTAGTTCGGGGTCAACATCATCCTCAAGGTCCGAGGAGCAACCGGCCGAGGCTCGGGACGAATCTGTCCCGATGCCTGTTCAAATGCAAGGAGCCGTTCCGAGCGAACAACCTGTTCCGCTCGAGGTATGTTACCCGAAAATCCGTCGTAATTTTCGTGAACCTTTATCTGGTCTATATTTTGCTAAAAAAGCTCATGTTGATAAATGTAAAAAATTATGGGTCTGTCGTCTCGAGCCAACTCGTTGGGCGGCTCGAGATGTACTTGAGCATATGGGTATAGAACCGCAGGTACGAGCAATGTGCTGAAGTCTTGGTCTCATCAATTTTTATGCCTCTCAGGAGGAAACTTTTCAGAAATTGACGTGCGAGTTTTTCGCAACTTTCGAGTTAAGTGGTGACGATAATACCACTGTCTCTTTTCAGTTGCGAGAGACTTCGTACGTCCTCAACTTAAGAGACTTCGGTGCACTGCTTGGTTTACCCTCTCCAGTCCTTGGAAAGCCTAGGGCGGGCCAGACTCGGGACGATAAATTCAGCCGAGATCGATTTTGGTTTAAAATAGCCCGCCAGAGGCCTTTCAAGGGAGGAAAGATGCGTTCTTTCTCGATCCGAAACCCCATCCTCCGGTATGTGGCGCGCATCATAGCTAACTTGTTCTTATCGAGCTATGATACGCATCACAACTGTAGTGCTACAGCTGTTCAGCTTTTAGAGGATGCAGTTTCGGAGAGAGGCCCATCGATCGACATGTCAGAGGCCTTAGCTACTCATTTCGCTCAGATTGCGAAGGGCGGCCGCAAGAGAATATCTTGTGGCGGTGTTGTAACGATGTTAGCTAGAGCCTTGAAAGTCGATTTTAGCGATTTAAGACCAGTAGATGGAGCGGGAATTTTTATAGATGAAGTTTATTGTCCTTTTCTTGTGTGGCCCCAGAAAGGGGATTATAACAGTTTGTTTCTGTATAAGACTACTGAGCTGCGAGCTATTGCAATGCCTAACCCCGATTGGGTAAGGCTAGATATTGAAGAGAACTTCGGCATGCCGAAGAGGTCCGGGGAGTACGTTCGGGATAACACCCGAGGTAAGTTTCGTATAGTTCAATACCCCGAGGGACCCTTAGACTTTGGCGACGATGATATAGAGG
Source organism: Agrostemma githago (assembly GCA_958450325.1). NCBI lineage: Eukaryota > Viridiplantae > Streptophyta > Magnoliopsida > Caryophyllales > Caryophyllaceae > Agrostemma > Agrostemma githago. The sequence goes on from OY288256.1 coordinate 35,685,584, forward strand.
TCGTAGATGTGTCGGAGGAGGAACCAGAGGTTAGAACCTCTCGGGATGAGGGTTATAGGACTTTACCGTCATCATCACATACACCCTCTTCCTCCCACCAACCTGAACCTCAGACCTCACAATTTTTCACCCCTGACTTTTCCGAATTCACACCACACCGACACTCCACGTTCACCCAGTCTACCCCTGGTTTTCAGGAGAACGTCAACATGAGTCCTCCACGACACTCCTCGTTCTTTGGATCTGAGGACTTTTATAACCAATGGGGGGAAGTCTATAACCGTACACGTCAGACTTGGGAGAACTCGACTAGCTCACTAAACCTGGCCCAGGATGCCTACAATGTGGCCCGGGATGCGCGCGATACTACGCATCAATTATACATGTACTCTAGGGAAGGTTTTAAGTAGGCCCGGACCAGTTTTGAGATGGCTAGGGAGGCTGCTAGGGATGCCCAAGCAGCGAGGTTGACGGCAGAGGAGAACCAAAGGATGTTGCAACAGCAACAACACTACTTCGATAGATTTTTCGATATACCTCCGCCCGGGTCTTACTACCCACCACCACCTCGTCCCCTAGGTCCTATGTGAGTGGTCGAGTGTCGTCAGTGTTAGTGTGGGGGTGTAAGTTGTCATTGTCAGTCGTCGGTCGTCTGTTCTCTTATCTCAGTTATCTCAGTAACTTCTGTCAGTCCTTGCAGCGCCAAAAATTTGGCATTTGAAATTATGTTGTTGGTTGATTTGTAATTGATTATTTTGTTGATTTGAGGAATTGTAAGCCCCTCCGTGATCCTACTTGGGTCGTTACACACGTGAGGTTTATTGCAGGTGCCTTAGAGAAGAAGGACCTGATTATTGCTCCCGTCTTCGGTGACTTGATCGCACCAAGAACATTCGAAAAATCCAAAATTTTCTTTTTCTTTTAATTTTCCCGATTTGTGCAGAATCCGGGCGAGGTGATGTGATTACACCTACGTCCTTTTTCTACCCTTATCGATTTTTCTTATTTTTCTTCTTTCTTTTTCATCTTTCATTTCTTTTCTTTTTCTTTAATTTTTGAAAAATACAAAAACATTTGAAAAACTTTGAAAAATCCAAAAACATTCGAAAAATTTTCAAAAATACAAAAACATTTGAAAAATCTTGAAAAATCCAAAAACATTGAAAAACAACAAAAAATCAAAAAGATTTTCCAATTTTTCTCTTTTTCTTCTTTTTCGATTCTTCCTCTACTTGTGCATTGGGGACAATGCACGGTTTTAGTGTGGGGGAGGGATCTACTACCCTCTTTTATCCATTTTTTTCATTTTTCCTTACAAAAAACCCAAAAATCCAAAAAAAATTAATTTTCTCTTTTTAGTTATACCTTATTTTCGTTTTTGTGTTACTAGTATTGTCTTGCATTCTCCATCTTGTAGGTACACCGCCAACCATTTAGCATGGATACGCAAGGTAGCGGAAATGAAATGAAGACCGCGCGGTAATACTTTCTACCTTCGTTTTATCCCTTTCTCTTATGCATGGAGTTTGGGCATATATGCTATTTAGAGGTTCACTTGGTGAACATTTTGGAATTGGTGGTTGTGGATTGTGTTGACTTAATGGAGTTTGGAGTGCTTGGCTTTACTTGTGATTGTGTTTTTGATTTTGTTTTCTCGTATTTTTTTCCCCTTTGTGTTCTCTTTTGTATAGCTTGTCTAGGTAAAATTTTCGAAAACCCGATTTTGAGATTAGGCCGAGTGTTTATTACTCACTTGTTAGTGACCCTTTTTGATTTTTGGACATAATTCTAGTAGAATGACCTTGAACCAATTTTTGCATTGGATTTTTACCATGAGTCCATCTTTTTTACTAGGAGTCTACATTGGGATTTGCATTTGACCACCTTGACCACCCATGGAGTGATAAGGCCTTGGTTAATGTTCCCCGTTCTCTTAGGTGACCTTACTTGAGAAGCCATTTTTAGTCCAAAATTCTCATCCTTTTATGGGTTCGAAGGGGGTGCACACCCGACTAGCCTATTTCTCTACCATACATCCATCTCCACAAATAAGCTTGCAAAAATGTGCTTTACCTTGATCCTCAAATGAATCATCTAGCCAAAGATGGGCTATTCAAAGAAAGAAAAAGGGAAAAATGAAGAAGAAAGGGCATTGAAAGATCAATGTGAAAAAAAAAAACCCTCGACCGAAATAATGGGGAAAGGAAAGAAAAACCGAAAAAGAAAATCAAAATCTCAAAAATCGTTCCCAAACCCAAATAATCCCTTGATTGTCTTATTGCCGTGAAATGCCTACTAGAGGACCGAGTCTCGAGGAAGGAAAATAGTGGTAATTTGGCAATCCTTACCATTTTGCAAACACTTATCCATCTTTTTGGTCTAATTGGCTTTCTCGAGTTTGGAACGACCCTCTAGGCTTAGCTTAGGAGACGGCATAACACTTACCTACAGTGCTTACTAACTCCATGGTTCTCACTTATACACTCCATCTATCGTCCCGTTGTAGGCATCTTTAGAAGAATTAGAAGGATCTTAGTTAATTTTCAATGTTTTTATTGATTGATTGTCATCCTATTAGGATCTTGTCCATGCCAATTTGCGTTACTAGCTTGGTACTGTTCTCGTTTGTCTTAATCTTGAATCGGTGCTTTCTCCGCCGTTTCGATGAGGGATTCGGTGATTTATTTTCTCTTTGGTTGTGACTATCTGTTTATGTGTGTCTTCTTTCTTATGTGTTTGTGTGTGTGTTAGTCGCAACCCCAATTTTGAGCAAGCCCCAACTTGCCTTGCATGGAGGTACCTTACCTCATAGGTATCTCGATGTGAGTTGAAGGGACGGAGCGGGCCCGTTAATTGCCTCGTATCGGCTTAGCATAGTCTAGCTTAGTAGTAGTAGTTAGTTTCTTTTTGGGTCATTGCTCGAGGACGAGCAACGGTTTAGTGTGGGGGAATTGTTGTGTGCCAAATTTGGACCGTTTTTCCTCCCATGCATTTAGACCCGTTTTTCCTCTGTTTTGTGAGACTTGAGTGCGATTATCGCCATTATTTGCGTAATTCTCACATTAGTATCTCTCTTTTGCATTTTACGTGTTTTTGGTAGTTTTCTGTCTATTTTGATAGGATTTTCGACCGAAAACGTGTTTGAGCTTCTACGAGCAAGAGAGAGATACGGTCCAAGAGCAAAGCACACAACTGAAAGTTCAAGTAATCCAAGTGATCAACGAAGAAAAAGACCGGAAAAGAGTCAATGGACCACCGGGTGAAGTTTCGCCCGGTGAGTCATCACCGGGCGAAGTTTCGCCCGGCGACATTTTTTCATCCCCGAAGATTTTCACGGCACGCATGACCGGGCAACTTGACCGGGCGAAATTTCGCCCGATGGTGAAGACGGGTCGAAAGCGCGAAAAAACGAAAAAAATCTCACCGGGTGAAATTTCACCCGATGGGATTATTACGTCAAGCCGCGGGGCGAAATTTCACCCCATGAAGATGCAAAGGGTGATGGTCTTGCAAAATGAAGAGAAATCGGATTTGGGCCTTGAAGTTTGTGCAACCCATTAAGCAACTCTATAAATACAAAACCTAGGGTTTTGAGCCAAAGTGTGCCTTAAGTGAGCCTTGATTAGGCCTCTTAGGAGTAGGGTAGAAAATCTCCATTATTGTAGTAGTAATAGTAGTTTGTAGTAAAACTCTCTTAGAAAATTCTACAAACAATTAGTAGATCTACTAGTATTAATACAATTACTCCTGATAGTCGGATTTGTCGTCAATCTAACCATCAAATAAACCAACTAACCTAAACTAAAATAGTAAGGGTAAGTCGGGTCGAATCCTCAGAGAGATCGGGAATGAGTACTAGTTCGGTCTCGGATTACAAATTAGCTACGCAAATCGATTATCAAGAGTGGAAGTAAACTAATTAGACTAACTAATAAAAGCAAAAGTAAACTAATAAACAAATTAAACAAGTAAGTTAATCAAATGGAGAAAAGCCTAGGGTCCGATTTCCTCCACCGACACACCTCAATCACGTCATTGAAACCCCGTTAACAAGTCATCGAATAGTGAATTAGGGAGAAAACGCCTCTAAAGGTCCAAACACCTCCCTCCCAGGTTCGTGAATGGATAAATAGTAATCCCAAGTACTCCCCTCCCGGGCTCGTACTTGGTATCTTAGGTCCACACCGAAATCCACTCCCGTGGTATCCCGCTAAAAGCCTAAGTCATTAAGTCTACGCTATATTCCCGTCCATCCCTCTTCCCCTCCCGAGGTAAGAGTTCCGACCGAAAGTCAAGGGCACTAACATTGGGTTCTCACTCCCGTGTTCAACCCAAATCGGTGAGGTTAGTCAAATGGGTAATCGGTTTTCCTAAACCTAATCGGCTCCCACCGATGGACAAGGGTCAAGGAACCACAACCAACCCAAAAGACTAATTGGATCCTAACCCCTCAACAATCCCCAACTCAACATCCGATAACTCATTAAAATGGGCCTATCATAATCGAGGCATGTCGGGGGTTAATCGTCCCCTAGTAAAAGATTACTCACTAAGCATAATTATACTAATAAAAACACTAATACTAATTACTCTAAGCCTAATACTAAGCATAAAGAAATAAAAAGGAGGAAACTTTAATTAATACTAACATAAACTACACATAAACAAACTACACAAAGATAAAATAACATTACAAAACACGATTAATGATAAAGATTATAACTTTAAACTAATTACTAACTAAATATAATCTAAACATAAAACTAAAGATAATAAAACAATAAAGGAGAAGAGATAAGAGAATTATACCAAAAGGAATTACTAGAAGTAAGATGTCATGAATGTTGTAGAAGAACTATTATATTAAAACTAAAATTAAAGTCAAAATTAAAATAGAGTAAATAAAAGGGCAGAGGAGGCTACCTCTGTTCTTCGTTATACTCCTCCAAAACCCTCTCTACCAAATCAAAACTAACAGCGCCCTTTTAAAAACATGAGGGTTTAGCCCTTTAAATATCCAAACAAAATAAAGTGAAAGACAAAAAGGCCCCTCACTTAAATTAAACAGAAGTAGTACAATAAAGGGTTAAAGTGTCTTTTGACCTCAATATTGAAAGATCCAAATTCATAAGATAAAATCGAATCAAGACGGAGAGAGCACGGTGAGTTGGTTGAGCACGGTTGATTGCGCACGGCCACTTCTCCCCTGTCCCGGTTACGCACGGCCGATCGGGCGTGGCTGAGTGCGTCGACGCCGGCGAACGGAGGTGGCGGATGGTGGTCGTTGGTGCGCGCCGGTGTTTCGCGTGAGTTGATGGATGTGCGAGGTGGTCGGCCGGAGGTGGCGCGCCTGCTTCATGGTGGTTGCTGCTCGGTGTGCGCGGTGGAGATGCGCGTCGGTGGCTCGCCTGAGTAGCTGGTCGGACCCGTCGTATCGACGGAGCAGGTGGCGGTCGCGGCTGCTCAATAATGGGGGGAGAATGGGTCGAAAATGGTGATTGATTTGGAGATTAATGATGAATGATGTGATTAATTTGATTGATGGTAGTGGTGGAGAGATGGAGAAATTGAATGTGATGATAATGGTGCCATGGTGTTGTTGATTGCAGGGGGAATCGAAGAGGATGAGGTGAAGGAGAGCTGGAGATTTGAAGTGGGTCCAAGGTCCACTTGACCTTTCACTATTTCTCTTTAAGCTTGTTCCGTCTTGACTCGTTTCTTTCCGTCTTGACTCGTTTTGTTGTATTGGTTACCCCGAGTCGGTACCTACAAATACAATTGTGGACGCCTAGTACCAAATTCTCGAGAAATAACACTATTTCACATTATTTATCTAAGATTCGACTAATTAGCTAAACAAACCCAAAACGACTAAATATAAGCAAATCGCGATCTCAAACCGACAAAATAAGAGTATAAATGTGGCACAAAAATAGGTAAAATACCGACTTATCAACTCCATTATTAGTAGTAAAGTTACAATCTTTATTGAAGAATTGGGTTTATTATTGAAGATTCAAGGGTTTTACAAGGGTTTATGTGACAAAATCCTTGTCTTATTTCTTGAATATTCTTATTTCTCTTATTGAAGATTGAAGATTTATGCATGGATTAGTGACAAATTCTTGTGTATTTCTCTCAAGATTCAATCTTTATTATTATTAATCTTCTTCTTCCATTTTATATTTTCTCCATTGTTGGTAAAATTCTCTCCTCTCCCTTTTCTCCATTAATATATTTGTTTGTGTAGTTTTTATGCATGTTTTATAAATTTTCTTCTCAATGAATGCTTTGTTGTTAATCACCATGATTAGTGAGTAGATCTTTTTGTTAGGGGGTTAGGGGAGGACGATTTATAGGTAAAGATTTAATCTTTGTGAGATTATTGCATTTGAGGGTGATATTGTCTTTATGGGATTGTTGTGTTATGTTTTACTTAGCTTGATCACCTAGGTTGACTTGACTCACCCGGACCAATATGGGGAAACTCGGGATTTGGGTAATTCTATCTAGAGACCGTAGTTCATTCGTCGCGAAAGCGGGCTTAGACTTGGTTGGTAGGGAAACCGAAAGGTTGAACCTCCCTTATACACCTTGTGATGATTCTTGCATTATTAGATTCTTGTCTTTATTTCCGATCCCCCGACTCTCCCTAACGCCTTTCCCATCAATAGTTTCCCACCTTAATCACATAAGCTCATTTATCAAACTTCACCCGACTCGACCAAAAACCCCCCCTTCTCGACTCAGTTACTCATAGACTCTTACTTAAACGACTACCCCTCTCGACCGTCCCTGTGGATCGATCCCTGACTTACCGCTACTACGTAGTAGTAGTATTCCGGGGTTATAAATATTGTTTGACCGCGTTGGATAGACGACAATCCGCGCGCATCAGATGCGTACTCTGGAGGTCATGGCCCAAGAGCCCAAGGAAGGTTTCACCAAGTACCTTCAAAGGTGGATGCCGAAAGTGTAAAGTTGGTAGACAAGCCCAACGGGAAGACACTAGTGAGGGCGTTCATCAACAACCTCCTACCTTCCTACCACGTCCATCTTAGGTACGCCGGCATTTCAAACTTTGCGGTACTTACCGAAATGGGCATTAGGATTGAACACGATCTTCGACATAATGAAGATCTGGGTGAAGCTTCTACTAAAGGCTATACTGGACATCAACTCGAGTCCTTAGAATCCGACGACTAATGACAACATCATCCAAGAGTCCGGATTTGATTTAATTCCGAGTCTGAGTCCGAGTCTAGGATGTGCTATTTCTTCCTAAGTCAAAGTCAGAGTCAGAGTCAGTTGTATTTTGTCCTGTTTTTCAAAATTCAATAAAATCAGCTTTTCTATTTTTCATATATACTTTCCTTATGTGTTTCCGAGAACATGATGAACACCGTCATACACTGTGAGCACATGCACGTGACTATTATAGGCACATCTATAATGACTGCAGGATATTGAGACCCGTGTTTTCCTTTACATGTTCCATGTCTGACATAGAAAGCCACATAACTACCCCTAGGGAGCGGTGTCAAATCCTATGACAAATCTAGGTAGTCTCCTAGTTTAGGTTTAAGACAGGAGGCAAGCCCATTTCCCACAGTAAACACCCCTCCAATAAGACTGACCAATCCATACCTTAGGTGTTAGTCTGACCGACAGAAAAAAAAGAGGAAAAAAGCTGGAAAAAAAAAATCAAAAGTCCAAGAAAAAAAAAAGCAAAAGGCCAAAACAAAAAAGCAGGCCATCATCAAAAAAGGAGGCATCCATGACCAAGGTTAAACGGTCAACTAGACCAGGGCTAAGAGGTCAACCAAAAGAATTCAAAAACCCGTGACCGTGGTCAACGGTCAACTCAAGTAAAAGTCCTTTGACCGGGGTACGGTCAATTCAAAAATTATCAATGCCCATACTATCTGATAGGGGAGAGATAATCAGGTTGGTCAGCTAGCACCACATTTAGCCTTCCCGCATTACAACCCTCAAGACCTTCTCGAGACCTAGGCTAAGAGACATGCCAGAATTTTGAGGATTCAAGCTCCATAGGATACACCCTAACCATTAGGGCCAGACATGGAAATCAGATCCCGCATTATCAAACCTACCCCAATCGAAGTCTGAGTCTTTTTTACTCGACTTCCCCCTTTCCTACCGCATTGCAATACCTTACCCTCAAAGCCTTAGCTCTACAAAATCAAGCTCCAGATGTCAAAACATCAAGGCCACTTACGACCTAGCTTCACATTTCCAAAAACATCCAAACCAATTACCAACCCCAAATACGGGAACTCAACTTGCAGTCGGCATAGAACATGCCCAAATAGTTCACACCACCTCTGGGGGATACCTCGGAGAACGCTCACAGTCACAGGATCAACATCCTAACTATTCTAGCCCCTTGATCAAGGCATCATTGGGAATGCACCTAGCCTACGTCATCGTCATGGCTAGTTACACACAAAGCCCTAATATACTAGGCACCATAATATATCTTTCAACACTGAACTACGGCTTGGTTTGATTTCACTACATGTGAATACGTAGGCAGCCTTTCAACAGAGGCACAACCACCCACGTTAACACAAATTCAAAAGCACCATCATCCCAGTCACGACACTGTCATGTTCTCAGCAGCTAGCTTTGTCGTCCTGGAGGCTTCTATTAGGCAGAAGTTCCCCATCCGCTCACAAGAATCCAAAATACTTTCAAAATCTAGTCTTCTTTCTATAGTGTGTTCTAGTACTCGGCTCAGTCGAAGACGAGAATCTGTCAGGATCGAAACAATACCCACTTTGGAAATGTACCCTAAAATCAAAAATCCAGAAGAGCACTAGACTACCACAGTTTCATTACAGACTACTGCAATTCCCCTACAACGCATCCTTCCCATTTCGATGTACGACCGTGTTGCCACTCGCCTAGGCTACGGAGTAGCGCGACTTAAGAGTCTTGTTAGGTGGCCCACCCTCCTACCGAGTCACGGTTCAACCCCTCGAGAGTCCAGTCGTGTATGTCAACTCGTCCGGTCACGTCCAGAGTCGAGTCTATCGGTAGGCCTCTCTCTTCAAATTCCCGCTTTGAGATTTGCAAAACTTAGCCATTTGAGAAAATCCTTTTCGACAATGTCAAATTTCAGCCTATTTAAACTGCAAATTTCTTTTCTACCCTTTTTAATTTTGAAAACCTATCTTCTAGCACGTGAGTTGCTTTTAGGACTTCGATTTCTAAATGAAGCAAAATTCATTTTCCCCAGCGCAAGTCAGTCTATAGATGCTAATTGCGTTTCCTGTATGCTATCTTGCTATCTGCTATATTTGCTATTTCTGCCTGTATATCTAACATTTCAGGTACCAGCTGGGCTTCCCAAAAGAACATCAAGTTTTTTTTATTCCCCAGCGCCTGCAAAACTCATATATCTCCCCAGCGGAAAGCCCAGGGCGGCATTTTCCCGAAATAGCACGGGATGGGCACATATATAGGCGCACCCAGGACTTATACAACAAGTCCGATTTCCCGCATAATTCTAAGTTGGGATGTGTTTGCAAACGAACAAACCCAGGGCTTTTTAGGCAAGCTCCCGCATAGTTCTGATATGGGATGTGTCTGCAAACGGACACACTATTCTAGCATAGTTAGTTTTATTTTCTTAGTTTTTTCGAAAAAATCTTTAAAAACCATAAAAATTTGAAAATTTTCGCAAAAATCAAAAAGATTTTCTTTTCTGTGTTTTCCTTTTTTGTCTTTGTGTCGTATATTTGTTTTGTATTGTGTTTGTTTTGCCTCCCTTTTCCTTATAGGTTGCTTAATCACCGTTAATTTTGGAAAAGCTTTGAAGAAATCCGGTAACATCTTTTATCCTTTTTTCCCTCTTTATTTCTTGTGAAGTATTGGAGAAGATTGTGATGTGGTGTGCTCGGGTGGAGCTTGTACATACTTATGGTGGATTTGATGACATGTTTGGAAATTCGGGGTGGTGTGTGCTTTGTTTATGTGTTTGTCTTGTTTTGTTTTATTTTGTTACCTTTTGTTCCTTTTTCTTTCGTTCTCGTTGAGTCTTCATTTTGTGTGTGTTGTGTGTCTTGTGTGTAAACATTTTTTCGAAAACCCGGTTTAGAGGCTAGTGTGTGAGTGCTTACTTTCCATTCCTAGTAGTGTAAATCGAGTGTTGGACTTTAATCTAGAAGAATGACTCTTAAATCAATGATTTCGTTGGTCCTTTACCTTGAGTCCACCTAGCTTACTAGGGGTTTACTACGGGATTTGCATTTTGACCATTATGACCACCCATGGTGTGAAAAGGCCTTGGTTACCGAGTCTCGTCCCTTAGGTGAAAATGCAATTTGTTGATTTCTCTCTTTCTCAATTGTCAAAGAAGTGCCAAAAAGCCAAATCTTGCCAAAAAAGGCAAAGAAAAGAAAAGAAGGAAAAACGAAAGAAAGAAAAGAAATGAAGAAAAAGAAAAGGCACAAAAGCCAAAAAGAAAATAGAAAAGAAGAAAAAGAAATGGCATGGCAACAAACAAATCAAAACGTCGTAAAGAGAAGATGCCAAAAGAAAACACGTCTCACAAAAATAACCCCTACCTCTCAAAATAAGCCTTTTTCCGACTTTTGCCGTAAGAGCCTACCAAAGGACCGAGTCTCTAGGAAGGATGATAGTGGCATTACTCGGTCTTCCCTCATTTTGCATTATTTAATTTCCACCTTTTTACTTGGACTAGTTAGGCGGTTTTGGAAAGTTAGGAGGACCTAGGTAAGTTACCAACGTTTTTGTTGCTTTATCGTCATACTATTACGGTTTAGTCCACCTTGGTTTGTATTGCTAGCTTGGAAACATTATCACTTACCTCGAGTCCTGAACCGGTGCTTCTTTCACCGCTTTTAGAGGGAAGTGGTATTTCTTTTGTTTTGGGTGCAACCGTCTAAGTGTTTGTTTGTTTGTTTGTTAGTGTGTTTTGTGTCCGGTTACATCTGCGGTTTTGTCGCAAGACCCCACTTGCCTTGCGGGGTGCACTTTTCCTCAAAGTGCATTCGCGTGAGTTGAAAGGGCGTAGGGTGCGCTAATACCCACTCGGATAGTTTAGTAGTTAGTATGTGCTTACTCGAGGGCGAGTAAGGGTTAAGTGTGGGGGAGTAAATTGTTGGAGGGATTCGTTACGTCCCAACCGTCAATAATATAACCGGCTAACCTAACTAGGGTAGATAGGGTAAGTCGGGTCCACGGGGACGGTAATGTATAGCCTAGACTAGGTCGGCCCAAATACGAGACTAAGTCAACGAGCTAAACTAGAAAATGATAGAAAGGGAGAAGGCTAGACTATGACTAAGAAGAACAACTAAGGAAAACGGGCTAGGATTAGGTCGGGGTCAAAGGGGTAACGGAATGGCCAAGAGAGAACTAGAGTGAAGGAGGTAGTAGGGTGATCTAGGTTGGTCCGGGCTCTCGCAACTTAGACCCACCTAGAGGTTCCACCTAGAACCCATCTCGGCGACACACATGACAAACGGGGTTCTAGCGCGCTATGGTGGCCTAGGTCGAATCCGGGCTCTCGCTACTTAGACCGACCTAGGGATCGTCCTCACTGGGCTCTCGCAACTTAGTGAGGGAACCGAACCCACAAACAAACTATCACCCACAAGAGAAAGGCAAGAAAAACAAGTATTTGCAACTACTAGTCAATCATGCATTTCAACAAACATGTAATATGCACCAAACCAAGAGGAAACCCAAATCTTCCACCAAAATCTCCAACAAACTCTTAATCACCCAATTAACACCCAAATCACCTTACTAACCCTAGCAAGAACGACACTACTCTAACATAATCAAACTACAACTAACACTAACAAGAGGAATGATCATAAGAAACAAAACATTCATAAACAAACTCAATCAAACTAACAAGAACAAGAACAAACAATAATAAAGATTCAAACTTGAATGATTAAACATGAAAGATTAAGGGAAAAGAGGAAGAAAAGATTATACCAACTACAATGGATGAAAAGAAGAACACTTGCATAGAAGAAAACCCAAATTCATCCACAAAGGTTGTCAAGCTTGAATGGATTCTTCAAGAATTCCTTAATACAAGAGCTAATCTATGATTAACTACTAATTACCGACTAATCTACACTAATCTAATCTAATCTAACCTAAAGTAGTCTAGGGTTTAAGAAGAGGTCAAGAATATAACATAAGATGGTGTCTTAATACAAGAGAGAGGTATATATAGGGTTACAAGTGGAAAGGAGAAGAAAGAAAGCAAGGCGGAGCTGTAGCAGGCCCGTCCTGGCCGAGACGAGGTGGTCCCGGTCGGGATGGGGTCGGTCCCGGCCGGGAAGACCTGATCCCGTTCGGGATGGGCGGTCAGTAGGCTCATCTCCGTTTCCTCCTTCATCCCGGACGGGATGAGGCCATACCCGTTCGGGATGAGCCTTGTAGGCCTCCAATATGAACTTTTTGGTCCCTCCTTGCTTCTCATGATCTTCCCATCGATTCTCGGGACTCGAGATCGGGTCTCGGAGGCTCGGGATTGGGTCCCAAGGTCTCGGGGTCGATTCCAAGGCATCGAATCATCGTTCCTTTACTCCGTTGGCTCCAAAATGTGTATGTATAGAGTCGGAATCGCTCCAACTCTTCCAAATCGGTCTCGGGAACCTGAAACGAACTAAAGGAAGCATAAGAAGCCCCTAAACCGCTCCCAAGGAGCGATTCTACAAGGAAAATGGGACCAAAACACTGCAAAATAGGCACTATAAACCACACTTATCAACTCCCCCACACTTAACCCTTACTCGCCCTCGTGTAAGCACATACTAACTACTAAACTATCCGAGTGGGTATTAGCGCACCCTACGCCCTTTCAACTCACGCGAATGCACTTTGAGGAAAAGTGCACCCCACAAGGCAAGTGGGGTCTTGCGACAAAACCGCGGATGCAACCGGACACAAAACACACAAACAAACAAACACACAAACAAACACTTAGACGGTTGCACCCAAAACAAAAGAAATACCACTTCCCTCTAAAAGCGGTGAAAGAAGCACCGGTTCAGGACTCGAGGTAAGTGACAACGTTCCCAAGCTAGCAATACAAACCAAGGTGCACTAAACCCTAATAGTATGACGATAAAGCAACAAAAACGTTGGTAACTTACCTAGGTCCTCCTAACTTTCTAAAAACGTACTACGGGACGATCGGCGGAGTGGAAAAGTGAAGAACCACGGTGTTAGTCGACACTGTAGGTAAGTGAGACCCCGCCCCCTTCAGCGTGAGCCAAGAGGGTCGTCCCGTGTCCAAAACCGCCTAACTAGTCCAAGTAAAAAGGTGGAAATAATGCAAAATGAGGGAAGACCGACTAATGCCGCTATCATCCTTCCTATGGAGTCGGTCCTTTGGTAGGCTCTTCACGGCAAAAGTCGGAAAAAGGCTTATTCTGAGAGGTAGGGGTTATTTTTGTGAGACGGGTTTTCTTTTGGCATTTTCTCTTTACGACGTTTTGATTTGTTTGTTGCCATGTCATTTCTTTTTCTTCTTTTTTATTTTCTTTTTTGCTTTTGTGCCTTTTCTTTTTCTTCATTTCTTTTCTTTCTTTCGTTTTTCCTTCTTTTCTTTTCTTTGCCCTTTTTGGCAAGATTTGGCTTTTTGGCACTTCTTTGACAATTGAGAAAGAGAGAAATCAACAAATTGCATTTTATTTGTGTGGAATGTGTAGGAGGTAGGTGAATGGGTGAGTCGGGAGCGCGCTTTCCCTTCAAACCCACAAAAAAGTGAAAACTTGGACTAATCAAACGATCCTAAACACGGTCACCTAAGGGACGAGACTCGGTAACCAAGCCCTTTTCACACCGTGGGTGATTATAATGGTCAAAATGCAAATTCCGTAGTAAATCCCTAGTAAGCTAGGTGGCCTCAAGGTAAAGGACCAACGAAATCATTGATTTAAGGGTCATTCTACTAGATTAAAGTCCAAGACTCGATTTACACTACTAGGAAGGGAAAGTAAGCACTCACACACTAGCCTCTAAACCGGGTTTTCGAAAAATGTTTACACACAAGACACACAACACACACAAAATGAAGACTCAACGAGAACGAAAGAAAAAGGAACAAAAGGCAACAAAATAAAACAAAACAAGACAAACACATAAACAAAGCACACACCACCCTGAATTTCCAAACAAGTCATCAAATCCACCACAAGTATGTACAAGCTCCACCCGAGCACACCACATCACAATCTTCTCCAATACTTCACAAGAAATAAAGAGGGAAAAAAGAATAGAAGATGTTACCGGATTTCTTCAAAGCTTTTCCAAAATTAACGGTGATTAAGCAACCTATAAGGAAAAGGGAGGCAAAACAAACACAATACAAAACAAATATACGACACAAAGACAAAAAAGGAAAACACACAAAAGAAAATCTTTTTGATTTTTGCAAAATTTTTCAAATTTTTATGGTTTTTAAAGATTTTTTCGATAAAACTAAGAAAATAAAACTAATTATGCTAGAATATCGCTCCCCCACACTTAAACCGAGCAATGTCCTCATATGCTCAATCGTAGTGTGCGGGAGAGACAAAAGAAAAAGAAAAGAACTACAAAAATGAAGCTAAAAATCAAAAATAAAGTGAAGAAAATGGTAGAAGGTGTCCGGCCGGGGTGTAATTAAGTCACCATGGGCCGAGACAAGAAAAAGATATGGATGGGGGAAGAAATAAAAGAAGGAAATAAAAGGAAATGGGAGGGGAAGGCTAGGTGTAATCAAGTCACCTAGCCCGGATTCCGCCTAAATCCGACTAAATCCTCAAAAAAGAAAGTGAAAATCTTGTAAAATTTGGATTTTGAAAATGACTCTCGATGTAGTCACATCATCGAGAGTCGGGAGCAACATATACCAAGGCCTCGAAGGCCACCATGACACAAATGATAAGGGAAGGGGAGTAAACAAAGGAAAACAAGCAATAAAAGACGGAAAAGAAAGGATAGTTGTCGTACCAATAGGATAGCAAATCACTCGCTCCATCGTCTCGTAGATCAATATAGGCACTTGCTTGTCTTCATCATTGCTATTCCACTTCATTCTCGATAAAACGCATGGTTGAGGTAGTAATGGTGTGAGGGGGTGGGATTTGATGTGAATATCGGTCTAGAGTGAGGAGGAAATGAGGTGAAGGTATGTAAATGAGGTACAAGGGTCATGCGATACGAGCTAGGAAGGTTAGGGGGGTTGGGTGGGGGTATACAATGGTCGGGTGGGCTTAAATGTCGAAGAAGAGGCACCAAAAAGGAGCAGGGAACCATCCCGGTCGGGATGGATGATCCCGATCGGGTTGATAAACCCTTCCCGGTCGGGAAGCCTCCTTCCCGATCGGGATGACACTCCAGTGGACTCGATTTTTGGCACCCTCATCCCTATCGTGACGGCCCCATCCCGGTCGGGACGACACACCCTTCCCGGTCGGGAAGGGTCTTCATGACTCCCATGACCCCAAAAACCGACTCCCTTACTCACGATCCAAGCTCTATCACTAACCACTCCTTTCTAGGAGTCACCTTCACTTCACCTATCACAATAAACTCAAAATACAAATCAAATTCACTCCCTCACATCGCTCATCAAAATACCAAAACAATTACAAGAATCCCACAAAAACGAAAGAGTCCATGAAACAAAAATCACAAATACAAGCACAAGTACTCTAAAGAAGAGGAGAGGGGAATATACAACATGACGGTTCTTTAGGAACTCCGTCAAACCTAGGATGGTGGACTCTCCTTCAACCGTAGCCCTCAAGGGCATGGAGGAGCAAGTCGAACGCGCTACCGACATCATAGTGAAGGACCAAGAAGCGCTCGAGCTTAACCGACCTCCACGGCCTCCAAGGAGGAGGCAAGAAGTAGGAATCCCAAGACCCAAAATCATGTTCAAAGTTGTCTCCGGGGTCTATCCATCCTACGAGCTTCACCGACCTCTTCCTCCCTAAGCATTGCCTCCAATCACAAGCAAGCTTCATCTCCAAGAAACGAGGCACAAAAAGCGGTTTTGGCCTCATTTCCTCGTTGCACACCCCCACACTTTCCTCAAGTTGTGGTTCCCCATCTTCATCACTCGGCCCCACATCATCTTGGAGGAGGGAATCGAAACTTCTACCGGCGGTTTCAATCTCTTCCAACCCATCTCTCGGTGTACTAGCAAGGGGCTCATGATGCATATCCACGTTCTCGGACAAGGGAAACTCGAGGCTAACAATTTCACCCAACAACTTCACAAACTCTACCAAACCATCCAACTCACTATCCTCCTCCAATTCCTCACCAATGTTGCCTTCATCAAGGGTCATATCCTCATCCGTTTCTTTTTGGGTAGACGATTGAGGTTCTTCAAAGCAAATTTCTCCTCCAAAGGGAACTACGTTGGCGGCTTCGTGATTAGGTTTCTCCTCTTTCTCAAGTGGGCATCCTTCATCTAATTGCGATGTTCGGGATAAAAGCATTACGGTTTTAACCGCTATTGCATTTAATCGAGCATCCCTCGCCTCGTCTGCCCTTCGAATTTGGGCCATCAATTCATTTTGTTGTTTTTGAATTTGAGTGGCCATTTCTTGGTTTCTCTTTTGCAATTGAAGAAGCGATTGAAACTCCTCCATGTCGGGCAATTGGTGATCATTGGGGTCTTGTAAAGGTCCTTGAAAATCTTGATGATGCCCAAGGGGTGGGGCATCATATTGTTGGTAGCAAGGTTGGGGTGATTGGTAGTATTGTGGGTCATGAGGTTCATATTGTGGTTGGGGTGTAGGGTAATATGGTGGGTTTTGGGGAAATTGGCTTTCATACGGCGAATCTTGATTGAACATGGTGGGTTCACAATCATAGCTTGAGTAATAGCCACCATGATCGTAGGAGTGATAATCGTCCACTTGTTGGTAGCCGTTTTCATACTCTTGAAGATCATACCCGTCTTGATTACCCCAAGAAGCTTGATAATGGTAGTGGGACGTCATGTCATACCCTTGGTTCATAGAAGAAGAGGGGTAGCTCATATCGGCTTCCATGTGTGGGGAGTTTAGATCAAACCTCATGCTCGCTCGAAAATCATAGCTCACACCCGGTTGGAAACCACTCATTCTAGCAACCGTCCGTTTAAGCGGCTCTGAGTTGCAAGAAGAAGATAATCATCACCTCTAAGCACAAACTGTAGACTAAGAACAAACGTGAGAAGCCTAGTGCTTTTTGGGCACTAGAAAAGAGAGAAATAAACTTCACACACACAAGAAGCAAGGTAACAAAAAGAAAAACGAAAAACACAAAGACGAAGTTAAGTAAGTAGGAAAACAAAGTCTAAACTAGCACCGTCCCCGGCAACGGCGCCAAATTGATGGGAGGGATTCGTCACGTCCCAACCGTCAATAATATAACCGGCTAACCTAACTAGGGTAGATAGGGTAAGTCGAGTCGAATCCACGGGGACGGTAATGTATAGCCTAGACTAGGTCGACCAAAATACGAGACTAAGTCAACGAGCTAAACTAGAAAATGATAGAAAGGGAGAAGGCTAGACTATGACTAAGAAGAACAACTAAGGAAAACGGGCTAGGATTAGGTCGGGGTCAAAGGGGTAACGGAATGGTCAAGGGAGAACTAGAGTGAAGGAGGTAGTAGGGTGATCTAGGTTGGTCCGGGCTCTCGCAACTTAGACTCACCTAGATGTTCCACCTAGAACCCATCTCGGAGACACACATGACAAACGGGGTTCTAGCGCGCTATGGTGGCCTAGGTCGAATCCGGGCTCTCGCTACTTAGACCGACCTAGGGGTCGTCCTCACCGGGCTCTCGCAACTTAGTGAGGGAACCGAACCCACAAACAAACTATCACCCACAAGAGAAAGGCAAGAAAAACAAGTATTTGCAACTACTAGTCAATCATGCATTTCAACAAACATGTAATATGCACCAAACCAAAAGGAAACCCAAATCTTCCACCAAAATCTCCAACAAACCCTTAATCACCCAATTAACACCCAAATCACCTTACTAACCCTAGCAAGAACACTACTCTAACATAATCAAACTACAACTAACACTAACAAGAGGAATCATCATAAGAAACAAAACATTCATAAACAAATTCAATCAAACTAACAAGAACAAGAACAAACAATAATAAAGATTCAAACTTGAATGATTAAACATGAAAGATTAAGGGAAAAGAGGAAGAAAACATTGTACCAACTACAATGGATGAAAAGAAGAACACTTGCATAGAAGAAAACCCAAATTCATCCACAAAGGTTGTCAAGCTTGAATGGATTCTTCAAGAATTCCTTAATACAAGAGCTAATCTATGATTAACTACTAATTACCGACTAATCTACACTAATCTAATCTAATCTAACCTAAAGTAGTCTAGGGTTTAAGGAGAGGTCAAGAATATAACATAAGATGGTGTCTTAATACAAGAGGGAGGTATATATAGGGTTACAAGTGGAAAGGAGAACAAAGAAAGCAAAGCGGAGCTGTAGCAGGCCCGTCCCGGCCGAGACGAGGTGGTCCCGGTCGGGATGGGGTCGGTTCCGGCCGGGAAGACCTGCTCCCGGTCGGGATGGGCAGTCAGTAGGCTCATCTTCGTTTCCTTCTTCATCCCGGACGGGATGAGGCCATACCCGTTCCAATATGAACTTTTTGGTCCCTCCTTGCTTCTCATGGGCTTCCCATCAATTCTCGGGACTCGCGATCGGGTCTCGGAGGCTCGGGATTGGGTCCCAAGGTCTCGAGGTCGATTCCAAGGCATCGAATCATCGTTCCTTTACTCCGTTGGCTCCAAAATGTGTATGTATGGAGTCGAAATCGCTCCAACTCTTCCAAATCGGTCTCGGGAACCTGAAACGAACTAAAGGAAGCATAAGAAGCCCCTAAACCGCTCCCAAGGAGCGATTCTACAAGGAAAATGGGACCAAAACAATACAAAATAGGCACTAGAAACCACACTTATCACACACCCAGGGCTTTCTAGGCAAGCTCCCGCATAGTTCTGAGATGGGATGTGTCTACAAACGGACACACCCAGGGCTTCTTAGGCAAGCTCCCGCGCAACTCCAAGGTGGGATGTATCGACATATAGATACACCCAGGGTTTAAAAAAACAAGTCCCACGGAGCTATTCCCGACAACAGAACACAGGTATGATTTCTATCTTATGGCTGCCGGACCCTTTTACGCAAGTCTAATGGACTATTAACGACCCGACCGAAAGCCTACCAGGTCTTAATCCTCGATTGGCCTAGTACCTACTCTGTCTTTCGCCTTGTCCAAGCCTCAGTCGGTGTGGGGGCTCTGTAGACACCCACATTTGGCTGCTAGGTGTCTATAGCAGTTTCCAAAAAACACTCGATGATGACCGGACGCAAACATGCTTCTATGCGCTCGGATATGTGCTCGAAACCGTTAGTTTCTGGCTTGGACTTTTTACGGAGTACAAATCTCACAAAACCGACCTCAAATTTAGGACCAGCGGGTCGTTTCCAATTAAATAAGACTAATTTGGGTCAAAATCGTTACTGGAAATAAAACCGACATTTAGCGACCGAGTCAAACCCCGGTCAAAGCCATTTCCAAGACACAAAAACAGCCATGCAAATATCAAGAATCCAACCCAAATACAAAATCTACAAAATATCTAGCCCGCCTGACCCACTCGATCGAGTGTCAGACCACTCGATCGAGTGGGCCTTCAACAGGCCCGTTTTTACACCTTCACTGGGCCACTCGATCGAGTCAACAGGGGCACTCGATCGAGTAACCATAGACGGGGAAGGGGGAGCAATCCTATATATACACCCATTTGCAACCTCTTTACAACTTTTTCCGAAACCCTAACTTTCGTACACCTCTTTTCCATCATACTTCTTCAACCTAAACCCTAGCATCTAGGAAACCTCAAACCCTAAACCACGATAACTCCATCTACATAGGTCTCGATACACCCGTGCTCAAGCTACAACTAGACGAGTTACATACCGAGAATACGAAACATGTAGGTTGAGGGTGCATACAAACCCGACTTCTCTCTTTCTCGTCCCTTTTCTCGCGTCGTCCATCAGTCCATGTAGTCGTCGTTTTTTTATTTATTTTATTTTCTCGTCTCTACTATTACTAGTATTAAAGTATTAAAATACTCGCTAATTTGTGTCGAATGAAAGGGACGACGGGATAAGGAAATCCGAATATACGAGGGTATTGCACCCGATGTTGATGGTCGCTTATCCCGACACCCCGAGTATTTGATTGTTGAAGCGAGTCAACAAGATCGTCTTTTTTATCTTTGTCGCGTCGTTATCGTCATCATCATCAATATCGCATACATCGATTTCTAAAACTTTTTCAAGTCACGCGCTTTTATTTAAGTTGGGTCGAAACCCGTTGACGCGGATCCGACATCACATAATCCGCAAGGATTCGTTACGATGTCGGGATGCGGAGGGAATCAACTCGTTCTTTTCATTTAAGAAAATATAAAGCGTCGTTCTTTAGATTCAATACCGACCCAATAGTTGGATGTCGTATCTAAACGAATTAGTCAACAAATTTAACTACCTCGAATTCGTTGATGCTAAAATAGTTGTCACATAATTCGAAAGAATTAATTACGACACTATAACGCGGAGATAATTTATTTCGTTTTAGTTTAATTTAAACGACTTACAATATATTTTCTAGATTTCGCTCTAAATATTCGATATTGATTCAATAATCAAATATCTGATACGAGGAGCATCAAAATCCGAATCGAGCACAAATCATACAATATTTCTGCCCGATTTGACAAAATTAGCAATTTACCAAAATCGAAAAGCAATTTCGAAATCTATAACAAATTGCGAAACGAACCCTAGTTCGTACAGGGGGCACTCGATCGAGTGCCCAACCTACTCGGTCGAGTGGCACCCCAAAAACCGAGGCAGAAGGTCCTTTTAAGAATCACTCGGTCGAGTCTCGCAATGACTCGATCGAGTGGCTGCTCACTCGGTCGAGTCTATTCATGACTCGATCGAGTGACACCTAAAAATTCGAGACAGAAACTTTTTCCGAGGACCGCTCGGTCGAGTCCTTCAATGACTCGGTCGAGTGGCCTTATCACGTCAAGACCGTGAGTCCCACAACGCCTTCTAGTCTCGATAATATTTTTTTATAACTTAGGTCAACACGTGTCCAATCAATCACGTGTCATTATTACTTTTCAAAATCTTGCATCAAGTCGTCTACATCATTCACATCATTCTATATAATTTGCAAATCGTTATTATCGTTATCATCGTTACTAACAAGTTGGTTTCTATTTTTTTCGATTTATTCTCGTTACATCTTTTATTGTACTAAAGGAATCTCGCATGCTAAATATAACTTTGACGTTAATTTTAGATGCATTAAATCGACGTAGCAACTTATTCTAATTTTCGCATGTTTAGTCAAAACGTTGTTTGCATATCATTCCATCGTATTACTAACGCACGTATTAAAACATCAAACCGATATCTTACTAGAGGCCGCTAATGTGCGGGCGGGGTTGGGTGTTCTTTGTGAACTTCCCAACACGTACCCTCACCCCTTACTCAGAAACGTGGTTTCCGGATATCCGAATCCATTGGCACACGAGAGTCATTCAATACACGGTATCCGATAATGTCGGTATCGGTATCAAATGCAAAGGGACGAACCCAATAAACTCTGGCATCTGAATGGGCCATACTTTGTGCATCCCCCACTAAGATATAGAGTGGGTTCGAACGGGCCCGAACTCCGACAAAGTTCGGTGGCGACTCCACTTCGATTAAAATTTCAATTCGATCCATCTCATATCGAGTTTCATTCGCCTCCCCAAACCCGCGCGTGGCCGCGTCGGGGTGGACCTATGTCATTGATAAGTGTAGTTTGTAGTGCTTATTTTATTATGTTTTGGTCCCATTTTCCTTGTGGAATCGCTCCTTGGGAGCGATTTATGGGCTTCTTCTGCTTCCTTTAGTTCGTTTCAGGTTCCCGAGACCGATTTGGAAGAGTTGGAGCGATTCCGACTCAATACATACACATTTTGGAGCCAACGAGATAAAGGAACGATGACTCGAGGCCTTGGAATCGACCCCGAGACCTTGGGACCCAATCCCGAGTCTCGAGAATCGACGGGAAGCCCATGAGATAAAAGGAGGGACCCTAGAGCTCTATTTATAGGCATACAAGACCCTTCCCGGTCGGGATAGTGGCCTTCCCGGTCGGGAAAGGGTGCACGATTAGGAGCGCTACTGTGGGTCCTTCCCGGTCGGGTTGAATCCTTCCCGATCGGGAAGACATAACCCTTCCCGATCGGGAAGATCCGTCTCGGTCGGGATGGGCTACAGCTCACCCACATTGCTTCCTTTCAATTCCTTCATTCTTGTACCCATATATATACTCCCTTCTTGTAATATTAAGAGGTCTTATCTTACCCTAGACTAGTTTAAGCCTCCAAAACCCTAGATTTACTTTCAATCATTAGCTTTAATCTTCCTTTAATCTTAGTTAATCTCTAGTTAATCCTTGTAATTAGTTCTTGTATTAAGGGATTCTTGAAGATTGTTCCAAGCTTGACAACCTTGGGATTGTATTTGGGTTTCTCATTAATGCAAGTTTTCATCTTTTTCATCATAATATTGTTGGTATAATCTTCCCTACTCTAATCCTTGTTTATTTAATCTAGTTCCAACCTTTTTACATTGTTCTTGTATTTGTTCTCATTATTCATTATGGATGTTTGTTTTGTGAGTTTGTTTTCTCTTATGATTGTTAGTTTGACCATGATAATGAGTGAGTAGTGATCTTGTGTGGTTAGTAGGGGGATTAGGGGTAGATTATGGATGATTAGGGTTGATTAAGGGGAAAAGGTTACATCTTTGTTGTTAGTCACATTGTGGGCACTCTATGTGTTTGTTGATATGCTTGTGTGAGTTGTAGTGGCCATACTTCCCATACTTGTGTTCATCTTCTCATTGATTGCCTATTTTGTGGAAATGTTGAGAATAGTTTAGTCGCGAGAGCGCAGACTAGGGTCTAAGTTGCGAGAGCCCGGACCCACCTTGACATCGGTCTAAGTTGTGAGAGCCCGGACCGACTCTAGTGACTAGGAGACATCTATACCCTTGATCGCCCCAATTACCCTTCTACTCCTATGAACCCGACCTACCCCACTTTCTTCCATATTTAAGTTCATCTCCATAGTTAGCCATCGTTACTCTAGTCTACTAGTTAGTTCGATTATTAGCATTGTTTAGCATTGTGTTAGTCTAGTTCTTATTCCTCTTCCTTAATAGTTTTCCATTCATCGTTTCTTTGTGTTTGTTTGGTAATCTAGTCTCGTTGTAGGCCGACCTAGTCTAAACCTTGATATACCGTCCTCGTGGATACGATCCCGACTTGCCCTAGCTACCCACTAGGTTAGTCGGTGTTTTATTGTTGGCTAGGGACGTGACAAATCCCTACCATCAATTTGGCGCTGTTGTCGGGGACGGTGCATTGTTTAGACTTAGTTTGCTTATTTCTAGACTTAGTTACCCTTCTTTGTGTTCTCCCACCTTCTCTTGTGAATATTCTCTAGATTTTTCTTCTTTCCTTAGTTTTATTTCTTCTTTTTCTCTTAGTCTCTAGTTGTGTTTGTTTATTGTCGTTGCCTAGTGCCCACAAAGCACTAGGTGTTCTCACGTTTGTTCTGGTGTGTAGTGTATGCCTAGGAGGGGAGGCGACTTCTATCTCTTTAATCCAGAGCCGGAGAGAGTCTTTCGAGCCTTTCGCCAACGGACGATTAATCGGGTTAGGATCTCTCAACCGAGTGCAAGCAATACTCATCAAGGGCAAGCCCAAGGAGCCGACTTGAACAACTCACCTCGAGAGACGGTCGGAGGGACCTTCATCAATCCCTTCGGTAACTCTTCTTCTCCTAGTTCCCCCTCCTCTTCTACATCAACACCGTCTACACCACCATTGTCTCCCTTATATCCAATCATGCCTAAGTTCTCTTCTCACTCAACCTTTACGGAAGACGTTTTGCCGGGTCCATACACTTTACCGGAGGCATATACCGGGAATTTTGTGGCGAAAACGCAATTTATCCAATTGGTCGAGAGAAGTCAATTTATTGGGTTACCAACCGAAGATCCTCATCAACACATGGAAACCTTTTCGGACTATTGTGACGCTATTTCACAAACGGGAATAACTCAAGACCAAATCCGGTGGGTATTATTTCCTTTCTCTCTTATTGGTAAAGCGAAGCAATGGTTCAAGGGGTTGGACAAAGCAAGACTTGGCATTGACACTTGGAAGAAGCTAGCCTTAGCCTTCTACCAACAATTCTATCCCTCGGAGAAGACAAATCTATTGAGAGCCTCTATCACGGGTTTCCAACAACGCGATGATGAAAGCCTCTATGAATCATAGGAAACATTCATAGCCTTGATCCGTTCTTGTCCACACCATGGCTTATCACAATGGTTCCTCGTACAACAATTTTGGAACGGGTTATATGAAGACTCGAGGGCCATACTCAACATGGGATCCAACGGTAGGTTTACCGAAGTGGAGGATGACCAAACTTGGTCAAGAATTGAAGAGATGGCGGTGCCTAATTCACAATACTCAAGGCCTAGGAAGGCAAATCGAGGAGGTATGCATGAGGTTGATGCTATCACTAAGTTAAGCATTGACCTTGGAGATCAATTGAAAACACACATGGAGACTATTGACAAGAATCTCCAAAGCCACCTCAACCAAGTCCAAGGCACTAGTTCCTCCCACCATCAACCGATCCAAGAAGTGAATGCTTTGGGGTTCGCACCTCCTACACCTTACTTTGGGATGTGTGACACTTGTGGAATCGTTGGTCATGACCCTATGAATTGTAGAGGGAGTATTGAGCAAGTGAACGCCTTTCAAGCGTTCAAGCAAGGTGCCTCCTACTCTAATCAATACCAAGCTTCCAATCAAGTACCTCAACAACAAGCACTTCAACATCAACAACAACATTGTCCCTATGTTCCACCTCCCTCACGGGACAACAATGAAGGTTACCAAGGTTATGTGGGTAACCAAAGACCCTCCAACAATTTCAAGCAAAATAACCAAGGTACCTTCCACAACAACAAGCAAGGGTTCCAACAAGGGAACCTCAATCATGGTGGTTTCCAAGGAAACCAAAATTTCCAAGGAAACCGAAACTATCAAAGCTACAACCATGGCAACAATCAAGGCCTTAACCAAGGCAATTCTCATGGGTTCCAAGGGAACAGTCAACAACAAGCTACACAAGGCAATCAACAACAAGGCAAGCCTAGGAGCCGGTCTCCTACTCATGATTATGGCATTCCTCTCGCCATCACCGACACTCCACCTCGGGATTTCGACATTCAAAAGACTTTAATGGACATGCAACAAGGTCAAATGGACATATCAAGAAACCATCATGAGCTCTTCACTTATATTCAAGGGGAAAACGCGATAAGAGATACCCGTATGAAGATACTTGAGACTCAAGTATCTCAACTCGCTTCGGGGAGCTCCTCAAGGCAAAAGGGGCAACTACCTTCTCAAGGTGAAACACCGAAATTTGAGCATGTAAATGCTATCACCACAAGGAGAGGTACCTCTTATGACTCCCCTCCATACCCTAATGAGCAAGAGCCAACGCAAGAACCGGCAATGGAAATGGCATCTCCAAATCAAGAAGAGTCAAGCTTTGATAATCCAATTGAGGAGCAAGTCTTATGGGAGGTCGAGAAACCCCAAGAAGACAACCCTCCCCCACTTCAAGAGAAAGACAAGGGAAAAAGGAAAGTGTCCTTTGAAGAGTCCACCCCTGTTGAGCAAAGCAAGTACCAAATCAAGCTGCCTTACCCATATAGGCAAATGAAGACTAAGGTGGACACTCAATACGACAAGTTCCTTAGTATTGTGAAGAAATTGGATGTTAGTGTCCCGTTTACCGAGTTACTTACCCAAATCCCGGCATATGGTAAATTCATGAAAGAAATCTTGGCTAGGAAGAGGTCCATCGACAAGGAAGAGACGGTAGCGTTCACTAGGGTGGTGAGCGAGCTTATTCAAGGTTCCACGCTTCCGAAGTTGAAGGAACCGGGTAGTTTCTCTATCCCATGCACCATCGGCAATTACAAGATCGAGAGAGCTATGTGCGATTTAGGTGCGAGTGTGAGCATTATTCCCTACACCATTTGTGAGCGATTAGGGATGACGGAGTTGAAATGTACGTCCATTACACTCCAAATGGCCGATAAGTTTCTTAACCGACCATTGGGAATGTTAGAGGATGTGCCGGTACAAATAGGGAAGTTTTTTATTCCGGTCGACTTCATTGTGGTTGACATGCCGGAGGATGCTAACACTCCCATCATCCTTGGACGCCCATTTTTACACACCGCCGGTGCCGTGATCGATGTGAAGAAGGGTAGGATTACTTTTCAACTAGGCGACGAGGAGTTAGTGTTCGACCTCCAAGGCAACACTTCACCTATGACCGAGGCATGTAATATGATCCACGCCACGGAAGACATCGATCGAGGGAATAATTCGGGACAAAGCTTGAAGAAGTACTCCTATGTACTTGAATATGATGACTCCGATTTGGAGGAGGATGAGTGCCCAAATCATGGGCTTGATGACAAGTTGCAAAGCAAGGAAGAAGATGAGCCTCCTTTGGGGCCACATGAGGATCGTTTGACGTTTGGGTATATCCCGAAGGATCGCAAGTACAAGTTCAAGCCATTGAACTTAGTAGATCGGGACGCCCCGGGAACGTCTAGGCAAGGCCATGAAGAGTCTTGGGATGTGGTTGGTTATATAACATGCTTGATTGAAGACTTCTCTAGGGCCTTCGACTTGTTCTTACGTGCCCTTGATGGAGATGGAATTGATCAAGGTTGTTGAAAAAGATTGAAGAAAGCACCATCTTGGTTTGACGGAGTTCCACAAGAACCGTCTCATTGTATATATTCTATTCTTGTAATTTCTTTGGATTTTTGTGAATTCTTGTAATATTGGATTATTGATGAGTGAGGCGAGGGAGAGAATTTAATGCTTGAGTTGAGTTTGTTGGTTAGGTGAAGTGAAGATGATTCTTAGAGAAGAATGGCTATGATATACCTTGGGTTGTAAGCACGAGGATCGGGTTTTTGAAGCTTAGAACGAGCTTTTGGGACCATGGAAGTTGAAGAAGGCCCATCCCGACCGGAATGAGGCGTCCCGACCGGGAAGGGTGCCGTCCCGATCGGGAAAGGTGCACCAAATTACGAGCTTGCTGTGAGTCCGTCCCGACCGGGATGAGGGCGTCCCGACCGGGACGGGTGAGGTAACCCGATCGGGATCAATCTTCCCGACCGGGATGGTCCTCTGCTCCCCCTTCGTGATTCTTCTTCGCAAACCGAGTCCACCCAACCGTTTTATGCCCCCTCCCAACCTCCCTAGCTACCCTAGCCTTATCATATGCCCCATGTACTTCATTTTCATGCCCTCACTCCATTTCCTATTCACTTTACACCGACTCTCACATCAAATACCATCCCCTCACACCATAACTACCCCGACCGTGAGTCCTTCTTGAGTGTGAAGCGAGATGGCAACCGAGAAGACAAGCGACGAGCCTCTAATGATCATCAAGACGATGGAGCAAGTGAGTTACTAGCCGCTCGGTTTGGGTAACTATCCTTACTTTCCCGCCTTTTTATCGCTTGTTTTTCATTGTTTGCCCCCTTCCCTTGGGTCTTGGGATCTTAGTGGCCTTCGAGGCCGTAGTATGGTTGCTCCCGACTCCCGACGACGTGATTACGTCGAGAGTCAATCGATTAGTCCAATTTAAAAGATTTTCACCCCTTTTTAGGAGTTAGTCGGATTTGGACGGAATCCGGGCTAGGTGACTTGATTACACCTAGCCCTCCCCTCCCATTTCCTTTTATTTCCTTCTTTTTATTTCCTCCCCCATCCATATCTTTTTCTCGTTTCAGCCCATGGTGACTTGACTACACCCCGGCCGGACACCTTCTACCTTTTCTTCACTTTATTTTTGATTTTTAGCTTTATTTTCGTAGTTTCTTTTCTTTTTCTTTTGTCTCTCCGCACACTATGATTGAGCATATGAGGACATTGCTCGGTTTAAGTGTGGGGGAGCGATATTCTATCGTAGTTAGTTTTATTTTTCCCTTTCTCGAAAAACCTTTAAAAAAAATAATACCTAAAAATTTGAAAAATTTTCACAAAAATCAAAAAGATTTTCTTCTTGTGTCTTTTTCCTTTGTGTCGTTGTGTCGTATATTTGTTTTGTATTGTGTGTGTTTTGCCTCCCTTTTCCTTATAGGTTGCCTAATCTCCGTTGTTTGGAAAGCTTTGAAGACATCCGGTAACATCCTCAAACCCTCTTTCCCTCTTTATTCCTTGTGATGTTTGGAGAAGGTTGTGTTGAGGTGTGCTCGGGTGGAGCTTGTACATTCTTGTGGTGGATTTGATGACTTTTTTGGAAATTCAAGGTGGTGTGTGCTTTGTTTATGTGTTCGTTTTGTATTGTTCTTGTTTTGTTGCTTTTGCCTCTTTTTCTTTCGTTCGTTTTCGTCTTGTCTTTGTTTTGTGTTGTGTTGTGTGTCTTGTGCGTAAACCGTTTCCGAAAACCCGGTTTAGAGGCTAGTGTGTGAGTGTCTATTTTCCCTTTCTAGTTGTATAAATCGAGTTTTAGACTTTAGCCTAGTAGAATGACCCTAAATCAATGAATTCGTTGGTCCTTTACCTTGAGTCCACCTAGCTTACTAGGGATTTACTACGGGATTTGCATTTTGACCATTATGACCACCCACGGTATGAAAAGGCCTTGGTTACCGAGTCTCGTCCCTTAGGTGACCGTGTTTAGGATTGTTTGATTAGTCCAAGTTCTCCACTTTTTGTGAATTTGAAAGGGAATGCGCAACCCCGACTTACCCATTCACCTACCTCCTACACATACCCACACAAATAAAATGCAAATTGTTGAATTCTCTCTTTCTCAATTGTCAAGAAATGCCGAAAAGTCAAATCTTGCCAAAAAAAAGGGCAAAGAAAAGGAAAGAAAGAAAAATGAACGAAAGAAAAGAATGAAGAAAAAGAAAAGGCACAAAAGCCAAAAAGAAAATAGAAAAGAAGAAAAAGAAATGACATGGCAACAAACAAATCAAAACGTCGAAAAGAAAGAAAATGCCAAAAGAAAACCCGTCTCACAAAAATAAATCCCCACAAAAATAAGCCTTTTTCCGACTTTTGCCGTGAAGAGCCTACCAAAGGACCGAGTCCCGAGGAAGGAAGATAGCGGCATTAGTCGGTCTTCCCTCATTTTGCATTATTTCCACCTTTTTACTTGGATTAGTTAGGCGGTTTTAGACACGGGACGACCCTCTTGGCTCACGCTAAAGGGGGCGGGGTTTCACTTACCTACAGTGTCGACTAACACCGTGGTTCTTCACTTTTCCACTCCGCCGATCGTCCCGTAGTACGTTTTTTGAAAGTTAGAAGGACCTAGGTAAGTTACCAACGTTTTTGTTGCTTTATCGTCATACTATTAGGGTTTAGTCCACCTTGGTTTGTATTGCTAGCTTGGGAGCGTTGTCACTTACCTAGAGTCCTAAACCGGTGCTTCGTTCACCGCTTTTTGAGGGAAGCGGTATTTGTTTTTTCTTTCGGGTGCAACCGATTATGTGTTTGTTTGTGTGTTTGATCGTTTTTGTGTTTTGTGTCCGGTTGCATCCACAGTTTTGTCGCAAGACCCGACTTGCCTTGCGGAGTACACTTGTCCTCTAAGTGTACTCGCGTGAGTTGAAAGGGCGTAGGGTGCGCTAATACCCATTCGGCTAGTATAGTAGTTAGTATGTGCTTACTCGAGGGCGAGTAAGGGTTAAGTGTGGGGCAGTTAATAAGTGTAGTTTGTAGTGCTTATTTTATTATGTTTTGGTCCCATTTTCCTTGTGGAATCGCTCCTTGGGAGCGATTTATGGGCTTCTTATGCTTCCTTTAGTTCGTTTCAGGTTCCCGAGACCGATTTGGAAGAGTTGGGAGCGATTCAGACTCAATACATACACATTTTGGAGCCAACGAGATAAAGGAACGATGACTCGAGGCCTTGGAATCGACCCCGAGACCTTGGGACCCAATCCCGAGTCTCGAGAATCGACGGGAAGCCCATGAGATACAAGGAGGGGTCCTAGAGCTCTATTTGGAGGCATACAAGACCCTTCCCTGTCGGGATAGTGGCCTTCCCGATCGGGAAAGGGTGCACGATTAGGAGCGCTACTGTGGGTCCTTCCCGGTCGGGTTGAATCCTTCCCGATCGGGAAGACAGAACCCTTCCCGATCGGGAAGATCCGTCCCGGTCGGGATGGGCTACAGCTCACCTGCATTGCTTCCTTTCAATTCCTTCATTCTTGTACCCATATATATACTCCCTTCTTGTAATATTAAGAGATCTTATCTTACCCTAGACTAGTTTAAGCCTCCAAAACCCTATATTTACTTTCACTCATTAGCTTTAATCTTCCTTTAATCTTAGTTAATCTCTAGTTAATCCTTGTAATTAGTTCTTGTATTAAGGGATTCTTGAAGATTGTTCCAAGCTTGACAACCTTGGGATTGTATTTGGGTTTCTCATTAATGCAAGTTTTCATCTTTATCATCATAATATTGTTGGTATAATCTTCTCTACTCTAATCCTTGTTTATTTAATCTAGTTCCAACCTTTTTACATTGTTCTTGTATTTGTTCTCATTATTCATTATGGATGTTTGTTTTGTGAGTTTGTTTTCTCTTATGATTGTTAGTTTGACCATGATAATGAGTGAGTAGTGATCTTGTGGGGTTAGTAGGGGGATTAGGGGTAGATTATGGATGATTAGGGTTGATTAAGGGGAAAAGGTTACATCTTTGTTGTTAGTCACATTGTGGGCACTCTATGTGTTTGTTGATATGCTTGTGTGAGTTGTAGTGGCCATGCTTCCCATACTTGTGTTCATCTTCTCATTGATTGCCTATTTTGTGGAAATGTTGAGAATAGTTTAGTCGCGAGAGCGCGGACTAGGGTCTAAGTTGCGAGAGCCCGGACCCACCTTGACATCGGTCTAAGTTGCGAGAGCCCGGACCGACTCTAGTGACTAGGAGACATCTATACCCTTGATCGCCCCAATTACCCTTCTACTCCTATGAACCCGACCTACCCCACTTTCTTCCATACTTGAGTTCATCTCCTTAGTTAGCCATCGTTACTCTAGTCTACTAGTTAGTTCGATTATTAGCATTGTTTAGCATTGTGTTAGTCTAGTTCTTATTCCTCTTCCTTAATAGTTTTCCATTCATCGTTTCTTTGTGTTTGTTTGGTAATCTAGTCTCGTTGTAGGCCGACCTAGTCTAAACCTTGATATACCGCCCTCGTGGATACGATCCCGACTTGCCCTAGCTACCCACTAGGTTAGTCGGTGTTTTATTGTTGGCTAGGGACGTGACAAATCCCTACCATCAGTCATGTCCACAGTTCCTCACAGACGGTGCCAAATTGTTTAGGTGTAAACAATCAATGTATCTCGGCTAGGTGTAGCCGGCTGGGTCTCTTCCTGCTCCTGCTTGGGGCCGGTTTCCTCTTGTTACTGCACAAGTAACACACAAGGGTCTCGGAGGGTGTCCGAGGTTGCCTCTCCGACGCTCAAGTCAATGAACGGGATAAAGATGATATGACCGTCTTAGTAGAGGATTTTAGCTTGCTATTCTAGTCAGATAAGTTGTACTCCCTCCGAGTTCCTATTTTTGTATCACTTTCCCTTTTAGTTGAGTTTGATTTTTGCCACTTTTCATTTATGGAAAAACTTTTTCAAATAACTTACCAACTTACCACCTTACCTTCACTACTTTTAATATATTACACCAATTACCTTTAATTATTTAATATAATATTCATCTCTCATACTTTTTCCATCCACTTTTTCTCATTTAATTAATATAATATTCATCTCTTCTTTTTACAATCAACCACCACTTTTATTAATATAATACTCTCTCCTTATTTTCCATCCCTAAAGCATTTGAGACAAAAATAGAAACTCGGAGAGAGTATATATTCTGTGAACCCTTTGTATGTGGAAATAATGCTTCTATTTATAGGGATGCCTTGTATGGACCTAGATTGCTGGGCCTTAGCAGGCCATGGCCGGTCGGGCTCAACTAGGTCGGCGCCTGGTTTAATGTGATCAGGGTTTCTCTTGGACCATGGTCACCTGGCTTAAGCCCGTTGTAGGGTCAACGATCGGCCGAGCCTAGCCGAGATATGGGTTGACCCCATCAATATTTATCTTAATAAATATCTACTTGAGATGTTGTAAGGAACACTCCACTATTGCCCATCCTACTACACAATGAGACATGAGTAGAACCACACAAGTCATGCATGCACCTAGTGCTGGCAAAAGCTGACTCAACCCGGCAAATCAATTTGACCCACCTGAAACCTCACCCACCCTCGATCACACTAAACTTGAAGTAACTACACTTACTTTTTGCATTCTCCTCCCTAAGAGCATCCACAATGTAGAGGATTGATCATCATCTTAGTATTCTCTCTCTTCTAAGAGGACATCCTCTACATTGTGGGATCAATGAGGAGGATCCTCTTGTTTAGAGGAAGTTGAGGACATCCTCTCATTTTGGAGGAATAAGAGTATAGGCCCTTGTGCCCATTACTCAATTCATCCATGCCATGTGTATTATTATTATTATTATTATTATTATTATTATTATTATTATTATTATTATTATATATATATATATATATATATATATATATATATATATATATATATATAAGAAGGATCAAGTGAGTCCTGCTATATATATTGAGTCCATGAGTCCAATCTTGGACCATTGATCAAGTGGAAGATGAATGGTTGTGATTGCTTGAGGTGAAATAAAGAAAATAACTAAAAAATCTTGGTAAATATATCATTTCTCTCCCTTCCTTAATTATTCAATGCGAATCTTCTCTCTCTCATATCAATCTTTTAATTGCCTCTTTCTCTCACACAACAAGTTTCTTCAAAATTAAGTTTTTTTCATCTTCACCAAAAAATCATCATTTTTCTACTGTCATTGTGCGTATGTTACTATGTTACTGCCATAATCCATAAACTATGTTACTTTAACTCATACAATGTGTTACTTTAATTCATGAACTGTGTTACTTTAACTCATAAAACTGTGTTACTTTAACTCGTAAAATCTGTTACGTTGTATAATAGTCTCTTGCAAAAACTATTACTTTAACTCATATTATGTGTTACTCTAATTCATGAACTGTGTTACTTTAACTCATAAAATCTGTTACGTTGCATAATAGTCTTTTGCAAAAACATGACTTCCAATCAACCAAAAGAATAATGTATGTTTCTGTTGTGTGCCAAATTTGGACCGTTTTTCCTCCCATTTAGACCCGTTTTTCCTCTGTTTTGTGAGACTTGAGTGAGATTATCGCCATATTTTGCGTAATTCTCACATTAGTGTCTCTCTTTTGCATTTTACGTGTTTTTGGTAGTTTTCTGTCTATTTTGATAGGATTTTCGACCGAAAACGTGTTTGAGCTTCTACGAGCAAGAGAGAGATACGGTCCAAGAGCAAAGCACACAACCGAAAGTTCAAATAATCCAACTGATCAACGAAGAAAAAGACCGGAAAAGAGTCAATGACCACCGGGTGAAGTTTCGCCCGACGACATTTCTTTTCATCCCCGAAGATTTTCACGGCGACATGACCGGGCAAAATTTCGCCCTCCGGATGAAATTTCGCCCGATGGTGAAGACGGGTCGAAAACGTGAAAAACGAAGAAAATCTCACCGGGTGAAATTTCACCCGGTGGGATTATTACGTCAAGCCGCGGGGCGAAATTTCACCCCATGAAGATGCAAAGGGTGGTGGTCTAGCAAAATGAAGAGAAATCGGATTTGGGCCTTGAATTTTGAGCAACCCATTAAGCAACTCTATATATATATATCCCTCCTAGGGTTTTGAGCCAAGGGGAGCCTTGAGTGTGCCTCTTAGGAGTAGGATAGAAAATCTCCATTGTAGTAGTGATAGTAATTGTAGTAAAAGCTCTCTTAGAAAATTCTCTAAAAATAACTAATAGATCTATCCAACACTAATACAATTACTTCATTATTAGTAGTAAAGTTGTCACCTTTATTGAAGAATTGGTTTTATTATTGAAGATTCAAGGGTTTTACAAGGGTTTATGTAACAACCCGGATTTTTAAAAACTTTAAATAATATAAATAGTATAAATAATATGGTCAAAGGTGGCGGAAACACCCGACCGAATCCGAATCGTCACTTTCTCGACATTCAAATAATACATTATTTAAAAGTATTTAAACTGAATATTAAAGACTTAAATAAAGGGTCTCTCTCTCCACAAGTCTTCCCCAACAACAAAGCAGTCAACAACATCCTGAAAGACCTGAAAAGGGGGGTCCACAGTCAGTGGGGAGTAACTAGATGCTCTCCCAGTCGTCTTTACAATAGGATGAAAGCAACTAATAATCAGCAACAATGAATAATACAGATAAAGGAATACACGAAAGCATTATCATACTCGACCAATTAGGATCATACCAATTATTAAGAAATTCAAACATCCAAACCAGACTGATCACACACAAATAACCTTCTTACGCTACGCCTAGGGTATAGAGCGAACACCGGCTCGAGTGTATAACTGACACTCTCACCTGCCAGAGCATATAACCGATACTCTGACGGACGGGTCGTATAACAGACTTCCCATCGGTGTGGAGCATATAACTGATACTCCACGGTACTATGTATAGCCGTATAACTGACAACTATATGTCTAAGCCTAGCTAGGGCTCTCGATGCAATAACTGTACACCGAACGACACACGGGACACAGAGCGTATAACTGACGTCTCAAGGCACGCCCGAACATAGACCTTCGGCATTTGGCGCTTTTTCATTCCGATTTGTATATAACTGATACCGCACGTCATCTATACCGCTAGCTTTCGTGTAACTGTACAGTATAACTGACTGTACAAGGCTCTCGTGAATAAAGTCATGACTCCAATCCTAGTACAGTATAACCGACTGTACTAAGTGGCAACCCACCCTAGTATAGTATAATTGACTATACGAGGTAGTAATCAAACTTAGCATAGTGTCACTAGCTATACCAGGGAGAATCAAGCCCTAGATAGTGTAACTAACTATACCAAGTATTACTCCACTCCAATATAGTATAACCGACTATACTAGATAACAACCATGTCTCAAACATAGGACAATATAACTGACTGAACAATAAAGAACATACATAGAAGTAACCTTTAAACAATACGTGAATAATAGATAGCACAACTAACTATAACCATAGAGTTAACCTTGCATATCAAATGCCTAATAGTACCCAAGGTTAAGGTTCGCAAACTATAACCTTGTCTACTAAGTTGATGTTGACCTAACCTCAACCATAACCTCGTGGAGTTACAATAACTGCAACAAGATTATGATGGTACGACGAGATTACATTAACCTCAAGTGAAGTGGTGTAGTAACTTCTCAATGAAGGTACATTAACTTCAATCAAGGTTACATTAACCTCGGCTATAACATTAGCTTCTTGCTAAGGTTACATTAAACTTGGATATAACCTTAACTCCATGCTAAGGTTACCTTAACCTTCGCCTTAACCTTAACTCTAAGTTAAGGTTACCTTAACCTTGACTATAACCTTGCAAAGTTCGGGAACCTCGACAAGATTATAACCCCGTGTTGAAGTTATCTTAACCTCAAGTGAAGTTGCATAGTACTTCTTGACGAAGTTACATTAACTTCAAATAAGGTTATGTTAACCTCAACCCTAACCTCAACCACCAGGTGATGGTAGGTTGAGTATCATTGAATCTAGGGTTTGAAACCCTAAAAGCATCGATGAAACACCCTAGCATCTCCACCAAGGGAGGCCACGGTCGGCTCATGCGCGTCCTAGCGTTCTCTTACAAAACGACTCACAACTTTCTAATTCGTGACAAACCGGTAATTAACGTCTTAACGATCAAATTAACGACACAATTAAATCGTGCAATCTATCAACGAAATAACAAACTTGCATAATAATACCACACAACATCCAATATCATATTAAACATTCATTCATCATATTAATGGCATTCACATATCATAAACACGATTAAAAGGCACATCTAGTTACCTTTTTGGCAATTAATGATAAACATTAATAATAAACACCATGAAGAACGCGACAAACAAAACCTTGTCTCCAACACGTGTCACCATCCTCATAGATCGACTTTGAAAAATGCTCAAACCAAAACCCATTTGGTAGATCGTACTACACAAATCCTCTTCCAAAAATGTATAAAGGATCACATCTTCTTCTTTAATAAGAACCCCTAAAGGTGGGTCCAAAGGTTCATGAAAATGTATCTCATAAAATTAATTGGAGATGAATATGTTGTAGAGGAAAGAGCCAAAATTATGAAAATATAATTTATGTATGTATTTGAAAGAAAGATAGATGCATAACAATGGAGTTTAATGGAGAAAAGAAGATTTGAAAGGAGAAGAAAGAGAGGAGGGAGCCGCGGCATAACACACGCACAAACGTAATTTTTGACCTAGTTTCTTGCTAGGTTAATTTCTTTTTATAAGGGGATTAACAAATGGGCTTTGGGTCTATTACCTCATACAATTTATCATCCAATCACAAATTGGGTTAGACCATAATAAAACGCTCTGAGAATAGATATAAGAAAAGCGGTTACAATTTTCTTATTGTCAAATTGTGTACGGATATTTTAACCCATTAAAAGTGAGTCAAAATGAGACAATAATTTAAAACGGATAAAGGAGGCAATAAAATATAGAATGCATATTATTATAAAATGCGGAAATAATTATTTTAAATTAACTTTCCGAATAAAAATATTATTATAAAAATACGGGGTGTTACAATCCAACCCCCTAAAAAGAAGTTTCGTCCTCGAAACTTGAAGTTCAAAGACAAGATCAAAAGAATGTAATAATTACAAGTGATCATCAACACAAGTTACCTCGGTATCCTAAGCGCTGCGCACTCTGATCCTTATAAACGTTCAAACCACAAAAGTATATCTTAAGTCCTCAATGTTAAATAATCATTATCCATTCTAAAACCTCAACCACATTAATCCCAAATAATCACAACCCAAAATAATCTCTAAATCAATACCGTCTTCCAAATAGTCGTCAATTTTATCGCGATATGACCTTATCGAGTAAAACTGGTCAACATTTCCACACCATCATCACCTTAAGTATGTGGTTAACTCTCATAAATATCATTACATCTCAGATCCCATAATATCAATGATTGTCTTACGTTCACCAAGTATTCTCAATACCCTTAATTAATACTCATCGATATACAACATCTTATCTCATGAATTACCAACTTCTACTCCATTTATTTCAAACATTATCCACAAATATCAGTCATCATTCCAAAACATATACGCCCTCTCATCATCTATACGAACTTATTACTATACACCACAAAAGATGAAATCGACCAGAGCTCGATATAGATAATCTTTAAACAAAGAATATCTTCTGACCTAGAAAACTCTTATATTCACTAGATCCATTAGAACTATCACTACTTTAATACCTCAAAGTAAGTAGTGATTACTATCATCCACAACTCTAATGCTCAAAATCCTTTAATATATTATCGCAAATCTTTTCGATATGTGTACTAGTATCCAAATCCACTGATTTCAGACCTTAAATCTGATTATCATTATCACAAACTCAATGCAACCTCAATCTCATGGCATAATAATTAGTCACACGCACAAAATCCAATCACTTCCTTTGAACATCTGATCACGCTATTCCTAGGCACCCAAAGAATCATACACATTTAGTTAAGCTAGTACTCAATGTACCACCATATACTAGTCCATTGATAATGCAATTCCACAAAAGCATTGAATAATAATATCACCATACAAATTTTATCATCAATACTTATAACCTCAATTGGTAATTACAATTTGCTATCCATAAATAAATATTTTAACCTTACAAGTCCATCACAGGAATGCCTAAATCTATGTCGTTCAATAAATGACTCATGCACTTAAATGAAACACCTTATCTCTAAAGTTTTCTACATAGCTTTTGAAGAAACAAATTAACATCTGCGTGCCCTTAATGTAATAACATCCTCAAACTTTCTAAGCTTGGTATAGGACCTTAAACACAACACTTCCAAAACACCATATATTACCCCAATTCATACTCATATACTATGTTCTATGCTCTCAACATCAATTAATCCAACTCGAAGTATAAACATTTCACCAAAGGATCCAAACTTCCACTATGAGATGATCACAAGCAGTTATGAAAAAGGAATCAAAAGTTTTCACATTATCATAAAAGAGCATAAAGCACGCAAGCTAAAAAGAAAATATTTTGTGCTACACCGCAAGGTAAGAAATTTTAGAAGTTGCAGCACAAGGCGAAAGCGAAATTACAAAAAGTTGAAGGAAGAGAAAGTTGGAGTTGAAATAATGATCAAATAGAGGGTGTCGAAAGATCAAACAAATAAAGGACAAATATAAAAGGAAACTTTTGGTTGGTTTGAAAATAAGAGAGGCACGGTTGATACGATCAAGGAGACAAGGATAGACGACTCAAAACCGTTTTATCTACCCAAAGACGACACCTTAACAATATAAGTAAAGCACGAAAAACAAGGGTCATACAATTCTCGTACAATCATCGCTCAAGGTATCTCTGTCTCGTAACATCCTTTAATCATATTACCACCATACTACCTCAAGACAAACAAATCTCTATGTAATTGTCCCTTCACAATCACTATGTTCCTCAGATAATCATTCTCTAGACTATTAACTCTTAATACCTTCATTTAACCATACATAACAAATAACACCATAGAAATCCTCTGCATCCTAAAATGACAATATCACGATCCATTATCTCCATCTTCAATATAGTAGTTTACGAAATTAACGATCTAAACATTAACATCTCATAAGTTCATAAGTCATACTTCTTCCCTTCCACTTGATCCTTAAAAGTCATGGTCATTAAGTAAGTCCTCAATAAATAAATCATAAGTTCATTTCGTTAAACATTAATTGCCATTAATGGATCTTACTCCTCGAATATGATATTCCAATTCATGACAAGCCTAGTTCCCAAAATTCTCATCATTCAATGTAAATCCACAATAACCTTCAATTCAGTACCACCATCATATTTTTAATCAATAAGTAACCCATATAACCTATTTTCCTTAAGACAAATTTCAATAATTCTTCTGATTAAAGGCATAAGTCACAATACTCTCAATAAGATAAACCTATCCATCAGGTCTCTCACTCCTTATAAAATCATGAAAGCATAGTCGTACATCTTACACCATACATAAACACTCAATGTCATCAATAAGGGTTTCCTCAAAAATAAAAGGACTTAACACCCATAATTCCAATATGAACATCGTCATAACCAACCTCTATTCCGAAAGTAAACATCATCTCAACAATCTCTAATCCCAAAGGAAACATCATCTCACAACCTCTAATCCCAAATTAGACTTCTTCGCGACCAAACTCTTGATAATAATTGCTCTTTTTTTTCATACTTGAACATTATCTCCAAATACAATCAATTCTAACTTATTAACTCAAGACTAAATCACAACTGGAAAACTCTCAAAGTTACCTTAAGCAGAGACGGCACCACCAAGTGATCCAAAAGGATAACAGTACGAGAAGAGTAAAGCTTGGGTTATCAAGGATTAAGAGTTTTGACAAACATATAACCAAAAGCACGATGTGTATGTAACATTAAAGAACATTTTTCCAAAAATAACCGTGATTTAAATCAACAAAGCATGCCTGAAAAAGTCTTTACACGAACCATGCACTTAATGCAATTAATAACGATAGACATTAAGGCATAAACAATCAAAAACATGAACAAGACATGTAACACAATTAATAACGAGACGAAACATTAAGGCATAAAAATGTAAGTACATGATCAACACACGTAATGCAGTTAATAACAATATGGAACACTAAGGCGTAAAGAAATAAATCCTTAATTGTTTCTACCCCCATTTACTCTCACTCAATTACTAAGTCAAGTTATTCTTTTAATGATTAAGCAAGAGTTGGGAGCGTGTTCGCTCTGATACCAACTGTAACAACCCGGATTTTTAAAAACTTTAAATAATATAAATAGTATAAATAATATGGTCAAAGGTGGCGGAAACACCCGACCGAATCCGAATCGTCACTTTCTCGACATTCAACTAATAATTATTTAAAAGTATTTAAACTGAATATTAAAGACTTAAATAAAGGGTCTCTCTCTCCACAAGTCTTCCCCAACAACAAAGCAGTCAACAACATCCTGAAAGA
Source organism: Agrostemma githago (assembly GCA_958450325.1). Taxonomy (NCBI): domain Eukaryota; kingdom Viridiplantae; phylum Streptophyta; class Magnoliopsida; order Caryophyllales; family Caryophyllaceae; genus Agrostemma; species Agrostemma githago. Next base: position 35,726,152 of record OY288256.1, read on the forward strand.
CCTGAAAAGAGGGGTCCACAGTCAGTGGGGAGTAACTAGATGCTCTCCCAGTCGCCTTTACAATAGGATGAAAGCAACTAATATCAGCAACAATGAATAATACAGATAAAGGAATACACGAAAGCATTATCATACTCGACCAATTAGGATCATACCAATTATTAAGAAATTCAAACATCCAAACCAGACTGATCACACACAAATAACCTTCTTACGCTACGCCTAGGGTATAGAGCGAACACCGGCTCGAGTGTATAACTGACACTCTCACCTGCCAGAGCATATAACCGATACTCTGACGGACGGGTCGTATAACAGACTTCCCATCGGTGTGGAGCATATAACTGATACTCCACGGTACTATGTATAGCCGTATAACTGACAACTATATGTCTAAGCCTAGCTAGGGCTCTCGATGCAATAACTGTACACCGAACGACACACGGGACACAGAGCGTATAACTGACGTCTCAAGGCACGCCCGAACATAGACCTTCGGCATTTGGCGCTTTTTCATTCCGATTTGTATATAACTGATACCGCACGTCATCTATACCGCTAGCTTTCGTGTAACTGTACAGTATAACTGACTGTACAAGGCTCTCGTGAATAACGTCATGACTCCAATCCTAGTACAGTATAACCGACTGTACTAAGTGGCAACCCACCCTAGTATAGTATAATTGACTATACGAGGTAGTAATCAAACTTAGCATAGTGTCACTAGCTATACCAGGGAGAATCAAGCCCTAGATAGTGTAACTAACTATACCAAGTATTACTCCACTCCAATATAGTATAACCGACTATACTAGATAACAACCATGTCTCAAACATAGGACAATATAACTGACTGAACAATAAAGAACATACATAGAAGTAACCTTTAAACAATACGTGAATAATAGATAGCACAACTAACTATAACCATAGAGTTAACCTTGCATATCAAATGCCTAATAGTACCCAAGGTTAAGGTTCGCAAACTATAACCTTGTCTACTAAGTTGATGTTGACCTAACCTCAACCATAACCTCGTGGAGTTACAATAACTGCAACAAGATTATGATGGTACGACGAGATTACATTAACCTCAAGTGAAGTGGTGTAGTAACTTCTCAATGAAGGTACATTAACTTCAATCAAGGTTACATTAACCTCGGCTATAACATTAGCTTCTTGCTAAGGTTACATTAAACTTGGATATAACCTTAACTCCATGCTAAGGTTACCTTAACCTTCGCCTTAACCTTAACTCTAAGTTAAGGTTACCTTAACCTTGACTATAACCTTGCAAAGTTCGGGAACCTCGACAAGATTATAACCCCGTGTTGAAGTTATCTTAACCTCAAGTGAAGTTGCATAGTACATCTTGACGAAGTTACATTAACTTCAAATAAGGTTATGTTAACCTCAACCCTAACCTCAACCACCGGTTGATGGTAGGTTGAGTCATCATTGAATCTAGGGTTTGAAACCCTAAAAGCATCGATGAAACACCCTAGCATCTCCACCAAGGGAGGCCACGGTCGGCTCATGCGCATCCTAGCGTTCTCTTACAAAACAACTCACAACTTTCTAATTCGTGACAAACCGGTAATTAACGTCTTAACGATCAAATTAACGACACAATTAAATCGTGCAATCTATCAACGAAATAATAAACTTGCATAATAATACCACACAACATCCAATATCATATTAAACATTCATTCATCATATTAATGGCATTCACATATCATAAACACGATTAAAAGACACATCTAGTTACCTTTTTGGCAATTAATGATAAACATTAATAATAAACACCATGAAGAACACGACAAACAAAACCTTGTCTCCAACACGTGTCACCATCCTCATAGATCGACTTTGAAAAATGCACAAACCAAAACCCATTTGGTAGATCGTACTACACAAATCCTCTTCCAAAAATGTATAAAGGATCACATCTTATTCTTTAATAAGAACCCCTAAAGGTGGGTCCAAAGGTTCATGAAAATGTATCTCATAAAATTATTTGGAGATGAATATGTTGTAGAGGAAAGAGCCAAGATTATGAAAATATAATTTATGTATACATTTGAAAGAAAGATAGATGCGTAACAATGAAGTTTAATGGAGAAAAGAAGATTTTAAAGGAGAAGAAATAGAGGAGGGAGCCGCGGTATAACACACGCACAAACATAATTTTTGACCTAGTTGCTTGCTAGGTTAATTTCTTTTTATAAGGGAATTAACAAATGGGCTTTGGGTCTATTACCTCATACAACGGATCATCCAATCACAAATTGGGTTAGACCATAATAAAACGCTCTGAGAATAGATATAAGAAAAGCGGTTACAATTTTTTTATTGTCAAATTGTGTACGGGTATTTTAACCCATTAAAAGTGAGTCTAAACGAGACAATAATTTAAAACGGATAAAGGAGGCAATAAAATATAGAATGCATATTATTATAAAATGCGGAAATAATTATTTTAAATTAACTTTCCGAATAAAAATATTATTATAAAAATACGGGGTGTTACAGTTTATGTTACAAAACCCTTGTCATATTTTCTTGAAGATTCTTATTTGTCTTATTGAAGATTGAAGATTTATACATGGATTAGTGACAAATTCTTGTGTATTTCTCTCAAGATTCAATCTTTATTATTATTAATCTTCTTCTTTCTCTTTAGATCTCTTCATTGTTGATAAAATTCTTTCTTCTCCCTTTTCTCCATTAATATATTTGTTAGTGTAGTTTTTTATGCATGCTTTAATTATTTTCTTCTTAGTAAATGCTTTGTTGTTAACTACCATGATTAGTGAGTAGATCTCTTTGTTAGGGGGGTTAGGGGAGGAGGAATAATAGATAAAGATTTCATCTTTTGTGAGATTATTGCATTTGAGGGTGATATTGTCTTAATGGGATTGTTGTGTTATGTTTGACTTAGCTTGATCACCAAGGTTGACTTAACTCACCCGGACCAATATGGGGAAACTCGGGGTTTGGGTAATTCCGTCTAGAGACCTTAGTTTATTCGTCGCGAAAGCGGGCTTAGACTTGGTTGGTAGGGAAACCGAAAGGTGGAACCTCCCGTATATATCTTGTGATAATTCTTGCGTTAGTAGACTCTTGTCTTTATTTCCGATTCCCCGACTCTCCCTAACACCTTTCCCATCAATAGTTTCCCACCTTAGTCATATAAGCTCATTTAGTAAATCTAGCTCGACTCAACCAAACCCCCCTTCTCGACTCAATTACTCCTAGGCATTGACTTGACCGACTACCCCTCGTCCCTCCCTGTGGATCGATCCCTGACTTATCACTACTACGTAGTAGTATTTCGGGGTTATAAATATTGTTTGACCGCGTTGGATAGACGACAATCCCGCGCGCATCAAAATGGCGCCGTTGCCGGGGACGGTGATCAGTTAGTTGAGTTTTTGTCATTGTATTTGAGTAATTGTTTTCTTCTCCTTTTACCCTAGTACCGCTCGGTGCTAGGAGTCTCATCTTTGAATTGAGTTGTGTTCAGGAACAATCATATTTTGCATTGCTTATTCCATACCGGTGCAAGCGAGACGATATTATTATTTCGGAATCCAAATCAACCAAAGTGAACCATCATCCATATCTTACACCAACTTTTCACCCATCCACCATTCTCAAAACTCTCACAAAATTCCCTTTCCCTATTCTTCCCTCTTCAAAAATCACCTCTACAAACAAACATGCCTACTTTAAGATCTCACTCCCAACCCACCCATGAACAAACTTCTTCTCCCGTCGCTTATGGAAACATTCCCGATAACTTTGAGCTCAAGAATTCTTCAATTGTCATAGTCCAACAAGACACTTATCATGGGCTTCCACAAGAAGATGCTCTAGAACACATAGCGACATTTAAAGAGAAGCTAATTGGAATGAAGTTGAATGGACTTACTTCATGTCAATTCCATAGACTTTTGTTCCCCAAAACCCTTCGTGATGATGCTAGGAGATGGCTACAAAACCACAACGATAATACCTTCCAAACTTGGAATCAATTAGCCAATGCATTTCTAGAAAAATACTATCCTCCTTCCAAGACCAATCAATATCGAATGGAGATTCAAACTTTCCGACAAGGCGAAAATGAAAGTATAAGCGAAGCTTGGGATCGATTCCAAACTCTACAAATGAAGTGCCCACATCACGGTATCCCTCATTGGCTTTTGCTCCAAACATTTTTCTATTCCTTATCCGCCAATGCTAGAGACATTCTCAATGCGACCGCAAAGGACGACTTCTTCCTACTCAACGAGAATGAATCCCATGAACTTCTTGACAAGATAGCCAAAAGTGATGTGTATGCTAAGTAATTGCAAGAGGGTGAATCTAGTGGAGACTCGGAATCATCGAATGACATGGAGACCTCTCTTGAAGTACAACTCGCTCAACTTTTTGAGAGATTTGAAGCTATGGTTGTTAGGGACACCTTCCAACCCGAAACGAGGTCTCCCCCAAGAGAAGTCTCTCCACCAAGAGAAGACTCTCCACCAAGAAGAGTCTCTCCACTGAGAAGAATCACCCCACCAAGAAGAATTACACCACCTAGGCGAACATCTATCTCGCCTCCCAAGCCGTATAGGGTAGATATCCCTTGTGATCATTGTGGAGAATACAACCACGACTTCAACCTTTGTGTGAAAAAGGAGAGCGTTCATCAAGCAAACACTCAAGAGACATATGAAAAGCCTCAAGCGAGCAATCCTAATTTGGGGACCGGATTTCATTCCACGCCGACTCAAGGATCACATCCTTTTCCAAGAGCACCCAATCAAAGGGTTTATCCTAATTCATATGAACCTCATTATCAACCGAGGCCCCCTCACACAAATCAAGCTCATTTCTATCATCAAGGACCACCGAGACCAAACTATGGTCCTCCCTTTGGAACTCATCCTTCATTTAATCAAGGACCTCCCTTTGGAAATCATCCTCCATTTAATCAAGGTCCTCCTTTTGGAGCTTATCCACCACCTAATCAAGGTCCTCCAAGGAACTTCCAAGGTAATTCTCAACCCTTTTATGACATTCAAGAAACTATCAAGTTCTTGTTGAGAGAGAATGAGTCAAACGAAGCTAGACTTGAAGCTTTAGAGGCACGAGCCGCGTCGCGAGCTCAATCTTCTCAAGAGCCGACCGATTCTTTCAACCAAGCTTCCGTGAATGCCATTAAGGTAATGTGCAAAAAGGAACCTGTGAAATCTTTTGACTCACAAGCTCTTACATCTCATCCCTCAATCATTGAATTCGATGAGAATGTGGTCAAGGATGTAACCGAAAAACCAAGAAGAGATCCATCAAAGTACCTTGTAGGAGACCTTGCATTTGTCATTGAACAAATTCCGATAGAGGATACGAATTTACTCTCTAGGATTGAGGTACCTCCTTTGAATGACAAGCCACCAAACCTATTCAATGATCAAGCTTTGGGAATGATAACCTTCACCGACCTTATCGAGAACATTGATACAAGCCCTTCTATGCCTACCCCGTCCGATTACATCCGAGACATCATTTTGAAACCCGCCGAGAAATAAAAAGCTCCCGTTTCTCCAAGGATCAACCCTAGAGTCACAATTCCTATCAAATTAGGTGATTCGGGTTGTTTTGCCATTCCATGCTCCATCGACCACGTCTTGATAGATCGAGCTCTATGTGACCTTGGTGCCGTCATTAGCTTGATGCCCTTGGACATCGCTCGTACTATCTATGTTAAAGATTTGGAGTATTTCCCCGCGAATGTGCAAATGGCCGATGGAACCACTAAGGAGCCCTACGGATTGGCCCGTAACCTCATGGTTAATGTGGGGAACTTGTATATCCCCTTTCGTCATTTTGGATATGCCAATCGAGGAGCGAAATCCTATCCTTTTGGGACGACCTTTCTTATCCACCGGTGGAGTAACTATTGATGTAAAGCGAGGACGATTATCTTTCAATGTTGCTAATGAAACGGTTCAATTTGTGCTTCCCGCGTTCCTTCACGAAGATCCTCCTAATTTGGAGTTTTGGAACCAAATGGTGGAGTTCCTATCAAATGAAGAACCTTCTACCGAAGATCTTGAGTACGACGATGAAGAAGATGACGGTGCCCCATTTATACTCGTTGCAACCTCCGATGAAGACATTCCCGACGAATTCGCAATGCTTCCCGAGGTAGTACAACTTATGGGTATGCCGGAATTCAAAGAAAAGCTCAAGATCGGTAGCATGAAATTTGGAGCCAATGAACAAGACCCTTCGGGTTGCTTTTTAAGCAACCCCAACTAATCTCAAACATTCAATTCGGTTTGGTGGTATCCATAATAACCACCATTGTAAATATTTGTATATTCTCGTCCTTTTTTTATCTTCCTCGAACAATAGATTTTAGATTTTTCCTTTTGGGAGTTTGTTTTCTCTTTGGTACTTGCAGGAGACATGAAGATTTCTCTCGGGAATTTTTGGAATTACGCTTTAAACGATTATAAACAAATTGGATTGAGAAGATGAGTTGTATTTTTGAAGAAGCTAAGGATGTTTGGACCGAGTCATAGAAAAATTTTCGTAGCAAGAAGCTTATTCGGAGTGGAGGATCTCACCGGGCAACGTTTTTGCCCGATGGAATTGTGGCCCGAGGTCCGTCGGGTGAAACTTCACCCGATGGCAACTTGCTCGAACCTAAGGAATTGACGGAAAATCCGTCGGGCAAAACTTCACCCGGTGGAATCTCACCGGGCGAAATTTCGCCCTGCGGTAAAAATATTTTGCGACTCGGAATTTGACGGAAATTCGACCGGGTAAAATTTCACCCGGTGGAGTCTGACCGTGCGAAATTTCGCCCGGTGGTGAAATTGCGCGGAAATGCCGAAAACCGACCCGAAGTCCGTCGGGCGAAACCTTACCCCGCGTCCTATACCCAGCCAACCCACCTTACCCATCTTCATTATACAACTTTTCCTATCTCTCTCCTCAACCAAACCCCAAAAATCCCAAACAAACCCCAAATCCTCCACCTTAAACCATCTCCAATCCCTTCATTCCTCCGTTAAAATTCAATCAAATTATATATTCTTCATCCCCATCACATTCCTAACACTTCCTTGGAGTTTGTTTTGAGAAATCGTTCAAGTTCCGACAAACCCCAAATCGAGACCGTCAACACATAATCATCAAATTTCAAGCATCAAGGATGAAGAGAGTGAAACAAATGGCAAGAAAAAGGATTTCATCAATGCTTAATCGTAGTTTGGGGTCAACATCATCCTCAAGGTCCGCGGAGCAACCGGCCGACGCTCGGGACGAATCTGTCCCGATGCCTGTTCAAATGCAAGAAGCCGTTCCGAGCGAACAACCTGTTCTGCTCGAGGTATGTTACCCGAAAATCCATCGTAATTTCCGTGAACCTTTGTCTGGTTTATATTTCGCTAAAAAAGCTCATGTTGATAAATGTAAAAAATTTTGGGTCTGTCGTCTCGAGCCAACTCGTTGGGCGGCTCGAGATGTACTTGAGCGTATGGGCATAGAATCGCAGGTACGAGCAATGTGCCAAAGTCTTGGTCTCATCAATTTTTATGCCTCTAAGGAGGAAACTTTTCAGAAGTTGACGTGCGAATTTTTCGCAACTTTCGAGCTAAGTGGTGATGATAATACCACCGTCTCTTTTCAGTTGCGAGAAACTTCGTACGTCCTCAACTTGAGAGACTTCGGTGCACTGCTTGGGTTACCTTCTTCAGTCCTTGGAAAGCCTAGGGCGGGCCAGACTCGGGATGATAAATTCGGCCGAGATCAATTCTGGTTTAAAATAGCCCGCCAAAGGCCTTTCAAGGGAGGAAAGATGCGTTCTTTCTCTATCCGAAACCCCATCCTCCGGTATGTGGCGCGCATTATAGCTAACTCATTCTTGTCAAGCTATGATACGCATCACAACTCTAGTGCTTCAGCTGTTCAGCTTTTAGAGGATGCAGTTTTGGAGAGAGGCCCATCGATCGATATGTCAGAGGCCTTAGCTACTCATTTCGCTCAGATTGCGAAGAGCGGCCGCAAGAACATTTCTTGCGGCGGTGTTGTAACGATGTTAGCTAGAGCCTTGAAAGTCGATTTTAGCGATTTAGCACCATTTGTTGGAGTGGAAATTTTCATAGATGAAGTTTATTGTCCTTTTCTTGTGTGGCCCCAGAAAGGGGATTATAATAGTTTGTTTCAATATAAGATTACTGAGCTGCGCGCTATTGCAATGCCTAACCCCGATTGGGTAAGGCTAGATATTGAAGAGAATTTCGGCATGCCGAAGAGGTCCGGGGAATACATTCGGGATAACACCCGAGGTAAGTTTCGTATAGTTCAATACCCCGAGGGACCTTTAGACTTTGGCGACGATGATATAGAGGTCGTAGATGCGTCGGAGGAGGAACCGGAGGTTGGAACCTCTCAGGATGAGGGTTATAGGACTTTGCTGTCATCATCACATGCACCCTCTTCCTCCCGCCAACCTGAACCCCAGACCTCACAATTTTTCACCCCTGACTTTTCGGAATTCACACCACACCGACACTCCACGTTCACCCAGTCTACCCCTGGTTTTCAGGAGGACGTCAACATCAGTCCTCCACGATACTCCTCGTTCTTTGGATCAGAGGACGTTTATAACCAATTGGGGGAAGTCTATAAACGAACACGTCAGACTTGGGAGAACTCGACATCCTCACTAAACCTGGCCCAAGATGCCTACAATTTGGCCCGAGATGCGCGCGATACTGCGCATGGCTCGTACGCGTACTCTAGGGATGGTTTTGAGTATGCCCGGACCAGTTTTGAGATGGCTAGGGACGCCGCTAGGGATGCCCAAGCAGTGAGGTTGGCGGCGGAGGAGAACCAAAGGATGTTGCAACAGCAACAGCACTACTTTGATAGATTTTTCGGTATGCCTCCGTTCGGGTCTTACTACCCACCACCACCTCGTCCCCCAGGTCCTATGTGAGTGGTCGAGTGTCGTTAGTGTTAGTGTGGGGGTGTAAGTTGTCATTGTCAGTCGTCAGTCGTCTGTTCTCTTGTCTCAGTTATCTCAGTAATTTCTGTCTATCCTTGCAGCGCCAATTTTTGGCATTTGAAATTATGTTGTTGATTGATTTATAATGAGTTATTTTGTTGATTTGAGGAATTGTAAGCCCCTCCGTGATCCTACATGGGTCGTTACACACGTGAGGTTTATTGCAGGTGCCTTAGAGAAGGACCTGATTATTGCTCCCGGTCTTCGGTGACTCGATCGCACCAAGACCATTTGAAAAATCCAAAATTTTCTTTTTCTTTTGATTTTCCCGATTCGTGCAGAATCCGGGCGATGTGATGTGATTACACCTACGTCCTTTTTCTTCCCTTATCGATTTTTCTTATTTTTCTTCTTTCTTTTTCATCTTTCATTTCATTTCTTTTTATTTCCTTAATTTTTGAAAAATCCAAAAATATTTGAAAAACCATCAAAAATCCAAAAACATTTGAAAAATCTTCAAAAATACAAAAACATTTGAAAAATCACCAAAAATCCAAAAACATTTGAAAAATCATAAAAATTCAAAAAGATTTTCCGTTCTTTTCTCTTTTTCTTTTTTTCGTTTCTTCTCCTATTCGTGCATTGGGGACAATGCACAGTTTTAGTGTGGGGGAGGGATCTACTATCCTTTTATCCATTTTCTTTTTCATTTTTCCTTTAAAAACCAAAAATCCAAAAAAATTTCATTTTTTCTCTTTTTAGTTTTCTCTTCTTTTATTTTCGCTTTTGTGTTACTTGTATTGTCTTGCATTCTCCATCTTGTAGGTACACCGCCAACCATTTAGCATGGATACGTAAGGTAGCGGAAATGAAATAAAGACCGCGCGGTAATATTTTTTACGTTCGTTTTATCCCTTTCTCTTATGCATGGAGTTTGGGCATATATGCTATTGGAGGTTCACTTGGTGAACATTTTGGAATTGGTGGTTGTGGATTGTATTGACTTAATTGAGTTTGGAGTGCTTGGCTTTACTTGTGATTGTGTTTTTGTTTTTGTTTTTGTTTTTGTTTTCTCGTATTTTTGTCATTTTTGTGTTCTTTTTACTTTGTGTATAGCTTGTCTAGGTAAAGTTTTCGAAAACCTGATTTTTAGATTAGGCCGAGTGCTTATTATTCACTTATTAGTGACCCTTTTTTATTTTTGGACATAATTCTAGTAGAATGACCTTGAACCAATTTTTGCATTGGATTTTTACCATGAGTCCATCTTTTTTACTAGGAGTCTACATCGGGATTTGCATTTGACCACCTTGACCACCCATGGAGTGATAAGGCCTTGGTTACCGTTCCCCGTTCTCTTAGGTGACCTTACTTGAGAAGCCACTTTTAGTCCAAAATTCTCATCCTTTTATGGGTTCGAAGGGGATGCACACCCGACTAGCCTATTTCTCTACCATTCACCTATTTCCACAAAGTTTGCAAAAATATGCTTTACCTTGTTCCTCAAATGAATCATCTAGCCAAAAATGGGCTATTCAAAGAAAGAAAAAGGGAAAAATGAAGAAGAAGGGAAAATCAATATATCAAAAAAAAAAAAAAGCCCTCGATCGAAATAATGGGGAAAGAAAAACCGAAAAAGAAAATCAAAATCTCAAGAAAATCGTTCCCAAACCCAAATAATCCCTTGATTGTCTTATTGCCGTGAAATGCCTAGTAGAGGACCGAGTCCAGAGGAAGGAAAATAGCGGTAATTTTGCAATCCTTACCATTTTGCAAACACTTATCCATCTTTTTGGTCTAATTGGCTTTCTCGAGTTTGGAACGACCCTCTAGGCTTAGCTTAGGAGACGGCATAACACTTACCTACAGTGCTTACTAACTCCATGGTTCTCACTTATCCACTCCATTTATCGTCCCGTTGTAGGCATCTTTAGTGGAATTAGAAGGACCTTGGTAAATTTTCAATGTTTTTATTGATTGATTGTCATCCTATTAGGATCTTGTCCATGTCGATTTGTGTTACTAGCTTGGTAGTGTTCTCGCTTGTCCTAAGCTCGAATCGGTGCTTTCTCCGCCATTTCGATGAGGGATTCGGTGATTTATTTTCTCTTTGGTTGCGACTACCTTTTTATGTGTGTCTTCTTTGTTTTGTGTATGTGTGTGTGTTAGTCGCAACCCCAATTTTGAGCAAGCCCCAACTTGCCTTGCATGGAGGCACCTTACCTCATGGGTATCTCGATGTGAGTTGAAGGGACGGAGCGGGCCCGTTAATTGCCTCGTATCGGCTTAGCATAGTCTAGCTTAGTAGTAGTAGTTAGTTTCTTTTTGGGTCATTGCTCGAGGACGAGCAACGGTTTAGTGTGGGGTAATTGTTGTGTGCCAAATTTGGACCGTTTTTCCTCCCATTTAGACCCGTTTTTCCTCTGTTTTGTGAGACTTGAGTGCGATTATCGCCATATTTTGCGTAATTCTCACATTAGTGTCTCTCTTTTGCATTTTACGTGTTTTTTGTAGTTTTCTGTCTATTTTGATAGGATTTTCGACCGAAAACGTGTTTGAGCTTCTACGAGCAAGAGAGAGATACGGTCCAAGAGCAAAGCACACAACCGAAAGTTCAAATAATCCAACTGATCAACGAAGAAAAAGACCGGAAAAGAGTCAATGCACCACCGGGTGAAGTTTCGCCCGACGACATTTCTTTTCATCCCCGAAGATTTTCACGGCGACATGACCGGGCAACTTGACCGGGCGAAATTTCGCCCACCGGGTGAAATTTCGTCCGATGGTGAAGACGGGTCGAAAACGCGAAAAACGAAGAAAATCTCACCGGGTGAAATTTCACCCGGTGGGATTATTACGTCAAGCCGCGGGGCGAAATTTCACCCCATGAAGATGCAAAGGGTGATGGTCTAGCAAAATGAAGAGAAATCGGATTTTGGCCTTGAAGTTTGTGCAACCCATTAAGCAACTCTATATATATCCCTCCTAGGGTTTTGAGCCAAGGGGAGCCTTGAGTGTGCCTCTTAAGAGTAGGATAGAAAACCTCCATTGTAGTAGTGATAGTAATTGTAGTAAAAGTTCTCTTAGAAAATTCTCTAAAAATAACTAATAGATCTATCCAACACTAATACAATTACTCCATTATTAGTAGTAAAGTTGCTACCTTTATTGAAGAATTGGTTTTATTATTGAAGATTCAAGGGTTTTACAAGGGTTTATGTGACAAAACCCTTGTCATATTTTCTTGAAGATTCTTATTTGTCTTATTGAAGATTGAAGATTTATACATGGATTAGTGACAAATTCTTGTGTATTTCTCTCAAGATTCAATCTTTATTATTATTAATCTTCTTCTTTCTCTTTAGATCTCTTCATTGTTGGTAAAATTCTTTCCTCTCCCTTTTCTCCATTAATATATTTGTTAGTGTAGTTTTTTATGCTTGCTTCAATTATTTTCTTCTTAGTAAATGCTTTGTTGTTAACTATCATGATTAGTGAGTAGATCTCTTTGTTAGGGGGGTTAGAGGAGGAGGAATAATAGATAAAGATTTCATCTTTTGTGAGATTATTGCATTTGAGGGTGATATTGTCTTAATGGGATTGTTGTGTTATGTTTGACTTAGCTTGATCACCTAGGTTGACTTAACTCACCCGGACCAATATGGGAAAACTCGGGGTTTGGGTAATTCCGTCTAGAGACCTTAGTTTATTCGTCGCGAAAGCGGGCTTAGACTTGGTTGGTAGGGAAACCGAAAGGTGGAACCTCCCTTATACATCTTGTGATAATTCTTGCGTTAGTAGACTCTTGTCTTTATTTCCGATTCCCTGACTCTCCCTAACACCTTTCCCATCAATAGTTTCCCACCTTAGTCATATAAGCTCATTTAGTAAATCTAGCTCGACTCAACCAAACCCCCCTTCTCGACTCAATTACTCCTAGGCATTGACTTGACCGACTACCCCTCGACCCTCCCTGTGGATCGATCCCTGACTTACCGCTACTACGTAGTAGTATTTCGGGGTTATAAATATTGTTTGACCGCGTTGGATAGACGACAATCCCGCGCGCATCAGTTTCTATTAAGGATACTCCAAAACAAAAATTATAAAACTCCATTATAATTCCAATGTTTCACACATGTTACTCTAAGAACTGGATACTGGAAATCAAATTACACTCATAAACTGTGTTATTGTAACTCATTAAGTATGTTATTCTAACGCATAATGTGTGTTATTCAAACTCATTTTACTCCAATAAAGGATGTTACTCTAAGGACTAGATATTGGAAAATCAATCAAACTCATAAACTGTATTACTGTAACTTATTTAGTATGTTACTCTAATGAATAATGTATGTTACTCTAACAATATATTGTCCTACTCAGAATTGTGCTTCTTCTTCTTCATCCTCTTCTTCTTCTTCTTCTTCTTCTTCTTCTTCCTCTTCTTCATCGTCAAACGATGACTTACATGACATTTCCTAATGATTCTTTCTTCTTCTTCATCTTCTTATCATCTACATCTTTGAAGATCTGCTCTATGTATGGAGTGAAACTCTCACCCACATCCTTGCATCATTCCTCTGCTTTTACGTCTACTACAAAAACAAGAACAATGTCAATAAACGTGGCGACAAACAAACAATCACAACTTGAAATATGGCGGTATTCTAACCAAAACATTAATAACTAAATCCGATGACATGTTACTCTAATGCTTCAAACGTGTTACTGTAATACATTAGGTATGAATGAGAGTATGAATGACAGTATAAACATGTATACTGCTATGAATAAGAGTATAAATGAGAACGTTATACTTTGATATTGTTCTATTTTGATGACAATCACGTTCCATCATTATAGGAAGCAGTATTTTTTTAATATGACAGTATTCTAAATCCTTTGTTACTCCAATGCATTACAGTAACAGATGACAAGAATTAAAGTAACAGATGAAGTGCATTAAAGTAACACGAGATTCAATTAACAGAAGATGTCTATACACAGGGTTAGACATTAAAATAACAGATGGTCTATATTAAAGTAACACATTATGTGGATTACAATAACTCCATATATATGTTTGTGCGAAAAAATCATATAATGATCAGATCTTTAAAAAATCATACTATGAACGTAAAATCTAATAATATGGAGCATCTTAATGACTTCCATGGCAATGAAAGCATAACAATTGATGAATATTATGAAAAACCTAAATAATAATCAGTGAAGATTATGAAAAAAACCTAAATAATAAACCTAACAATCTGCAATCTATACTAACACAAGAGCAATGAATCGTTTATATGAATATATGATGAATGAAATGAATAAAATTGACGCAAAACATGAAAGTAATATTGAAACTCACCATTGTTGTATTCCACGAATTGCTTATCAACAGTTGATGATGATTTCGCGATCATTGAATCCATAGTAACGTGATGTCGAGCATAGATTTTGAATGAATGGATGGATGAACGTGATGTTGGAAGCATTTTTTTATGTTTGATGAACGTGGTAACGTAAATGAATGAATGGGTGAATGAATGGGTGAATGAATGTGATATTATTGTATCCTAAAACTATGGGAGTTCTTTTAGGAAGCTGTATCTCCCTTCTTTTTCTTTTTTTCTTTTTTTTTTAATGCAAATTGTAGAATGAATCATGTCCATCCATCCTCATCTCATCCAATGGATGGGATGAGGACTTATAGACTCATATATAGAGAAGGACTCATAAGAGCCTTACTCTATATATATATTGTGGACATGACATAGGTCCACCCCGACGCGGCCACGCGCGGGTTTGGGGAAGTGAATGAATCTCCATATGAGAATGGATCGAATTGAAATTTAAATCGAAGTTGGAGTCGCCACCGAACTTTGTGGGACTTCGGGCCCGTTCGAACCCACTCTATGTCGTAGTGGGCCGTATACAAAATACGGCCCATTCCGATGTCAGAGTTTATCGGGTTCGTCCCTTTGCATTTTGATACCGATACTGACATTATCGGATACCGTGCATTGAATGACTCTCGTGTGCCAATGGTTTAGGACATCCGGAAACCACGGTTCTGAGTAAGGGGTGAGGGTACGTGTTGGGAAGTTCACAAAGAACACCCAATCCCGCCCGCACATTAGCGGCCTCTACTAGGATATCGTTTGATTTTGAAATACGCGCGTTAGTAATACGATGAATGATATGCAAACATTGTTTTCCCTAAACATGCAAATAATTGAATTGGTTGCTAAGTCGATTTAATGCATTTAAAATTAACGTCAAAGTTTTATTTTAGCATGCAAGGTTTGTTTAGTATAATAAACAAATGATGAAAATAAATTGATGCTTAAGACAAAGAACAAACGGGTTAGTAACGGTTTGCAAATCGAATAAAAGATATAGATATGATGATATGAATGATTTTGAAAGGTTTATGACACGTGATGGATTAAACACGTGTTGACCGAAGTCACCTAAATATTTATTGAAACTGAAACATGCTGAAAAGCCCACTGTTTTGCTAAACCAGGAGCCACTCGATCGAGTCATTGCGGGACTCGACCGAGTGGTCTCGAAAAAAGGCTCTTGTCTCGGTTTTGAGGGGCCACTCGATCGAGTGGGCTAGGCACTCGATCGAGTGCCCTCTGTACGGACTGTTGTCCGGTTTGTTTTCTGTTCTCGAAATTGTTTTTTTTTAGGAAAATCGATAGCTCTATTAAATCGCGTACAAATATTGCATGATTTATACTCGACTTAATTTTGCGATATTCGTTATATTCGATATTCGACCACGAAATCGATATCAAATATTCGGAATGATTTTTTAAAAAAAGACTTTGTAAATCGTTTGAAAATCGAACTAAAAAATGTTAATTCTCTCCGCGTTAAAATCGTCGTATTATATTTTTAAAACCATGTAACGATTTTTAGCATCAACAAGATTAATTTAGTTCTTTTAGATACGATATTCGACTATAGAGTCTATATCGAATCCTTAGGTACGACTCGTTATATTGAAAACGGTACGAAAATAATAATAATAATAATAATAATAATAATAATAATAATAATAATAATAATAATAATAATAATAATAATAATAATAATAATAATAATAATAATAATAATAATAATAATAATAATAATAATAATAATAATAATAATAATAATAATAATAATAATAATAATAATAATAATAATAATAATAATAATAATAATAATAATAATAATAATAATAATAATAATAATAATAATAATAATAATAATAATAATAATAATAATAATAATAATAATAATAATAATAATAATAATAATAATAATAATAATAATAATAATAATAATAATAATAATAATAATAATAATAATAATAATACTAGATACGAAAAAAAAACGACGACGAAGAAGATGACGGACGAAGACGACGGACGAAGGAGAAAAAAACGTGAGGAGGAAGGAGAAGAAAAGAGAGAACGGGATTTGAAACACCCTCAACCTACATGCTAAATTTGGTCTCGATCAGGAACTCGTAGTAACGGCGCTTGCGTAGGAGTAACGAGAATCTAGGAAGAGTTAAGGTGTTGTTGTTTTTATATTTGCCTAAGAATTTCTAGGAAATTTGGACGGTATGTCGATGTAATTTTCCTAAGGTTCTGCTAGAGGTTCGGGATGTGTGGATGTGTGATTGTGTAATTGTAGATGTGAATGAATGTCCCTGTTGTGTTGCATGTGGGGAGGTATTTATAGGAAAAATACCGACTTGGGATAAGAGATTCCTAGTATTTGGATAGGAGAAGTGGTTTCTTGCCAAGGAAGAAAGCAACGGTTGAGAGGAAGTATAACTCCGCTTGTGGATAGCTTAAAGAGTAAGAAACTCCCGGTTATGGTTGAAAAAATAGGCCACTCGATCGAGTGGATCATGGCACTCGATCGAGTGCCTAGTCTAAACTCGGATCAGACTGCTTTTGATGAGCCCACTCGACCGAGTGAGCTAATCCACTCGACCGAGTGGAGCTGGACGGGTGATATAGCTTTTCAAAAGATAAAATTTTATCTCTTACGGATTTGTTTAATTATTTTGTAGCTGATTTTTGTAAGGAGTCTGACTTCGAATTGACTTCTCGAACATTGCGTCAGATTGTTTTTGGCTCGGGAATTGGCCTTGACCGGGGTTTGACTCGGTCGCTAAAAGACGGTTTTGCCCTTGGTCTCGGTTTTGACCCAAATTAGTCTCATTTGACTAGAAACGACCTACTGGGCTTGAATTTGAGGTCGGTTTGGTGAGATTTTTACTCTGCTAAAAGCTCGCGCCAATTACCATTGATTCTGAGTCCAAATCGAGTGTATTTAGTCATGTTTACGTCCGATCATCATCGGGTGTTTTTCAAAAACTGCCATAGACACCTGGCGGTCAAAATGTGGGTGTCAACAGAGCCCCCACTCTGACTGAGGCTTGGACAAGGCGAAAGTCAGAGTAGCTATCAGGCCAATCGCAGATTAAGACCTAACAGACTTCCGATCGGGTCGGTTATAGTCCTTTGGACGTTGCGTGAAGGGCTCGCCAGCCATAAGGTAGAAATCATACCTGAACTGATGCTAATAACTCCGTGGGGACTTGCCTAGGAAGCCGTGGATGTGCCTGTTTGCAGACACATTCGTGTTTCACGCTGAGGAGTTATTCTTGTAATGAGGTTCCCTCTGGAGTCTTGGGTGTACCTGTATGCTGACACATAGCAATTCGTATGTAACACTTAGGCGAAACACCGACTCATGCTGGGGAAGAAATTTTTAAAAAAAAATTGAAAATTTCGATAAAATGATTTTTGACAATTTTTTTTTTGAAAATGTTTAGGGCTTTGGATTTTTGGATGTCGTTGGAGAAAAAATAGGAATACTCGGGAGGACTTGATTCCTTAATCAGACTCTGAAACAGATTCCTAAAATTCTTAGGTTAGGCCTGTATGCCTGCGCGAATTAGGAAATATGATGAAAATTCTTATTCCTAAGGTGATTAGGGGAGGATTCTCTATTATAAATAGAGGGTTCTTGGCATTGATTTTCATATCTCAAATATTCTCTTTTTTTCTCAAAATCCTTTAGACTTTCAAAGAAAAATCTTGCCATGGGTATCGAACATTTGACCGCAATGCTTCAGACGTGGGCCTAATATTTTCAAGATGAAGACAAAGTCTTGCTGACTCAGATGGGAATTGTTGCTTTGTTCCCACTTCAACGACTCAGCGTAGATTCGCACTTTCTGGATGCCTGTTTATCCTTTTGGGATACTACCCACCACGTCTTTGCATTCTCCCCCGTGGAGAATTATGCCCTCTCCCCGAAGAAATTGCAGCTATTGGAGGTTGGTGCCCTAACGCTTGTCCCGCTATTCCTCCGTTTTATCCTGACCCGAGGAGGAGATTGAGAGACTTTCTCGGCTTGTGCCATGCCGAGACGGCCCATATGGTGAAAGGAGATTCCGTCTCTTTGTTCGACCTGGCCGATAAATTCATGAATTCTGGCGGTGTTCGAGTTACTCCCACCCATAGGCGGAGAGCCTTTGCTTTTTGTATGTTACATCGATATGCCTTCGAAGGAAGAATGGATGCTGACTCGTGCTTGGGCCAGATTAGACTGATCGGCATAGTTGACCAGATGGAGACGGGACACAGCCCGGCTTGGTTGGTAACCGGTGAGATCATCATGGGCCTCGATGCTAGGAGACTTGACCCGGATCTACAACTGACGGGAAGTACCCGTCTTTTGCAGGTTTTTATCTTGTCTTTTCTTTTTTTTTCTTTTTCTTTAAATCCCGCGAAAACCTGACGTACAGGGGCCACTCGATCGAGTGGACCTGTCACTCAATCGAGTGACCTCGATAAAAACCATCTGTTCGCCTCCAGATGAGTCACTCGATCGAGTCAGTCGTGAGACTCGATGGAGTGCCTGCTAGCGGACAGACATTTATTTACTCACGGAAATTTGTTCTTTTTTTTATATAGATCTGGTTACCCGAGCGCTTGTCGATCATAGAGCTCTCGGTAGGCGTATTCAACTACCGTAGCTGCCAGATTAGCTCAAGAAAAAGGCGGATAAGCTCGAGCCATCACATAAACCGCACCTATTGGGATGAGGAGCTAAGATTCCACGGTGGGCCGCTGATTAGATGAACCGTTGTCTGGTGGTTTCTTTCGAAGTTAACGGGCCTATCTAAGAGAGACAAAGCCCGTTATCAAGTGATTTTATCTCTGGACTGGACCGTCCATATCTATCCGGATCGTATCCTGAGGCAGTTCGGTTCGTTTCAGCAGATCCCTGAGATTGAAGCAATTATCAGCGTTCCGCTCCAATTGACGGATGCTATGTGTGACACGTGGCTACAACGCTGGTTTACCCGTGCCATATGGACTATTCCCCGCCCTTGTCAATCCGTTTGGGTTTCGGAATCATATCGCAAATGAACTTCCGAAGAATCCGAGGAGGCCCGTAAGGCCTTGAAGATCAATGAGGCTTTTGACCTGGTTCGCCGGGAAACGGTAAAAGATAATAGGGGTTTCTTTGACGAAGGAGAGACTCCTACTACCCTTGTCCGACTAGAGTTGGGATCCAAATCAAAGACGAAGACTCGAGCTAAAGAGACCGGTGCTAGCGGCTCTCAGGGACCATTAAGCCCGCGGACAGACTTAGAAACGCGACTGGGACCGAGACTGGCGGCTCGAGACCGACTGGGCCCGCGAGACAGGTTGCCAGAAAGGGTACGGGCCCGACTTGGGTCGACTGAGGTGACCGAGGACCCGAAGTCGATAAAACGAGTCCGGGCTAAAGAAGTTCCCGTGGTGATCCGGGAGCGTTCACCTCCGCGTCATCGCCAGTGGACGAAAAAAGAAGCTAAGGACAAGGGAAAGGGCAAGATGCCCTAAATGCCTAGGCCCTAGTTTTTATTATTTAAGTATTACTACTATTTATTTTAGTGTGGTGTGATTTTTTGGATTTTTTTTTTTTGAATTTTTTTTGCAATTTACAATTTTTCGAGTTTATCGGATTTTTTTTTGAAAATAAATAAAGGAAGTTTATTATTTAAACCGTTCCTGTTTTTTCCTCGATTCCAGTGGTTGTGCCCTTTTGAGGGGCTGCCTACGTATCCACAATTAGCGGAATCAAACCAAAAATATTTAAGCCTAAATTGCAATCTTTAAATACACCAAGACTATTGTTTCAAGATGTTTATAACAGTATAATAAATAATCATAGCTTTTGACTTGCTCTTTGAAAGTTTATATGAAAATGGTTTTTATAAACTTTGCTAATGACACTGAGAGAAATGGTTTAAGGGTAGTAACGCTTTAGCTGGTCCAGGTTAGTTGGGTTGACAAACTCATTCCCGTCCAGGTCCGTTAGCATCACCGCTCCGCCTGATAGAATCTTCTTTACCAAATATGGCCCGGCCCAGTTAGGTTTGAACTTTCCCTTTGGGTCTACTGGTAATAAAGCTCGAACAGACTTGAGAACCAAATCCCCTTCTTTGATGTTTCTGGGCCTTACCCTTTTGTTGAAGGCCCGTTGGATCCTCTTCTGATATATTTGTATATTATTGAGGGCACGAGATCGTCGTTTCGTCTAACAGGACTAGCGAGTCATATCGTGCTCAAATCCAATCAGTTTCGGGTACTTGACTTTTGAGTAAGATCCTGAGGGACGGCACCTCTAACTCGACAGGTTGGACAGCTTCCATCCCGTATGTAAGGTAATACGGCGTTGCCCCGGTTGCAGTACGGATTGACGTCCGATATCCCCAAAGTGCAAATGGTATTTTATCGTGCCAGTCCCGGTAATTATCAGCCATCTTTTTTAGTATGGTGACAATTCTTTTATTAGCCGCTTCTACCGCTCCATTGGTTTGGGGTCGGTAGGGTGAAGATGTATGCCTTTGAATCTTGTACTTAGTTAACAAGGCTGCCGTCTCGGCCTGAAAATGGGTCCCATGGTCACTGATAAATTCATGCGGGATCCCATACCGGCATATTATCTTGTTTTGGATAAATTTAGCGACATGCTTGGCGTTGAGAATGGGATAAGACTCAGCTTCGAGCCATTTGGTGAAATAATCGATTGCTACCAAAATGAAGCAGTGTCCTCCGGTTCCCGAGGGGTTTATCTTTCCAATTATATCGATTCCCCATGTTGAAAATGGCCAAGGTGATGTCATGGTATGCAGCAGGGATGGCGGCATATGTTGTACATTAGCGAAAATTTGACAATTATGGCAATGTCTGACATATAGTTGGCAATCGGTCTCCATGCTATTCCAGTAATATCCGAGCCTCATGATCTTTCGGACTAACATCTGGGCATTCATGTGTCGACCGCACTCGCCGTCATGTACTTCGGCCATAACCTTTTCGGCGTTAGTTTTATCAACACATAAAAGGAGAGCCCCTTGCGTTGTCTTTTTGTAAAGTTGCTTGTCGTCGGTACGGATGAATTGGGTCGCCAGCCTACGTAAGGCCTTTTTGGCTCGATTGTCGGCCCCGGGTGGATATTCCCCGATTGTTAAGTATGCTTGGATAGCCTTATACCACGGCTTGGGATCAGGTATCTCGATATCTTCGATGTTTTGGATATATGCTGGCTCAAACCGTCTTTCGACACAGATTGGCATGCTGGTCACATGGTCGGGAATGTTTAGTAAGGATGCCAGTTTTGAGAGTGCATCTGCGAACTGATTTTCTTCCCGAGGTAAGTATATATACTCTACCTTTTAAAATTGTTTCTCGAGATGCCTTACTCGTGCCTGGTAGGCCACGAGATTAGCATTTCGAGTCTTTCATTTTTGGAGCGCTTGATTAATGACCATAGATGAGTCGCCGTGTACTCGGAGGTTTGTGACCCCTAAATTGGCGGCGGCTTGTAGCCCGTGGATACATGCTTCATACTCAGCAGCATTATTAGTGACGTCAAAGTCTAATTTGATGGACACGGGAGTGTGTTCCCCTCTCGGTGAGATTAGAAGAATCCCGACTCCGAATCCTCAGAAATTGGATGCCCCATCAAAGTATAAGTCCCATGTTTCGGTATCGGCATGGAAAATATCTTCATCTGGGAAGGACCAAGTGTCGGTGTGTCCTTCTTTGGCTACGGGACTGTCGGCGAGAAACTCGGCTACTATCCGGCCTTTGATGGCTTTCAATGGTACGAACTTTAGATCGAATTCTGCCAACATTAGGGTCCATCTTGATATCATGCCGTTGAGAATGGTCTTTTCGAAAAGGTACTTGATCGGATCCATTCTAGATAGCACTTGTACCTCGTAACCGAGCATGTAATGTCGGAGCTTCTTGGTGGCCTAGACCAAAGCTAAACATGTCTTCTCAAGCATAGTGTACTTACACTCGTACTCTAAAAACTTTTTGCTGATGTAGTATATAGCTCGTTCTTCGGAGTTGACCGTCTGAGCTAGCATAGCCCCCATGGCTGTCTCTGTCGTCGTTAGGTATAGTGACAAAGGTAAACCAGGTTGAGGTGGCATCAAGACTGGCGGTGAAGACAAGATTTCTTTGATTCTATCAAAGATCGCTTGCCACTTATCGTCCCATAGTAATCGTTCCCCTATTTTCAGCTTCTTGAAGATCGGTTCACACACCATGGTTAGCTTTGAAATGAACCTGCTAATGTATTGGACTTTCCCGAGAAACCCTTTTATCTCTTTTTCGGTTTTAGGGGGTTGCATCTCGGTGATGGCCTTAATTTTGGCTGGATCGACATCGATGCCGCGTTGGCTAACGATATGACCTAGTAATTTGCCAGAAGTTACCTTGAAATGAATTTCTGAGGGTTTAACCTCATGTTGTACTTGTGTAATCGGGTGAAGAACTTTCTCAGGGTGGTGATGTGACCATCCCTGTCTTTAGACTTGGCGATCATATCGTCCACATATACTTCCACTTCTTTATGTATCATGTCATGTAATAAAGTCGTGGCGGTCCGTTGATAGGTTGCCCCGGCATTGATGAGAGCAAATGGCATAACAGTATAGCAATAAGTACCCCAAGGTGTAATGAAGGTGGTCTTATCCATATCTTCTTCTGCCATTTTTATCTGATTGTACCCAGCATACCCATCCATAAATGATAGAAGGGCATGATCAGTTGTGTTATCCACCAGTATGTCGATGTGTGGTAACGGGAAATCGTCTTTCGGGCTTGGCTTGTTAAGATCCCGAAAGTCTACACAGACACGCACCTTACCGTCTTTTTTAGGAACCGGCACGATGTTTGCAACCCAATCTGGATACTCGGAAACTTGTATGAAACCAGCTTTGATTTGTTTGTCGACTTCCTCTTTGACCTTAAGGGACCATTCGGGCTTCATGTGGCGGAGTTTCTGCTTAACCGGCTTGAACCCTTCCTTGATTGGTATATGGTGCTCGGCTATTTCGCGATCTATTCCTGGCATGTCCTTGTAGGACCATGCGAAGACGTCTTTGATCTCTTGAAGGAGATTCGTGAATTGCTGTTTCTCCTTGGGATCTAAGGATAACCCTATCTTAAGTATGTGAGGCTCTAAGGTTGTTCCCACATTAACGGATTCGGTTTCTTCGATTACCGTGTTGCGGGACTCCCTTTGCTCTAGTTGCTCGATCAGATGTGGAGGTAGGGATACCTGTTTGTCGGGTTTCTCAATGTCATTGCACAGAATATTTTTGAAATTAAGAAAATTTTGAAAATGAGACAAGTCGTAAGCAGAACGGTTGTTATTATTGCTCATAAATTGAGAAAATAGCTCGAAAAGAGCTGCCATCTGATCGTTAGTCAGTGGCGGGATAGGTAAGGTGCCCGGGACAGACCCCGAGACACCAGGGATAGCTAAAGGGAGAGGGGGAGCTACAGGAGTGACTCTAGCACCGGACTCACTAGACTCAACATCAGACTCTGACTCTGACTCCGACTCCGACTCGGACTCAGACTCAGACTCATGCATTCCTCCTTCTCCTGCGATCAGCTTGTAAGCCCTTCCTTGACTGTCAGTCCATTTGACAGTCTTCCTCCAGGCTCTCTTTCCCGTCTCGGATCCTACATCCGAGATTAGCTTAGTCGGGTCAAACTTATGGTTGCGCAGGATAAGATTGACCAGATCCTCTTTTGGCATCGGGGTTGCGGCTTCCTCCCCGAAGAGTAGTCCTAGAACGGGCTTGGCATTGTTAGCATTTTCGAATTGGATAAGGGCGAAGATGTCATCTGGTATGAAGTTACAGTCCTGGGCCAAGTGGGTCCCAGGGCGTGATGGTAGGGATTTGTCGTGGAATCCCAACCGTCAATAATATAACCGGCTATTCCTATGGTAGATAGGGTAAGTCGGGTCGAATCCATGGGGACGGTAAGAGGCGTCTAGACTAGGTCGGCCCAAATACGAGACTAAGTCAACGAGCTAAACTAAAGAATGAAAGGAGGGAGAAGACTAGACTAAGACTAAGTCTAAGGAGAAAGCAAACAAAGGAGAACGGGCTAGGATTAGGTCGGGGTCAAAGGGGTAACAGAATGGTCGAGGGAGAACTAGAGTGAAGGAGGTAGTAGGGTAATCTAGGTTGGTCCGGGCTCTCGCAACTTAGACTCACCTAGAGGTTCCACCTAAAACCCATCTCGTCGATACACAACACAAACGGGGTTCTAGCGCGCTATAGGCCTAGGTCGAATCCGGGCTCTCGCAACTTAGACCGACCTAGGGGTCGTCCTCACCGGGCTCTCGCAACTTAGTGAGGGGACCGAACCCACAAACAGACTAACACCCACGAAAGAAAGGCAAGAAAACAAGCATTCGTACATACTTAGTCATTCAAGCAATTCAACAAATATGTGATGTGCATCAAACAAGAGAAAACCCAAATCTTCCACCAACATCTCTAACCAACCCTTAATCACCCAATTAACACCCTAATCACCCTACTAACCCTAGCAAGAACACTACTCTAACATAATCAAACTACAACTAAACTAACAAAATGGATTAACAAAAGAAATAACACAAACATCTACAAACTAATGAAAACTATTAACTACAATCAAAGATTGAAACTTGAATAACATAAATAAAGATTAAGAGGAAAAGGAAAGGATTATACCAAACTAGTGAAGGAGAAAGAACAAAACTTGCATTAATGAAGAAAACCCAAAACAAACACCCAAGGTTGTCAATCTTGAGGAAGATCTTGAAGAATTCCCTGAATACAAGTACTAATCTAAGATTAACTACTAATTATCGACTAATCTACACTAATCTAATCTAATCTAACCTAAAGTAGTCTAGGGTTTTAAGGAGATAACATAAGATGTCTTAATATTACAAGAAGAGAGTATATATATGGGTACAAGAATGAAGGAGAAGAAGAGAAGAAGTGCGGGTGAGCTGTAGCCCATCCCTATCGGGACGGATCATCCCGATCGGGAAGGGTTCTGCCATCCCGATCGGGAAGGGCTCAACCCGACCGGGAAGGACCCACAGTGGCGCTTTTAAATGTGCCTCCCTTCCCGATCGGGAAGGCTATTATCCCGACCGGGAAAGGTCTTGTATGCCTTCAATAAGAGCTCTAGGGTCCCTCCTTGTATCTTATGGGCTTCCCGTCGATTCTCGGGACTCGGGATCGGGTCTCGGAGGCTCGGGATTGGGACCCAAGGTCTCGGGGTCGATTCCAAGGCCTCGAGTCATCGTTCCTTTATCTCGTTGGCTCCAAAATGTGTATGTATTGAGTCGGAATCACTCCAACTCTTCCAAATCGGGCTCGGGAACCTGAAACGGACTAAAGGAAGCATAAGAAGCCCATGAATCGCTCCCAAGGAGCGATTCCACAAGGAAAATGGGACCAAAACACTACGAAATAGGCACTACAAATGGCACTTATCAACTCCCCCACACTTAACCCTTACTCGCCCTCGAGTAAGCACATACTAACTACTAAACTAGCCGAATGGGTATTAGCGCACCCTACGCCCCTTCAACTCACGCGAGTGCACTTAGAGGAAAAGTGCACTCTGCAAGGCAAGTTGGGTCTTGCGACAAAACTGTGGATGCAACCGGACACAAAACACATAAACAAACAAACACACAAACAAACACATAATCGGTTGCACCCAAAACAAAAGAAATACTGCTTCCCTCTAAAAGCGGTGAATGAAACACCGGTTTAGGACTCGAGGTAAGTGACAACGTTCCCAAGCTAGAAATACAAACCAAGGTGAACTAAACCCTAATAGTATGACGATCAAGCAATAAAAACGTTGGTAACTTACCTAGGTCCTTCTAACTTTCTAAAAACGTACTACGGGACGATCGGCGGAGTGGAAAAGTGAGGAACCACGATGTTAGTCGACACTGTAGGTAAGTGAGACCCCCCCCCTTTAGCGTGAGCCAAAAGGGTCGTCCCGTGTCCAAGACCGCCTAACTAGTCCAAGTAAAAAGGTGGAAAACATGCAAAATGAGGGAAGACCGACTAAAGGCTTATTTATGGTAGGCTCTTCATGGCAAAAGTCGGAAAAAGGCTTATTTTTGTGGGGATTTATTTTTGTGAGACGGGTTTTCTTTTGGCATTTTCTTTCTTTTTGACGTTTTGATTTGTTTTGCCATGCCATTCTTTTTCTTCTTTTCTATTTTCTTTTTGGCTTTTGTGCCTTTTCTTTTTCTTCATTTCTTTTCTTTCTTTCATTTTTTTTCTTTCTTTTCTTTTCTTTTCTTTGCCCTTTTGGCAAGATTTGGCATTTTTGGCATTTCTCGACACTCAAGAAAGAGAGAATCAACAAATTGCATTTTATTGTGTGTATATGTGTAGAAGGTAGGGAAATGGGTAAGTCGGGACGGCGCCTTCCCTTCTAACCCACAAAAAGTGGAGAACTTGGACTAATCAAACAACCCTAAACACGGTCACCTAGGGGACGAGACTCGGTAACCAAGGCCTTTTCACACCGTGGGTGGTCATAATGGTCAAAAGTGCAAATCCCGTAGTAAATTCCTAGTAAGCTAGGTGGACTCAAGGTAAAGGACCAACGAATTCATTGATTTAGGGTCATTCTACTAGGCTAAAGTCCAAGACTCGATTTATACAACTAGGAAGGGAAAATAGACACTCACACTCTAGCCTCTAGACCGGTTTTTCGAAAACCATTTACACAAGACACAACACACATAAAACAAAGACACGACGAGAAGGAAAGAAAAAGAAGTGAAAGCAACAAAACAAAACAAACACATAGACAAAACAACCACCTCCACTATATTCCATACAAGCCACCAAATCATCCACCATTATGCACAAAGCTCCACCCGAGCACACCTCAACACAACCTTCTCCAAACATCACAAGGAAAAAAAGGAGAAAAAGGGATAAGGTGTTACCGGAAGTCTTTAGAGCTTTCCCAAGTCATTGGCGATTAAAGCAACCTATAAGAACAAAGGGAGGAAAAACACGCACACAAAAGAAATGTACGACACAAAGACAAAAAATGAAAACACAAAAGAGAAAATATTTTTTGATTTTTGTGAAACATTTTCAAATTTTTAGGATTTTTTTAAAGGTTTTTCGAAAAACTATGAAAATAAAACTACTACGATAGAATATCGCTCCCCCACACTTAAATCGAGCAATGTCCTCATATGCTCAATCGTAGTGTCCGGAGAGACAAAAGAAAAGAAAATAAACTACGAAAATAAAGCTAAAATTAAAAACAAAGTGTAGAAAAAGGTAGAAGGTGTCCGGCCGGGGTGTAGTCAAGTCACCATGGGCCGAGACGAGAAAAAGATATGGAACGGGGAAGAAAAATAAAAAGAAAGAAAGAAAAGGAAATGGGAGGGGAGGGCTAGGTGTAATCAAGTCACCTAGCCCGGATTCCGTCCAAATCCGACTAACTCCTAACAAGGGGTGAAAATCTTGTAAATGGACTAATCGATTGACTCGCGACGTAATCACGTCGTCGGGAGTCGGGAGCAACCAAACTATGGCCTCGAAGGCCCCTAGATACCGAGACTCAAAGGAAGGAGGCAAACAATGAAAAAGAAGCGATAAAAAGACGGAAAAGTAAGGATAGTTACCCAAACCGAGCGGCTAGTAACTCACTTGCTCCATCGTCTCGTTGATCATTAGAGGCTCGTCGCTTGTTTTCTCGGTTGCCATCTCGCTTCACACTTGAAGAGCACTCACTCTATAGGTAGTAATGGTAGGGGGTGGGATTTGATGTGAGAGTTGGTGTAAAGTGAATAGGAAGTGGAGTGAGGGCATGACGATGAAGTACATGGGGCATATGGTAAGGCTAGGGTAGTTTGGGAGGTTGGGAGGGGGCATAAAACGGTTGGGTGGACTCGATTTGCGAAGAAGAATCACAAAGGGGGAGCAGAGGACCTTCCTGGTCGGGAAGGTTGTTCCTGATCGGGTTTGCTTACCCGTCCCGATCGGGACGCCCTCATCCCGGTCGGGACGAGCCCACAGTAGGCTCGAAATGTGGTGCGCCCTTCCCGATCGGGAAGGCACCCTTCCCGGTCGGGAAGCCTTACCCTTCTCGGTCGGGACGCCTCATCCCGATCTTCAGCACCTTCATCCCGATCGGGATGGCTCCTTCCCGGTCGGGATTCTTCATCCTTCCCGGTCGGGATAAGTCTTCTTCGCTTCCCCAAGCCCAAAAGCTTATCATAAGCTTCAAAAACCGACTTCCTCGCTCGCAAACCAAACTCCACCATCAACTACTTCTTTCTAGGAGTCACCTTCACTTCGCCTAACATAATAAAGTCAAAGTACTCATCAAATTCACTCCCTCACATCGCTCATCAAAATACCAAATCAATCACAAGATTCCCACAAAAACAAAGGAAGTCCTAGAAACAAAAAACACAAATACAAGCACAAGAATTCTAAAGAAGAGAGGAGGAGAATATACAACATGACGGTTCTTTAGGAACTCCGTCAAACCGAGGATGGTGGACTCCATTCTTCAACCATAGCCCTCAAGGGCATGGAGGAGCAAGTCGAACGCGCTACCGACATCATAGTGAAGGCCCAAGAAGCGCTCGAGCTTAACCGACCTCCACGGCCCCCAAGGAGGAGGCAAGAAGTAGGACTCCCAAGACCCAAAATCATCTTCAAAGTTGTCTCCGAGGTCTATCCATCCTACGAGCTTCACCGACCTCTTCCTCCCTAAGCATTGCCTCCAAGCAAGCTTCATCTCCAAGAATCGAGGCACAAAGAGCGGCTTTGGCCTCGTCTCCTCGTTGCACACCCCCACACTTGCCTCAAGTTGTGGTTCCCCATCTTCATCACTCGACCCCACATCATCTTGGAGAGGAGAATCGAAACTTCTACCGGCGGTTTCAATCTCTTCCAAGTCATCTCTCGGTGTAATAGCAAGGGGCTCATGATGTCTATCCACGTTCTCGGACAAGGGCAACTCGAGGCTAACAATTTCACCCAACAACTCTACAAACTCCACCAACTCATCCAACCCACTATCCTCCTCCAATTCCTCACCAATGTTGCCTTCACCAAGGGTCATATCCTCATCCGTCTCTTTTTGGGTAGACGATTGAGGTTCTTCAAAGCAAACTTCTCTATCAAAGGGAACTACATCGGCGGCTTCGTAACTCGGTTGCTCCTCTTTCTCAAGTGGGCACCCTCCATCTAAATATGATGCTCGGGATAAAGACATTACGGCTTGAACCGATAATGCATTTAATTGAGCATTCCTCTCCTCGTTTGCCCTTCGCATTTGGACCATTAATTCCTCTTGTTCTTTTCGCAATTGAATGGCCATTTCTTGTGTGCTCCTTTGCAATTGAAGAATCGAATGACACAACTCCAAGTTGTGCAATTGGTGATCATTGGAGTCTTGTAAGGCTCCTTGATAATCTTGATGATGCCCATAGGGTGGGGCATCATATTGTTGGTAGCAAGGTTGGGGTGATTGGTAGTATTGTGGGTCATAGGGTTCATATTGTGGTTGGGGTGGAGGGCAATATTGTGGGTCTTGGGGGTATTGGCTTCCACAAGGTGAATCTTGAGTGTACATGGTGGGGTCACAATCATGACTCGAGTAATAGTCACCATGATCGTAGGATTGGTAATCGTTCACTTGTTGGTAGCCATATCCATACTCTTGAGGATCATACCCATCTTGATTACCCCAAGAAGCTTGATTATGATAGGGGGACGTCATGTCACACCCTTGGTTCATGGAAGAAGAGTGGTAGCTCATATCGGCTCCCGAGTGTGTGGAGTTTAGATCAAACCCCATGCTCGCTCGAAAATCGTAGTCCATACCCGGTTGGAAACCACTCATTCTAGCAACCGTCCGTTTAAGCGGCTCTGAGTTGCAAGAAGAAGATAATCACCACCTCTAAGCACAAACTGTAGACTAAGAACAAACGTGAGAAGTCTAGTGCTTTTTGGGCACTAGACAAGAGAGAAATAAACTTCACACACACAAGAAGCAAGGTAACAAAAAGAAAAAGAAAACACAAACACAAATACAAGGTCAAGTAACTAGGAAAACAAAGTCTAAACTAGCACCGTCCCCGGCAACGGCGCCAAATTGATGGTAGGGATTTGTCGTGGAATCCCAACCGTCAATAATATAACCGGCTATTCCTATGGTAGATAGGGTAAGTCGGGTCGAATCCACGGGGACGGTAAGAGGCGTCTAGACTAGGTCGGCCCAAATACGAGACTAAGTCAACGAGCTAAACTAAAGAATGAAAGGAGGGAGAAGACTAGACTAAGACTAAGTCTAAGGAGAAAGCAAACAAAGGAGAACGGGCTAGGATTAGGTCGGGGTCAAAGGGGTAACAGAATGGTCGAGGGAGAACTAGAGTGAAGGAGGTAGTAGGGTAATCTAGGTTGGTCCGGGCTCTCGCAACTTAGACTCACCTAGAGGTTCCACCTAAAACCCATCTCGTCGATACACAACACAAACGGGGTTCTAGCGCGCTATAGGCCTAGGTCGAATCCGGGCTCTCGAAACTTAGACCGACCTAGGGGTCGTCCTCACCGGGCTCTCGCAATTTAGTGAGGGGACCGAACCCACAAACAAACTAACACCCACGAAAGAAAGGCAAGAAAACAAGCATTCGTACATACTTAGTCATTCAAGCAATTCAACAAATATGTGATGTGCATCAAACAAGAGGAAACCCAAATCTTCCACCAACATCTCTAACCAACCCTTAATCACCCAATTAACACCCTAATCACCCTACTAACCCTAGCAAGAACACTACTCTAACATAATCAAACTACAACTAACACTAACAAAATGGATTAACAAAAGAAATAACACAAACATCTACAAACTAATGAAAACTATTAACTACAATCAAAGATTGAAACTTGAATAACATAAATAAAGATTAAGAGGAAAAGGAAAGGATTATACCAAACTAGTGAAGGAGAAAGAACAAAACTTGCATTAATGAAGAAAACCCAAAACAAACACCCATGGTTGTCAATCTTGAGGAAGATCTTGAAGAATTCCCTTAATACAAGTACTAATCTAAGATTAACTACTAATTATCGACTAATCTACACTAATCTAATCTAATCTAACCTAAAGTAGTCTAGGGTTTTAAGGAGATAACATAAGATGTCTTAATATTACAAGAAGAGAGTATATATATGGGTACAAGAATGAAGGAGAAGAAGAGAAGAAGTGCGGGTGAGCTGTAGCCCATCCCTATCGGGACGGATCATCCCGATCGGGAAGGGTTCTGCCATCCCGATCGGGAAGGGCTCAACCCGACCGGGAAGGACCCACAGTGGCGCTTTTAAATGTGCCTCCCTTCCCGATCGGGAAGGCTATTATCCCGACCGGGAAGGGTCTTGTATACCTTCAATAAGAGCTCTAGGGTCCCTCCTTGTATCTTATGGGCTTCCCGTCGATTCTCGGGACTCGGGATCGGGTCTCGGAGGCTCGGGATTGGGACCCAAGGTCTCGGGGCCGATTCCAAGGCCTCGAGTCATCGTTCCTTTATCTCGTTGGCTCCAAAATGTGTATGTATTGAGTCGGAATCACTCCAACTCTTCCAAATCGGGCTCGGGAACCTGAAACGGACTAAAGGAAGCATAAGAAGCCCATGAATCGCTCCCAAGGAGCGATTCCACAAGGAAAATGGGACCAAAACACTACGAAATAGGCACTACAAATGGCACTTATCAGGGCGTGTGGCGTCGGGCCGATATAGGCCTGTCTGGACGGGCTCGAACACTGGAGTGACAAAGGTGACGACTCTAGTTCCTGTTTGGCCCATATTTTCTGGGGTTATGGTGTATCCTAAGCCGGCTTGAGACCTCCCATCATCCAGGACTTCAATAATTTTTCCTTCGGGCAGATTCGGCCTCGATGTAACCCCCGGTAGGTACCCTAGATTTTGCAGCATCCGGTCAATGATGGCTGTGAAGTAGGGGCGGAAAAGATACTCCTCTTCGATTGTCCCTATGAAGTCGAACCCCCAGAGATCCGTGCGGCCTGAGGTGTTACAGTTAGCCACAGTCATCGGTGTGGCTTCTAGAGTAATGACAGTATCGTGCAGAGGCAGCTTGATTTTCCGATGTAGGGTGGAGGATACTGCCTGAGCCGCGTGGATCCACGGTCCTCCTAAGAGGAGGTTAAAGGAAGAAGTCACGTCGATCACTTGAAACTCCAGTTCCTTTTCTATTGGGCCCGTTATGATAGTTAGCTTCACGACCCCAGCTACTGACTTTGGACTTCCGTCGAAAGCCTGGATGGTTTGAGCTGTCGGATTGTAGTCAGCCTCGGTAATGCCGAGGGCTTTGGCGGTCCTCAAGGGGAGGACATTGACTGCGGACCCATCATCGATTAGGGTCATGGGAAGGTACTTTCCACGGCAGATCATCGTAATGTAGAGGGCCATGTTGTGGGTAGGCCCGAATGGTGGTAGATCAGCGTTGGAGAAGGTAATTAGCGGGCCTTCTTCCTTAGCTTTCCCCTTTAGGTGAGGCAAGACCGTGGCTACCATTTCGGCTGGAGTAGCCGTAGAGTCAATCTTGACTTGATCGAGGGCCTTAGTGAGTGCCTCCCGATGTTCTTGTGAGCTGACTAAAAGTTGCCATATAGAGAGGTCAACTCGAGTTTTGTTCAGCTGCTTCACGAGAGCCCTTTCAGTGGTTGGCTCTTCCGGGACGGCTTCTAATCCGGCTGGTTCAGTAACGGTTATTGAAGCAGAAGAGTCCCTATGGTGGTTGCTGGCTAAGGCTTTGGACTTAGCCTTTTGGATTTCCTCCAAGGTGATGGGGACAGGTTCCCCCTTGGTGAGATAGACATCGTCTTCGCCGTCGCACCAGATCCCGTTTATTTGCGGGACAAATGGAGAAATTAGGTGTGAGCAGTCGATTATTTCTCTGGGGAAAACGGCGTGAGTAGCCAAGGGGTTGTCCTTGTTTCTGGGCTTGCCCCCAGGTAAGGGGATCTTACCGCTTTCGATGAGATTCTGGATAAGATGCTTTAGTTTCCAGCATTTCTCGGTGTCGAGTCCCTTGCCACGATGGTACTGGCAATAGGCCTGGATGTCGTAGGCCTTAGAGCGACGCTCGACTGGGACTTCAGGTGTTGGGCCTATCGGGTTGATCAGGCCTTTCGATGATAGCCTTTGTAAGGCATTTGCATAGGTGGTACCTATGTCGGTGAATACCTGAGGTGCGGCATTCTTCTTGGACGGGGTATCAAGTAGATTAATCTCGTCAAAAATACTACGAGTAGTAGCAGCAGATGTGGGCTTGCTTGTGGATGAGCTGGCCCCTTGGTAACCCTTGGCAGAGGCCTTAGTGAGGCTCTCCAATCTCAGATCATCTTTAATTCTTGTCCCCATTTCAGTTAGGGCAGCGAAGTTTGGTATGCTGGCGTACCGGAGATGGATCCGGTAAGCGGGAAGGAGGTTCTTCACGAAGGCTTCTACCAGCACTTTCTCGCTGGGCTTGTCGACCAGTTTGACGCTTTCAGCCCTCCAGTGCTGAAGGTACTTCGTAAATCCTTCCTTTGGTTCCTGAGCCATTACTTCCAGGGTTCGCATTGTGGTCTGGATTTCCGTGTTGTCGGCGTAGTTCCGAGCGAATTCCGTCGCCACGTCATCCCAAGTTTTGTATTTCTTGGAATCGAGCCTGTAGTACCAGGCTCTTAGGTGCTTCTCGAGGGAAGAAGCAAACAGATGCTGGAACATGTTTGACTTGACCCCCTTAAGGGCCATGAATTCCTTGAAAGCCCGGATATGTAATACCGGGTCTTCAGTTCTGTCGAACATTGGGAGGCCCGTCAGATTGAGATTGGCAGGCAGCTCGTCGGTCAGGGGTGCATAGGTTCGGGCATTCTCCGTGTGGATTGAATTTTGAGTCGATAGATGGACCTGTTCCTGCAGTTTGTGGTTTGCGCTGGCCAGTTCAGCTAATGGCCCGTCTTTCTCGACCCCACCACTGGGAGTTCCTTGCTCCATAGCACTCACTCGGGTAAGGATGGCGATCTAATCCCCCCTCATTGTCGTGATCATAGTCTCCAACTTGGTCAACCAGGCCTTCAAATCATCTATAGCGTGTTGCGTCATGGTTCGGGTGAAGGGTGGCTTGTCTGTAAGAACACCGTGTAATCAGAAACGGATCTAGATCCCAGAATCAAATAGTGCATCCTGAGCAAAGAAAAGGACTAGACTAGAAGAAGACTGAAAAACCGACTCCTAGACGGGTGACTCGTGGATGGTGGACTCTCCTTAGGATTTGGCAAAGTGGGCCTAGTCCCGTTCGAAGGAAGATCCATGTGAGAATTCGCCAGACTTTGGACTTGAATGTGTAAACGGGCTTCCCTGTGTAGGAGTTCGTCCTACACAGGTGGGTCGTGCCTTGACAAATAAGGCGGACTGGGACAGAGGAGAAATCCGTGATGTAAGATCGACGGAGTTTCGACGCTAGAGACTTTGACAAGTCAAGACAGGACCCGACACTGCTAAATATGGGCAGTCCTAAAGAGGAGGGTTTTGAAATGGAAGGTTTGGACCCGAAAAAGTAGGATCGGACGGCCCGATTTTTTTTGCGAAAACCGGAAAACGTTATCGGGCCGGAGTTTTGGAAATTTTCGAAAAGGTTCGGGCAGCACACCGGCTAGAAAAGGTTATTTTGAGTCAAAATTATAAGTCCTAAATTCGATAGCTTTCCGGGTTTTGAAAATGGATAGTTTTGAAAAGATGCAAGTTTTGAAATAAAGTTTTTTTTTTTTTTAAAAAGATGACGAGTAAATCAAGTAGCACGTAGTCATGGAAACAGTATAATGACGCCATGTATGCTCTTAATCTAAGTCTCGGTCGATCGAAATAGGGTCTATACCAACGACGATAGCTTTCTCGCAAATCAGGACGGACCTCCTAAGCCGAATTGGTTTTAGAATATGCCGTAAAACCCATGCGAGTTCCGCCATCGAAGTCGTTAGCGCACCCATTTAGGAATGCACCGTGGTATAGTGGGACGTCGGTCACAAGTAACCGGCTCGGGTAAAAATAGGGTTATGCATGAACCACCGAACTAAAACGCGTACATTAGTAATCGAACGATTTCTTTTCGAGTCTCACCCTGAGAATCCCGATGACAAGTGGTACATCAGGTATCCCCAGCGGAGTCGCCAAATTGTGGACATGACATAGGTCCACCCCGACGCGGCCACGCGCGGGTTTGGGGAGGCGAATGAATCTCCATATGAGAATGGATCGAATTGAAATTTAAATCGAAGTTGGAGTCGCCACCGAACTTTGTGGGAGTTCGGGCCCGTTCGAACCCACTCTATGTCGTAGTGGGCCGTGTACAAAATACGGCCCATTCCGATGTCAGAGTTTATCGGGTTCGTCCCTTTGCATTTTGATACCGACACCATTATCGGATACCGTGCATTGAATGACTCTCGTGTGCCAATGGTTTCGGACATCCGGAAACCACGGTTATGAGTAAGGGGTGAGGGTACGTGTTGGGAAGTTCACAAAGAACACCCAACCCCGCCCGCACATTAGCGGCCTCTACTAGGATATCGTTTGATTTTGAAATACGCGCGTTAGTAATACGATGAATGATATGCAAACATTGTTTTCCCTAAACATGCGAATAATTGAATGGGTTGCTAAGTCGATTTAATGCATCTAAAATTAATGTCAAAGTTGTATTTTAGCATGTGAGGTTCGTTTAGTATAATAAACAAAGGATGAAAATAAATTGATGCTTAAGACAAAGAACAAACGGGTTAGTAACGGTTTGCAAATCGAATAAAAGATATAGATACGATGATATGAATGATTTTGAAAGGTTTATGACACGTGATGGATTAAACATGTGTTGACCGAAGTCACCTAAATATTTATTGAAACTCGAAACATGCTGAAAAGCCCACTGTTTTGCTAAACCATGAGCCACTCGATCGAGTCATTGCGGGACTCGACCGAGTGGTCTCGAAAAAAGGCTCCTGTCTCGGTTTTGAGGTGTCACTCAATCGAGTGGGCTAGGCACTCTATCGAGTGCCCTCTGTAGTTTTCTGTTCTCGAAATTGTTTTTTTTAGGAAAATCGATAGCTCTATTAAATCGTGTACAAATATTGCATGATTTATACTCGACTTAATTTTGCGATATTCTTTATATTCGATATTCGACCATGAAATCGATATCACATATTCGGAATGATTTTTTAAAAAAAGACTTTGTAAATCGTTTGAAAATCGAACTAAAAAATGTTAATTCTCTCCGCGTTAAAATCGTCGTATTATATTTTTAAAACCATGTAACGATTTTTAGCATCAACAAGATTAATTTAATTCTTTTAGATACGATATTCGACTATAGAGTCGATATCGAATCCTTAGGTACGACTCGTTATATTGAAAACGGTACGAAAATAATAATAATAATAATAATAATAATAATAATAATAATAATAATAATAATAATAATAATAATAATAATAATAATAATAATAATAATAATAATAATAATAATAATAATAATAATAATAATAATAATAATAATAATAATAATAATAATAATAATAATAATAATAATAATAATAAGTTGGGCATTCCTTTGTTTTCTGTACCTGGGCCGTGTTCTACCTGCTCCCGGGTTTTTGGCGACGATATTTTTGGAGACCATGCTGTGTCTTGCTCGGGTGTTGTCGGTATTAAACATCGACATAACCTCGTTCGTGACACTCTTTTGGATATCTGTTTCCGTTCCGGGGTCTCGGCTGGGAAGGAGATCGATATTGGCTTGATTGATGATCGTGACAGATCATTGCGTCCTGCAGATTTGCTTCTTTATTCGTGGGACAGGGGGCGTGATGTTTGCGTAGATCTTACCGGGTCTTCTCCTTTAACTCAGTCCGGGCTCTCTAATTTCGCGCCAGGCCGTGCTGTGGGTGACGCTGCCCAGCGCAAATGCGTTAAGTACAGGGACCTATGCTCGGGGCTTGGGTATGGGTTTTTGCCTTTTTCCTTTTCCTCGCTGGGGGAATTGGAGGCGCATGCTATCGGCTTACTTAAGAGGATTTAAAAAATTTCGGTAGCACAGGATGCCGGAGCCTGCTGCTCCTTTTATTTTTATTAGACTTAGCTTCGCTATAGCTAAGGGGGTGGGGGCCCAGATTATATCTCGGTTACCCACCAATTTTTTGTAAACTGCTGTTTGATTCATCAATAAAATTCGGCATTTATAAAATAATAATAATAATAGATACGAAAAAAAAACGACGACGAAGAAGATGACGGACGTAGACGACGGACGAAGGAGAAAAAAAACGTGAGGAGGAAGGAGAAGAAAAGAGAGAACGGGATTTGAAACACCCTCAACCTACATGCTAAATTTGGTCTCATCAGGAACTCGTAGTAACGGCGCTTGCGTAGGAGTAACGAAAATCTAGGAACAGTTAAAGTGTTGTTGTTTTCGTATTTGCCTAAGGATTTCTAGGAAATTTGGACGGTATGTCGGTGTAATTTTCCTAAGGTTTTGCTAGAGGTTCGGGATGTATGGATGTGTGATTTTGTAATTGTAGATGTGAATGAATGTCCCTGTTGTGTTGCATGTGAGGAGGTATTTATAGGAAAAATACCGACTTGGGATAAGAGATTCCTAGTGTTTGGATAGGAGAAGTGGTTTCTTGCCAAGGAAGAAAGCAACGGTTGAGAGGAAGTATAACTCCGTTTGTGGATAGCTTAAAGAGTAAGAAACTCCCGTTTTGGCTGAAAAAAGAGGCCACTCGATCGAGTGGTTCATGGCACTCGATCGAGTGCCTAGTCTAAACTTGGATCAAACTGCTTTTGATGAGCCCACTCGACCGAGTGGAGCTGGACGGGTGATATAGCTTTTCAAAAGATAAAATTTTATCTCTTACGGATTTGTTTAATATTTTTGTAGCTGATTTTTGTAAGGAGTCTGACTTCGAATTGACTTCTCGAACATTGCGTCATATTTTTTTTGGCTCGGGAATTGGCCTTGACCGGGGTTTGACTCGGTCGCTAAAAGACGGTTTTGCCCTTGGTCTCGGTTTTGACCCAAATTAGTCTCATTTGACTAGAAACGACCTACTGGGCTTGAATTTGAGGTCGGTTTGGTGAGATTTTTACTCCGCTAAAAGCTCGCGCCAATTACCATTGATTCCGAGTCCAAATCGAGTGTATTTAAATCATGTTTACGTCCGATCATCATCGGGTATTTTTCGAAAACTGCCATAGACAACTGGCGGTCAAAATATGGGTGTCTACATATATATATATATATATATATATATATATATATATATATATATATATATATATATATATATTTGGGTTCATGTGAGAACCACTCCTTCAATGAGAACCACGAGAACTATAATATGAGCCATTAGATCACAATGTTCAATCTCATTCGTTGGATCCTTCAAAATTCTTCAATCCCATCAATTAATCACAATTGCTTGAGCCTTCAACCCGTAAGGTCGTAACTCCTTCTCCTTCTACAAAATTCTTCGACTCGTAGTTCTTTAATCCATAATTCTTCAATCGACCATTGAATCCGATTTTCAATCCATCAATTTTTCAATCGACCTTTTTTCAATCCATCAATTTATCACAATTGGGTATTGAACCTCAGTAACCTAAGTAACTTTTAATTTTTTTTTAAAAAAAAAATTAATTATTTTATGAGTTAAATTATTCGATTAAATTCATTATTTCATTACAATAGTAATAGTATTATCGTCGGCAAATATAATTACAATAATCCCAGCTATCATTTTTTTTTTCCAAATTTCCTCATTAACTTAGGAGTTAATCTAAAATATTGTCCTTTAATTTCCTTTTGTACGGATTTTAAATAGAATACAACACTTCTTCTTCAAGCCCTACTCGATTTAATTTTCTTTTTCAATTTTAGCGTATCATTTTTCAATTTTAGCGTACCGTACCCTTTGTTAAATTTATCGTACCTTTTTTCAATTTTGGCGTACCTTTTTTTAATTTCAGCGTATCATTTTTCAATTTCAATTTTAGTGTACCCTTTTCAAATTTTAGCGTACCCTTTTTCTATTTTAGTGTACTCTTTTTCTATTTTAGCGTAGCCTTTTCAATTTCTATTTTAGCGTACCATTTTTCACTTTTAGCGTACCCGTTTTTTATTTTAGTGTACCTTTTTTCTATTTTAGGGTACCCTTTTTCAATCTCTATCGGTTCAATGCTCATGTCTGATATAATGGTATTTTCTTCTGTGAATTATTCCATCACAACCACAGTTGAAGAAGCATGGGATACTACTGAATTAACTTGAGGAACACTTGTATCGTGCACAATTTCTGAATCCATTATAGTGCTGCAATAATAAGAAGCAGAAAAATTAATTTGTTAAGCCTCAGTAAGTTCAATCAATCGATCAATCAATCAAAAATATACTCCATAATTTATTTTAGTGTACTTTTTTTAGAATTTTACCAAGCAATCAAACAACCAAAAAAAAATCAAAGACCGAAATTCAACATCAAGACAGTTAATAATTAATGAACTGGTGATGCAAATAAAAAGAAAGTAAAAATTGAGAAAGGTAGGATCTTTAAAACTCAGATTTTGTAGGGCAGGACTCAGGAGGATTGAATACTCACATCATCTTCATACTTTCATCGTGATGCAATCTTACTACCTTTGGTCATTTCCCTCCATAACAAATCAACAAACCCTAGAAAAAATCAATCAGACCAAAGCAATCAAAAATGAAATAAGAATCAATTACCGAGGGTGAAAGGGCCGAGGCCGAGACCAGGATGAAGATCGAGGACGATAGCGCCCATGGCGGTGCCTTCGCAACGACGACGACCTCTTTGCTGTTGTTGATGTTGTTGCTGCAACATTTTCTGGAAATGGATAATTTAGTTCAAGTAATTGGGGATAAAGAAAGACGATAGAGATGGGGGAATGAATTGCTTGGTTTCTGGGGAAGAGAATTATTTGAAGAGCAGACAAACCATCTCATTGAAAAGGGGAGCTAAGGAATAGAGGGAAAGAAGAGAGAGAGGAATGAGCACTGAAAAATCAATTGTGCATTTACCCTACAAACTTTTTCCCGTGAAATTGACCTGAGATCTAAGGGCTGTAAAGGGTTCTCACAGTTCTCACCATAGTATGGGTTCTCACCCGATCTTAACTCTCTCTCTCTCTCTCTCTCTCTCTCTCTCTCTCTCTCTATATATATATATATATATATATATATATATATATATATATATATATTATCAACTTTAGCGTATGTCATCTGTAACTTCAATATAGACTTAAAAAAATTGTGGACCTTATTTGAACCTTCCTCTATATATATATATATATATATATATATATATATATATATATATAGAGAGAGAGAGAGAGAGAGATATATATATATATATATATATATATATATATATATATATATATATATATATATATATATATATATATATATATATATAGAGAGAGAGAGAGAGAGAGAGAGAGAGAGAGAGAGAGAGAGAGAGAGAGAGAGAGAGAGAGAGAGAGAGAGAGAGAGAGAGAGAGAGAGAGAGAGAGAGAGAGAGAGAGAGAGAGAGAGAG
The DNA here is from genome assembly GCA_958450325.1 of Agrostemma githago. Classification (NCBI taxonomy): domain Eukaryota; kingdom Viridiplantae; phylum Streptophyta; class Magnoliopsida; order Caryophyllales; family Caryophyllaceae; genus Agrostemma; species Agrostemma githago. The sequence continues at coordinate 35,767,253 of OY288256.1, forward strand.
AGAGAGAGAGAGAGAGAGAGAGAGAGAGAGAGGTGGGTTCCGGTGAGGCAGGGTAACTTCTTACACTCATTGAGGCACAATCTAGACCATTAGATTAAGATGGAACATATATCCAAATAAGTGTTATATACACTAAAAAACTCATTATATACGTTATTAAACTCACTATATACACACACTTAAGAACTCAATATATACAGTAAAATAAAAAAATGTTATATACACTCAAATAGTTATTATGTACGCTAATAGTTATTATGTACACACGGTTTAGACAGAGAAAGAAGAGAGAGAAAGCTTTCCTTCTTCAGCAATGGCGAAGTATAGGAAAGTTAGTCAAGCTTCTTCTTCGTCTAAATCTGGAGTGAACAACAAACATAAAAATACTAGTAATAATTCATCTGCTAATAAACAAACACATAATAAGAATAATAAAATTTCTAGTACACAAAAAAAACAGGTTGAAGAAGATATAATTAAGCCGATTGGTGCGACTGAAATGGAAACCATCTTGGTGGATGTCTTAGAGGAAGTTCATACAGAAGATGATGGGGAACCTGTACCGCAGCAGACTAACAATGATACACCTCTGCTCAAACTCACAACAGAGGATGTGGCAGAGGAGCTTGAATTCTGGAGCACTGTTGTGTACGGTTTCATAGTGGGAGCAAATCCACCATGGAGCGTCATCACAGGATTTATCAACCGAGTATGGAAGCATCTTAAGGTTGATAAAATCTCATTCTTACCTAATGGAATTTTTATTGTTCGATTCTTAGATAAGGAATCTCAACAACAGGCTATGAAATCGGAATTTCTCATGTTTGATAACAAACCGGTAATAATTCATGAATGGAAGGAGAATACCGATCTTTGTAAACATGATGTTAAGAAATTGCCTATTTGGGTCAAATTGGTTAAGCTTGACATGAAATTCTGGGGGGTTGATTGTCTGAGGAAAATTGGGGGATTGATTGGGAGAGTCATAAGAACTGCTCACTCTACTGAACAACGTCAATTCCTGGGATATGCTAAATTGCTTATTGAGGTGGAATTTGGACAGGATTTTCCTGATTCAATCAGATTTCTAGATGAGAAAGGGATAGAACAAAACATACAACTCATATATCATTGGTTACCCATAGCTTGTACTCGATGTCAGGGTATTGGTCATAATGAACAGCAGTGCAGGAACAAGGCTGCTCAGACTCGAACCAAACAACCTGCACAAAAGTGGATACCTAAGCCTACTCCAGCTGTGGTGATGGTAACACCAGCAGTCAATTGCAGTGAAAATAATGGCTCTTTACTTGAGCGTGCAGTCACTAAACCTGCACGTACAGAAGGGTTACAGTACACATCAGATGGCCTGTCATTCCTAGAAATTTTGACGTCCACAGTGAAGAAAGTCAGTGGTATTGGTCAGGAGGAGGAGCTACAACCCGTTATAGACAAAAATGGTTAATATTGGCTGTTGGAATGTTCGAGGCATGAATAAAATCAAGAAACAAAAGGAGATTAGATGGTTTATGCTTAACAATAAAGTGGATCTGTTTGGTTTGTTAGAAACCAAAGTTTCCACAAATAATTGGCAAAAAGCTAGTTCTATTTTTAATAATTGGTCAGTTACTACCAATAATAGTACTCATAAAGGTGGTCGTATTTGGTGCTTATGGAATCCGAATGTATTTAATGTTGACATCCTGGGGATGACATCTCAAATCATTCACTTAAGGGTGAAAGTAATTGGAGGGGGTGGTGAATTTTGCTGCTCTATGGTGTATGGTCTCAATAAACCACAAGAGAGGGTTCCTCTTTGGGCTGATTTAAAGCGGATAGCTGGATGTATCTTAGGTGCATGGATTGTCATGGGAGACTTCAATAATGTGAGACGTATGGAGGAAAGAATAGGGGGTGCTCCCATTACTATGGCTGAAATTAGGCCTTTTAATGAGTGTGTAGATGATTGTGATCTCCTTGAACTCAAAATAATTGGTGCTCATTTCACTTGGAACAATAAACATGAGGTGGGAAGCAGGATATATAGTAAAACTGACAGGGTTTTGTGCAATGATGAATGGATGATTGAATATCCAGAGTCTTATGCTAACTTCCTCACTGAGGGGATGTTTGACCACTGCCCGTGTATAGTTAATATGGATGCAGTGATTATTAAGAAGAAAGGTGCATTCAAGTACTTTAATATGTGGGCATCCTCTCCTAATTTTAGAACAATTGTACAGGAGTATTGGTGCAAAAACATAGAAGGGAGCCTAATGTTCCAAATGGTTTCGAAACTTAAAGCATTGAAAAGACCTCTAAGGCAACTCAATAATAAGCAATTTCAAGATGTTGAAAACATGGCGAATGTGATGGAGACGACCCTACATAATATCCAAGCTCAACTCCAATTGAAACCTACTGATGCGCTATTGTTACAGTATGAAACTGCTATCATGAAGCAATATAATATATTGGATAAAGCCCGGTATACCTTCCTACAGCAGAAAGCGAAGAAACACTGGATGGAACAAGGAGACCAAAACACTGCTTTTTTCCATTCCTCTATCAAGCAAAGGAGAGCAGTTAATAGAGTGATACAAATTCAGAATTCACAAGGAATTATGTGCTCAAAGCCTGCTGATATACATTCTGCTTTTCTTGAGTACTATTCAAATATTCTTGGGCAGTGTCAAACAGTAGCTTCTGTCCATCAGGCTACTGTAAAGACAGGAAAAATCCTAACTGATACACAGCGCAGGTACCTGACCAGACCTGTTACCTCTGCTGATATAAAGAAACCCCTGTTTAGCATTCATGGTAACAAATCTCCAGGTCCGGATGGATTTACAAGTCAATTTTTTAAGGATACATGGGGAATTACTGGTGACACGGTATGCAATGCAATCAAAGATGTCTTTAGTAGTGGCAAGCTTTTGAAACAAGTTAGTAATACTATGCTCACTCTCATACCTAAAGTCCAAAACCCAACCCATGTGAGCCAGTTTCGACCTATCGCTTGTTGTAATACCATTTACAAATGTGTCTCCAAAGTTCTATGTGATAGACTTAGCCACATTCTACCTGAGATTATCAGCCCTTCGCAAAGTGCGTTCATCAAAGGTCGCGATATTGCAGAAAATATTCATATATGTCAAGACCTCATCCGACTTTATAACAGGAAGATTTGTTCACCTAGACTTCTTCTCAAAATAGATTTGCAAAAGGCTTATGATACCATTGAATGGAGTTTTGTAGAGGGCATGTTACAGGCTTTAGAGTTTCCACCTACTTTCACTAAGATCATCATGGAATTTCTTTCATCTCCAAGCTATTCTATGTCTTTGAATGGGGACACTTTTGGGTTCTTTAAAGCTAAACGAGGCCTCCGACAAGGTGATCCATTATCCCCCCTTCTCTTCACAGTTTGTATGGAGTATTTGAGTAGAATACTTAATGTTATTCAGAGCTGTGAGGACTATAGGTTTCACCCCCACTGTAAAGGTATCAAACTTAGCCACCTATGTTTTGCGGATGATCTAATGCTTTTCTGTAAAGGTACTAGTAATTCTGTCCGATGGATTATGAGAGCTTTCGCTACGTTTTCTGAAGCCTCTGGTCTGAAAATGAACCAAAGTAAATCGAACATCTATTTCAATGGTATTAAGGATGATGAGGCGATACGTATTGTGAGAATGACTGGTATGCAGGTGGGAAAATTACCTTTTAAATATTTGGGTATTTCTATGTCCCCTAAAAAGATTTCTGTGCTTGAGTGCCATATCTTGACAGAAAAAATTGTTAGCAGAATCAGAGGAATGGGGGCGAAGAAGTTATCTTATAAAGGGAGGCTCGTTGTGGTTCAGTCTATCCTGAGTGCAATATATCAGTACTGGTCAAGGATGTTCATCCTGCCATCTGCTGTTATAAATAAGATCAATGCTGTTTGTCGAAACTATCTATGGAGGGGTAGTGAACATTATAATTCGGCTCCATTGGTGGCCTGGGAGAGAGTGTGCTGTCCTATAGATGAAGGTGGGTTGGGTTTAAAGAACAATCAACTCTGGAATATTGCTTGTATTGGCAAGTATGCTTGGTGGGTAACTAAAATGGCTCAACACCTGTGGGTGAAATGGGTACACAGTATTTACATTAAAGGAAGAGATTGGTCATCGTATTTACCTTCTTCTAATTCTAGTTGGTCTTGGCGTAAGATCTGCTGGGTTAAGAACATCTTTTTCGATAATAATTTGTTCCCTTCTTTGATTGAACAAGGACATGATTATACTCCCACTTTGGGGTACGATAGTTTGATTGCTCATGGTCAGCAAGTTTATTGGGATAAGCTGGTTTGGAGTAGGATAAACATTCCTAAGCACTGCTATATTGCTTGGCTGGTATGTCATCAAAGACTCTTAACTAAGGACAGGTTGCTGAAAATGCAGGTGGTCCAGGATCAAGCATGTTTCCTCTGCGGCCTGATGAATGAAACACATCTACACTTATTCTCTCAATGCTGTTTCACTACTCGTTGCTTTGCTCTATTGTCTAAATGGTTGGCAGTATCCATACCTGCGCTTAATACCTATCTATGGTGGAAGAGGTATAGGCATAAGTCATTACTCTTTCGTCAAATCGTTGCGGCTGGAATTGTAGGCGTTTGGTACCATATTTGGTGGATGAGGAACCATTGTCGGATACACCAATACATTCTCAAGCCTGATCAATTAATTACTAACATTCAAGTTGAGCTTAAGGCTAGAATCCGTAAGTTTTGCTTTAATACTAATTGCAAATACCTAAGTATTATTGATAGAGTATTGAATTAATGTATGTAGAGGAAACCCAAACATTTGTATTTTGGTGAATTCATTAATACAAGCTTACATTTACACCAAAGTTATTATGTAAACCAATTAATCAACAATGGAACATACATCAAAATAACTGTTATATACACTAAAAAAACTCATTATATACGCTATTAAACTCACTGCATATATACACTTAAGAACTCAATATATACAGTAAAATAATTGTTATATACACCCAAATAATTAATATGTACATCAGTTAATCAACAATGGAACATACATCAAAATAACTGTTATATACACTAAAAAATTCATTATATACGCTATTAAACTCACTACATACATATATACACTTAAGAACTAAATATATATACAGTAAAATAGTTATTGTTATATACACTCAAATGGTTACTATACAGTAAAATAGTTATTGTTATATACACTCAAATGGTTACTATGTACGCCAATTAATCAACATATATACACTTACTTTAAAACAGTTATTATGTACACTGAAATTGTTTTTATATACACCAAATTTATTTTAAATTCTGATTTTTTTTTTTGGATTTTTTTTTTTTTCGGAAAAATTTTTATTTTTTTTGGAAAAAAAAAATCCGAATTTTTTTTTTGGAAAAAAATATTACGAAATTTTTTTGTTTCCGGAAAAAAAAAAAAAAAATCCCCAAAAATATCAATTTTTTTTCCCCGGGAAAAAAATTTGGGGAAATTTTTTTTATGTATGGGTTTTTGTTTTAATCCTAGCCTTTAATTTGATTTTAATCTAATGGTTGAGATTGTGCGTCAATGGGTGCGGCGAGTTGAGCTGCCTCAAAGGATTATATATATTAATTTTTATTTTATTTTATTTTTCTCATTCAACTCTAAAAATTGGAAAAGTTAATATTCCATATACTACAATATGAATAAGAGTATGTTTATATATACCAACAATATGTATGTTTTTTTTTCTTCTAAAATCTTGGAAACTATGTGCTCCATTTTAAAATGCTTGTTAATTTTTTTTCCAATCGATAATTTTAACTTAAATTCATCCACAATATTTTGTAAATTATTATAACAATATGTAATTCATAGTATTACATTATAAATAAAATAATTAAAGTCAATATCAAATTTGATTAAGAGAATCCTCTACAATGTGGAGAAAAAATAAAAGGGAAGAAGAGGAGGAGGATGAAGATGAAGATAGTGGGAAATGAGGTGGATGAAAGAGATGATGAAGTGTCACAAAATAGAAAGAGAAAAAAAATAAGAGGAGGTGACCCTCCTCTACAATGTACATGCTTTAAGAGCACCCAGTTGCGGATCTTGGACAATTTTTCAAGGGGGGCCAGTCTAAACATGAAGTAAACATGAAGATTTTTTAAAATGTCTGTGCTATTTATTTCATATCTAGTATGCAAAAGTGCAAAACCTATAACCTATTCAAAATACTACTATGTACTGTGTATCATTTGTACACCTATCATGCTAATAAAAGAATCAATTTGTAAAAACAAAATTACCGCAAAAGTATCTATTTTTTTTTGAATTTTTACGAATACACGTTAGACTTTTGCTGACATTAATAGCTATGTTTGTATCAACTTAAATCTTAGACTTTTACAAAAGAGTAAGGCAATTAGGCACTCGGAAGACCGATCCACACTAAAACATATGGTGAAAAACTAAAATAAAATAAATAATCAACTTCTCATATTATGTGAGATGATCTCTCAATAACACTATTGAAATATCATCTTTTTAAAACTATGTCTCAACAAAAATTGAACAAAATGCAGATAAAAAGATAGAAAAACTAAAATTGTCTCCAAATTCAATACTCAAGAATGTAAAGGGTTATAATAATAATAATAATAATAATAATAATAATAATAATAATAAAACTTATTACAAACGAATTGACGAGTATATCCGCTGTAATTCGTAAGTTTCGTAACCTTATAACGGGTTAAATACTCATAAATTGGACAAAAATAGAATAAATATGAATATGAATATTAAAAAGGCTAATCTCATTAAGTATATGAACATTATTTGACCACTTATTAATTAAAAACGATTTTATCGGTTTTAAGGGTGATCAACTAACAAAAATGGAATAAAAGTTTCCTTAAACACAAATGGAAGGAATACGTACTACGTACAGTATTATGTAAAGTTGATTTTAACAAAAAGTCATTTATAGTGGGGCCCATCACATTAAATGTGTAATACACTTTCCTGCAAAGAAGAATGCGTAACACATTAATATGGGCCAAAACTTTATTGATGGGCTGATAAACTACAGATTCAGAACTGGATTCTTACTCTCAACGAAGTGTGGGGGGCCGGGCCCCGGCGCAATATAAGGAAGGTCCGCCTCTGAGAGCACCCACAATGTAGAGAATTTATTATCCTCTTAGCCTTCTCTCTCTTCTGAGAGGATCATCCTCTTAGCCTTCTCTCTCTTCTAAGAGGACATCCTCTACATTGTGGGATCAATAAGGAGGATCCTCTTGTTTAGAGGAATTAGAGGAAAGCTTGACATAGCCCTTGTGCATATTTCAAACACTATTGGTCATTAAATAATCAAATTAAATAAAAAATAATATTAATCATCTAATAATTAAATTAAATAATAAGAAAGGTAATATAAGAGGATCTTCTACGGGGTGAAATTAGAGAAAATAAAATGAAGCGTATGAATATAGTGAAAAATAAGGTAGTTAAAAGAGATAATGATATATTAAAAAGGTAGAATGAAAGAGAAAAAATAAGAGGAATAAGTTATCCTCTAGTACATGCTGTTACCCAAACTTTCCTCTCTCTATGTGTATATATACACACACTAATATACATATACTCTTGTATTAATTCTCCCTTCTTTTGTATCTTTTTTAACAAAATGGCAAATGTGTCAACATATTTCGTGAGAAGAGCCTCAAAATGTGGAAATATTATGGGAGTTAGATGTTTGTGTAGCAGTACTAGTACTAGTACTAGTCCTAATGCTTCTTCCTCTTCCTTCACTCAAAGAATCAGAGACTTGCCCTTCTCTTTCCCGGGTACCAACATCAAAACCCATGTTTCGCAGGTCTCTTTTTTTCCTTGTTTTAGAAGTTTATATATAAATGTCGAGATTGCTTGCATCACCTCATTTTTTATATTTATAATGTTATTCCGACAAATAAGTTTGAAACTCATATTTAAAGTTTGTTCAAAGTGAACATGATATGAGCAAAGTTATGCTCATCACATAGGCTACCTAAGCATCGGAGATCGAAGATGTCCTAGTGTAGTGGTTAGGACCTCCCTCCCTCTATTTAATGTGACTAAGTGTGAGTTTCGTTGGAAAAAAAATGCCTACGTACCTAGCTAACTGACGTACATACGTAGTTGGATTCATCATAGTAAATTGTTAGGTATCCATTGATGATGAAAGTTTGTTAAGGTTTTGTATATTTATCCTATCTTAGATAGGATAGCTCTAGTGAAGCCAACAAGACAACAAGTCATGTGAATAGAGAGAGTATGGAATATGTAGAAGACTATATATGAGGCCTGAATTTTCCCTTCTCTTTTTTTTTTTGGTTGGTGGCTATTCATTTTGTCATGGGGTTTCTTTCTTTCTTTGTTGGATAATTTATAATTTGGCCTCATTTTTCCAACGACTGAATGATTTAATGAGCGTGGATATTTCTACTGAGACCATCATGTCATGTGGTCCACTCTCCACAATATGCACTTCCACTTCCACTTCTAGTCTTTCTTTAATTATACGGAGATACGGAGTAGTATTTTCATATTGTCTTAGACTAAGTTTAAAGAAAGTCTGAGTAAGAGTCTGAGTCTCAGATTTGTTGAGTCTGAGACTCATACCTAGATAATGTGGTTGGTACGACTCTAATGTTCAGACGGATGGAAAATTAAAGGGAGTCTGAAGTTGAGTCTGAGTCTCAGATTCTTTGAGTCTGAGACTCATACCTTGTTAAAGTGGTTGAGACGGTCTGAGACTCAGATAAATCTGAAGTTGAGTCTTGGATTTCAAAGACTCATCCTCAGACTCGTTCATTCAGTTCAGTTCAGTTCCGTTCATTTTAGTTCAGTTCAGTTCAAATAAGTGGTTATTATTATTATTATGAAGGAAAATTGATACTGTATACCTCCAATAACTTTGATTTTCAAACTTTATACCTTATATATTTTTCTTTCAAAACTTATACCTAGTTACTCTATTAATTCCATAATCAATACCTAAAACTTATTTCCGTCAAAAAATTAAGGAAATGAGTTAGAAATGTCTCATTTACCCTTGTTAAAAATTCAATTCACCCATCCCATACACCCTAACTTCTATTGTATCTATAAACACACCCTAACTCATTTTTTTTTCCAGAAAATTTAAAACATAATTAAACCTAAATTGTCATAATCTAATTCATCAACCCAAATCTTCTTCTCCCTTCACCAATCCCCAAATTATAGTATCAATTTTGATTGACTTCTTCCTCCAATACATTACATGTTCGATTTTGTATTGATTTTTTTTTGTAATTAATTTATTAAAATTTCGATTAAATTGTTGTTGCAATCTCTTATGTTGAAATCTGGAAAACTAAAATCCGGAAAACCCAAATCTGGAAAACCCTAATTTTTTTTATTAAAATTTTTAATAAAACAAATCTACAATTAAAAATAGAAAATCAATAATGATTAGAACACGAAGTAAATAAAAATTGAAGCGTTAATTTGTGATTTACATACTAAAACGAGAACATGGAAAAAAATGAAGAGAAAAGTTAGATGAAGATGATGAAGATGGAGTTTAATAAGAAACAAATTTGACTTTGAAGAATGACTCAATGGGATGAATGGGGTGAGGGTATAATGGGGTGAGAAAATATGAAAATTGTAACTAAAACATTCCGGGAGACGGTTTCGTTAATTTTTTCACGAAAATACGATTGAGGTATTAATTATGTAATTATTAGAATAAATAGGTAAAAGTTTTGAAAGAAAATTATGTAAGGTATAAAATTTGAAAAACAAAATTATTGGAGGTATAAAATATCAATTTTCCCTTATTATTATTATTATTATTTAATTATTATTATTTATTAAATATTAAAAATAATGACATTTTTATAAAAATTAATATTAATGTAATAATAAAAATTAATATTGTTTTTATTGTTATTAATATTATTACTATTAAATAGTATTAATATTGATTACTATTATTATTATTATAATATTATTAATAATTAATATTATTATTATTATTTATTATTACTATTATTACTATTGTTATTGTTATTGTTATTGTTATAAATATTATTATTATTTCAAAATATTTTTATTAAAATTAAAATTTATATAATAATAATAATAATTAATATTTTTGATACAATAATTAACATTATTATTTGTTGTTACAATAGTAATTAATAACTTTTTTGTAACTAGTAAACTTGTTAGAAGTATTATTATTTTTTGTATTTCAGGCTACTTTAGTTCAATTTGTCTCAGTCCAATTCAGTTCAGTTCAACTTATTTTACTTTAGCTCATTTTACTTCATTATAAAAGGACATGATCAAAATAATTTGTATTAGATGATATAGTTGTATAGATGATAAAAAGCAAATTCGTATAATAAATTATACGGAGTAAATAATACTACACGTAGTAATAAAAACGGATAATGAATTGATTGTTATTCCCGACCAAACCAAACAAAACCTAGTTTGACCTAAACATGACCAAACCGACCCGAACCAACGATCCGACCTGGAAGTGATCCGCATCTGACCCAGACCCGACAACTAGACATGACAAAACTGACTTGACCTGAAATGACCCAATCTTAATAAGCCAACTTGATCCCGATCAGATATCCAAACTAAAGATTCTAGGTGGACTCGTAACCTGAATTGACCCGAGTAAACCCGAAATTGACCCGACTATTATTATAAAAAAACGAGTCGATATCCCTAAAAAAATGAAAATAGCAAACCCGAAATGATCTGGCCCGACCCAAAGTCAAAGCAAAACTCACCTAACCCAAACCCGACCCGGTAAACTTGTTTGCCAGGTTTATCGACAACCCAACCCGAATTCGACCCACCCGCCCGATTGCCACTTTTAATAATGACCACTTGGAAATAAATTTATTCGTATGTCACAAGATTTATTTAACAATTAATTATTTAATTGTAATTATTCGAGTAATTAATCGAGTTATAAAATAAACGTAGATATTGAGGTAAATAAAAAAAAAAGTTAGGTAGAAAGTTGAGGTGAGATGATGTAAATAAAAAAATAAAAAAATAAAATAAGGTAGATAAAAAGATGAGGTGAGATGAATAAAAAATAATATAAAATAAGGTAGTGAGGGGAGAAAGTCTGATATGAGTCTGTGGATAACGTGTATTTTTGTAGTGAGTCTGAATCTGAGTCTGAAAAATGAAAAGTGAGTGGAAAGCTGAGGTGGACGAGTCTGAGGAAAAATGATGGGTCTGTGGATAAACATAGTCTTAGCTTCATTGTGCTATTGTGTCACGGAATCCTATGTTGCACTAATCAGTATTATTATGTCATCGTACTCCCTGCAAAACTCACCGAATTTGACTCGTAATTCAAATATTTGAGAGTTGACAGTAGCGTTGGGAAGGAGACTAGAACATACGGCACTTGATTTTTTTTTTTTTCTAATGAATGATGTTTGGTCCCTTGAGCTGCAGAATATGTAAAACTCTTCTCCAATAAATTATTTGAAAAATACAATATACTCCTATTTCTTACACAAAATAGAAAGTGAACAATTAATTTGGGATAGACAGAATGAGAAAGAGAATAATAGAATTGGGATGGAGGGAGTAACAATTTTATAATCAGATCGAGAGGTACGAAAGTCGAAATCTGATAGTATTAAAACTGTAAAATAAAAGGACAATATTGATTCGTAGATCCTTGGGCTGAATGTTCTCAGAAGTTGGCTACTGGCCTGGACGGCAAAACATGACATATTGTACTTTGTAGCAAAGTGACCGACATCAGCACAAGATGACTGAATCTCAGATTAAGCCTTAAAACCATGGTTAATGGTGTCAATAATAATAATAATAATAATAATAATAATAATAATAATAATAATAAAAGGACGCCCTTGACTCAGTCTGGCCTTACCGCTTTTGAGCCCGGACGGGTCGTCGCTGATGTTGCCCGTCGTAAGTGTGCCAAGTATCAGGCACGCTGCACGGCGATCGGGTATGGTTTCTTACCTTTCTTCTTCTCCTCTCTCGGCGAGCTCGACACGGAGGCTGTCTCTCTGCTCCAGCGGATTCGGAAATTCGCTATGTCGCAGGATGCTGGAGCGCGTGCCGCAGTTCACATTTTCACCAGAATTAGTTTTGCTATCGCTAAGGGAGTGGGGCCCAGATAGTATCTCGGCTCTCCTCTAACTTCTTGTAATTTATTTTGGTGTTTAATGCAAGTTCCATTTTAAAAAAAATAATAATAATAATAATAATAATATTTCGAGTATTTCTAATAATAATAATAATAATAATAATATTTGATATAGTCGAGAACTCTAGGGGGTTTACTCTTTTGTAAGATCTTTATTCTTATTAATATAATAAGATGTACTTTTCTTGCAAAAAAATAAATAAATAATAATAATAATAATAATAATGTGGTTGCCCTGAATATTACTCTTATCTATGTTATTATGCTTACTTAATACAGCTTCGCTGACATTACTTCAATCAAAGTTTGATCCACAAAATATTTGTGCAGCTTATTGGAAGGACACCAACAGTCTTTCTGAAGAAAATCAGTGAAGGTTGTGGAGCATACATTGCTGTGAAGCAGGAGATGACACAACCTACTGCTAGTATCAAAGACAGGTCATCCTTTTACTACTCAGTACTCGTTAGCTCTACAGACTTCCCTTTATTTCTTTCTTTCTTTCTGTATGACTTGCTCACAGTAAATTCACAAACTGTTTCTGCATTCCAGACCGGCACTGGCAATGCTTGAAGATGCTGAGAAGAAGGGACTTATTACTCCCGGAAAGGTTGCATTCCAAAACACATTAGCACTTGCAGTCTAATTACACCTTTGGTGCATTCATCAGCTTGATTGAAATACTTAGTAGTATGGGTTGGGTGTGTCGAAATGTCAAACTCGACTTTTTTTTTGTTTAGTATTCATACTTTTTTTGGCTTAGAGATGCGTCTAAGTTTTATACCTTGTTTGATTCTTGATTGTTGAAAGTGACTCTCACGCCCTAAAAACACTATAATTGACTGCCAGAGATTGTAAAACCGTTGAAGAAAGCCTATACACCATACGAAGTAGTAGTCACTAAATGTATTTTTCGTTTCTTATTGGGGTATTACGGGTAAATAGAATGCGGTTTCAGTGTTTCAACGAATGTTTTATGTAAATCCGCCTTATATAAGGTTTTGTGATTAAGATAGTATGTATAGCGGAGTAACATATCTTGTATACATAAGATGGTTTTCTTAGGCTAATGAGCGTGTGCCAATTGATTGATCAGACAGTGCTGATTGAGCCAACATCAGGTAACATGGGAATTAGTATGGCTTTCATGGCTGCGATGAAGGGCTATAAGATGGTTTTGACAATGCCTTCATATACCAGCCTGGAGAGAAGGGTGACTATGAGAGCGTTTGGTGCCGAGTTAATCTTGACTGATCCTGACAAAGGAATGGGAGGAACTGTTAGAAAGGCTTATCAGCTCCTCGACTCCACCCCGGATGCTTTCATGCTTCAACAATTCTCAAATCCGGCTAATACACAGGTTAGTTATTCATTCTTTTCGCATCTCAGTAGTACTACAAGTCCACAAGTACTGCTTCGTCATTTTTTTTTGTTCTTGTCAAAGGCCCAATGATATGAACTCATGAGCACAAGAAATGTAGATAATAGCCCCCTTTACAATGAATTACTTGTTATGTTTTTGGACCACTATAGAGATGTAAGAAAGTGGATGGTACACCAAATGGTTGGGAGTTGGGACAAAGGATATATGTGTGCTTGTATAAAGAGATTGGTTGGTGCTTGTTTCATTTTAGTCGATGAGGCAAGATGTTATATGGAACTTGGAAGTGACCGTAATATGGCTGAAACAACAGGTGCATTTTGAGACAACAGGTCCGGAAATTTGGGAAGATACACAAGGGAAAGTGGATATCTTTGTCATGGGTATTGGGAGTGGAGGGACCGTCTCTGGTGTTGGGCAATACCTTAAATCCCAAAATCCTAATGTGAAGGTATATCATCTCCTTGTTAGCGATGCTGCATTCTATTTTCTGTATGATTTTTGTACTCTAGCTTTTACTATGTGGTTCAATTCGACTGGCTACTGCTATGTAGATCTATGGAGTTGAACCAGCTGAAAGCAATATACTAAATGGAGGCAAACCAGGTTTGTAAAATGCTAACCCTTTTTTTTTGCTTGATAGTTTTGTGAGTAAAAATTCAAATCTATCCTTGATTAAAAATACTTGTGACAATTGGTCTGAGATAGGTCCTCATCTGATAACTGGCAACGGAGTTGGATTTAAACCAGATATCTTAGACATGGATGTCATGGAAGCGGTTCTGGAGGTAAATCGTTCTACGATGAATTCCCACTACTTATATTTGTACACGTACTCGACAAACATGCAATATATCTTTCGCACCAAGAAGTTTCTTTCGTCTGATAAAGTGTACGTCCAGCAACAAACTCTGCTTATGATGAGAGACTTTAGGGCCCACGTGCATGTTTTGGGGGTTAGAGGGCTGTATGGATGCGGGCATGCGGCCTTACCCTTGTCTTAGAAAACACTGAGGAACAGCTTGTTGATGTTAATTAAAATTTGAGAAGTTTGTAATAAATAGACACCAAGTATCTCCATGCATGCTATTAAACTGAAATTATGTTAGCCTCATAATTTAACAGATTAAGAGTGATGACGCAGTGAAGATGGCCAGGCAGCTAGCACTAAAGGAAGGGCTTATGGTAAGATCAAGCTGTACCGTTTCTGAAACATGTAGCGAGAGCCTTACAGGCGATGATGTTCGATTCATGTGAAGAGTAGTAGTAATCAATGGACACATACTTCAATCTTGACTATGTTAGGTTGGGATATCATCAGGAGCGAATACAGTTGCTGCTCTTGAACTTGCTAAGAGACCAGAGAACAAGGGCAAACTCATTGTGGTATGTTTTACATGCATACACGAATCTCTTCGTTCTAGTTTCTAAATAGGGTTAGCGTGTTAAATGCTTAAACTTGGCTAAAACGCTACAATAGAAAATGTATCACATCCAGTGCGTGCCTCAATGTATGGAGCCTTACCTCTCATGGCTCTCAACAGAAGAAACTATTCTATTCTTGTCTTAGACATTATCACGCTTAAATGACCTACTGTAAGGCCAATCTCATGTTTCCTTGGATGGTACCCACAACTTACTCCGCAATACAAAGCTGTTTGTGATAAAGATGTTTTCTTTCCTCAAAGATTATACTGTAGTTCGTTGGTTGGTCACCCACTGATGACTTTAAAAACTGACATATTTTCTCCCTTGTTTATATATAGACCATCCATCCGAGTTTTGGAGAGCGGTATCTATCTTCGGCTTTATTCCAGGATCTGCGTAAAGAGGCCGAGCAAATGCAACCGGTTCCAGTTGATTAACATGTGCATTGGCGTCACCTTGCATTTGTTCATGTGGCTCCATTTTGGTACACCACAATTGCAAGTAGCTGTATCTGTATGAACAGGTGTGTGGGAGATCATGATGGATAATAAAAAGGACACTGATAGGGCGACACCAGGTGGTCCTCTTAAAAAATAAGAAAAATCCAAAAATAAAAATTGAGTTTTCATTTTTCTTACTAAAAATATAAGGATATATATGTAATTTCATATCTATTTAGTTAGAATAAAATCAACAAACTAAAATTTAGGATTTTAAGATTTAACACAAAAATATCCCAAGATACGTTGCTTTATTATTTTTATTGTTAATGTTTTAACAATACTCGGTCCGTATAATACACATCAATTCAATTGAATACTTCATACGATTTGTTGACAAAGAAGACAGTTGAATTCATTCATTCTGATGTTTCGGGTATTAATCATATTGATTCTCGATCATAACATAACAATAGACTTAAAGTTAAGTCTTTCACAATAAACTACTCCGTAGATAATTAGTATACCTAGGAATGAAATAAAAGCAAGATATGTAATCCGAGATTTATTGACACCTGATTTTAAATGGCGGTATGACTCCAATATAAAGTTATTGGCACAAAGAATGTTGTGCTATTAGATATTAGACTTGACAAAAATGACCTGACCCTACCCGAATAAGTCAATCCGAACTCGAAACCCGAACTGAAGATCCGAGGTTGACCTGTAACCCAAATTGATCAGGGCTAACCCAAAGAAGACCCAACCCGACCCGAAGTCAAACCCAAATTCTATAACACGAAAATGATCCGACCGAAACTATCTTACCCAAACCCGACCTGGTTGACCCGTTTGCCAAGACCTGTCAAACGGGACGGGTCATGGGTCGGGTTGAACATGGGTCGGGTTATGGTCAGAATATGAGGCACAAAATAATTTATTTTAATAGTATTATCATTAGTCTTTAATTATTATTTTTTTAAAATAAATAAATTATTTTTTATTAAATGATAAAAAAAACATTTATCAAATTGAATATTTTTTATATTTGTAATTTAAAATAGTAAAATATTATTCGTAAGTTTTTAATCATAAATCCAAATACAATATATAAATATCACTACTACAAATCCCTATGAATCTCGACGCTTTTTCCTTTGATTTTCGACGCTTTAAAGCGCCGAGAGTTATATTCTTGACGCTTAACAAAAGCGTCGGATTTTGGACCGTCGAGAATTTCTAACGCTTTTAAGTGTCACTATTCTCGACACTTTCTTGTGTCAACAATTCGAGCCGACACTTTATGGCGTCAAGATTTCTGACGCTTTTATGTGTCAAGAACTCAGAGGTTGACACTAATGTGCGTAAGGAAAAAAATGGTGGTAACTAGCCTTGACGCAAAAAAGCGTCAAGATTTACTTTAAAGAAAATAAATCATAATTCTTTTTTTTACATATTGACAAAAGGATATATATAAACCTTCAACATTTTTGCCGTAAGTTAAATATAACACATAATAAAAAAAAATAAAAAACCATGTATCCAACAAAGTTAATCAAATAAAATATTAAATAATAACCAATATACGTAGTAGTGTACGATTGTCAATCATGCAAACATATTATCATGATTGATTCAATAATGTCTCGTACAAAATGGAATGCTAAAAAAATTACGTGAAAATATCTGCTCTCAAACATTATTGAGTACGTACTAAATTAATATATAACTCAATCTAATATCGATCGAAAAGAAAAATATATGTAACGAAATGTCTCATCACGAGTATTAATTAAATAACGAAACTCGCGTGCATGCAACAACAACCGTCTTATTTAATAGAATAGTGTGATCGAAAGCAAATTCTTGCAATTACTCCAACGGACAATCATCTTTTGCTGAAACCTACAAAATATAACCAATTTATATGAGCACAAACGTGATGAAAGGTTAAGATTAAGATGGAAGCTTAGATAAGATTAAAATGAAAGCTTCTAGGTTCACGCACATTTGTCACGTTTGATGACTAAAGTAGTTTACACAAGCGTATACACAACATTACCATATAGTGCCTCAAAGGCATGAAAGGAGACAAGATCTGAACAGAATAACCAATACTTCAGTCACACAGGCTGTTTCGGGAAGCTTAACCAAGCATAGAAGAGACGTTAAAAATGAACAGAACAAAAAAGGTTACACCCAAGATCAAAGATCCCACATAAGATTTCTTCCCCTAGACTTGTTTCACATTCAACAATTTTGCAATGTAGATCCTGCATAAATTCTAGAGGAAAGTCCATACAAAAGACTTAATCACGTCTACGGAAAGCGCAGAAAGGTCAGATTACGGGAATTCCATAATGAAGTAATATGATATCATAAATTCATAACCTAGTTAATCCTACAATAAGAATTCCATAACGAAGCAATTCCTAAGTATATGCTTATGATAGTAAGACTTACTACTATTCCATAAGCCATATGTATTACAGTATATACTGTAATATGTATTCCGCATAATCCATATGTCCATATTTACCGATACGGAGTACAATTCTGCTTCATTCAGGCCAATATTTTTGTTTTAGAGCTTTTTTGTCAATGTAATGCAAGTATACAAAATTATATACAATATAGGGTGTAAGATTACCTCTTGATTTGTCGTATGTAAGACATTTCTTGCAAGACTTAGATACTCAATTGGTGCATTTCCAGATCAGAACTTCTGGCATCCAAGATTCGGCCTAACTGTCCAGACATCACCTTCAATAATTGAGCATGGGAATCATTCTTCATTTGTAATTCTTCTTGTTTCTCCACCAATGCCTTGTTTACCTTAGCCAGATTAGTGACAACTTTTTCCATCTTCTGTATGACTAAGGTATTTTTCTCACCACAGTCAAAATTTTCTTTCCTTAGTCAGGTATTTCACTTTTTTCCCTAATACAGCTGAAATGTGCATTACTTCATAAGGAGGAAGAACGGGGTGGAAGGAAAGGAGAGGGGAAGAATGCCAACTAAAGGTAGAGAATCGAGAAGTGCATGCAGTGGATTCTATGGAATATAGGCGGTAGAGATAGGAGTTTTTCAGAGGGCTAAGCTTGATGATTAGAAACTAGGATAGGCCCCATGCAATATGTGGAGATTAGTTTTTAGTGTATGGGTTATAATATATTTTAGACAGATAACTCACACATTTTCCTATTTCTTAGTTTTAGTGTATGGCCGAGTATATTTTAAATGATGGCCTTCAGCTTGTTATTTACTCCGTACAATATACCAACTTGAATTTCCTAAACACAGCTAAGTTTATTTGCCACTTTTCTGGAATTAAAGTGCACCCAAAATGTTGACGCCATAAAGTGTCGGCTCGAATTGTTGACACAAGAAAGTGTCGAGAATAGTGACACTTAAAAGCGTCAGAAATTCCCGACGGTCCAAAATCCGACGCTTTTCTTAAGCGTCAAGAATATAACTCTCGACGCTTTAAAGCGTTGAAAATCAAAGGAAAAAGCGTCGAGATTCATAGGGATTTGTAGTAGTGTATACAACTTCTTTCATGGGTTCTTGCTCAATAGGGAACACGGGGGAGTCATAAGATGCACCACTCCTCAAGGTAATATCATTCACATGTTCAAATTTCGCCGGTTCACCTTGAGGAGGTAGTTGCCCCTTTTGCCTTGAAGAGCTACCCGAAGCAACTTGAGCTATTTGGGTTTCGGGCATCTTCATATGAGCATCTCTTGCTATGTTCTCCCTTTGAAGATGAGCAAAGAATTTTTGTTGGTTTCTTAACATCTCCATTTGGTTTCTTTGCATTTCTTGATTACTCCTTTGCACATCCAACATTGATTTTTGCATGTCGAAATCCCGAGGGGGAGATTGTTGGTTATGAGGAGTGTTGGTTATGGCTAGAGGAATGCCATAATCATGAATAGGAGACCGACTCCTTTGCTTGCTTTCATGTTGAGTACCTTGAGATCCTTGTTGTTGTTGAAGGTTCCCTTGGAACCCATGAGAGTTGCCTTGATTAAGGCCTTGAGTGTTACCATGGTTGTAGTTTTGATGTCCTTGGGAGTGTTGGTTTCCTTAGAAACCACCTTGATGATTGAAGTTCCCTTGTTGGAACCCTTGATTGTTGTTGAAGGCTCCTTGGTTATGTTGTTGGAATGGCCTTTGGTTGCCTACATAACTATGGTAGCCTTGGTTGTTGTCCCTTAAGGGAGGTGGAACATATGGACGGTGTTGTAGAGATTGTTGTTGGGAAGCTTGATACATGTGAGGATTTGGCACATTTTGCTTGAAGTTAGAGTACGGGGCACCTTGCTTGAACGCTTGAAAGGCATTCACTTGCTCGATACTACCTCGACAATGTTGAGGTTCATACCCAAATATCCCGCAAATCTCGCATATCCCATAATAAGGTGTAAAAGATACAACTCCCAAAGCGTTGACTTGTTGGGTTGAATGTTGGTGGGAGGCACTTGTGCTTTGACCTTGCTCAAAATGGCTTTGGAGCTTCTTGTCAATAGTTTCCATGTGGGTTTTTAATTGTGCTCCAAGATCAATACTTAGTTGTGTAATGGCATCGATCTCGTGCCTCCCCCCTCGATTCGCCTTCTTAGGCCTTGAGTATTGGGAGTTATTATGTACCGCCATCTCCTCGATTCTTGACCAAGTTTGGTCATCATCTACCTCGGTAAACCTTCCATTCGATCCCATGTTGAGTATGGCCCTTGAATCTTCATATAACCCGTTCCAAAACTGTTGAACAAGGAACCACTGTGATAGACCATGGTGAGGACAAGAGCGGATCAAGGCTTTGAATCTTTCCCACGATTCATAGAGGCTTTCTTCATCACGTTGTTAAAATTCCGTGATAGAGGCTCTCAATAGATTTGTCTTCTCCGGTGGATAAAATTGTTGGTAGAAAGCTAAGGCTAGCTTCTTCCAAGTATCAATACCGAGAGTCGGCTTGTCTAACCCTTTGAACCATTGCTTAGCCTTACCGATCAAGGAGAAAGGAAATAATACCCACCGGATTTGGTCTTGGGTTATTCCCGGTTGTGAGTTAGCATCGCAATAGTCCGAAAAGGTTTCCATGTGTTGATGAGGATCTTCGGTTGGTAACCCACTAACTTGAATTCTTTCGACCAATTGGATAAAAGGCGTTTTTGCCACAAATTTGCCGGTATATGCGGCCGGTAAAGCGGTTGGACCGGGCAAAACGTCTTCCGTAAAGGTTGAATGAGAAGAGAACTTACATTGTTGGATATGCGGGAGATGATGGTGTAGACGGTGTTGATGTAGATGTAGAAGGGGAACTAGGTTGAGAAGAGTGACTAGAGGTACCAAAAGGATTGATGAAATTCCCTTCGGCCATCTCTCGAGGTGTCTCGTTCAAGTCAGAACCTTGAGCTTGTTCGGTATTGCTAGTACTCGGTTGAGAGGTTCTAATCCGATCAATCGTCCATTGGCGAAAGGCTCTAAAGAGTCTTTCCGGCTCTGAATTGAAGAGAAAGAAGTCGCCTCTCCTCCTAGGCATGCACTACGCACTTGAACAAATGTGAGAACACCTAGTGCTTTGTGGGCACTAGGCAAAGACAATAAACGAGCACAACGGAAGACAAAGAGAAAAGAAAACAATACAAACAAGAAAAACCTACAAAATATGCGCAAGAGATAGAAGAAGAGCACAAGAAGGGTAACTAAGTCGAGCTAATAAGAAAACTAAGTCTAAACATGCACCGTCCCCGGCAACGACGCCAAATTGATGGTAGGGAATTGCCGTGGCTCCTACCGATCAAGTATTACCAACTATACCTAACGGGTATCTAGGGTAAGTCGGGTCGAGACCACGGGGACGGTAGTAGGTGTCTAGACTAGAGTCAACTCACAAACAAGACTAAATTACCAACATAACACAAAGGGAGACTAACTAACAAGAATTGATTAACTATGATGGTTGGAGGAGATGAAAGTGAACTAACAATGAACTATGTATGAAATGAACTAATTGAACAACTAGAACTAATACAATCAACTAGCTAGATAAATATATGCTAACAAGATGGAGAAATCAAATATGGAAAGGAGTAGGGTTAGTTTGGGTTCATAAGTGTAGTAGGATAAATGGGAGGTCAAGGGTGTAGGTTTCTCCTAGTTACTAAGGTCGGTCCGCGCTCTCACGTCAAAGCCTAAGTCCGCACTCTCGTGTCAAAGACTAGACCCGAATACTCATGCAAAGTATTACCCAAAACATAAGCATTCAACCACAAATCGATTACAAAATGAGAAGATGAAAACAAGTATGAGAAGCATGGCCACTACAACTCAAACAAGCAATTCAACAAACACATAGAGTGCTCAACATGTGACTAGTAACAAAGATTCCACCTTTTCCCTTAATCAAACCCTAATTACCCATAATCCAAACTTAATCCCCCTACTAACCCTACAAAGAGTCTACTCACTCATAATGAGACTAAATCTAACACTATCAAGAGAAATCATCATAAATAACAAAACATTAATTATGAACTAACAAGAACAATAAACAATATGTAAAGATTAAAACTCGAAAGATTAACAAAGATTAAGAGAAAAGAGATTAAAGAGATCATACCAACTACAAAGAGGATGAAAAAGATGAGAACTTGTATTAAAATAACACCCAAAAATCTCCACCAAAAGTTGTCAAGGATTGATGAATTCTTCAAGAGATCCTTAATACAAGATTAACTAACTAAATTAATCTAAGATTAACAAAAGTTTAAAGAAGGATTAATCTAATGAGAGGAGGAAGTGTATCTAGGGTTTAGAATAATGTAGAGGGGTCTAAGATGCTTAAACAATACAAGAGAGGAGTATTTATAAGGTTACAAGAGTGAAGGAGAATGAAAAGAAGTCACACGGCTACAGCAGCTCCTTCCCGGTCGGGAAGCTCCCTTTCCGGTCGGGACGACACAACAGCAGCCGCACTAAACACGCACACCTTTCCGGTCGGGATGGCTACGCTTCCCGCCCGGGAAGGGTCTTGTAGGCCTCCAATATGATCTCTAAGGTCCCTCCTTGCTTCTCATGGGTTTCTCATCGATTCTCGGGGCTCGGGATCAAGTCTAAGGGGCTCGGGAATGGGTCCCAAGGTCTCGGGATCGAATCTAAGGCACCGAGTGATCGTTCCTTCCCTTCATTGGCTCCAAAAGTGTAGGAAACGATTCGGAAACGTTCCTATTCTCCTTGAATGGTCTTGGGAACCTAAAACGAACTAGAGGAAGCATAAGTAGCTCAGAAACCGCTCCAAAGAGCGATGTCACAAGAGAAACCGGGACCAAACATAACAAATTAGGCACTACAAACTACACTTATCAACTCCCCCACACTTAACCCTTAATCGCCCTCGAGTAAGCACCAACTAACTACTAAACTAAAAGGACTAGACTACTAACCGAACGGGTATTAGCGCACCCTACGCCCTTTCAACTCACGCGAGAACACTTAGAGGAAAAGTGCACTCCGCAAGGCAAGTGAGGTCTTGCGACAAATTCGTGGATGCAACCGGACACAAAATCACACAAACAAACGTACATACAAACAAACAAGTAATCGGTTGCCCCCAAAAAGAAATAAATACCGCTTCCCTCTACAAAGCGGTGAAAGAAGCACCAGTTTAGGACTCAAGGCAAGTGACAACGTTCCCAAGCTAATAACACAAATCGAAATAAACAAAACCCTAATAGTATGACAACAAAGCAATGAAAACGTTGGTAACTTACCTAGGTCCTCCTAACCTTCTAAGAACGTACTACGGGACGGTCGGCGGGATGGAAAAAGAATGAACCACGGTGTTAGTCGACACTGTAGGTAAGTGAGACCCCGCCCCCTTTAGCGATGAGCCAAGAGGGTCGTCCCATGCTCAAAACCGCTCAACTAGTTCAAGTAAAAAGGTGGATATGATTGCAAATGAGGGAAGACCGATCATTACCGCTATCATCCTTCATAGGGACTCGGTTCTTTGGTAGGCTCTTCACAGTAACGATCGGAAAAAGGCTTATTTTTGAGAGGTGGGGATTCTTTTTGTGAGATATTTTCTTTGGCATCTTCTTTCTTTTGCATTTTTGCTTTTGTGTGCTATGCCATTTCTTTTTTTCTTCTTTTGTATTTTCTTTTTCATTTGTTGTGCCTTTTCTTTTTCTTCATTCCTTTCTTTCTTTCATTTTCTTTCATTTTCTTTTCTTTGTTTGCCCCTTTTGGCTAGATTTTTGTGTTGTAATCACTTCTTTTTGCAACTAAGAAAGAGATTCCAACAATTTGCAACTTTATTTTGTGGATATGTGTAGGGGGTAGGGGAATGAATGAGTCGGGGAGCGTCCTTCCCTTCAAACCCACAAAGGTGGAAAACTTGGACTAATCAAACAATTTCAAACATGGTCACCTAAGAGACGGGACTCGGCAACCAAGGCCTTTTCACACCGTGGGTGGTCATAATGGTCAAAATGCAAATCCCGTAGTAAATTCATAGTAGACTAGGTGAACTCAAGGTAAAGGACCAACGAAACTATTGATTTAGGGTCATTCTACTAGACTAAAGTCCACGACTCGATTCATACTACTAGAAAGGGAAAGTAAACACTTGCACACTAGCCTCAAAACCGGGTTTTCGAAAACCTTTTTACACACTAGACACAACTACACATCACGAAACAAAGACACGACAAAAACGAAAGAAAATGAGACAAAGAAAACAAAACAAAACAAACATACAAAGAGAACGAACACCACCCCGAATTTCCAAATAAGCAACCAATCAACCACAAATCTTCACAAAGCTCCACCCGAGCACACATCGTCACAAATCTCCTCCAAACTCCGTAAGAGACAAAGAGGAAAAGATATAGAATGACGTTACCAAATGTCTTGAGCTTCCCGAAACTCATGGCGATAAAGGAACCTACAAGGAAATGGGGAGGCAAAACACACATTACAACAAAAAATACGACACAACGACACAAAAGAAAAAGACACAAAAGAAAATCTTTTTGATTTTTGTGAAAATTTTCAAATTTTTAGGGTTTTTTAAGATTTTTCGAAAAAACTACGAAAATAAAACTAAACTACACTAGAATATCGCTCCCCCACACTTAAACCAAGCAATGTCCTCATGCTCGATCAATAGTATGTGGAGACACTAAAAGAAAAGAAACTACAAAAATAAAGCTAAAAATCAAAAATAAAGGTGAAGAAGAGGGAATGTGTCCGGCTGGGGTGTCATCAAGTGACCATGGGTCGAGACAAGAAAACATATGAATGGGGGAAGAAATAAAAAGAAGAAAATAAAAGGAAATTGGAGAGGAGGACTAGGTGTAATCAAGTCACCTAGCTCGGATTCCGCCTAAATCCGACTAAATCCTACCAAAAGAACGTAACATCAAAGAAAAAGTGAAAATTCTTGCAAATTTGGATTTTGAAATGACTCTTGATATAGTGAAATGACTCTTGATATAGTCACGTCATCGAGAGTCGGGAGCAATGACTACCAAAGCCCCGATGGCCACCATGACACAAAAGTGTATAAGGGGAAGGGAACAAACAAAGGAAGACAAACAATAAAAGACGGAAAAGAAAGGATAGTTGTCGTACCAATCGGTTAGCAACTCACTCACTCCATCGTCTCAAAGTTCGATAACGGCACATAGCTAGTCTTCGTCATTGTTATTCCTCTTCATTCTTGATAAGCCCACATGGTTGAAGTATTAAGCTTGCATTGGTATAAGGAAGTGGGATTTGATGTGAAACTCGGTGTATAGTGAAGAGAAAATGAGGTGAGAGTATGTATATGAAGTGTAGGGGTCATACGATAGGTGCAAGGGTCAGTAGGGAGGTTGGGAGGGGGTATAAAGTGGTTGGGTGGGCTCACATGACAAAGAAGAGGCAAAAGGAGGAGCAGGGCACCATCCCGGTCGGGATGGATGGTCCCGGTCGGGATGACACACCCTTCCCGGTCGGAAAGCTCCCTTCCCGGTCGGGATCATACTCCAGAAAACACAATTTTTGGTACACTCATCCTGATCGGGATGACATCCTTCCCGGTCGGGATGGCTCATGCTTCCCGGTCGGGATGCTTTCTTCCCGGTCGGGAAAAGTCTTCTAGCCCTTCATAATCTTGTAGCTTCACCCACAAGGCCACCAATACAAACCCGACTTCTTTGCTCAAAATCCAAGCTCTATCAATAACCACTCCTCTCTAAGATTCATCTTCACTTCGCACCTATGAAATAAACTCAAAACATCCATCAAAATCCCTCCCTCACATCGCTCATTAAAATACCAAATTACAAGGATTTCACAAAACTCAAAAGAATTACAAGAAAGAGTTTTATCCAATAAGACGGTTCTTTTGGAACTCCGTCAAACCAAGGATGGTGCATTCTTCAATCATTTTTTTTCAACAACACTAAGGATAAATCCATCACCATCAAGGGCACGAAGCAACAAATCGAAGGCTCTCGAGAAATCTTCAATCAAGCTAGTGGAATACCAATCCACACTCCAAGGTTCTTCACAACCTTGTCTAGAAGTTCCTGGGGCATCTCGATCTACTAAGTTCAACGGCTTGAACATGTAATTTCGATCCTTCGGTATATACCCAAACTTCCATTCATCTTCACAAGGCCTCAAGGGAGGCTCAACTTTCTTCTTTCCTTGCAACTTGTCCCCAATCTCATGATATGGGCATTCATCCACCCCAAGCTCGGAATCATCATCTTCAATTCCATAGAAGTTGTTTTTCAAGATTTCACCCGACTCATCCCTTAGATCGATGTCTTTCATGGCGTGGATCATATTGCACGATTCATCATTAGTAGGCGAGGTGTTGCCTTGGAGGTCAAACACAAGCTTCTCGTCGCCTAGCTCAAATGTGATCCTACCATTCTTTACATCAATCACCGCACCGACGGTATGTAGAAACGGGCGCCTAAGGATAATGGGAGTGATAGCATCTTCTGGTATATCAAGCACGAGGAAGTCGACTGAAATGAAGAACTTCCCGATTCTTAGTGTCACATCTTCTAGCATCCCCAATGGTAGGTTGAGTGAACGATCGGCCATTTGGAGTGTAATAGAAGTACACTTGAGCTCCTTCATCCCAAGTCGCTCACAAATAGAATAGGGAATGATGCTTACACTCGAACCCAAATCACATAATGCTCTCTCAATCTTCAAGTTGCCTATGGTGCACGGGATTGAGAAACTACCCGGATCCTTCAACTTGGGAAGTGTAGAACCTTGAATGAGCTCGCTCACCTCTCTTGTGAACGCTATGGTCTCTTCCTTGTCGACGGATCTCTTCCTAGCTAAGATTTCTTTCATGAATCTTCCATATGCCGGGATTTGGGTAAGTAGCTCGGTAAAAGAGACACTCACATCCAACTTCTTCACAATATCAAGGCACTTGTCATATTGAACATCCATCTTGGTCTTCATTTGCCTTGTTGGGAAAGGCAACTTGATATGTATCTTGTCTTGCTCATTAGGGTTGGACTTTGCAATTGACATTTTCCTCTTTCCTTTGTCTTTTCCTTGAAGTGGGGGAAGCTTGTCTTCATGGGGTTTCTCAATCTCCCAAAAGACTTGCTCCTCCATTGGACTTCCCAAACTTGCTTTGTCTTGAGATGGAGATACAACTTCTTTCATGGGTTCTTGCTCAATAGGGAACACGGGGGAGTCATAAGATGCACCACTCCTCAAGGTAATAGCATTCACATGTTCAAATTTCGCCGGTTCACCTTGAGGAGGTAGTTGCCCCTTTTGCCTTGAAGAGCTACCCGAAGCAACTTGAGCTATTTGGGTTTCGAGCATCTTCATATGTGCATCTCTTGCTATGTTCTCCCTTTGGAGATGAGCTAAGAATTCTTGTTGGTTTCTTAGCATCTCCATTTGGCTTCTTTGCATTTCTTGATTACTCATTTGCACATCCAACATTGATTTTTGCATGTCGAAATCCCGAGGGGGAGATTGTTGGTTATGAGGAGTGTTGGTGATGGCTAGAGGAATGCCATAATCATGAATAAGAGACCGACTCCTTTGCTTGCTTTCATGTTGAGTACCTTGAGACCCTTGTTGTTGTTTAAGGTTCCCTTGGAACCCATGAGAGTTGCCTTGATTAAGGCCTTGAGTGTTACCATGGTTGTAGTTTTGATGTCCTTGGGAGTGTTAGTTTCCTTGGAAACCACCTTGATGATTGAAGTTCCCTTGTTGGAACCCTTGATTGTTGTTGAAGGCTCCTTGGTTATGTTGTTGGAATGGCCTTTGGTTGCCTACATAACCATGGTAGCCTTGGTTGTTGTCCCTTAAGGGAGGTGGAACATATGGACGGTGTTGTAGAGATTGTTGTTGGGAAGCTTGATACATGTGAGGATTTGGCACATTTTGCTTGAAGTTAGAGTACGTGGCACCTTGCTTGAACGCTTGAAAAGCATTCACTTGCTCGATACTACCTCGACAATGATGAGGTTCATGCCCAAATATCCCGCAAATCTCGCATATCCCATAATAAGGTGTAGGAGATACAACTCCCAAAGCGTTGACTTGTTGGGTTGAATGTTGGTGGGAGGCACTTGTGCTTTGACCTTGCTCAAAATGGCTTTGAAGCTTCTTGTCAATAGTTTCCATGTGGGTTTTTAATTGTGCTCCAAGATCAATACTTAGTTGTGTAATGGCATCGATCTCGTGCCTCCCCCCTCGATTCACCTTCCTAGGCCTTGAGTATTGGGAGTTATGTACCGCCATCTCCTCGATTCTTGACCAAGTTTGGTCATCATCTACCTCGGTAAACCTTCCATTCGATCCCATGTTGAGTATGGCCCTTGAATCTTCATATAACCTGTTCCAAAACTGTTGAACAAGGAACCACTGTGATAGACCATGGTGAGGACAAGAGCGGATCAAGGCTTTGAATCTTTCCCACGATTCATAGAGGCTTTCTTCATCACGTTGTTGAAATCCCGTGATAGAGGCTCTCAATAGATTTGTCTTCTCCGGTGGATAAAATTGTTGGTAGAAAGCTAAGGCTAGCGTCTTCCAAGTATCAATACCGAGAGTTGCCTTGTCTAACCCTTTTGAACCATTGCTTAGCCTTACCGATCAAGGATAAAGGAAATAATACCCACCGGATTTGGTCTTGGGTTATTCCCGGTTGTGAGATAGCATCGCAATAGTCCGAAAAGGTTTCCATGTGTTGATGAGGATCTTCGGTTGGTAACTGATGGGAGGGATTCGTCACGTCCCAACCGTCAATAATATAACCGGCTATTCCTACGGTAGATAGGGCAAGTCGGGTCGAATCTACGGGGACGATAATGTATAGCCTAGACTAGGTCGGCCCAAATACTAGACTAAGTCAATGAACTAAGCTAAACTAGGAATCGTAGAGGGGGAAGAAAACTAAGACTAAGACTATGGCTAAGGAGAAAGCAAACAAGGAAAACGGGCTAGGATTAGGTCGGGGTCAAAGGGGTAACGGAATGGTCGAGGGAGAACTAAAGCGAAGGAGGTAGTAGGGTAATCTAGGTTGGTCCGGGCTCTCGCAACTTAGGCCTACCTAGAGGTTCATCCTATAATCCATCTCAGCGATACACACGACAAACGGGGTTCTAACGTGCTATAGTGGCCTAGGTCGCATCCGGGCTCTCGCTACTTAGACCGACCTAGGGGTCTTCCTCACCGGGCTCTCGCAACTTAGTGAGGGAACCGAACCCACAAACAAACTATCACCCACAAGAGAAAGGCAAGAAAAACAAGTATTTGCAACTACTAGTCATTCATGCATTTCAACAAACATGTAATATGCATCAAACCAAGAGGAAACCCAAATCTTCCACCAACATCTCCAACAAACCCTTAATCACCCAATTAACACCCTAATCACCTTATTAACCCTAGCAAGAACACTACTCTAACATAATCATACTAATACTAACAAGATCAAGAGGATTCAACATAAGAAACAAAACTAATATAAATAAACTAGTGAAAACAATAAACAACAATCAAAGATTAAAACTTGGATGACTAAACATGAAAGATTAAAGGAAAAGAGGAAGGAAAGATTGTACCAACTACAAAGGATGAAAAGAAGAACACTTGCATAGAAGAAAACCCAAATAATTCCACCAAGGTTGTCAATCTTGGATGGATTCTTCAAGAGATCCAATAATACAAGAGTAAACTAAGATTAAAGACTAATTAAGGACTAATCTACACTAATCTAATCTAATCTAACCTAAAGTAGTCTAGGGTTTTAGGAGAAGTCAAGAATATCACATAAGATGGTGTCTTAATACAAGAGGGGGGGGGGGGGGGGGGTATATATAGGGTTACAAGAGTGAAGGAGATGAAACAAGTTGACGCGGGCCTGTACTGGGCCCTTCCCGGTCGGGAAGAGGTGGTCCCGATTGGGAAGGGTCCCTTCCCGGTCGGGAAGCCACCTTCCCGATCGGGAAGAGCTCAAGACAGACGACTTTGCTTTTGCACCTTCCTTCCCGGTCGGGAAGGCATTATCCCGCCCGGGAAGGACCTTGTAGGCCTCTTTTAAGATCTTTTTGGTCCCTCCTTGCTTCTCATGGGCTTCCCATCGATTCTCGGGACTCGGGATCGGGTCTCGGAGGCTCGGGATTGGGTCCCAAGGTCTCGGGGTTGATTCCAAGGCATCGAATCATCGTTCCTTTACTCCGTTGGCTCCAAAATGTGTATGTATCGAGTCGGAATCGCTCCAACTCTTCCAAATTGGTCTCGGGAACCTGAAACGAACTAAAGGAAGCATAAGAAGTTCCTAAACCGCTCCCAAGGAGCGATTCTACAAGGAAAATGGGACCAAAATACTACAAAATAGGCACTACAAATGACACTTATCAGTAACCCACTAAATTGAATTCTTTCGACCAAATGAATAAAAGGCGTTTTTGCCACAAAGTTGCCGGTATAAGTGGCCGGTAAAGCAGTTGGACCGGGCAAAACGTCTTCCGTAAAGGTTGAATGAGAAGAGAACTTAGGCATTGTTGGATATGCGGGACATGATGGTGTAGACGGTGTTGATGTAGATGTAGAAGGGGAACTAGGTTGAGAAGAGTGACTAGAGGTACCAAAAGGATTGATGAAATTCCCTTCGGCCGTCTCTCGAGGTGTCTCGTTCAAGTCAGAACCTTGAGCTTGTTCTTCAATGGTATTGCTAGCACTCGGTTGAGAGGTTCTAACCCGATCAATCATCCGTTGGCAAAAGGCTCTAAAGAGTCTTTCCGGCTCTGAATTGAAGAGAAAGAAGTCGCCTCTCCTCCTAGGCATGCACTACGCACTTGAACAAACGTGAGAACACCTAGTGCTTTGTGGGCACTAGGCAAAGACAATAAACGAGCACAACGGAAGACAAAGAGAAAAGAAAACAATACAAACAAGAAAAACCTACAAAATATGCACAAGAGATAGAAGAAGAGCACAAGAAGGGTAACTAAGTCGAGCTAATAAGAAAACTAAGTCTAAACATGCACCGTCCCCGGCAACGGCGCCAAATTGATGGTAGGGAATTGCCGTGGCTCCTACCGATCAAGTATTACCAACTATACCTAAAGGGTATCTAGGGTAAGTCCGGTCGAGTCCACGGGGACGGTAGTAGGTGTCTAGACTAGAGTCAACTCACAAACAAGACTAAATTACTAATATAACACAAAGGGAGACTAACTAACAAGAATTGATTAACTATGATGGTTGGAGGAGATGAAAGTGAACTAACAATGAACTATGTATGAAATGAACTAATTGAACAACTAGAACTAATACAATCAACTAGCTAGATAAATATATGCTAACAAGATGGAGAAATCAAATATGGGAAGGAGTAGGGTTAGTTTGGGTTCATAAGTGTAGTAGGATAATTGGGAGGTCAAGGGTGTAGGTTTCTCCTAGTTACTAAGGTCGGTCCGCGCTCTCGCGTCAAAGCCTAAGTCCGCACTTTCGTGTCAAAGACTAGACCCGAATACTCATACAAAGTATTACCCAAAACATAAGCATTCAACCACAAATCGATTACAAAATGAGAAGATGAAAACAAGTATGAGAAGCATGGCCACTACAACTCAAACAAGCAATTCAACAAAAACATAGAGTGCTCAACATGTGACTAGTAACAAAGATTCCAGCTTTTCCCTTAATCAAACCCTAATTACCCATAATCCACACTTAATCCCCCTACCTACCCCACAAAGAGTCTACTCACTCATAATGAGACTAAATCTAACAATATCAAGAGAAATCATCATAAATAACAAAACATTCATTATGAACTAACAAGAACAATAAACAATATGTAAAGATTAAAACTTGAAAGATTAACAAAGATTAAGAGAAAAGAGATTATAGAGATTATACCAACTACAAAGAGGATGAAAAAGATGAGAACTTGTATTAAAAGAACACCCAAAAATCTCCACCAAAAGTTGTCAAGGATTGATGGATTCTTCAAGAAATCCTTAATACAAGATTAACTAACTAAATTAATCTAAGATTAACAAAATTTTAAAGAAGGATTAATCTAATGAGAGGAGGAAGTGTATCTAGGGTTTAGAATAATGTAGAGGGGTCTAAGATGCTTAAACAATACAAGAGGGAGTATTTATAAGGTTACAAGAGTGAAGGAGAATGAAAAGAAGTCACGCGGCTACAGCAGCTCCTTCTCGGTCGGGACGACACAACAGCAGCCACACTAAACACGCACACCTTCCCGGTCGGGATGGCTACTCTTCCCGCCCGGGAAGGGTCTTGTAGGCCTCCAATATGATCTCTAAGGTCCCTCCTTGATTCTCATGGGCTTCTCATCGATTCTCGGGGCTCCGGATCGAGTCTAAGGGGTTCGGGAATGGGTCCCAAGGTCTCGGGATCTAATCTAAGGCACCGAGTGATCGTTCCTTCTCTTCGTTGGCTCCAAAAGTGTAGGAAATGAGTCGGAATCGTTCCAATTCTCCTTGAATGGTCTTGGGAACCTAAAATGAACTAGAGGAAGCATAAGTAGCTCAGAAACCGCTCCAAAGAGCGATTTCACAAGAGAAACTGGGACCAAACATAACAAATTAGGCACTACAATCTACACTTATCAGTAACGCCAAGCATGTACTTTAGACCACTATACCTACCGGATGGTCATAAGAGTCGTTGCTATGTTGATTGGGAAGACCCGAAAGATCACAAGAAACCCGAGCATAATGGATTAGATGATTGCTTCTTGCCTCCGACTTGAAAGCTCTTGAAGATAGCTTGGCTCGGCCACTTGAGCCTTCATGAAGATGTTGCTAAAGCATTTGACTTGCTTCTCCGAGCCCTTGATGGCTATGGGAGCGTATATGGTGGGAGTATCATGTTGTAAATATCTTTTTCCTCTTTTTTTGAGTTTTTTGTATTTATATTTGTATGATTGGATAGTTTGGTTTCTAGGATTTGTAAGTTTTTGTGGAGTTCCAGTCATTTGGAGTTTACTTGAGCGATGTGAGGGAGGGATATTTGATTGTGGTTGTTGAGCTTACTTGATAGGTTTGAAGTGAAGATGAAGAAGTAGAAAGGGTTATGGATGATAGAAGATTCAAGGCTTGGTGGAGGAGATCGGTTTTTGAGCTTTTTGTAAGCTTTTGGGTACGGGATTTGTATCCCGTAGTTGGTAGTGTTCTAAGGGTGGATGACTTGGTAGAATCTAGGGGAATGAAGATATAGAGATGCATCCCGCTCGAGATGGGTGTCTTCCCAACCGGGACGAGTTGTGCACTACAAGATAGCTCACTGTGAGGCCATCCCGCTCGAGAAGGATGAGCTTCCCGACCGAGAAGAGATGATCCCGACCGGAAAGAGATGTTCCCGACCGGGAAGGAGTCCTTTTAGTAGTCTTCGCCTTCTTCTCTTCACTTAAACCCCACCCCACTACTTTATACCCCCATCCAACCTCCCTGCTCACCTTTACAACTATCATTTCATCCTTGTACTTCAATTATACACCTTTATCTCATCTTCTCCTCACTATACACCGAGTTTTCCCTAAATCCCAACCTCATTACACCTATGCAAGCCCGATACTTGAGACTACATTGGGGAAGAGGAGGAATATCGATGAAGACAAGCAAATGTGCCGATAATGATCATTGAGATGATGGAGTTGGTTGAGTTGATAATTGTTTGGTAAGGTCTTTTATTGCCAGTCTTTCTTTGTATGTCTCCCTTTCCTTTTATGTATTTGGTGTCATGGTGGCCCTCGGGGCCTTTGTGATTATCGCTCCCGATTCTCGATGACGTGATTACATCGAGAATCATTTGAAAATCCAAATTGGCAAGTTCTTTTCACTTTTCTTTAATTTTATTTTCTTTTGGTAGAATTTAGTCGGCTTTAGGCGGAATCCAGGCTAGGTGACTTGATTACACCTAGCCCTCCCCTCCCATTTCCTTTTATTTTCTTCTTTTTATTTCTTCCCCCATTCATATCTTTTCTCGTCTTGGCCCTTGGTGACTTGATTACACCCCGGCCGGACACACTCTACCCTTTCTTCACTTTCATTTTTTTTATTTTTAGTGTTATTTTCCCTTTTTTTCTCTTCTTTTTTGTGTCTTCCACACACTAACGATCGAGCATGAGGACATTGCTCGGTTAAAGTGTGAAGGAGCGATATCTTAGTCTAGTTTAGCTTTATTTTCATAGTTTTTTCCGAAAAAAAAATCTTAAAAATCGCTAAAAATTTGAAAATTTCATAAAAAACCAAAAAGATTTTCTTTTGTGTCTTTTCTTTTGAGTCTTTGTGTCTTATATTTGTTGTGTTGTGTGTTTTTCCCTCCCCCGATTTCCTTGTAAGTTGCGTGATCGTCGATAAGTTTCGGAAAGCTCAGGACATCCGGTAATATCCTTTCATTTTTTTTCTCCTTTTTTCTTTTTGTGGAGTTTGGAGGATGTTTTGTGATGGTGTATGCTCGGGTGGAGCTTTTTGGAGTTTGTGGTTGATGTGGTTGCTTGCTTGGAAGCTTTGGGGTGGTGTTTGTTCATGCTTTTTGTGTGTATTCGTTTTATTTTGTTTTGTTTTGTTTTGTTTTGTTTGTCTCGTTTTCTTTTGTCTTTGTTTTGTGATGTGTAGTTTTTGTCTAGTGTAGAAAAGGTTTTCGAAAACCTGGTTTTGAGGCTAGTGCGCAATTGTTTACTTTCCCTTTCTAGTGATATGAATCGAGTCTTGGACTTTAGTCTAGTAGAATGACTTTAAATCAATAGTTTCGTTGGTTTCTTACCTTGAGTCCACCTAGTCTACTAGGGATTTACTGCGGGATTTGCATTTTGACCACTTTGACCACCCACGGAGTGAAAAGGCCTTGGTTTCCGAGTCCCGTCTCTTAGGTGACCATGTTCGAAATTGTTTGATTAGTCCAAGTTTCCCCCTTTTTGTGGGTTTGAAGGGAAAGCGCGCCCGACATACCCATTTCTCTACCTTCTACACATTCTCACAAATAAGTTGCATTTTATCGAGGTTTCTATACTTGGTTGTGATGAATGCCTACAAAACAAAATTTGGCCAAAAGGGCAAACCAAGAAACAAAAGAAAGAAGAAAAAGAAATGGCACAACAAATCAAAAACAAAATACAAAAGAAGAAAAAGAAATGGCATGCAAATCAAAAGCAAAATGCAAAAGAAGAAAATTGCCAAGAAAATCATTCCACAAAAAAGATATCTTACCCCTCAAAAATAAGCCTTTTACTGATTGTTATCGTGAAGATCCTCCCAAAGGACCGAGTCCCTAGGAAGGATGATAGCGGTAATGGTCGGTATTCCCTCACTTTGCAACCATATCCACCTTTTTACTTGGACAAGTTAGGCTATTTTTGAGCATGGGACGACCCTCTTGGCTTAATGCTAAAGGGGGTGGGGTTTCACTTTACCTACAGTGTCGACTAACTCCGTGGTTCATCCTTTTTCCATCCCGCCTATCGTCCCGTGGTACGTTCTTAGAAGGTTAGGAGGAATTAGGTAAGTTACCGACGTTTTTATTGCTTTGTTGTCATACTATTAGGATTTTGTCCATTTCGGTTTGTATTATTTTCTTGGGAACGTTGTCACTTGCCTTAAGTCCTTAACCAGTGTTTCTTTCACCGCTTTGTTGAGGGAAGCGGTATTTGTTTCTTCTAGGATGCAACCGATTGTTTGTTTGTTTGTGTGTTTTCGTGTTCGGTTGTATCCACAGTTTTGTCGCAAGACCTCACTTGCCTTGCGGAGAGCACTTTTCCTCTAAGAGTTCTCACGTGAGTTGAAAAGGCGTAGGGTGCGCTAATACCCTCTTGGCTATTATTTTAGTTTTTATTAGTTTATTAGTTAGTTCATGCTTACTCGAGGGCGAGTAAGGGTTAAGTGTGGGGGAGTTGATAAGTGTGTTATGTAGTGCTTATTTCTTGTGTTTGGTCCCGGTTTCTCTTGTGAAATCGCTCTTTAGAAAGGTTTCGAGGCTACTTACGCTTCTTCTAGCTTATTTTAGGTTCCTTTGGCCTATCATGGAGAAATAGAACGATTCCGACTCGTTTCCGACGCATTTGGAGCCAACGAAGAGAAATGACGATGACTCGGTGGCTTAGACTCGATCCCGAGCCCCTTGGGGCCTATTCTCGAGCACCAAGAATCGATAAGAAGCCTAGGAAGAGCAAGTAGGGACCTATGGGATCATACTTGAAGCCTACATGACCCATCCCGGTCGGGAACAAATCCATCACGATCTGGATGAGGTGCAAAGGAAAGACGAGCTGCTGAAGGGTGCTCCCGGCCGGGATCATGAGCTTCTCCACCGGGATGGGTCCCTCCCCGACCAGGATCATCCCTTCTCGGTCGGGATAGGCCCAGTTCAGCTCGTGTTTCACTTTTCCACCTCCCTTATTCTTGTAACCTTATATATACCTCCCTCTTGTATTGTTTCAAGCACCAACCCTTATCTTATGAAACCCTAGACATTCATTAGGCTAGATTAGCTTAGATTAGTGTAGATTAGTTTAATCTCTCCTAAATTACTCTTTAATCTTAGTTTAATTCTTGTTGAATCTTTGTATTATTGAAAACCTATTGGGGGATTTCTCTATTGACAACATTGAATTCCATTTCTTTAGGTTGGATTTAATCAAAGTTCTCATATTTTCCATTCATCTAGTTGGTATAATCTTTCTTCTCCCTTTACTCTTAATCTTACATATTTAGTAAAGTTTGCATCTTTGTTTATTGTTTGTTGTTCATCCTTATTTGTTCTTCATAATGAATGAGGTTGTTCTTGTGTTTGTTTCTCTAGTTAATGTTAGTTTTAGTTTAGATATGTGTGAGTAGTTCTCCCCTAGGGTTAGTAGGGGGGATTGGGTGTGATTAGAGATGATTAGGGTGAGATAGGTGATGCTAGTTGTTGTCTATTGTTGATTCCTATTTGCCTTGCACTCTCCATGTTTGATGAAATGCTTGTGAGACTTGAGATGATCATTCCTTGTTTTTCTTGCTTATTCTCTTGCATGTTCTTGTTTGGTTGATAGGTTTGGTTCCCTCATTAGTAGCGAGAGCGTGGTGAGGAGACCTCTAGGCCTTTTATGTAGCGAGAGCCCGAATGGAACCTAGGTTACGAAAGCATGCTAGTAACTCCGTTTCCTTCTTTTGATCTCCTTGGCATCCATGAACCTGACCTAGCCCTAGTCTCTTTCTTATTGATTTAATTTGCTTCCATTAGTCACCAGTTGCTTGTTCGGTCTTCTTATTTCGTGGTTTAGACCTTAGCTTAGTTATTAGTCAACCTTAGCCATCACCCTAGTTTAGTTTGTCTTGAACCTAGTCTAGAATCATAGCCCACCTTAGTCTAAAAAAATTTTCCGTCCCTGAGGATTTCGACCCGACTTACCCTTGCTACCAAGCTTAAGTTCGTTGGTTTACTTTGACCGGTGGGATCCATGACAAATCCTTCCGTCACTGCTCAAACCAACCAGGCATTTGATGGGAGCTCGAAGTCAGTAGGTGGGGCTATTAAACTGACCATCAAAACAGACCCAATAGAAAAAGAGTTGGAATTCCAGGTGATCGATGTCACCTCCTCCTTTAACCTACTCCTAGGGAGGCCATGGATCCACTCTCTCAAGGCGGTGTCCTCCACCCTCCACCAAAAAATCAAGGTGCCCCTGCATGATAGTGTTATCACCTTGGAGGCAACCCCTATGACCGTGGCTAGCTGCAATGCCATTGAACTGCCTCGGCACGGACCTTTAGGGGTTCGATTTCGTGGGAATGATCGAGGAGGAATACCTCGTCAGACCCTACTTCACCACCAGTATCGACACGATGCTACAGAACTTGGGTTATTTCCCGGGGGCTACCTCTAGGCCGTATCTTCCAGCTGGGAAGATTATCGAGGTCCTTAAAGAAGAAGACTCATACTTCGGCGTCGGTTATGCTACAACACCGGGCAACGTTGTCCGAGCAAGCATCGAAAAGGCCTGAAATCTTATTAAGGGTATCCATTTGAGCCCTTATAGCCCACGACTGACTGAGTACTTCGTCACGCCAGTATTCGGGGCCATCCAGTTTGGTCTGTTCCAACACAATGCTGTGCACCCTAGGACCCAATTGGCCCGGGACTGGAACTATATTCCGGATGATGTGTTCACCCTCATCCAGTCTGATGGCGCTAACAATGCTGAGCCCGCACTGGGCTACTTTTCGGGGAAGACACAATAGCCCCGACTCCAAAGGAAGACATGGTCAACCACATTATCCGCAGCAATAGGTTTGACCCAACATAATTGTTTAAAAAATTGGACCATGGACCAGACCATATTTATGTCGGTCCGGTCCGGGTTGGACCGTAATAAAATGTGGACCGGACCGTAATGGACCATAATGGACCAAAGAACCCGAAATAAATTACTACCAGTTTTTTTTTTTATATAATAATAAGTTTAAAAAACAACGATAAGTGCATAATCAAACTCTATAAGAATTTTACTTCATTTTCCATTTATTGTAGATTACGATTTAAGGATTTTTATTAGATTTAACACTTATTCGGCTGATTTTGCGCAAATTATTTATATATATTGTTTTATAATACGGTCCATTCGGTCCGCGGTCCAATTGGTTCGGACCAGGACCGGACCAAAGACCAAATAATCAATATCATGTGGACCGTGGACCGGACCATATAATATTCGGTCCGGTCTGGTCCGGACCAAAGTGCAACGGTATGGTCCGGTTTTCGGTCTGGACCACGAAGTGAGCACCCCTATTGAGTAAGACCATCTTCATTACACCATGGTGTACTTACTGCTACACTGTCATGTCGTTCGGTCTCATTAATGTCGGGGCCACGTATCAGCGGACCGCTACAACCTTATTACACGACATGATGCATAAGAAGATAGAGGTTTATGTTGACAATATGATCGTCAAGCCCAAGGACCGGGATGGGCACATCACTGCCCTAAGAAAATTCTTTACTCGATTGCGCAAATACAACATGAGGCTAAACCCTCAAAAATGCAGTTTCGGGGTAACATCTGGCAAATTACTGGGTCACATCGTTAGACAACGTAGTATCGAGGTCGATCCAACAAAAATCTAAGCCATCACCAAGATGAAGCCTCCTAAAAACAGAAAAAGAAATAAGGGGATTCCTCGGGAAAGTTCAATATATTAGCCGGTTTATCTCCAAACTGACCATGGTATGTGAACCGATTTTCAAGAAACTGAAAGTGGGGGAACGAACATTGTGGGACGATAAATGTCAAGCGGCTTTTAATAAAATCAAGGAAATTCTGTCTGCTCCGCCAGTCTTAATGGCACCTCAACCCGGTTTGCCTTTGTCGTTATACCTAACAACGATCGAGACGGCCATGGGGGCTATGCTAGCGCAGACAGTTGACTAAGAAGAATGAGCTATTTATTACATCAGCAAAAACATTTTAGAGTATGAATGCAAATACACCATTCTCGAGAACACGTTCTTTGCTCTGGTCTAGGCCACCAAGAAGCTCCGACATTATATGCTCAGCTACGAAGTCCGGGTATTATCCAAGATAGACCCCATCAAATACCTATTCGAAAAGCCCATTCTCAATGGCAAAATTTCTAGATGGACTCTAATGTTGGCAGAGTTCGACCTGAAGTTCCTACCATTAAAAGCAATTAAGGGTCGGGTAGTAGTTGAGTTTCTTGCCGATAGTCCCGTAACCGAAGAAGGACACACCGACACTTGGTCCTTTCCAGAAAAAGATATATTCCACACCGATACAGAAACATGGGATCTATATTTCGACGGGGTATCCAATTTCATAGGGTTCGGAGTCGGGATTCTTTTAATCTCGCCAAAAGGGGAACATACTCCCGTGTCCATCAAACTGGACTTTGATGTTACTAATAACGCCGTCGAGTATGAAGCATGCATCCATGGGTTACAAGTCGTTGTCGATTTAGGAGTCACAAATCTCAGGGTACAAGGCGACTCTTCCTTGTTCATTAATCAAGCACTCCAAAAATGGAAAACTCGGAACGCCAACCTCGTGGCCTACCAGGCGCAAGTAAGGGTTCTCGTGAAAAAATTCCAAAAGGTAGAGTATATATACCTGCCTCGAGAGGAAAACCAGTTTGCAGATGCACTCTTAAAATTGGCATCTTTACTAAACATTCCCGATCCCTGACCAGTATGTTTGATTTGTGTCAAAAGATGGTCCGAGCCGACATATATCCACGCCATCGAAGATATTGAAATAGTCGATCCCGAGCCATGGTATCAGGCTATTTTAACATTCATGTCAATGAGAGAATATCCTCTCGGAACCGACAGTCGGGCCAGGAAAGCCCTACGAAGACTAGCCACCCAGTTTATCCGTACCGACGACGGGCAACTGTACAAAAAGACGGCACAGGGGGCTCTTCTCCTATGCGTCGATAAAATTAAGGCTGAAAAGGTTATGGCCAAAGTACACGACGGCGAGTGTGGTCCGCATATAAATGCCCAAACGTTAGTCCGAAAAATCATGAGGCTCGGATACTACTGAAATAATATGGAAACCGACTGTAGGTAGTATGTCAAACATTGCCATAATTGTCAAATCTTCGCCAACGTGCAACATTTGGCGTCATCCTTGTTATATACCATGACGTCACCTTGGCCATTTTCGACATGGGGTATCGACATAATCGAAAAAATAAATCCCTCCGGTACAGGTGGACACTGCTTCATCTTGGTAGCCATCGACTATTTCACCAAATGGGTCGAGGCTGAATCCTACCGTATTCTCAATGCCAAGCATGTAGCTAAGTTAATCCACAACAAGATAATATGCCGGTACGGGATCCTGCTTGAGTTCATCAATGATCACGGGTCCCACTTTCATGCTGAAACAGCGGCCCTACTAACCAAATACAAGATCCAAAGGCATACATCTTCACCGTACAGTCCCCAAACAAATGGAGCAGTAGATAGTCGAGAATATCAATATCAGAAAAACCCTAACAATGGCGATTCTAATCTGCGGCGGATTTCAACGATCTGAGGCATCATGGCCAGGAATTCCGCCTCAAAAACAAAAAAATAAGAACTCAGGAAGTACTGTGAATGGAAACTCAAGAAGAAGTGCGATGTTGAACAGAACAAGGGAAAATGGTACTAAGGAAGTAAGAGGTCCTGATGTGGATATTGTTGGAAAATCGAGACCTATGTAAGAAATCCAGGGTATACCTGGGCTAAACTTTGATGAGGTTGAAACTAATGAGAATGACAACACCAGCGGAATTTGGATTACCCAACGAGGTCACAATAAGAAAAATTATGGTCCTGCTAACAAGGACAAGAAGGATGATAACCCCAATGATACTCCTTTGTTACAGATCACGGAAGATGATACCAAAGAACAGGAATATTACTGGACTAATACGGTCTATTGCTATATCCTTGGGGCCAACCCGCCACGGGAGGTTGTTAAGGGATATGTGCAACGTGTACGGGGAAAACACGGGATCGACAAGATTTCTTTTAACCCAAATGGCATTTTTGTGGTCCGATTCAAACAGGAAGAGGCAAAGAATGTTCTTTTGCAGGCCGGATATCACATGTTCGATAATAAGCCTGTTATCGTTAAACCCTGGCACCCTGATGTCGCCTTTGCAGAAGGAGGATGTGAAAACAGTTCCAACTTGGGTTCGACTTCATGCGTCGCCATTGAAATATTGGGGCAGTTGCTTGCCTAAACTCGTAGGGTTGGCGGGGAAGTTTTTTAAATTAGATGTTGCGACTACTGACAAGACGCGAATAGGATTTGCAAAAGCCCTAGTTGAAGTCAATATAGGACAAATGTTTGATGACAAAATAAAGTTTCTGAATGCTAAAGGAGACACAGAGGTGATTAAAATCGAGTATGAGTGGAAACCCACCTTGTGCTCGAAATGTAAATCACTGAGTCATGACGCCCAGAACTGTCGTAAGAGTAGAACTGCTCCTGTACCAGGCCAGATAAAAATTTGGAAAAAGAAGGCAGAGGGAGTACAACCTCTAATGGATCAGCAAAATAGAACGATGATATATGTGCTGAACCTTGATGGGATTGGACATGGGAATAAGACTTACGCTGATGCTATTGAAAATGTGAATCCTAGTGATGGTGGCATAGAGCAGGATCAACCACGAGAACATGAAGGTTTGAATATAGGTACCTGTTGTGTGTCAAATTTGGACCGTTTTTCCTCCCATTTAGACCTGTTTTTCCTCTTTTTTGCGAGAATAGAGTGCGATTATCGCCATATTTTGAGTAATTCTCGCATTAGAGTCTCTATTTTGCATTTTACGTGTTTTTGGTAGTTTTCTGTCTATTTTGATAGGATTTTCGACCAAAAACGTGTCTGAGCTCCTATGAGCATGAGAGAGAGGGAAACCGTCCGAAAATCAAAGCACGCAACTCAAAATCCAAAGTCCAAACCCAAGAGGTGAAACCTTAAGCGAAAAGGAAAAACTATAAGTCCATTGGG
This sequence comes from Agrostemma githago, assembly GCA_958450325.1. Taxonomy (NCBI): domain Eukaryota; kingdom Viridiplantae; phylum Streptophyta; class Magnoliopsida; order Caryophyllales; family Caryophyllaceae; genus Agrostemma; species Agrostemma githago. The sequence continues at coordinate 35,809,825 of OY288256.1, forward strand.
CATCTTCACCGGAGAGGTCGAAATTCAAATGATAATATCTAGAGTTATAGACCTCGGATCGAAGCGATTCAAGTTGGAGGTGAAAGCTTATCTTCTTTTCTTTTCAACGACATATCACACGCCCCAAACAGAGTTCAAACGAGAGAGTAATAGCCCTCTGAAGTCACAGGGCAAAATTTCACCCGTTGAGAATTTGACCGGGTGAAATTTCCATTTCACACAATCAAATTCATCCTCCCCAGATTGCCATTTTGGACAAAAAGTTCATAGGGTGAAATTTCACCCTATGAGTTGACCGGGCGAAATTTTGCCCACCGGGTGAAATTTCGCCTGATGGAGAAAAGCGCCAAAAATCGCAAAATGAGAAGAAAATCTCACCGGGTGAAATTTCACCCGGTGGTGTCAGCTCATCAACCGCAGGGTGAAGTTTTGCCCCATGAAGATGCAAAGGGTGAAGGTCTAGCTTAAAAGAAGAGGAATTGGATTTGGGCTTGAAGATTGTGTGACCCATTAAAAACCACTATATATACTACACCTAGGGGTTTCATTCCAACTTGTGCCTTAAGTGTGCCTCCCTTCTTAGGGTATGATTAATGTAGTGGATCCTTAGTAGTAGTAGTAGTAGTAGTAGTAGTAGTAGTAGTAGTAGTAGTAGTAGTAGTTCACATAGTAGAAAAACTCCATAGATTAGAAAGCTTTCTTAGTGTAGATTAAATCAAGTTATTGAAGATTTGGGCTTTATTTTGAAGATCGAAGAGTATTGCAAGGATTGGTGACAAGTTCTTGTATTATCCCTTTCAAGATTCAATTTTTATGTAATCTTCATCTTTCTCTTTAGTTTTCTCCATAATTGGTAGTCTCCTTCCTCTCCCTTTCTCCATTAGTTAGTTTATGTTTTTTTCTCTCTTTTGTTAGTTTCTCCATAGTTTGTGTGGTAGTTTATCTCTTCTTCTTAGTGTTATTTGTTAGTATAGTTTCCTTATCATCTAGTTATCATTTACTCTAGATTTAGTTATTATGCATGCTCTAGCTAATCTCTCCCTTATTAGTGTTTTTGATGTTCTCCATTATGAATAGTGAGTATATTTCTTGTTGGGGAATTTAGGGATGAGGATTTGGATTATTTGAATTGAGAGATGTTGGTGGGTTGTTTGCTTGTTGATTTATCAATTTCGAGGTTTTTGAGTCTTTGTTGACTTAGAGTGTACGACTAGGTCGACCTTGACTTACTCTTATCAATATGGGGAAACTCGGGGTAGGAGTTACCTTGACTTGAGACTTACCCTTTCGCCGCGAAAGCGGGTATACGTGGGTTGGGTGAAGAAACCGAAAGGTGGCATTCTCCCTTATCAACGTTGTGACTAAAACTCGATTCCGAGATTCTTAGACCCCATTTCCGAATCCCGACTCTCCCCAACGCCTTTCCCGTCGTAGTTTCTAGCTTAGTCGTCTCACTCGCTAGCACTAGTTCAGTCTTCTCGTCCCAAAACCTCCATCTCAACCCTAATCACAGTCAACACTAGACTTGACCGATAACACTTAACCGCCTCCCTGTGGTTCGACCTCGACTTGCCGCTACTACATAGTAGTAAGTTGGGACTAAAAATATTGTTTGCATGCGTGTCAGCGACAGCGTGCATCAGTACCCCTACTATTATTAAATCAAATGAATGTCGGATTCTAGAATGTTAGGGGACTTAAAAGTGTAAATAAACAAGGGTTATTTTATAACAATAATACTAACTATAAGGGACCTTCTTAGAATAATCCCAACTATACGTAATCTCATTTTAATATGAACTATGTCTTCATTAATCTCATGTCGCTATGGACAAAATAATGACCTGCTATAACCGCTAATAGTGACCGGTTGTGACTTTCTAGGGTCCTTGAGTGTTCCGTCGTCGTTCATGAAAGCCAAAACAACAAAAAAATTAAAACATTTTTTTCATGGCTTTTGTAATAGTAATCAGAAAAAAATGCAAGATGAATTTTGGGAAGATTCAAAGTTTTTTTAACCAATAACCAAAACTGAAGAGGAAGGTTCAACCGATTTTCCAGGTAACCGGTCACCTATATCAATGAGAGATTAATGAAGGCATAGTCATATTAAAACGAGATTACGTATAGTTGGGATTAATCTAAGAAGCCCCCTTATAGTTAGTATTATTGACATGAAAGGTAAAGTGTTTTATCCATAATAAAGGGGTGGGTCTTTTTGGCCTGCTGGAAACAAAAATAAAGGTTAAGAATAGCCATAGAATTATGAATAATATGTTGGATGGATGGTGTGTATCTACAAATTCGCATTTACACCCTGGCGGTAAAGTGTAGATGATGTGGCAACCATCGTTGTATGATGTTGTACCCCTGGAGTACAATCCACAGTTTACACATGGTAGGGTGAGGTATTTAGCTTCTAGGCAGATGTTTCATTATACCTTAGTATATGCTTTTAATGAAGGAGGGGAAAGGAGGGAGTTGTGGTCGAAAGTGGAGAATATTGCAGCTTCTATGCAGGGTCCTTGGGCAGTTTGTGGAGATTTCAATGCAATTATTAACCCAAATGAGAGATTGGGGGGTCAAACTAAACAGGTCGATATGGACGAGTTTGTGAACTGTCTATATCGGTGTGGTATTAGTGACACTAAGGCCTCTGGAGCATGGTTTACCTAGACAAACAAATAATATATTGAGTTGAGGAAATATAGTAGACCGGATAGATTTATTGTCAATGAGGATTGGTTGGAGTTATTTCCCGAGTCGCAAGCGCATTTTCATTCGGAGGGCTTATTTGATCACACTTCGTGTACTGTAAGTCAATGGGTGTTAGGGGAAAGAAGGAATGCAAGTTTCAAATATTTTCATATGTGGAATCTTGTGCCTCAATTTGAGAGGACAATTGCTGATGGATGGGAGGTTTGTTCCTATTCAGGGTACTCCCATGTACCGTATTGTTAAGCGTCTGAAGTGGCTAAAGAAGGAGCTTAAACGTCTAAATAGGACTCATTTTTTAGATGTAGAGGTGAAGGTGCGGGCTATGACTGGACAGTTGGCTGATGTGCAGCAAAATATTGCTGCTACTTATCCCACGGCAGCTCTAATCTCAGAAGAACGAAGAGTTAGCTTGGAACTTCAGGTGTTGTTTAAGGCTAGAGATAGCATCTTGACTCAAAAAGTGAAGGCGACTTGGCTTGAGGAAGGGTACTCGAACACTAAATACTTCCATCAAGCTATTCGACAGAGGGTGTTTAGAAACAAAGTTACTCAAGTGAAGAATTTGAATGAGGCGATTTGTAATAATAGTGCCAGTATTCAAGAAGCTTTCTTAAATTATTATCGAGGTCTTCTTGGAACTTGTGCTACTGTTATTCCTGTGCGTAATGAGATTATCCAACAGTGAGCAGTCTGCAATGCTTCGCATCATGCTACCCTTCTTGCACCAGTGACCAGGGATGAGATTGAGAAGATTATTAGGTTTGTTCCTAATGAAAAGGCTCCGGGCCCGAATGGTTACTCGAGTTCCTTCTATAAAGATGCCTGGGAGATGGTGGGGAATGACATTGCCGAGGCAATTACAAAATTCTTCCTCACTGGTAAACTCTTGAAACAAACTAATGCTATAAACATCACACTTATTCCTAAGTGTGACCGACCTGAAACAGTTACGCACTTCCGTCCCATTCCCTGTTGCAATATGTTGTATAAAATTATTTCGAGATTTTTGTGCAACATACTCGCTATTGTCCTTCCTCATATTGTACGGGAGAATCGGGGAGCATTCATTAAAGGGAGATCGATTATAGAGAACGTCCTTATTTGCTAAGACCTTGTCAAAATGTATTCTAGGACAAATGTCTCCCCTAGATGTATGTTCAAATTGGACATACAGAAGGCCTACGATATTGTCGAGTGGGAGTTTGTGGAGGACCTGCTAAATAAGATGAATTTTCCTCCAAAATCCGTGAACCTGATCATGTAGTGCATCTCAACTACTTCCTATTCTATTGTCTTGAATGAGGGTAGCTTTGGTTTTTTTCAAGGGGAAAAGAGGACTCAGGCAAGGCGATCCCATATCGCCTCACATATTTACATTATGTATGGAGTACCTCTCGAGAACCATTGCCTATGCGACCTCAAACTGTCCGTTTAAGTACCATCCAAAATGCAAGGACCTTATGCTTACCCATTTAGTCTTTGCAGATGATCTTTTATTATTCTGTGAGGGAGAGGTGTCGTCCATCATGCTCCTTATGCGAGTTGTGTCAACTTTCTCGCAAACCTCGGGGCTGTCCATAAACAAAGACAAATCAGAAGTATTCTATTGTGGTGTTATCAGGATGCTGAAGCTATATAACAGGTTACTCGCATAAAAGAGGGGTCTTTTCCTTTTCGTAATTTGGGTGTCCCTGTACAGCCCGGAAAACTCAATCGACATGAATGTGATATTCTCATAGAAAAAATTGTAGCCCGTATCAGGAGCCTTGGTGCCCTCAAACTATCCTATGCAGGTCGGATTACTCTGATTAATTCTGTTCTTAATACCCTGTATAATTATTGGGCTAGCATCTTCCTACTCCCTAATTAAGTACACTATCAAACGAATTGAAGCAATATGTAGAAATTACTTATGGGAAGGGAACGTGGATTATAGACGAGTCCCCCTTGTAGCCTGGGATACTGTCACTTGGGCGAAATCTGTAGGAGGACTCGGGATAAAAAGACCCATGGACTACAACATTGCTTCAGTTGGGAAGCTTGTTAATTGGGTTTATAAGAAACGAGATAGCCTATGGATAAAATGGGTGTCCACGTTATATCTTAAGCAGAACGAATGACACAATTATATGCCTCCAAAAGATGCACCATGGGCATGGAGATCGGTATGTAAGATTAAAGAGTTGTTGAGGAACGACTTTGTAGATAACAAATGGGTTCATGGGACTGAGGGATATACTGTACGAGATGCGTATGATTGGCTTAATTAAACCCCTGCCTGGTAGACCGTACTGGTGCTCCTTCATCTGGAATACTTGGAATGTGAAAAAATACACAATTATCGCTTGGATTATTATGCAAGGTGGGATCAATACTAAAGTTAAATTATGCAAAATCGGCTACTTAATGGATGATAGGTGTTGTCTTTACCAGAACAACGAAGAGACCTATACTCATTTATTTTTTGAGTGCCCCTACATCTCTAAGCTGACTAGCTGTATATGTCAACTGACCGGTTATACTCCAACACGCCAAAATGTTCTCGATAATGAAGATGACTCGGTTAGATGGAAAGTGCAGGCTAGTTTGTTAACTGTGTGTTATTATCATGTATGGAACCAAAGGAATTAGGGAAGAATTGAAGAAATTGTGATGCGACCTGAACTAATGACGAAGCTGATTATAGCTGAACTAAGAGGTCGACTGAAAATCAAGTCGCAAGATGATCTTACGAATGACGACTTTAATTGGCTCCGTAAGATAGGATATAGCTACTAGTGTCGCTGTGATATGTCGTTGTAATTATATCGGTTGTACAGAATATGATGCTCCTCTGTTTAACTTTTTGATGAATGCAATACTTACATTTCACCAAAAAAAATGGAGCAGTAGAAGCAGCCAATAAAACAATTGTCACCATACTAAAAAAGATGGCTGATAATTACCGTGACTGGTCCGATAAGATACCTTTTGCTCTATGGGGATACCGGACGTTGATCGGCACCGCAACCGGTGCCACGCCCTATTACCTGACATACGGGATGGAAGCAGTCCAGCCAGTCGAGTTGGAAATACCGTCTCTCAGGATCCTATTAGAGAGTCAAGTACCTGAAGCCGATTGGGTCTGAGCGCAGTACGACTCGCTAGTTCTATTAGACGAACGACGATCTCGTGCCCTCAACAATATTCAGATATAGTAGAAGAGGATCCAACGGGCCTTTAATAAAAGAGTAAGGCCCAGGAACATTAAGGAAGGGGATTTGGTTCTCAAGTCCATTCGAGCTTTATTACCAGTAGACTCGAGGGGAAAATTCAAACCCAATTGGGCCGGGCCATATCTGGTAAAAAAGGTTCTATCAGGCGGAACTGTGAAGTTGACGGATCTGGATGGGAATGCATTCGTCAACCCTACCAACCTAGACCAGCTGAAACGTTACTACCCCTAACCTTTTCTCAATGTCATTTGCAAAAGTTTATCAAAATCATTTTTTTACATAAACTTTCAAAAGCAAGTCAATAAGCTAGGATTATTTATCCTACTGTCGTATACATCTCGAACCAATAGTCTTGATGTATTTCGAGATTGCAAATTTACAAAAGCCCGAACTACGTTTGGTTTGATTCCGCTAATTGTGGATACGTAGGCAGCCGCTCAAAAGGGCAAAACCACTACAATTGAGAAAAAAGACAGGAACGGTTTAATTAATAAACTTCCTTTATTTATTACTAAAAAACCCGATAAACTCGAGAAATTACAAAGCACAATTGCCCTGCAGGATTTCCAAAAGCAGCTCCATATGAACCCAGCTTATGTTGGTTTACAGCAGGCTGAGCGACAGGCTGCTATGAACTATAGTACGTTGGAGAGTGCTCGTGTCAGCTTTCTGGCCCAAAAAGCAAAGCTCAAGTGGTGTATGGAGGGGGATGATAACACTAACTACTTTCATTGTGCTATTAAGTCAAGAAGAAATAGAAGTAAAGTATTCCTGTTGCGAGACATGCGAGGAGAGTTATGTAACTCGTCTGATGCAATTGAGGCTGCTTTCATAGAATACCATAAAGGGCTGCTGGGTTCCTCTCGCCAAACTAAGAATTTTTAACATTCAAGTGGTGCGTAGGGGCCGGGGACGGTGGTCTAGTCTGAGCAAGCCTTACATATGATTCGCCCAATTATGGATGACGAGATAAGAAAATCGCTGTTTTCTATCCCTGAGAATAAAGCCCCTGGCCCGGATGGATATTCTAGTGGGTTCTTTAAGGTGGGATTTGATATTGTAGGCTCGGATATTCGAGCGGTCAAAGAATTTTTTGTCTCTGGTAGGTTATTGAAACAGGTTAATGCGACTGTTGTAACTCTAGTACCTAAGAAGGATAGACCTGAGTCGGTAGTAGACTTTCGGCCGATTGCGTGCTGCAATATTATATATAAAGTTATTACCAAGATTATCTGTGCTAGGCTTATGGAGGTTGTACCATTTCTTTTGAGCTCTAATCAAAGTGCTTTCATTCAAGGGAGGGATATAGTCGACAATATTCTGATTTGTCAAGATCTTGCGCGACTATATAACAGGAAAAGCTATACCCCGAGATGTATTATGAAGGTGGACCTTAAAAAGGCGTATGATTCTATCGAATGGAAGTTCCTATGTCAAATGTTATGGGCTCTACGGTTTCCTGCTCAAATGATTCACTGGATTATGGAATGTGTATCTACTCCGAAGTATACCCTATCCCTGAATGGAGGTTTATTTGGTTATTTCCCTGGGAAGAGAAGAATTCGCCAAGGTGACCCAATGTCGCCTATACGTTTTAGTCAAGCCAAGCGCCTTTGCTCAGTCAGCGAGACAAGCTACCCAATCCGGGTAGGAAGTCCACTCACATAAGGCCAAAGCCATTCCCTTACTTCCCTAAGTGCACTTGCTCCCAAAGGTCTATTCTTATTGGTATAGTTTCATATGAAAGATGATCTTCAACGTATCAAAGCAAGTGAAGTGCGGCCAATAGAAAGAAGATAAACAAAGCCTGGTCAGTGAGGCTATAAAGCATGCACCAACAACGGCGGGGCGGAAGAGATTCCTTGAAAGCAGTCCACGGTGTTATAGGGGACCTTAACAAGGGTATCTTCAAAGGCTTCGATTACACCGAAAAGGCTCACAAAGACGTTTCACTCATACAGTAGGGGAATTCAAAGAAGAGGGTTTTGCTGTTGAAGCTTTACCTGAAGCTGCTCATGGAAAGGTTCCTATAGAAATATAAATTTTTATTTTTCTTTCCATGGCTTATGAATGAGAAGTGGACCAGCCTAGTTGCGCATCTTTTCTCGCGCTTGCTTGCCACAAATTAATTCACCGGCTTACCCAAGAAATTTCGTTCATATGGCCCTATTAGACTAAGGGAAGTTCAAGAACATACCCCGTCTAGTATGAGGCCAGTCATTCCGGAAGTGAAAGCAATCAAAGGAGAGTGGTTTCGGGCAGAGGCGAGAGGAGAGCATTCATCACTAAGCTCTGACTTTTGCGCGAGTGGAGTGATGGAGCAATCATGTTGGCAGGTGTAGAAACGAGCATGTTAGAAATCCTAGCCCTTTCATGTCATGCCAGAATGCGCCCTTTACCATGTACATGTTTCCAATATTCTTTATGTTTTTCTTGAATAAAGCACATATTTTATGAGTATTGTTAGGGAAGGAGTGAAATGAATTTAATTTACCAGGTGTTGATGGCTTTGGCTTTCCTTAAACCCTTCCCTTTGGCTTTCAGTTCAAGAATTTAGATGAGAATTGAATTCAAATTTAAATCATAAAACTCTAACTCAGCAAATGCCTCATCAACGGCATTATCTGGTGAACTTGCTTCGTAAACTTTGGCTTTGGAGAGAGAAAGCCTATCCTGATATGCATTCTGGAATAAGAGGCCTCACAATCATTGTTATTTATCCGAACTCACTTGTTACCTATGTTCTGACAGACCTCTCCTCATTTCACTCCGATATCAGAGTGCTTTCCCTTTGCTTTTCAAAAGGTTTCGACTGAAATGCACTTGCCTAGTTTCTTTGAATTCCCATTTCTTAGTTAACCAGGCTTACTCTCTTGGCTAGACTAGATTGTATTCTCCAAACCCTATCCTGCAATCTGCCTTTCATGATAGCACTTCTTTCCCAGAATGTGTATTGGGAAGGGTCTCCCTGAGCCACTGACTGCTTGAAACAAGTTCGCCCTCTTCAAATGATGATTAAGAACCTTTTCTAAGATATTCTTTCTTTTTTAAGGCATAAAGTCAATGACTTGTGCCTCTTTCTTCACCTCATGACCAGCATAAAACCGGATCTCTGGCTAATGACACAGCCGTTGTTGTTATGGAGCTTGCTACATCTGCTACCTCACGAATGGAGCGAGGGTTGTATTAATAGAAGCGCTTTCTCTTTTTCAGGCTAGACTGGTGTAGGGGAAGGGATCTGGGCTAAGGCAGACGAGGCTCCTTTGCGGTCACACCACTAGATAGGGCATTGGGTTCAACTTTCCTTAACCAGAAGCGTCTATAGAGAAGGAATCCGTTAATGAGGAGTTTGTCCCCTACTGGTTAGAATGCGAGCCGAGGAAGAAGCACTGGTGGCGGGAGATGCTGGAGAAGGGCATAACGTTTGACTGCGCGTAACGTTAAGACATGCCTTACCTCGGCAGTCAGTTAGAACACACTCAACCCAAGCACTTTGAGCGAAACGGTGCCAAGGAGCAAGCAGTGTTATTCTCTGTCTAGGAGTCAGTTAGCACACGCTCTGTCCACGTTATGTCAAGGATCAAGCCTTCCCCAATCTCTTCCTCGCATGCTGATAAAGCCAAACAAATCGTCCAATTCCACACCAACCATCTTTCTTCGCCAAACTGGTTCACCACCAGGCATTGTGAATTCCTTCATAACAACAAAGGGATAGAGAGAGTTCACATCGTAATAGTATAGGTTTTCACCAACTGGGGGATGTAGGCATCCGTATGACCATCGTAGTAGCGCCCTCTCTTATAAACGTGTCTTCATTCCTATTGGGGATGTGAATAGGACACTCTTTATTGAAAGGGCTATAATATATATTAAATTTCTTATTTCTTATTTATATAATAATAATAAGAAAAGTGAGCACTCTCGGAAAAGATAGAAGAAAATCACACATATGTAAAGTGAAAGAGAAAGAATTCCCACATCTTACAAAGAACTCTTCTTTTAGAAAGCCACAAAGGCCACAAGGTCAGGAAGAAGTTCGGGTTGCCCTTACCTTAAGCGTTAACCCTTCTCATCAGCTTCCTTCTAAATGATCAAATCTCATTACTTTAGAATTCCATTTGTGGGGCAAAACCTCACTCACATCAAAAAAAGGTCAAACTCAGTTCAGAGGACACCGGGACGCTTTCCAAGTATCTTGAGGCGAGTTTTCGATGTGTCTGTCCGAACAATAAAGAAAAGAAGATCCCCTTTTTTTTATGACAAATCTGATTCGATGGCTCTTCTCTACTAATCACAAGGATATAGGGACTCTCTATTTCATCTTCGGCGCCATTGCTGGAGTGATGTGCACATGCTTTTCAGTATTGATTCGTATGGAATTAGCACACCCCGACGATCAAATTATTGGTGGAAATCATCAACTTTATAATGTTTTAATAACGGCTCACGCTTTTTTAATGATCTTTTTTATGGTTATGCCTGCGATGATAGGTGGATTTGGTAATTGGTTTGTTCCGATTCTGATAGGTGCTCCTGACATGGCATTTCCACGATTAAATAATATTTCATTCTGGTTGTTGCCCCCAAGTCTCTTGCTCCTATTAAGCTCAGCCTTAGTAGAAGTGGGTAGCGGGACTGGGTGGACGGTCTATCCGCCATTAAGTGGTATTAACAACCATTCTGTAGGAGCAGTTAATTTAGCCATTTTTAGTCTTCATCTCTCTAGTGTTTCATCCATTTTAGGTTCTATCAATTTTATAACAACTATCTTCAACATGCGTGGACCTGGAAAGACTATGCATAGATTACCCTTATTTGTGTGGTCCATTCTAGTAACAGCATTCCTACTTTTATTATCACTTCTGGTACTGGCGGGGGCAATTACCATGTTATTAACCGATCGAAACTTTAATACAACCTTTTTTGATCCCGCTGGGGGAGGAGACCCTATATTATATCAGCATCTTTTTTGGTTTTTCGGTCATCCAGAGGTCTATATTCTCATTCTGCCTGGATTCGGTATCATAAGTCATATCGTTTCTACTTTTTCTGGAAAACCGGTCTTCGGGTATCTAGGCATGGTTTATGCCATGATTAGTATAGGCGTTCTTGGATTTCTTGTTTGGGCTCATCATATGTTTACTGTGGGCTTAGACGTTGATACCCGCGCTTACTTCACCGTAGCTACCATGATCATAGCAGTCCCCACTGGAATTAAAGTCTTTAGTTGGATCGCTACCATGTGGGGGGTTCGATACAATACAAAACACCCATGTTATTTGTTGTAGGGTTCATCTTTTTATTCACCGTGGGAGGACTCACTGGAATAGTCCTGGCAAATTCTGGGCTAGACATTGCTCTACATGACACTTATTAGGTGGTTGCACATTTCCATTATGTACTTTCTATGGGAGCCGTTTTTGCTTTATTTGCAGGATTTTACTATTGGGTGGGAAAAATCTTTGCTCAAACATACCCTGAAACTTTAGGTCAAATCCATTTTTGGATCACTTTTTTCGGGGTTAATCTTACCTTCTTTCCGATGCATTTTTTAGGGCTTTCGGGTATACCACGTCGCATTCCAGATTATCCAGATGCTTACGCAGGCTAGAATGCCCTTAGTAGTTTTGGCTCTTATATCTCCGTATTTGGGATTTGTTGTTTCTTCGTGATCGTAACAATCACTTTAAGTAGTGGAAAGAACAAAAGATGTGCTCCAAGTCCTTGGGTTGTTGAAGATAATTCACCCACACTGGAATGGATGGTACAAAGTCCTCCAGCTTTTCACACTTTTGGAGAACTTCCAGCTATTAAGGAGACGAAAAGCTAAAGTCAAAGAAAACTTTTTCTTTTAAAATGAAAGAGACGACAAGCAACTAAGAACCTAACAGAACTTCTTGTTTTTCTTAAAAAAAATAATGAAGTAGCATTTTTTTAAGTCAGGCTTTGTCACCATTCAAATGTATGGTAATTGGTTTGTTCCTCTACTTTGTCAGTATGGAGTCTCCTTATTTCTCTTTTACGCTCTACTTGCCATACTATATGACATTTTTTCTTTTTGGGGGTTTGGAGCCTTTCAAATTCCCGTTGAGAGGGCGGCATTCTCTCTCTTATCCAAAAGCCTTTCTAGGGTGTTTGGATTAGAAGGATTGAGTGCCTTCCTTCTTTTGATGGGCCTTCATGCCATCTGTGAAAGCCCCTTTCATATGATGGGGCCATCGGGGTCCTCCGGCCGAGACGGGTTGGTGGCACGAGTCTTGGAGGATATCTTTGGACCGGACTTGCCCAGAAGAAGGGGAGTTATTGTCAAGGAACTGCCGGGACCTTCCCCTTCTTCCGGGGATCCTTCTTTCATTCCTAAGAAATGAAGAAGAAAATCACGATAGGCGCGGAGACAGGAAAGCAGAAAAAATGCTTCGTCTCCGCTCTAAGGTGATGAAGGCAAAAAGCCTTCTAAATATGGCGAAGGACCAGGCGAAGGTGGCGGACACCCTGGCCGACGAGGAATACGCACAAAAGTGTTCCGCCGCAAAAGAAGCACTGTAAAGGTCTGATAGCCTTTATCGTGACTATCTTCGCGATGTCGACAATTGTGAGTACTTAAGGACTCATTTCGAGTCCTTACGATCTCAAATTGAGGCCTTAAGGCGCCGGCGTCTCATGGAAAGTCTCTTTAGTAGGGAAGAGGACAATCCGTAGGATACATTGGTTGCAGTTCCTTCGGGTCAGGGGCGGGCCGGCCATAGGTTCGAATCCTGCCACCTATCTTGTGGATCATCCTGTGGTTACCGGATGATGGGAATAACAAAGCAGAAATTAAAAAATGAGCACGAAATGTCAATATATGAATTGTTTTATTATTCGTTATTTTCGGGTCTTTTCATTGCATTCACTTACAACAAGAAACAACCACCAGCGTTTGGTGCAGCACCCGCATTTTGGTGTATTCCTTTTTCTTTCTTTGGTCTTTTGTTCTGTCATATTTCTAATAACTTATCCAATTACAACGTATTAACCGCTAATGCACCTTTATTTTATCAAATCTCATGGACATGGTCTAATCATGAAGGTAGTATTTTATTATGGTGTCGGATCCCAAATTTTTATGGATTCCTTCTTTGTTACCGGGGTCGATCCCAAAGCCATAATGTCTCAAAACTTAAACTTCTTTCCACCAGCGACTTAACTCTACTTTTTTGTCATGTCTCTCAAAGATGGGTTTAAGTTCCACTCACTTTGCAACAGGATCGCTCTGACTCACCTATGTTTTGCGGATGACCTTATTTTCTTTTGTTATGCCAATGAAGCCTCTATAAGGATCATTGGTAAGACATTTGATTGGTTTAATGAAGCCTCAGGTCTAAACATTAATAGACTCAAGTCTGACATGATGATTAATGGAGTCTTTCTACAGCAGCGAGCATTCTTATTGAACATTTCTGGGTTTGCAACTGGAACCCTCCCCTTTAAATATTTGGGGGTGCCTATTTCCTATAAGCGGCTTAGTGCAGGCGACTGTACCAGTCTAATTGAGCCTGTGGTGCAGCGAATCCGAGGATGGGGAGCGCGTAAATTGAGTTATGCTGGTAGACTTGTAATAGTTAAAGCTGTTCTTTCGCGTTTACATAGTTACTGGTGTCGTATTTTTGTTCTTCCTAGTGAGATTGCGAAGAGAATTGAGGGAATCTGCCGAAATTATCTCTGGTTGGGACAGGAGAATTATGCACGATAACCTCTTATCTCTTGGGAGACGTGTTGCAGGCCGATTGATCAAGGTGGATTGGGTATTAGTATTGGTGTAATATGGAATAAAGCTTTTATTGGCAAGCTAGCTTGGTGGATCTACATGAAAAAGGATAATTTGTGGGTTAAATGGGTCAATGGTGTTTACTTAAAAGGATGTGATTGGATCACCTATTCTCCTTCTCCTACCTCAAGTTCGACTTGGAGGAAAATTTGTTCCGTCAAGGACGACTTTCGACAGGCATATAGACATACAACATGTGTGGCTCAATAGGGAGTATACTGTACAGGAAGGTTACTCTTGGTTGCAAGGTGATGGGAGTAAGGTTTCTTAGAGTCCTATCGTTTGGTGTAGAATGGCTTTCCCCAAACATTCCTTCTTTGGTTGGTTACATATACAAAATAGGTTGCTTACAAAGGATAGATGTGATCCTTTGGTATACTTGTTGATCCTAGATGTGATATGTGCTATCTAGAAGATGAGACCAGTAAACATCTTTGATTTGAAAGCGAATACAGTAGGGTTTGCTTGTTGCTACTGCAGGATTGGTTGCATGTTCAACTGCCACACTCTGATGTACTGGTATGGTGCTGATCATGGAGGTGATGGTCCAGAGTTAAGAAGCAAGTGATTATAGTTGTCATTCTTGCTCTTTTGCATAGGTTTTGGTTTGAGCGGAATCAATGCAGATTGGAGGCTAGGATTAAACATCCTAATGTGGTACTGAACGATGTGAAGCAGCAGATTCGTATAAGAATTGCAAGTCGGTTGAGGCTCTTTCCGTCAATTGTTGATAGAGTTTGGCTGAGATCATTGGATATACTTGTGTAATTAGACTAAGTCAGCTATAGTTTGTTGCAATTTGTTGGTGGAGCGGTGCTTATGTACTCAAACACAATATTTGATGATATATATCATTTACATTTCACCAAAAAAAAATTACAAAGCACAAAACAATTCAAAATTCAAAAAAGCACACGACACTACGAATAAATAATAATACTACTTAAATAATAAAACTAAGGACTAGGGCATTCAGGCAATCTTGCCCTTACCCTTATCCTTGGCCTCTTTGGTCGTCCACTGACGACAAGGCGGAGGCAAACGTTCCCGAATTACTACGGGAACTTCCTTGGCCCGGACCCCGCTTCTCCGAACATGAGTCCTCAATCACTACCATTGCCCCAAGTCGATCCCTCACGTGCTCAAGTAACCTGTCGCGCGGGCCCAGTCGATCCCTGGCCGCCAGTCTTGGCCCAAGCCTCTTCACTAAGTCAGTCTGGGGCTCAGCCGTCCCCATACGCCGCTAGAACCGGCATCATTAGCTCGAATCTTAGTTTGTGACTTAAGACCCGACTCCAATCGAACCAAAGTAGTACTAGTCTCTTCTTTGTCGTAGAAACCCTTGTTGCCTTTCGCCGTCTCCGGCGAACCAAGTCAAAGGTCTCATTGACTTTCAAGGCCTTGCGAGCCTTCACCGACTCCTCGGAAGTACACTTCCGATATGACTCGGAAACCCAAGTAGAATGGGAAGGGTTAGGTATGGTCTAGATGGCATAGGTGTACCACCGCTGTAACCATGTATCACACATCGCGTCCGTCAATTGGAGCGGAATGCTGATGATGGCCTCAGTCTTGGGGATTCGCTGAGACAAATCGAACTACCTCGGAATGCGGTCCGGGTAAATATGGACAATCCGATCAAGTGACAGGACCACCAGGTATCGGGCTTGGTCCCTCTTGGCCAGCCCCGTCAATCTCGAGAGAAACCACCAGGCAACATTTCGCCTGATAAAAGGACCACCGTGGAACACTAGCTCGTCATCCCAATAAGTTCGGTTTATGTTATGGCTTGAACTTATGCGTCATATTCTTGAGCTAACTTGGCTACTACGGTACCCGAGCACATTCATGGGAGGCTCCATGATCGACAGACGCTCGTACAGCCAAATCTGACAGGGTCAAGTATACAAGCTTCCGTAAGTAAATATGGGGTTCGTTAGAGGGCACTCGATCGAGTGTCATGGTCGACTCGATCGAGTGACCCCCCTAAAAACAGGCAGGATGTCTTTGCCAAGGTCACTCGATCGAGTGACGGGTCTACTCGGTCGAGTGACTATCATACGCATACCTGCAAAAGGCGAATACTACCCGTCAATTGACGGTCCGGGTCAACTCTTCTAGCATCGAGACCCATAATGATCTCTCCCGTTATCAGCCAAGTCGGGTTGTGACCTGTCTCCATCTGATCAACTACACCAATCAGCCTAATTTGACCCAAGCAAGAGTCAGCTCCATCCGCCCCTCAAAGACATACCAATGCAGTATACAGAAGGCGAAGGCCCTACGCCTGTGAGAAGCAAGAATTCTCACATCCCTAGCGTTCATAAATTTTTCAGCCAAGTGAAACAGGGAAACATAATTTCCGCGTACCATCTGGTCCACCTTAGCATGAGACAGACCAAAAAATCCCTTAACCTCCTCCTCGGGTCGGGATATGAAGTAGGAATTTGTCGCAAATCCCCACAATCAAACAAGAACCTAACTCTCCTAACTGGGTAGATAGGGTAAATCGGGTATCGAATCCACAGGGACGGTGAGCTAAATAAAGAGTCTCGATCTAGTTAAAGGCTTAGTCGGAGAAATTCGGTTTGGGTTGAATAAGTCTAAACTAAAGAACTAAACTAACAAAAAAAGGGAAAGCGTTAACAAATATAATAAAAGGGACTAGTGTGAAGGTCAACAAGGTAGTTTCAGGGGAGTTGTCGGACTCATAAAATAGTTGATTAAGGTCAGTAATAGGCATAAGATAGGCTCTCTCGAGTCACTATCTACCGTGGGACGGTCCTAGCGGGCTCTCGCTACTTACTAGGTCGACCCACCCCAATGAACGTAAGTCTAACCTAAACTCGGCTCTCGATCTTAATTTCATCAGGTCAACTAAATTGATTAATTGATCTGACCAGGACAAGAAAATCATGTAATTATAACGTTCAAACAGAGATTAATAACGATTAATCAACAATTAAATTAACTCGAGACAAAACTCCAATTAAGACGAACCGAACTAACCCTAACCCTTGAATTGACTACTCTATCTTGATTGAAATTAAACTATTTAAATTATCCAATACTAATAACATCCTAATAAATTAATGGATAAAGATGCAAAAATCGAGAACTTAAATAACTCAAACAAGAATAATAATAGCAGTAAAAGGGATGAGAGAAGAAATTTGATACCAAACAGAAGTATTGAACTATTGAATAGAAATTAAGGCGGAACTAAATCTGCTACCAAATACAGAGTGGGGAGAAGAAGTTTTATACTAAACAGAAGTCTTGAATCATCCTAATATGGAGCAGACGAGACAAGTACTAGAAAGAAAGTGAAAATCAAAGAAAAATACCCTCTAATTTAATCAACTTGTTCCGCCTGCCAATTCCCCCTAACCCCCTTCCTTTCTACTTATTTATTTTGCTAGTGCTGACATTGCATGTGGATCATGGGTCTTCAGTTTTCTCCGTGGGTTTCTTCCTTTTTGTTAATAAAAAGTTATTGTCTTCCTCGACTCGTTTTGATCCACTTATCTTGACTCGGTTATGACCTTATTAACCCGCCTTTACTTGGTTATTCTCGTAATGGTACCTACAAAGTAGAAACAACACAAAGCAGAACCAAATACTCGAAAAATAACAATTATTACTACAAATATAACTAAAACAACTAATTAACTTCAATTAACACTCAATAACAAATAATGAGCTATATAATAGTTACGTAACACAAAACCGGACTAAATAACGGGTAAAAGTAGGGGTAAATCACTACTAAAATATCACTTATCAGGATAAAACAGAGGTATAGCAGGACGAGCCTCACGGCACCAACCGCCTATAGCCGCAATTTCTTCGAGAAAAGGACATACCTGCTCTCCCGAAGAGAACGTGAAAACGTGATGGATAGTGTCTCAAAACGTCAGGCAAGCGTCTAAGAAGTGTGAATCTATCCCGATACGCTGTAGCGGGAATAAGGCAGAAATTCCCATCTGGTTCAGCTGAACCTTCTCCTCGTCCCTGAACAGATATTCGAATCTTTTCTTGGAAGTTTAAAGAATTTTTTAGAAGGAAATATGGAGTTGAGTTGAGATGCAAAAAGTGAAGAAGAGGGTCGTGTATTTATAACACAAAACCCTGACAGCATCAACAACTGCTAAGCCTCCTTAGCCCGCAGAGGCCTGCGCTTGTAGGCCTTATCCCAGTCGTCAGCTCTTTCAAAACCTGTTGCAAGAATCGAGTCATCTCGAGCATTCCTACTTCATAAATTTTCGAAAAAATTCAAAAATTTCAAGATTTTCAAAACATCAATTTTTATTTCCCCCGCGGAACCGAGTCGGTGTTTCACCTAAATGCTACATTCGAATTATTATGTGTTTGCATACAGGTACACCCAAGACTTCAAAGGCAAGTCCGACTCCCCACGGAGCTATCATCAAGACAGGTATGACCCTTTGCTTATGGCTGGCGAGCCCTTCACGCCAGTCTAATGAACTATAAACGACCAGACCGGAAGGCTGCCAGGTTGTAATCCTCGATTGGCCTGGTGGCTACTCTGACTTTCGCCATATCCAAGCATCAGTCAGAGTGGGGGCTCTATAGACACCCGCATTCTGCCTGCTATTGTCTATAACAGTTTTGACAAAACACCCGATGATGATCGGACGCAAACATGCTTTAAGGCGCTCGAACACGGACTTGGAGTCAATAGTATCCAACGTGGGCACTTAGCGGAGTACAAATATCTTAAAACCGACTTCAAATTCAAACTCAGTGGGTCGTTTCCAATAAAATAAAGTTATTTTGAGCTAAAACCGTCACCGGAAATAAAATCGTCTTTTGCGACCGAGTCAAAACTCGGTCAAAGTCGAAACCCGAGACGAAACCAGCCTCGCAGGCGTCCAAATACAAAGTCAGAACAAGTCAAAACAACCAAATCAAAGTCAAAGATCAAATCTTGACATTTCCTTAATTCTCTCACCCGATTGAACTCACTCAATCGAGTACACCCATGAAAAGCAAACATGCACCCCTTTTTGAGCCACTCGATCGAATGCACTTAGGGCCACTCGATCGAGTGACCCCTAGCCGGGGAGGTAAAATCTGTAAATACGTCCCCTTGGCTCTTCATTCATCACCCTTTTTCAATCATCATTTTACACACATTTCAATCTACATTTCACACTTTCACACACATCCTCTCTTCCATCTCGAGAGTTCTACACATACACAAACCGTCCCGAGACCAAATCTCCCGACAACCGGAGAAAATCGTCTCCACAACTGTCATACACCGCGTTTAACTGTTGTATGGTTGCTTAGTGACCGTGTCAATCACTACGCATAAGTTGGAAGGTTTGTCGTTAGTATGTCTTAAGTGCGTGTACCGTGAACGTATATTGTTAGTCAGTAGTATGTGGGACAGGAACAATAGTTAACTGTATGGTGAGTCATGTGATGTATTCGATTAAAAAAGGTGTTATTATTGGGTGGATCCTGAACTTCGGGACGAAGTTCTTATAAGGGAGGTAGATTGTAGTACCCGTAATTTTTATAGAGTTCAATCGGGGTAAAGTCAAGTCATACTGTAATACATGTATTTTATGTGGGTCCGGGTTCCTTAAATGCATAGTAGTATATAATGGGTTAACCCATTTAATTTAGCCCGTTTCGTTAACCCAGCTCTAATACTCGTATAACGTTTACCCCGTATCTGAACCCAACTTGTTAAACTCTTAATAATAATAATAATAATAATAATAATAATAATAATAATAGTAATAATAATACAATGAATAGTAATATTATAATAATAATAATATAATAACAAATAATGGAGTAGGTTAGTAAGATTACTAACTACTTACCTCGTAGAAACAACAATACCTCCTCCGTTTAATATTCCTCCGCCTCCCTTTCGCTATTTTACCTCGATCTCACACACCTCTCTTCATCTTGCATCTCTACAAAAAGCACTTGTGCCTTCGGTTAAAAAGGACATATGGCTTCGGTTATATGAGTGTTGTAAATCAAGGCGTAGCATTAAGACTATGAGATGTGGCTTCGGTTATTAGGCGAAGCCAAAAATATTTATGACAACGGTTATTTATAGGAACCGAAGCCAAAAACCTACTAAAGGCTTCGGTTGTTAAGTTGAACCGAGGCCAAAAGTTAGTAAAGACATCAGTTAAATATAACAACCGAAGCCAAATGACAGGAAGAGGCTTCGGCTGTTTAAGTCAAGCCAAAGCCATAAGTCGATCAAAGGCTTCGATTGTTACTAAAGAATCGAAGCCATTTCTAAATTAAAAAAGAAAAAAAATATAAATAAATACCTATATATATATATACAAAAATTGCAGTATATTTTTGGGATGTCCTTCATACTAATATTATTTACAAAAAGGTTGATCCATAATAGCAAATAAAATTGCTATTCTACAAAAAAATATTAACACTTAAAAATAATTTTCGAGTATGCGCCAACAAATGGTCCATTGGAAGAAGGAATCATAGCATCGATCAGTCCATGTAGCATGCGACATCGTCATTTCATGATTAAATCAGACAGTAGTATAGCACCGATCAGAATAAGGCCAACCATGTCAAGCAGCAAACAAAAGTGCGCACCCTTACAGACTATAACCATCCACCATTGGCTTACAAATAGCTACAAATAGAAATAGTAGGTCAGTAACAAAAAGTAAGCGACACTAGTTAGACATGAGGTAGAAATCATTACATAAGTTGTGGCGGAATAAGATACCGTCAGCTGCAGGATTAAGTAGCTTTTTGTTTTTAACAAAACATGATTTTAGGAAATCAATGAATCTTAAACAACAACAACAACAGGAGAAGGCAAATCATCACTTGGATTATTACAAAAATCACAGACAATACAGATTAAAGGAGCTATCAAATTATTGTATATTACAGGAGCTATAAAAGGCAAATTCTAGACAAAATGAATTTTACTTCAAATATATACAAAAAAACCAAATAAGAAGTTATGATTAATTATAAGAAATAAAAGTCGGCCCATAATATATGACAAAATTTAGCCACTTATAAGAAAAAACTTCAAAAAGTGACTGGTAAAAAAAACATTGAACATAAAAGTAGTAAATTTTATAAATGATGAAATGAAGTACCTAAGTTAACATAAGAACACAAAAATATTCAATATCCTAGGTGAAGGGTTCCCCTGATTTCACTTCTACCCCTGAAATTCAATCAAGTCGAAACTTTCAAAGAATTAAATGATGAGAATAATGGGTGTATATCCCAAAAGAAATTATCGATCTAATTAACACAATTGAAAAATATAGCATAAGATTGAAAAATGGCATATCTAAAACTTCTCAATTAACAATTTAATAAACAATCAAAAAAATTGTAAGTCGTACTAAAGTGGTAACACACACTAGTTGCATTTTCACAAAGCTAAGGCAATATCATAATGATTAATATAAGAAAGGCAAATCAATCAGCCAAGATAGGTATATTACTTGTCAATAGAAGAATGTGTATGTTCCTATTGTCAAACATGTATATATACAGAAAAATGTAGTCATTAAAAAACAAGTAGATCATTAAAGCTGGATAACACTCATAGAAGTATCAGAATACATAACATCACAAACAACTTGAGTTATATAACTTTATTTTTTTCGAGTGGATTGTATGTAGTACTTAGGTTATATATTTGAATTTGGAATATATCTTGAGCTTAGGAGTAGCTGTTAAGATATAATATACCTTAATAGCTTGCTGCATAAATAACATAACAATAACAAGACCAACAATATTCTAAAGAAACTTCTATCGAAAAACAAATACATATAACATCATTCGGTTAAAGTGATTGATTATCTTATAGTTTGACAATCCCGTTGATACGATGAATATGATGCATGTTCATTGTTTTGGAAAGGTCCACCGCTAGAACCCATAATGCCACTACACTACAACTTCGCTAAACAACCCACAAATTAATGATTTTCTCTACATGTGTACAAATCTTGGGTTTAAAATGCAGAAATAGGATATTCTTCAGCAAAAGAAGAGAAAAAGGGGCACAAACAGCCTAAAATGCACCTGACAGCCTGTTTAGCGACATCGAATGTAGCCTCAATTCAGTCGGGTGTAGCCTGTTCTTAACCCATCACATAAATTTCATTTGGTGCATCAAAAATACGAGACAACGCAACCTTCCTTTCATACCAAACGCAATAGGTACAGTTTGGGTAATGCATTCCTCAAACTCAGCCCGCATGAGATATGAAGTAATGAACCATGGTTTTCTCTTGAGCATTTCATTCATGTCTTCATTCTTCATCATTCATTGATTTGCCAAAAAAAATCCATTAGTTATATACACATCAGTGCAGCTCACATTTAACTTTAAACTGCTATTTGCATTCCATTCCGAAACCTACAAACAGGTGTGTTCCAGTTGAAGAACATAAGCATCAGAACTTGTTGAAATGTTCGTCTTTTATAGGCTTCAGACACAAGTTACGTCTTGCTTTTACAAGAAACTCATCCCGCATTAACTCGCTATCTGCCTGCAGCCTTGAATCACCTATCAGCTCACAAGAGGAAATGGACATCGAATCAACTTCAAGCACAGACCAAAGCGAATATGAAATTGCAGCCCATTGCTCGTGAATAGTGCGGCTAATCTTCTAAAATGTAGCCTGAAGTTCAACAAATGCAGTTGCATTCAAATAGCCTGCACTTGCAATTAAATGTAATGGCAAAACCCAATTGGAGCAGCCTAACTCACGAACTAGTACAACTTGCACTTGCATTTTGGTTCAAGTAAATCAGGAGCTCGAAAATTAAATCATTATAGGCAAGACCATCAATAATCATAAACATATCGCATACTTTAAAACTAGTAATTTACAAGATAAGATGAAATCAAGAAGATAGACATGAAATTTTATGTAAAACAGGGTAGCAATAATGCAAAAAGGGGTAAAACGAGCTTAATTAATACATCCTAGAACACGACTATCAAGTGCCTGTAACAGCACGCACAAAATTTAAAATAACAAGAAAATTAATCAATAACAGAAAACTTTCTCATCTTAAATTTGAAATACAATCAGTAACACCCACCAAATTAAGAAAAATAAGAAGAAAACTACCTGGGAAAGATGATGATGGTCTGGACGATAGGGAGGAAAGACGACATCGGTTGAATAGGTCGGCCCTCGCAGTAGATAGGATAGCAGGCGTTTGTGGCTAAATCGAATGCCCACCGACAACCACCAGTTTAGCGCTTCCAACCTCTTCTCCTAGCGCCACACACAAACTCACACCTTCGCAACCAATTATACCACCGACAAAACATCTTGTTTTCTCTGACTGAATTTCAATTGATTAAGGACGGGAAGTGATTTGGGAACGAATGGATTTAATTTAGGCTGGGTCGGAATTGTTTCAGTCGACTGAGATGTTGAGATTGATATTGGATTAGAAAGATTTCTAGTGTTTTTTTAGAGTAATAACAGTGAGGTAATAAGACTTTTATTAGAGATGCGGTGTGAGGATTCTATTACTTTTAAGGCTTCGATTCTATCCTAAAACCGTAGTCTTTTATATTTTGCTATGGTTGTTGAGAACAACCGAAACTTTTTATAAATGATTTTTGCTTTGGTTGTAACCGAGAACCGTAACCTTATATTTTTTACTTCGGTTGTTAAAAACAACCAAAGCCTTTTATACATTTTTGGCTTCGGTTTTGTCAGATAACCGTAACCATTTAGTTTTTGCTTTGGTTGTTTAAATATAACCGTAGCCATTTTATAAATCTTGTTCTATCCTTATAAGAGGTTACGGTTATTAAGAACAACCGAAACTTTTACTGTTAGCCAAATCTACTTTTTCTACTATTGTCTTCCATAACCAAAACGAATCACCACCATAATCAACCCCTCCTCTGCCCTACACGCTACAGTCCTGGACGGGTGTGCATCTGTGCACGAAACCCTAGGTGCGTGCTTAACGTCTTTTAAGTTTTGGCTTTGTTAATTGTATGTCAATGTCGAATTAGGGGTGTTCGGGAATGGTTTGTCGTTGTTGTACTGTTATCCTTATTGTTGTCGTGTTATTAGTGTTGTCGGTGTTGGTTGTAGCATAACACTGTGCAGGTTGTTGTCGTTGTAGTGTCGTACTATTGTCGCGGTGGTTTCCAGTTGATGGTTGTTGTAGTGTTATCATTGTCGGGATAGTATTATAGTTAGGGTTGATATTGTCGGTGTATCGCTACTACTATCGTTAGTGGTCGGTGTACTGTTTGTTGTTGTCACTGTACTGTATTGCCGTCAATATTATTGTGTTGGGTTGTTTCGGTTGTAGTTATCGTGGTATCGGGCAGCGACCGAGTTACGGTTGGCTACGCCACTCTCAGTTTATAATCCCATTTATGCCAGGTCGAACTCAGTTTATAATCAAATTAGGTCGGGTTGGTCTCATTTTATAATTTAGTTAGGGGGGTCGGTTTCATGTTACGAACTAGTTTGATCGGTATCAGATTCCTTTATAATTTAGTTACGTTAGGCTCGATATTAATTATAATATATAATATATATTTTTAGGATCAGACTTCATAGAATCTCTGTGGTGAATTGTACTACCGACGCGGTGGTGGCCTGCAAATTAGGTAAGGTTTTCTTACTTAGAATACGTTAATATTATTATGCATGTATGAGTTACGAGTACGATGTGCTATCGTGCTAATGAGAATGAGATGTTGAACAATGGAGGTGAAATAATGATTGTTGAATATTGATTTATTGGAGTTGGTGAGGATAGCATTAGACCTAGCCGGGGCCTTTGATCACGGTCCCCTCCCTCATTTCTCCTCGCTGTTTGTTGAACCTACGTGGTGTGTGCACACTCGGAATAAAACCTGCCAGAAGAGTTGAGATGAGATTATTGATTGGTACCAGGATGGTACTGAGAATGTTGAGATGAGATTATTAATTCGTACTGTGATGGTACCGAGAAGGTGAAGATGATTGTATTGATTGGTACCGATGATGGTAGTGAGACGGTTGAGACTGGATGTTTTATATTGTGCACCTGTGTTATAATGTTAGCATGTTCTAACCGTTTTCTCTATTCTAATTGTCACCCTATTTTATTGGGGTATGTGATGATCCAATTGACATTTTCGAACAATTGGGGAGCAGTCTATAATACAGGTTATCTATATCTTGATGTGTTTGGATGTGGGGATGCTTGTACGGGATTGGGGTGAACGCGATAAAGATCTTGTTCGTAGCACGAGTAATGCGTAGGCATTCCTGTTATATAGATTGTATAGCTTCCATTGTGTAATCAGAGTTGTATTAGTTAATGAGTTGTAATGTTTAAATCAGATGGTCAGTTTGGCATTCCATGTTGTATTGTAATGAGCTACTACCTCGGGAAACCGAGATGGTAACACCTTTATTTATTCGGGAATGCCTTGATAAGGCTCTTAGGTAAATGGGGATGTTACAAAGTGGTATCAGAGCGATCGATCCTGAAGCCTGAATATATGAACCTAGGAAAATAAAATGAACCTCGGTGATGGTCCATCAGGAGCCCCTCTAAAACTTGGTTGAGGAGACGTCCTTATACCACCTCTGGCCCTCCTTGTGTTGACCAAGTAACCGCTTGTGAGAAATGAGATGGGGTACGATAGGAAAGGATACGTTGTGATGCAATGATTGTTTTGTGATGACTGCCTGTGGTAACTTATTGCTCGGTTTGATGCATATTATGTTGTGAGCAACATAAGCTGAGGTGTGACTAGTACGTAATTACGGTATTAGCATGGTGTAATCATTAGGTGGGGCGATGTGAGCTATATGTTACAGTAGGTAGGGTCAAGGTATATTTCGATCATTCCTGAGTGGGAGAGCGGTCATAGCAAGGGTTAGGTAGTATTGTAGGATGCATCACCTGGGTGTTTGGATGTAGTAGTGTCATAAGCGACAAACGAGTTTAATTAGTCGAGTTTGTGTTAATCTGTGTCTATCTAATAGAAATAATATACTTCAGTCATCTCACACAATATGTCAAGGGAGATAAATACTTGGTAATGGTGTATGTATCGTAATATGTCAAAAGGGTTGATAACTTACGTGGTTTAAGTGTGTATTAATGTGAATTTTATTCAAAAGTAGCGGGATACTTGCATTCTGTTTCGAGTATTATATCTTTCCTCTCCAATGTAATGTACAAGCTGCCTTCATGTTAACAAGGATCGGTATCTAGAAGTTTAATGGTGCGTGACGTGTTGATGGAGCTTTGTCGCATGTGAATCAAGTACGAGTTAATGAGACTAATAGTCGAACAATGTAAGAATACTTGAGATCCATTTTGAGTTAATGTGAGTTACTTGTTTTATATCGATCCAAGAAGTCCTTTTTGATCCTCATCCTTCTTTGATAATGGCGTAAATGAACTTGTCTATTAATTGGTTCTTGAAAGCGTATGTGGTATCTGAAATTATGTCGATTTGTTTGTATTATAGGGAGCAACAATGTATACATTTATTTATATGTGTCGTTTCTATTTCACCCTGATTAGTACAATGTGTTATTTACAAGACAAAGTGTGCAATCAAATCTGTTTTCTACTTGAATTTGAGTGCAACGTGTTATTAAAATGATACATCTGTGGTGTCGTATTTGTTAATGTGAATTTCTATTAAAGACACTTGGATAACTGTGTTTCGTTCTGAGTTTATATGCTTCCCTTTTGTTGACATGACATAGGTCCACCCCGACGCGGCCACGCGCGGGTTTGGGGCGGCGAATGAATCTCCATATGAGATGGATCAAATTGAAATTTACATCGAAGTAGGAGTCGCCACCGAATTTTGTTGGAGTTCGGGCCCGTTCGAACCCACTCTATGTCGTAGTGGGCCATGCACAAAGTACGGCCCATTTTCGATGTCAGAGTTTATTGGGTTCGTCCCTTTGCATTTGATACCGATACCGTCGTTATCGGATACCCTGTATTGAATGACTCTCGTTGCCAATGTATTCGGACATCCAGAAACCACGGTTTTGAGTAAGGGATGAGGGTACGTGTTGGGAAGTTCACTAAGAACACCCAACCCCGCCCGCACTTAGCGGCCTTTACTAAGATATCGTTCGTTGTTCGTGTACGCGCGTTAGTTTGACGGTTGAATTATATGCAAAGAGCGTTTTTACTAAGCATGTGAATTATGGTTCAACTACGTCGGTTAAATGCATCTAAGCTAACGTCAAAGTTGTTTTAGCATGCGATGCTCATTTTAGTACAATAAAAAAAACAAAAAAAACGATAACAGATTACAATATACGAGCGGCATACCACCCGGGATTACAATGCAACCAACGATACAACAATTGCGATAATAAAGTAGCAAACGTACTAAAAGATGTAAATATGATATGAACGTGGCTTTGAGAAGTTGAATCACGTGATAGACTTAGCACGTGACGACCGAAGTCGTTAAAATAATTTTATCGGGACTCGAGACATGATTAGAACCTCGCTGTTTTGCTATAACAGGAGCCACTCGATCGAGTCATGACAGGACAATGTATACATTTATTTATATGTGTCGTTTCTATTTCACCCTGATTAGTACAATGCCTGATTTACAAGATAAAGTGTGCAATCAAAATATGTTTTCTACTTGAATTTGAGTGCAACGTGTTATTAAAATGATACATCTGTGGTGTCGTATTTGTTAATGTGAATTTCTGTCAAAGACACTTGGATAACTGTGTTTCGTTCTGAGTTTATATGCTTCCCTGTCAATGTGGTAGGTTCTGAATCGTGCCTTGTTATTAATTTCTATTCTTGATAGTTTAATTGAATATTTATAAAAAGCTGTGTTGAGTATTTTGATGGCCTAAACAAACATGCTTGGTAACCGTCTCGATATAATGTCTGAACAACTTAAAACACCTTCGTTAACAGGAATAACATGTTACTGAATGGTTCCACCTGTTTACAATGTCTATTTTACAAAAGTTTGGAAATGGACTCATGATTATTTTAAATCTAATTCTTTAGTGTAAAATTTCGAGATTTAAACCCAAGTACTTCATCCTATTTTCTAGTGGTCAAGTTTCGATTATACACCTTACTTAGAGGTTAAATTATCATTGAATATTTTCTCGAGATCACTTTGAAGAGTTTGGATAATATTGGAACTTGGTTTGCTCGAAAATATGATTCGAAACTCGTTTTATCAATCGAAACTTTTTCAAATTCAAAATTTGTCAGTTCAGGAAAATGTTTCTGCAAATCCTGTTTGGTATTTGAAAATTGTTTTAACTGAAACGTTGTACAAGACTATCTTGAGAGTCTAAGCTTACCAGTTTTACATTGTTTTGAGTTATAATGATTTAGTTATGATTTTCTATCATGACGACAATGTTCTGAAAACGTGTCTAAGTCCACTGAATGGTCATTGTTTCGTCTTGTTGAAGTGAATGCACTAATTTGAAAATGTCTACCTTATAGTTAGACTTATATGTTAATGATGAATTCTTAGTAAATTCGGGTCACGAGAGGTCATACCGGTTCGTGTTGCATAATTGTCTTAATGTGGATCTTACGGATCAGCAGTGTTGTTGTTTGATAAATTTATCATGGTCATAAGTCGCTTATGTGATAAAGAACATCGATACGTGTATTCGTTAGGTGGGATCATTTCATTGAGGAGTTAATAAACATTGAGTCTTTAAACTATAGACATAGTATATTATCTACATCTAAGTGAAGAGGACGTCGGTTTCTAGCTTTGGTCGTAATATATGTAAAAAAAATCGACATATTTGCCATTGGTAAACTAGGCAAATGTTGTTCATAATTATTCTCGTTCAACCGTGATGAGCTTTCGTCCGTAAGTGACCTGTCATTGAGTACATATGCTCATATAAATGGATGTTTTATGATGTCGGTGGAGTGGTTCTTGTTTTAAGTCACATGCTAAGGTCTAAATCAAATTTTATGCAACCCTAAGACCTGATGAACTACTTGATCAATTGTTGGAGTCTCGAGGAATGAATGTCATCTGCAATCTGTCTAAGAGTCTGAGGTTATTAACATAATAACATGGTCATCTAAAAGTGTCCAATTGTGTTACCATTTTGCCGTAATAGGTATATTACTTTCTTAAATGTTTTTCTCGCATGGATGTAGGCATATAAATTCGAACTTGTTAACCATACAACCGTGTCAGCATGTAATCATAATTTAGATTGAGAGTACGTGTCTTAATAATAAAACCGAGTGAGATATAATGAAGGAATGTCCCGAGAATACGGTGTCGTTTAAATCACTTGTTAGAATATCGCAATAATGGTTGTTAACGAGCCTAACAGTATAAATAAGAGTAATAACATCGACATGGTGGAAAGAGAATCACGATTTTAAGATCCATTAAAGAAGCATAACAGGTATAGTAATGGTACAAGGATCTAAATAACGAATGAGGTCCAAGGTATATCTGTGAATTCATCGTGTCATCACATATGTTCAAATGTCAGAAGATCAGGCTATGACACAGTGTAGTAACATCACAATCCCGAGTCCAGGCAATAAAGCAGAATGTCACAGGGAATCCGGTTCTGAGCGTGGATACACCGCTTTTTGTGTCTAACTAATTGTTGGACTTTCGTGATAGTCGTGGTGTCATTATAAGTAAGAGTGCCTCGGAGTGAAGGTACACAATGCAAAGTTATAAGTGTATTAGATGTGACATGTCACATGTGATGAGTCATGACAAGTATAATGAGTATAAGCACAGTGGTACTAATTAGTGGTCTGTTTAGCTTAAATTATGTAAAATGTGACATATGAGAATGAGTATGTGTAGACACCCGCATTTTGACCGCCAGGTGTCTATGGCAGTTTCCAAAAAACATCCGATGATGATCGGACGCTAACAGGCTTCTATGCGCTCGGATGCGGGCTCAAATCCATTAATCGTTGACTAACACACTTACAGAGTACAAATCTCACCAAACGGACCTCAAGTCCAGGCCCAGTGGATCATTCCGAGTCAAACAAGACTAATTTGGGCCGAAACTGACACCGGAAATAAAACCGACTTTTTGTGATTGGGTCAACCCCGGTCAAAGTCGCTTCCGAGACACACAAAACAACCCATCAATCTCAAAGGCCCAAGTCAAGCACAAAATCCATCAAAGTCAAAGTCACGGTCCAAAGTCAACGGACCTGCGCGATCCAGTTGGGCCACTCGATCGCGTGACCCACCCACTCGATCGAGTGGGCTTGTTTTGAGCCCGGCTGCAGGCTTCACGGGCCACTCGACCAAGTTAACCCTTTACTCGGTTGAGTAACCCTAATTCGGGTGCCCTAGCCTTGCCTATATAAGCAACTCTCATGCAACAACTTTGAACAACTTTTACAAACCCTAGAGCAACCCTACACTTACACACACTACGTCTTTACAAACCCTAATCAAACCCTAGCAATTCAATAGTAGCAAAAACCCTAAAACATAGTTTTAGGAATCGATCCCGAGCCACCATAACTTAACCTACGTAAAACCTCAAAGACTCTTGTGTAGAAGCCACAGTTACGAGTCCGCACCGAGACAAGAACATGTAGGTTGAGGGTGTCAAAACCCTCTCTTTTCTTCCTTTCCTCTCTTCGTCGTCCGCGTCCCTCCTTCGTCGTCTTCTTTTTTTCGTTTTTTTTTATTCTTCGCATTCATAATATCGATAATACTATTAATATCAATACATTAAAGTACTTATCGATTTGTGTCGAATAAGAAGGATATCGGAATAAGGAAACCCGAATATACAAGTGTACTGCTATGCACACAGCGTTGCCGGTCGCTTATTCCGATACCCCGACTATTTGATTATTGAGATAAGTTAACTTAAACAATAATCCGTTTTTATTTTTCGTAGTCGTCATCATCCATCTTGCATCCATCAATTTTCAAATCAATTTTAATAAGGGTCGAAACCCATTGACACGGATCCGACATCACAATCTTTAGGGATTTATCGATGTCGGAGAAGTCGAGGGAATCAAGTCTTTTTATTATTTATTTAATCAAAGAGTCAATTTTTCTAAATCGCATTAAATCAATTTAAGGCAATTTTCGTTGATGCTAAAATAATGGTCAAAACAATTCGTTAGAATTATGGCATTATTAACGCGGAGAAAATTTAATCACATCACAACAATCAAATAAATACAATTTTAAAGCGATTTTAAAATCAATGCAATTTTCACAAACGAATTGTAATTCGTATAGAGGGCACTCGACCGAGTGTCTAGCCCACTCGGTCGAGTGGCACCTCAAAACCGGATCAGAGTCCACAGTGACTCGGTCGAGTGGCCATGTACTCGACCGAGTTGGTCAATAACTCGGCCGAGTACGGTCTGCAACGCAAAACAGAATCGTTTTTTAGGGTCCACTCGATCGAGTCCATCGACCACTCGATCGAGTGGCCTCATAACGACTAAAACGCGAGTCGTACATTCTTCTATTTTTCAAACTCGATAGTATTTTACGACTTAGGTCAACACGTGCTTAATTAATCACGTGTATACTATCTTTTCAAACCATGCATCTCATATTTGCATCTCGTTTACATCATTCAGTTCAATTCAATATTCGCACAAACCGTTATTAATCGTTATATCATTACATCGTTACTAACGCGTTTGTTATTTCTTTTGTCAATTTAATTATTGTTCGTTTATTGTACTAAATGAACCCACATGCTAAAATTCTACTTTGACGTAGAATTAATTGCATTAAATTGACATAGAAACCCACTTTTCAATTTCATTCACATGCCTAGGAAAAACAATGTTTGCATAAGAATTTTTCCCGTTTAACTAACACGCGTATTAGAAAGTCACTCGAGTTCTTAGTAGAGGCCGCTAATGTGCGGGCGGGGTTGGGTGTCCTTTGTGGGCTTCCCAACACGTACCCTCACCCCTTACTCAGAACCTCGGTTTCCGGATGCCCGAAACCGTTGGCGCACGAGAGTCATTCAATACACGATATCCGATAATGTCAGTATCGGTATCAAATGCAAAGGGACGAGCCCAATAGACTCTGATATCGGAAATGGGCCGTATTTTGTATACGGCCCACTACGACATAGAGTGGGCTCGAATGGTTCCGAATAACCACAAAATTCGGTGGCGACTCCACATAGACCTAAATTTCAATTCGATCCATTCTCATATGGAGATTCATTCGCCTTCCCAAACCCGCGCGTGGCCGCGTCGGGGTGGACCTATGTCATGTTGATGTACTCCAATATGGATATGTCAAAAGGTGTCCATAGTCGATTCGAGTGGGTTTTGCGGCATGTTCTAAGATCAACTCGACTTAGGAAGTCCGTCCCGATCAACGTCTAGACTATGTACACTGGTATAGACCCTTTATAGACCGACCGAGACTTAGTATAGAGCATACAAGACGTCGTTATAATGCTTGTGTGACTACGTGCTACTTGGTTTTCGAGTCGTTTTCAAAACCGTCAATTTTTCAAAATTGCATCTTTTTCAAACTATTCTATTTCAAAACCCGGGACACATACCGAATTTAGGACTTATGATTTTACTCAAAATAGCCTATTTTCTATACGGTATGCCGCCCAATTCAAAACTCGAAAAACATTTCGAACTTTCAAAACCCGTGGCCCAATGATTTTTCGTCCTTTTTCGGAAATTTGGGCCATCCACCGAGTTTACCCGGTCCTTTTTTGCAAAGATCATCAATTTTCAAAACCTTCCACTTCTAGGACTTCCCGTATTTAGTAGTGTCGGGTCGCGTCTTAAGTTGTCAAGGTCCGTAGCGTCGAAAC
Source organism: Agrostemma githago (assembly GCA_958450325.1). Classification (NCBI taxonomy): domain Eukaryota; kingdom Viridiplantae; phylum Streptophyta; class Magnoliopsida; order Caryophyllales; family Caryophyllaceae; genus Agrostemma; species Agrostemma githago. Next base: position 35,842,431 of record OY288256.1, read on the forward strand.
TCTGTCGATCTTACATCACGAGTTTCTTCCCTATCCCAGTCCGCCTTATTAGACTAAAGCAAGGCCCACCTACGTAGGACAAACCCCTACAAAGGAGGGCCCATCAACACAATCGAGTCCATAAAGTCTGGGGATGTCTCACGTGAACCTTCCTTCGAACAGGACTAGGCCCACCCGCCGAATCCTAAGGAAGGCCCACATTTCACAAATCACCCGTCTAGGTGTCTTTTCCGAGTCATTTTTCCCTTTTAGTCTCGTTCGGGATGTACTTTCTATTTCGGGATTTTGGTCTAGTTTCTGATTACGTGGTGTTGTTACAGACAGGCCACCCGAAACCAGACATCAACGCAAAATGGACGAGTTGAAAAATGCCTTGACCAAGATCGAAACTCAACTGGCCGCCATCCAGGCTAACCAAGCAACTTTGTCCACCCGCCTAAGCACCGTAGAGAAGACGGTCCCTAACGCGGGAGGTGAGCCCGCCGGGCCCATGGCCGAGCTGGTTAGTATCGTTCGTAGGTTCGAAGAACAGGTCCACCTATCGACGAACAACTCGATCCACACCGAGAATGCTCGTACTTATTCACCTTTGGATAACGAGCTACCCGCTAACCTCAACTTGACGGGAATTCCTATGTTTGAGGGTACCGAAGACCCGGTCCACCACATCCGGGCTTTCAAAGACTTCATGGCAGTCAAGGGGGTGAAGTCAACTATGTTCAAGCACTTGTTCCCTTCTTCCTTGGAGAAACATCCTAAGGCTTGGTTCTACAATCTCGATTCCAAGAAATACAAAACTTGGACGATGTGGCTACCGAGTTTGCTCGGAACTACGCCGATAACACTGAAATCCAGACTACAATGCGTACTCTGGAGGTAATGGCCCAAGAGCCCAAAGAAGGGTTCACAAAATATTTGCAAAGATGGAGGGCCGAGAGTGTGAAGATGGTCGAAAAGCCCAGCGAAAAAGTGCTGGTGGAGGCCTTTATCAAGAACCTCCTCCCATCCTACCGGGTCCATCTCCGGTATGCTATCATCCCCAATTTTGCCGCTCTTACTGAAATGGGCACCAGGATCGAGGATGACCTAAGGCTAGAGAACCTGACTAAGGCCTCTACCAAAGGCTATCAAGGGGCTAGTTCGTCTACAAACAAGCCCACACCTGCAGCTGCAACACGCAGCATCTTTGACGAGGTAAATCTGCTCGACACCTCATCCAAAAAGAATACACCAAATCGGGTATTCACAGATATAGGGACTACCTATACTTATGCCTTACAAAGGCTATCCTCGAAAGGTCTGATCCAACAAATAGGCCCAACTCCAGAGGCTCCAGTAGAGAAAAGGTCCAAATATTATAACGCTCAGGCCTACTGTCAGTACCACCGGGGTAACGGACATGATACTGAAAAATGTTGGAAGCTAAAGCACCTAATCCAAGACCTTATCGAGAGCGGGCAAATCCCATTGCCCGGAGACAAGCCGAGCAACAAAGATAACCTGTTCAGCGCCCATGCCATATTTACAGGAGAGGTAATTGACTGTTCTCACCTCATTTCCCCGTTTATCCCACAAATCAACGGGATATGGTTTGACGATGAGGATGATGTGTACCTGGCCAATGGGGAAGCTGTCCCCGTCACCAGAGAAGAAGTCCGAAAAGCCAAGTCCAAGGCCTTGGCCACCAACCACCTCGCCACTGCTGGGCGCGCCACTCCAACATCCGTCACTGAACCTGCCAGGACGGAACCAACCTCCGAGGAACCAAGCAATGACATGGCCTTGGTCCAACAAATGAAGAGGGTTTGAGCTGATTTAACTATATGGCAACTACTGGTTAGCTCACAGGCTCATCAGGAAGCACTGACTAAGGCTCTCGATGAAATCAAGGTCGACTCAGAAGCTACCCCCGCTGAAATGGTAGCCACCATTATGCCATACCTCAAGGGCAAGAACGGAGGCCCACTCATAACCTTCGCCGAATCCGATCTGCCATCATTTGGGCCCAACCATAATCTGGCCCTATATATCACGGTCATCTGCAAGGGTAAGTACCTCCCGATGACCCTTATCGACGATGGATCGGCCGTGAACGTCCTACCCTTAAGGACCGCTAGGGCCCTCGGCATCACTGATGCCGACTATCTCCGGACAGCGCAAACTATTCAGGCTTTCGACGGAAGCCCAAAACCGGTAGCTTGGGCCGTTAAACTGAAGATCATAACGGGCCCAATCGAAAAGGAGTTGGAATTTCAGGTGATAGATGTCACCTCCTCATTCAATCTCTTACTAGGAAGGCCTTGGATTCACGCAGTCAAGGCCGTATCATCTACCCTCAACCGAAAAGTCAAGATGCCACTCAAAGACGGTATCATCACACTGGAGGCGACCCCAATAAACGTGGCTAGCTGTAATGCCACGAACCGGGCCGAACCACGAGGATTCGACTTCGTGGGTATGATCGAGGATGAATATCTCTTCAGGCCCTACTTCACTACTAGCATCGACATGATGCTACAAAATCTGGGTTACTTACCCGGAGCTACCTCGAGACCGCATCTTCCAGCTGGGAAGATAATCGAAGTCCTGAACGATGGCGAGTCACAATTCGGGTTAGGATATGCCATAACCCCAGAAAATGTGGTCCAGGCCGGTATTCACAAGGCCACTTACATCCTCAAGGGTACCTACATAGGCCCTTATAGCCCAAAGTTAACTGACTACTTCGTCACTCCAGTCTTCGGAGCCTCGGAGCCATTCAAGTGGGCCTCTACCAACCACCATCAGATATCCCGAGACCAAAACGGCTCGGGAATGCAACTATATCCCCGATGATATATTCACCATCATCCAAGCAGAGTTAGAGAAGGGTGAAAGCGACTCCGAGCCCGTGCTGGGGCTCTTATTTGGAGAAGACAAGACCGTTCCTGCTCCAAAAGATGACTTGGTTAACTTGATCCTCCGCAGCGATCGGTTCGACCCAACCAAGCTAATCACCGAGGTCGGCACCAACACCGAGACGAGGGCTTGGAGGAAGACCATAAAATGGACCGACAGTCAAGGACGGGTCTACAAGCTGACCACCGGCGAGGGAGGCATGCCGGATACCGAGTCCGAGTCCGAGTCAGAGTTAGAGTCAGAGTCGGAGTCAGAGTCCGAGTTTAGAGGGTCTGGTGCTGGAGTCGAGTTTGTAATCCCTCTTCCCTTAGCCACTGAGGTCTCGGGGTCTGTCCCAAGACCTCTCCCTATCCCGCCACTGACCAACGATCAGATGGCCGCTCTATTCGAGCTATTTTCCAAATTTACCATCAATAATAATAACGAACACCGTTCTGCTTACGACTTGTCTTATTTCCAAAATTTTCTCAATTTCAAAAATTTTATATGCAATGACATTGAGAAATCCGACGAACAGGTACCTTTACCTCCGCATCTGGTTGAGCAGCTCGAGCAAAGGGAATCCCGAGATCCGGTAATTGAAGACACCGAGTCCATCAACGTGGGAACCACTTTAGAGCCCCAGATGCTTAAGTTGAGCCTATCTTTAGATCCAGAGGAGAGACAACAGTTCGCAGACCTCCTCCTAGAATTTAAAGACGTCTTTGCATGGTCCTACAAGGACATTCCGGGAATAGATCGAGAAATAGCAGAACACCGAATACCCATCAAAGATGGGTGAAAACCGGTAAAACAGAAGCTCAGAAGAATGAAGCCCGAATGGTCTCTTAAAGTCAAGGAAGAGGTCGATAAACAATTCAAAGCGGGTTTTATACAAGTGTCTGAATATCCAGACTGGGTTGCAAACATCGTGCCGGTACCCAAGAAGGACGACAAGGTGCGAGTATGCGTGGACTTCTGGGACCTGAACAAGGCCAGCCCAAAAGACGATTTTCCGTTACCACACATCGACATATTGGTTGATAACACGCCGATCATGCCCTCCTATCATTCATGGACGGGTATGCCGGATACAATCAGATCAAAATGGCAGAAGAAGATATGGGTAAGACCACCTTCATCACACCATGGGGTACTTACTGTTACACCGTCATGCCATTCGGGCTTATTAACGCTGGAACCACTTATCAACGGACCGCCACCACCTTATTGCACGACATGATGCATAAGGAGGTCGAAGTCTATGTGGACGATATGATCGTCAAATCCAAGGACCGAAGCGGGCACATTCCGGCCCTAAGAAAGTTCTTCGCTCGACTACGTAAATACAACATGAGACTGAACCCACAGAAATGCAGTTTTAGGGTAACGTCAGGCAAATTACTGGGCCATATCGTTAGCCAACGCGGCATCGAGGTCGACCCAGCCAAAATCAAGGCCATCACCGAGATGCAACCACCCAAGACCGAAAAGGAAATAAGGGGGTTTCTCGGGAAGGTCCAATACATCAGCCGGTTCATTTCAAAGCTAACCATGGTATGTGAACCCATTTTCAAGAAACTGAAGATCGGGGAACGGGTGCTATGGGACGACAAATGTCAAGCAGCTTTCGATAAAATCAAGGAGATCCTGTCTGCTCCGCCGGTACTAATGCCACCTCAACACGGTTTACCTCTGTCGTTATACCTAACAACGACCGAGTCACCCATGGGGGCTGTGCTGGCCCAGACAGCTGATTCAGAAGAACGGGCTATTTACTACATCAGTAAAAAGTTCCTCGAGTATGAATGCAAGTACACCATGCTCGAGAAAACGTGCCTAGCTTTGGTTTGGGCCACTAAAAAGCTCAGACACTACATGCTCAGTCACGAAGTACATGTTTTATCCAAAATGGATCCAATCAAGTACTTATTCGAGAAGCCCATCCTCAACGGCAGGATGTCAAGATGGACTTTAATGTTATCCGAGTTCGACCTCAAGTTCGTACCATTAAAAGCCATCAAAGGCCGGGTAGTTGCCGAATTCCTCGCTGACAGCCCGATATCCGAAGAAGACCACACCGACACTTGGGCCTTTCCTGATGAAGACATATTCCATACCGATACCGAGACATGGGATCTGTATTTCGATGGAGCATCCAACTTTCGAGGATTTGGGGTCGGAATTCTGTTAATCTCACCCCAAGGGGAACACACTCCTCTATCCATCAAGTTGGACTTTGACGTAACCAACAACGCAGCCGAATACGAAGCATGCATTCACGGGTTGCAAGCCGCCGCCGATTTAGGGGTAACAAACCTCCGGGTCCATGGTGATTCGTCATTGGTCATTAATCAAGCGCTCCAAAAGTGGAAAACTCGGAACGCCAATCTCGTGGCTTACCAAGCACGAGTAAGTGTTCTAGAGAAACAATTCCAGAAAGTAGAATACATCTACCTGCCTCGGGAAGAAAATCAGTTCGCAGATGCACTTTCCAAATTAGCATCTTTACTGAACATCCTGGACCACCTGACCAGCATACCAATCTGTGTCGAAAGGCGGTCAGAGCCGGCCTACATTCATGCCATTCAAGATATCGAGATAACTGACCCAGAACCTTGGTATCAAGCCGTCCTAACCTACCTGACAACGGGAGAATATCCCGCTGGAGCTGAAAATCGGGCCAAAAAGGCCTTGCGAAGATTAGCAACTCAATTTGTTCGTACTGACGACGGGCAATTATACAAAAAGACGGCACAGGGGGCTCTCCTCCTATGCATCGACAAAATACAGGCCGAAAAGGTCATGGCCGAGGTCCACGACGGTGAAAATGGTCCGCATATGAACGCCCATATGCTATCCCGCAAAATCATGAGGCTCGGGTATTACTGGAAATCCATGGAAACAGACTGTCAGTTATATGTCAAGCACTGCCATAACTGTCAGATCTTCGGTAATGTACAGCATATGCCATCTTCCCTATTATATACCATGACATCACCATGGCCATTTTCGACATGGGGAATTGACATAATTGGGAAAGTGCATCCTTCCGGGACGGGAGGACATTGCTTCATCTTGGTGGCCATCTACTACTTCACCAAATGGGTAGAAGCCGAGTCATACCGTGTCTTGAACGCCAAGCACGTGGTAAAATTTATCCAAAATAAGATTATATGCCGATACGGGATCGCGCACGAATTTATCAGTGATCACGGGACCCATTTCCAAGTTGAAACTACCGCATTACTGGCGAAATACAAAAATCAGAGGCATACATCTTCACCTTACCGACCCCAAACAAATGGAGCGGTAGAAGCGGCCAACAAAACAATTGTCACCATACTAAAAAAGATGGCTGAGAATTATCGGGACTGACCCGACGAAATACCCTTCGCCCTATGGGGATACCGAACTTCAATTCGCACCGCAACTGGAGCAACTCCATATTACCTAACATATGGAATGGAAGCAGTCCAACCAGTCGAGCTGGAAGTACCATCCGTAAGAATATTGCTTGAAAGCCAGGTACCCGAAGCGGATTAGGTCCAAACCTGATACGATTCGCTAGTCCTTTTGGATGAACGGCGGTCCCGGGCCCTCAATAATATTCAAGTGTATCAAAAGAGAATCCAACGGGCTTTCAACAAAAGGGTTAGGCCCAGGAAAATCAAAGAAGGTGATTTGGTCCTAAAATCGGTTCGTGCCTTACTGCCGGTTGACCCAAGGGGAAAATTCAAACCCAATTGGGCTGGGCCATACTTAGTCAAGAAAATCCTATCGGGAGGAGCGGTGATGCTAACGGACCTGGACGGTAACGAGTTCGTCAACCCGACCAACTTGGACCAGCTGAAGCGCTACTACCCATAAACCCAATCTCAATATGTCATTTGCAAAAATTTATAAAACTTTGTCTTTTTATAAATTCTCAAAATTTTAGACAAGTCAATAAGCTAGAATTAATTATTCTACCGTCGCACATCTCGAATTAATAATCTTGATGTGTTTCGAAAATTGCAGAAAAGTCAATCAATCAAGTCAAATTCTGAACTACGGTTGGTTTGATTCCGCTAATTGTGGATACGTAGGTAACTCCTCAAAAGGGTACAACCACTGTAATAAACGAAAAGACGGGAACGGTATTCAATAATACGTCTTTATTAATATCTCGATAAACTCGGAAATTACAAAAAAAAAAAAAAAAAAAAACGCCAAAACAACAACAAAAAAATCACATCAAAAAATAGTAGTAATATTCAAATAATAAAATTAGGAGACTAATATCCCGGCATCTTCCCCTTTCCCTTGTCCTTCGGGTCGCGTGGAGCCCGAGGTCGTCGAGGTGGTGATGAGCGTTCCCTAATCACCAGGGGAACCTCCTTAGCACGAGCCCGCTTCTTTGACGACGGGTCTTCAATCACAGTCTTCGGCCCAAGTCGGGCTCGCACATGATCGGGTAGCCTGTCCCGTGGGCCGAGTCGGTCCTACACGGCTAGTCTAGGGTCCCAGTCTCCTTTCCAAGTCCGTCTGGGGGCCCACTTTCCCCCGAGCACCTTTAGCACCGGACCCTTCAGCTTGAGTCTTAGCCTTCTTCTTTTGTCCGGACATTAGACGAACTAGGGTAGCTGGAGTGTCTCCTTCATCAAAGAACCCTCTATTGTCTTTAGCTTGCTCCCTTCTCAGCAGGTCGAAAGCTTCATCAACCTTCAAAGCAGCTCGGGCCTTGGCATCACCTGCTTTGGTCCACTTCACATATGAGTCCGAAACCCAGATCGAATGTCGAGATTTGGGAATGGGCCAAGTATGCTGGGTGTACCACCTTTGAGCCTAAGTATCGCACATCACATCAGTCAATTGGGTAGGGTCACTCACAATTGCCTCTATTTCTGGTATCCGTTGAGTTCGTCCATACTGCCTTAGTATGCGATCCGGGTAAAGATGAACCGTTTGGTTGAAAGACAAGATGACTTGGTAACGGGCCCTCTCCCTCGGGTCCAAACCTGACCAAACGTAGATGGGCCACCATGGCACAACCCATCGAATCAGCCGCCCACCGTGGATTGATAGCACCTCATCCAATATTTCTGGCTAATCAGGCGAGAAAAATCGATGGCCCGCCTCCTCGTCATCAGTTGGTTATGACGATAGTTGCTAGCATCAAGGGGAGGATCCATCACCGATAGCCTCTCATAAAGCCAAATCTGAAAAAAGAAAACAAAAGCATTAGATCTTGAGACAAAGCAGACGACACTCGATCGAGTGCCCAGGTGACTCGATCGAGTGGCGTCACTGGAAGCGAACAGAATGCTTTTTACGAAGGCACTCGGTCGAGTGCCAGGGTGACTCGATCGAGTGCCCACTGCAGTAGCCAATCTCGAAAAATTCAGAAAATCGAAAAAGCAAGAAAAGAATAAAAAAAAAAATTCGACATACTTGCAACAAACGGGTGCTTCCGGTGAGACGAACGGACTGATCCCTCTTGCGGTTGTCCAAGCCTTGGATTATTTCACCCGTGATCAGCCAGGCCGGACTATGCTCCGTCTCCATTAAATCAACAACGGTTAACAGACGGATATGACCCATACAAGACAATAAATCCATGTGACCCTCAAAGGCATATACATGGAGCATGCAAAAAGAGAAAGCCCTACGGCTATGAACTGATCTCACCCGGACATCGTGTGGGTTCATAAACTTTTCAGCCATATCGATCAAGGAGACTGTGTTGTCATCCTGGGTCATGCGAGACACCTCATTGTGGGAAAGCCCTAAAAATTCTCGAAGCTTCCTCCTCCGGTCATGGACTAAATACGGGACGGTAGGGCGGAGCATCGGGTTCCATCCTCCTATAGCTGCGATCTCCTCAGGTAAAGGGCAGATTTCGCCCAGAGGGAAAGCAAAGACATGATATATGTCATCCCAGTAAGCCAAGCATGCATCCAAGAAGTAACGATCAACCACCATCTGACGGAACGGGTACAGCTGAGTTATACCCATCTGATTCAAGACCACCCTATCAGCATCCCTAAATTGACGGGACCACGCCTGCAACATACCACTCAATCTATCGATTCCCATGATGGATTTGTTAAGAGGATAAAGAGACTTTCTTTTTGCCTTAAGGGAAATAAAAGATTTTCTTGTGATGGAATTATGAAGAAAATCAAGAGCATAGGGGGCTATATTAGCATTAGCCTTGCAAATCTCTTTCCATATCACTTCTAGGAAAAGTTTCCTAAATTCTAACCCGCAAGCCTAGTCCCGATACTAGCGAGGAAATATTCATCCCGAACATTCCTAATTTCTTTCGGAGTCGATTTCAAAATTTCAAAATTTCAAATTTTCAAAAATTCAAAGAGTCATTTTCCCCAGCACGAGTCATTTTACTACCTACGTGTTCCATGCGTTTTATGTAACTTATACAGGTACGACTCAAGCAAAGACATGCAAGCAGTCAAATCTCCCCAGCAGCATTTTCCGGGATAGCACGGGATGGACCAACACACAGGCACACCCAGGGCTTACGCGACAAGCCCAAATTCCCCACAGAGTACAATCATCAAGCTCAGGTATGATTTCTGTCTTGCGGCTGGCGAGCCCTTCACGCGAGTCTAACGAACTATAAACGACCCGACCGAAAGTCTACCAGGTCTTAACAGGCTTGGTAGCTACTCTGACTTTCGCCCTGTCCAAGCCTCAGTCAGAGTGGGGGCTCTGTAGACACCCGCATTTTGACCGTCAGGTGTCTATGGCAGTTTCCAAAAAACACCCGATGATGATCGGACGCTAACATGCTTCTATGCGCTCGGATGCGGGCTCAAATCCATTAATCGTTGGCTAACACACTTACAGAGTACAAATCTCACCAAACGGACCTCAAGTCCAGGCCCAGTGGATCATTCCGAGTCAAACAAGACTAATTTGGGCTGAAACTGACACCGGAAATAAAACCGACTTTTGCGATTGGGTCAACCCCGGTCAAAGTCGCTTCCGAGACACACAAAACAACCCATCAATCATCAAAAGCCCAAGTCAAGCACAAAATCCATCAAAGTCAAAGTCACGGTCCAAAGTCAACGGACCTGCGCGATCCAGTTGGGCCACTCGATCGAGTGACCCACCCACTCGATCGAGTGGGCTTGTTTTGAGCCCGGCTGCAGGCTTCACGGGCCACTCGACCGAGTTAGCCCTTTACTCGGTCGAGTAACCCTAATTCGGGTGCCCTAGCCTTGCCTAAATAAGCAACCCTCATGCAACAACTTTGAACAACTTTTACAAACCCTAGAGCAACCCTACACTTACACACACTACGTCTTTACAAACCCTAATCAAACCCTAGCAATTCAATAGTAGCAAAAACCCTAAAACCTAGTTTTAGGAATCGATCCCGAGCCACCATAACTTAACCTACGTAAAACCTCGAAGACTCTTGTGTAGAAGCCACAGTTACGAGTCCGCACCAAGACAAGAACATGTAGGTTGAGGGTGTCAAAACCCTCTCTTTTCTTCCTTTCCTCTCTTCGTCGTCCGCGTCCCTCCTTCGTCGTCTTCTTTTTTTCGTTTTTTTTATTCTTCGCATTCATAATATCGATAATACTATTAATATCAATACATTAAAGTACTTATCGATTTGTGTTGAATAAGAAGGATATCGGAATAAGGAAACCCGAATATACAAGTGTACTGCACACAGCGTTGCCGGTCGCTTATTCCGATACCCCGACTATTTGATTATTGAGATAAGTTAACTTAAACAATAATCCGTTTTTATTTTTCGTAGTCGTCATCATCCATCTTGCATCCATCAATTTTCAAATCAATTTTAATAAGGGTCGAAACCCGTTGACACGGATCCGACATCACAATCTTTAGGGATTTATCGATGTTGGAGAAGTCGAGGGAATCAAGTCTTTTTATTATTTATTTAATCAAAGAGTCAATTTTTCTAAATCGCATTAAATCAATTTAAGGCAATTTTCGTTGATGCTAAAATAATGGTCAAAACAATTCGTTAGAATTATGGCATTATTAACGCGGAGAAAATTTAATCACATCACAACAATAAAATAAAAGCAATTTTAAAGCGATTTTAAAATCAATGCAATTTTCACAAACGAATTGTAATTCGTATAGAGGGCACTCGACCGAGTGTCTAGCCCACTCGGTCGAGTGGCACCTCAAAACCGGATCAGAATGCTCATTACGATCCCCACTCGATCGAGTCTCACAGTGACTCGGTCGAGTGGCCATGTACTCGACCGAGTTGGTCAATAACTCGGCCGAGTACGGTCTGCAACGCAAAACAGAATCGTTTTTTAGACTCCACTCGATCGAGTCCATCGACCACTCGATCGAGTGGCCTCATAACGACTAAAACGCGAGTCGTACATTCTTCTATTTTTCAAACTCGATAGTATTTTAAGACTTAGGTCAACACGTGCTTAATTAATCACGTGTATACTATCTTTTCAAACCATGCATCTCATATATGCATCTCGTTTACATCATTCAGTTCAATTCAATATTCGCACAAACCGTTATTAATCGTTATATCATTACATCGTTACTAACGCGTTTGTTATTTCTTTTGTCAATTTAATTATTGTTCGTTTATTGTACTAAATGAACCCACATGCTAAAATTCCACCTTGACGTAGAATTAATTGCACTAAATTGACATAGAAACCCACTTTTCAATTTCATTCACATGCTTAGGAAAAACAATGTTTGCATAAGCATTTTTCCCGTTTAACTAACACGCGTATTAAGAAGTCACTCGAGTTCTTAGTAGAGGCCGCTAATGTTCGGGCGGGGTTGGGTGTCCTTTGTGGGCTTCCCAACACGTACCCTCACCCCTTACTCAGAACCTCGGTTTCCGGATGCCCGAAACCGTTGGCGCACGAGAGTCATTCAATACACGATATCCGATAATGTCAGTATCGGTATCAAATGCAAAGGGACGAGCCCAATAAACTCTGACATCGGAAATGGGCCGTATTATATATACGGCCCATTACGACATAGAGTGGGCTCGAATGGTTCCGAATAACCACAAAATTCGGTGGCGACTCCACATAGACCTAAATTTCAATTCGATCCATTCTCATATGGAGATTCATTCGCCTACCCAAACCCGCGCGTGGCCGCGTCGGGGTGGACCTATGTCTTGTCCACAGTATGCAAATAGGTTGCCAGTAATTAATGTGAACCATGAGAACAATTTAACTGATGATGCCTGCAGTTGTTAGTAAAAGGTGAATTTATGTTGTAAAATGTGGTGAAATTTTGGGGTAGAACCCCTTGCGACCAGTTGATAGGTGAGCAAGTTGGGAAATCGAGATCGAACATGAACGATCTGTTGTGTTGGGCTTGAAGCCAAAAAAGTGGGAGGTCATGAAATGATCAAGTGACGCTATGTATATGAGAAATGTGTTGAGAAACGTTGCGGTGGTTTACTGATATTACTAACTTAGTCACCCTTGGTCAGGTCTTACTAGTATATTCATTTGAAAGTTAACGTGGTGTCCTACGATAATTGAATAGCGTGTTATATGATAAGATTGAGAAGTCAACTCGTTTGTGTCAAGATAGTATAGTAATATATTAGAGGCGTTGGGTAACGTAAGAATTGGATTGGTGAACTTCGGGACGAAGTTCCTTATAAGGATGGTAGGTTGTAATACCGCCTTTTATTTTTAGTTGTGGTCGTAGTCATTGTTGTTGTTGTCGTCATCCACTCGTCGTAATCATGCTAATGTTATTTTGTTAATGTGCATGTGTGTTGGGACACGGTTCTGTTGGAAACATGTTACTATAGTACTCATAATGTTGGTAGAATGGAGTCAAGGAAGTGAACTTCGGGACGAAGTTCATTATATGGAGGGTAGGATGTCAATCACCGTTTTTAACTATTATATGGTTGCTTAGTGACCGTGTCAATCACTACGCAATAAGTTGGAAGGGTTGTCGTTAGTATGTCTTAAGTGTGTGTACCGTGAACATATATTCTTAGTCAGTAGTATGTGGGACAGAAACAATAGTTAATTGTATGGTAAGTCATGTGATGTATTCGATTAAAAGAGGTGTTATTATTGGGTGGATCCTAAACTTCGGGACGAAGTTCTTATAAGGGAGGTAGATTGTAGTACCCGTAATTTTTATAGAGGTCAATCGGGGTAAAGTCAAGTCATACTGTAATACATGTATTTTATGTGGGTCCGGGTTCCTTAAATGGATAGTAGTATATAATGGGTTAACCCATTTAATTTAGCCCGTTTCGTTAACCCAGCTCTAATACTCGTATAACGTTTAACCCGTATCTGAACCCTACTTATTAATCTCTTAATAATAATAATAATAATAATAATAATAATAATAATAGTAATAATAGTAATAATAATAATAATAATAATAATAATAATAACAAATAATGGAGTAGGTTAGTAAGATTACTAACCACTTACCTAGAAACAACAACACCTCCTCCGTTTAATATTCCTCCGCCTCCCTTTCGCTATTTTACCTCGATCTCACGCACCTCTCTTCATCTTGCATCTCTTCCATAACCAAACCGAATCACCACCATAATCAACCCCTCCTCTGCCCTACATGCTGCAGTCCTGGACGCGTGTTCATCTGTGCACGAAACCCTAGGTGCATGCTTAGCGTCTTTTAAGTTTTGGCTTTGTTAATTGTATGTCAATGTCGAATTAAGAGTGGTCGGGAATGGTTTGTCGTTGTTGTACTGTTATCCTTATTGTTGTCGTGTTATTAGTGTTGTCGGTGTTGGTTGTTGCATAATACTGTGCAGGTTGTTGTCGTTGTAGTGTCGTACTGTTGTCGCGGTGGTTTCCAATTGATGGTTGTTGTAGTGTTATCTTTGTCGGGATAGTATTATAGTTAAAGTTGGTATTGTCGGTGTATCGCTACTACTATCGTTGGTGGTCGGTGTACTGTTTGTTGTTGTCAGTGTACTGTATTGCCGTCAATATTATTGTGTTTGGTTGTTTCGGTTGTAGTTATCGTGGTATCGGGCAGCGACCGAGTTACGGTTGGCTACGCCACTCTCAGTTTATAATCCCATTTATGTCAGGTCGAACTCAGTTTATAATCAAATTAGGTCGGGTTGGTCTCATTTTATAATTTAGTTAGGGGGGTCGGTTTAATGTTATGAACTAGTTTGATCGGTATCGGATTCCTTTATAATTTAGTTACGTTAGGCTCGATATTAATTATAATATATAATATATATTTTTAGGATCGGACTTCGTAGAATCTCTGTGGTGAATTGTACTACCGACGCGGTGGTGACCTTCAAATTAGGTAAAGTTTTCTTACTTAGAATACGTTAATATTATTATGCATGTATGAGTTACGAGTACGATGTGCTATCGTGCTAATGAGAATGAGATGTTGAACAATGGAGGTGAAATAATGATTGTTGAATATTGATTTATTGGAGTTGGTGAGGATATCATTAGACCTAGCCGGGGCCTTTGATCACGATCCCCTCCCTCATTTCTTCTCGCGGGTTGTTGAAGCTGCAGGGGGTGTGCATACTCGGAATAAAACCTGCCAGAAGAGTTGAGATGAGATTATTGATTGGTACCAGGATGGTACTGAGAATGTTGAGATGAGATTATCAATTGGTACCGTGATGGTACCGAGAAGGTGAAGATGATTGTATTGATTGGTACCGATGATGGTAGTGAGACGGTTGAGACTGGATGTTTTATATTGTGCACCTGTGTTATAATGTTAGCTTGTTCTAACCGTTTTCTCTATTCAAATTGTCACCCTATTTTATTGGGGTCTATGATGATCCAATTGATATTTTCGAACAATTGGGGAGCAGTCTATAATACAGGTTATGTATATCTTGATGTGTTTGGATGTTGGGATGCTTGTACGGGATTGGGGTGAATGCGATAATGATCTTGTTCTATATAGATTGTATAGCTTCCGCTGTGTAATCAGAGTTGTATTAGTTAATGAGTTGTAATGTTTAAATCAGATGGTCGGTTTGGCATTCCATGTTATATTGTAATGAGCTACTACCTCGGAAAACCGAGATGGTAACACCTTTATTTATTCGGGAATGCCTTGATAAGGCTCCTAGGTAAATGGGGGTGTTACAAAGTGGTATCAGAGCGATCGATCTTGAAGCCTGAATAAATGAACCTAGGAAAATAAAATGAACCTCGGTGATGGTCCATCAGGAGCCCCTCTAAAACATGGTTGAGGAGACATCCTTATACCACCTCTGGCCCTCCTTGTCTTGACCTGGTAACCGCGTGTGAGAAATGAGATGGGGTACGATAGGAAAGGATACGTTGTGATGCAATGATTGTTTTGTGATGACTGCCAGTGGTAACTTATTGCTCGGTTTGATGCATATGATGTTGTGAGCAACATAAGCTGAGGTGTGACTAGTACGTAATTACGGTATTAGCATGGTGTAATCATTAGGTGGGGCGATGTGAGCTATATGTTACAGTAGGTAGGGTCAAGGTATATTTCGATCATTCTTTAGTGGGAGAGCGGTCATAGCAAGGGTTAGGTAGTATTGTAGGATGCATCACTTGGGTGTTTGGATGTAGTAGTGTCATAAGCGACAAACGAGTTTAATTAGTCGAGTTTGTGGTAATCTGTGTCTATCTAATAGAAATAATATACTTCAGTCATCTCACGCAATATGTCAAGGGAGATTAATACTTGGTGATGGTGTATGTATCGTAATATGTCAAGAGGGTTGATAACTTACGTGGTTTAAGTGTGTTTTAATGTGAATATTATTCAAAAGTAGCGGGATACTTGCGTTCTGTTTCGAGTATTATATCTTTCCTCTCCAATGTAATGTACAAGCTGCCTTCATGTTAACAAGGATCGGTATCTAGAAGTTTAATGGTGCGTGACGTGTTGATGGTGCTTTGTCGCATGTGAATCAAGTACGAGTTAATGAGACTAATAGTCGAACAATGTAACAATACTTGAGATCCATTTTGAGTTAATGTGAGTTACTTGTTTTATATCGATCCAAGAAGTCCTTTTTGATCCTCATCCTTCTTTGATAATGGCGAAAAAGAACTTGTCTATTAATTAGTTCTTGAAAGCGTATGTGGTATCTGAAATTATGTCGATTTGTTTGTATTATAGGGAGCAAGAATGTATACATTTATTTATATGTGTCGTTTCTATTTCACCCTGATTAGTACAATGTGTTATTTACAAGATAAAGTGTGCAATCAAAAGCTGTTTTCTACTTGAATTTGAGTGCAACGTGTTATATATTAAAATGATACATCAGCGGTGTCGTATTTGTTAATGTGAATTTTTATCAAAGACACTTGGATAACTGTGTTTCGTTCTGAGTTTATATGCTTCCTTGTTGTTGACATGACATAGGTCCACCCCGACGCGGCCACGCGCGGGTTTGGGGCGGCGAATGAATCTCCATATGAGATGGGTCGAATTGAAATTTAAATCGAAGTAGGAGTCGCCACCGAATTTTGTGGGAGTTCGGGCCCGTTCGAACCCACTCTATGTCGTAGTGGGCCATGCACAAAGTACGGCCCATTTCCGATGTCAGAGTCGTTCCTTTGCATTTGATACCGATACTGTCGTTATCGGATACCGTGTATTGAATGACTCTCGTTGCCAATGGATTCGGACATCCGGAAACCACGGTTCTGAGTAAGGGATGAGGGTACGTGTTGGGAAGTTCACTAAGAACACCCAACCTCGCCCGCACTTAGCGGCCTTTACTAAGATATCGTTCGTTGTTCGTGTACGCGCGTTAGTTTGACGGTTGAATGATATGCAAAGATCGTTTTGACTAAGCATGTGAATTATGGTTCAACTACGTCGGTTAAATGCATCTAAGCTAACGTCAAAGTTGTTTTAGCATGCGATGTTCATTTTAGTACAATAAACAAAAAAAACGATAACAGATTACAATATACGAGCGGCATACCACCCGGGATTACAATGCAACCAACGATACAACAATTGCGATAATAAAGTAGAAAACGTACTAAAAGATGTAAATATGATATGAACGTGGCTTTGAGAGGTTGAATCACGTGATAGACTTAGCACGTGACGACCGAAGTCATTAAAATAATTTTATCGGGACTCGAGACATGATTAGAACCTCGCTGTTTTGCTGTAACAGGAGCCACTTGATCGAGTCATGACAGGACTCGCTCGAGTGGTCCTTAAAAAAGGCTCCTGGTTCGATTTTTGGGATGCCACTCGATCGAGTGCCCCCTGTACGGACTGTTGTCCGGTTTAATTTCGACTCTAAAAATTGTTTTCGGTTTTTGAAATCTGGTTAAGTCGCGTAGAAATATGATGCAATTTATACTCGACTCTAATATTGACACTCGTAATATTCGACATTCGATTATGGAATCGGTGTCAGATGTTTAGAGTGGATTTTGAAAAGTTGTTTTGAATGTTGTTAAGATGCAATAATCCCTCCGCGTTGTAATAATTATTCGGCTTCAATGGTTTTATCCTTAACATATTTTGATGATTGATGCCCTTAGATCCGATATTCGACTATAGAGTCGATATCGGATACTTAGGTGCGACTCATTATATTGAAAACAGTACGAAAAGAATGATAATAATACTAGATACGATAAAAAAAGACGACGACGGACAAAGAAGAAAAAAACGTGAGAAGGAAGGAGAAGAAAAGAGAGAACAGGATTTGGAACACCCTCAACCTACATGCTAATACTGGTGTCGATTAGGAACTCGTAGTAACGGCGCTTGCGTAGGAGTAACGAGAATCTAGGGAGAGTTAAGGTGTTGTATTTTTGTATGATTTTGGTATAGTATTCCTAGGGAAAAACGGGACGGTATTTCGGCATGGTTTTCCTAAGGTTTTGCTAGAGATTTGAGATGTATGTATGTATGTATGTATGTGTGTGATGGATATCGGGAATTGTTGTAGATGAACTGTGTATATTGTGTTGCATGTGGGGAGGTATTTATAGGAAAACAGATTCCTAGTGTTTGGATAGGAGAAGTGGTTTCTTGCCAAGGAAGAAAGCAACGGTTGAGAGGAAATATAACTCCGTTTGTGTATAGCTTAAAGAGCAAGAAACTCCCGGTTTTGGCTGAAAAAAGAGGCCACTCAATCGAGTGGTTCATGGCACTCGATCGAGTGCCTGGTCTAAACCCGGATCAAACTGCTTTTAATGAGCCTACTCGACCGAGTGAGCTAATCCACTTGACCGAGTGGAGCTGGACGGGTGATAGGGCTCCTAAAAAGATAAAATTTTATCTCTTACGGAATTGTTTAATATTTTGTAGCTGATTTTTTTAAGGAGTCTGATTTCGAATTGACTTCTCGAACATTTGCGTCAGAAATTCTGGCTCGGGAATTGGCTTTGACCGGGGTTTGACTCGGTGATGGTAGGGATTCGTCACGTCCCAACCGATCAATAAATAAACCGGCTAATCCTAACTAGGGTAGATAGGGTAAGTCGGGTCGAATCCACGGGGACGGTAAGAGGCGTCTAGACTAAGGTCACCTAAAAACGTGACTAAGTCAACGAGCTAAGCTAAACTAGAGTAATAGGAAGGGGAAGAAGACTAAGACTATGGCTAAGGAGACGGAGAAAACAAACAAGGAAAACGGGCTAGGATTAGGTCGGAGTCAAAGGGGTAACGGAATGGTCGAGGAAGAACTAGAGTGAAGGGAGTAGTAGTGTGGACATGACATAGGTCCACCCCGACGCGGCCACGCGCGGGTTTGTGGAGGCGAATGAATCTCCATATGAGATGGTCAAATTGAAATTTAAATCGAAGTTGGAGTCGCCACCGAATTTTATGGTTATTCAGAACCGTTCGAGCCCACTCTATGTCGTAATGGGCCGTATAAATACGGCCCATTTCCGATGTCAGAGTTTATTGGGCTCGTCCCTTTGCAGTTCGATACCGATGCCAACTTGATCGGTTAATCGTATATTGAATGACTCTCGTTGCCAATGGATTCGGACATCCGGAAACCACGGTTCTGAGTAAGGGGTGAGGGTACGTGTTGGGAAGTTCACTAAGAACACCAAACCCCGCCCGCACATTAGCGGCCTCTACTAGGATATCGAATGATTTTTTAATACGCGCGTTAGTAATACGATGAATGATATGCAAACATTGTTTTCCTAAACATGCGAGGAATTGAATGGGTTGCTAAGTCGGTTTAATGCATGAAAAATTTAACGTCAAAGTTGAATTTAGCATGTGAGATTCGTTTTAGTATAATAAAACAAATGATAAAAAAAATGAAATTGCTACAAGATAAACAAACGAGTTAGTATCGATTTGTAAAAATAATATAGCAAATAAATATACGAGATCGAGAAAATAAATATTAATCGAAATCTGAAAAATATCGCTGAAAATGCTGTTTTGTATAAAAAACGAAGTTCGAAAAATAATAAAAAAAGGAAAGAAGGCGCGTCGTGGCAGCCGGCCGCGCGGCTCGCCTGGGATGCCGGCGAGTCGCGTGTCGGTCTGTTTTTGAAGACGATTTTCGAAGATTCGATGCTTTTATTAAATCGCGTACAAATATCGCATAATTTGCACTCGATCTAATATTTTCGATATTCGTTATATTCGATAATTGACTACGAAATCAATATCAAATATACGGAATAATTTTAAAAAAGATATAAATTTTGGAAATTGTTTCGTAGAATAATAAAATAAAACGAACGAAAAAAACTAAAAAAAGGGACTCGGGTTTTAGGCCCGTGCGCGAGTCGCCTGGGAGTGGCGCGACTCGCGTACGGGTCTGTCCGATTTTATTTTTTTGTTCGAAATTGCTAATTTTGATAAATCGCGTACAAAATATGAATTAATTTATACTCGATTTTATGTTTTCGATATTCGTCGTACCCGATATTCGATTATGAAATCGATATCGAGTGTTCGGAATGAATTAAAAAAAAGTTTCGTAAAAAAAAGTTTGAACGAAAAAAAGATGTAAAGATTTTTAATGTCGTCGAGATTTAATTTAATTCTTTTAATACAATATTCGATTATAGAGAATCGACATCATATTTTTAAGAATGTTCGATATATGAAAGTAGTTTTTAATAATATCGATATTAGAAAATAAAATAAAAAAGCGACGAATGACCCGTAATAAAAAAAACGAACGACGAGGAGGAGAAGGGAAGAAGAAGAGAAATCGGGTTTTGTTACACCCTTAACCTACATGCTTCTGTTTACTCGGATCGGGGCTCGTCGGGACGTGGCTTAGGCACAAGAGCGTCGAGTAGATGTCGGTGAGTTATGGTGGTTCGGTTTGGTCGTGAAGGGTGTCGGGTATAGGGCCGGATTTCCTTCGGGTTTTGGACGAGATATCGGTTCCTCGGTGCCTAGTTTTTATGCTTGTATGAATGTGTCTATACGGATGTCGATTTCTATATTTGATGTTATGAGTGTATGAGAATAATTGATGTTGTAGATGTCTTGAAAAGTGTGTGTGCAAGGGGCTATTTATAGGGAGTTCCCGACCTTGGCTAGGAGAGTTTGAACTACCGTTTAAGATAGGAAACGTAAGAATTCGAAAGGAATGAGGATTCCGCTTTCTTTTGAAGGAAGAAAGGGAACCGGCTGGTAGAGGGCTGCTCGGCCGAGTGTTTGCACTCGGTCGGGTGTCTGAATCGGTTTTCGGATAGGATTCCTACTTGAGATCGAATTCCATCCTTAAACGAATTTGTTTAACATTTTATATGTAGCTGATTTTTCGTAGGATTAGAGTTCGAATCAGCCGTGTGAGGTGTCACGGCTGACTCACGTGCCTCGGAAATAATTTTGACGGGTTTTGACTCGGTTGCTAAAAGACGGTTTTACCCCTAGTGTCGGAATCGACCCAAATTAGTCTTATTTGACTCGAAACGACCCACTAGGCCTGATTTTGAGGTAGGTTTTGTGAGATATGTACTCCATAATGAGCCCAAGCCAAATGCCAATGATTTTGAGCCCGTTTCTGAGTATTTAAAGCACGTTTGCGTCCGATCATCATCGGGTGTTTGTCGGAAACTGCTATAGACACCTGGGGGTCAAAATGTGGGTGTCTACAGAGCCCCCACTCTGACTGAGGCTTGGACAAGGCGAAAGTCAGAGTAGCTACCAGGCCAATCAAAGATTAAGACCTGGCAGACTTCCGGTCGGGTCGTTTAAGGTCCATTAGACCTGCGTGGAGGGCCCGCCGGCCAGAGACTAGAAATGTACCTGAGTTGACGATGATAACTCCGTGGGGAATTGGACTTGTCGTATAAGTCTATGCCACTGGGGAATTATGTGAATTGCACGGTCTTGAATTGTACCTGTATAAGTTACATAAAATTTTGCATGCAACATGTAGATGAAACAAATATGACTCGCGCTGGGGAATAAAAATAATTTTTGCTTAGTTTTGAAATCGAAGTTCCTGAAAACAGCTTACGTGCTAGGAAATAGGTTTTCAAAACTGAAATGGGTAGAAAAGAAATTTGCAATTTAAATAGACCGAAATTTGACCTTGTCGAAAAGGATTTTCTCAAATGGCTAAGTTTTGCAGATTTTAAAAAATGAGAATTTGAAGAGAGAGACCTATCGACAGACTCGACGCTGGGCGTGACCGGGCGAGTTGACAGACACGACTGGACTCTCGAGGGGTTGGACCGTGACTCGGTAGGGGGGTGGGCCACCTAACAAGACTCTTAAGTTGCGCTATTCCATAGCCTAGACGAGTGGCAACATGGTCGAACATCGAAGTGGGATAGATATGCCATACGGGGTTGCAGTAGTCTGTAATGAGACTGTTGTAGTCTAGTGCTCTCCTGAATTTTTGATTTCAGGGTACATCTCCAAAGTGGGTATTGCCTCGAGTCCTGACAGATTCTTGTCTTCGACTGAGCCGAGTACTAGGACACACTATAGAAAGGAGGCTAGATTTTTTGAATTTTATCTGGATTTTGTGAGTGGATGGAGGTTTTCTGCCTAAGAGAAGCCCCCAGGACGACAAAGCTAGCTGCTGAGAACACGATGGTGTCGTGCGTGACCGGAATGATGGCGCTATTTGAATGTGTGTCAATGTGGGTGGTTGTGCCTCTGTTGAAAGGCTGCCTACGTATTCACGTATAGTGAAATCAAACCAAGCCGTAGTTCAGTGTCGGAAGATATATTATGGTGCCTAGTCTAATAGGACTTTTTGTGTAACCAGCCATAGCAATGGTGTAGGTTAGGTGCATTCCCAATGATGTCTTGATCAAAGGGGTAGAATGGTTAGGATATTGATCCTGTGACTGTGAGCATTCTCCGGGATAGCCCCCAGAGGTGGTGTGAACTTTTTTGGGCATGTTCTATGCCGACTGCAAGTTGAGTTCCCGTGTTTGGGGTTGGTAACTGGTTTGAATGAGAAGAATTGGGATGGGATTTTAACGAGTTCTGCTCTCGGGGATTTGATGAGTTTTGCTCTTGGGGATTTTAACGAGTTTTGCTCTCGGGGATTTTAACGAGTTTTGCTCTCGGGATTGTGTATGATTAGGTAAGGGATTTGACGAGTTTTGCTCTCGGGTCTTTGACGAGTTTTGATCTCGGGTCTTTGTATGGTGATTGTGAATTTTGTTATGTAAAGGGGAAGCCGAGTAAAATGGCTCGAACTTTGATCGGGATATGTTTGATGATGCGGGATCTGGTTTCCATGTCTGGCCCTAATGGTTAGGGATATCCTATGGAGCTTGAATCCTCAAAATTCCGGGCTGTCTTTAGCCTAAGTCTCGGGAAGGTCTTGAGGGTTGTAATGTGGGAAGGCTAAATGTGGTGTTAGTTGACCAGTTAGATTGTTTCTCCCTTATTGAATGGTATGAGTATTGATCTTGAGTGGACCGTTGACCACGGTCATGGGCATTTGAATATTTTGTTGGTTGACCTCTTAGCCCCGGTCATGGGATCTTCATTTGTGTTGACCGTTCTGGTCGTGGATGCTCTTTTTTTTATGATGGCCTGCTTTTTTGTTTTGGCCTTTTGCTTTTTTTCCTTTTTCATGGACTTTCGATTTCTTTTTTTTTGTCTAGTTTTTTGTCTTTTTTCTGTTGGTCTTACTAACACCGTGGGTAGGTATGATTGATCTTGTCGGAGGGGTGTTTATTGTGGGAAATGGGCTTGCCTCCCGTCTTGAACCCCAAACTAGGAGACTACCTAGATTTGTCATAGGATTCGATACCGCTCCTGCTAAGTGTAGTTTTGTGGCTTCCTATGTCAGACATGGAACAGCTAAAGGAAAACACGAGTCTCGATTTCCTGCAGTCATAATAGATGTGCCTGTAATAGTCACGTGCATGTGCTCACAGTGTATGACGGTGTTTATCATGTTCTCGGAAACACATAAGAAAAATATATATGAGGAATAGAAAAGCTGATTTTATTGAATTTTTGAAAAGGAGGACGGAATATAAATGACTCTGACTCTGATTTGGAAATGAGGATGTAGGGAATCCTAGACTCGGACTTAGACTTAGACTCGAATCAAATCCGGACTTTCGGATGCTTGGTTGGTTGTTTCTTTTTTGGAAAGGTCTCTGTTTGGAGAAAAGGACTAGTGCCACGACTCGCCTAAACTCGACTTTGCGCAAATGCAAGAGAGAGAGTCAAACTAGACACAGCCCGGAGTGACGGGTCGACAAAGACTCTTGGACCAGGATACTCGAAAGTTGACCTGGTGATGGTAGGGATTCGTCACGTCCCAACCGTCAATAATATAACCGACTAACCTAACTAGGGTAGATAGGGTAAGTCGGGTCGAATCCACGGGGACGGTAAGAGGCGTCTAGACTAGGTCGGCCCAAATACGAGACTAGGTCAACGAGCTAAACTAAAGAATGATAAGAAGGGGAGAAGACTAGACTATGACTAAAAAGAACAACTAAGGAAAACGGGCTAGGATTAGGTCGGGGTCAAAGGGGTAACGGAATGGTCAAGGGAGGACTAGAGTGAAGGAGGTAGTAGGGTAATCTAGGTTGGTCCGGGCTCTCGCAACTTAGACTCACCTAGAGGTTCCACCTAGAACCCATCTTGGCGACACAAACGACAAACGGAGTACTAGCATGCTATAGGCCTAGGTCGCATCCGGGCTCTCGCAACTTAGACCGACCTAGGGGTCGTCCTCACCGGGTTCTCGCAACTTAATGAGGGAACCGAACCCACAAACAAACTAATACCCACAAGAGAAAAGCAAGAAAAACAAGCATTCGTACATACTTAGTCAATCAAGCATTTCAACAAACATGTGATGTGCATCATACAAGAGGAAACCCAAATCTTCCACCAACATCTCTAACAAACCCTTAATCACCCAATCAGTACCCTAATCACCCTACTAACCCTAGCAAGACACTACTCTAACATAATCATACTAATACTAACAAGAACAAGAAGATCTAACATAAGAAACCAAACAAACATGAAAAAACTCAACCAAACTAACAAGAACAAGAACAAACAATAATAAACATTCAAACTTGAACAACATAAACAAGATTAAGAGAAAAGGAAGAGGATTGTACCAAACTAGTGAATGGAAGGAAGAACAAAACTTGCATTAATGAAGAAAACCCAAAACAAACACCCAAGGTTGTCAATCTTGAATGGATCTTGAAGAATTCCCTTAATACAAGTACTAATCTAAGATTAACTACTAATTACCGACTAATCTATACTAATCTAATCTAATCTAAACTAAAGTAGTCTAGGGTTTTATGTCTAATGAAGTGCATCCACTTTACATAACAAGGGAAGGGTATATATAGGGTTACAAGTGGAAGCGAGAGGAAACAAAACAAGGCGGAGTTGCAGCTCACTCATCCCGCCCGAGACGAGATGGTCTCGCCCGGGACGAGATGGTCCCGCCCGAGACGAGTCCTTCTCGGCCGGGATGGGCTCAAGACAGGAGCTGTTGGTTTTGTGCACTCCTTCCCGGTCGGGAAGGCCACTATCCCGCCCGGGAAGGACCTTGTAGGCCTCCAATATGATCTTTTTGGTCTTTCCTTGGTTCTCATGGGCTTCTCACTAACTCTCGGGTCTCGGGATCGAGTCAGAGGCTCGGGATTGGGTCCCAAGGTCTCGGGGTCGAATCCAAGGCATCGAGTGATCGTTCCTTCTCTTCGTTGGCTCCAAAAGTGTATGAAACGAGTCGGAATCGTTCCAATTCTTCATGAATGGTCTCGGGAACCTGAAACGAGCTAAAGGAAGCATAAGTAACCCATAAATAGCTCCCAAGGAGCGATTCCACAAGGAAAATAGGACCAAAACACTACAAAATAGGCACTACAAACTACACTTATCAACTCCCCCACACTTAACCCTTACTCGCCCTCGAGTAAGCACATACTATCTACTAAACTAGCCGAGTGGGTATTAGCGCACCCTACGCCCTTTCAACTCACGCGAGTACAATTAGAGGACAAGTGCACTCCGTAAGGCAAGTGGGGTCTTGCGACAAAACCGCGGATGCAACCGGACACAAAACACACAAACAAACAAACACATAATCGGTTGCACCCAAAACAAAAGAAATACCGCTTCCCTCAAAAAGCGGTGAAAGAAGCACCGGTTTAGGACTCGAGTTAAGTGACAACGTTCCCAAGCTAGCAATACAAGCCAAGGTGAACTAAACCCTAATAGTATGATGATAAAGCAACAAAAACGTTGGTAACTTACCTAGGTCCTCCTAACTTTCTAAAAACGTACTACGGGACGATCGGCGGAGTGGAAAGTGAAGAACCATGGTGTTAGTCGACACTGTAGGTAAGTGAGACCCCGTCCCCTTTAGCGTGAGCCGAGAGGGTCGTCCCGTGTCCAAAACCGCCTAACTAGTCCAAGTAAAAAGGTGGAAAACATGCAAAATGAGGGAAGACCGACTAATGCCGCTATCATCCTTCCTCGGGACTCGGTCCTTTGGTAGGCTCTTCACGGCAAAAGTCGAAAAAGGCTTATTTTTGTGGGGATTTGTTTTTTTTGAGACAATTTTTTTTTGGCATTTTCTTTCTTTTCGACATTTTGATTTGTTTGTTGCCATGCCATTTCTTTTTCTTCTTTTCTATTTTCTTTTTGGCTTTTGTGCCTTTTCTTTTTCTTCATTCTTTTCTTTCTTTTCTTTTCTTTGCCCTTTTTTTTGGCAAGATTTGGCTTTTTGGCATTTCTCGACAATCAAGAAAGAGAGAATCAACAAATTGCATTTTATTGCGTGTGTATGTGAGGAAGGTGGGGTATTGGGTAAGTCGGGGGTCGCGATTTCCCTTCAAACCCACAAAAAGTGGAGAACTTGGACTAATCAAACAATCCTAAACACGGTCACCTAGGGGACGAGACTCGGTAACCAAGGCCTTTTCACACCGTGGGTGGTCATAATGGTCAAAATGCAAATCCCGTAGTAAATCCCTAGTAAGCTAGGTGGACTCAAGGTAAAGGACCAACGAACTCATTGATTTAGGGTCATTCTACTAGATTAAAGTCCAAAACTCGATTTATACAACTAGGAAGGGAAAATAGACACTCACATTCTAGCCTCTAAACCGGGTTTTCGAAAATGGTTTACGCACAAGACACACAACACAACACAAAACAAAGACAAGACGAAAACGAACGAAAGAAAAAGAAGCAAAAGCAACAAAATAAGAACAAAACAAAACGAACACATACAAAACACAAACACCACCCCGATCATCAAAACAAGCCACCGAATAAACCACACTTTACAAAGCTCCACCCGAGCACACAACATCACAACCTTCACCAAACATCACAAGGAATAAGGAGGGAAAGAGGGTTAGAGGATGTTACCGGATGTCTTCAAAGCTTTCCAAACAACGGAGATTAGGCAACCTATAAGGAAAAAGGGAGGCAAGCACACACAATACAAAACAAATGAACGACACAAAGACACAAAATGAAAACACAAAAGAGAAAATCTTTTTGATTTTTGTGAAAAATTTTCAAATTTTTATGGTTTTTAAAGATTTTTACCGAAAAACTAAGAAAATAAAACTAAACTATACTAGAATATCGCTCCCCCACACTTAAATCGAGCCATGTCCTCATGCTCGATCGTAGGGTGCGGAGAGACAAAAGAAAAAGAAAAGAAACTACGAAAATAAAGCTAGAAATCAAAAATAAAGTGAAGAAATGGGTAGAAGGTGTCCGGGCGGGGTGTAGTCAAGTCACCATGGGCCGAGACAAGAAAAAGATATGGATGGGGGAAGAAAATAAAAAGGAGGAAATAAAAGGAAATGGGAGAGGAGGGCTAGGTGTAATCAAGTCACCTAGCCCGGATTCCGCCTAAATCCGACTAAATCCTCAAAAAGAAAGTGAAAATCTTGTAAAAATTTTGGATTTTGAAGTGACTCACGATGTAGTTACGTCATCGAGAGTCGGGAGCGACGTAAACCAAGGCCTTGAAGGCCACCATGACAGAAAAGATAAGGGAAGGGGATAAGCAAAGGAAAACAAGCAACAACAAAAACGGAAAAGAAAGGATAGTTGTCGTACCATAGGTTAGCAACTCACTCTCTCCATCGTCTCATAGATCACGAAAGGCGCTTGCTTGTCTTCAACATTGCTCTTCCGCTTCATTCTCGATAAAACGCATGGTAGAGGTTGTGAGGGGGGGTGGGATTTGATGTGGATCCGGTGAAAGGTGAGGTGCACGGGTCATATGATAGGAGTAAGGAGGAGTAGGGAGATTGGGAGGGGGCATAATGGATGGGTGGAGGCAAAAAGGACCATCCCGGTCGGGATGGGTGGTCCCGATCGGGTTGGTGAACCCTTCCCGATCGGGAAGCTCTCGTCCCGGTCGGGAACAAACTCCAGTAAGTCCGAATTTCAGCACCTTCATCCCGATCGGGATGGCTCCTTCCCGGTCGGGATTACTCATCCTTCCCGGTCGGGAAGCCCTCTTCTCGGTCGGGATGAGTCTTATATGCCTCCCCAAGCCCAAAAGCTTATCATAAGCTTCAAAAACCGACTTCCTCGCTCGCAAACCAAACTTCATCATCGACCACTCCTTTTTAGAAGTCACCTTCACTTCACCTAACATAATAAACTCAAACAAAATATCAAATTCACTCCCTCACATCGCTCATCAAAATACCAAATCAATTACAAGAATATCATAAAGCTACCAAAATCAAGAGATAAAACACAAATACAAGCACGAGTACTCTAAAGAAGAGAGGAGGGGGAATATACAACATGACGGTTCTTTTAGGAACTCCGTCAAACCTAGGATGGTGGACTCCATTCTTCAACCGTAGCCCTCAAGGGCATGGAGGAGCAAGTTGAACGCGCCACCGACATCGTAGTGAAGGCCCAAGAAGCGCTCGAGCTTAACCGACCTCCACGGCCTCCAAGGAGGAGGCAATAAGTAGGATTCCCAAGACCCGACATCATCTTCATAGTAGTCTCCGGGGTCTCTCCATACTACGAGGTCAACCGGTCTCTTCTTCTCTAAGCATTGCCTCCAATCACAAGCAAGCTTCATCTCCAAAAAGCAAGGCACAAAAAGCGGTTTTGGCCTCACTTCTTCGTTGCACACCCCCACACTTGCCTCAAGTTGTGGTTCCCCATCTTCATCACTCGGCCACACATCCTCTTGGAGAGGAGAATCGAAACTTCTACCGGCGGTTTCAATCTCTTCCAAGCCATCTCCCGGTGTACAAATAAGGGGCTCTTGATGCGTAGTCTCATTCTCGGACATGGGCAACTCGAGGCTAACAATCTCACCCAACAACTCTACAAACTCCACCAAACCATCCCACTCACTATCCTCCTCCAATTCCTCACCAATGTTGCCTTCACCAAGAGTTCTCTCCTCATTCGTCTCTTTTTGGGTAGACGATTGAAGTTCTTCAATTTTCCTTTGGAGCTTGGCCAAGAATTCATAATTCTTTTTCATTTGGATGGCCATTTCTTGTTGGTCCTTTTTCATTTGAAGAATTGATTGATGCAACTCCAAGTTTAGCGATTGGTGGTCGTTGGAGTCTTGTAAAGCTCCTTGAAAATCTTGATGATGCCCAAGGGGTGGGGCATCATATTGTTGGTAGCAAGGTTGGGATGATTGGTAGTATTGTGGGTCATAGGGTTCATATTGTGGTTGGGGTGGAGGGTAATATTGCGGGTCTTGGGGGTATTGGCTTCCATATGGTGAATCTTGATTGAACATGGTGGGTTCACAATCATAACTCGAGTAATAGCCACCATGATCGTAGGAGTGATAGTCATTCACTTGTTGGTAGCCATTTCCAAAATCTTGAAGGTCATACCCGTCTTGATTACCCCAAGAAGCTTGATTATGGTAGGGGGACGTCATGTCATACCCTTGGTTCATGGAAGAAGAGGGATAGCTCATATCGGCTTCCATGCGCAGGGATTTTAGATCAAACCCCATGCTTGCTCGAAAATCGTAGTCCATACCCGGTTGGAAACCATTCATTCTAGCAACCGTCCGTTTAAGCGGCTCTAAGTTGCAAGAAGAAGATAATCACCACCTCTAAGCACAAACTGTGGACTAAGAACAAACGTGAGAAGTCTAGTGCGTTTTGGGCACTAGACAAGAGAGAAATAAACCGCACACACACAAGAAGCAAAGTAACCAAAAAGAAAAAGAAAACACAAACACAAAGACTAAGTCAAGCAAAAAGGAAAACAAAGTCTAAACTAGCACCGTCCCCGGCAACGGCGCCAAATTGATGGTAGGGATTCGTCACGTCCCAACCGTCAATAATATAACCGGCTAACCTAACTAGGGTAGATAGGGTAAGTCGGATCGAATCCAAGGGGACGGTAAGAGGCGTCTAGACTAGGTCGGCCCAAATACGAGACTAGGTCAACGAGCTAAACTAAAGAATGATAAGAAGGGGAGAAGACTAGACTATGACTAAGAAGAACAACTAAGGAAAACGGGCTAGGATTAGGTCGGGGTCAAAGGGGTAACGGAATGGTCAAGGGAGGACTAGAGTGAAGGAGGTAGTAGGGTAATCTAGGTTGGTCCGGGCTCTCGCAACTTAGACTCACCTAGAGGTTCCACCTATAACCCATCTTGGCGACACAAACGACAAACGGAGTACTAGCATGCTATAGGCCTAGGTCGCATCCGGGCTCTCGCAACTTAGACCGACCTAGGGGTCGTCCTCACCGGGTTCTCGCAACTTAATGAGGGAACCGAACCCACAAACAAACTAATACCCACAAGAGAAAAGCAAGAAAAACAAGCATTCGTACATACTTAGTCAATCAAGCATTTCAACAAACATATGATGTGCATCATACAAGAGGAAACCCAAATCTTCCACCAACATCTCTAACAAACCCTTAATCACCCAATCAATACCCTAATCACCCTACTAACCCTAGCAAGACACTACTCTAACATAATCATACTAATACTAACAAGAACAAGAAGATCTAACATAAGAAACCAAACAAACATGAACAAACTCAACCAAACTAACAAGAACAAGAACAAACAATAATAAAGATTCAAACTTGAACAACATAAACAAGATTAAGAGAAAAGGGAGAGGATTGTACCAAACTAGTGAATGGAAGGAAGAACAAAACTTGCATTAATGAAGAAAACCCAAAACAAACACCCAAGGTTGTCAATCTTGAATGGATCTTGAAGAATTCCCTTAATACAAGTACTAATCTAAGATTAACTACAAATTACCGACTAATCTATACTAATCTAATCTAATCTAAACTAAAGTAGTCTAGGGTTTTATGTCTAATGAAGTGCATCCACTTTACATAACAAGGGAAGGGTATATATAGGGTTACAAGTGGAAGGGAGAAGAAACAAAACAAGGCGGAGCTGCAGCTCACTCATCCCGCCCGAGACGAGATGGTCTCGCCCGGAACGAGATGGTCCCGCCCGAGACGAGTCCTTCTCGGCCGGGACGGGCTCAAGACAGGAGTTGTTGGTTTTGTGCACTCCTTCCCGGTCGGGAAGGCCACTATCCCGCCCGAAAAGGACCTTGTAGGCCTCCAATATGATCTTTTTGGTCTCTCCTTGGTTCTCATGGGCTTCTCACCGACTCTCGGGTCTCGGGATCGAGTCTAATAGGCTCGGGATTGGGTCCCAAGGTCTCGGGGTCGAATCCAAGGCATCGAGTGATCGTTCCTTCTCTTCGTTGGCTCCAAAAGTGTATGAAACGAGTCGGAATCGTTCCAATTCTTCATGAATGGTCTCGGGAACCTGAAACGAGCTAAAGGAAGCATAATTAACCCATAAATCGCTCCCAAGGAGCGATTCCACAAGGAAAATAGGACCAAAACACTACGAAATAGGCACTACAAACTACACTTATCACCTGGACGAGGTAACGACCCTGGCTTGACGATGAGACTCAAGCTGCACGAGGGTGAGTCCAAAAATGGGGCGACCATGTTTGACTCGGGTTAGACTCTCCTAAGACAAATGTGTAGGGTGCGATTCTCGGGGTGACTGTGATTAATCGCTCCTTCGGAGAATAGCCCCCAAGTGAGACTAAGGACTCAGATAGGACTCAGATGGTGTGGCCTCTAAGTGGCTCGAAAGTGGGGTACGTGAGACACGTGTAAGACATGACCCTTAGAGCAACCGTGATTGACCGCTCTGATGAAGGGTAGCCCCCAAGTGGGATCGAAAATTTGTTAAGACTCGAATGTCGGACGAGTGACCCTTAGATGTAAGGGTCACGGACCTTTTGTTATAGGGCTATGCCTTGTAAAAGGTTGACTCGGAAAAGACACTTAGACGGGTGACTTGTGAAAGGTGGGCCTCCTTTAGGATCCAGCTGTGTGGGCTGGCCCCTGTTCGAAAGGAGGTTCACGTGAGACGTTCCCCCAGACTTTGGACTCGATTTGTGTAAACGGGCCAACCTTTGTAGGAGTATGTCCTACGTAGGTGGGCCTTGCCTTAGTCTAATAAGACGGACTGGGATAGGGAGGAAATCCGTGATGTAAGATCGACGGAGTTTCGACTCTAGAAGACTTGAAGACTTAAGACACAACCCGACACTGCTAAATACGGGAAGTCCTAAGAAGAGGAAGGTTTTGAAAAATTGAATTTTTGAAAGACCCGAAAGAATCGGGGAGAACCGGCCCTTTTTCGAGAAAGAAAACGAAAAGGCGGACCGGGGACGGTTTTGAAAAGTTTCGAAAATATTTTCGAGTTTTGAAATGGGCATAATACCGGCTAAAAATTAGGCTATTTTGAGTAAAATCGTGGATCCTAAATTCGGTATATGTCCCGGGTTTTGAAAGTTGGATATTTTGAAAAGGATGCAATTTTGAAAATGACGGTTTTTGAAAAAGACTTGTAAATCAGGTAGCACGTAGTCATGGAAATAGTATAACGACACCATGTATGCTATAATTCTAAGTCTCGGTCAGTCTGAAAGGGTCTATACCAGTGTACACAGCCTATCGAGAATCGAAGCGGACTTCCTAAGTCGAGTTGAGCTTAGAACATGCCGTAAAACCCATACGAATCGGTTAATGGGCACCTTTGACATATCCAATTCGGACTACATCGATAGTATAGTGGGACGTCGGTCACCAGTACCGGCCCGGGAAAATATGGGGTTATGCATGAACCGTAAAACTAAAACGCGTATTGTACTAGTCAAACGATTTCTATTCGAGTCTCACCCCGAGGATGCCGATGGTCAGTAACACATCAGTTAATCCCCAGCGGAGTCGCCAAATTGTGGACATGACATAGGTCCACCCCGACGCGGCCACACGCGGGTTTGAGGAGGCGAATGAATCTCCATATGAGATGGTCAAATTGAAATTTAAATCGAAGTTGGAGTCGCCACCGAATTTTATGGTTATTCGGAACCGTTCGAGCCCACTCTATGTCGTAGTGGGCCGTATACAAAATACGGCCCATTTCCGATGTCAGAGTTTATTGGGCTCGTCCCTTTGCAGTTCGATACCGATGCCGACTTGATCGGTTAATCGTATATTGAATGACTCTAGTTGCCAATGGATTCGGACATCCGGAAACCAAGGTTCTGAGTAAGGGGTGAGGGTACGTGTTGGGAAGTTCACTAAGAACACCCAACCCCGCCCGCACATTAGCGGCCTCTACTAGGATATCGAATGATTTTTTAATACGCGCGTTAGTAATACGATGAATGATATGCAAACATTGTTTTCCTAAACATGCGAGGAATTGAATGGGTTGCTAAGTCGGTTTAATGCATGAAAAATTTAACGTCAAAGTTGAATTTAGCATGTGAGATTCGTTTTAGTATAATAAAACAAATGATAAAAAAATGAAATTGCTACAAGATAAACAAACGAGTTAGTATCGATTTGTAAAAATAATATAGAAAATAAATATACGAGATCGAGAAAATAAATATTAATCGAAATCTGAAAAATATCGCTGAAAATGCTGTTTTGTATAAAGAACGAAGTTCAAAAAATAATAAAAAAAAGGAAAGAAGGCGCGTCGTGGCAGCCGGCCGCGCGGCTCGCCTGGGATGCCGGCGAGTCGCGTGTCGGTCTGTTTTTGAAGACGATTTTCGAAGATTCGATGCTTTTATTAAATCGCGTACAAATATCGCATAATTTGCACTCGATCTAATATTTTCGATATTCGTTATATTCGATAATTGACTACGAAATCAATATCAAATATACGGAATAGTTTTAAAAAAGATATAAATTTTGGAAATTGTTTCGTAGAATAATAAAATAAAACGAACGAAAAAAACTAAAAAAAGGGACTCGGGTTTCAGGCCCGTGCGCGAGTCGCCTGGGAGTGGCACGACTCGCGTGCGGGTCTGTCCGATTTTATTTTTTTGTTCAAAATTGCTAATTTTGATAAATCGCGTACAAAATATGAATTAATTTATACTCGATTTTATGTTTTCGATATTCGTCGTACCCAATATTCGATTATGAAATCGATATCGAGTGTTCGGAATGAATTAAAAAAAAGTTTTGTAAAAAAAAGTTTGAACGAAAAAAAGATGTAACGATTTTTAATGTCGTCGAGATTTAATTTAATTCTTTTAATACAATATTCGATTATAGAGAATCGACATCATATTTTTAAGAATGTTCGATATATGAAAGTAGTTTTTAATAATATCTATATTAGAAAATAAAATAAAAAAGCGACGAATGACCCGTAATAAAAAAAACGAACGACGAGGAGGAGAAGGGAAGAAGAAGAGAAATCGGGTTTTGTTACACCCTCAACCTACATGCTTCTGTTTACTCGGATCAGGGCTCGTCGAGACGTGGCTTAGGCACAAGAGCGTCGAGTAGATGTCGGTGAGTTATGGTGGTTCGGTTTGGTCGTGAAGGGTGTCGGGTATAGGGCCGGATTTCCTTCGGGTTTTGGACGAGATATCGGTTCCTCGGTGCCTAGTTTTTATGCTTGTATGAATGTGTCTGTACGGATGTCGATTTCTATATTTGATGTTATGAGTGTATGAGAATAATTGATGTTGTAGATGTCTTGAAAAGTGTGTGTGCAAGGGGCTATTTATAGGGAGTTCCCGACCTTGGCTAGGAGAGTTTGAACTACCGTTTAAGATAGGAAACGTAAGAATTCGAAAGGAATGAGGATTCCGCTTTCTTTTGAAGGAAGAAAGGGAACCGGCTGGTAGAGGGCTGCTCGGCCGAGTGTTTGCACTCGGTCGGGTGTCTGAATCGGTTTTCGGATAGGATTCCTACTTGAGATCGAATTCCATCCTTAAACGGATTTGTTTAACATTTTATATGTAGCTGATTTTTCGTAGGATTAGAGTTCGAATCAGCCGTGTGAGGTGTCACGGCTGACTCACGTGCCTCGGAAATAATTTTGACGGGTTTTGACTCGGTTGCTAAAAGACGGTTTTACCCCTAGTGTCGGAATCGACCCAAATTAGTCTTATTTGACTCGAAACGACCCACTAGGCCTGATTTTGAGGTAGGTTTTGTGAGATATGTACTCCATAATGAGCCCAAGCCAAATGCCAATGATTTTGAGCCCGTTTCTGAGTATTTAAAGCAAGTTTGCGTCCGATCATCATCGGGTGTTTGTCGGAAACTGCTATAGACACCTGGGGGTCAAAATGTGGGTGTCTACAGAGCCCCCACTCTGACTGAGGCTTGGACAAGGCGAAAGTCAGAGTAGCTACCAGGCCAATCAAAGATTAAGACCTGGCAGACTTCCGGTCGGGTCGTTTAAGGTCCATTAGACCTGCGTGGAGGGCCCGCCGACCAGAGACTAGAAATGTACCTGAGTTGACGATGATAACTCCGTGGGGAATTGGACTTGTCGTATAAGTCTATGCCACTGGGGAGTTATGTGAATTGCGCGGTCTTGAATTGTACCTGTATAAGTTACATAAAATTTTGCATGCAACATGTAGGTGAAACAAATATGACTCGCGCTGGGGAATAAAAATAATTTTTGCTTAGTTTTGAAATCGAAGTTCCTGAAAACAGCTTACGTGCTAGGAAATAGGTTTTCAAAACTGAAATGGGTAGAAAAGAAATTTGCAATTTAAATAGACCGAAATTTGACCTTGTCGAAAAGGATTTTCTCAAATGGCTAAGTTTTGCAGATTTTAAAAAATGAGAATTTGAAGAGAGAGACCTATCGACAGACTCGACGCTGGGCGTGACCGGGCGAGTTGACAGACACGACTGGACTCTCGAGGGGTTGGACCGTGACTCGGTAGGGGGGTGGGCCACCTAACAAGACTCTTAAGTTGCGCTATTCCATAGCCTAGACGAGTGGCAACATGGTCGAACATCGAAGTGGGATAGATATGCCATACGGGGTTGCAGTAGTCTGTAATGAGACTGTTGTAGTCTAGTGCTTTCCTGAATTTTTGATTTCAGGGTACATCTCCAAAGTGGGTATTGCCTCGAGTCCTGACAGATTCTTGTCTTCGACTGAGCCGAGTACTAGGACACACTATAGAAAGGAGGCTAGATTTTTTGAATTTTATCTGGATTTTGTGAGTGGATGGAGGTTTTCTGCCTAAGAGAAGCCCCCAGGACGACAAAGCTAGCTGCTGAGAACACGATGGTGTCGTGCGTGACCGGAATGATGGCGCTTTTTGAATGTGTGTCAATGTGGGTGGTTGTGCCTCTGTTGAAAGGCTGCCTACGTATTCACGTATAGTGAAATCAAACCAAGCCATAGTTCAGTGTCGGAAGATATATTATGGTGCCTAGTCTAATAGGACTTTTTGTGTAACCAGCCATAGCAATGGTGTAGGTTAGGTGCATTCCCAATGATGTCTTGATCAAAGGGGTAGAATGGTTAGGATATTGATCCTGTGACTGTGAGCATTCTCCGGGATAGCCCCCAGAGGTGGTGTGAACTTTTTTGGGCATGTTCTATGCCGACTGCAAGTTGAGTTCCCGTGTTTGGGGTTGGTAACTGGTTTGAATGAGAAGAATTGGGATGGGATTTTAACGAGTTCTGTTCTCGGGGATTTGATGAGTTTTGTTCTTTGGGATTTTAACGAGTTTTGCTCTCGGGGATTTTAACGAGTTTTGCTCTCGGGATTGTGTATGATTAGGTAAGGGATTTGACGAGTTTTGCTCTCGGGTCTTTGACGAGTTTTGATCTCGGGTCTTTGTATGGTGATTGTGAATTTTGTTATGTAAAGGGGAAGCCGAGTAAAATGGCTCGAACTTTGATCGGGATATGTTTGATGATGCGGGATCTGGTTTCCATGTCTGGCCCTAATGGTTAGGGATATCCTATGGAGCTTGAATCCTCAAAATTCCGGGCTGTCTTTAGCCTAGGTCTCGGGAAGGTCTTGAGGGTTGTAATGTGGGAAGGCTAAATGTGGTGTTAGTTGACCAGTTAGATTGTTTCTCCCTTATTGAATGGTATGAGTATTGATCTTGAGTGGACCGTTGACCACGGTCATGGGCATTTGAATATTTTGTTGGTTGACCTCTTAGCCCCGGTCATGGGATCTTCATTTGTGTTGACCGTTCTGGTCGTGGATGCTTTTTTTTTATGATGGCCTGCTTTTTTGTTTTGGCCTTTTGCTTTTTTTCCTTTTTCATGGACTTTCGATTTCTTTTTTTTTTTTCTAGTTTTTTGTCTTTTTTCTGTTGGTCTTACTAACACCGTGGGTAGGTGTGATTGATCTTGTCGGAGGGGTGTTTATTGTGGGAAATGGGCTTGCCTCCCGTCTTGAACCCCAAACTAGGAGACTACCTAGATTTGTCATAGGATTCGATACCGCTCCTGCTAAGTGTAGTTTTGTGGCTTCCTATGTCAGACATGGAACAGCTAAAGGAAAACACGAGTCTCGATTTCCTGCAGTCATAATAGATGTGCCTGTAATAGTCACGTGCATGTGCTCACAGTGTATGACGGTGTTTATCATGTTCTCGGAAACACATAAGAAAAATATATATGAGGAATAGAAAAGCTGATTTTATTGAATTTTTGAAAAGGAGGACGGAATATAAATGACTCTGACTCTGATTTGGAAATGAGGATGTAGGGAATCCTAGACTCGGACTTAGACTTAGACTCGAATCAAATCCGGACTTTCGGATGCTCGGTTGGTTGTTTCTTTTTTGGAAAGGTCTCTGTTTGGAGAAAAGGACTAGTGCCACGACTCGCCTAAACTCGACTTTGCGCAAATGCAAGAGAGAGAGTCAAACTAGACACAGCCCGGAGTGACGGGTCGACAAAGACTCTTGGACAAGGATACTCGAACGTTGACCTGGTGATGGTAGGGATTCGTCACGTCCCAACCGTCAATAATATAACCGACTAACCTAACTAGGGTAGATAGGGTAAGTCGGGTCGAATCCACGGGGACGGTAAGAGGCGTCTAGACTAGGTCGGCCCAAATACGAGACTAGGTCAACGAGCTAAACTAAAGAATGATAAGAAGGGGAGAAGACTAGACTATGACTAAAAAGAACAACTAAGGAAAACGGGCTAGGATTAGGTCGGGGTCAAAGGGGTAACGAAATGGTCAAGGGAGGACTAGAGTGAAGGAGGTAGTAGGGTAATCTAGGTTGGTCCGGGCTCTCGCAACTTAGACTCACCTAGAGGTTCCACCTAGAACCCATCTTGGCGACACAAACGACAAACGGAGTACTAGCATGCTATAGGCCTAGGTCGCATCCGGGCTCTCGCAACTTAGACCGACCTAGGGGTCGTCCTCACCGGGCTCTCGCAACTTAATGAGGGAACCGAACCCACAAACAAACTAATACCCACAAGAGAAAAGCAAGAAAAACAAGCATTCGTACATACTTAGTCAATCAAGCATTTCAACAAACATGTGATGTGCATCATACAAGAGGAAACCCAAATCTTCCACCAACATCTCTAACAAACCCTTAATCACCCAATCAGTACCCTAATCACCCTACTAACCCTAGCAAGACACTACTCTAACATAATCATACTAATACTAACAAGAACAAGAAGATCTAACATAAGAAACCAAACAAACATGAACAAACTCAACCAAACTAACAAGAACAAGAACAAACAATAATAAACATTCAAACTTGAACAACATAAACAAGATTAAGAGAAAAGGGAGAGGATTGTACCAAACTAGTGAATGGAAGGAAGAACAAAACTTGCATTAATGAAGAAAACCCAAAACAAACACCCAAGGTTGTCAATCTTGAATGGATCTTGAAGAATTCCCTTAATACAAGTACTAATCTAAGATTAACTACTAATTACCGACTAATCTATACTAATCTAATCTAATCTAAACTAAAGTAGTCTAGGGTTTTATGTCTAATGAAGTGCATCCACTTTACATAACAAGGGAAGGGTATATATAGGGTTACAAGTGGAAGCGAGAAGAAACAAAACAAGGCGGAGCTGCAGCTCACTCATCCCGCCCGAGACGAGATGGTCTCGCTCGGGACGAGATGGTCCCGCCCGAGACGAGTCCTTCTCGGCCGGGATGGGCTCAAGACAGGAGCTGTTGGTTTTGTGCACTCCTTCCCGGTCGGGAAGGCCACTATCCCGCCCGGGAAGGACCTTGTAGGCCTCCAATATGATCTTTTTGGTCTTTCCTTGGTTCTCATGGGCTTCTCACTGACTCTCGGGTCTCGGGATCGAGTCAGAGGCTCGGGATTGGGTCCCAAGGTCTCGGGGTCGAATCCAAGGCATCGAGTGATCGTTCCTTCTCTTCGTTGGCTCCAAAAGTGTATGAAACGAGTCGGAATCGTTCCAATTCTTCATGAATGGTCTCGGGAACCTGAAACGAGCTAAAGGAAGCATAAGTAACCCATAAATAGCTCCCAAGGAGCGATTCCACAAGGAAAATAGGACCAAAACACTACGAAATAGGCACTACAAACTACACTTATCAACTCCCCCACACTTAACCCTTACTCGCCCTCGAGTAAGCACATACTATCTACTAAACTAGCCGAGTGGGTATTAGCGCACCCTACGCCCTTTCAACTCACGCGAGTACAATTAGAGGACAAGTGCACTCCGTAAGGCAAGTGGGGTCTTGCGACAAAACCGCGGATGCAACCGGACACAAAACACACAAACAAACAAACACATAATCGGTTGCACCCAAAACAAAAGAAATACCGCTTCCCTCAAAAAGCGGTGAAAGAAGCACCGGTTTAGGACTCGAGTTAAGTGACAACGTTCCCAAGCTAGCAATACAAGCCAAGGTGAACTAAACCCTAATAGTATGATGATAAAGCAACAAAAACGTTGGTAACTTACCTAGGTCCTCCTAACTTTCTAAAAACGTACTACGGGACGATCGGCGGAGTGGAAAGTGAAGAACCACGGTGTTAGTCGACACTGTAGGTAAGTGAGACCCCGTCCCCTTTAGCGTGAGCCGAGAGGGTC
The DNA here is from genome assembly GCA_958450325.1 of Agrostemma githago. Taxonomy (NCBI): domain Eukaryota; kingdom Viridiplantae; phylum Streptophyta; class Magnoliopsida; order Caryophyllales; family Caryophyllaceae; genus Agrostemma; species Agrostemma githago. Next base: position 35,882,188 of record OY288256.1, read on the forward strand.
GTCCCGTGTCCAAAACCGCCTAACTAGTCCAAGTAAAAAGGTGGAAAACATGCAAAATGAGGGAAGACCGACTAATGCCGCTATCATCCTTCCTCGGGACTCGGTCCTTTGGTAGGCTCTTCACGGCAAAAGTCGAAAAAGGCTTATTTTTGTGGGGATTTCTTTTTTTTGAGACAATTTTTTTTTGGCATTTTCTTTCTTTTCGACATTTTGATTTGTTTGTTGCCATGCCATTTCTTTTTCTTCTTTTCTATTTTCTTTTTGGCTTTTGTGCCTTTTCTTTTTCTTCATTCTTTTCTTTCTTTTCTTTGCCCTTTTTTTTGGCAAGATTTGGCTTTTTGGCATTTCTCGACAATCAAGAAAGAGAGAATCAACAAATTGCATTTTATTGCGTGTGTATGTGAGGAAGGTGGGGTAATGGGTAAGTCGGGGGTCGCGATTTCCCTTCAAACCCACAAAAAGTGGAGAACTTGGACTAATCAAACAATCCTAAACACGGTCACCTAGGGGACGAGACTCGGTAACCAAGGCCTTTTCACACCGTGGGTGGTCATAATGGTCAAAATGCAAATCCCGTAGTAAATCCCTAGTAAGCTAGGTGGACTCAAGGTAAAGGACCAACGAACTCATTGATTTAGGGTCATTCTACTAGATTAAAGTCCAAAACTCGATTTATACAACTAGGAAGGGAAAATAGACACTCACACTCTAGCCTCTAAACCGGGTTTTCGAAAATGGTTTACGCACAAGACACACAACACAACACAAAACAAAACAAAGACAAGACGAAAACGAACGAAAGAAAAAGAAGCAAAAGCAACAAAATAAGAACAAAACAAAACGAACACATACAAAACACAAACACCACCCCGATCATCAAAACAAGCCACCGAATAAACCACACTTTACAAAGCTCCACCCGAGCACACAACATCACAACCTTCACCAAACATCACAAGGAATAAGGAGGGAAAGAGGGTTAGAGGATGTTACCGGATGTCTTCAAAGCTTTCCAAACAACGGAGATTAGGCAACCTATAAGGAAAAAGGGAGGGAAGCACACACAATACAAAACAAATGAACGACACAAAGACACAAAATGAAAACACAAAAGAGAAAATCTTTTTGATTTTTGTGAAAAAATTTCAAATTTTTATGGTTTTTAAAGATTTTTACCGAAAAACTAAGAAAATAAAACTAAACTATACTAGAATATCGCTCCCCCACACTTAAATCGAGCCATGTCCTCATGCTCGATCGTAGGGTGCGGAGAGACAAAAGAAAAAGAAAAGAAACTACGAAAATAAAGCTAGAAATCAAAAATAAAGTGAAGAAATGGGTAGAAGGTGTCCGGGCGGGGTGTAGTCAAGTCACCATGGGCCGAGACAAGAAAAAGATATGGATGGGGGAAGAAAATAAAAAGGAGGAAATAAAAGGAAATGGGAGAGGAGGGCTAGGTGTAATCAAGTCACCTAGCCCGGATTCCGCCTAAATCCGACTAAATCCTCAAAAAGAAAGTGAAAATCTTGTAAAAATTTTGGATTTTGAAGTGACTCACGATGTAGTTACGTCATCGAGAGTCGGGAGCGACGTAAACCAAGGCCTTGAAGGCCACCATGACACAAAAGATAAGGGAAGGGGATAAGCAAAGGAAAACAAGCAACAACAAAAACGGAAAAGAAAGGATAGTTGTCGTACCATAGGTTATCAACTCACTCTCTCCATCGTCTCATAGATCACAAAAGGCGCTTGCTTGTCTTCAACATTGCTCTTCCGCTTCATTCTCGATAAAACGCATGGTAGAGGTTGTGAGGGGGGGTGGGATTTGATGTGGATCCGGTGAAAGGTGAGGTGCACGGGTCATATGATAGGAGTAAGGAGGAGTAGGGAGGTTGGGAGGGGGCATAATGGATGGGTGGAGGCAAAGGGACCATCCCGGTCGGGATGGGTGGTCCCGATCGGGTTGGTGAACCCTTCCCGATCGGGAAGCTCTCGTCCCGGTCGGGTACAAACTCCAGTAAGTCCGAATTTCAGCACCTTCATCCCGATCGGGATGGCTCCTTCCCGGTCGGGATTACTCATCCTTCCCGGTCGGGAAGCCCTCTTCCCGGTCGGGATGAGTCTTATATGCCTCCCCAAGCCCAAAAGCTTATCATAAGCTTCAAAAACCGACTTCCTCGCTCGCAAACCAAACTTCATCATCGACCACTCCTTTTTAGAAGTCACCTTCACTTCACCTAACATAATAAACTCAAACAAAACATCAAATTCACTCCCTCACATCGCTCATCAAAATACCAAATCAATTACAAGAATATCATAAAGCTACCAAAATCAAGAGATAAAACACAAATACAAGCACGAGTACTCTAAAGAAGAGAGGAGGGGGAATATACAACATGACGGTTCTTTTAGGAACTCCGTCAAACCTAGGATGGTGGACTCCATTCTTCAACCGTAGCCCTCAAGGGCATGGAGGAGCAAGTTGAACGCGCCACCGACATCGTAGTGAAGGCTCAAGAAGCGCTCGAGCTTAACCGACCTCCACGGCCTCCAAGGAGGAGGCAAGAAGTAGGATTCCCAAGACCCGACATCATCTTCATAGTAGTCTCCGGGGTCTCTCCATACTACGAGGTCAACCGGTCTCTTCTTCTCTAAGCATTGCCTCCAATCACAAGCAAGCTTCATCTCCAAAAAGCAAGGCACAAAAAGCGGTTTTGGCCTCACTTCTTCGTTGCACACCCCCACACTTGCCTCAAGTTGTGGTTCCCCATCTTCATCACTCGGCCACACATCCTCTTGGAGAGGAGAATCGAAACTTCTACCGGCGGTTTCAATCTCTTCCAAGCCATCTCCCGGTGTACAAATAAGGGGCTCTTGATGCGTAGTCTCATTCTCGGACATGGGCAACTCGAGGCTAACAATCTCACCCAACAACTCTACAAACTCCACCAAACCATCCCACTCACTATCCTCCTCCAATTCCTCACCAATGTTGCCTTCACCAAGAGTTCTCTCCTCATTCGTCTCTTTTTGGGTAGACGATTGAAGTTCTTCAATTTTCCTTTGGAGCTTGGCCAAGAATTCATAATTCTTTTTCATTTGGATGGCCATTTCTTGTTGGTCCTTTTTCATTTGAAGAATTGATTGATGCAACTCCAAGTTTAGCGATTGGTGGTCGTTGGAGTCTTGTAAAGCTCCTTGAAAATCTTGATGATGCCCAAGGGGTGGGGCATCATATTGTTGGTAGCAAGGTTGGGATGATTGGTAGTATTGTGGGTCATAGGGTTCATATTGTGGTTGGGGTGGAGGGTAATATTGCGGGTCTTGGGGGTATTGGCTTCCATATGGTGAATCTTGATTGAACATGGTGGGTTCACAATCATAACTCGAGTAATAGCCACCATGATCGTAGGAGTGATAGTCATTCACTTGTTGGTAGCCATTTCCAAAATCTTGAAGGTCATACCCGTCTTGATTACCCCAAGAAGCTTGATTATGGTAGGGGGACGTCATGTCATACCCTTGGTTCATGGAAGAAGAGGGGTAGCTCATGCGCGGGGAGTTTAGATCAAACCCCATGCTTGCTCGAAAATCGTAGTCCATACCCGGTTGGAAACCATTCATTCTAGCAACCGTCCGTTTAAGCGGCTCTAAGTTGCAAGAAGAAGATAATCACCACCTCTAAGCACAAACTGTGGACTAAGAACAAACGTGAGAAGTCTAGTGCTTTTTGGGCACTAGACAAGAGAGAAATAAACCGCACACACACAAGAAGCAAAGTAACCAAAAAGAAAAAGAAAACACAAACACAAAGACTAAGTTAAGCAAAAAGGAAAACAAAGTCTAAACTAGCACCGTCCCCGGCAACGGCGCCAAATTGATGGTAGGGATTCGTCACGTCCCAACCGTCAATAATATAACCGGCTAACCTAACTAGGGTAGATAGGGTAAGTCGGGTCGAATCCACGGGGACGGTAAGAGGCGTCTAGACTAGGTCGGCCCAAATACGAGACTAGGTCAACGAGCTAAACTAAAGAGTGATAAGAAGGGGAGAAGACTAGACTATGACTAAGAAGAACAACTAAGGAAAACGGGCTAGGATTAGGTCGGGGTCAAAGGGGTAACGGAATGGTCAAGGGAGGACTAGAGTGAAGGAGGTAGTAGGGTAATCTAGGTTGGTCCGGGCTCTCGCAACTTAGACTCACCTAGAGGTTCCACCTAGAACCCATCTTGGCGACACAAACGATAAACGGAGTACTAGCATGCTATAGGCCTAGGTCGCATCCGGGCTCTCGCAACTTAGACCGACCTAGGGGTCGTCCTCACCGGGTTCTCGCAACTTAATGAGGGAACCGAACCCACAAACAAACTAATACCCACAAGAGAAAAGCAAGAAAAACAAGCATTCGTACATACTTAGTCAATCAAGCATTTCAACAAACATATGATGTGCATCATACAAGAGGAAACCCAAATCTTCCACCAACATCTCTAACAAACCCTTAATCACCCAATCAATACCCTAATCACCCTACTAACCCTAGCAAGACACTACTCTAACATAATCATACTAATACTAACAAGAACAAGAAGATCTAACATAAGAAACCAAACAAACATGAACAAACTCAACCAAACTAACAAGAACAAGAACAAACAATAATAAAGATTCAAACTTGAACAACATAAACAAGATTAAGAGAAAAGGGAGAGGATTGTACCATACTAGTGAATGGAAGGAAGAACAAAACTTGCATTAATGAAGAAAACCCAAAACAAACACCCAAGGTTGTCAATCTTGAATGGATCTTGAAGAATTCCCTTAATACAAGTACTAATCTAAGATTAACTACTAATTACCGACTAATCTATACTAATCTAATCTAATCTAAACTAAAGTAGTCTAGGGTTTTATGTCTAATGAAGTGCATCCACTTTACATAACAAGGGAAGGGTATATATAGGGTTACAAGTGGAAGGGAGAAGAAACAAAACAAGGCGGAGCTGCAGCTCACTCATCCCGCCCGAGACGAGATGGTCTCGCCCGGAACGAGATGGTCCTGCCCGAGACGAGTCCTTCTCGGCCGGGACGGGCTCAAGACAGGAGCTGTTGGTTTTGTGCACTCCTTCCCGGTCGGGAAGGCCACTATCCCGCCCGAAAAGGACCTTGTAGGCCTCCAATATGATCTTTTTGGTCTCTCCTTGGTTCTCATGGGCTTCTCACCGACTCTCGGGTCTCGGGATCGAGTCTAATAGGCTCGGGATTGGGTCCCAAGGTCTCGGGGTCGACTCCAAGGCATCGAGTGATCGTTCCTTCTCTTCGTTGGCTCCAAAAGTGTATGAAACGAGTCGGAATCGTTCCAATTCTTCATGAATGGTCTCGGGAACCTGAAACGAGCTAAAGGAAGCATAATTAACCCATAAATCGCTCCCAAGGAGCGATTCCACAAGGAAAATAGGACCAAAACACTACGAAATAGGCACTACAAACTACACTTATCACCTGGACGAGGTAACGACCCTGGCTTGACGATGAGACTCAAGCTGCACGAGGGTGAGTCCAAAAATGGGGCGACCATGTTTGACTCGGGTTAGACTCTCCTAAGACAAATGTGTAGGGTGCGATTCTCGGGGTGACTGTGATTAATCGCTCCTTCGGAGAATAGCCCCCAAGTGAGACTAAGGACTCAGATAGGACTCAGATGGTGTGGCCTCTAAGTGGCTCGAAAGTGGGGTACGTGAGACACGTGTAAGACATGACCCTTAGAGCAACCGTGATTGACCGCTCTGATGAAGGGTAGCCCCCAAGTGGGATCGAAAATTTGTTAAGACTCGAATGTCGGACGAGTGACCCTTAGATGTAAGGGTCACGGACCTTTTGTTATAGGGCTATGCCTTGTAAAAGGTTGACTCGGAAAAGACACTTAGACGGGTGACTTGTGAAAGGTGGGCCTCCTTTAGGATCCAGCTGTGTGGGCTGGGCCCTGTTCGAAAGGAGGTTCACGTGAGACGTTCCCCCAGACTTTGGACTCGATTTGTGTAAACGGGCCAACCTTTGTAGGAGTATGTCCTACGTAGGTGGGCCTTGCCTTAGTCTAATAAGGCGGACTGGGATAGGGAGGAAATCCGTGATGTAAGATCGACGGAGTTTCGACTCTAGAAGACTTGAAGACTTAAGACACAACCCGACACTGCTAAATACGGGAAGTCCTAAGAAGAGGAAGGTTTTGAAAAATTGAATTTTTGAAAGACCCGAAAGAATCGGGGAGAACCGGCCCTTTTTCGAGAAAGAAAACGAAAAGGCGGACCGGGGACGGTTTTGAAAAGTTTCGAAAATATTTTCGAGTTTTGAAATGGGCATAATACCGGCTAAAAAATAGGCTATTTTGAGTAAAATCGTGGATCCTAAATTCGGTATATGTCCCGGGTTTTGAAAGTTGGATATTTTGAAAAGGATGCAATTTTGAAAATGACGGTTTTTGAAAAAGACTTGTAAATCAGGTAGCACGTAGTCATGGAAATAGTATAACGACACCATGTATGCTATAATTCTAAGTTTCGGTCAGTCTGAAAGGGTCTATACCAGTGTACACAGCCTATCGAGAATCGAAGCGGACTTCCTAAGTCGAGTTGAGCTTAGAACATGCCGTAAAACCCATACGAATCGGTTAATGGGCACCTTTGACATATCCAATTCGGACTACATCGATAGTATAGTGGGACGTCGGTCACCAGTACCGGCCCGGGAAAATATGGGGTTATGCATGAACCGTAAAACTAAAACGCGTATTGTACTAGTCAAACGATTTCTATTCGAGTCTCACCCCGAGGATGCCGATGGTCAGTAACACATCAGTTAATCCCCAGCGGAGTCGCCAAATTGTGGACATGACATAGGTCCACCCCGACGCGGCCACACGCAGGTTTGAGGAGGCGAATGAATCTCCATATGAGATGGTCAAATTGAAATTTAAATCGAAGTTGGAGTCGCCACCGAATTTTATGGTTATTCGGAACCGTTCGAGCCCACTCTATGTCGTAGTGGGCCGTATACAAAATACGGCCCATTTCCGATGTCAGAGTTTATTGGGCTCGTCCCTTTGCAGTTCGATACCGATGCCGACTTGATCGGTTAATCGTATATTGAATGACTCTCGTTGCCAATGGATTCGGACATCCGGAAACCAAGGTTCTGAGTAAGGGGTGAGGGTACGTGTTGGGAAGTTCACTAAGAACACCCAACCCCGCCCGCACATTAGCGGCCTCTACTAGGATATCGAATGATTTTTTAATACGCGCGTTAGTAATACGATGAATGATATGCAAACATTGTTTTCCTAAACATGCGAGGAATTGAATGGGTTGCTAAGTCGGTTTAATGCATGAAAAATTTAACGTCAAAGTTGAATTTAGCATGTGAGATTCGTTTTAGTATAATAAAACAAATGATAAAAAAATGAAATTGCTACAAGATAAACAAACGAGTTAGTATCGATTTGTAAAAATAATATAGAAAATAAATATACGAGATCGAGAAAATAAATATTAATCGAAATCTGAAAAATATCGCTGAAAATGCTGTTTTGTATAAAGAACAAAGTTCAAAAAATAATAAAAAAAGGAAAGAAGGCGCGTCGTGGCAGCCGGCCGCGCGGCTCGCCTGGGATGCCGGCGAGTCGCGTGTCGGTCTGTTTTTGAAGACGATTTTCGAAGATTCGATGCTTTTATTAAATCGCGTACAAATATCGCATAATTTGCACTCGATCTAATATTTTCGATATTCGTTATATTCGATAATTGACTACGAAATCAATATCAAATATACGGAATAGTTTTAAAAAAGATATAAATTTTGGAAATTGTTTCGTAGAATAATAAAATAAAACGAACGAAAAAAACTAAAAAAAGGGACTCGGGTTTCAGGCCCGTGCGCGAGTCGCCTGGGAGTGGCACGACTCGCGTGCGGGTCTGTCCGATTTTATTTTTTTGTTCAAAATTGCTAATTTTGATAAATCGCGTACAAAATATGAATTAATTTATACTCGATTTTATGTTTTCGATATTCGTCGTACCCAATATTCGATTATGAAATCGATATCGAGTGTTCGGAATGAATTAAAAAAAAGTTTTGTAAAAAAAAGTTTGAACGAAAAAAAGATGTAACGATTTTTAATGTCGTCGAGATTTAATTTAATTCTTTTAATACAATATTCGATTATAGAGAATCGACATCATATTTTTAAGAATGTTCGATATATGAAAGTAGTTTTTAATAATATCTATATTAGAAAATAAAATAAAAAAGCGACGAATGACCCGTAATAAAAAAAACGAACGACGAGGAGGAGAAGGGAAGAAGAAGAGAAATCGGGTTTTGTTACACCCTCAACCTACATGCTTCTGTTTACTCGGATCGGGGCTCGTCGAGACGTGGCTTAGGCACAAGAGCGTCGAGTAGATGTCGGTGAGTTATGGTGGTTCGGTTTGGTCGTGAAGGGTGTCGGGTATAGGGCCGGATTTCCTTCGGGTTTTGGACGAGATATCGGTTCCTCGGTGCCTAGTTTTTATGCTTGTATGAATGTGTCTGTACGGATGTCGATTTCTATATTTGATGTTATGAGTGTATGAGAATAATTGATGTTGTAGATGTCTTGAAAAGTGTGTGTGCAAGGGGCTATTTATAGGGAGTTCCCGACCTTGGCTAGGAGAGTTTGAACTACCGTTTAAGATAGGAAACGTAAGAATTCGAAAGGAATGAGGATTCCGCTTTCTTTTGAAGGAAGAAAGGGAACCGGCTGGTAGAGGGCTGCTCGGCCGAGTGTTTGCACTCGGTCGGGTGTCTGAATCGGTTTTCGGATAGGATTCCTACTTGAGATCGAATTCCATCCTTAAACGGATTTGTTTAACATTTTATATGTAGCTGATTTTTCGTAGGATTAGAGTTCGAATCAGCCGTGTGAGGTGTCACGGCTGACTCACGTGCCTCGGAAATAATTTTGACGGGTTTTGACTCGGTTGCTAAAAGACGGTTTTACCCCTAGTGTCGGAATCGACCCAAATTAGTCTTATTTGACTCGAAATGACCCACTAGGCCTGATTTTGAGGTAGGTTTTGTGAGATATGTACTCCATAATGAGCCCAAGCCAAATGCCAATGATTTTGAGCCCGTTTCTGAGTATTTAAAGCAAGTTTGCGTCCGATCATCATCGGGTGTTTGTCGGAAACTGCTATAGACACCTGGGGGTCAAAATGTGGGTGTCTACAGAGCCCCCACTCTGACTGAGGCTTGGACAAGGCGAAAGTCAGAGTAGCTACCAGGCCAATCAAAGATTAAGACCTGGCAGACTTCCGGTCGGGTCGTTTAAGGTCCATTAGACCTGCGTGGAGGGCCCGCCGACCAGAGACTAGAAATGTACCTGAGTTGACGATGATAACTCCGTGGGGAATTGGACTTGTCGTATAAGTCTATGCCACTGGGGAGTTATGTGAATTGCGCGGTCTTGAATTGTACCTGTATAAGTTACATAAAATTTTGCATGCAACATGTAGGTGAAACAAATATGACTCGCGCTGGGGAATAAAAATAATTTTTGCTTAGTTTTGAAATCGAAGTTCCTGAAAACAGCTTACGTGCTAGGAAATAGGTTTTCAAAACTGAAATGGGTAGAAAAGAAATTTGCAATTTAAATAGACCGAAATTTGACCTTGTCGAAAAGGATTTTCTCAAATGGCTAAGTTTTGCAGATTTTAAAAAATGAGAATTTGAAGAGAGAGACCTATCGACAGACTCGACGCTGGGCGTGACCGGGCGAGTTGACAGACACGACTGGACTCTCGAGGGGTTGGACCGTGACTCGGTAGGGGGGTGGGCCACCTAACAAGACTCTTAAGTTGCGCTATTCCATAGCCTAGACGAGTGGCAACATGGTCGAACATCGAAGTGGGATAGATATGCCATACGGGGTTGCAGTAGTCTGTAATGAGACTGTTGTAGTCTAGTGCTTTCCTGAATTTTTTATTTCAGGGTACATCTCCAAAGTGGGTATTGCCTCGAGTCCTGACAGATTCTTGTCTTCGACTGAGCCGAGTACTAGGACACACTATAGAAAGGAGGCTAGATTTTTTGAATTTTATCTGGATTTTGTGAGTGGATGGAGGTTTTCTGCCTAAGAGAAGCCCCCAGGACGACAAAGCTAGCTGCTGAGAACACGATGGTGTCGTGCGTGACCGGAATGATGGCGCTTTTTGAATGTGTGTCAATGTGGGTGGTTGTGCCTCTGTTGAAAGGCTGCCTACGTATTCACGTATAGTGAAATCAAACCAAGCCATAGTTCAGTGTCGGAAGATATATTATGGTGCCTAGTCTAATAGGACTTTTTGTGTAACCAGCCATAGCAATGGTGTAGGTTAGGTGCATTCCCAATGATGTCTTGATCAAAGGGGTAGAATGGTTAGGATATTGATCCTGTGACTGTGAGCATTCTCCGGGATAGCCCCCAGAGGTGGTGTGAACTTTTTTGGGCATGTTCTATGCCGACTGCAAGTTGAGTTCCCGTGTTTGGGGTTGGTAACTGGTTTGAATGAGAAGAATTGGGATGGGATTTTAACGAGTTCTGCTCTCGGGGATTTGATGAGTTTTGCTCTTGGGGATTTTAACGAGTTTTGCTCTCGGGGATTTTAACGAGTTTTGCTCTCGGGATTGTGTATGATTAGGTAAGGGATTTGACGAGTTTTGCTCTCGGGTCTTTGACGAGTTTTGATCTCGGGTCTTTGTATGGTGATTGTGAATTTTGTTATGTAAAGGGGAAGCCGAGTAAAATGGCTCGAACTTTGATCGGGATATGTTTGATGATGCGGGATCTGGTTTCCATGTCTGGCCCTAATGGTTAGGGATATCCTATGGAGCTTGAATCCTCAAAATTCCGGGCTGTCTTTAGCCTAGGTCTCGGGAAGGTCTTGAGGGTTGTAATGTGGGAAGGCTAAATGTGGTGTTAGTTGACCAGTTAGATTGTTTCTCCCTTATTGAATGGTATGAGTATTGATCTTGAGTGGACCGTTGACCACGGTCATGGGCATTTGAATATTTTGTTGGTTGACCTCTTAGCTCCGGTCATGGGATCTTCATTTGTGTTGACCGTTCTGGTCGTGGATGCTTTTTTTTTTATGATGGCCTGCTTTTTTGTTTTGGCCTTTTGCTTTTTTTCCTTTTTCATGGACTTTCGATTTCTTTTTTTTTTCTAGTTTTTTGTCTTTTTTCTGTTGGTCTTACTAACACCGTGGGTAGGTGTGATTGATCTTGTCGGAGGGGTGTTTATTGTGGGAAATGGGCTTGCCTCCCGTCTTGAACCCCAAACTAGGAGACTACCTAGATTTGTCATAGGATTCGATACCGCTCCTGCTAAGTGTAGTTTTGTGGCTTCCTATGTCAGACATGGAACAGCTAAAGGAAAACACGAGTCTCGATTTCCTGCAGTCATAATAGATGTGCCTGTAATAGTCACGTGCATGTGCTCACAGTGTATGACGGTGTTTATCATGTTCTCGGAAACACATAAGAAAAATATATATGAGGAATAGAAAAGCTGATTTTATTGAATTTTTGAAAAGGAGGACGGAATATAAATGACTCTGACTCTGATTTGGAAATGAGGATGTAGGGAATCCTAGACTCGGACTTAGACTTAGACTCGAATCAAATCCGGACTTTCGGATGCTCGGTTGGTTGTTTCTTTTTTGGAAAGGTCTCTGTTTGGAGAAAAGGACTAGTGCCACGACTCGCCTAAACTCGACTTTGCGCAAATGCAAGAGAGAGAGTCAAACTAGACACAGCCCGGAGTGACGGGTCGACAAAGACTCTTGGACAAGGATACTCGAACGTTGACCTGGTGATGGTAGGGATTCGTCACGTCCCAACGTCAATAATATAACCGACTAACCTAACTAGGGTAGATAGGGTAAGTCGGGTCGAATCCACGGGGACGGTAAGAGGCGTCTAGACTAGGTCGGCCCAAATACGAGACTAGGTCAACGAGCTAAACTAAAGAATGATAAGAAGGGGAGAAGACTAGACTATGACTAAAAAGAACAACTAAGGAAAACGGGCTAGGATTAGGTCGGGGTCAAAGGGGTAACGGAATGGTCAAGGGAGGACTAGAGTGAAGGAGGTAGTAGGGTAATCTAGGTTGGTCCGGGCTCTCGCAACTTAGACTCACCTAGAGGTTCCACCTAGAACCCATCTTGGCGACACAAACGACAAACGGAGTACTAGCATGCTATAGGCCTAGGTCGCATCCGGGCTCTCGCAACTTAGACCGACCTAGGGGTCGTCCTCACCGGGCTCTCGCAACTTAATGAGGGAACCGAACCCACAAACAAACTAATACCCACAAGAGAAAAGCAAGAAAAACAAGCATTCGTACATACTTAGTCAATCAAGCATTTCAACAAACATGTGATGTGCATCATACAAGAGGAAACCCAAATCTTCCACCAACATCTCTAACAAACCCTTAATCACCCAATCAGTACCCTAATCACCCTTAATTTCTTGTGGTAAGGAATTCGAAAGGTAAGAATTCGAAAGGAATGAGGATTCCGCTTTAATTTCTTGTGAAGGAAGAAAAGGAACCGGCTGGTAGAGGGCTGCTCGGCAGAGTGTTTGCACTCGGTCGGGTGTTTGAATCGGTTTTCGGATAGGATTCCTACTTGAGATCGAATTCCATCCTTAAACGGATTTGTTTAATATTTTATGTAGCTGATTTTTCGTAGGATTAGAGTTCGAATCAGCCGTGTGAGGTGTCACGGCTGACTCACGTGCCTCGGAAATAATTTTGACGGGTTTTGACTCGGTCGCTAAAAGACGGTTTTACCCCTAGTGTCGGAATCGACCCAAATTAGTCTTATTTGACTCGAAACGACCCACTGGGCCTGATTTTGAGGTTGTTTTTGTGAGATATGTACTCCATAATGAGCCCAAGCCAAATGCCAATGATTTTGAGCCCGTTTCTGAGTATTTAAAGCACGTTTGCGTCCGATCATCATCGGGTGTTTGTCGGAAACTGCTATAGACACCTGGCGGTCAAAATGTGGGTGTCTACAAGTAGGGTAATCTAGGTGTGGTCCGGGCTCTCGCTACGTAGACCGACCTAGAGGTTTCACCTAAAACCCATCTCGGCGACACACATGACAAACGGGGTTACTAGCGCGCTATAGTGGCCTAGGTCGCATCCGGGCTCTCGCTACGTAGACCGACCTAGGGGTCGTCCTCACCGGGCTCTCGCTACGTAGTGAGGGAACCAAACCTCACAAACAAACTATCACCCACAAGACAAAAGGCAAGAAAAACAAGTATATGCAACTACTAGTCATTCAAGCATTTCAACCAACATGTAATATGCATCAAACCAAGAGGAAACCCAAATCTTCCACCTACATCTCCAACAATTCCTTAATCATCCATAAAACACCCTAGTCACCCTACTAACCCTAGCAAAACTCTACTCTAACATAATCAAACTACAACCAACATAAACAAGATGAATCAACTCAAACAACAAAACAAACATGAAGATACTAGTGAAAACAATGAACAATGAACATAACAATGAACAAAGATTGAAACTTTAATGATAAAACAAGATTAAGAGAAGAGAAAGAAAGATTATACCTACTAACAAGATGAATGGAAGAATGAAAACTTGCATAAAAGAGAAAACCCAAATACATCACCCAAGGTTGTCAATCTTGGTGGATTCTTCAAGAATTCTTTTAATACAAGCACTAATCTAAAATTAACCACTAATTACCGACTAATCTACTCTAATCTAAGCTAATCTAACCTAAAATAATCTAGGGTTTTGTGGGAAGTGTCTAACATGAAGAACCTAAGCTTAACAAAACAAGGGAAGAGTATATATAGGGTTACAAGTGGAAAGGAGAAGAAAGAAAACAAGGCGGAGCTGCAGCAGGCCAGTCCCGGCCGAGACGGGGTGGTCCCGGTCGGGATGGGGTCGGTCCCGACCGGGAAGAGCTGCTCTCGGTCGGGATGGGCCACAGACAGAAGCTTCCTCTTTTGCTCCTTCATCCCGGACGGGATGAGGCCATACCCGTTGGGGATGAGTCTTGTAGGCCTCCAATATGACCTTTTTGCTCTCTCCTTGGTTCTCATGGGCTTCGCATCGATTCTAGGGACTCGGGATCGGGTCTCGGAGGCTCGGGATTGGGTCCCAAGGTCTCGGGGTCGACTCCAAGGCATCGAGTGATCGTTCCTTAGCTTCGTTGGCTCCAAAAAGTGTATGTATTGAGTCGGAATCGCTCCAACTCTTCATGAATGGTCTCGGGAACCTGAAACGAGCTAAAGGAAGCATAAGTAGCCCATAAACCGCTCCCAAGGAGCGATTCCACAAGGAAAATGGGACCAAAACACTACAAAATAGGCACTACAAACTACACTTATCAACTCCCCCATACTTAACCCTTACTCGCCCTCGAGTAAGCACATACTAACTACTAAACTAGCTGAGTGGGGGTATTAGCGCACCCTACGCCCTTTCAACTCACGCGAGTACACTTAGAGGAATAGTGTACTCCGCAAGGTAAGTGGGGTCTTGCGACAAAACTGTGGATGCAACCGGACACAAAACACATTGAAAAACAAACACACAAACATACAAATAAACGGTTGCATCCAAAAGAAAAGAAAATACCGCTTCCTTCAAACAAGCGGTGAATGAAACACCGGTTTAGGACTCAAGGCAAGTGACAACGTTCCCAAGCTAGCAATACAAACCAAGGTGAACTAAACCCTAATAGTATGACGACAAAGCAACAAAAACGTTGGTAACTTACCTAGGTCCTCCTAACATTCTAAAAACGAACTACAGGACGATCGGCGGAGTGGAAAGTGATGAACCACGGTGTTAGTCGACACTGTAGGTAAGTGAGACCCCGCCCCCTTTAGCGATGAGCCAAGAGGGTCGTTCCATGTCTAAAAACCGCCTAACTAGTCCAAGTAAAAAGGTGGAAATATTGCAAAATGAGGGAAGACCGACCCTTGCCGCTATCATCCTTCCTAGGGACTCGGTCCTTTGGTAGGCTCTTCACGGCAAAAGTCGGAAAAAGGCTTATTTTGTGGGGTTAGGATCTTTTTGTGAGACGGGTTTTCTTTTGGCATTTTCTCTTTTCTTTTGCGTTTTTGCTTTGTGTGTTGCCATGCCATTTCTTTTTCTTCTTTTCTATTTTTCTTTTTGGCTTTTGTGCCTTTTCTTTTTCTTCATTTCTTTCTTTCTTTCATTTTCTTTCTTTTCTTTGCCCTTTTTGGCATGATTTGGCTTTTAGGCATTTCTTTGTGTAACAAGAAAGAGAGAATTCAACAAATTGCGATTTATTGTGTGGATATTGTAGGAGGTAGGGGAATGGGTGAGTCGGGGGTCGCGATTTCCCTTCAAACCCACAAAAAGGGGGAAACTTGGACTAATCGAACGATCCTAAACACGGTCACCTAAGGGACGGGACTCGGTAACCAAGGCCTTTTCACACCGTGGGTGGTCATAATGGTCAAAATGCAAATCCCGTAGTAAATCCCTAGTAAGCTAGGTGGACTCAAGGTAAAGGACCAACGAAATCATTGATTTAGGGTCATTCTACTAGGCTAAGGTCCAAGACTCGATTTATACTACTAGGAAGGGAAAGTAAACACTCGCACACTAGCCTCTAAACCGGGTTTTCGAAAACCTTTTACGCACAAGACACAACTACACACACAAAACAAAGACTCGACAAAAGAAAACGAACGAAAGAGGGACAAACGAAAACAATTTAAAACAAAAACAAGACAAACACAAAAACAAAACAAACACCACCCCGATATTCCAAATAAGCAACCAACCAACCACAAACTTTACAAGCTCCACCCGAGCACACATCATCACGAATCTCCACCAAACTCCACAAGAGGCAAAGAAGAGAAGGGATAAAAATGTTACCGGATGTCTTGCAAGCTATCCAAAGTTAACGGCGATTAGGCGACCTAAGAGGAAAAGGGAGGCAAAACACACACAACAAAACAAACATACGACACAAAGACATGAAAGGAAAACACACACAAGGAAAATCTTTTTGATTTTTGTGAATTTTTTTCAAATGTTTAGGTATTTTTAAGATTTTTCGAAAAACAACGAAAATAAAACTAACTACACTAGAATATCGCTCCCCCACACTTAAACCGAGCAATGTCCTCATGCTCGATCGTAGTGTGCGGAGAGACAAAAGAAAAGAAAAGAAACTACGAAAATAAAGCTAAAAAATCAAAAATAAAGTAAAGAAAAGGGTAGAAGGCGTCCGGCCGGGGTGTAGTCAAGTCACCATGGGCCGAGACAAGAAAAGATATGGATGGGGGAAGAAATAAAAAGAAGGAAATAAAAGGAAATGGGAGGGGAGGGCTAGGTGTAATCAAGTCACCTAGCCCGGATTCCGCCTAAATCCGATTAAATCCAACAAAAAAGGGTGAAAAACTTGTAAATTTTGGATTTTGAAATGACTCTCGATGTAGTCACGTCATCGAGAGTCGAGAGCAACAAATACCAAGGCCTCGAAGGCCACCATGACACCAAGACACAAAAGTGTACAAGGGGAAGGGGACAAACAATGGAAAACAAGCAACAACAAAAACGGAAAAGGAAGGATAATTGCCGTACCTATAGGTTAGCAACTCACTCTCTCCATCGTCTTCACGATCAATATAGGCACTATGCTTGTTGTCATCATTGTCATTCCACTTCATACTTGAGAAAACCGCATGGTAAAGGTAGTAATGGTGTGAGGGGGGTGGAAATTGATGTGAAAGTCGTGGCCAAGTGGATAGAAGATGAAGTGAGGGTATGAAAATGAAGTATATGGGTGGTATGATAAGAGAAAGGATAGGTAGGGAGGTTGGGTGGGGGTAAACAATGGTTGGGTGGGCTTAAATGTCGAAGAAGAGGCACCAAAAAGGAGTAGGGGACCATCCCGGTCGGGATGACCAGCCGTCCCGGTCGGGATGGCACTCCAGGAGACTCGAAATATGGCACCCTCATCTCGATCGGGACGGCTCCTTCCCGGTCGGGATGACACACTCGTCCCGGTCGGGAAGCTCCCTTCCCGCCCGGGATGGGTCTTCTTGACCTCCAAAACCCCAAAAGCTTCACCAAAGCATCAAAAAACCGATTCCCCTACTCATGATCCAAGCTCTATCATTAGCCATTCCTTTCTAGGAATCACCTTCACTTCACACCTATCAAATAAACTCAAACTCAACATCAAATTCCCTCCCTCACATCGCTCATCAAAATACCAATATTACAAGGATTCCACAAAAACTAACAATCCTAAAAACCAAAATAACCAAACAAACATAAACACAAATACAAGCACAAAAGAAAAGGCAAAAGATATTTACACTAGCTACTCTCACCAACTACGCCTCCATAGCCATCAAGAGCTCGAAGGAGTAAGTCAAATGCTCTAGCAACATCTTCAATTAAGCTCACATGGCCGAGCCTAGCCACTTCCAAGAGCTTCCAAGTCGGAGGGAAGAAGCGATCATCTTCATTATGCTCGGGGTTCTCGTGAACTTCCGGGTCTTCGGAAACATGATAGCAACGACTCTTATGACCATCCGGTAGGTATAGTGGTCTAGAGTCATGCTCGGCAATATGATGCGGGAGATCACACCCTAGGGGTGTCGCTTCTTCCACGGGGTCGAGAGTGGAACTCTTTTCCACCGCCCGACAAGGATCCTCTTCACCAACCGTCTCACAAGACAAGGGACTAGATATCGAGTGCGGTAGAGGAGGAGAAAGCATCAAGTTTTCTTCATTGGAGGGTTTAGGATCCTCCAATTTCCCGTTCAAGGCAAGTTCCAAGGCATCTACTTCTTTCTCCCAAGTATTGCGCTCCTTTTCACTCACCTTGTCAATATGGCCTAGAGGAGGTATGTCTTCACTTGGCTTTGGATTGTCTAGATCCGGTTCATCACGAAGAAAATCGAACAAATCCAATTTGATAGCCAAAACATCGGCTCCCCAAGAGTTATCTCGAGAATCATGTTCACTCCCCTCCTCATTGTTAGACCTTGAAGCCTCAACTCCCTCTATTCTTTCCCTATCTTCACCGCTCAAGCAACACTCAACAATGGTCTCTTGATCGACCCTCTCTTCTTCATTTGTAGCTTCAAGATTGGGTTGACTTTCTTGTGGAGACACCCGACCTTCTTGCCCAAATGAACCTTCCTCAACATGTTGTGGAGCTCGAGTGGCCGACATCGTGATATGAGCCATGAATGCATTGATGCGAGCATCTTGCACTCCTATTTGGGCCTTGAGCTCCCTTTCAACCCCTTGTATGTAAGTCATCATCACTTGTTGACCTTTTTGCAATAAATTCATCATCTCATGTTGACCCTTTTGCAATGTCATTATCGCCTCTTGTTGACTCTTTTGCGTTTGGACCAACATTTGACAAGTCTCAAAGTCGGAGATTTTTGGTTGTGGGTTATATGAGGGTGTTTGGTAGTTGTTAGGATGTTGGAATGATCCTTGACAACTTTCTTGGTAACCATAAGGAGGGCATTCATAAGATTGTTGATGATGTTGATATGGTTGGTAAAATTTCGGGACTTGGCCATTTGCCCTAAAGTTGTCCCGTGATGGTTGATGGTAGCTTGGACGAGCCATGTCCATAACGTCGCTTTGGTACCTAGGATGAGCTACAAGGAGAAGAAAACAAAAAAATCAAGAACAAAGTCCAAAACTAAGCAAACAAAAGTCTAAACTACGCCGTCCCCGGCAACGGTGCCAAATTGATGGTAGGGATTCGTCACGTCCCAACCAATCAATAAATAAACCGGCTAATCCTAACTAGGGTAGATAGGGTAAGTCGGGTCGAATCCACGGGGACGGTAAGAGGCGTTTAAACTAAGGTCACCTAAAAACGTGACTAAGTCAACGAGCTAAGCTAAACTAGAGTAATAGGAAGGGGAAGAAGACTAAGACTATGGCTAAGGAGACGGAGAAAAAAAACAAGGAAAACGGGCTAGGATTAGGTCGGGGTCAAAGGGGTAATGGAATGGTCGAGGAAGAACTAGAGTGAAGGGAGTAGTAGGGTAATTGATAAGTGTCATTTGTAGTGCCTATTTCGTAGTGTTTTGGTCCCATTTTCCTTGTAGAATCGCTCCTTGGGAGTGGTTTAGGGGCTTCTTATGCTTCCTTTAGTTCGTTTCAGGTTCCCGAGACCGAATTGGAAGAGTTGGAGCGATTCCGACTCTATACATACACATTTTGGAGCCAACGAAGCTAAGGAACGATGACTCGATGCCTTGGAATCGACCCCGAGACCTTGGGACCCAATCCCGAGCCTCCGAGACCCGATCTCGAGTCCCGAGAATCGGTGAGAAGCCCACGAGAAGCAAGGAGGGACCAAAAAGATCATAATGGAGGCCTACAAGGCTCATCCCGTTCGGGATAAGCTCATCCCGTTCGGGATGAAGGAGCAAAAAGAGAAGCTGCTGACCTGGGCCCATCCCGATTGGGATGGTGGTGTCCCGACCGGGACCGACCTCGTCCCGACCGGGACCAACCCGTCTCGGCCGGGACGGTCCGCTGCTACTCCGCTTTGTTTTCTTTTCTTCTCTCTTTCATTTGTAACCCTATATATACTCTTCCCTTGTTATGTTAAGGGGAGGTTAGACATTAGAGACAAAACCCTAGATAGATTAGCATAGATTAGTGTAGATTAGACCTTAGATTATCGTTAATCTTAGATTAGTACTTGTAATTTGGGAATTCTTGAAGATTCCAACCAAGCTTGACAACCTTGGTTGAGGTATTTGGGTTCTTTCATTTATGCAAGTTTCTTTCTTTCTTTCATCTATAGTTTGGTATAATCTTCTTTTCTCTTCTTTTAATCTTTGTTTTATCATTAAAGTTTGAATCTTTAGTTCTTGTTATTGTTCATAGTTCTTTGTCAGACTAGTTTCATTATGTTAGTTTTGTTGTTTGGTTTGATTTCTCTTGTTAGTGTTAGTTTTAGTTTAGATATGTTAGAGTAGTATCTTGCTAGGGTTAGTAAGGTGATTAGGGTGTTAAATGGATGATTAAGGGATTGTTGGAGTTGTTGGTGGAAGATTTGGGTTTCTCCTTGGTTTGTTGCACATCACATGTTTGTTGAAATGCTTGATTGACTAAGTATGTACGAATGCTTGTTTTCTTGCTTTTCTTTGTGGGTGTTAGTTTGTTGTGGGTTCGGTCCCCTCACTAAGTTGCGAGAGCCCGGTGAGGACGACCCCTAGCCCGGTCTAAGTTGCGAGATCCCGGATTCGACCTAGGTCTATAGCATGCTAGTACTCTGTTTGTCGTTTGTGTCGCCAAGGTGGGTTTTAGGTGGAACCTCTAGGTGAGTCTAAGTTGCGAGAGCCCGGGCATTACCTA
Source organism: Agrostemma githago (assembly GCA_958450325.1). Taxonomy (NCBI): domain Eukaryota; kingdom Viridiplantae; phylum Streptophyta; class Magnoliopsida; order Caryophyllales; family Caryophyllaceae; genus Agrostemma; species Agrostemma githago. Next base: position 35,902,653 of record OY288256.1, read on the forward strand.
GGTTACCCTACTACCTCCTTCACTCTAGTTCTCCCTCGACCATTCCGTTACCTCTTTGACCCTGACCTAATCCTAGCCCGTTTCCTTTGATTGTAGTCCTAGTTTTAGACCTAGACTAGTCCTAGTCTCCCCCTTAGATTAGCTTGTCTCGAACTTAGTCCTAGACCCGAGCATACCTTAGTCCGACCTCCCGTCCCTGTGGATTCGACCCGACTTACCCTAGCTACCCACTAGGTTTGCCAGTTAGTATTTGACGATTGGGATTCCACGACAAATCCTACCCATCAGTAATCTAGGTGTGGTCCGGGCTCTCGCTACGTAGACCGACCTAGAGGTTTCACCAAAAACCCATCTCGGCGACACACATGACAAACGGGGTTACTAGCGCGCTATAGTGGCCTAGGTCGCATCCGGGCTCTCGCTACGTAGACCGACCTAGGGGTCGTCCTCACCGGGCTCTCGCTACGTAGTGAGGGAACCAAACCTCACAAACAAACTGTCACCCACAAGAGAAAAGGCAAGAAAAACAAGTATATGCAACTACTAGTCATTCAAGCATTTCAACAAACATGTAATATGCATCTAACCAAGAGGAAACCCAAATCTTCCACCAAGATCTCCAACAATCCCTTAATCATCTATAAAACACCCTAATCACCCTACTAACTCTAGCAAAACTCTACTCTAACATAATCAAACTACAACCAACATAAACAAGATGAATCAACTCAAACAACAAAACAAACATGAAGATACTAGTGAAAACAATGAACAATGAACATAACAATGAACAAAGGTTGAAACTTTAATGATAAAACAAGATTAAGAGAAGAGAAAGAAAGATTATACCTACTAACAAGATGAATGGAAGAATGAAAACTTGCATAAAAGAGAAAACCCAAATACATCACCCAAGGTTGTCAATCTTGGTCGATTCTTCAAGAATTCCTTTAATACAAGCACTAATCTAAAATTAACCACTAATTACCGACTAATCTACTCTAATCTAAGCTAATCTAACCTAAAATAATCTAGGGTTTTGTGGGAAGTGTCTAACATGAAGAACCTAAGCTTAACAAAACAAGGGAAGAGTATATATAGGGTTACAAGTGGAAAGGATAAGAAAGAAAACAAGGCGGAGCTGCAGCAGGCCCGTCCCGGCCGAGACAGGGTGGTCCCGGTCGGGATGAGGTCGGTCCCGGCCGGGAAGAGCTGCTCCCGGTCGGGATGGGCCACAGACAGAAGCTTCCTCTTTTTCTCCTTCATCCCGGACGGGATGAGGCCATACCCGTCGGGGATGAGTCTTGTAGGCCTCCAATATGACCTTTTTGGTCTCTCCTTGGTTCTCATGGGCTTCCCATCAATTCTCGGGACTCGGGATCGGGTCTCAGAGGCTCGGGATTGGGTCCCAAGGTCTCGGGGTCGACTCCAAGGCATTGAGTGATCGTTCCTTAGCTTCGTTGGCTCCAAAAAGTGTATGTATTGAGTCGGAATCGCTCCAACTCTTCATGAATGGTCTCGGGAACCTGAAACGAGCTAAAGGAAGCATAAGTAGCCCATAAACCGCTCCCAAGGAGCGATTCCACAAGGAAAATGGGACCAAAACACTACAAAGTAGGCACTACAAACTACACTTATCACTCGGTCGCTAAAAGACGGTTTTGCCCTTGGTGATGGTTTTTACCCAAATTAGTCCCACTTCACTGGAAATGATCCACTAGGCCTGAATTTGGGGTCGGTTTGGTGAGATTTTTACTCCGCTAAAAGCTCGTGCCAATTACCATTGATTCCGAATCTAAATCGAGTGTATCTAGTCAAGTTTACGTCCGATCATCATCGGGTGTTTTTTCGGAAACTGCCATAGACACCTGGCGTTCAAAATGTGGGTGTCTACAGAGCCCCCACTCTGACCGAGGCTTGGACAAGGCGAAAGTCAGAGTAGCTATCAGGCGAATCGCAGATTAAGACCTGATAGACTTTCGATCGGGTCGCTTATAGTCCTTTGGACTTTGCGTGAAGGGCTCGCCAGCCATAAGATAGAAATCATACCTGAGCTAAATGCTTAATAATCCGTGGGGACTTGCCTAGGAAGTCGTGGGTGTGTCCGTTTGCAGCCACATCCATGTCTCGTGCTGGGGAGTTATTCTTGTAAAGAGGTTTCCTCTGGAGTTTTGGGTGTACCTGTATACTGACACATAGCAATTCGTATGTAACACTTAGACGAAACACCGACTCACGCTGGGGAAGCAATTTTTGAAAAGAAACTGAAAATTTCGAAAAAAAAATTTGACGATTTTTGTTTGAAAATGTTGTGGACTTTTGGGTTTTTTTGGATGTTTGTTTTAAAAAAATAGGAATACTCGGGATGACTTGATTCCTGATCAGATTCTGACATGGATTCCTAAAATTCTTGGGTTAGGCCTGTATGCCTATGTGAATTAGGGAATACGATGAAAACTCCTATTCCTAAGGTGATTAGGGGAGGATTTTTCACTATAAATAGAGGATTTTTGGCTTTGATTTTCATATCTCAAACCAAATCTTCTCTTCTTTTCTCAAAATCCTTTAGACTTTCAAGAAAAAAGAAAACTCTTGCTATGGGTATCGACCATTTGACCGCAATGCTTCAGACGCGGGCCCAATATTTTCGAGATGAAGACAAAGTCTTGCTGACTCAGATGGGAATTGTTGCTTTGTTCCCACTTCAACGACTCAGGGTAGATTCGCACTTTCTGGATGCCTGCTTATCCTTTTGGGATACTACCCACCACGTCTTTGCATTCCCCCGTGGAGAATTATGCCCTCTCCCCGAAGAAATTGCAGCTATTGGAGGTTGGTGCCCTAATGCTCGTCCCGCTATTCCTCCATTTTATCCTAACCCGAGGAGGAGATTGAGAGACTTTCTCGGTTTGTCCCATGCCGAGACGGCCCATATGGTGAAAGGAGATTCCGTTAATTTGTTCGATCTGGACGATAAATTCATGAATCCTGGCGGTGTTCGAATTACTCCCGCTCATAGGCGTAGAGCCTTTGGTTTTGGTATGCTACATCGATACGCCTTCGAAGGAAGAATGGATGCTGACTCGTGCTTAGGCAAGATTAGGCTGATCGACATAGTTGACCAGATGGAAACGGGACACGGCCCGGCTTGGTTGGTAACCGGTGAGATCATCATGGGCCTCGATGCTAGGAGACTTGATCCGGACCGACAACTGACGGGAAGTACCCGTCTTTTGCAGGTTTTTATCTTGTCTTTTCCTTTTTATTTTTTTTAAATCACGCGAAAACCTGACGTACAGGGGCCACTCGATCGAGTGGACCTGTCACTCGATCGAGTGACCTCGTAAAAAACCTTTTGTTCGCGTCCAGACGAGTCACTCGATCGAGTCAGTCGTGAGACTCGATCGAGTGCCTGCTAGCGGACAGACATTTACTTATGGAAATTTGTTCTCTCTTTTGTTAGATCTGGTTATCCGAGTGCTTGTCGATCATAGAGCCCCCGGTGAGCATATTCAACTACCATAGCTGCCAGATTAGCTCAAGAAAAAGGCGGATAAGCTCGAGCTATCACATAAACCGCACCTATTGGGATGAGGAGCTAAGATTCCACGGTGGGCCGCTGATTAGATGGACCGTTGTCTGGTGGTTTCTTTCGAAATTGACGGGCCTATCTAAGAGAGACAAAGCCCGTTACCAAGTGATTTTATCCCTGGACTGGACCGTCCATATCTATCCGGATTGTATCCTGAGGCAGTTCGATTCGTTTCAGCAGATCCCTGAGACTGAAGCAATTATCAGCGTTCCACCCCAATTGACGGACGCTATGTGCAACACGTGGCTACAACGCTAGTTTACCGTGCCATATGAACTATTCCCCGCCCTTGTCAATCCGTTTAGGTTTCGGAATCATATCGCAAATGGACTTCCGAAGAATCCGAGGAGGCCCGTAAGGCCTTGAAGACCACTGAGGCTTTTGACCTGGTTCGCCGGGAAATGGTAAAAGATAATAGGGATTTCTTTGATGAAGGAGAGACTCCCGCTACCCTTGTTCGACTGGAGTCAAGTTCCAAATCAAAGACGAAGATTCAAGCTAAGAAGACCGGTGCTAGCGGCTCTTAGAGACCATTAAGCCCCCGGACAGACTTAGAAAGGAGACTGGGACCGAGACTGGCGGCTCGAGACCGACTGGGCCCACGAGACAGGTTGCCAGAAAGGGTGCGGGCCCAACTTGGGCCGACTGAGGTGACCGAGGACCCGAAGTCGAAAAAACGAGTCTGGTCTAAAGAAGTTCCCGTAGTGATCCGGAAGCGTTCACCTCCACGTCGTCGCCAATGGACGGAAAAAGAAATCAAGGACAAGGGAAAGGGCAAGATGCCTTAAATGTCGAGCCCCTAGTTTTTATTATTTAAGTATTACTATTATTTATTTTTAGTATGGTGTGATTTTTTTTTGGATTTTTTTGTAATTTTCCTGAGTTTATCGGAATTTTTTTAAATAAATAAAGAAAGTTTATTATTTAAACCGTTCCTGATTTTCTCGATTGCAGTGGTTGTGCCCTTTTGAGGGGCTGCCTACGTATCCATAATTAGCGGAATCAAACCAAACGTAGTTCAGGCTAAATTGCAATCTCGAAATACACCAAGACTATTGGTTCAAGATGTTTATAACAGTAAAATAAATAATTTTAGCTTTTGACTTGCTCTTTGAAAGTTTATTTGACAATGGTTTTTGTAAACTTTGCTAATGACATTGAGAGAAATGGTTTAAGGGTAGTAACGCTTTAGCTGGTCCAGGTTAGTTGGGTTGACAAACTCATTCCCGTCCAGGTCCGTTAGCATCACCGCTCCGCCTGATAGAATCTTCTTTACCAAATATGGTCCGGCCCAGTTAGGTTTGAACTTTCCCCTTGGGTCTACTGGTAATAAAGCTCGAACAGACTTGAGAACCAAATCCCCTTCTTTGATGTTTCTGGGCCTTACCCTTTTGTTGAAGGCCCGTTGGATCCTCTTCTGATATATTTGTATATTATTGAGGGCACGAGATCGTCGTTCGTCTAACAGGACTAGCGAGTCATATCGTGCCCGAATCCAATCAGCTTCGGGTACTTGACTTTCGAGTAAGATTCTGAGTAACGGTACTTCTAACTCGACGGGTTGGACTGCTTCCATCCCGTATGTAAGGTAATACGGTGTTGCCCCGGTTGCAGTACGGATTGACGTCCGATATCCCCAAAGTGCAAATGGTATTTTATCGGGCCAGTCCCGATAATTATCAGCCATCTTTTTGAGTATGGTGACAATTGTCTTATTAGCCGCTTCTACCGCTCCATTGGTTTGGGGTCGGTAGGGTGAAGATGTATGCCTTTGAATCTTATATTTAGTCAACAGAGCTGCCGTCTTGGCTTGAAAATGGGTCCCGTGGTCACTGATGAATTCATGAGGGATCCCATACCGGCATATTATCTTATTCTGGATAAATTTGGCGACATGCCTGGCATTGAGAATGCGGTAAGACTCGGCTTCGACCCATTTGGTGAAATAATCGATTGCTACCAAAATGAAGCAGTGTCCTCCGGTTCCCGAGGGATTTATCTTCCCAATTATATCGATTCCCCATGTTGAAAATGGCCAAGGTGATGTCATGGTATATAACAGGGATGGCGGCATATGTTGTACATTAGCGAAAATCTGACATTTATGGCAATGTCTGACATATAGCTGGCAATCGGTCTCCATGCTATTTGAGTAATATCCGAGTCTCATGATCTTCCGGACTAACATCTGGGCATTCATGTGCGAACCGCACTCGCCGTCGTGCACTTCGGCCATAACCTTTTCGGCGTTAGTTTTATCAACACATAAAAGGAGAGCCCCTTGCGGTGTCTTTTTGTAAAGTTGTCTGTCGTCGGTACGGATGAACTGGGTTGCTAGCCTACGTAAGGCCTTTTTGGCTCGATTGTCGGCCCCGGGTGGATATTCCCCGGTCGTCAAGTATGCTTGGATAGCTTTATACCACGACTCGGGATCAGGTATCTCGATATCTTCGATGTCGTGGATATATGCTGGCTCAGACCGTCTTTTGACACAGATTGGCATGCTGGTCACATGATCGGGAATGTTTAGTAAGGATACCAATTTTGAGAGTGCATCTGCGAACTGATTTTCCTCCCGAGGTAAGTATATATACTTTACCTTTTGGAATTGTTTCTCGAGATGCCTCACTCGTGCCTGGTAGGCCACGAGATTAGCATTTCAAGTCTTCCATTTTTGGAGCGCTTGATTAATGACCAGAGATGAGTCGTCGTGCACTCGGAGGTTTGTGACCCCTAAATCAGCGGCGGCTTGTAGCCCGTGGATACATGCTTCATACTCAACAGCATTATTAGTGACGTCGAAGTCCAATTTGATGGACACGGGAGTATGTTCCCCTCTTGGTGAGATTAGAAGAATCCCGACTCCGAATCCTCGGAAATTGGACGCCCCATCAAAGTATAAGTCCCATGTTTCGGTATCGGCATGGAAAATAGCTTCATCTGGGAAGGACCAAGTGTCGGTGAGTCCTTCTTCGACTACAGGAGTGTCGGCGAGAAACTCGGCTACTATCCAGCCTTTGATGGCTTTAAATGGTACGAACTTTAGATCGAATTCTGCCAACATTAGGGTCCATCTTGATATCCTGCCGTTGAGAATGGGCTTTTCGAAAAGGTACTTGATTGGATCCATTCTAGATAGCACTTGTACCTCGTAACTGAGCATGTAATGTCGGAGCTTCTTGGTGGCCCAGACCAAAGCTAAACATGTCTTCTCAAGCATAGTGTACTTACACTCGTACTCTAAAAACTTTTTGCTGATGTAGTATATAGCTCGTTCTTCGGAGTTGACTGTCTGAGCTAGCATAGCCCCCATGGCTGTCTCTGTCGTCGTTAGGTATAATGACAAAGGTAAGCCGGGTTGAGGTGGCATCAAGACTGGCGGTGAAGACAAGATTTCTTTGATTCTATCAAAGGCCGCTTGACACTTATCGTCCCATAGTAACCGTTTCCCTATTTTCAACTTCTTGAAGATCGGTTCACACACCATGGTTAGCTTTGAGATGAACCTGCTGATGTATTGGACTTTCCCGAGAAACCCTCTTATCTCTTTTTCGGTTTTAGGGGGTTGCATCTCGATGATGGCCTTAATTTTGGCTGGATCGATTTCGATGCCGCGTTGGCTAACGATATGACCCAGTAATTTGCCAGATGTTACCCCGAAACTGCATTTCTGAGGGTTTAACCTCATGTTGTATTTGCGTAATTGGGTGAAGAACCTTCTCAGGGCGGTGATGTGACCGTCCCTGTCTTTAGATTTGACGATCATATCGACCACGTAAACTTCCACTTCTTTATCCATCATGTCATGTAATAAAGTTGTGGCGGTTCGTCGATAGGTGGCGCCGGCATTGATGAGACCAAATGGCATAACAGTATAGCAATAAGTACCCCAAGGTATAATGAAGGTGGTCTTATCCATATCTTCTTCTGCCATTTTTATCTGATTGTACCCGGCATACCCATCCATGAATGATAGAAGAGCATGATCCGTTGTGTTATCCACCAGTATGTCGATGTATGGTAATGGGAAATCGTCTTTTGGGCTTGCCTTGTTAAGATCCCGAATGTCTACACAGACACGCACCTTACCGTCCTTTTTAGGAACCGGCACGATGTTTGCGACCCAATCTGGATACTCGGAAACCTGTATGAAGCCCGCTTTGATTTGTTTGTCGACTTCCTCTTTGACCTTAAGGGACCATTCGGGCCTCATGCGGCGGAGTTTCTGCTTAACCGGCTTGAACCCCTCCTTGATTGGTATATGGTGCTCGGCTATTTCGCGATATATTCCCGACATGTCCTTGTAGGACCATGCGAAGACGTCTTTAAATTCTTGAAGGAGATCGGTGAATTGTTGCCTTTCTTCAGGATCTAATGATAGGCCTATCTTAAGTATCTGAGGCTCTAAGGTTGTTCCCACGTTAATAAACACGGTTTCTTCGATTACCGGGTTGCGGGACTCCCTTTCCTCTAGCTGCTCGATCAGATGTGGAGGTAGGGATACCTGTTCGTCGGGTTTCTCAATGTCATTGCACAAAACATTTTTGAAATTAAGAAAATTTTGAAAAAGAGACAAGTGGTAAGCAGAACGGTTGTTATTATTGCTCATAAATTGAGAAAATAGCTCAAAAAGAGCTGCCATCTGATCGCTAGTCAGTGGCGGGATAGGTAAGGTGCGCGGGACAGACCCTGAGACACCAGGAATAACTAAAGGGAGAGGGGGAGTTACAGAAGTGACTCTAGCACCGGACTCACAAGACTCAATCTCAGACTTTGACTCGGACTCAGACTCAGACTCAAACTCAGGCATTTCTCCTTCTCCTGCGATCAGCTTGTAAGCCCTTCCTTGACTGTCAGTCCATTTGAAAGTCTTCCTCCAAGCTCTCTTTTCGTCTCGGATCCTATATCCAAGATTAGCTTTGTCGGGTCAAACTTATGGCTGCGAAGGATAAGATTGACCAGATCCTCTTTTGGCATAGGGGTTGCGGCTTCCTCCCCGAAGAGTAGTCCTAGAACGGGCTTGGCATTGTTAGCATCTTCGGATAGGATAAGGGCGAAGATGTCATCGGGTATGAAGTTACAGTCCTAGGCCAAGTGGGTCCCAGGGCGCGTGGCGTCGGGCTGATATAGGCCTGTCTGGACGGGCTCAAACACTGGAGTGACAAAGGTGACGACTCTAGTTCTTGTTTGGCCCATATTTTCCGGGGTTATGGTATACCCTAGACTGGTTTGAGACCTCCCGTTATTTAGGACTTCGATAACTTTTCCGGCGGGGAGGTTGGGCCTTGAAGTAGCCCTTGGTAGATACCCCAGATTCTGTAGCATCCTGTCGATGCTAACCGTGAAGTAGGGTCGGAAAAGATACTCCTCTTCGATTGTCCCTATGAAGTCGAACCCTCAGAGATCGGTGCGGCCTGAGGTGTTACAATTAGCCACAATCATAGGTGTGGCTTCTAAGGTGATGATGGTATCGTGCAGAGGCAGCTTGATTTTCCGATGTAGAGTGGAGGATACTGCCCTGGTCGCGTGGATCCAAGGTCTTCCTAAGAGAAGGTTAAAGGAAGAAGTCATGTTGATCACTTGAAATTCCAGTTCCTTTTCTATCGGGCCCGTTATGATAGTTAGCTTGACGGCCCTAGCTACTGACTTTGGACTTCCGTCGAAAGCCTGGATGGTTTGAGCTGTTGGAATGTAGTCAGCCTCGGTAATGCCGAGGGATTTGGCGGTCCTCAAGGGGAGGACATTGACTGCGGACCCATCGTCAATTAGGGTCATGGGAAGGTACTTTCCACGGCAGATCACCGTAATGTAGAGGGCCATGTTGTGGGTAGGCCTGAACGGTGGTAGATCAGCGTTGGAGAAGGTAATTAGTGTGTAATCCCCTAGAAATTCTAACACGATATAGTGGCGGAAACACTGTAGAGTCGGGATTAAAACACACGGTTACTATGTCTTAGTAAATTAAATTGGTAAAGTCAAACATATGTCATAAATAAAAATGGCTAAAATTTAAAACAATCCACAAAAGGGGTTTGAACAATCCATAAGACATAATTATAAAAATAAACAAGCAGGATCCACACTGCTCGCTAGCCCACACCCGGAACACGTATACCTCCCATGTTAAAACATAACAGCCACAATCAGTGGGGAGCAACGACAACATTCTCCCAGCCGTATAACAGGATTTTAAAACTGTAATTACTACTATTGAAAAATAGTAAAAATGGAAAACAGTAAAACATTATAATAAAAATAGGTTTTCAGTGAAAAACTTCACATATCGAAACAATATAATAAAATGAGTTTTCCGGAGAAAACATAAAACATTTGCCAACCTACAAATCAAAATTATATCGATAATAATAAAATAATCAAAATGGCGTTATGGATAAGAGTAGTGTAGAATCTAGACTTTCACTAGGAGAATACTAAAAACTAGCTTCGAGAACTTAGTTCAAACAAATCAAACTTCGGTCTCTAACTTGGCTACTCAACCATAATAGAGCGGCGACTTATAAATGCGTGGCCCTAGTTTAAGACAATGTACACCCCTCCTGGGATTACCTGTCACCCAGTTCAACTTATGACGGCGACTTACTGCGAGGCCTAAGCTTAAGGTCAAAATGTACACAACTCCCGGGATACCTGTCACCCGGTTCAACAACTAATGTGCCGATTCCTGATACACTAGCCTTATAGTTGATGGCAAAACCGTAAACCCTAGATTATATTCCTCTAAACCCACACTTGTCCTTATTCCATAACTTTCAAAACAAAGCCATTATCGATATTCAAAAGATATAATCTTTATAAACAATAAGAGAACAAAAGGAAAAAGGATCACTTTCCAGAAGAGGAAACTTTCTATTTTAGGAAACTTTCTATTTTTAGAAACTTTACTAAAAATAGCGTTATATCAAAATAGCGAAAATATTAATTTATACTAATGAGACATTTTCTGTAAACGATATAGATTTATAAAACTAATATTTTCGGCCTTAACGATATTAATTGATAAAGTGAGAACATTTAGGTTTATGAAATTGTTGAAACATCATACGAGTGTTTATAAAGTGATTAAAATATCTTAAATATTTTATTACTACTAATTAGGGTGTTTCCAAAATTTATGAAACTCAAATTTCCTAATTATTAATAGTTTCGACAATAAAAATATAAATAGGATTTTTTATGGCAAATGTCAAAATTAAATCTTTTAACGTCTTTTATTTAATTAAAACAATGAATATATTTAGAGTATGTTAAGGGATGATTTAACTCTTAAAGTTTCAGATTTAAATATTTTCAAAATGGCTGGAAAAATAATTCTTTTAGGTAAGACGAAGCATTTTAACGATAAATCTCAATTTGTCCAAAAGTCAATACTTATTTATTAAAGACTTTAATAAATAGTAGAAAAATTATGTAAAATAGTTAAAATATATTTATGGACATTCTGTCCAGAAAATAAAAATTTCCAGAATCCTAAAACTCAGTTTTTAAAGCGTTTTCTCGTTAATCGTCTAATCTTGACAATAACGATTAATAAAAATAGTGATTACAAAATGATTTACGTATTAATATCCAAAAATTATTATTAAACTTAAAAATCATGATTTTCAGAATATACCAATTTTTTGGATATTCCAAAATTCCAGATTTAACAAATTCCAACTAAACCGTCATTTAAAACCCGTTTTCACAATTAACGATTTCATTAATAAAACTTATCGTTCCTAACATTTAATTAAAGTACTAAAAATCATAAAATTAAATTTTATTATGAAATAATCAGAATCATATTTTTTCCAGATTTAATCAAAAGACCAGAAATCGAGAATTTAAACGACAAACGCGGTTTTAACGATAAACGATGATTTAAAGTGATTAATTAATTCATCCGCTTAACAATTCCGAAAAATTATGAAAAAATTCAGAAATTCTATTTGATCAGAAAGTTTCACCACGTCAAAAATCAGATTAAAATAAAATGTATAAGTAGTAGAACTAAAAATCGGCTTTTAATCGTTTTGTCTATAAACGGTAATAATTCAATAATCGATAACCAAAATATCATAAAAATACTTAATTATTAAAAATCATAAAAAACATCATTTTTACAGAATATAAACAAATATTACATGTTTAGGCCGAATATTACGATTTTACAAATTAATATGATGATTTAATCGTTAATCTCGTAAAAGCAATAAAAATATCGAAACATGCAAATTTTCAACTTTTAAAAATTTTCCAGATTATATGACATACATATATTGTCAAAAATAAAATTATAATAATATACATGCAATTACACAAATAAAATAATGCAATACCGAGTAACATCGACGTTACCTCTAATCCAAATCCGAGTCGATTATAAATTCGTCGACTTCGTGATCATTTAAAAATCCTTCAAAACACGAAAAGCATGGTAGAAAAATACCATGAGAAAACTAAGAAAATCAAGGCAAATAACGATTGAAAACAACATCGATTATTACCTTAACGAAGGGATCAGAGTGACGATTAATTTGGAGATGAAAATGAGACGATCAAGACTCAATTTGAGACAATATTTGGCTAGAAAAGCTGTTGGAAAATCTCAGCCAAGAGAGAAAAAGGGAGGAAATGTTTATTTTTTTTGTAAAATAAATGATAAGAAAGTGGATGGTTTTCTAAAGCATAAATGATAAGTAAATTTTGATGAAAACTATGTCATAATACATGCACAATTCAGCCAAAATGAGAGAGGAAGGGAGTGTGAAGTGTTTGTGTTTAAGGCCAAAAATAAATGGGTGAGAAAAAGAAAATATCTAAGGCTTAAACATCATAAAATGAAATGTGTAATAAAATGTGTAGTAAGGGGTGTGACAAAGGTTGTCACGGTCCAACATGTGAGAAAAGGTTCCAAAATAATTGTAAGTTGATAAAAAGAAGAATCGTAAAGTTATTAAAGGTATTTCAAAGCAATTCGAGTAAACCGCGCGTCTGAAAATAATTATCTACGAAACTTCGTAATAAAATCATTAAAGGCTAAATTTTTGTAAATAAAAATATTTCTTAGATGTAAATATTATATAAATGTGTTGAGGCATTTTTAGGAAAAGAAATAACTTAAATCCGAGTTTAAACCGTTAATTCGTATAGAAATAGAATTCCTCGCGGAAAATTAAATAGTTTACGATGAAAATCGAATAAATAGGTTTAAAAGAATTAAAATCCTTTAAAATAAAAATAAATATCATTGGACTCGAAAATAAAAATAAAACTTGGAAAAATAATGAAACATAAGGCCGAAATAGAGTTATGACGAAGTCATAGCGGAAAGAATAAAAGCGCTAGGAAAAATAGCGGGTGTTACAATCCTCCCCACTAAAAGTTTCGTCCTCGAAACTAAGAATAAGCTGAAAGAAATCAAGATCTTCTTACTCGAAAAGATGAGGATACAAATCTCGCATAAAATTTTTGCTGTAAAATAAAATTTTAAAACTTTTAAAGTGATATGAAATCAAATGCAATTATTTATTCCAAGAGAAATTGGGCTAAGCTACCCGGAGTTTAAAATTTTTTAATTAGTGAAATCGTAAAGTAAAGTTATTTGGTAAAATAATGACTTCAAATAACATTTGTAAACAAACTCGAAGGAAATAAGATAACCAAAATATTTTCAAAGCAAAAGTAAAATATTTTGATTAAGAAATTCGATATTATTCCTTTTTCTGATGAAACAAAATTTAGTTTGGAGAAATCAAATTTTGTAGTTAGTACAAATCGAACCAGCCGTCAAACATTTTCAATAACAGATACAAAAGTCCACCAACAATAAAATGAAAATCAATTCTCAAAACGTTATAATTTCGAAAATGTTATCAAAGTAATTATGAAAGTTTTCAAAAATGTTATCAAACTTGAACATACAAAATAATTTCGACAATGTTAAAACGTTTTACATAACAATCCTATACAAATTGAAGTACATGGAAATATAAAAGTTTCCATAAAATTTCGATCGCTTGGAAATCAAAAATTTAAAATAATTTCGAAATAATTTAAAATAAATTGAAATAATTTCGAAATAATTTAAAATAAATTATTAAGGCATTTTGAAATAGATCTAAATATAAATATCAACCAAAGATAAAACAAAAGTGAAGTATATAGTTCTTAAATTATAATAAAAAAAATGTTAAATTTCACGATAACCCAAAATTTTAAATTGCTCAAAGTTTTTACAAAATGGGGAGTTTTAAAAATTGAAATTATGCTTCAAAATGTTAAAATTTCATGAAAATCAAAATTTTTAAATTAGTCAAGCTTTTTACAAAACGGGCAAATTCACAATTAGAAATTATAACTCAAAATATTAAAATTTTACGATAAAATAGGGAGTTCGAAAAATGGTTAACAGGTAAATAGAAGGATAAATAAATTAAAAATAAGAGTTTTCAAAATCGATAAAGGTCGACGGGATTAGCAGTAGATGCGGTAACAGAATTCAATAGAAGTAGAAAGGAAGACGGAGTTGAGAGTCAGAAAGAGCTCTCAAGGATTATAGAAGAAATTAACTATCTCGAGATTCCTAGCACGACTCTCAAAAACACGGGTTCCTAATTCCCATCAAATAACGCTTAGTCCAATATCAGTACAAGGTGGTCCTACTCAATCTACAACCTCCAAAATTAAGTCTTACATACTTATATAATCTTTCAATTAGTATAGTAAGAATCCACAAATGATTTAGACTAATCCTTTAATTAAGATTCCAACGGTTATCAAAACATACCAAACTCGTAATCACTAAAGTTCATAAATTTAAAGCTCATAAGGTCTGAACTCGAGGTATACTTCAAATTTCTCAAGTAAGGAAGACTAAATAAAATCCACCAATTAACAATGTTCGGACACGAAATCCTCAAAAATGATCACCAACATATTTATAATACCACTAGTATAGAAGTAGGGGAAGTACAATAAATCCTCAAACACGCTCAAACCTATAGGTAATGGTGCAAACACTCACATCTTCAAACACGTCATTCGATTAATGTTTCTGAGAAGTCCATCAAATTTCTAATCGTAATGGTGCAACCACAAAATACTTAATAACTCAACGAAGCCACAATCTCGTTGGCCTAAAGTTCTGAACTGTAAATCCATCAAGATGATTGACATCAAAGTATTCCTCAAAACAACGCGATAAATCCAACCTCTAATGGCAATATGTTTATCCTTTTCAAGGTTAACAACAATTTACCCAATTTTAGATCACTCAACTCCAAAGTTCATAGGTTACAACCTTAAACAACGATCAACGATCTAATCCTTAAGAAACACGGGTAATCTATGTTAACCAAATTTTCTAACGGTATTAATGAAAACATTTGATGGTACCACAACACACATGTTAACACTTTAACCAACACTCTATGATCCCGAATATTCACGACGCATCCATCAAATAAGCAGTAGGTATGAATCCCAAAATACTATTATTAGCTACACTTGGTTCAATTCTAGGTTAAATTAGGTACTAGGTATCCATCAAAATAAGATATACTCTTACTACCCCAAAATGTATTCAACTCTAAATCCTCCAAATAATCAAGTAACCTATAACCCAAGGTTCAAAATCTTAAGTACCATCCTAATTCCATTAATTGACAATTTATCATTCAAATCGATCTTCAAAAGCTTACTAAGATAGATAACAGAGTATAACTCACAATCCTCAAACCATGTATCAGGGGTTTACTAAACCTCAAACATCTATGACTTTTCACGGGGTTCACTGAGACGGAATTCGATCAAACCAAGAATCTCAAGAGGAAAGATGGTAAAGTAGGAGAATTAATCGAAGATGTATCACAAGAATGAAGACGAAAATTTATAAGAGAAGTAATAGAAAGAGTAGGGGCAGGAAGAAAAGAATCAAAGATCCTAAATAAGATTTAAAAAGAGAGGAGGATCTTCGGACCTCTAAGGTTCACAAAGGAATTCGCGGGGTATCTTCATCATCTCGTAGGGAACGAGCACACAAGTCTTGGGTCGCTCTATATGGATCTACTGCAACATCATGGAACAGGAATCTACTCTTGATCATCTGGCCTGTAGCTGGAGCGAACTAAATCTGAGCTGAAAGGTCACCATGTTGTAGCACAAAGTTGTCCACTCAAATCAATAGGCGTTGAGAGTTCTAAGCAGGTCTTGTCCCGATCTGAAGCAACATCCTATCAACATCTTGTTCATTCATCTTCTTTCGGACAAAACCAACAAATATTCAATGCTAATCATTGAGTTTCAGGAACATGAAGGCTAATCACATAAGTCCTTACTTGTTTCTACCCATCTCTAATAATATTTTTATTTACTGTTTAAATAATTTACTAGTATTCTCCTTAATTTCAGGTGTAAGCGTTGGGAGCAGTGATGCTCTGATACCAACTGTAATCCCCTAGAAATTCTAACGCGATACAGTGGCGGAAACACTGTACAGTCGGGATTAAAACACACTGTTACTATGTCTTAGTAAATTAAATTGGTAAAGTCAAACATATGTCATAAATAAAAATGGCTAAAATTTAAAACAATCCACAAAAGGGGTTTGAACAATCCATAAGACATAATTATAAAAATAAACAAGCAGGATCCACACTGCTCGCTAGCCCACACCCGGAACATGTATACCTGCCATGTTAAAACATAACAGCCACAATCAGTGGGGAGCAACGTCAACATTCTCCCAGCCGTATAACAGGATTTTAAAACTGTAATTACTACTATAGAAAAACAGTAAAAATGGAAAACAATAAAACATTATAATAAAAATAGGTTTTCAGTGAAAAATTTCACATATCGAAACAATATAACAAAATGAGTTTTCCGGAGAAAACATAAAACATTTGCCAACCTACAAATCAAAATTATATCGATAATAACAAAATAATCAAAATGGCGTTAGGGATAGGAGTAGTGTGGAATCTAGACTTTCACTAGGAGAATACTAAAAACTAGCTTTGAGAACTTAGTTCAAACAAATCAAACTTCGGTCTCTAACTAGGCTACTCAACCATAATATATAGAGCGGCGACTTATAAATGTGTGGCCCTAGTTTAAGACAATATACACCCCTCCTGGGATTACCTGTCACCCAGTTCAACTTATGACGGCGACTTACTGCGAGGCCTAAGCTTAAGGTCAAAATGTACACAACTCCTGGGATACCTGTCACCCGGTTCAACAACTAATGTGCCGATTCCTGATACACTAGCCTTATAGTTGATGGCAAAACCGTAAACCCCAGATTATATTCCTCTAAACCCACACTTGTCCTTATACCATAACTTTCAAAACAAAGCCATTATCGATATTCAAAAGATATAATCATTATAAACAATAAGAGAACAAAAGGAAAAAGGTTCATTTTCCAGAAGAGGAAACTTTCTATTTTTAGAAACTTTACTAAAAATAGCGTTATATCAAAATAGCGAAAATATTAGTTTATACTAATGCAACATTTTCTGTAAACGATATAGATTTATAAAACTAATACTTTCGGCCTTAACGATATTACTTGATAAAGTGAGAACATTTAGGTTTGTGAAATTATTGAAACATCATACGAGTGTTTGTAAAATGATTAAAAATGTCTTAAACATTTTATTACTACTAATTAGGGTGTTTCTAAAATTTATGAAACTCGAATTTCCTAATTATTAATAGTTTCGACAATACAAATATAAATAGGATTTTTTATGGCAAATGTCAAAATTAAATCTTTTAATGTCTTTTATTTAATTAAAACAATGAATATATTTAGAGTATTGATAATTGTCGTTTGTAGTGCCTATTCTGTAGTGTTTTGGTCCCATTTTCCTTGTGGAACCGCTCCTTTGGAGCGGTTTATGGGCTTCTTATGTTTCCTTTAGCTCGTTTCAGGTTCCCGAGGCCGTTCATGAAGAGTTGGAGTGATTCCGACTCAATACATATGCATTTTGGAGCCAACGAAGCTAAGGAACGATGACTCGATGCCTTGGAATCGACCCCGAGACCTTGGGACCCAATCCCGAGCCTCCGAGACCCGATCCCGAGTCCCGAGAATCGATGAGAAGGCCATGAGAACCAAGGAGGGACCGAAAAGTTCATATTGGAGGCCTACAAGACTATTCCCGATCGGGTATGGCCTCATCCCGATCGGGAATAAAGAGGAAAGCAAGGAGCGGCCACTGTGAGGTGTTCCCGATCAGGATTCCCACTTTCCCGATCGGGATACACTTTCCCGATCGGGATTTCCCACTTTCCCGATCGGGAAAGTCCCAGCTCAGCCCGTGCTTTGTTCCTTCCTTCTCCTTTCATTCTTAAACCCTATATATACCCCCCTCTTGTATTAAGACCCCATCTTATGTTATTTTCTTCACCTCTCCTTAAATCCTAGATAGTTTTAGGTTAGATTAGAGTAGATTAGTGTAGATTAGTCGGTAATTAGTTAGTTAATCATAGTTTAGTACTTGTATTAAGGGATTCTTCAAGAATCACCCAAGATTGACAACCTAGGGTGTTTGTATTGGATTCTTCTCATTAATGCAAGTTTCTTCCTTTCTTCTTCCTCTAGTATGGTATAATCCTTCCTCCCTTCTCTTATTCTTGTTTTGTTCTTCCAAGTTTCAATCTTTGTTCATCTTAATGTTTGTAGTTCATAGTTTTCATTAGTTTGTTTATGTTTGTTTTGGTTCTTAGTTTGATTCATCTTGTTTTTGTTAGTTATAGTTTGATAATGATAGAGTAGTGTTCTTGCTAGGGTTAGTAGGGTGATTAGGGTGTTATTTGGGTGATTAAGGGTTTGTTAGAGATGATGGGTGGAAGATTTGGGTTTCTTCTTGGTTTATGCACATCACATGTTTGTTGAATTGCTTGAAAGACTAAGTAGGTTGGAATGCTTGTTTTTCTTGCCTTTCTTTGTGGGTATTAGTTTGTTGTGGGTTCGGTTCCCTCATTAAGTTGCGAGAGCCCGGTGAGGACGACCCCTAGGTCAAGTCTAAGTTGCGAGAGCCCGGATTCGACCTAGGACCATAGCGCGCTAGAACCCCGTTTGTGTTTTGTGTCGCCTCGGTGGGTTCTAGGTGGAACCTCTAGGTTGGTCTAAGTTGCGAGAGCCCGGACCGACCTAGATCACCCTACTACCTCCTCCTCTCTAGTTCTCCCTCGACCACTCCGTTACCCCTTTGACCCCGACCTAATCCTAGCCCGTTTTTCCTAGTTCGCTTTCCTTAGTCATAGTCCTAGCCTTAGTCTCTTCCCTCCTCATCATTCTTTAGGATAGTTTAGTCCGTTGACTTAGTCTAGTTTTTAGGCGACCTTAGTCTAGGCTATACTTTACCGTCCCTGTGGATTCGACCCGACTTGCCCTATCTACCGTAGGAATAGCCGGTTACTTTGTTTGATCGGTTGGGATTCCGCGACAAATCCCCGCCCGTCAAAATGGCGCCGTTGCCGGGGACGGTGCTAGTTTAGACTTTGTTTTCCTAATTACTTGGCTTTGTCTTTGTGTTGTGTTTTCTTTTTCTTTTTGGTCACTTTGCTTCTTGAGTGTGAGCGGTTTATTTCTCTCTCGTCTAGTGCCCAAAAAGCACTAGACTTCTCACGTTTGTTCTTAGTCTACAGTTTGTGCTTAGAGGTGGTGATTATCTTCTTCTTGCAACTTAGAGCCGCTTTAACGGACGGTTGCTAGAATGAGTGGTTTCCAACTGGGTATGGACTACGATTATGGAGCGAGCATGGGGTTTGATCTAAACTCCACACACTCGGGAGCCGATATGAGCTACCACTCTTCTTCCTTGAACCAAAGCTATGATATGACGTCCCCCTACCATGATCAAGCTTCTTGGGGTAATCAAGATGGGTATGATCCTCAAGATTATGGAAATGGCTACCAACAAGTGAATGACTATCAATCCTACGAGCATGGTGATTATTACTCGAGCTATGATTGTGAACCCACCATGTACAATCAAGATTCACCTTATGGAAGCCAATACCCCCAAAACCCGCCATATTACCCTCCACCCCAACCACAATATGAACCCTATGACCCACAATACTACCAACCACCCCAACCCCACTACCAACAATATGATGCCCCACCCTTTGGGCATCATCAAGATTATGAAGGAGCTTTAAAAGACCCCAATGATCACCAATTGCCCGACATGGAGGAGTTTCAATCGCTTCTTCAATTGCAAAAGAGCAACCAAGAAATGGTCACCCAAATTCAAAAACAACAAAATGAATTATGGGTCCAACTTCGAAGGGCAAACGAGGCGAGGAATGCTCATTTAGATGCATTATCGGTTCAAACCGTAATGTCTTTATCCCGAGCATCGTATTTAGATGGAGGGTGCCCACTTGAGAGAGAGGAGCAACCTAATCACGAAGCCGCCGATGTAGTTCCCTTTGAAAGAGAGATTTGCTTTGAAGAACCTCAATCGTCTACCCAAAAAGAGACGAATGAGGAGATGACTCTTGGTGAAGGCATCTTTGGTGAGGAATTGGAGGAGGTTAGTGAGTGGGATGGTTTGGTGGAATTTGTGAAGATGTTGGGTGAGATTGTTAACCTTGAGTTGCCCTTGGCCGAGAACGAAGATATGCATCATGAGCCCCTTGCTAGTTCACCGAGTGATGGTTTGGAAGGGATTGAAACCGCCGGTAGAAGTTTTGATCCTCTCCTCCATGATGATGTGGGGCCGAGTGATGAAGATGGGGAACCACAACTTGAGGCAAGTGTGGGGGTGTGTATTGAGGAAATAAGGCCAAAGCCGTTCTTTGTGCCTTGTTTCTTGGAGATGAAGCTTGCTTGTGATTGGAGGCAATGCTTAGGGAAGAAGAGATCGGTGGAGCTCGTAGGATGGAGAGACCCCAGAGACTACTATGAAGATGATGTCGGGTCTTGGGATTCCTACTTCTTGCCTCCTCCTTGGAGGACGTGGAGGTCGGTTAAGCTCGAGCGCTTCTTGGGCCTTCACTACGATGTCGGTAGCGCGTTCGACTTGCTCCTCCATGCCCTTGAGGGCTACGGTTGAAGAAGAATCCACCATCCTAGGTTTGACGGAGTTCCTAAAAGAACCGTCATGTTGTATATTCCCCTCCTCTTCTTCTTTAGAATACTTGTGCTTGTATTTGTGTTTTCTTCTCTTGATTTTTGTTTGTTTTTGTGAAGCTCTTGTAATTGTTTTGGTATTTTGAGGAGCGATGTGAGGGAGTGAATTTGATGTGTATTTTGAGTTTATTGTGATAGGTGAAGTGGAGATGACTCCTAGAAAGGAGTGGTTAGTGATAGACTTTGGATCGTGACTAAGGGAGTCGGTTTTTGGGGTCTTGGGAGTCATGAAGACCCTTCCCGACCGGGAAGGGTGTGTCGTCACGACCGGGATGGGGCCGTCCCGATCGGGATGAGGGTGCCAAAAATCGAGTCCACTGGAGTGTCATCCCGATCGGGAAGCCTTCTTCCCGATCGGGAAGGGTTCATCAACCCGATCGGGATCACCCATCCCGACCGGGATGGTCCCCTTTCTCCTTTTTGGTACCTCTTCTTCGACATTTAAGCCCACCCAACCATTGTATACCCCCACCCAACCTCCCTACCTTCCTTGCTCATATCATACCACCCGCATACTTCATTTTCGTACCTTCACTTCATTTCCTATCTACTTTACACCGACTCTCACATCAAATCTCACCCTCTCTTGCCACTACCTCTACCATGCGGTTTTATCAAGTTTGAAGCGGGATGGCAACGAAGAAGACAAGCAAGTGCATCCATTGAATCATTGAAGACGATGGAGTTCGTAAGTTACTACGATTGATTTGGGTAACTATCCTTACTTTTCCGTCTTTTATCGCTTGTTTTCTCTTGTTTACCCCCCTTCCCCTTGAGTCAGGGTATCTTGATGGCCTTCGAGGCCTCGGTAGTGGTTGCTCCCGACTCCCGACGACGTGATTACGTCGAGAGTCAATCGATAAATCCAAATTTTACAAGATTTTCACTTTCTTTTTTGAGGATTTAGTCAGATTTAGGCGGAATCCGGGCTAGGTGACTTGATTACACCTAGCCCTCCCCTCCCATTTCCTTTTATTTCCTTCTTTTTATTTCTTCCCCCATCCATATCTTTTTCTCGTCTCGGCCCACGGTGACTTGACTACACCCCGGCCGGACACATTCTACCCTTTTCTTCAACTTACTTTTGATTCTTAGCTTTATTTTCGTAGTTTCTCTTCTTTTTCTTTTGTCTCTCCGACACTACGATTGAGCATATGAGGACATTGCTCGATTTGAGTGTGGGGAGCGATATTCTATCGTAGCTTGTTTTATTTTCTTATTTTATCGAAAAATCTTGAAAAAATCCTAAAAATTTGAAAAATTTTCACAAAATCCAAAAAGATTTTTCCTTTTGTATGTTTTACTTTTGGGTCTTTGTGTAGTATATTTGTTTTGTGCGTGTGCTTTGCCTCCCTTTTCTCTTTTAGGTTGCCTAATCGCCGCCAACTTTGGAGAGCTTGCAAGAATCCCGGTAACCTCTATCCCTTTTTCTTCTTTATCTCTTACGGAGTTTTGGAGGAGATTGTAATGTTGTGTGCTCGGGTGGAGCTTTTTAAAGTTGTGGATGATTTGGTGGCTTGTTTGGATGATCGGGGTGGTGTTTATGTTGATTATGTGTTTGTGTTGTTTTGTTTTGTTTGTTGTTTCCTTCTTCTTTCTTTCTTTCTTGTTGAGTCTTTGTTTTGTGGTATTTGTGTCTTGTGTGTAAACGGT
Source organism: Agrostemma githago (assembly GCA_958450325.1). Classification (NCBI taxonomy): domain Eukaryota; kingdom Viridiplantae; phylum Streptophyta; class Magnoliopsida; order Caryophyllales; family Caryophyllaceae; genus Agrostemma; species Agrostemma githago. The sequence continues at coordinate 35,925,053 of OY288256.1, forward strand.
TTTCGAAAACCCGGTTTAGAGGCTAGGGTGTGAGTGTCTATTTTTCCCTTCCTAGTAGTATAAATCGAGTCTTGGGCTTTAATCTAGTAGAATGACCCCAAATCAATGAGTTCGTTGGTCCTTTATCTCGAGTCCACCTAGCTTACTAGAAATTTACTACGGGATTTGCACTTTTGACCATTATGACCACCCACGGTGTGAATAGGCCTTGGTTACCGAGTTTCGTCCCCTAGGTGACCGTGTTTAGGATCGTTTGAGTAGTCCAAGTTATCCACTTTTTGTGGGTTTGAAGGGAAGGACGCTCCCCAACTCTCCCATTTTTCTACCTTGTACACATATCCATACAATAAAATTGCAAAGTGTTGAAATCTCTCTTTCTTATTTTTCAAGAAATGCCAAAAAGCCAAATCTTGCCAAAAAAAAGGGCAAAGAAAAGAAAAGAAAGAAAAATGAAAGAAAGAAAAGAAATGAAGAAAAAGAAAAGGCACAAAAGCCAAAAAGAAAATAGAAAAGAAGAAAAAGAAATGGCATGGCAAAACAAAGCAAAAATGCAAAAGAAAAGAGAAAATGCCAAAAGAAAACCCGTCTCACAAAAATAATCCCAACATCTCAAAATAAGCCTTTTTCTGACTTTTGCCGTGAAGAGCCTACCAAAGGACCGAGTCCAGAGGAAGGATGATAGCGGCATTAGTCGGTCTTCCCTCATTTTGCATATTTCCACCTTTTTACTTGGACTAGTTAGGCGGTCTTGGACACGGGACGACCCTCTTGGCTCACGCTAAAGGGGGCGGGGTCTCACTTACCTACAGTGTCGACTAACACCGTGGTTCTTCACTTTCCATCTCCGCCGATCGTCCCGTAGTACGTTTTTAGAAAGTTAGGAGGACCTAGGTAAGTTACCAACGTTTTTGTTGCTTTATCGTCATACTATTAGGGTTTAGTCCACCTTGGTTTGTACGTCTAGCTTGGGAACGTTGTCGCTTACCTCGAGTCCTAAACCGGTGTTTCATTCACCGCTTTTAGAGGGAAGCGGTATTTGTTTTGTTTTGGGTGCAACCGATTATGTGTTTGTGTGTGTGTTTGTTTGTTTATGTGTTTAGTGTCCGGTTGCATCCGCGGTTTTGTCGCAAGACCTTACTTGCCTTGCGGAGTGCACTTCTCCTCTAAGTGCACTCGCGTGAGTTGAAAGGGCGTTGGGTGCGCTAATACCCGCTCGGATAATTTAGTAGTTAGTATGTGCTTACTCGAGGGCGAGTAAGGGTTAAGTGTGGGGGAGTTGATAATTGTCGTTTGTAGTGCCTATTCTGTAGTGTTTTGGTCCCATTTTCCTTGTGGAACCGCTCCTTTGGAGCGGTTTATGGGCTTCTTATGTTTCCTTTAGCTCGTTTCAGGTTCCCGAGGCCGTTCATGAAGAGTTGGAGTGATTCCGACTCAATACATATGCATTTTGGAGCCAACGAAGCTAAGGAACGATGACTCGATGCCTTGGAATCGACCCCGAGACCTTGGGACCCAATCCCGAGCCTCCGAGACCCGATCCCGAGTCCCGAGAATCGATGAGAAGGCCATGAGAACCAAGGAGGGACCGAAAAGTTCATATTGGAGGCCTACAAGACTATTCCTGATCGGGTATGGCCTCATCCCGATCGGGAATAAAGAGGAAAGCAAGGAGCGGCCACTGTGAGGTGTTCCCGATCGGGATTCCCACTTTCCCGATCGGGATACACTTTCCCGATCGGGATTTCCCACTTTCCCGATCGGGATACACTTTCCCGATCGGGATTTCCCACTTTCCCGATCGGGAAAGTCCCAGCTCAGCCCGTGCTTTGTTCCTTCCTTCTCCTTTCATTCTTAAACCCTATATATACCCCCCTCTTGTATTAAGACCCCATCTTATGTTATTTTCTTCACCTCTCCTTAAATCCTAGATAGTTTTAGGTTAGATTAGAGTAGATTAGTGTAGATTAGTCGGTAATTAGTTAGTTAATCATAGTTTAGTACTTGTATTAAGGGATTCTTCAAGAATCACCCAAGATTGACAACCTAGGGTGTTTGTATTGGATTCTTCTCATTAATGCAAGTTTCTTCCTTTCTTCTTCCTCTAGTATGGTATAATCCTTCCTCCCTTCTCTTATTCTTGTTTTGTTCTTCCAAGTTTCAATCTTTGTTCATCTTAATGTTTGTAGTTCATAGTTTTCATTAGTTTGTTTATGTTTGTTTTGGTTCTTAGTTTGATTCATCTTGTTGTTGTTAGTTATAGTTTGATAATGATAGAGTAGTGTTCTTGCTAGGGTTAGTAGGGTGATTAGGGTGTTATTTGGGTGATTAAGGGTTTGTTAGAGATGATGGGTGGAAGATTTGGGTTTCTTCTTGGTTTATGCACATCACATGTTTGTTGAATTGCTTGAAAGACTAAGTAGGTTGGAATGCTTGTTTTTCTTGCCTTTCTTTGTGGGTATTAGTTTGTTGTGGGTTCGGTTCCCTCATTAAGTTGCGAGAGCCCGGTGAGGACGACCCCTAGGTCAAGTCTAAGTTGCGAGAGCCCGGATTCGACCTAGGACCATAGCGCGCTAGAACCCCGTTTGTGTTGTGTGTCGCCTCGGTGGGTTCTAGGTGGAACCTCTAGGTTGGTCTAAGTTGCGAGAGCCCGGACCGACCTAGATCACCCTACTACCTCCTCCTCTCTAGTTCTCCCTCGACCACTCCGTTACCCCTTTGACCCCGACCTAATCCTAGCCCGTTTTTCCTAGTTCGCTTTCCTTAGTCATAGTCCTAGCCTTAGTCTCTTCCCTCCTCATCATTCTTTAGGATAGTTTAGTCCGTTGACTTAGTCTAGTTTTTAGGCGACCTTAGTCTAGGCTATACTTTACCGTCCCTGTGGATTCGACCCGACTTGCCCTATCTACCGTAGGAATAGCCGGTTACTTTGTTTGATCGGTTGGGATTCCGCGACAAATCCCCGCCCGTCAAGTATGTTAAGGGACGATTTAACTCTTAAAGTTTCAGATTTAAATATTTTCAAAATGACTGGAAAAATAATTCTTTTAGGTAAGACGAAGCATATTAACGATAAATCTCAATTTGTCCAAAAGTCAACACTTATTAATTAAAGACTTTAATAAATAGTAGAAAAATTACGTAAAATAGTTAAAATATATTTATGGACATTCTGTCCACAAAATAAAAATTTCCATAATCCTAAAACTCGGTTTTTAAAGCGTTTTCTCGTTAATCGTCTAATCATGACAATAACGATTAATAAAAATAGTGATTACAAAATGATTTACGTATTAATATCCAAAAATTATTATTACACTTCAAAATCATGATTTTCCAGAATATACCAATTTTTCAGATTTTCCAAAATTCCAGATTTAACAAATTCCAACTAAACCGTCATTTCAAACCCGTTTTCACAATTAACGATTTCATTAATAAAACTTATCGTTCCTAACATTTAATTAAATTAAATTTTATTATGAAATAATCAGAATCATTTCTTTTCCAGTTTTAATCAAAAGACCAGAAATCGAGAAATTAAACGACAAACGCGGTTTTAATGATAAACGATGATTTAAAGTGATTAATTAATTCATACGCTTAACAATTCCGAAAAATTATGAAAAAATTCAGAAACTTCTATTTCATCAGAAAGTATCACCACGTCAAAAATCAGATTAAAATAAAATGTATAAGTACTATAACTAAAAATTGGCTTTTAATCATTTTTGTCCGTAAACGGTAATAATTAAATAATCGATAACTAAAATATCGTAAAAATACATAATTATTAAAAATCATCAAAAACATCATTTTTACAGAATATAAACATATATTACATGTTTAGGCCGAATATTACGGTTTAATATGATGATTTAATCGTTTATCTCGTAAAAGCGATAAAAATATCGAAACATGCAAATTTTCAACTTTTAAAAATTTTTCAGATTATATGACATACATATATTGTCAAAAATAAAATTATAATAATATACATGCAATTACACAAATAAAATAATGCAATACCGAGTAACATCGACGTTACCTCTAATCCAAATCCGAGTCGATTATAAATTCGTCGGCTTCGTGATCATTTAAAAATCCTTCAAAACACGAAAAGCATAGTAGAAAAATACCATGAGAAAACTAAGAAAATCAAGGCAAATAACGATTGAAAACAACATCGATTATTACCTTAACGACGGGATCAGAATGACGATTAATTTGGAGATGAAAATCAGACGATCAAGACTCAATTTGAGACAAAATTTGGCTAGAAAAGCTGCTGGAAAATCTCAGCCAAGAGAGAAAAAGGGAGGAAATGTTTAATTTTTTTGTAAAATGAATGATAAGAAAATGGATGGTTTTCTAAAGCATAAATGATAAGTAAATTTTGATGAAAACTATGTCATAATACATGCACAATTCAGCCAAAATGAGAGAGGAAGGGAGTGTGAAGAGTTTGTGTTTAAGGCCAAAAATAAATGGGTGAGAAAAAGAAAATATCTAAGGCTTAAACATCATAAAATGAAATGTGTAATAAAATGTGTAGTAAGGGGTGTGACAAAGGTTGTCACGGTCCAACATGTGAGAAAAGGTTCCAAAATAGTTGTAAGTTGATAAAAAGAAGAATCGTAAAGTTATTAAAGGTATTTCAAAGCAATTCGAGTAAACCGCGCGTCTGAAAATAATTATTTACGAAACTTCGTAATAAAATCATTAAAGGCTAATTTTTTGTAAATAAAAATATTTCTTAGTTGTAAATATTATATAAATGTGTTGAAACATTTTTAGGAAAAGAAATAACTTAAATCCGAGTTTAAACCGTTAATTCGTAGAGAAATAGAATTCCTCGCGGAAAAATAAATAGTTTACGATGAAAATCGAATAAATAGGTTTAAAAGAATTAAAATCCTTTAAAATAAAAATAAATATCATTGGACTCGAAAATAAAAATAAAACTTGGAAAAATAATGAAACATAAGGCCGAAATAGAGTCATGACGAAGTCATAGCGGAAAGAATAAAAGCGCTAGGAAAAATAGCGGGTGTTACATAGTGGGCCTTCTTCCTTTGCTTTTCCCTTCAGGTGAGGCAGGATCGTGGCTACCATTTCGGCTGGAGTAGCCGCAGAGTCAATCTTGACTTGATCGAGAGCCTTAGTGAGTGCCTCCCGATGTTCTTGTGAGCTGACTAAAAGTTGCCATATAGAGAGGTCAACTCGAGTTTTGTTCAGCTGCTTCATGAGAGCCCTTTCAGTGGTAGGCTCTTCCGGGACGGCTTCTACTCCGGCCGGTTCAGTAATGGTTATTGAAGCTAGAGAGTCCCTATGGTGGTTGCTGGCTAAGGCCTTGGACTTAGCCTTTTGGATTTCCTCTAGGGTGATGGGGACGGCCTCCCCCTTGGTGAGATAGACGTCGTCTTCGTCGTCGCACCAGATCCCGTTTATTTGCGGGATAAATTGAGAAATGAGATGTGAGCAATCAACTGTTTCCCCAGAGAAAATGGCGTGAGTGGCCAACGGATTATCCTTGTTACTGGGCTTGCCTCCAGGTAAAGGGATCTTTCCACTTTCGATGAGATCCTGGATAAGATGTTTTAGTTTTCAGCATTTCTTGGTATCGTGTCCCTTGCCACGATGGTACTGACAATAGGTCTGGATGTCGTAGGCCTTGGAGCGACGCTCGATCGGGACTTCAGGTGTTCGGCCTATCGGGTTGATCAGGCCTTTCTATGAGAGCCTTTGTAAGGCATTTGCATAGGTGGTACCTATGTCGGTGAATACCCGAGGTGTGGCATTCTTCTTGGACGGGGTATCAAGTAGATTAACCTCGTAAAAAAAACTACGAGTGGTAGCAGCAGATGTGGGCTTGCTTGTGGATGAGCTGGCTTCTTGGTAACCCTTGGCAGAGGCCTTAGTGAGGATCTCCAGTCTCAGATCATCTTCAATTCTTGTCCCCATTTAAGTTAGGGCAGCAAAGTTGGATATGACGGCGTACCGGAGATGGATCCAGTAAGCGGGAAGGAGGTTCTTCACGAAGGCTTCTACTAGCACTTTCTCGCTGGGCTTGTCGACCAGTTTGACGCTTTCCAACAGCGCTGAAGGTATTTCGTAAATCCTTCCTTTGGTTCCTGGGCCATTACTTCCAGGGTGCGCATTGTGGTCTGGATTTCCGTGTTATCGGTGTGATTCCGAGCGAATTCCGTTGCCACGTCATCCCAAGTTTTGTATTTCTTGGAATCGAGCCTGTAGTACCAGGCTCTTGGGTGCTTCTCGAGGGAGGAAGCAAACAGATGTTTGAACATGTTTGACTTGACTCCCTTAAGGGCCATGAACTCCTTGAAAGCCCGGATATGTAATACCGGGTCTTCAGTTCCGTCGAACATTGGGAGGCCCGTCAGATTGAGATTGGCAGGCAGCCTGTCGGTCAGGGGTGCATAGGCTCGGGCATTCTCCGTGTGGATTGAATTGTGAGTTGACAGATGGATCTGTTCCTGCAGTTTGTGGACTGCGCTGGCCAGTTCAGCTAATGGCCCGTCTTTCTCGACCCCACCACTGGGAGTTCCTTGCTCCATAGCACTCACTCGGGTAAGGATGGCAATCTGATCCCCCCTCATTGTTGTGATCATAGTCTCCAACTTGGTCAATGAGGCCTTCAACTCATCTATAGCTTGTTGCGTCATGGTTCGGGTGAAGGGTGGCCTGTCTATAAGAACACCGGGTAATCAAAAACGGATCCAGATCCCAGAATCAAATAGTACATCCCGAGCAAAGAAAAGGACTAGACTAGAAGAAGACTGAGAACCGAGTCCTAGACGAGTGACTCGTGGACGGTGGACTCTCCTTAGGATTTGGCAAAGTGGGCCTAGTCCCGTTCGAAGGAAGATCCATGTGAGAATTCCCCAGACTTTGACTCGAATGTGTAAACGGGCTTCCCTGTGTAGGAGTTCGTCTTACGCAGGTGGGCCGTGCCTTGACAAATAAGGCGGACTGAGACAGGGGAAAATCCGTGATGTAAGATCGACAGAGTTTCGACGCTAGAGACTTTGACAAGTCAAGACAGGACCCGACACTGCTAAATATGGGCAGTCCTAAAGAGGAGGGTTTTGAAATAGAAGGTTTGGACCCGAAAAAATGGGATCGGACGACCCAATTTTTTGGTGTAAACCGGAAAACGTGATCGGGCCGGAGTTTTGGAAATTTTCGAAAAGGTTCGGGCAGCATACCGGCTAGAAAAGGCTATCTTGAGTCAAAATCATAAGTCCTAAATTCGGTAGCTTCCCGGGTTTTGAAAAATGAATGATTTTGAAAATATGCATTTTTTAAAATGACGGTATTTTGAAAAAGATGACAAGTAAATCAAGTAGCACATAGTCATGGAAACGGTATAATGACACCATGTATGCTCTTAATCTAAGTCTCGGTCGGTCGAAATAGGGTCTATACCAACGACGATGGCTTTCTCGCAAATCAGGACGGACTTCCTAAGCCGAGTTGGTCTTAGAATATGCCGTAAAACCCATGCGAGTTCCGCCATCGAAGTCTTTAGCGCACCCATTTAGGAATGCACCGTGGTATAGTGGGACGTCGGTCACAAGTAACCGGCCCGGGAAAGATTTGGGTTATGCATGAACCATCGGACTAAAACGCGTACATTAGTAATCGAACGATTTCTTTACGAGTCTCACCCTAGGAACCCCGATGACAAGTGGTACATCAGGAACCCCCAGCAGAGTCGCCAAATTGTGGACATGACATAGGTCCACCCCGACGCGGCCACGCGCGGGTTTGGGGCGGCGAATGAATCTCCATATGAGATGGGTCGAATTGAAATTTAAATCGAAGTAGGATTCGCCACCGAACTTTGTGGGAGTTCGGGCCCGTTCGAACCCACTCTATGTCGTAGTGGGCCATGCACAAAGTACGGCCCATTTCCGATGTCAGAGTTTATTGGGTTCGTCCCTTTGCATTTGATACCGATACCGACGTTATCGGATACCATGTATTGAATGACTCTCGTTGCCAATGGATTCGGACATCCGGAAACCACGGTTCTGAGTAAGGGGTGAGGGTATGTGTTGAGAAGTTCACTAAGAACACCCAACCCCGCCCGCACTTAGCGGCCTTTACTAAGATATCGTTCGTTGTTCGTGTACGCGCGTTAGTTTGACGGTTGAATGATATGCAAAGAGCGTTTTGACTAAGCATGTGAATTATGGTTCAACTACGTCGTTTAAATGCATCAAAGCTAACGTCAAAGTTGTTTTAGCATGCGATGTTCATTTTAGTACAATAAAACAAACAAAAAAAACGATAACAGATTACAATATACGAGCGGCATACCACCCGGGATTACAATGCAACCAACAATACAACAATTGCGATAATAAAGTAGCAAACGTACTAAGAGATGTAAATATGATATGAACGTGGCTTTGAGTAGTTGAATCACGTGATAGACTTAGCACGTGACCACCGAAGTCGTTAAAATAATTTTATCGGGACTCGAGACATGATTAGAACCTCGTTGTTTTGCTGTAACAGGAGCCAGTCGATCGAGTCATGATAGGACTCGCTCGAGTGGTCCTCAAAAAACGCTCCTGGTTCGATTTTTGGGATGCCACTCGATCGAGTGCTCCCTGTACGGACTGTTGTCAGGTTTAATTTCGACTCTAAAAATTGTTTTCGGTTTTTGAAATCTGGTTAAGTCGCGTAGAAATATGATGCAATTTATACTCGACTCTAATATTCACACTCGTAATATTCGACATTCAATTATGGAATCGGTGTCGAATGTTTAGAGTGGATTTTGAAAAGTTATTTGAAAAGTTGTTTTGAATGTTGTTAAGATGCAATAATCCCTCCGCGTTGTAATAATTACTCGGCTTCAATGGTTTTATCCCTAACATATTTTGATGATTGATGCCCTTAGATCCGATATTCGACTATAGTGTCGATATCGAATCCTTAGGTGCGACTCATTATATTGAAAACAATACGAAAAGAATGATAATAATACTAGATACGATAAAAAAAGACGACGGACGAAGAAGAAAAAAACGTGAGAAGGAAGGAGAAGAAAAGAGAGAACGGGATTTGGAACACCCTCAACCTACATGCTAATACTGGTCTCGATTAGGAACTCGTAGTAACGGCGCTTGCGTAGGAGTAACGAGAATCTAGGGAGAGTTAAGGTGTTGTATTTTTGTATGATTTTGCTATAGTATTCCTAGGGAAAATCGGGACGGTATTTCGGTATGGTTTCCTAAGGTTTTGCTAGAGATTCGAGATGTATGTATGTGTGTGATGGATGTCAGGAATTGTTGTAGATGAACTGTGTATATTGTGTTGCATGTGGGGAGGTATTTATAGGAAAAAATACCGACTTGGGATAAGAGATTTCTAGTGTTTGGATAGGAGAAGTGGTTTCTTGCCAAGGAAGAAAGCAACGGTTGAGAGGAAATATAACTTTGTTTGTGGATAGCTTAAAGAGTAAGAAACTCCCGGTTTTGGCTGAAAAAAGAGGCCACTCGATCGAGTGGTTCATGGCACTCGATCGAGTGCCTGGTCTAAACCCGGATCAAACTGCGATTGATGAGCTCACTCGACCGAGTGAGCTAATCCACTCGACCGAGTGGAGCTGGACGGGTGATAGGGCTCCTAAAAAGATAAATTTTATCTCCCACTGAATTGTTTAATATTTTGTAGCTGATTTTTGTAAGGAGTCTGACTTTGTATTGACTTATCGAACATTTGCGTCAAATATTCTGGCTCGGGAATTGGCTTTGACCGGGGTTTGACTCGATCGCTAAAAGACGGTTTTGCCCTTGGTGATGGTTTTTGCCCAAATTAGTCCCATTTGACTGGAAATGATCCACTAGGCCTGAATTTGAGGTCGGTTTGGTGAGATTTTTATTCCGCTAAAAGATCGCGCCAATTACCATCGATTCCGAGTCTAAATCGAGTGTATCTAGTCAAGTTTACGTCCGATCATCATCGGGTGTTTTTTCGGAAACTGCCATAGACACCTGGCGGTCAAAATGTGGGTGTCTACACCTATCAATGTGGTAGGTTCTGAATCGTGCCTTGTTATTAATTTCTATTCTTGATAGTTTAATTGAGTATTTATAAAAAGCCGTGTTGAGTTAATGCCATACACATTTACAACACTTTATCTAACCTGAATAATGTGTTTACTGAGTTCTATTTTGATGGCCTAAACAAACATGCTTGCTAATCGTCTCGATATAATGTCTGTACAACTTAAAACACCTTCGTTAACAGGAATAACATGTTACTGAATGGTTCCACCTGTTTACAATGTCTATTTTACAAAAGTTTGGAAATGGACTCATGATTATTTTAAGTCTAATTCTTTAGTGTAAAATTTCGAGATTTAAACCCAAGTACTTCATCCTATTTTTTAGTGGTCAAGTTTCGATTATACACCTTACTTAGAGGTTAATTTATCAGTGCCGCCCTAGACGCTTAAGGGTGTAATGCGATCATGGTAATTTATTATCGAGCATATTTGACGCCATTTTTAAAATACTACTCTAAGGGTATGATATTGACTCCGTAGTCAAATGTCATGCTTAAAAGAGTCATTGACAATTGAGTTAGCATGAAACCCATTGACGTGGAATCGAACATCACGTGATCCGTAAGGATTAATAACGATGTCGTGACACAGAGGGAATTGATATTCGTTCTAATTCGATTAATGACGATTCCCAAATTATACTTTAAATGTTCGATACCGGTTTTGTAACCGAGCATCGTGCAATACCGCTTCCCTCAAACAAGCGGTGAAAGAAGCACCGGTTTAGGACTCGAGGCAAGTGACAACGTTCCCAAGCTAGCAATACAAACCAAGGTGAACTAAACCCTAATAGTATGACGATAAAGCAACAAAAACGTTGCTAACTTACCTAGATTCCTCCTAACCTTCTAAGAACGTACTACGGGACGATCGGCGGGATGGAAAAAGGATGAACCACGGTGTTAGTCGACACTGTAGGTAAGTGAGACTCCGCCCCCTTTAGCGATAAGCCAAGAGGGTCGTCCCATATTCAAGAACCGCCTAACTAGTCCAAGTAAAAATGTGGATAAGGTTTGCAAAATGAGGGAAGACCGACCATTACCGCTATCATCCTTCCTAGGGACTCGGTCCTTTGGTAGGCTCTTCACGGCAAAAGTCGGAAAAAGGCTTATTTTTGTGGGGTTGATATCTTTTTGTGAGACGGTTTTCTTTTGGCATTTTTCTTTCTTTTGCATATTTGCTATTTGTGTTGCCATGCCATTTCTTTTTCGTCTTTTGTATTTTCTTTTTGGCTTTTTGTGCCTTTTCTTTTTCTTCAATCTTTTGTTTCTTTCATTTCTTTTCTTTGCCCCTTTTTGGCTTGATTTGATTGATAGGCATTTCTTTGCAACTAAGAAAGATAGATTTCAACAAATTGCAAGTTTATTTTGTGGGTATGTGTAGGAGGTAGGGGAATGGGTGAGTCGGGAGCGCGCTTTCCCTTCAAACCCACAAAAAGGGGAGAACTTGGACTAATCAAACAATCCTAAACATGGTCACCTAAGGGATGGGACTCGGCAACCAAAGCCTTTTCACACCGTGGGTGGTCATAATGGTCAAAAATGCAAATCATGTAGTAAATCCCTAGTAAGCTAGGTGGACTCAAGGTAAAGTACCAACGAAATCATTGATTTAGGATCATTCTACTAGACTAAAGTCCAAGACTCGATTTATACTACTACGAAGGGAAAGTAAACACTCGCACACTAGCCTCTAAACCGGGTTTTCGCAAACCTTTTTACTCACAAGACACAACTACACACACAAAAACAAAAACTCAACGAAAACGAAAGAAAAAGAGACAAAAGGCAACAAAATAAAACAGAACAAGACAAGCACATAGACAAAACAAACACCACCCCGAACTTCCAAACAAGTCACCAAATCGACCACAAATATGCATCAAGCTCCACCCGTGCACACAACATCACAATCTCCACCAAACTCCATAAGAGACAAAGGGGAAAAAGGGATAGAGATGTTACCGGAGGTCTTGAAAGCTCTCCAAAGCTATCGGTGATTTAAGCAACCTATAAAGAAAAAGGGAGGCAAAATACGCGCAACAAAACAAATATACGATACAAAGACATGAAAAGGAAAACACACAAAAGAAAATCTTTTTGATTTTGTGAAATTTTTTCAAATTTTTAGGGATTTTTAAGATTTTTCGAAAAAACTAAGAAAATAAAACTAACTACGCTAGAATATCGCTCCCCCACACTTAAACCGAGCAATGTCCTCATGGTGATCGTAGTGTGCGGAGACACAAAAGAAAAGAAAATAAAATACGAATATAAAGCTAAAAATCAAAGATAAAAGTGGAGAAAATGGTAGAGTGTGTCCGGCCAGGGTGTAGTCAAGTCACCATGGGCCGAGACGAGAAAAGATATGGATGGGGAGAAAATAAAAAGAAGGAAATAAAAGGAAATGGGAGGGGAGGACTAGGTGTAATCAAGTCACCTAGCTCGGATTCCGTCCAAATCCGACTAAATCCTAAAAAAAAGGTAAAAAACTTGCAAATTTGGATTTTGAAAGGACTCTCGATGTAGTCACATCATCGAGAGTCGGGAGCAACAATTATCAAGGCCCCGAGGGCCACCATGACAAAAGGGAATGGGAGTTTTCAAAGGGCAACAAGCAACAAAAGACGGAAAAGTAATGAGAGTTGCCTTACCAATAAGTGAGCAATTTACGAACTCCATCGTCTTCAATGATTCAATAAATGCACTTGCTTGTTGTCTTCATTGTCATCCCACTTCATACTTGAGAAAATCACATGGTTGAGGTAGTAGGCTTGCCATAATGTGAGGAGGTGGGATTTGATGTGAATATCGGTGTAAAGTGAAGAGGATATGAAGTGAGGGTATGTAAATGAGGTGCATGGGTCATATGATATGGGCAAGGATGGTTAGGGAGGTTGGGAGGGGGTATACAATGGTTGGGTGGACTCGAATGACGAAGAAGAGGCATAAGGGGGAGCAGGGGACCATCCCGGTCGGGATGGATGGTCCCGGTCGGGATGACACACCCGTCCCGGTCGGGAAGACCCCATCCTGGTCGGGATCACGCTCCAGTAAGCTCAAATTTTGGTGCCCTCATCCCGATCGGGATGACTCCTTCCCGGTCAGGACGCCTACTCCTTCCCGGTCGGGATGCCTTCTTCTCGCCCGGGAAGAGTCTTCATCACCTCCATAACCCCAAAAGCTCATCCAAAGCTTCAAAAACCAATCCTCTTGCTCACAATCCAAGCTCTATCGATAATCATTCCTCTCTAGGAATCATCTTCACTTCACCTATCAAACAAGCTCAAACTCAACATCAAATTCCCTCCCTCACATTGCTCATCAACAATCCAAATAAACAAGAAATTCACAAAACCAAAGAAACTACAAGAAAGAGATATATACAATGGGACGTTCTTTTGGAACTCCGTCAAACCAAGAATGGTGCATTCTTCAATCTTTTTCAACAACAACAATAACCAATTCCATCTCCATCAAGGGCACGAAGAAACAAATCGAAGGCTCTCGAGAAATCTTCGATCAAGCTTGTGATATAACCATCCACATCCCAAGGTTCTACATGACCTTGTCTCGACGTTCCCGGGGCATCCCGATCTACTAAGTTCAATGGCTTGAACTTGTACTTGCGATCCTTCGGTATATACCCAAACGTCCATCGATCCTCGTGTGGCCCCAAGGGAGGCTCACCTTTCTTCTTGTCATTGCACTTGTCTTCACATTCATGATGTGGGCACTCATCCGCCCCAATCTCGGATTCATCATCCTCAAGCTTATAGAAGTCACTCTTCAAGCTTTGTCCCGACTCTTCCCCTAGATCGACGTCTTTCGTGGCGTGGATCATATTGCAAGACTCATCATTAGTAGGCGAGGTGTTGCCTTGGAGGTCGAACACGAGCTTTTCTTCGCCTAACTCAAATGTGATCCTACCATTCTTCACATCGATCATGGCACCGGCGGTACGTAGAAATGGGCGCCCAAGGATAATGGGAGTGATAGCATTTTCCGGCATGTCAAGTACGAGGAAATCAACCGGAACGAAGAACTTTCCGATTCTTACCAGCACATCTTCCATTATCCCCAATGGTCGGTTGAGTGAACTATCGGCCATTTGGAGTGTAACGGACCTACGCTTTAGCTCCTTCATCCCGAGTCGGCGACAAATGAAATAAGGAATGATGCTCACACTCGCACCCAAATCACATAACGCTCTTTCAATCTTGTAGTTGCCTATGGTGCATGGAACCTTGAATAAGCTCGCTCACCACCCTTGTGAACGCAATGGTCTCTTCCTTGTCAATGGATCTCTTCCTAGCTAGGATTTCTCGCATGAATTTTCCATATGCCGGGATTTGGGTAAGTAGCTCGGTGAATGGGACACTAACATCCAATTTCTTCACAATGTCTAGGAATTTGTCAAATTGGACATCCACCTTAGGCTTCATTTGCCTTGTTAGGAAAGGCAACTTGATATGGATCTTGTTTTGCTCAATCGGGGTAGACTCCTCAAATGACACTTTCCTTTTACGCTTGTCTTTTCCTTGAAGCGGGGGAAGCTTGTCTTCATGGGGTTTTCGATCTCCCCTAAGACTTGCTCCTCCATTGGATTCCCCAAGCTTGAATCTCCTTGAGTTGGAGACACAACTTCCTTCATTTGTTGCTCACTAGGAAGCACGGGAGGATTACAGGTAGCACCGCTCCTCAAGTTGATGGCATTGACATGCTCAAATTTCGGAGTTTCACCTTGAGAAGGTAATTGCCCCCTTTGTCTTGAAGAACTTCCCGAAGCAAGTTAAGATATTTGAGTCTCAAGCATCTTCATATGAGTTTTTGTTTCCCTGTTATCCATTAGAAGTTGAGCAATCATTTCTTGTTGGGATCTTTGTATCTCCATTTGGCTTCTTTGCATTTCTTGAGTACTCCTTTGCATATCCATCATAGATTTTTGCACGTTGAAATCCCGAGGTGGAGATTGTGGATTATGCGGAGTGTCGGTGAGGGCTAATGGAGTACCATAATCATGAATAGGAGATCGGCTCCTAGGCTTGCTTTCTTGTCTAGCACCTTGGGTTGCTTGTTGTTGTGGATGGTTCCCTTGGAACCCATGAGAGTTGCCTTGATTAAGGCCTTGATTGTTGCCATGGTTGTAGTTTTGGTACCCTTGGTTATGGTTTTGATGTCCTTGAAAGTTTTGGTTTCCTTGGAAACCACCTTGATTGAAGTTCCCATGTTGGGACCCTTGATTGTTGTTGAAATTACCTTGGTTATGTTGCTTGAAATTGTTGAACGGTCTTGGGTTACCCGCATAACCTTGGTATCCTTGATTGTTGTCCCTTAAGGGAGGTGGAACATAGGGACGAGGTTGTATAGCTTGTTGTTGAGGGACTTGATGGGAAGCTTGGAATGTATTAGAATAGGAGGCACCTTGCTTGAACGCTTGGAAGGCTTTCACTTGCTCAATACTTACCCGACAATGTGTAGGCTCATGTCCAACTATCCCACAAGTATCGCACATCCCATAATAAGGCATAGGAGACACAACTCCCAAAGCATTAATTTCATGAATCGAGTGTTGGTTGGAGGAACTAGAGCTTTGAACTTGATTGAGGTGTGTTTGGAGCTTCTTGTCAATAGTCTCCATGTGAGTTCTTAATTGAGCCCCAAGGTCAATGCTCAATTGTGTAATAGCATCGACCTCGTGCCTACCTCCTCGATTTGCCTTTCTAGGCCTTGAGTATTGGGAGTTGTGCACCGCCATCTCTTCGATTCTTGCCCAAGTTTGATCGTCATCGACCTCGGTAAACCTACTATTGGAGCCCATGTTGAGTATAGCTCTAGAGTCTTCATATAGACCGTTCCAAAACTGTTGGACTAAGAACCATTGTGAAAGTCCATGGTGGGGGCATGATCTAACCAAAGATTTAAACCGTTCCCAAGCTTCATAAAGGCTCTCTTCATCCCGTTGTTGGAAACCGGTGATGGAGGCCCTAAGCAAATATGTCTTCTCCGGAGGGTAAAATTTTTGGTAGAACGCCAATGCAAGTTTCTTCCAAGTATCGATACCCATGGTCGCCCTATCGAGACTCTTAATCCATTGCTTTGCCTTTCCAATGAGAGAGAACGGGAAGAGTACCCAACGGATTTGATCTTGAGTATCCTCGGTTTGAGAGATAGCATCGCAATAATCGGAGAAAGTCTCCATGTGTTGGTGCGGGTCTTCGGTGGGCAAACCACTAAATTGATTTCTCTCCACAAGTTGTATGAATTGTGTCTTTGCCACAAAATTCCCGGTATATGTATCTGGAAAAGCACTCGGTCCCGGCAAGACATCTTCGGTAAAGGTGGAGTGAGATGAGAACTTCGGCATAATTGGATGTAAGGGGGATGGTGGTGTAGACGGTGTTGAAGTAGATTTAAAGGGGGAACTAGGACTAGAAGAATGGATAGATGAACCAAAGGGATTTATGAAGATCCCTTCAGCCGTCTCACGAGGTGACTCGTTAAAGTCGGATCCTTGAGCTTTCTCTTGATGGGTATTGCTAGCGCTTGGTTGAGAGATTCTAACCCGGTCAATCGTCCGTTGGCGAAAGGCTCAAAAGAGTTTTTCCGGCTATGGATTAAAGAGAAAGAAATCGCCTCCCCTCCTAGGCATACACTACACACTAGAACAAACGTGAGAACACCTAGTGCTTTATGGGCACTAGGCAACGACAATAAACAAGCACAATCGAAAGACAAAGAGAAAAGGAAGCTAAGTAAACAAGAGAAACCTACAAAATATGCACAAGAGATGATAGAAGAGCACAAAGAAGGGTAACTAAGCCTAGTTATAAGCAAACTAAGTCTAAACAATGCACCGTCCCTGGCAACGGCGCCAAATTGATGGTAGGATTCGTCGTGGGTCCCACCGTCAATAAATAACCGACTATTCCTAGTGGGTAGCTAGGGCAAGTAGGGTCGATATCCACGGGGACGGTATGATAAGGTCTAGACTAGGTCCACCTAAAACTAGGCTAAATCACCAAACAAATACAAAGAGAACTATAATTGACAAACTATGATGGAGAAGAGGTAAGAACTAGACTAACAATGAACTAGCTATAATAAGATTAAAAGAAATAACTAGAGACTAACTAAACAATGAAACTATAGGAATGATGACTAACTAAGAGGATGAAATCAAATATGGAAGGAAGTGGGGTAGGTCGGGTTCTTAAGTGTAGTAGGGTAATTTGGGTGATCAAGGGTGTAGGTGTCTCCTAGTTGCTAGAGTCGGTCCGGGCTCTCGCTACGTAGACCGATGTCGAGGTAGGTTCGCGCTCTCGCGTCTAAACCCTAGTCCGCACTCTCGTGTCTATGACTATTCTCAACACAATCACATACTAGACAAACAATGAGAATATGAGCACAAGTATGGGAAGCATTGGCCACTACTACTCACACAAGCAATTCAACAAACACATAGAGTGCCCAATATGTGACTAGCAACAAAAGAGTCACCTTTACCCCTAATCAAGCCCTAATCACCCATAATCTACCCTTAATCCCCCTACTAACCCCACAAGAGAACTACTCACTCATTATGAAACTAATAATAACAAAAGCAAGAGAAATCAAACCAAACATCCAAACATCCATAATGAACTAATAACAACAATAACAATATATAAAGATTCAAACTTGAATAAATAATAAATAACAAGATTAGAGAAGATTATACCAACAACAAGATGATGAAAAAGATGTAAACAATACAAGAGGGAAGTAATGAATGTTCAAGAGAGGCCTAAGAGAGTCGATACATAAACAATACAAGAGGGAAGTATTTATATGAGTACAAGAATGAAGGAGGATGAAAGAAACAAGGCGCGGCTGCAACACTTTCATCCCGCCCGGGACAGATCGGTCCCGCCCGGGACGGGATGGTCCCGACCGGGACGGGATGGTCCCGACCGGGACGGGCTGGTCCCGACCGGGACGGGCTGGTCCCGACCGGGACGGGCTGGTCCCGACCGGGACGGGCTGGTCCCGACCGGGACGGGCTGGTCCCGACCGGGACGGGCTGGTCCCGACCGGGACGGGCTGGTCCCGACCGGGACGGGCCACTGGCAGAACCCTTCGCTTTTGTGCACCTCATCCCGGACGGGATGAGGCCATACCCGTCGGGGATGAGTCTTGTAGGCCTCCAATATGATCTTTAAGGTCCCTCCTTGCCTTTCATGGGCTTCTCATCGATTCTCGGGTCTCGGGATCGAGTCTAAGGGGCTCGGGATCGGGTCCCAAGGTCTCGGGATCATATCCAAGGCATCGAGTGATCGTTCCTTCACTTCGTTGGCTCCAAAATGTGTATGTATCGAGTCGGAATCGTTCCAACACTTCGTGAATGGTCTCGGGAACATGAAACGAACTAGAGGAAGCATAAGTAGCCCATAAACCGCTCCCAAAGAGCGATTCCACAAGGAAAATGGGACCAAAATACAGCAAAAATAAGCACTACAAACTACACTTATCAACACTTAACCCTTCGAGATCCTTCGGGATAAAGGTCTCCATGTGTTGGTGCGGGTCTTCGGTGGGCAAACCACTAAATTTATTCCTCTCCACAAGTTGGATAAAGTGAGTCTTTGCCACAAAATCCCCGGCAACGGCGCCAAATTGATGGTGAGGATTCGTCGTGGGTCCTACCGTCAATAAATAACCAACTAATCCTAGTGGGTAGCAAGGGTAAGTAGGGTCGTGTCCACGGAGACGGTATTGCGAAGTCTAGACTAGGTCCACCTAAAACTAGGCTAAATCACCAAACGAACACAAAGAGAACGATAATTGGTAAACTATGATGGAGAAGAGGTAAGAACTAGACTAACAATGAACTAGCTACAATAAGATTGAAAGAAATAACTAGAGACTAACTAAACAATGAAACTATAGGAATGATGACTAACTAAGAGGATGAAATCAAATATGGAAGGAAGTGGGGTAGGTCGGGTTCTTAAGTGTAGTAGGGTAATTTGGGTGATCAAGGGTGTAGGTGCCTCCTAGTTGCTAGAGTCGGTCCGGGCTCTCGCTACGTAGACCGAGGTCGAGGTAGGTTCGCGCTCTCGCGTCTAAACCCTAGTCCGCACTCTCGTGCCTACGATTATTCTCAACACAATCACACACTAGACAAACAATGAGAAGATGAGAACAAGTATGGGAAGCATTGGCCACTACTACTCACACAAGCAATTCAACAAACACATAGAGTGCCCAATATGTGACTAACAACAAAAGAGTCACCTTTACCCCTAATCAAGCCCTAATCACCCATAATCTACCCTTAATCCCCCTACTAACCCCACAAGAGAACTACTCAACTCATTATGAGACTAACAATAACATAAACAAGAGAAATCAAACCAAGCATCCAAACATCCATAATGAACTAATAACAACAGTAACAATATATAAAGATTCAAACTTGAATAAATAATAAAGACCAAGAGTAGAGAAGATTATACCAACAACAAGATGATGAAAAAGATGTAAACTTGCATAAATAAGAAACCCAAATCAACTCCAAGGTTGTCAAGCTTGGATGAATCTTCAAGTATCCTCTTAATACAAGATTAACTAAGCTAGATTAACAAAGATTAACTAAGGATTAAAGAGAGATTAAAACTAATGTGAGGAATACTAATCTAGGGTTTGAATGTTTAATGGAGGCCTAAAAGAGTCTAGGGTCCGATAAGATATGTTAACAATACAAGAGGGAAGTATTTATATGGGTACAAGAATGAAGGAGGATGAAAGAAACAAGGCACGGTTGCAGCACTGTCATCCCGCCCGGGACGGATCGGTCCCGCCCGGGATGGATCGGTTCCGCCCGGGACGGATCGGTCCCGCCCGGGACGAGATGGTCCCGACCGGGACGGGCCACTGGAAGAACCCTTCGCTTTTGTGCACCTCATCCCGGACGGGATGAGGCCATACCCGTCGGGGATGAGTCTTGTAGGCCTCCAATATGATCTTTAAGGTCCCTCCTTGCCTTTCATGGGCTTCTCATCGATTATCGGGTCATGGGATCGAGTCTAAGGGGCTCGGGATCGGGTCCCAAGGTCTCGGGATCGAATCCAAGGCACCGAGTGATCGTTCCTTTACTTCGTTGGCTCCAAAATGTGTATGTATCGAGTCGGAATCGTTCCAACTCTTCGTGAATGGTCTCGGGAACTTGAAACGAACTAGAGGAAGCATAAGTAGCCCATAAACCGCTCCCAAGGAGCGATTCCACAAGGAAAATGGGACCAAAATACAGCAAAATAAGCACTACAAACTACACTTATCAAAGGATTTCGGTTACACGTTCTAGAGGGGATAGCAGACCATGTTGGATGGCGATGGCTAAAGCTTCGTCATAGGGGATGTCTAAGTGGGCAAACTTTCTAGGGGTTTTCTTCTTTTGGGGAGTACTACTCCTGCTTACTTGGATTGGTGGACGATTTTGGGTTTTGGTTGCGAGGGAGTCCATCCGCTAGTTGAGGTTATGAATAGAGGCCTCAATAAAGGTTACGGAGGTGACGAGGTTGTAAACCATATGAGTTAGATCTTTGACACTGAAATTTGGGACTGTAGTCATGATGGAGGATGATCTCTGCAAGATAACATCGGGAATCAAGGAAGTTTCGTCGGACGTCATAGAGACTCGAAGGATGCTCGTGACTGAGCGACGCGGAAATGAGACCCTTGACCCGCGGGTACGTGCGGTCACTGATTTAGGGAATTAGATGCTTTAGACTCTTGGTTTATTCGACGAGACGCCTAACGAATTTTTAGATCTCCGTGATGAGACGATTTAACACAAACCTCGGAGGTGAGGCTTAAAGAGGACTTCTCAAAAGGAGACGACCCAAAACGTAAGACCTCGAGTAGAGGGGATCCTAGTAACTAACACAGACAGTTAATTACACGGTTGTACGACGTAAGAAGCTGATCGCGATCCCCACTCAGGATCAAAGAATTGTTATTCCTTTTCGAAAACGACCGATACTCGCAGAGGAATGTCTTCTCTTTTTTGAAAAACGATTTTGTAAAATTAGGGTGACGATGGTGTGGTGACATGGTTTGTGATGTGAAAGTGTGTTGCTATGTGTGTGCGTCAGGAATCTGGCGATAGCAAAGATGTAAATTTTTTTTGAAAAGAACATGGTTCTTTAGGGGAACCGGTTTTGAAAGTGATAACGTGATATTTTTATCGAAACTATTATTAATTAGCTAACTCGATACTTGTGGTGTATGTGGTCTAACGACGGTGCTCTAAGGGTGTAACTAAATTCTTATTAAAGAACTTAGGTGATAAATAGCGTTTTTTTTTAGAAAAAAAAAACTTTTGAAACGAGTGACCCACGTTTGTCAGTGGCATTAGCTAGCATTTGACGGTGGGGAAGGATGTATTGTGAAAAGTGTTTCGAGAATGTAACCGTTTTGTGTTCCTTGACTTCATTAATCGAAGCTTTGGTTCTATTAATGGTATGTGTGTAAAAACTTTTTCTTTTTTTTTTGAAAATAAAATATGACCGTTTGGTGTACCTTGATCCCATTAATTGGGAGTCTCGATAGTATTGACGGCATTTGTTGTTTGGCGGGTTTTACTTTAGCCACGTGATGACGTTTGAAAATATATTTTGTTCGAAAGTGTCGAGTGTAAAATTTGCCATGACAACGGCATCCGAAAATGTTTTTTTTCTTTTTTTAGAAATCATGATTTGACTGGAGTATCGGCGTTTAAGAGATAGTTTTGAAAAGATGAGATATTTTCGAAAGCGAAATTGGGTGCGGTTGAATATGTTGGCGTGGTTGAATCCAGATTTTTAGTATTTTATTTGGGTTGGATTGTTCAAACACGCTACACATAACTAGGAATGCAGACACGGGTAGGTTAGGGTAGGCTACCGCCCACGAATAGTCTTTACTTAGGCACTGGCAATTATCTGGGAAGATGAGTGTCATACCGTTCGGTCGGAACTATCCATTTATTATTCCCGCGGGGTACGCGTTAGGCGGCCGGAGCGTCAAGCAAGGATCTCTCCGCGTGTCCCTAAGGATCTTACCGCGGAGAGGTCGATTGGTCCTGATATCGGTTAGGGTGGGCTTGTTAGGGCCGAAAGTTGTAGTGACCACAACTAGGAGGTAAGAAATGAGCTTCACCGACCTCGTTCAAGTTACACCACTGCTGGAAACTTGTTTCCAAATCCCCAGCGGAGTCGCCAAACTGTGAACGTCCGTCCGCACCGCCCAGCGCCCCGCGCGGGACCGACCCGGTTTTTCAACGTGTGGCAGAGGCCGCCCACACGGCCCCCTCCTTGCCGGGGGCTGGTCCGATCTCGCGTACAGGGCAATGTTTCGGACCTCGATTCGAATGACGATCCGGACTTGTACTAGACGGGTGGGGGCACCTGTGTTTCCGTTTGGAATCGATCGAGTCGTGGTTGTAAATGTTTGAAGGACGATTTGTTTGGTAAGGCGACCTTTTTAGTGAACTGAAGTTGTTGCCGATTTGTGGAGTCGCCACCGAGTCAATTATGGGGACTCGGAAACCGTTCAAGTCAACTTTGATCCCTTGCCGGCTCAAAGTTGAGTGGCACGGGACCTAAAGATAAAGACTTGTACCCTTAAGCACTTCATGCCTGGAATGACTCTCATTGCCAATGGTTTCGGACATCCGGAAACCATCGATTCTGAGTAAGGGGTGAGGGTACGTATTGGGAAGCCAACATCCGATAGATGTCAACGCCCAATCCCGCCCGCACTATAGCGGCCTCTACTAATCAATCAGTGGGATAATATCCTTGTTCTTTTGTTGTGGTGGAAATACTGTAACATCCGTTGTTTTAACCATATACCTTTTGCTATGTCGGTTGTTTAAAGACAAGTAAGTTTTGTCGTCAAAGTAGTTGTGTTTACTTTGCGTGCGATTTCACGTGACAAGCAGGCCATGAAAAGAAGCACATAGTAGAGTAGAGAGTACTAGTACTATACGTATTAGCAAATTAGTTTTAACGCGATAATACGGATATTAGTCGTTCTTGTGGTATACCTTACCTGGTATTCTGCTTAAGATGCGTCGGTTCGATATTAATAAAGATGCATCGAACCTAGTAAGGCGAGCACCGGGACTAATACGGAATCCGACCATCACTCTGTTTAGTTTTAGTTGTTTTATGTTTTGAATTTTGTGTTAGGTGATTTAGCATGCGATTATAAGGTCATAAAAGCGGTAAATCATACGAAAGACTGTAAATGCGAATGTAAGTAAATCACATAGTGAGGAGTTGCACCCTCGGAGTATACACTAAACGGGACACGATGCATAGATAGTTTGAGAACGGATCTCGGAATTACTCGGGTCTATTTAGTGCGTTTTAGTGTTTGCGGTTGAAGTTGGGAAGTTACGTATTTTAGTAGATGTTTGTGGACCTAGCGTCCACATCTTGTGTTGTCGTAGTGCATAATAATAGAAAGTACGAATATGGAAAGTTTTGTTTAGATGGCAACCTACTGACGACTCGACTTCGACAGGCGAATCCTCCTAGCTTGACCAATGACTCCGGCAGAGCTTCGTTATCGTTGACCCTTCCTGCGGCTAATTCGGCAAAGCTTCGTTACTATGGACGGTTTCTGTGGCTAATCCGGCAGAGCTTTGCTGCTAGACTCGAGCTAGTCGAAAACAGGCACCTCGGTATCGAGTGGGGTGCTCGAAGGTGAGGAGTAGCATCGATGTCGCTTTTTTATCGGAACTACGATCGAGTGGATCGTTTGCCTCGGGTGTCGGAGTACGAGCCCTTAGAGAGAGTATAGAGGGGGAAGAGAAGAATGAGAATTGTGTCGAGTGAATGAGGTGAAGGGGGGTATTTATAGGTGTTTTCGGCCCTCGTCACCCATATGGGCGCCTGAGCTGAGGCGCACCAATACTCAGGCGCCTGGGCGTAGGCGCGGAGCGCCCAAGATGCGTGGGGTGGGGCGGTTGAGATTTTTAGGATACGATTTTGATACTTTCCAAAACCGAGAGGGAGGAGTGTGATACTTAGCTTGGAGCCTAAGGATTCCCGCGGCTTGACCTAGCGTCTTGGGTTTAGTGGGCCTCGGGTGTTCATCCCGAGGTTCGCTTGGCGCGGTGTTGACTCGGTTCGAGTTTCGGGACCTACTCGGGGTCCTGGTGTCAGAATTGACTCTAATTAGTGTCTATGCGATCGTAACGACACGACTAAGGCTGCCATCATGTTAGTTTAATTTGCCCGAGTAATTTATTTGATTTGTTCTATAGAAAAACTACCTAAAACATCGCGAACCCGTGTCGTGTTGCAGTCCTATCGTCATTGGGTGTTTGTTAGGCATTTCTGCAGCCACCAGTTCCAAATCTAGGTGTCTACACTTCGGAATTTGGCATATTGATTCAGCCATAAAGGCCTACGATGCTCGATTTAGCATCATCGGACGTTTGCTTGAATCAGGGTTTTGAAAACAGTTTTGTTACATAATAATGTACGCGGTATTAATTATATAACAAGATGTAAAGAGCAATAATTAGAAGTTAGTTGTTACGAGCGGAAAGTAAAAGTTAGATGCGAGTATGTAAATGTTAGTGGTACGATAAATTAAAGAGTTAGTGATGTTAGTATATACAAATATGCAAAAAGAGTTAGAGATTAGAGAATGGGGTTTTGACACCCTCAACCTACATGTCAAATGTCTCGGTAAATAGGCTCGTAAAGTATCGTCGTAGACATGGGAGTGATCCGAGGTAATGGAGATTGAGTTAGGGTGTGTGTAAGGTGTGTGATTAGGGAGAATAGCTCTCGGTTTTTGTATGAGGATGTAGCACCAAGGATGTGGGAGAAAAATGTGTGGAATGCTTAACCCTTGAAATGGTGGAAGTGAGGGGGTATTTATAGATTTTACCCCCGTCTAGGGTCACTCGATCGAGTGCCCCACTAAAAGGCTTTCTGGTGGTTTTTTAGGGGGTCACTCGATCGAGTGCCCTCAACCGGATTGAGTAAAATCCGGGTTTTGTTTTAGGCAAGATTTGATTTGATTGATTTTGTTTTGACTTGATTTGAATTGCGTATAGGGACACGTATGTGGCTAGTTTTGTTCTCGGGTTTCGACTTTGACCGGTTTTGGCTCGATTGCAATTGACGATTTTGCCCCCGGTGACGGTTTTGACTCAAAATAGCTTTATTTTATTGGGAACGGCCCAATGAGTCTGAATTTGAGGTCGGTTTTGAGAGATTCATACTCCGCGAAGCGCCCACGACGGATACTATTGATTCTGAGTCTGTATTCGAGCGTATTGATGCATGTTAACGTCTGATCATCATCAGGTGTTTTGTTGGAGACTACTATAGACACGAGCATGCAAAATGCGGGTGTCTACAATTTGGCATCGCTGTGTGTGTTCTAAACATTCTTTCATAGCTTGGGTAGTGATGCATAGAAGGTTGCAGACTCTGTGTCGGCATAAGAAGTTTGGGTTAGCAGGACACACTAATTGCAATATTTGTGGTACAGATAAGAAAACTCAGAAGCATCTGTTTTTTTAATGTCCTTACAGCAACATATGTTTGCAGGGGATAACAAACTGGTTGTAGGTTCACATTCCTGATAGAGACATGTGGGGATGGTGGATGCATAATTCCTTTAAGTCCAAGGAGCGTAAGAGATGAACAGGATGTGCCATAGTTGCAGTAATGTATCATATTTGGTATGCGAGAAATGGCAGTAGACATGACTCGGTCATTCTACTCAGACTATGCAGAATGCTAAGAGGGATGTTGTGGGTTTGACTAAAGTTTGTGAGCAATAGTAAGCAATATATTAAGATAGCTTGTTTTCTTAATTAATTTGGCTATATTAGCAAGTTAATTAGGATGGAATTGTTTGTATGGTGAACTTCAATTTGTATTGCTGTATTATTATCAATATATCGCTTGCTTTTCACCAAAAAAATAAAAATAATATTGATATTATTATAAATATTAATTATTATTATTATTATTATTATTATTATTATTACTATTATTATTATTATTATTATTAATGTGTGTCTGAACTAAAGTGAAATGAATGTGTCTGAAGTGAATTGAACTTAACTAAATGCGTCTGAACTGAATTGAACTTAACTAAATGTGTCTGAACTGAACTGAAACTATATGAATATAAGTCCAAAAGAACAAGGCTTACTTTTTTTTTGTGAAGGGTAAGTATATAAATGAAGAATGTGTAAGAACAAGGCCTTACTTTGTTTTTACCATTTTTCGTATTATTTTAAATGTATTAATATGACCTCATTTTGGAGTGGATGCACAAGGACTCTAAATACTATGAGACGAACATATTTATTGAATAAGTTAGTTTGTTGCATATTGATCAGTAACCTTAAGCTTTTTTTCTTGTTTTGATACAGATAATGGCAGACAATAACAACTACAACCACAATAGCGACGACGACAGCGACAACTACAATGACGACAACGACAACGACTACAACAACGAGGACAACGACAACAATGATGACAACAGCGACGACGAGTCGACGACCACATCGTGAATAATCCTCCACCACCACCGCTGGCTGGTAAATTTTGTTATTTCATATCTATCAATTAATGTTTAGTTAATACTTACATTATTCAGGTTGATGAGCCTTTCTTTTGTCACGTATCAGGTAGCTTTTGAAGTTATGAACATTTATGTTGTACGGTTCTCTACTTTGAAGTTTCAACAACTTGAGGGTTTTGGTTTTTAAAGCATTGTTAATTTGTATTGTTGAGTATTTAATGTACATAAATTGTAATACTCCTAAAACATCCAATGCATGTGGGTTGAAAATGATTACTTTATTCGGAAATGTAACTATTGTGGGTATTTCAATTGGTGGTGCACCAAAAATGGGTTATTATTTTATTTTAAAAGAAGAGTTATTATTTCAATTGTAGAGCTAATATAGCAACTTGTAGGAAAGAATGACCCAAAGTTTTCCAAACAAGAAATAGCACATAATAAAAATGCTCGACAGTTAAATCGTTCTTCAAAGGAAACAAATAAGAAGGGTGTAGGAAAAATTGCATTCAGACAAATAGAACGGTTGAGTATAGGGACCATTCTCCTTGAAAATAACAAAAAAGACGGTTTTAGATGGGAACCGTCCTCTTTTATCTTCTTTTGAGGACACTTTGACTTTATTTGAGCCGTTCTCTTTGGCAAATAGAACGACGAGCTGAAGAACGGTTCTTTATGTCTTTGAGAACGGTTTTCAACCGTTCTATTTGTGTATGTAGTAGTGTGAATGTTAAATTGTCATGTTATTTATGGTTGAATGTTATATGGGCAGAACATCATTAATTAGTTTCGTATCTTCTTTCAATTTCAAAGTCAGGCTACGGAAAGGAAGGAGAAGACCAGTTAATCCTTTGTGTATAATTTAACTAAGGCTATATATTTTGCATAGGTCTCTTATACCACCAGTCCACCATACTTGGTCTTAGAATATGAATAATCTCGTATGTGGTACGTATATTTTGCACATGTGTTGCTTCTATATTTTGGATACTTGTAGGTTGGTACGTAAACTTTCTTTTGGTAATTTAATTTGCATATCACACAAACAATCGTCCCGTCAATGTTGTTTCCTTTTTAGTTCGTTTGTTCAATGTCATGGTGGGAATATATTAGTAGTAATCTTATTTCATTGCATTAGACTTGTTTTCCATACATATCATATTTTGTTCATAAAAACATAAGGTAGACTAAAGTACATGATCGAACCAATTATGATGCTTAGATTTAACAATTTCGACATTAATCAATTTTTCTATTAATGTCACAAACTATTTCCATTTGTTTCTTCATCTTTTTTTTCAAATCTTGTTGAATGGACACTTGATCAATTACCTTCATTGCATTGTTATTTGTAACTTCTTCCGTTCTTCCTTTGCACCAATGATACCATTCACATTCATCACATTTATAGTATAGCTTAAATGGATTTGCAGCAGTTGATCCGGATACTCGAATATTTCTCTTCTATTGCAGCTTAGGCATGTTTTATTTTCCACTTGAGTTCCTCTTAGAATTGAGCTTGAAGCCTTGAATGTGATGAAACTGACATTGTTGAAAGTTTGATTTGTGTGGATTATTTGTCCTTCTTCTGCCAAAATAGAAAGATGAGTGCATTTATAAGCCCTTGTGTAACGGCTAGTTCGATAATCTAGTCATTATTTTGCTTTAATGAGTCACTGCTTTGCTTTCGGGTTACCATGGGAACAAATATGAAAACTTAGGGGTATCATGAGAACCCCTCTCCTTTTGAACTATTAAAATATAGGTTTCTGAAAAGTAGCTCTTGAGTGGTGTAATTAATTTTAGCTCCTAAATTAATTAACACCTAATCATCCAACTTTTGGTCATAATTCAACGGCGTCATGACAAAAAATGGAGTGAAGACAAATCGAGAACTAAACTATAAAACTCAAGGTTACCATGAGAACAAAACTTAAAAGCAGGTGTATCATGTGTAACGTGACATAGTTCCGGGTAGGGTTGGCAATAGGTCGGGTCTGGGTTGGGTCCGGCCGGACCCGGACCCGTAAGGGTCCAAAATTTTAAGACCCTTACCCGGATCTGATGAGTCCGGCTAGGGTCCGGGTCCTTCACGGGTCTAGACCCGATATGTATATTTTTTTAATATATACTCTTTCGTCTCGTTTATTTGTTTGTCTTTAATTAAAATATTATTCACAATAAATATAAAGACAAATCCCCTATATACTAAAAGAATAACAACTTTCCAAAATTTTCCCTCCAAAATGCATTATTTCTAAAGATGGAAGTTAAACAAAGAGTACTTATATTAAAATAAATTGATAACCCATTATATTTCATGGATGATGATAAAATCATCAAAATGTTAAATTTATAGTATAACCATTCGTAGCTTCACACTAGAAAAATATATTCGATTCTTTTTTCTAAATAACATTTTTGTTTTTCGAGTTGAATCTCTAAACATTAATTTTTATAAAAATGTGGAAATAGTCCAATTTTTATTTCATAAAAAAATTAATATATATATATATATATATATATATATATATATATATATAGAGAGAGAGAGAGAGAGAGAGAGAGGGGGGGGGAGGGGAGGGATCAAAGAAGTTGCTAACTCTTGGAGAGTTGCTTAGTGATGATCCACTCCATCCATTCATCCTAAAATGGATGGTGGATGGAGGGGGTTCAATTAAAAAAAAAATAGAGAGGGACTGACATGCTGCGGAGCAGACATCAGCCATCACTAATCAGTCATCAACCCATCACTAATCAATAGCTTCCCTCCTCACCCCTACCCCAATTAATTTCACTTCCCCATTCACCCATCTCTATACTCCCGCCCAAACCCCTTTACACTTCCCCATTCACCTTCTTTTGAATTTATTTCACCGGCTATTCACTCACCGCTTTCTTCCTCTCTCTAAAAATAAACTCATCTCCATCTCCATCTCCATCTCCGCAGCTTCTCAATCTCCGATGATGCCAAACATTCCGATGATCAACTTAAGGTATGTTGAATGTTCCATTTTCCACTTCCGATTTTTCTTTTGTTCAACCCTTCGACTTGCATTTGCATGAACTCCGGTCATGCATGAACCCTAAAAACTGGTAAAAGAGCATGTTTCCAACTCGATAACCCTAATTTTGAGTTCAAGTTGTTATAGTTGTACCGTGGTTGTAGTTATGGAGTAAAAGTTGAAGTTTTTTTTCTTTGTTGAAATTCATGTTGTAGTTCAAGAAGTTTTTATTTCTTTGTTGAAGTTCATGTTGAATTTCCCATAATCATCATTGTAATTATGCATGTGGCATCGATTAGGCAGTTTTTTGTTGTTCTGTACATCTGCTATAGTTGTATAGTCATACGTACCACATGATAAGTGTAGTTTGTAGTGCCTATTTGTTGTGTTTGGTCCCGGTTTCTCTTGTGAAATCGCTCTTTGGAGCGGTTTCTGGGCTACTTATGCTTTTTCTAGTTTGTTTTAGGTTCCCAAGACCATTCATGGAGAATTGAAAAGATTCCGACTCGTTTCCTACACATTTGGAGCCAACGAAGAGAATGAACGATCACTCGGTGCCTTAGATTCGATCCCGAGACCTTGGGACCCATTCTCGAGCCCCTTGGACTCGATCCCGATCACCGAGAATCGATGAGAAGCCCATGAGAAGCAAGTAGGGACCCTTGAGATCATAATTGAGGCCTACAAGACCCACCTCGGTCGAGATGAAGGCTATCTTGGTCGGGATGATGAAGCAAAGTAAAGACAGCCTACTGATGGCCCATCCCGGTCGAGAAGAAGCTCCTTCCTGGTCGGGACCACCATCCCGGTCGAGATCAACCACCATCTCGGCCGCGATGGACCAACTGTAGCCCGCGCTTCTTCTTTTCTTCTTCTTATTCATTTTAACCCTATATATACCCCCCTCTTGTAATTTTATGAAATGTTAGACATTACCCACTAAACCCTAGACTATTTTAGCCTAGATTAGTCTAGATTAGTGTAGATTAGTCTTTAGTTAATCGTTAATCTTAGTTTAATCCTTGTATTAAGGGAATTCTTGAAGAATCCAACCAAGATTGACAACCTTGGTTGATGTATTTGGGTTTTCTTTTTTATGCAAGTTTTCATTCTTCCATGCATGTTCTAGTATGGTATAATCTCTCTTTTCCCTTCTCTTAATCTTGTTTTATCATTCAAGTTTTAATCATTGTTCATTGTTTTGTTCATTGTTCATTGTTTTTACTAGTTTCATTATGGATGTTTTGTTGCTTGTGTTGTTTTCCTTTCTTTGTGTTAGTATTAGCTTGAACATGTGTGAGTAGACTTTTTGTGGGGTTAGTAGGGGGATTAAGTGTTGATTATGGATGATTAAGGTTTGATTGTGCGTAAAGGTGGATTCTTTGTTACTAGTCACATGTTATGCATACCATGCGTTTGATGAATTGCTTGTTAGAGTAGTAGTTGCAAATACTTCTCTTGCTTGTCTTCCTCTTCTCATTGTGTGATTGATTTGTGGTTGAATCCTTGTGTATTGGGTAACATCTTGCATAAGTATTCGGGTTTTGTCTTTGACACGAGAGTGCGGACATTGGCTTTGACGCGAGAGCGCGGACCAACCTTAGTAATTAGGTGAAACTTGCACCATCGATCTCCCAACTATCCTACTACACTTATGAACCCGACTTAACCCTATTCTTTCTGTTAGAATATGAAACTTCTCCCACTTAATGCATAAGGAAACTTCTTCTAATGAATTCATGCATTAGAATAATAAGTTATGCAATTTACTTTTTGAAACTCATACTACATGCATTAATATGTTTGTGCGTTTAAGGTGTATAATCACCTATATAAAGCACGCATATGTATTTCAAATATAAGATCAATCAAATAATAATAATCACAATCAATTAATATTAATCATCTCATTTTCTCATTCTAAATTACTCTTGCATTTCTAACAAGTGGTATCAGAGCATTAAAAGATCTTAAGGGTCATAGGAAAAATATGGCTTCCGCAACAAATACTTTTTCAACGCCCGCACCTCCTATTTTCGGAGGAGAAAATTATGATTATTGGTGCATAAAAATGAAGCTTTTTTTAAGAGCGAATGCACTATGGGAAATTGTGGACAACGGTCCTCAACAGCAAAAAGAAGGTGTTGAGTACACCGAAACACAATTAAAAAAATATAATGACGATGAGCTAAAAGATGCCAAAGCTCTCTCATATATTTTAAATTCGGTCAATGAGGTAATATTTCCAAGGATCATGCGTGAAAAAACCGCAAAAAGAAGCTTGGGATTTACTTCAACAAGAATTCCAAGGAGACATTAAAATAAGAACCATTCGACTAAATTCTTTACGAAAGGTTTTTGAGAATATGAAGATGCAAGATAGTGAAAATATCAAAGATTACACTTCGAGACTCATGGAAGTGGTTAATCAAATGAAAATGTATGATGAAAAAATATCCGATGAAAGAATTGTCCAAAAAATCATGGGAACCTTAACTAAAAGGTTTGATACAATTATCACGGTAATCGAAGAGTCCAAAGATATATCAAAACTCAATGTGACTGAATTAACAGGCTCTTTGCTTACCCATGACCAGAAATTTATGAAGTTGGAGAATCATCTGTCGGAAGATGCTTTCCCATCAAACCATAAATCAAAGACCTTCAATTCAAAAAGCAGTAACTCGAAGTCAAATACTGCAAATTCAAGTGCTTCATCTGGGAAACAAAGTTCACAATCAAGAGAAAAACATCCTCCTTGTCAAACTTGTGGGAAGACTAACCATGCTGAAAAGGATTGTTACTTCAAAGGCAAACCTCAATGTCGTCACTGCAAAAGATTTGGCCACATGGAGAAAGATTGCAGAACGAAAACAAAAGCAAATTTCTCAAGCACCAATCAAGAAGTTCGGTTGTTTTATGCTCGTCAAGCATCGATCATTAGCCCAAATGAGAAATGGCTAATTGATAGTGGTTGCACAAACCACATGACTAATAATTCTAGCATTTTTTGCAGATTGGATACGTCAATTAATATTACAGTTCGGATGGGAAATGGCGGTGTTGTAAAGTCCAAAGGTAAAGGCACTATCGCTGTTGCAACAAAAAGAGGAACAAAATACATTGACGACGTTCTTCTTGTTCCCGATATGACTGAGAACTTATTAAGTGTTGCTCAAATGGTTAAAAATGGGTACTCACTTATTTTTGAAAATGACCATTGCAATATTTATGGACCTGACAAGAGAGAAATTGCTAGTGTTATTTTGGAGAATAAAAGTTTCTCATTAAAATGGGAGTACCCACAAGAAAATGTGAATAGGGCAATGGAAGACACTTGGTTATGGCATCGAAGATATGGACATTTTAATTTACGTGCACTAAGTGATCTCCATAAACAAAATATTGTGCGTGACTTTCCCTCAATATTTGTTACTAATGATTTATGCGAGCCTTGTCAGCTAGGGAAGCAACACAGACTACCATTTCCAAAGGGACAAGCGTGGAGAGCTAAAGAGAAATTGGAGCTTGTGCATACTGATGTGTGCGGTCCTCAAAGAACATTGTCACTTAATGGAAATAGGTATTTCATCTTATTTATTGATGACTTCACACGAATGACATGGGTATATTTCATGAAGGAAAAATCAGAAGTATTTCATGTCTTCAAGAAGTTTAAAGCACTTGCAGAAAATCAAAGTGGGTGTACAATAAAAATGTTAAGATCGGATAGAGGAAAAGAATACACTTCATTGGAGTTTGATAGATTCTGTGAAGATGAAGGCATGGAACGTCAACTCACAGTTGGGTATACACCTCAACAGAATGGAGTTTCGGAAAGAAAAAACAGAATTTTTATGGAAATGGCGAGATGTATGCTCGCTGAAAAGAAACTGCCGAAGAAATTTTGGGCTGAAGCAGTGTATACAACTGTCTATTTATTAAATAGACTCATTACAAAGGCACTTCGAGGAACAACCCCAATTGAAGCTTGGAGTGGAAAGAAACCAACGGCAAAACATTTGAAGGTGTTTGGTTCAGTTTGCTATGCCCACATTCCACCTCAAAAAAGAGGTAAGCTTGATGAAAAGGCTGAAAAAGGAATTTTCATTGGGTATGATTCAAAGTCCAAAGGTTATAGAATTTTTAATCTTGAAACCGAGAAGATCATGATTAGTAGAGATGTTGCATTTGATGAAGATGCGATCTGGAATTGGGAGGAGAAAAAGGTTGAAAAAAATGTGATGTTGCTTCATGAATCTCACCATGAGCAACATGAACATAATGAACCTGAAGATGATGTGAACACACCTCCTAATTCTCCAATACAAGAAGGATCACCTCACCCAGGAGCAGATGATTCAGACATCGTCACAGCCCCTCGAGGTAAAAAAGCATTATCAGATATATATGATCATTGTCCAATTATTTACTTAGATCAAGAAGAGTGTGAGAGATGTCATTTTGCCGTCGAAGAACCAAAAGATTACGATGAAGCATCTAGGCATGAAGAGTGGCAGGATGCTATGCAAAATGAAATAATGATGATCAAGAAGAATGAGAGTTGGGAGTTGGTTGATAGGCCAAAAGATCGAAAAGTAATTGGAGTAAAATGGGTTTTCAAGCTAAAGTTGAATCCCGATGGCTCAATTAACAAACATAAAGCCAGATTGGTTGTTAAGGGATATTCACAGCAAGCTGGTATAGACTACGGAGATACTTTTGCTCCGGTGGCTAGACATGATACTGTGCGCACCCTTATTGCTTTGGCTGCACAAGAGAAATGGAAAATTTATCAGTTGGATGTCAAGTCCGCATTTCTCAATGGCGAACTTGAGGAGGAGATATACATAGGGCAACCTCCAGGTTTCGTTGTCAAAGAAGATGAAGACAAGGTATGCAAATTAAAGAAGGCCTTGTACGGGCTGAAACAAGCACCCCGAGCTTGGTATAGTAAGATTGACTCTCACTTTATTGATCAAGGATTTGAAAGGAGTAAAAATGAGCACACCCTCTATATAAAAAGAAAAGGTGAAAATGATTTGCTCGTTGTTTCACTCTATGTTGATGATCTTTTAGTCACAGGTAATAATTCAAAAATGGTGACTGAGTTTAAGGAGGAGATGAAGAAACAATTCGAGATGACCGACTTAGGTCTAATGCATTATTTTCTTGGCATGGAAGTTGATCAATCGGAGAAAGGGATTTTCATCTCTCAAACAAAGTTTACCGAAGACATCTTGAAAAAAATTAAAATGCA
The DNA here is from genome assembly GCA_958450325.1 of Agrostemma githago. NCBI lineage: Eukaryota > Viridiplantae > Streptophyta > Magnoliopsida > Caryophyllales > Caryophyllaceae > Agrostemma > Agrostemma githago. Next base: position 35,960,009 of record OY288256.1, read on the forward strand.
GCAGTGTAAAGCAGTGGGAACTCCCCTTGTTCTAAATGAGAAGTTCTCGAAAAATGATGGTCAAAATAAGGTTGACCCAAAGCAGTTCAGAAGTTTAATTTGATTGGTAGTTTATTGTACTTGACAGCTACTCGACCAGACTTGATGTATGCTGCAAGCCTCTTATCAAGATTTATGAATGAGCCCAGTGAAACTCACATGGGTGCTGCAAAAAGGATTCTACGATACCTAAGAGGCACTAGTGACTTTGGTATTTTGTACCAACCATGCTCAAGCCCAAAGATGATTGCCTACTCAGATAGTGATTGGGGCGGTTCAGTTGATGATATGAAGAGTACTACGGGATATGCATTCACCCTTGGATCGGGAGTATTTTCCTGGATTTCAAAAAAGCAGGATGTTGTAGCACAATCTACTGCAGAGGCTGAATATGTTGCTGCCTCAGCCGCTGTTAATCAAGCCAAATGGATGCGAAAGATATTCGCAGACCTAGGTTATAACCAAAATGAAGCCACTGATATTTTGGTCGATAACAAGTCTGCAATAGCCATTTCAAAGAATCCAGTTTGTTTCACTAAGACAAAACACATGAAGATCAAATTTTATGTTGTTCGTGATGCACAACAAGAAAAAGAAGTGAAACTCATTTATTGTCCGACAGAAGAACAACTGGCAGATATTTTCACAAAGGCGTTGCCAAGACCACGGTTTGAATATCTAAGATTCCAACTCGGAGTAATTGGAAGAAGTCTCAAGGAGGAGTGTTAGAATATGAAACTTCTCCCACTTAATGCATAAGGAAACTCCTTCTAATGAATTCATGCATTAGAATAATAAGTTATGCAATTTACTTTTTGAAACTCATACTACATGCATTAATATGTTTGTGCGTTTAAGGTGTATAATCACCTATATAAAGCATGCATATGTATTTCAAATATAAGATCAATCAAATAATAATAATCACAATCAATTAATATTAATCATCTCATTTTCTCATTCTAAATTACTCTTACATTTCTAACACTTTCCTTGTTTGATTTCTTCATCTTCTTAGTCATTGTTCCTTTAGTTAGTTGAATCCTTTATCCTTAGTTGTTGTCCTTAGCTTAGTCCTAGTCATAGTGTTATCCCCCTTCCTATCGTTCTAGATTAGCTTAGCTTTGAGACCTAGTCAAGTCTGTAGGTGAAACTTAGTCGAAACCCTCTTTACTGTCCCCGTGGACTCGACCCGACTTACCCTATCTACGTGTTAGGATTAGTTTGTTTTTATTTGTTGGCGGGGTTCCACGGCAAATCCCTCCCATCAATTTGGCGCCGTTGCCGGGGACAGTGCTAGTTTAGACCTAGTTTGCCTATCTACTTGACTTTGTCTTTCATTTTTGTGTTTTTCCTTTTTTGTTCATTTGCTTCTTGTGTGTGAAGTTTATTTCCTTCTTGTCTAGTGCCCAAAAAGCACTAGACTTCTCACGTTTTCTCCTAGTCTATAGTTTGTGCCTAGAGGTGGTGACCATCCTCTTCTTTACAACTCAGAGCCGCTTTAACGGACAGTTGCTAGATTGAGAGATCCTCAACCGGGTACGTGCCACGATTTTCGAGCATAACATGAGGTTTGATCTAAACTCCCCACCCATAGAAGCCAACATGAGCTACTCCTCTTCCTCTATGAATCAAGAATATGCCATGACATCTCCCTACTACTATCAAGCTTCTTGGGATAATCAAGACACTCGTGGGTATGAGCTTCAAGGAAGTGGGAACGGTTACCAACAAGTGAATGCTTATCAATCCTATGATCATGGTGGTTGTTGCTCAAGCTATTAATGTGAATCCACCATGTTTCATCATGATTCTCCATATGGAAGCCAATATCCCCAAAACCCACCATATTACCCTTCACCTCAACCACAATATGAGCCCCAAAACCCACAATATTTCCAATCACCTCAACCTCACTACCAACAATATGATGCCCCACCCCTTGGGCATCATCAAGGTTTACAAGTGGCACTCCAAAACCCCAATGACCACCAAATGCCCAACTTGAAGTTATATCAATCGTTTCTTTAATTGCAAAGGAGCCAACAAGAAATGGCCATTCAAATGCAAAAGAACCAAGATGATTTCATGGCCCAATATCAAAGGGAAAACGAGGCGATGGATGCTCGATTAAATGCGTTATCGGTTAAACCATAATTTTTTTATCCCGAACGTCACAACTAGATGAAGGGTGCTCACTTGAGCAAATGGAGCAACCTAATCACGAAGCCGCCGATGAAGCTCCTTTTGGAAGCGAAATTTTCTTTGAAGAACCTCAATCGTCTACCCAAAAAGAGACGAATGAGGATATGACCCTTGGTGAAGGCATCGTTGGTGAAGAATTGGAGGAGGTTAGTGAGTTGAATGAGTTGGTGGAATTTGTGAAGTTGTTGGGTGAAAATAACAAGCTCAATTGCCCTTGTGCAAAAGTGTGGAAGAACATCAAGAGCCCCTTGCACGTAAGCGAAGCAATGGTTTGGAAGAGATTGAAACCGCCGGTAGAAGTTTCAATTCTCTCCATCAAGACTATGTGGGGACAAGTGTTGTTCCGGGATTTGAAGATGGGGAACCACAACTTGAGGATGGTATGAGGATTTGCAACAAGGAAATGAGGCCAAAACCGCTTTTTGTGCCTTGTGTTAAGGACTTAAAGTTTGCTTGTGATTGGAGACGGTGCCTAAGGACGAAGAGGTCGGTAAAGCTTGTAGGATGGATAGACCCCGGAGACAACATGAAAGATGACGTTGGGTCTTTAGGTGATTACTTCCTGCTTCCGACTTGGAGGCTTTGGAGGATAGCTTGGCTCGGGCACTCTTTGAGCCCTCATTATGATGTGGCTCGTGCGTTTGACTTGCTCCTCCGAGCCCTTGATGGCTATGGTTGAAGAATGAGAGTCCACCATCCTCGGTTTGACGGAGTTCCTAAAGAACCATCATGTTGTGTATTCCTCTTTTCTCTTCTCTCGAGTTTTTGTATTTGTGTTTGTGTGATTTGCTTGATTGTTTGATTCTAGGATTTGTTTTGTTTTATGGAATTCTTGTAATTTGGAATTTTGTTGAGTGATGTGAGGGAGGGGATTCTAATGATTATTGTGAAGTTGTGTAGGATGATTGATGTTTGAAGGGTGATTATGTTGAGTTTTGGAGGTGAACGCTTGAAGCGATCTTGGGAACGGTTCTATTTTTGATTTTTGGAGCTTTGATGAAGCTTTGTGCTTAGGTGAATACTCGCAAATCAAGATAAGCTCTACTTTTATCTCCCATGATTAGCATCAAGCATTTCTTGCTCGGTCTTCTATTTTTCCTACAAGAGTCGGCTCGGTGGGATTTTTATTGGAAGACGGGAGCTAGAGGGTCGTTTTTGAGCTTAGAACAAGCTTTTGGGGACGGGATTTCAGATCCCGTGGTGTTATTTGTAGATTTGAGGTTCGGTATGTATTTGTTGAAGGAAAGCTTTATGGCCACTACCGTGCAATCCCGACCGAGATCGATTTATTCTTGGTCGGGAAGAAATGGCTTCTCGGGCGAGAATGCTTCTTCTCGGTTGAGACAGATAATGCTTCCCGGGCGAGACCGATCCTTCTCGGTCGGGACGGGTTGGTGCAAAAACCCAGCTACTGTGAGCTCATCTCGGGCGAGACGAACTCTTCCCGGGCGTGATGACAGCTCTTCCCGGGCGAGACCGTTTGTTCTCGATCGGGACGAAGTGTTTGCCAGCGCAACTCGTTTTTCTTGCAGCCCAGCCCGAACCCCACCTCATTAAACAGCCTGCCCCGCCCCTACTACTTCCCTCTCACACAAATACCCAACCCCAACCCAACCCATTCCCATCTCATACTAACAAATCTTCAACCTTCTTCATCCTCCATAACACCAAATAAACCCCAACTTAAAAACCCCCCAAAACACCATAAATCCTCCATTACTTCACCAAATCTCACCAAATCACTTCTTAAACACCTCAAAATCAGTTTCTATCCCATTAATAACCATCTTAGACCCATTTTCTACCATCCAAACCCCCAGAAATTGAAAAAAAAAATCGAGTTGTTGTGCCCATTTTTCCCCAAATCCGAAAATTGGGGATTTTCCTAATACTTGATTTAGCTTACTAGGGTTCATTTTGGAGGGTTATTTCATTAATATTAAGCTCCTTTGAGGTATTTTTGTGGGTTCTAGCTCTTATTTTTTGGGTAGAAATCGTTCTTGGTGTTTAGCTTGTTCTTAAGCTTCTTCATCTTCAATGGCTCCAAAGAAGAAAAGTAGGGTGGTTCTAAGCAAGAAAAGGAAAAGTGCGTCCACGTCAAGACCCGAAGTTGAACCCGAAGTCGAAGTTGAGGAACCGGAAATTCCTCGTCTCCCGGGTTTTCCTAATCTTGTCTTTGGCTCGGAATTGCAGAGGGAGCAGTTCATTAAGCTTCTTGGTAAGCCTTTTGAGCCTACTAGATTTCTTTGTAAAATCATACTTAGAAAGTTTGGCGTTCTTGAGCAAACTAGAGAGTTTTTTTAGGGTATGGGCTTGGAATTGTTGTTCAATATGCATGAATTGACTTACAAGCAACTCGCTCTAGAGTTCTTCATTAGCTATACCCTAAACACTAGAGTCGTCTCTCCCCGAGTTGCTTTTCGGTTGAACAATGTTGATTACCGCTACACCCTACCACAATTCGGTGCCATTTTTTTTATCTCCCCCCCTCTCCTAGTGGTAGCATACCCACCGACTTTAATGTAGCCGATGTTTGGAGATGTATAACCGGTCTCACCCTCATCGACTTTCGACGGTTTTCTAGCCGTCATGTCCACCACCCGGTTTTACGTATTTGGCATCGTTTTATTGCGGGTACGATATTTGGGAGACCCGAAATGAGCACCTTCACACAACAAGAGTTGACAATACTAGGTGCTTATTTGAATTTCAAGAGCAAAACTAGGTTTGAAACCGACCTTCCCCTTGCTTTGGCAAAGCATTTTCAGAAGATTAGTAAAGCGGGGAAACACGTAGGGGTGATTGTTGTTGGGGGGCTCATTACACACGTGGCTAAAGCGATTGATGAAAATTTTAGTGAGGAAGAGTTGACCGCCGTATCGGCGGATACGACCATAGACGAGGAGTGTTTAGCTAGATTCCATAGGTGGATTACCTATGAGAGGGAGCATAAGAGGTCTACATGGAATACCTCGGGTCGGCCACACTTTACTTTACCATGCGATAAGCTACCGACCCTTAAGCCTATGAAACATTCTATCATCCCGGTCCAAGAGCCTAACCTATTAGTACCGGGTGCGGGAGGTGATCCCGGTGCCTCTTCCTCCCGTACCCCGCATCCACGTCCTAATATGGAGCCCCAACAACAACAACAACAACAACAACAACAACAACCAACCCAACAACAACATCAACAAATCTCTTACCGACCCTACCCCTTTTACACTTCACCCCCGGCCTTTATTGATATCCCTCAGTATACACCATACACCCCCTTTGCCTACCCTTCGCTCCCGGCTGATTCATCTATGGCCGCTATGCTTAATGCTCTACACATTGGGCAACATGAGCAGAGGAGGGACGATTACTATGCTCAATACCCCGGATATCATCCTTTGGCTCAACAAGGGTATATAAATACGCAAGGCTATCTCCCATCGTGGTATAGGCCCGAATACTTTCCGAACTACGTTAATCCTAGTAGTAGTGGCGCTATGATGGATGACGAGGAGTTTGAGGCCGAAGATGCCTTCGATGCTAATAGGGGGGAGGGTAATCATGGCTCCGGTGAAGAAGAAGAAGAAGAAGAAGAAGATAATGATGAAGATGATGATGGTAGCAATGGAAGTGAGGAGGGGTATGATGACGAGCAAGATGACCATTGATTATTGAAACGATGGCGATGCGTTAGTTGCTAAACTTTGGTATGGCGAATTTCTTTTCTTTTCCGTTTTTGATGCTCGTCTATTTTACTTCCCCCTTGTTATGAGTGTTTTATTGGCCCTCGGGGCCTTTGTGGTGATCGCTCCCGATTCTCGATGACGTGATTACATCAAGAATCATTTGAAAAATCCAAGTTTACAAATCTTTTCTCTTTCTTTATTTTATTTTTCTTTTGGTAGGAATTAGTCAGATTTAGGCGGAATCCGGGCTAGGTGACTTGATTACACCTAGTCCTCCCCTCCCATTTCCTTTTATTTTCTTCTTTTTATTTCTTCCCCCATCCATATCTTTTCTCGTCTCGGCCCATGGTGACTTGATTACACCCCGGCCGGACACTACCCTTTCTTCACTTTTCTTTTTGATTTTTAGCTTTATTTTCGTAGTTGTGGACATGACATAGGTCCACCCCGAAGTGGCCACGCGCGGGTTTGGGGAGGCGAATGAATCTCCATATGAGATGGTCAAATTGAAATTTAAATCGAAGTAAGAGTCGCCACCGAACTTTGTGGGAGTTCGGGCCCATTTGAACCCACTCTATGTCGTAGTGGGCCGTATACAAAATACGGCCCATTTCCGATGTCAGAGCTTATTGGGTTCGTCCCTTTGCATTATGATACCGATACCGACATTATCGGATATCGTGTATTGAATGACTCTCGTTGCCAATGGATTCGGACATCCGGAAACCATGGTTATGAGTAAGGTGTGAGGGTACGTGTTGGGAAGTTCACTAAGAACACCCAACCCCGCCCGCACTTAGCGGCCTTTACTAAGATATCGTTCGTTTTTGGTGTACACGCATTAGTTCGACGGTTGAATGATATGCAAACATTATTTTCCCTAAGCATGTGAAAAAAAAATAAACGGGTTGCTAAGTCCTTTAATGCATATTAAACTAATAACGTCAAAGTTATATTTAGCATGTGAAATTCGTTTTAGTCTAATAAAACAAAAGATGAAAATAAATCGCTACAAACATGAGCAAACAAGTTAGTAACGGTTTGTAAATCGAATAAGAATATAAATACGATGATATGCATAATTTCGAAAAGTTTTGTTACACGTGATGGATTAAACACGTGTCGACCGAGGTCAAAAAATATTTGTCGAAAAATCTGAAAATATATTGAGAAAACCGCTGTTTTGTGTTAAAAAAAACGATGCTGGAAAAATTGGAAAACGAGAAAAATATGTCGCGGTTTACAGCAGCCCGCGCGACTCGCCCGGGAGGGGTGCGACTCGCGCGGGTGGCTGTCTCGGGTTCGCTTTTTTAGAAAATCGTTAATTTTTGATAAATACCGTATAAATATGGATTAATTTACACTTGATTTATATTTTCGATATTCGTCGTATTCGATATTCGATTATGAAATCGATATCAAATAGTCGGAATGATTTTTAGAAAATGTTTTGTAAAACTTGTTTTGGAAAAAGAATTTGAACGAAAAGAGAAAAAAATGTTAATTCTCTCCGCGTTAGAAACCGTCGTATTTTGTTTAAAAAGTATGTGACGATTTTTAGCATCAACGAGATTAATGTAGTTCTTGTTGGATACGATATTCGATTAGAGAACCGGTATCGTATTTTAAGAACGTTTTGTTTTATGAAAATATTTTTATAATATCGTTATTAAAAAAATAAAAATTGCGACAACGACCCATAAAAATAACGGACCGACCGACGAAAAAGAAGAAAAGGACGCGAGAAAGGAAGAGAGAAGGGAAGAATCGGGTTTGATTTTACACCCTCAACCTACATGCTTTGTTTTCTCGGAATAAGGCTCGTCGGAAAGTGGCTTAGGCACGGGAGCGTCGAGATGATGTGGGTGAGCTAGGGTGTCGGTTTGGGACGTGTAAAGTGACGGGTTTGGCCGGCTTTTTTGGTCGGATTCGTCGGGTTATATTATCGGTCTTTCGATGCCTTTTTTTGATGTTTGGCTGGGTAATGTATGTGTATCTCGGGAATTATTCGAATTGTTGTAGATATCGTCGATGTGTTATGAATTGTATATTGTAGATGTATGATTATTATTTTTATGTGTGATGGGAGGGTCCTATTTATAGGAGATGGCTAACTTGCAAAGGAAGAAAAGTCATCGGTCGGGATGAGGTAGGATTCCGTCTAAGGATAGGAAAAGTAAGAAGTTGAAAGGAACGAGAATTCCGTTTCTTGGTCGGAAAGAAAGGAATCTCGGCTGAAATGGGGCTGCTCAGCCGAGTATTTGATGCTCGGTTGAGTGTTGGATTCGGTATCCGGATAGAATTCCTACTTGAGATCGAATTCTATCCTTAAATGGATTGTTTAATACTTGTCGTAGCTGATTTTTTGTAGTATTCGAGCCTAGGCCGAACTCGAGATGACACGGCTGGTCCGTGTGTCTCGAAAAAAATATCTTTGACCGGGTTTGACCCGGTCGCTAAAAGACGGTTTTGCCCCTGGTGTCAGATTCCACCCAAATTAGTCTTATTTGACTCGAAACGACCCACTGGGCCTGGATTTGAGGTTGATTTTGTGAGATTTGTACTTCATAAAAAGCCTAAACCAAATGTCCATGATTTCGAGCCCATATCCGAGTCCGTCAAAGCACGTTTGCGTCCGATCATCATCGGGTGTTTGTCGGAAACTACTATAGACACCTGGCGGTCAAAATCTGGGTGTCTACAGTAGTTTCTTTTCTTTTTAGTGTCTCCACACACTACCGATCGCGCATGAGGACATTGCTCGGTTTAAGTGTGGGGGAGCGATATCGTAGTCTAGTTTAGTTTTATTTTCGTTTTTTTTTTCGAAAAAAATCTTTAAAATCCCTAAAAATTTGAAAAATTTCATAAAAATCAAAAAGAACTTTCCTTTGTGTCTTTTCCTTTTGTGTCGTTGTGTCGTATATTTGTTGTGTTGTGCGTGTTTTGCCTCCCTTTCTCCTTGTAAGTCGCTTAATCACCGTTTACTTTGGAGGGCTTTCAAGACATCCGGTAACGTCTTTTTATCCCTTTTTCCTCTTTATCTCTTGTGGAGTTTGGAGGAGATTTTGTGATGATGTGTGCTCGGGTGAAGCTTTGTAGAGTTTGAGGTTGATTTGGTGGCTTGTTTGGAAGTTCGGGGTGGTGTTTGTTTTCTTTGTGTGTTTGTTTTGTTTTGTTTTGTTGTCTTTGTCTCATTTTCTTTCGTTTTTGTCGCGTCTTTGTTTTGTGATGTGTAGTCGTGTCTAGTGTGTAAAAAGGTTTTCGAAAATCCGGTTTTGAGGCTAGTGTGCAAGTGTTTACTTTCCCTTTCTAGTAGTATGAATCGAGTCTTGGACTTTAATCTAGTAGAATGACCTAAATCAATAGTTTCGTTGGTCCTTTACCTTGAGTCCACCTAGCTTACTAGGGATTTACTACGGGATTTGCATTTTGACCACTTTGACCACCCATGGTGTGAAAAGGCCTTGGTTGCCGAGTCCCGTCCCTTAGGTGACCATGTTTGGAATTGCTTTGACTAGTCCAAGTTTCTCCCCTTTTTGTGGGTTTGAAGGGAAGGGCCCGTCCCGACTTACCCATTTCCCTACCTCATACACATTTGCACAAATAATTTGCAAAATTGTTGAAATTCTCACTTGGTTGCAAGAAATGCCTACAATACAAGATATATCAAAAGGCAAACCAAGTCAAAAGAAAAAGAAAGAAAAAGAAAGAAAGAAAAGAAAGAAGAAAAAGAAAAGGCACAACAAATGAAAAACAAACTACAAAAGAAGAAAAAATAAATGGCATAGAAAATCAAAAGCCAAATGAAAAAAAATGCCAAAAAGAAAACCATCTCACAAAAAGATTCTCACCCACTCAAAATAAGCCTTTTTCCGATCGTTACTGTGAAGAGCCTACCAAAGGACCGAGTCCCTAGGAAGGATGATAGCGGTAATGATCGATCTTCCCTCATTTTGCAATCATATTCCACCTTTTTACTTGGACTAGTTGGGCGATTTTGGACATGGGACGACCCTCTTGGCTTATCACTAAAGGGGACAGGATCTCACTTACCTACAGTGTCGACTAACACCGTGGTTCATCCTTTTTCCATCCCGCCGATCGTTCCGTAGTACGTTCTTAGAAGGTTAGGAGGAACCTAGGTAAGTTACTAACGTTTTTATTGCTTTGTTGTCATACTATTAGGGTTTAGTTCATATCATTTTGTATTATTAGTTCGGAAACGTTGTCACTTGCCTTGAGTCCTTAACCGGTGCTTCTTTCACCGCTTTGTAGAGGGAAGCGGCATTTATTTCTTCTTGGGTGCAACCGATTGCTTGTTTGTTTGTATGTTTGCTTGTTTGTGTGTTTTTGTGTCCGGTTGCATCCACAGTTTTGTCGCAAGACCTTACTTGCCTTGCGGAGTGCACTTTTCCCTCTAAGTGTACTCGCGTGAGTTGAAAGGGCATAGGGTGCGCTAATACCCACTCGTTTAGTAGACTAGTTTCTTTTAGTTTAGTAGTGGTTTGTGCTTACTCGAGGGCGAGTAAGGGTTAAATGTGGAGGAGTTGATAAGTGTAGTTTGTAGTGCCTATTTGTTGTGTTTGGTCCCGGTTTCTCTTGTGAAATCGCTCTTTACAGCGGTTTCTGGGCTACTTATGCTTCTTCTAGTTCGTTTTAGGTTTCCAAGACCATTCATGGAGAATTGGAACAATTCCGACTCGTTTCCTAAACATTTGGAGCCAACGAAGAGAAGGAACGATCACTCGGTGCCTTAGATTCGATCCCGAGACCTTGGGACCCATTCCCGAGCACCGAGAATCGATGAGAAGCCCATGAGAAGCAAGTAGGGACCCTTGAGATCATAATTGAGGCCTACAAGACCCATCCCGGTCGAGATGAAGGCTATCTCGGTCGGGATGATGAAGCAAAGCAAAGACAGCCTACTGATGGCCCATCCCGGCCGAGAAGAAGCTCCTTCCCGGTCGGGACCACCATCCCGATCGATATCAACCACCATCTTGGCCGGGATGGACCAGCTGTAGCCCGCGCCTCTTCTTTTCTTCTCCTTATTCATTGTAACCCTATATATACCCCCCCTCTTGTAATCTTATGGAATGTTAGACATCACCCACTAAACCCTAGACTACGTTAGCCTAGATTAGCCTAGATTAGTGTAGATTAGTCTTTAGTTAATCGTTAATCTTAGTTTAATCCTTGTATTAAGGGAATTCTTGAAGAATCCAACCAAGATTGACAACCTTGGTTGATGTATTTGGGTTTTCTTTTTTATGCAAGTTTTCATTCTTCCATTCATCTTCTAGTATGGTATAATCTCTATTTTCCCTTCTCTTAATCTTGTTTTATCATTCAAGTTTTAATCTTTGTTCATTGTTTTGTTCATTGTTCATTGTTTTTACTAGTTTCATTATGGATGTTTTGTTGCTTGTGTTGTTTTTCTTTCTTTGTGTTAGTATTAGCTTGAACATGTGTGAGTAGACTTTTTGTGGGGTTAGTAGGGGGATTAAGTGTTGATTATGGATGATTAAGGTTTGATTGTGGGTAAAGGTGGATTCTTTGTTACTAGTCACATGTTATGCATACCATGTGTTTGATGAATTGCTTGTTAGAGTAGTAGTTGCAAATACTTATCTTACTTGTCTTACTCTTCTCATTGTTTGATTGATTTGTGGTTGAATCCTTGTGTATTGGGTAACATCTTGCATAAGTATTCGGGTTTTCTCTTTGACACGAGAGTGCGGACATTGGCTTTGACGCGAGAGCGCGGACCAACCTTAGTAATTAGGTGAAACTTGCACCATCGATCTCCCAACTATCCTACTACACTTATGAACCCGACTTAACCCTATTCTTTCCTTGTTTGATTTATTCATCTTCTTAGTCATTGTTCCTTTAGTTAGTTGAATCCTTTAGCCTTAGTTGTTGTCCTTAGCTTAGTCCTATTCATAGTGTTATCCCCCTTCCTATCGTTCTAGATTAGCTTAGCTTTGAGACCTATTCAAGTCTTTAGGTGAAACTTAGTCGAAATCCTCTTTACCGTCCCCGTGGACTCGACCCGACTTACCCTATCTACGTGTTAGGATTAGTTGGTTTTTATTTGTTGGCAGGGATCCACGGCAAATCCCTCCCATCACCACACTGTTGTAGTTGTATAGTCATACATTTTACATGCTTCCTTGTTGAAGTTTATGTTAAAGCAGTCTTATTTTCTCATGTTCAAATCCCCGTAATCATCTTTCCAATGATGCATGTGACATAACTGATGCGGGTTTTGTTGTAAAGTCACAGAGTTGGTGTTTGGGAAGATAAAATTTAACATTTGAATAGTCATACAGAGTTGGTTATACAGTCACCCGTTTGAAGATACATAGTCGCGCTCGTTATATTTTGTTGTGAAGTCACAGAATGATGTACAATCACACCTTTGAAGCCACACAGTCGCAGTAGTTATGATGCAAAGTCACACGCTTTATATTGTATAGTCACATTATATAACTGATGCGGGTTTTGTTGTAAAGTTACAGAGTTGGTGTTTGAGAAGATAAAAATTTAACATTTGAATAGTCATACAGAGTTGGTTATACAGTCATACAGAGTTGGTTATATAGTCACCCGTTTGAAGATACATAGTCGCACTCATTATATTTTGTTGTGAAGTCACAGAATGATGTACAATTACACCTTTGAAGCTACACAGTCGCACTAGTTATGATGCAAAGTCACACGCTTTATATTGTATAGTCATGCAGTGTTGGTTGTATAGTCACCCGTTTGAGGCTGTATAGTGACATTCGTTATGTTGCAGAGTCACTATCATTTTACTGTAGAATCACACTGTTGAAGCCGTATACTCAGTTGTACAATCACACTCATTACGCATGTTGTTATTGCAGCAGAAAGTCTGGTGCGAAGAAGAAAGTTCGAATGAAGTCCGGTAAGAAGAAGGTCGTGGCTGAGACATTGGTCCGCGAACATGTAATTGATGATAAAGTGGTTGTGGACCAAAAATTGGGTAAGAAGAAGAAGAAGAAGACTGTTGAAGATACATCGGGGGACCACATCGTTGCCGAGAAGAATGTGGGGGGGGACAGAAATCGATGACGAAGGCAGACGAAAGAAAAAAAAAAGAGGGTGACTTTTGATACACCGGTCGCCGATCTGGATGTGGGTGAGACAGAAAATGTTGAGGAAAGCAGGCCAAAAAAAAGAGGAGGGTCACATCTGATATACCGGCCGACCCCACTGTCGTGCGCGTGTCTCAGGGGAAGAGGGGAGGGGACCGCCGACAGGGTCGGCTAGCAAGAAAAAGAGAGCCTAGAGGTCAGCCGGATATTCACTGTAGGCCCAGGCGGTTGCACCAGCTAATTGCGCAATTATCGAATGATCAGATAGAGAGGGTGTGTGCTGTTGGCTTCGGCGGGCTATTGGAGCTGAGGATCGAATCGGTCCTCATTGACCATGCGCTTATGTTCCTCCGTGCATTTTCTGACAGGTCTCATATTTTTCGTGCCTCACGCCGGGAGGCATTCATGATGTCAAAGTACGACGTCCACGATTGCCTCTAGCTACCTTTAGGCCCTCATCCGGTGAAAGTAATCCCAACACAAAACAAGAAAAGGGCAGACTCACCTGACGTGATCAGGTTAAAGAGTACCTGGAGGAAGGGGTTCGATGTGGTGGACAGCAGCGGGCCAATAACATTAGGGAGGGTGCACAAAAAGTTAATGGCAACCAAAGCCGCTGACGACGACTTTGTCCACAGGTTCGTGTTGTTCGCATTGTCATCATTCCTCACGCCTACTACGAACAACTCACTGGACCTGAGCCTGCTGGCCGCAGTGGATGACGTGGACTTGATTCGGGAACAGGACTGGTGTAGCTTTGTCCTGCAGGATCTGGTGCGGGCGGGTAAGGGGACGCGTGACCCCAACAAAGTCCTCAACTACCTCCGGGGGTGCATCCCCATTCTGATGATTGCGTACTTCCAGCGCTTCGATTTCCGTAGCGAGACTTGCAGATGCGACATACCATTTATCGCACATTAGGATGCACGGAGAATATATGATCGTCTTGCTGGGGAACTGGAGACAGGGTCACTGGGAAATCAGTTGCGTTCGAAGGTGTCGTACCCACGTACATGTGGGAAAACAGGCGGCGAGGGCACCCCCGCTATAACGATGCCCTCTGACCACCATCACTCTTGTCCCAAAATAATAACGAGAGGGATGGAGAGAGACGATCAATCGGAAGACAGCGCCGTTGATGTAAGTGATCTCCCAGCCACTCTATAAATCATCAATTAATTGTCCGTGAAACGATTTAATCTGACAGCCTTACCTATGTTTATAAAAGCATATACGATTCATAAAACTGTGTTTATAATACAGTTGAGATTCAGTAGTCACGGTCGTTATGATCACACTCATCCTGATGTATAGTCACATACTATTAGCTGTATAGTCACACACTATTACCTGTATAGACACACACATTATGTTGTCCAGTCAGTACTATAACCTGCACAGTCACACGCTATAAACTGTATAGTCACACACTTTATTCCATACAGTCACACACTTAGATGCTTAGTCATACTCACACTGCCAGCCTCAACACCACTGAGCTTCACACTAATGATTTGACTTCAACTGAATTATAGGACGACCGACGGTTTTTCATGAATTTCCGAAGGTGTGCGCTAGCCTTTTGCGATTTCTGTGAGCAGGCTGCCTACTGAGTAAGAGAAATATCGACGAGGAACAACGCAGTTCCAAGTCAAGACCCGTCCTCCCAACAATTCTGGGAAGATCCATCTGTCCTCCGGTATATCGATGAAGTCGTTTCGTTGGCCGACCAGTTGAAGCAGACCACCCAGAACGCCCCCGTCGTTGAAGGCGAGGAGCAGCGCGATGCTAAAGCCTGCGGTCTGGTACGCCAAATTGTCCAAGACTTGCGTGAATCTGGATACGTGGATAAAGATATTGAGAAATCGGGTTTCTGTGTGGGAGATGGTGATGGAACAGAGGGTTACGATGATGAGGGCACTTTTGATGGTGGCATCGTGACACCAGGTTTCTGTGAGGGAGAAGTTGAAGAGAATGATGTCGCTGAAGAAATCAACCAAGACTCCGATGTGCAGGGTTCAGTTGACATGAGTCCGACCGTAGTGGTGGCTCTATGGCAAGCAGGGTGGGAGACAACTGACGTACGATCGGCTTCCAATGTGCAGGGAATGCGTGATGTAATGTCGACTCCGCCCGACGCGACAGTCAGTTCTAGTCTTGAGAAGGAACTGAACAAAGCAGGTTGGTCTGTAGCGGATGCTGTTGCCACCACGCCTACGACGGCGGGAAACGTCACGAACGATAATCAGCAGACATGCGAGGGTTCAGGGACCAGGACGCACCCCAAGGCACTACATCATTTGTACATCTTCCACTCCGACGTGGAATTTGAATACATGGATACGATTCCAGACAAATTAGGCTGCACGTTGGACTGTGGGAAAATATTGAGGGGGCAGTTTTTAATCTTTGGATTCATGTGCTCCAATATCGTCATCTTTTGGGATATCCTCCACGTACGGAAAGAAATAATCGACTGCGTCTTTGACTGCTCAACGCCACGTCCGTCGGGGTACGTATTTATTATGCTGCTCGTGTCGTTTTTAAAATGCATGTGCTAATCTGGACTTTGTTTGGTCTACAGCGAAATGCTGGTCGAGCTCACAGATTACGACTGTATAGCGAGGGGCGACATGCAGACGCTCGAGCCTGGCCTGCAGGTGATGAGTAACGTCATTGACTGCTGGTGTAGGCTGCTGAACCAGCTGGTGTACGAAAAAAAAGCACCAAGAGTAACCAGTAGATGTTACCTCTCTCTTAGGCATACGGTACGTTCACCCCCCAATTTAGCTGTATAGTCGCGCACTATTGGCTGTATAGTCACACACTATTACCTGTATAGTCATACATATTATGTTGTCCAGTCACCACTATAAACCGCATAGTCACACGCTATAAGCTGTGTAGTCACCCACTTTATATTGTACAGTCATGCACTTCAGGCTGTATAGTCGCACACTACAAGCTGTACAGTCACAGACTTTACGCTGCACAGTCACACAATTGCAGCTGTACAGTAACACTCATGTCAAACACACACTAACTACATGTATTACCATCAATGCATTTGAGCAGGCCCCAATGTTGGAATTGTGGAAGAAAGGAGGCCAGGGCAAGGATCAAGACGAAGAAATATTTTACGTGTGGAACGAGTGGATAAAAAACAGTTTCTCCGACTTTGCTTTGGACTCGGACATGGTATTACCCTGCACATACTGTTTATTCATAGTTGTTATGATCACACTGTCATGTATAGTCACAGTCTGTACGCTGCAAAGTCACGCAGCTTTGTCTGTAAAATCACATGTTATAGGTTGCATAGTCAGGCATTAAACATTACAAATGACCCCCATTCACATTAACTAAAAAGATGTAGTTCACTTTGCAGAGTCACTCATGTTGATGTGTACAATCACGTGATATATGTTGCGTAGTCAGACATCATAAAATTTACAATCACACTGTCATGTATAGTCACAGTCTGTACGCTGCAAAGTCACACAGCTTAGTTTGTACAATCACACACTTTGCGATGTGCAGCCACGCACATGATATAGTATGTGCAGGATAATACCATGTCTGCCCATAATCCTGACGCATTGTTTGCGGGTGTTGGTCCCAATCTTAACGGGTGACGAGGGCCACTACAGTTGCGCCTGTATCAACTTCAATTCTGAGCAAATAGAGTACCTCGACAACAGGATGTACAATAAAGATTTTACAAAGTTGCCTTAATATGGCATTGCTCGAACATCGGTCAGGCCCTTTTAATTTAATATTAAATCAATTATGTGACCGCGAATGTGTTCAACACCTGATCCTGTTTGAACTTGTTTTGCAGGCTGATAAGATGGGGGAGTTCATGGTACAACGAGGGGTGGAGAAAGGTGAGAAGGTCCGTGCGTTTAAATTGGTAAACATTCCCTTATCATGGCAGGGGGTGGGGTACTCCGCCAATGACTGTGGAGTGTACCTGATGATGCACATGATGCTGTACACCGGGTCCCCGTTCAACTGCTCCTTGGGGACAATGACGGCCATGAATATGTGCAGGGCAGAAATCACGACGACCCTTATATTGAGCGACGTGAACAGGGTGAGGGACACTGTTTTGAAGCAAGTGGCAGCATTCGGAGCATACAAGGAATCGTTGGACTCTGCCCGTACGTTTGTAACCACTCCTGTGAAGGCAACCACCAACAAGCGTCAGAGCAAATCACCGAAAACACCAGAACCCGCCCCCCGATCAGTCCCAGAAGAAAGACAGTCATCAATTAGGTCTCGGATATGGGGCTGTGGAGATGGGTTGGGTTGCTCTTTGAACCAAGGGCATCCTGACGCGAACGTCATTGTCATGTCGGCCTTGTTTCGCCTGCACCGACCGCTAACGAGTAAGATGCCCATCCTGCGGAAGCACGCCGTCGTCTACTGCTTCCTTGACGATAATGGGTACGATGAAAGGTGAGTAACCGTCTTTGATTACTAATACGAGTTGCATATTACACATACTAACCGGTGTTAAAATTTCGCAGTGAACGATTGGGGTCCTACAGCACTCATGCGCATCTGGAGAGACGTGACATTCAAACGCTCTTGTCCGGAGGTAGCATGAGCGCCGCTGTGCTGGAGTGTTGGTCGCACCTCATGAACTGGTGCAAATCAGACGACCACGAGCGTGGGTTATCCTCCCCCACTGACCCAACGATGGCGTGGTTCTGAATTCAACACATGTTATGCCCCAATAACCTCTTACCTATCGCATTAAATAGTACAAATGATCCTCATTCACATTAACTGAAAAGATGTAAAGTCCGTGTAATAGTTAGAAATAATCACAAAGTTCACTTAGCACAGTCACACATGTTGATGTGTACAATCACATGCTATGAATTGCAGAGTCACACATGTTGATGTGTACAATCACATGCTATAAGTTGCATAGTCACGCATTCAATAGTACAAATGACCCCCATTCACATTAACTGAAAATATGTAACGTCTGTGCAATAGTCAGAGTCACTCGTGTTGAGGTGTACAATCACGAGATATAAGATGTACAGCCACGCACATGATATAGTCAGACATCCGAGAATTTACGATCACACAGTCATGTATAGTCACAGTCTGTACGCTGGAAAGTCACGCAGCTTAGACTGTACAATCACACACTTTGCGATGTGCAGCCACGCACATGATATAGTCCTGTCTCGGACCCTGTCACTGATGACAACTAATATTCACCATTCGTTAGGACTCACTGACCCGTATACTGGAACGACCCGATTCAAGTACCCCTGCGGACAAAGACGCTGACGGTCTGTACGAAGCGTGGGACAGATTCATACGAGACTGCGCCGGGACATTCGACTTGAACGCCGAACTGTTGTTTTTCCCGGTGTATACTATGGGGCACTACGCGTGCATGTGCGTCAACTTTAGAGAAAGAACAGTTGATATCCTCGATCAACAGACACACGGCCCAGAGTCGCATATGTTCCGGGTGTCCAGCAAAATAGTAAGTTGCACGCATGTACTTTATTTCACCGCGTCAAAATATTATACTGCCTCCATAAGTGCTGACGTTTACTATTACCTAATACTGCAACAGCTGCAAGCATTGATCGACTACATGGACGAGAAGGGGCTGATTAAGAGCAGTCACCTGGCAAGTTTTACGAATCGACAAGTAAAATTGGAATGGCAGAGCGTCCGGAAGAACGATCCGGAGTCCGGCATTTTCTGCTTGATGCACATGTGCCTGTACGACGGTGCGCCGTTCACCTACCCTGATATTGGGACAAAGATCGGGAGGTGTTACTTATCGTTCGAGGTTACAGCAGCCCTCGTACTTGCTGACATGAATGAAGCTCGTGGGGACGTGTTGCCGAAAATTCGTGCTTTCATAGCAGACGCGTCAAGCATATGGAAAGCACTCGATGGAAAACGTAAGATAGGGAAAATCCTGGAACAGAAGACCTCAACGAACCATAAGGCATGAATGTATAGTGAAGTAAAGACACTTTTTTGTGAATATAGAAAAAATCTCATGTTAGAGTATCTTCTGAGCATCAGATGAATGACAACTCAGTATCAGGGTCGCATGTGCGACGTGATACAGTCACGCAACTTCTTACTCACAGTCACAGTCAAACTTCTGCAGAGTCATGACAGACAATGATGGGAGGATTTTGCCGTGGATCCCCACCAACAAGTAAAACCAACTATACCTAACTGGGTAGATAGGGCAAGTCGGGTCGAATCCACAGGGACGGGGTGTCGGACTAAGGTGTGCTACGGTCCAAGACTAGGTCCGAGACAAGTTAAACTAGTGGAAGGCTAAGATCGATTAAGGACTAAGCTAGACAAGTAACTAATGACCAAAGGAAACAAATAAATCAATAAGAAGGAAAACTAGAGCTAGGTCGGGTTCATGGATGTCAAGGAGATAAAAAGAGGGAAACGGGGTTACTAGCTTGCTCTCGTAGCCTAGGTTCCGATCGGGCTCTCGCTACTTAAACGGCCTAGGGGTCATCCTTACAACGCTCTCGCTACTAGTGAGGGAACCAAACCAACCAACCAAACAAACACATACAAGAGAAGAGGCAAGAAAAACAAGGATTGATCATCTCTAGTCTCACAAGCAATTCATCAAACATGTGGAGTGCAAGGTAAATGGGAATCAACAAAAACAACATCTAGTACCACCCATCTCACCCTAATCATCCCTAATCACACTCAATCCCCCTACTAACCCTAGGGGACAACTACTCACACATATCTAAACTAAAACAAACACAAACAAGAGAAACAATCACAAGAACAAAATAAACATTCATAATGAAGAACAAGCCTGAACAACAAACATAAACAAAGATGAAAACTTGAATAACAATAAAGATTAAGAGAAAAGAGTAGAGAAGGATTATACCAAACTACAAAGGATGAAAAGATGAGAACTTGTATATATACAGAACACCCAAAACATCCACCAATGTTGTCAAGATTGAATGGATTCTTCAAGAGATCCCTTAATACAAGAGTAACTAACTAGATTAAGGACTAATTAAGGACTAATCTACACTAATCTAAGCTAATCTAACCTAAAGTAGTCTAGGGTTTTGTGGGTAATGTCTAACATCACATAAGATTACAAGAGGGGGGTATATATAGGGTTACAAGAGCAAAAGAGAGGAAAGGAAGTCACGCGGTGCTGTACTGGGCCCTTCCCGGTCGGGATGGATGGTCCCGTTCGGGATGATACATCCTTCCCGGTCGGGATGACCCATCAGAAGACGCTTCTTTCTTTCACTCCTTCCCGACCGGGAAGGTTACTCTTCCCGCCCGGGAAGGGTCTTGTAGGCCTCCAATATGATCATAAAGGTCCCTATTTGCTCTTCATAGGCTTCTCATCGATTCTTGGTGCTCGGGATCAAGTCTAAGGGGCTCAGGAATAGGTCCCAAAGTCTCGAGATCGAGTCTAAGCCACCGATTGATCGTCGCTTCTCTTCGATGGCTCCAAATGTGTCGGAAACGAGTCGGAATCGTTCCATTTCTCCAATATTGGTCTTAGGAGCCTAAAACAAACTAGAATAAGCGTAAGTAGCCTCGAAACCGCTCCCAACGAGCGATTTCACAAGAGAAACCGAGACCAAAAACAAGAAATAGGCACTACAAACTACACTTATCAACTCCCCCACACTTAACCCTTACTCGCCCTCAAGTAAGCACAAACTAACTAAAAGAAACTAGACTACTAACCGAGCGGGTATTAGCGCACCCTACGCCCTTTCAACTCACGCGAGAACACGTAGAGGACAAGTGCTCTCCGCAAGGCAAGTGGGGTCTTGCGACAAAACTGTGGATACAACCGAACACGAAAACACATAAACAAACAAACATACAAACAAACAAAGAATCGGTTTCATCCAAAAAGAAACAAATACCGCTTCCCTCAACAAAGTGGTGAAAGAAACACCGGTTTAGGACTCAAGGCAAGTGACAACGTTCTCAAACTAATAACACAAATCGATATGAACAAAACCCTAATAGTATGACAACAAAGCAATAAAAACATTGGTAACTTACCTAGGTCCTCCTAACCTTATAAGAACGTACTACGGGACGATAGGCGGGATGGAAAAAGGATGAACCACGGAGTTAGTCGACACTGTAGGTAAGTGAAACCCCGCCCCCTTTAGCGATGAGCCAAGCGGGTGGTCCTATGTCCAAAATCGCCCAACTAGTCCAAGTAAAAAGGTGGATAAGGTTGCAAAGTGAGGGAAGACCGACTATTTACCGCTATCATCCTTCCTAGGGACTCGGTCCTTTGGTAGGCTCTTCATGGTAATAGTCGGCAAAAGACTTATTTTGAGAGGTAAGAATTCTTTTTGTGAGATGATTTTCTTTGGCATTTTCTTTTGCATTCGGCTTTTGAGTTTCTATGTCATTTCTTTTTCTTCTTTTGTATTTTATTTTTCATTTGTTGTGCCTTTTTCTTTTTCTTCTTTCTTTTCTTTCTTTCGTTTTTTTTTCTTTTTCTTGGTTTGCCCTTTTGGCCAAATTTTTGTTTTGTAGGCATTCATCGCAACCAAGTAAGAAGTTTGACAATATGCAACTTATTTGTGGAAATGTGTAGGAGGTAGGGAAATGGGTGAGTCGGGACGACGTCTTCCCTTCAAACCCACACAAAGAGGGAAACTTGGACTAATCAAATCAATTTCGAACACGGTCACCTAAGGGACGGGACTCGGCAACCAAGGCATTTTCACTCTGTGGGTGGTCATAATGGTCAAAATGCAAATCCCGTAGTAAATCCCTAGTAGACTAGGTGGACTCAAGGTAAGAAACCAACGAAATCATTGATTTAAAGTCATTCTACTAGACTAAAGTCCAAGACTCGACTCATATCACTGGAAAGGAAAAGTAAACACTTGCGCACTAGCCTCAAAACCGGGTTTTCGAAAACCTTTTATTACACACTAGACAGAACTAAACAAGACAAAACAAAGACACGACAAAAACAAAAGGAAAAGAGTCAAACAAAACAGCACAAAACAAAACAAAACAAACAAACAAGCAAACACACAAAATAAACAATCACCACCCCGAAACTTCCAAACGAGCAACCACATCAACCACAAACTTCAAAAAGCTCCGCCCGAGCACACACCATCATAACACATCTTCCAAACTCCTCAAAAGGAAAAAGGAGAAAGAAATGAAGGGATATTACCGGATGTCTTGAATTTTTCGAAACTTGACAACGATCGCGGAACCTACAAGGAAATGGGGAGGCAAAACACACAACACAACAAATATACGGCACAAGTGATGCGTGCTATTTATATATGATTATTTCGTCTTTTACGCACGTATTTCCATGCATATCGACTAGCATTGTCTACTATTTTCCCCCGAATTCGATACTTTGTGGTCATGTTGCATCTTATGCAGGTTTGAACCCGTGGACGCGTAAACAAGGCAAAACTCGTGCTTAAAGACGAAATCTTATGCGAAATAAGAAAGAAGAATGATCGTTCTCAAACGGGTCAAATTAAAATGTGAATATCTTGAGTTATACAACTTCAATTGAGCTGATTCCTGTTGCGTTGGAAATATCTTTCTCTTAGCTTTCCAACGGCATATTACACGCCCGATTTGAAGAAGTAACGAATAAATGGCAAGCGTTTGAAGTTGAGCGCGCAGTGCTGAGAACGGGTCCAGATAGTCGAACCACTATTCAGAATAGTCGACCGACTATTCTCGAGACTGGACGAAGACCGAGACTTTCCTAATTTGATGTTTAGGGTTAATAAGACTTTTGGGCTTTTGTTTTAACTTACGGAGTAGTATTTAAGAAACTATTAGACTAGAATTCAACGAACCTCTTCTACCTCTTCTTTTATGCTTCGAATTCTCTTTAGACTACTCTTTTTAAATTTCTCTCTACCCTAAACTTTTAGATCTAGATCTATGAATTCTTTTTCTACTCTTTATTAAAACTCGGTAATCTAATTCTTTCTTTGTTCTTTCTTATTCTCTTCGTTCTTAATTCTTTCTCTCCTAATCTTATTAATTCTTTTAGTCTTAATTAATTTCTCTTTAGATCTATTCGATATGCTTAATTTATTTATCATCTTTATTATTATTGTCGTAAATTTCTCCATGAGTAGCTAATTTCCCTTGCTAGGAAAAAGGGGATCCATGAATTGAATATGGTTGTTAATTAGATTATAGATCCGTCAACGATATTGCGTCTGAGTTGTCAATTGTAGCATTTAATTGAGATTAATTGATTAAGTCGACGTAATTGATTAATTGAATTGGTGAACTCGAACCTAAGATCGGAGGCCTGGTAAGAGTTAGACCTGCTACAACACATTAGTTTGCCCTAATAAGATCGGAAGCCGTTAGAAGCATTTTAGGGTGAATAGCGGACCGGAAGGACCTTTTCACTACCCCTTAGATCAATATCTGTGATAGACCTGTGACCTAGACTGTGACCGTAGGAAATTCATGCTGAACCGACGATCCTAGTTTTCTTCTCCTTTAATTTATTTTAGTTATTTCTTCTCTTTTAATTTTCTTTCCTTCACTACTTTAGTTTAGTTAACACAATTACAAACCCCCCGATTTGGTTACTTAGATTGATAAGTGTAGTTTGTAGTGTCTATTTTACTGTGTTTTGGTCCCATTTTCCTTGGGAGCGGTTTAGGGGCTTCTTATGCTTCCTTTAGTTCGTTTCAGGTTCCCGAGACCGCTCATGAAGAGTTGGAGCGAATCCGACTCGATACATACACTTTTTGAAGCCAACGAAGTGAAGGAACGATCACTCGATGCCTTGGAATCGATCCCGAGACCTTGGGACCCAATCCCGAGCCTCTTAGACTCGATCCCGAGACCCGAGATTCAGTGAGAAGCCCATGAGAAGCAAGGAGGGACCATAGAGAGCATATTGGAGGCCTACAGAGCCTTCCCGACCGAGACCAAGTGCCATCTCGGTCGGGAAGAGGTGCACGTTAAAGGGTGCTGCTGTGGGCCCGTCCCGCTCGGGACCAACCCGTCCCGGTCGGGATGACAGCCCGTGTAACAATCCGGATTTAAAAAGACTAAATAGTAATATCAATAGTATATATAATAGGGTCAAAGGTGGCGGAAACACCCGACCAATTCCGAATCGTCACTATCTCGACATTCAAACTAATACATTATTCAAAAGTGTTCAAAATGAAAATCAAAAGAAACTTAAATAATGGTCTCTCTCCACAAGTCTTCCCCAACACAGCATCACAATCAAAAGCATCTCGGAAGACCTGAAAGGGGGGTCCACAGTCAGTGCGGAGTAACTAGATGTTCTCCCAGTCATGGTTATAACAAGTTGAACATGAATAGCAATAATAATGAGAGATAACATAACCAAACGACATGTGAAGATATCAATACACATGACCAACATGTTATTAGACACGGTCATATAATTTATTGCAATCAATAATTAATCATAACGATCGAGATAGATACTACGTATCCATCCATACAAGTTGGAGTAAGTAACAACAGACTTCATACAAAGATGTATAGGACATAGAATGAACACCGGCTAGAGTATGTAACTGATACTCTAACTAGTCAGAGCGTGTAACTGACCCTTTGACACGGAGCGTGTAACTGACCCTCCGTTTTGTGAAGTATATAACTGATACTCCACGGTACTATGTATAGCGTGTAACTGACGACTATATGTCTAAGACCTGGCCAGAGCTCTCGACGCAGTAACTGTACGTCGAAAGACACACGGGAACCCAGAACGTGTAACTGACGAATCTGGACCCACCGAACATAGACCAATTAAACCTCTTGCGAGCAGTATTGGTTCATTCCGATAGTATGTAACTGATACTACCGTCATCTATATCACTAACCATCATGTACGTTGCACAGTGTAACTGACTGCCAACTGCGTGAGCAACCTCACGACTTCTACGTAGTACAGTGTAACTGACTGCACTATGTAGTAATCAGACCTAGTATAGTGTCACTGACTATACCAGGGAAAATTAGGCTCTAGATAGTGTAACAGACTATACCAAGTATTAATCATTCGTGATAAACATCACGACTCAAACGTAGAACAATATAACTGATTGTTCTAAAGGAACGAGTATAGAAGTAATCAAACCACGATAACATAATGTAGCTATAGCACAACCGACTATAACCTTCAAATAGTAATAGGGTTAAGGTCTAACGGACTATAACCCTGATCATCTAACGTGTATTAGTATTCAAGGTCAAGGTAAGGCTACATTAACCTTGTCTACTAAACTGAAGTTATGTATATAACGTCAACCCGAAGGTGGTGTCATAGTATAAATACTATAACGTCAACTTCAAGTTAAGATTACATTAACCTCGACTATAACCTTGTGAGGTTACCCTAACCTCAGTGAGATTATAGTTTCGTAACGGTGTTACGTAATCCTCAAGTGAAGGGTATCGTAACTTCCCATTGAAGTTACTTGACTTCAAGTAAGGTTACATTAACCTTGTTATAACCTCGTGAGGTTACGTTAACCTCCGTGAGATTATAACTCGCAATAAGGTTACATTAACCTCGTGTGAAGTTGTATAGTAACTTTCCGATAAAGTTACGTAAACCTCAACTAAGGTTACCTTAACCTTGATCATAACCTCGTGGAGTCACTCAAATTGAGCCCCAACAAGACTATAACCCCGCATTGAAGTTACCTTAACCTTAAGTGAAGTTGTATAGTAACTTTCAAATAAAGTTACATGATCTTCAATCAAGGTTAGATTAACCTCAACCCTAACCTCAACATCGGGTGATGATAGGACGAGTCATCTAACACTTAGGGTTGGAACCCTAAAGCCATCGATGAAACAACCCTAGCATCTCCAAACGGAGAGGCCAAGCGGCTCACGTACGAATTTTAGATGTTACAACGGATTAGATCTAACAATTCTAATATAAGCGCAAACGACAATTATAGATCTAACGATAATAATAAATATTCAATTAACATACTAATTAATTAGACTCTTTGAAACATGAATAAAGACACAACCCAAATCAATTAAATCATGTTAAAAATCATTAAAATCACACAACACATTCTAGATGCATAGACACGAAAGGAATCACATCTAGTTACCTTGAAGCGTGATAATTCTCGATCTCGTCTTCTATGACGTAGATGTCTTCACCCGAACCCGTATCCACGCCTAGTCCATCATCAATCACGTGCCAAACATCAAAAGGAAACCCTAATCAAAAACTACTAAAAGAACTACGAAAAACTAGCGCGAAAAGAAGCAAAACTTACGAAGCAATGGAAAGGATTGCGCTAGGATCGATTAGGATTAAAAAGGGATGAAGATCAACTCTTTAATGAAGAGGAGGAGGCACGAAATTAAGGAGAAGGAGGAGGGTGTGCCGTGGCTAGGAGGAGGAGAAGAAAGGAGAGGGTGAAAACCTAGAATTAGGGTTTGCAAATGAAAATAAGGGGTGGAAATCTCCACACTAATCACCTATATATAGGGAAAAGTCATGGGTAAAGCTAACTTGGGCCCAAATCCCAATGCTCCCTCATCAAACCACACATGGGAAGCAAGGATGGGTTAGTCTTGGCCCAAAATCCAAGCTAAACCGACAAAAGGTTACAAGGATGCGGTTTTCGGACAATTAAACCGGGAAAGGAAATATCCGAATAGAAAAATTAGAGGAATTGAATTAAATAAATAATTTCGGATATTAAAATATATGAAATGGAATAAAATAATTATGTCCGAAAATTCGGGGTGTTACAATCCAACCCCCTAAAAAGAAGTTTCGTCCTCGAAACTGGAAAGATGATTACCTCAATCAAAGAGATGCGGATGCTTCTCCCGCATAGACGCCTCGGTCTCCCAAGTTTCCTCTTCGAACCTCTGGTTCCTCGAGAGTACTCGCACCAAAGGAACCACCTTATTTCTCAGAATCTTATCTTTCCTATCCAAGATACGGACTGGACGTTCCTCATATGTCAAATTCGGCTCAAGCTCAATCACATCTGCTTCTAATACAAGGGAAGGATCACTGGGATAACGTCTCAACTGAGACACATGAAACACATCATAAACCTTCGACAGATTCGGAGGTAGGGCCAACCTATAGACCACCTAGCCAACTCTCTCAAGTACCTCGTAGGGGCCAATGTACTTAGGGCTTAGCTTGCCCTTGATTCCAAATCTCTTAACGCCCTTCATTGGAGATCATTAAGGAGAACCTTATCCCCAACTTCGAACTCGATTGGTCTACGTCGTAAATCTGCATACGACTTCTGACGGTTCTGGGCAGCCTGCAATTTCTCCCGAATCAACCTCACTTTCTCCATTGATTCCTGTAGCATTTCTGGACCGAGCACAACTGCCTCGCTACTGTCATCCCAACACATCGGGCTACGACACTTTCTCCCATACAGAGCCTCAAAGGGAGCCATCTGGATACTGGCATGGTAACTGTTATTGTAGGAGAACTCCACCAAAGGTAAACTCTTCTCCCAACTTACCTGGAACTCCAAGGCACATGCACACAACATATCCTCAAGTGTCTGGATCGTCCTTTCAGTTTGACCATCAGTAGCTGCATGAAATGCTGTACTCATCTTCAAATCACTTCCTAAGGCTTCTTGTAACTTCCTCCAAAACTGAGAACAGAATCTCGGGTCACGATCTGAGATGATGTCTTTAGGAATTACATGCAAACGAATGATCTCTCTCTGATAGGCATTTGCAAGCTCATCGAGACTCCAAGTCTCCTTCATTGGGATGAAGTGGGCAACCTTTGTCAACCGATCCACAACAACCCAAATAGCATTCGTACCCCTCTGCGATCTTGGTAATGCCATCACAAAGTCCATCGAAATAGAATCCCATTTCCACGCGGGGATCTCAAGAGGTTGCAACAAACCTCCAGGTCTCCGATGTTCGAACTTAACCTTTTGGCATACCAGGCAACGACTGACGAACTCGGCGATCTCCTTCTTCATACCTGGCCACCAAAATCATAGCTTCAAGTCCTTGTACATCTTGTCACTTCCAGGATGTACGGAATACGGAGTACTGTGAGCTTCCTTGAGAATCTTACCCTTCAGAATTTCACAGCTTGGGATACACCATCTTCCGTGGAACTTCAAACCACCGTCGGTTCCGACTTCGAAACCTTCAGCTCGACCCTCACCCAAAGCAACCCGAATTCCTTCAAGGAAGTCATCTTCTCGTTGCTTAGCTCGGATCTCATGGAAGAACTCAGGCTCAGCAACCATCGCGCCCAATTTTAAGGAACCTGGCAAAACTACTTCAAGGTTCAACTTCTGGAACTCTCGAACTAGATCATCCGGTAACACCCTCATGGCATGACAAGTCTTGCGGCTCAAAGCATCAGCGACCACATTTGCCTTACCCTCATGATAAAGGAGCTCAACTTTATAGTCATTAATCAGCTCTATCCAACGCCTTTGCCTCATGTTGAGATCTTTCTGGGTGAAGATATACTTTAAGCTCTTATGGTCGGTGTAAATGTTGCAAGAAATACCATACAAGTAGTGTCTCCACAACTTTAGCGCGAATACCACAGCAGCTAACTCCAGATCGTGAGTTGGATAGTTCACCTCGTGAACCTTCAACTGTCTTGAAGCATAGGCAACCACTTTACCCTTCTGCATCAGAACACAACCCAATCCAGACTTCGATGCATCGCAATACACATCGAATCCAATACCTTCCTCGGGAAGTGTAAGCACTGGAGCAATAGTTAACCGCTTCTTCAACTCTTGGAAAGCAGCCTCACAAGCTTCCGTCCAAAGGAACTTGGACTCCTTCTTCATCAACTGAGTTAATGGCCTTGCTATCCTTGAGAAATCATTGACAAAGCGGCGATAATATCCAGCGAGACCAAGGAAACTGCGGACCTCGTTGACATTCTTCGGACTCTGCCAATCAACCACGGCTTGAATCTTAGTCGGATCGACCATAACTCCTTCACCAGAAATCACATGGCCTAAGAAGGTCACTTCTCTTAGCCAAAACTCACACTTCGAGAACTTGGCGTACCATTTCTGCTTTCGGAGAGTCTCCAAGATGATGCGGAGGTGACTCTCATGTTCTTGATTATCCATAGAGTAAATGAGTATATCGTCTATGAACACCACAACACACTTATCCAAATACTCACTAAAAGTACGGTTCATCTGATCCATGAACACCGCAGGTGCATTCGTCGAACCAAATGGCATAACCACGAATTCGTAGTGACCATACCTCGAACGAAAAGCGGTTTTTGGAATGTCATCCCTTCTCACTGGGATCTGATGATACCCTGACCTCAGGTCAATCTTAGAGAACACACTAGCTCCTCGAAGTTGATCAAACAAATCTTCAATCCTCGGTAGTGGGTACTTGTTCTTGATTGTAACCATGTTCAATTCTCGGTAGTCAATGCACAACCTCATGCTACCATCTTTCTTGCGAACGAACAAGACTGGGGCACCCCAAGGAGAAGCACTCGGCCTTATAAAGCCCTTTTCGATCATCTCCTCAAGTTGCTTCTTTAGCTCTTGCAACTCGGCTTGCGCCATACGATAGGGAGCCTTAGAAATTGGACCTGTACCAGGCAACAGATCGATAGAGAACTCAACGTCTCGCTCGGGTGGGATACCTGGAAGGTCTTCTGGGAAGACATCAGCATACTCCCTGACCACAGGAATATCCTCCAACTTCAGCTCTTTAGACACATCACGGATACTACACAAGTAAATCTGATGGCCTTTCCTACCAATGTTGACCATCTTCAATGCAGACACCCAACGAATAGTTGGTCTAGTCTTGACACCCTTATACGATAGCCTTGCACCGTCTGGACTTTTGAACACTATTTTCTGGTCACGACACTGAAATCTTGCATCATAACGAGCCAACCAATCCATGCCCAAAATGATGTCGAAATCAGCTAGCTGGAAGCTGATCACATCAGCCGGAAAGGATACCCCCATAATGGAGATCTGGATGTCCTTGAACAGGATATTACAAGGAACTGTCTCACCCGTGGGAGTGGAAATAAGAGTATTCATGGATGAAGATGAAACAAGTCCAGCTCGGACGGAAAAAGATTCAGACACGAACGACATCGACGCACCCGTATCAAAAAGAACAAAAGCAGGGAAAGAGTGAACTAGAAAGGTACCCGTAATCACATCTGGATTAGCCTCTGCCTCTGCACGGGTCATCACGAACACTCGGCCTTTCTTCGGAGCTTCCTGCTTAGGCTTCTGCGGACAATCAGCAGCTCTATGCCCAGTACCCTTGCAAGTGAAGCAAGTAATTGGAGTCCCATCACAGTACTTACCAGGATGGTAAGCTTTCTGGCACTTATAGCATGTCCAATCACTCATGGACTGGCCCGAAAGTGGCTTGTCAGATATCTTAGCCTCGAACTTCTGCTTCTTCTTCGCAGGTTGGTAAGATGATGAAGAAACATAAGGCTTCTTAGAATAACCCCCAGACTTTATGCGGTCTTCAGACTCAACAGCCATCACTGAGCCATAGATGCTCAGAGCACGGTCATAAGCTTGTTGGAAGGAAGTAGACGGGATCCCCGACATAGCTGCTCGGACTCTATGAGCCAGATTTTTCTCATAGCGACGAGTTTTAGAAACCTCATCCATGGCGACCAACGTGACAAAGCGGGACAACTTCAGAAACTTGTTGGTGTACTCCTCAACAGTCATCGAGCCTTGTTCCAAGCGTAGGAACTCCTGTTCCTTCTGCCATCTCAGCTCCTCCGGATAAAACCTCCTGGTTAGAGCCTCAGTGAAGTTTCTCCATCCAAACCCAGCCTGTGCTTGAAGATCTACTCTAGCTACAGCCCACCAGGTGTCGGCCTCTTCCTTCAAGTAATAGGAAGCCACGTTCACCTTTTGTGCATCCGGGCACTCTGTAGCCAGAAATAACTTCTCCATTTCCCGAATCCAAGATTCCAAGGCGACAGGGTCAGTGTTGCCCTCGAAGGTTGGAGGACGATGATGGGCGAATCGGTCGAACACCGTCTGGTTGTTGTGTTGCTGGTTGTTGGGTTGATTGTTTGCGTTGTTGACTTGAGTGGCTAACCCTTCAGCTATGGTTGCCAAGGCTTCCTCGATACGTCTGAGGCGAGCGGCCTCCTGGTCATTGTTGTTACCATTGCGGGCCATCTGCAACAACGTACCCTAGGTTATAAAGTGGTTCAGGCCTAGGCACCACTTACAAGCAACTACTCAAACACTCTACAATCCCACTAAGGCAAGCAAGTCCTTAATGGTTTCTACCCCATTTACTCTCACTCATTTACTAAGTCAAGTTATTCTTTTAATGATTAAGCGAGAGTTGGGAGCGTGTTCGCTCTGATACCAACTGTAACAACCCGGATTTAAAAAGACTAAATAGTAATATCAATAGTATAAATAATAGGGTCAAAGGTGGCGGAAACACCCGACCAATTCCGAATCGTCACTATCTCGACATTCAAACTAATACATTATTCAAAAGTGTTCAAAATGAAAATAAAAAGAAACTTAAATAAAGGTCTCTCTCCACAAGTCTTCCCCAACACAGCATCACAATCAAAAGCATCTCGGAAGACCTGAAAGGGGGGTCCACAGTCAGTGGGGAGTAACTAGATGTTCTCCCAGTCATGGTTATAACAAGTTGAACATGAATAGCAATAATAATGAGAGATAACATAACCAAACGACATGTGAAGATATCAATACACATGACCAACATGTTATTAGACACGGTCATATAATTTATTGCAATCAATAATTAATCATAACGATCGAGATAGATACTACGTATCCATCCATACAAGTCGGATTAAGTAACAACAGACTTCATACAAAGATGTATAGGACATAGAATGAACACCGGCTAGAGTATGTAACTGATACTCTAACTAGTCAGAGTGTGTAACTGACCCTCTGACACGGAGCGTATAACTGACCCTCCGTTTTGTGAAGTATGTAAATGATACTCCACGGTACTATGTATAGCGTGTAACTGACGACTATATGTCTAAGACCTGGCCAGAGATCTCGACGCAGTAACTGTACGTCGAACGACACACGGGAACCCAGAACGTGTAATAGACGAATCTGGACCCACCGAACATAGACCAATTAAACCTCTTGCGAGCAGTATTGGTTCATTCCGATAGTATGTAACTGATACTACCGTCATCTATATCACTAACCATCATGTACGTTGCACAGTGTAACTGACTGCCAACTGCGTGAGCAACCTCACGACTTCTACGTAGTACAGTGTAACTGACTGCACTATGTAGTAATCAGACCTAGTATAGTGTCACTGACTATACCAGGGAAAATTAGGCTCTAGATAGTGTAACAGACTATACCAAGTATTAATCATTCGTGATAAACATCACGACTCAAACGTAGAACAATATAACTGATTGTTCTAAAGGAACGAGTATAGAAGTAATCAAACCACGATAACATAATGTAGCTATAGCACAACCGACTATAACCTTCAAATAGTAATAGGGTTAAGGTGTAACGGACTATAACCCTGATCATCTAACGTGTATTAGTATTCAAGGTCAAGGTAAGGCTACATTAACCTTGTCTACTAAACTGAAGTTATGTATATAACGTCAACCCGAAGGTGGTGTCATAGTATAACAACTATAACGTCAACTTCAAGTTAAGATTACATTAACCTCGACTATAACCT
The DNA here is from genome assembly GCA_958450325.1 of Agrostemma githago. NCBI lineage: Eukaryota > Viridiplantae > Streptophyta > Magnoliopsida > Caryophyllales > Caryophyllaceae > Agrostemma > Agrostemma githago. The sequence continues at coordinate 35,992,845 of OY288256.1, forward strand.
TGTGAGGTTACCCTAACCTCAGTGAGATTATAGTTTCGTAACGGTGTTACGTAATCCTCAAGTGAAGGGTATCGTAACTTCCCATTGAAGTTACTTGACTTCAAGTAAGGTTACATTAACCTTGTTATAACCTCGTTAGGTTACGTTAACCTCCGTGAGATTATAACTCGCAATAAGGTTACATTAACCTCGTGTGAAGTTGTATAGTAACTTTCCGATAAAGTTACGTAAACCTCAACTAAGGTTACCTTAACCTTGATCATAACCTCGTGGAGTCACTCAAATTGAGCCCCAACGAGACTATAACCCCGCATTGAAGTTACCTTAACCTTAAGTGAAGTTGTATAGTAACTTTCCAATAAAGTTACATGATCTTCAATCAAGGTTAGATTAACCTCAACCCTAACCTCAACATCGGGTGATGATAGGACGAGTCATCTAACACTTAGGGTTGGAACCCTAAAGCCATCGATGAAACAACCCTAGCATCTCCAAACGGAGAGGCCAAGCGGCTCACGTACGAATTTTAGATGTTACAACGGATTAGATCTAACAATTCTAATATAAGCGCAAACGACAATTATAGATCTAACGATAATAATAAATATTCAATTAACATACTAATTAATTAGACTCTTTGAAACATGAATAAAGACACAACCCAAATCAATTAAATCATGTTACAAATCATTAAAATCACACAACACATTCAAGATGCATAGACACGAAAGGAATCACATCTAGTTACCTTGAAGCGTGCTAATTCTCAATCTCGTCTTCTAGTCCATCATCAATCACGTGCCAAACATCAAAAGGAAACCCTAATCAAAAACTACTAAAAGAACTACGAAAAACTAGCGCGAAAAGAAGCAAAACTTACGAAGCAATGCAAAGGATTGCGCTAGGATCGATTAGGATTCGAAAGGGATGAAGATCAACTCTTTAATGAAGAGGAGGAGGCACGAAATTAAGGAGAAGGAGGAGGGTGTGCCGTGGCTAGGAGGAGGAGAAGAAAGGAGAGGGTGAAAACCTAGAATTAGGGTTTGCAAATGAAAATAAGGGGTGGAAATCTCCACACTAATCACCTATATATAGGGAAAAGTCATGGGTAAAGCTAACTTGGGCCCAAATCCCAATGCTCCCTCATCAAACCACACATGGGAAGCAAGGATGGGTTAGTCTTGGCCCAAAATCCAAGCTAAACCGACAAAAGGTTACAAGGATGCGGTTTTCGGACAATTAAACCGGGAAAGGAAATATCCGAATAGAAAAATTAGAGGAATTGAATTAATTAAATAATTTCGGATATTAAAATATATGAAATGGAATAAAATAATTATGTCCGAAAATTCGGGGTGTTACAATCCAACCCCCTAAAAAGAAGTTTCGTCCTCGAAACTGGAAAGATGATTACCTCAATCAAAGAGATGCGGATGCTTCTCCCGCATAGACGCCTCGGTCTCCCAAGTTTCCTCTTCGAACCTCTGGTTCCTCGAGAGTACTCGCACCAAAGGAACCACCTTATTTCTCAGAATCTTATCTTTCCTATCCAAGATACGGACTGGACGTTCCTCATATGTCAAATTCGGCTCAAGCTCAATCACATCTGCTTCTAATACAAGGGAAGGATCACTGGGATAACGTCTCAACTGAGACACATGAAACACATCATGAACCTTCGACAGATTCGGTGGTAGGGCCAACCTATAGACCACCTCGCCAACTCTCTCAAGTACCTCGTAGGGGCCAATGTACTTAGGGCTTAGCTTGCCCTTGATTCCAAATCTCTTAACGCCCTTCATTGGAGATCATTAAGAAGAACCTTATCCCCAACTTTGAACTCGATTGGTCTACGTCGTAAATCTGCATACGACTTCTGACGGTTCTGGGCAGCCTGCAATTTCTCCCGAATCAACCTCACTTTCTCCATTGATTCCTGTAGCATTTCTGGACCGAGCACAACTGCCTCGCTACTGTCATCCCAACACATCGGGCTACGACACTTTCTCCCATACAGAGCCTCAAAGGGAGCCATCTGGATACTGGCATGGTAACTGTTATTGTAGGAGAACTCCACCAAAGGTAAACTCTTCTCCCAACTTACCTGGAACTCCAAGGCACATGCACACAACATATCCTCAAGTGTCTGGATCGTCCTTTCAGTTTGACCATCAGTAGCTGCATGAAATGCTGTACTCATCTTCAACTCACTTCCTAAGGCTTCTTGTAACTTCCTCCAAAACTGAGAATAGAATCTCGGGTCACGATCTGAGATGATGTCTTTAGGAATTACATGCAAACGAATGATCTCTCTCTGATAGGCATTTGCAAGCTCATCGAGACTCCAAGTCTCCTTCATTGGGATGAAGTGGGCAACCTTTGTCAACCGATCCACAACAACCCAAATAGCATTCGTACCCCTCTGCGATCTTGGTAATGCCATCACAAAGTCCATCGAAATAGAATCCCATTTCCACGCGGGGATCTCAAGAGGTTGCAACAAACCTCCAGGTCTCCGATGTTCGAACTTAACCTTTTGGCATACCAGGCAACGACTGACGAACTCGGCGATCTCCTTCTTCATACCTGGCCACCAAAATCATAGCTTCAAGTCCTTGTACATCTTGTCACTTCCAGGATGTACGGAATACGGAGTACTGTGAGCTTCCTTGAGAATCTTACCCTTCAGAATTTCACAGCTTGGGATACACCATCTTCCGTGGAACTTCAAACCACCGTTGGTTCCGACTTCGAAACCTTCAGCTCGACCCTCACCCAAAGCAACCCGAATTCCTTCAAGGAAGTCATCTTCTCGTTGCTTAGCTCGGATCTCATGGAAGAACTCAGGCTCAGCAACCATCGCGCCCCCATCTTCTCCCTTATATCCAATCATGCCTAAGTTTTCTTCTCACTCAACCTTCACGGAAGACGTTTTGCCGGGTCCATCCACTTTACCGGAGGCATATACCGGGAATTTTGTGGCGAAAACGCAATTTATTCAATTGGTCGAGATAAGTCAATTTAGTGGGTTACCAACCGAAGATCCTCATCAACACATGGAAACCTTTTCGGATTATTGTGACGCTATTTCGCAAACGGGAATAACTCAAGACCAAATCCGGTGGGTGTTATTTCCTTTCTCTCTTATTGGTAAAGCGAAGCAATGGTTCAAAGGGTTGGACAAAGCAAGACTCGGTATTGATACTTGGAAGAAGCTAGCCTTAACTTTTTACCAACAATTCTATCCCCCGGAGAAGACAAATCTATTGAGAGCCTCTATCACGGGTTTCCAACAACGTGATGATGAAACCCTCTATGAATCGTGGGAAAGATTCAAAGCCTTGATCCGTTCTTGTCCACACCATGGTTTATCACAATGGTTCCTTGTGCAACAATTTTGGAACGGGTTATATGAAGACTCAAGGGCCATACTCAACATGGGATCTAACGGTAGGTTTACCGAAGTGGAGGATGACCAAACTTGGTCAAGGATTGAAGAGATGGCGGTTCACAATTCCCAATACTCTAGGCCTAGGAAGCCGAATCGAGGAGGTAGGCACGAGGGAGATGCCATTACACAATTGAGCATTGATCTTGGGGCTCAACTAAGAACTCACATGGAGACCATTGACAAGAAGCTCCAAAGCCACCTCAACCAAGTTCAAAGCTCTAGTTCCTCCAACCAACACTCGATTCATGATGTTAATGCTTTGAGAGTTGTACCCCCTACTCCTTATCTTGGGATGTGTGATACTTGTGGAATCGTTGGTCATGATCCTATGAATTGTAGAGGAAGTATTGAGCAAGTGAACGCCTTTCAAGCGTTCAAGCAAGGTGCCTCCTACTCTAATCAATACCAAGCTTCCAATCAAGTCCCTCAACAACAAGCCTTTCAACACCAACACCAACATCGTCCCTATGTTCCACCTCCCTTAAGGGACAACAACCAAATTTACCAAGGTTATGTGGGTAATCCAAGACCCTTCAACAACTTCAAGCAAAATAACCAAGGTAACTTCCACAACAACAATCAAGGGTTCCAACAAGGGAACTTCAATCAAGGCGGTTTCCAAGGGAACCAAAGCTTTCAACAACAACAAAACCACAATCAAGGCCTTAATCAAGGCAATTCTCAAGGGTTCCAAGGGAACCATCAACAACAAACGACTCAAGGTCAACATCAACAAAGCAAGCCAAGGAGCCGGTCTCCTATTCATGACTATGGTACTCCATTAGCCCTTACCGATACTCCGCATAATCCGTCATCTCCACCTCGAGATTTCGACATTCAAAAGACTATGACGGATGTGCAAAAGAGTACTCAAGAGTTGCAAAAAAATCAAATGGAGATGTAAAGAAATCATCAAGAGCTCTTTGCTTATATTCAAGGGGAAAACGCGATTAGAGATGCCCGTATGAAGATACTTGAGACTCAAGTATCTCAACTCGCTTCGGGGAGCTCGTCAAGGCAAAAGGGGCAACTACCTTCTCAAGGTGTAACTCCAAATTTTGAGCATGTGAATGTTATCACCACAAGGAGAGGTACATCCTATGACCCCCCTCCATATCCTAGTGAGCAAGAGCCAATGCAAGAACCGACAATGGAAATGGCATCTCCAACTCAAGGAGAACCAAGCTTTGATAATCCAATGGAGGAACAAGTTTTATGGGAAGTTGAAAAACCCCAAGAAGACAACCCTCCCCCACTTCAAGAGAAAGACAAGGGAAAAAGGAAAGTGTCATTTGAAGAGTCCACCCCTAGTGAGCAAAACAAGTACCAAATCAAGTTGCCTTTCCCATCGAGGCAAATGAAGACTAAGGTGGACACTCAATACGACAAGTTCCTTAGTATTGTGAAGAAATTGGATGTTAGTGTCCCATTCACCGAATTACTTACCCAAATTCCGGCATATGGAAGATTTATGAGAGAAATCTTGGCTAGGAAGAGATCCATCGACAAAGAAGAGACCGTAGCGTTCACGAGGGTGGTGAGCGAGCTTATCCAAGGTTCCACGCTTCCGAAGTTGAAGGATCCGGGTAGTTTTTCGATCCCTTGCACCATAGGCAACTTCTTGATCAAGAATGCGTTATGTGACTTGGGCGCGAGTGTGAGCATCATTCCCTATTCTATTTGTTGCCGACTCGGAATGAAGGAGTTGAAATGTACGTCCCTCACCCTCCAAATGGTCGATAAATCATTCAATCGACCATTAGGAATGTTAGAGGACGTACCGGTACGAGTGGGGAAATTCTTCATTCCGGTCGACTTCATTGTGCTTGACATGCCGGAGGATGCCAACACTCCCATTATCCTTGGGCGCCCATTTCTACACACCGCGGGTGCCATGATCGATGTGAAGAACGGTAGGATCACATTTGAGTTAGGCGAGGAAAAGATAGTGTTCGACCTCCAAGGTAACACTTCGCCTACTAAGGATGAATCATGCAATATGATCCAAGCCAAGAAAGACATCGATCTAGGGGGTGAACCGGGACAAAGCTTGAAGAAGTACTCCTATGTACTTGAGGATGATGACTCCGATTTGGAGGAAGATGAGTGCCCATATCATGGGCTTGATGACAAGTTGAAAAGCAAGGAGAAGGATGAGCCTCCCTTGGGGACACATGAGGACCGGTGGACGTTTGGGTACATCCCGAAAGACCAAAAGTACAAGTTCAAGCCTTTGAACTTAGCAGATCGGGATGCCCCGGGAACGTCTAGGCAAGGTCATAGAGAGCCTTGGGATGTGGTTGGTTATATAACGAGCTTGATTGAAGACTTCTCTAGGGCCTTCGACTTGTTCCTACGTGCCCTTGATGGAGATGGAATCGGTTTGGAGGTTGTTGAAAAAGAATGAAGAGAGCACCATCCTTGGTTTGACGGAGTTCCACAAGAACCGTCCCATTGTATATATCTCTTTATTGTAATTGCTTTGGATTTTTGTGAATTCTTGTTATTTGGATTGATTGATGAGCGATGTGAGGGAGAGAGTTTGATGTGTGTTTGAGTATTGTTTGATAGGTGAAGTGAGAATGCTTCCTAGAGAAGAATGGCTATGATATACCTTGGGTTGTAAGCACGAGGATCGGGTTTTTGAAGCTTGGAGCAAGCTTTTGGGATTGTGAAAGTTGAAGAAGGCCCATCCCGACCGGGATGAGGCGTCCCGACCGGGAAGGGTGAGGCATCCCGACCGGGAAGGGTGCCGTCCCGATCGGGATGGGTGTACCAAATTTCGAGCATGCTGTGGGTCCGTCCCGACCGGGATGAGGGCGTCCCGACCGGGACGAGTGAGGTAACCCGACCGGGACCAACCATCCCGACCGGGATGGTCCTCTACTCCCCCTTTGTGTTTCTTCTTCGACAATTGACTCCACCCAACCATTTTATGCCCCCTCCCAACCTCCCTAGCTATCCTAGCCTTATCATATGCCTCATTTATTTCATTGACATGCCCTCACTCCATTTCCTATCCACTTTACACCGACTATCGCATCAAATCCCACCCCTTACCACTACTACCTCTACCGTGAGTTCTTCTTGAGTGTGAAGCGAGATGGTAACCGAGAAGATAAGCGACGAGCCTCTAATGATCATTGAGACGATGGAGCAAGTGAGTTACTAGCCGCTCGGTTTGGGTAACTATCCTTCCTTTTCCGTCTTTTTATCGCTTGTTTTCATTGTTTGCCCCTTCCCTTGAGTCATGGGGCCTTAGTTGCCTTCGAGGCCATAGTATGATTGCTCCCGAATCTCGACGACGTGATTGCGTTGAGAGTCAATCGAAAAGTCCAATTTACAAGATTTTCACCTTCTTTTTGAGGATTTAGTCGGATTTAGGCGGAATCCGGGCTAGGTGACTTGATTACACCTAGCCCTCCACTCCCATTTCCTTTTATTTCCTTCTTTTTATTTTCTTCCCCTTCCATATCTTTTCTTGTCTCGGTCCATGGTGACTTGACTACACCCCGGCCGGACACCTTCTACCCTTTTTCTCCGCTTTTCTTTTTGATTTTTAGCTTTATTTTCGTAGTTTCTTTTCTTTTTCTTTTGTCTCTCCGCACACTACAATCGAGCATGAGGACATTGCTCGGTTTAAGTGTGGGGGATCGATATTCTAGCGTAGTTAGTTTTATTTTCTTAGTTTTTCGAAAAATCTTTACAAACCATAAAAATTTGAAAAATTTCGCAAAAATCAAAAAGATTTTCTTTTGTGTGTTTTCCTTTTTTGTCTTTGTGTCGTATATTTGTTTTGTATTGTGTGTATTTTGCCTCCCTTTTCCTTATAGGTTGCTTAATCACCGTTGTTTGGAAAGCTTTGAAGACATTTTGCATTAGTCGGTCTTCCCTCATTTTGCATGTTTTCCACCTTTTTACTTGGACTAGTTAGGCGGTTTTGGACACGGGACGACCCTCTTGGCTCGCGCTAAAGGGGGCGAGGTCTCACTTACCTACAGTGTCGACTAACACCGTGGTTCTTCACTTTTCCACTCCGTCGATCGTCCCGTAGTACGTTTTTAGAAAGTTAGGAGGACCTAGGTAAGTTACCAACGGTTTTGTTGCTTTATCGTCATACTATTAGGGTTTAGTCCACCTTGGTTTGTATTGCTAGCTTGGGAATGTTGTCACTTAACTCGAGTCCTAAACCGGTGCTTCTTTCACCGCTTTTAGAGGGAAGCGGTATTTCTTTTGTTTTGGGTGCAACCGTCTAAGTGTTTGTTTGTGTGTTTGTTTGTGTGTTTTGTGTCCGGTTGCATCCGCGGTTTTGTCGCGAGACCCCACTTGCCTTGCGGATTGCACTTTTACTCTAAGTGCACTCGCGTGAGTTGAAAGGGCGTAGGGTGCGCTAATACCCATTCGCTAAGTATAGTAGTTAGTATGTGCTTACTCGAGGGCGAGTAAGGGTTAAGTGTGGGGGAGTTGATAAGTGTAGTTTGTAGTGTCTATTTTACTGTGTTTTGGTCCCATTTTCCTTGTGGAATTGCTCCTTGGGAGCGGTTTAGGGTCTTCTTATGCTTCCTTTAGTTCGTTTCAGGTTCCCGAGACCGATTTGGAAGAGTTGGAGCGATTCCGACTCTATACATACACATTTTGGAGCCAACGGAGTAAAGGAACGATGACTCGATGCCTTGGAATCGACTTCGAGACCTTGGGACCCAATCCCAAGCCTCCGAGACCCGATCCCGAGTCCCGAGAATCGACGAGAAGCCCATGAGAGGCAAGGAGGGACCAAAGAGCTCTTAAGGAAGGCCTACAAAGACCCATCCCGTTCGGGATGGCCTCATCCCGTTCGGGATGGGGTGCGCTTTTGAGGAGGCCACTGTGAGCCCATCCCGGTCGGGACCAACTCGTCCCGATCGGGATGACAGGGACGTCCCGGTCGGGATGATCCGTCCCGGTCGGGATGGGCTACAGCTCACCCGCATTGTTTCTTTTCTTCATATGTTATATTCTTCACTTCTCCTAAAACCCTAGACTAATTTAGGTTAGATTAGATTAGATTAGTGTAGATTAGTCGGTAATTAGTAATTAATCCTAGTTTAGTCTTGTATTAAGGGAATTCTTCAAGACCCATTCAAGATTGACAACCTTGGGTGTTTGTTTTGGGTTTTTCTTCATTAATGCAAGTTTTGTTCTTTCTTCTTCACTAGTATGGTAATCTCCTTTTCCTTTCTCTTTATCTTTGTTTTGTTATTCAAGTTTGAATCTTTAGTTGATTGTTTTGTTCTTGTTCATTGTTATTACTAGTTTGTAGATGTTTGTTTTGTTTCTTTTGTTGATCCATCTTGTTCTTGTTAGTATTAGTTTGATTATGTTAGAGTAGTGTTCTTGCTAGGGTTAGTAGGGTGATTTGGGTGTTAATTGGGTGATTAAGGGTTTGTTAGAGATGTTGGTGGAAGATTTGGGTTTTCTCTTGGTTTGGTGCACATCACATGTTTGTTGAAATGCTTGATTGACTAGTAGATACATATACTTGTTTTTCTTGCCTTTCTCTTGTGGGTGATGGTTTGTTTGTGGGTTCGGTTCCCTCACTAAGTTGCGAGAGCCCGGTGAGGACGACCCCTAGGTCGGTCTAAGTAATGAGAGCCCGGATGCGACCTAGGCCACTATAGCACGTTAGAACCCCATTTGTCGTGTGTATCGCCGAGATAGGTTATAGGATGAACCTCTAGGTAGGCCTAAGTTGCGAGAGCCCGGACCAACCTAGATTACCCTACTACCTCCTTCGCTCTAGTTATCCCTTGACCATTACGTTACCCCTTTGACCCCGACCTATTCCTAGCTCGTTTCTTTGTTTGTTTCTCCGGTACCTTAGTCTTAGTCTAGCTTTCTCCCCTTCTATCATTCTCTAGTTTAGCTTAGCTCGTTGACTTAGTCTCGTATTTAGGCCGACCTTAGTCTAGACTATACATTACCGTCCCCGTGGATTCGACCCGACTTGCCCTATCTACCGTAGGAATAGCCGGTTATATTATTGACGGTTGGGATTCCGCGACAAATCCCTCCCATCAGCAAGCCATCATCATGCATCAAGTTAGAAATCATAGGGGTTTGGGGAACGAGGTTAGATTGAACACTATACACATCATCATCATCTTCCTCAAATGGGCATATGTCCTGTCTAATAGATGCAACAGATTCAGTCATAACATAATCAATGGAATGTGAGAAATTAACTTTAGTATCTAACTCACATGGAGTATCATGCTCGTTTTTCTTGAAAGTTACCATATCTATAAGTTGTTGCATCATTACCTTAAGCTCCGATATCTTAGTCTTCCTCTTTATCTCTGACTCCAAACTGTTTCGGATTAAATATTGGAGTAGTGTCGATCGTTTCACATAAGACATATATTTAAACATGCCTTGACAGTTTCCCTCAATATAAGCCCGTGTCGCGTCATCGAAACTGATAAGTGTGGTTTGTAGTGCCTATTTTGTAGTGTTTTGGTCCCATTTTCCTTGTAGAATCGCTCCTTGGGAGCGGTTTAGAGGCTTCTTATGCTTCCTTTAGTTCGTTTCAGGTTCCCGAGACCGATTGGAAGAGTTGGAGCGATTCCGACTCAATACATACACATTTTTTGGAGCCAACGGAGTAGAGGAACGATGACTCGACGCCTTGGAATCGACCCCGAGACCTCGGGATCCAATCCCGAGCCTCCGAGACCCGATCCTGAGTCCCAAGAATCGACGAGAAGCCCATGAGAGGCAAGGAGGGACCAAAGAGCTCTTAAGGAAGGCCAACAAAGACCCATCCCGTTCGGGATGAAGGGAACATGAAGCACGGCTATTGTGAGCCCATCCCAATCGGGAAGGTCCTTCCCGACCGGGAAGGATGGCCCATCCCGATCGGGACCAGGCCTTCCCGACCGGGAAGGGTCTGTTACAGCCCGCTTTGTTTCTTTTCTTCTCCCTTCCATTTGTAACCCTATATATACTCTTCCCTTGTTATGTTAAGGAGATGCATTTCATATTAGACTAAACACTAGATTATTTTAGCATAGATTAGCATAGATAAGCATAGATTAGTGTAGATTAGTCCTTAGATTATCGTTAATCTTAGATTAGTACTTGTAATTTGGGAATTCTTCAAGATCTTCACCAAGCTTGACAAACTTGGATGTTTGTTTTGGGTTCTTCCATTTATGCAAGTTTTCTTCTTCTTTTCATCTTCTAGTTTGGTATTATCTCTTTTCCTTTCTCTTGTTCATTGTTTTATCATTCAAGTTTGATTCTTTAGTTCTTGTTTAGTGTTTTGTTCATTGTTAGATTAGTTTCTTCATGTTTGTTTTGATTGTTGTGTTGATCCATCTTGTTAGTGTTAGTTTTAAATTAGATATGTTAGAGTAGACTCTTGCTAGGGTTAGTAGGGTGATTAGGGTGTTAATTGGATGATTAAGGGACTGTTGGAGATGTTGGTGGAAGATTTGGGTTTCCTCTTGGTTTGGTGCATATCACATGTTTGTTGAAATGCTTGAATGACTAAGTAGTTGTGAATGCTTGTTTTTCTTGCCTTTCTTTTGTGGGTGTTAGTTGTTTGTGGGTTCGGTCCCCTCACTAAGTTGAAAGAGCCCGGTGAGGACGACCCCTAGGTCGGTCTAAGTTGCGAAGGCCCGGATTCGACCTAGGCCTATAGCGTGCTAGTAACTCCGATTGTGTTTTGTATCGCCGAGTTGGGTTTTAGGTGGAACCTCTAGGTGAGTCTAAGTTGCGAGAGCCCGGGCATTACCTAGATTATCCTACTACCTCCTTCACCTCTAGCTCTTCCTCGACCATTCCGTTACCCCTTTGACCCCGACCTAATCCTAGCCCGTTTCCTTTGATAGTTCTCTTGCTTTAGACCTAGCTTAGCTTTAGTCTCCCCCTCCTTAGAATAGCTTGTCTCGAACATAGTCCTAGACCGTAGCATACCTTAGTCCGACCTCCCGTCCCTGTGGATTCGACCCGACTTACCCTAGCTACCTTAGGTAGGTTAGTTGGTTTTATTTGACGGTTGGGATTCGCGACAAATCCTTACCATCAAATTGGCGCCGTTGCCGGGGACGGCGTAGTTTAGACTTTTGTTTGCTTAGTTTTGGACTTTGTTCTTGACTTTTGTGTTCTCTTCTCCTTGTGTATCTCCGTTTTTCTTCTTGTGTGTTACTCTCCCCTCCTAGTGCCTCAAAAGCACTAGGATACTAACGTTTGCTCAAGTGCTTCTAGCTCATCCTAGGTATCAAAGCAACGTTATGGACATGGCTTGTCCAAGCTACCATCAATCGTCACGTGACAACTATGGGGCGAATTACCAAAACCCACAACTTTACCAATCATATCAACCTCATCAACAATCTTATGAACCCTCTTCTTATGGTTACCAAGAAAGTTGTCAAGGATCATTCCAATATCCTAACAACTACCAAACACCCTCACATAACCCACAACCGCAAAATCCCAACTTTGAGACTAGTCAAATGATAGTTCAATTGCTTAAGAGCCAACAAGAGTCGATGACTCTTTTGCAAAAGAATCAACAAGCGATGGGGGCTCAAATAATAGGGGTTAGGGAGGAGTTCAAGGCCCAAATAGAGGTGCAAGATGCTCGCATCAATGCACTCATGGCTCATATCACGATGTTGGCTGCTCGAACTCCACAACATGTTGAGGAAGGTTCATTTGGGCAAGAAGGTCGGGTGCCTCCACAAGAAAATCAACCCAACCTTGAAGCTACAAATGAAGAAGAGAGGGTCGAAGAGACCATTGTTGAGTGTTGCTTGGGCGGTGAAGATAGGGGTAGAGTAGAGGAAGTTGAAGCTTCAAGGGTCGACAATGAGGAGGGAGTTGAACATGATTTTCAAGATAGCTCTTGGGGAGCCAATGTATTGGCGATAAAGTTGGATTTGTTTGATTTTCTTCGTGATGAACCGAATGTTGACAATCCAAACCCAAGTGAGGAGATGACCCCTCTTGACAAGGTGAGTGAAAAGGAGCGCAACACTTGGGAGAAAGAAGTAGACGCCTTGGAACTTGCCTTGTATGGAAATTTGGAGGATCCTAAAGCCTCCAATGAAGAAAACTTGATGCCTTCTCCTCCTCTACCGCACTCGATGTCTAGCCTTTTGTCTTGTGAGACGGTTGATGAAGAGGATCCTTGTCGGGCGGTGGAAAAGAGTTCCACTCTCGACCCGTAGAAGAAGCGACACCCCTAGGGTGTGATCTCCCACATCATGACACCGAGCACGACTCTAGACCACTATACCTACCGGATGGTCATAAGAGTCGTAGCTATGTTGGTTCCGAAGACCCGGAAGATCACGAGAACCCCGAGCATAATGAAGATGATCGCTTCTTCCCTTCGACTTGGAAGCTCTTGGATGTGGCTAGGCTCGGCCATGTGAGCTTAATTGAAGATGTTGCTAGAGCATTTGACTTACTCCTTCGAGCTCTTGATGGCTATGGAGGCGTTGTTGGTGAGAGTATTTAGTGTAAATATCTCTTTTTCTTTTCTTTTGTGCTTGTATTTGTGTTTATGGTTGGTTGTATAGTTTGGATTCTAGGATTTGTTAGCCTTTGTGGAACTCTTGTTCATTTGGATTTTTTTTTTGATGAGCGATGTGAGGGAGGGAATTTGATGTTGTATTTGAGTTCATTGTGATTGGTGTGAAGGAAAGGTGATTCCTAGAGGAGAGTAGATAATGATAGAGCATGGATCGTGAGTTTGGAAGTCGGTTTTTGAAGCTTCGGTGAAGTTTTTGGGGTTTTGGAGGTCAAGAAGACCCATCCCGGGCGGGAAGGGAGCTTCCCGACCGGGAAGGATTTTCCATCCCGACCGGGAAGGAGCCGTCCCGATCGGGATGGTGGTGCCATTTTTCGAGGTTTCTGGAGTGGCTTCCCGATCGGGAAGGGTTTATCATCCCGATCGGGACCATCCATCCCGACCGGGATGGTCTCTTTTCTCCTCTTTTGGCCTTTTCTTTGACATTTGAGCCCACCCAACCATTGTATACCCCCACCCAACCTCCCTACCCATCCTTGCTCATGTCATATGACCCTTAAACTTCATTTACATTCCCTCACCTCATTTCTCTTTCCTTTCCACCGAGTTTCACATCGAATCCTACCCCCCTCGCACCATTACCACCTTAACCATGCGTACTTATCGAGTTTGAAATGGGATAGCATTGATGAAGACAAGCAAGTGCCTATATTGATCTATGAGACGATGGTGAGAGTGAGTTGCTAACCTGTGGTACGGCAACTATCCTTTCTTTTCCGTCTTTTATTGCTTGTTTTCCTTTGTTTACTCCCCATCCCCTTGTACACTTTTGTGTCATAGTGTCATGGTGGCCCTCGGGGCCTTGGTATATGTTGCTCCCGACTCTCGATGATGTGACTACATCGAGAGTCATTTTCAAAATCCAAAATTTACAAGTTTTTCACTTTCTTTTTTTTAGGATTTAGTCGGATTTAGGCGGAATCCGGGCTAGGTGACTTGATTACACCTAGCCCTCCCCTCCCATTGCCTTTTATTTCCTTCTTTTTATTTTTCTTCCCCCTTCCATATCTTTTCTTGTCTCGGCCCATGGTGACTTGACTACACCCCGGCCGGACACCTTCTACCTTTTCTTCACTTTATTTTTGATTTTGTTAGCTTTATTTTCGTAGTTTCTTTTCTTTTTCTTTTGTCTCTCCGCACCTACAATCGAGCATGAGGACATGGCTCGATTTAAGTGTGGGGGAGCGATATTCTAGTATAGTTTAGTTTATTTTCTTAGTTTTTTCGAAAAAATCTTTAAAAACCATAAAAATTTGAAAATGTTTCATAAAAATCAAAAATATTTTCTCTTTTGTGTTTTCATTTCGTGTATTTGTGTCGTATATTTGTTTGTGTGCGTGTTTTGCCTCCCTTTTTCCTTATAGGTCGCTTATTCACCGCTAGCTTTGGAGGGCTTTCAAGACTCCCGGTAACATTTTATCCCTTTTTCCTCTTTGTTCCTTGTGGAGTTTGGAGGAGATGTGTGTTGTGGTGTGCTCGGGTGGAGCTTTGTAAAGTTTGTGGACGATTTGGTGGCTTGTTTGGAAATTCGGGGTGGTATTTATGTTGTGTATGTATTCATTTTGTGTTGTTTTTGTTTCATTGCTTTTACTTCTTTTTCTTTCGTTCTTCGTTGTGTCTTTGTTTTGTGTTGTGTTGTGTGTTTTGTGCGTAAACCGTTTTCGAAAACCCGGTTTAGAGGCTAGTGTGTGAGTGTGTACTTTCCCTTCTTAGTAGTGTAAATCGAGTCTTGGACTTTAATCTACTAGAATGACCCTAAATCAATGAATTCGTTGGTCCTTTACCTTGAGTCCACCTAGCTTACTAGGAATTTACTACGAGATTTGCACTTTTGACCATTATGACCACCCACGGTGTGAAAAGGCCTTGGTTACCGAGTCTCGTTCCTTAGGTGACCGTGTTTGGGATTGTTTGATTAGTCCAAGTTCTCCCCTTTTTGTGAGTATGAAGGGAAGACGTCGTCCCGACATACCCATTTCCCTACTTCCTACACAAATCCACACAATAAAAATGCAATTTGTTGATCTCTCTTTCTTATTACTAAGGAATGCCAAAAAGCCGAATCAAGCCAAAAAGGGCTAAGAAAAAAAAATGAAAGAAAGAAAAGAAATGAAGAAAAAGAAAAGGCACAAAAGCCAAAAAGAAAATAGAAAAGAAGAAAAAAAGAATGGCATGGCAAAACAAAGAAAGAATGCAAAAGAAAAGAGAAAATGCCAAAAGAAAACCCGATTCACAAAAATAACCCCTACCTCTCAAAATAAGCCTTTTTCCGAATTTTGCCGTGAAGAGCCTACCAAAGGACCGAGTCCCTAGGAAGGATGATAGCGGCATTAGTCGGTCTTCCCTCATTTTGCTTATTTCCACCATTTAACTTGGACTAGTTAGACGGTTTTAGACACGGGACGACCCTCTTGGCTCACGCTAAAGGAGGCGGGGTCTCACTTACCTACAGTGTCGACTAACACCGTGGTTCTTCACTTTTCCACTCCGCCGATCGTCCCGTAGTACGTTTTTAGAAAGTTAGGAGGACCTAGGTAAGTTACCAACGTTTTTTGTTGCTTTTTCGTCATACTATTAGGGTCTAGTCCACCTTGGTTTGTATTGCTAGCTTGGGAACGTTGTCACTTACCTCGAGTCCTAAACCGGTGTTTTGTTCACCGCTTTTAGAGGGAAGCGGTATTTCTTTTGTTTTGGGTGCAACCGTCTATGTGTTTGTTTGTTAATGCGTTTTGTGTCCGATTGCATCCACAGTTTTGTCGCAAGACCCAACTTGCCTTGCGGAGTGCACTTTTTCTCTAAGTGCGCTCACGTGAGTTGAAGGGGCGTAGGGTGCACTAATACCCGCTCGGATAGTTTAGTAGTAGTATGTGCTTACTCGAGGGCGAGTAAGGGTTAAGTGTGGGGGAGTTGATAAGTGTGGTTTGTAGTGCCTATTTTGTAGTGTTTTGGTCCCATTTTCCTTGTAGAATCACTCCTTGGGAGCGGTTTAGAGGCTTCTTATGCTTCCTTTAGTTCGTTTCAGGTTCCCGAGACCGATTGGAAGAGTTGGAGCGATTCTGACTCAATACATACACATTTTTTGGAGCCAACGGAGTAGAGGAACGATGACTCGACGCCTTGGAATCGACCCCGAGACCTCGGGATCCAATCCCGAGCCTCCGAGACCCGATCCCGAGTCCCGAGAATCGACGAGAAGCCCATGAGAGGCAAGGAGGGACCAAAGAGCTCTTAAGGAAGGCCTACAAAGACCCATCCCGTTCGGGATGAAGGGAACATAAAGCACGGCTACTGTGAGCCCATCCCGATCGGGAAGGTCCTTCCCGACCGAGAAGGATGGCCCATCCCGATCGGGACCAGGCCTTCCCGACCGGGAAGGGTCTGTTACAGCCCGCTTTGTTTCTTTTCTTCTCCCTTCCATTTGTAACCCTATATATACTCTTCCCTTGTTATGTTAAGGAGATGCACTTCATATTAGACTAAACCCTAGATTATTTTAGCATAGATTAGCATAGATTAGTGTAGATCAGTCCTTAGATTATCGTTAATCTTAGATTAGTACTTGTAATTTGGGAATTCTTCAAGATCTTCACCAAGCTTGACAAACTTGGATGTTTGTTTTGGGTTCTTCCATTTATGCAAGTTTTCTTCTTCTTTTCATCTTCTAGTTTGGTATTATCTCTTTTCCTTTCTCTTGTTCATTGTTTTATCATTCAAGTTTGATTCTTTAGTTCTTGTTTAGTGTTTTGTTCATTGTTAGATTAGTTTCTTCATGTTTGTTTTGATTGTTGTGTTGATCCATCTTGTTAGTGTTAGTTTCAGATTAGATATGTTAGAGTAGACTCTTGCTAGGTTTAGTAGGGTGATTAGGGTGTTAATTGGATGATTAAGGGATTGTTGGAGATGTTGGTGGAAGATTTGGGTTTCCTCTTGGTTTGGTGCATATCACATGTTTGTTGAAATGCTTGAATGACTAAGTAGTTGTGAATGCTTGTTTTTCTTGCCTTTCTTTTGTGGGTGTTAGTTGTTTGTGGGTTCGGTCCCCTCACTAAGTTGCGAGAGTCCGGTGAGGACGACCCCTAGGTCGGTCTAAGTTGCGAGAGCCTGGATTCGACCTAGGCCTATAGCGTGCTAGTAACTCCAATTGTGTTGTGTATCGCCGAGTTGGGTTTTAGGTGGAACCTCTAGGTGAGTCTAAGTTGCGAGAGCCCGGGCATTACCTAGATTACCCTACTACCTCCTTCACCTCTAGCTCTTCCTCGACCATTCTGTTACCCCTTTGACCCCGACCTAATCCTAGCCCGTTTCCTTTGATAGTTCTCTTGCTTTAGACCTAGCTTAGCTTTAGTCTCCCCCTCCTTAGAATAGCTTGTCTCGAACATAGTTCTAGACCGTAGCATACCTTAGTCCGACCTCCCGTCCCTGTGGATTCGACCCGACTTACCCTAGCTACCTTAGTTAGGTTAGTTGGTTTTATTTGACGGTTGGGATTCGCGACAAATCCTTACCATCAGACACCCTCATAAATCATATGACTCACCTCCTACACACTCACATGATAACTATTTTGAGTAATAAAAGAGTCAAGTCTATCAAAATAAGTATGCAGTGGTTCATGTTCAAATTGAGAGAAGTAGAAAATAGTCATGATGATGAAAAAAAATTAAAAAATAAAAATAAAAAAAAAAATGATTAAAAAAATATGAGTAAATTAAAAATTACTCCCTTTAAAGATACCAATTTTAAAATTTACTCCCTTTTGAATTTTTTGTTAAAAATAACTCCCAAAATCTATCAAAAGTTCAAAAATTGCTTCAAAATATAATTTTTGGACGAAAATGTCCCTAACTTTTTTATACCACATTACTTCACCTCACCCTCTAGCCAAGGGTATTTTTGTCCTAAAAATAAATTTGGGAGCAATTTTTGAATTTTTGATAGATTTTGGGAATTATTTTTAACAAAAATTTCAAAAGGGAGTAAATTTTAAAATTGATATTTTAAAAGGGAGTAATTTTTAAATTACTCAAAAAATAAAAATAAAAAATTAAGTGATGGTAGGGATTTGTCGCGGAATCCCAACCGTCAATAAAATAACCGGCTATTCCTACGGTAGATAGGGCAAGTCGGGTCGAATCCACGGGGACGGTAATGTATAGCCTAGACTAAGGTCGCCTAAATACTAGACTAAGTCAACAAGCTAAGCTAAACTAAGAATGATAAGGAGGAGAGAAACTAGACTATGACTAAGGCTAAGGAGAAAGCAAACAAAGGAAACGGGCTAGGATTAGGTCGGGGTCAAAGGGGAAACGGAATGGTCGAGGAAGAACTAGAGTGAGGGAGGTAGTAGGGTAATCTAGGTATAGTCCGGTCTCTCGCAACTTAGACCGACCTAGAGGTTTCACCTAAAACCCATCTCGGCGACACACATGACAAACGGAGTACTAGCATGCTATAGGCCTAGGTCACATCCGGGCTCTCGCTATGTAGATAGACCTAGGGGTCGTCCTCACCAGGCTCTCGCTACTTAGTGAGGGAACCGAACCCACAAACAAACTAACACCCACAAGAGAAAGGCAAGAAAAACAAGTATTTGCAACTACTTAGTCATTCAAGCATTTCAACAAACAAGTGATGTGCATCAAACCAAGAGGAAACCCAAATCTTCCACCAAAATCTCCAACAAACCCTTAATCATTCAATTAACACCCTAATCACTTTACTAACCCTAGCAAGAACACTACTCTAACATATCTAAAGGAAATACTAACAAAAACAAGGTAAACAAACTCAAACAACCAAACATACACAAACAAACTAGTGAAAACAATAAACAAGAACTAAAGATGTAAACTTGGATGAATGAACAAAGATTAAGAGTAAAAGGATGAGAAGATTATACCAAACTAACAAGAGAATGAAAAGGAGAACACTTGCATAGAAGATAACCCAAATTCATCCACCAAGGTTGTCAATCTTGGATGGATTCTTCAAGAGATCCAATATTACAAGCTTAAACTAAGATTAACTACTAATTACCGACTAATCTACACTAATCTAATCTAATCTAACCTAAAGTAGTCTAGGGTTTAAGGATATAACATGAGATGGTGTCTTAATACAAGAGGGGGGTATATATAGGGTTTAAGAATGAAAGGAGAAGAAAAGAAAGCAAGGCGTGCAGCAGCAGGCCCGCCCCTGCCGAGACGGGGTGGTCCCGGTCGGGACGAGGTCGGTCCCGGTCGGGACACCACCTTCCCGATCGGGATGGGCTCACAATAGCCGCGCTTCATGCTCACTTCATCCCGAACGGGATGGGTCTTTGTAGGCCTCCCTTAATAGCTCTTTGGTCCCTCCTTGCCTCTCATGGGTTTCTCGTCGATTCTCGGGACTCGGAATCGGGTCTCGGAGGCTCGAGATTGTGTCCCGAGGTCTCGGGGTTGATTCCAAGGCGTCGAGTCATCGTTCCTCCACATCGTTGGCTCCAAAATGTGTATGTATTGAGTCGGAATCACTCCAACTCTTCCAAATCGGTCTCGGGAACCTGAAACGGACTAAAGGAAGCATAAGAAGCCCATGAATCGCTCCCAAGGAGAGATTCCACAAGGAAATGGGACCAAAACATAGTGAAAAAGGCACTACAAAATACACTTATCAACTCCCCCACACTTAACCCTTACTCGCCCTCGAGTAAGCACAAACTAAATACTAAACTAGCCGAGTGGGTATTAGCGCACCCTACTCCCTTTCAACTCACGCGAGTGCACTTATAGGAAAAGTGCACTCCGCAAGGCAAGTCGGGTCTTGCGACAAAACTGTGGATGCAACCGGACACAAAACACACAAATAAACAAATACACAAACAAACACGTAAACGGTTGCACCCAAAACAAAACAAAATACCGCTTCCCTCAAACAAGCGGTGAAAGAAGCACCGGTTTAGGACTCGAGGTAAGGGACAACGTTCCCAAGCGAGACATACAAACCAAGGTGGACTAGACCCTAATAGTATGACGATAAAGCAACAAAAACGTTGGTAACTTACATAGGTCCTCCTAACTTTCTAAAAACGTACTACGGGACGATCGGCGGAGTGGAAAAGTGAAGAACCACGGTGTTAGTCGACACTGTAGGTAAGTGAGACCCCGCCCCCTTTAGCGTGAGCCTAGAGGGTCGTCCCGTGTCCAAAACCGCCTAACTAGTCCAAGTAAAAAGGTGGAAAACATGCAAAATGAGGGAAGACCGACTAATACCGCTATCATCCTTCCTAGGGACTCGGTCCTTTGGTAGGCTCTTCACGGCAAAAGTCGGAAAAGGGCTTATTTTTGTGGGGATTTCTTTTTGTGAGACGGGTTTTCTTTTGGCATTTTCTTTCTTTTCGACGTTTTGATTTGTTTGTTGCCATGCCATTTCTTTTTCTTCTTTTCTATTTTCTTATCGGCTTTTGTGCCCTTTCTTTTTCTTCATTCTTTTCTTTCTTTCATTTTTTTCTTCCTTTTTTTTTTCTTTTTTTTGCCCTTTTTGGCAAGATTTGGCATTTTTGGCATTTCCTTGTGTAACAAGAAAGAGAGAAATTCAACAATTTGCAATCTTATTGAGTGGATGTGTGTAGGAGGTAGGGGAATGGGAGAGTTGGGGGCGCGCTTTCCCTCTTCAATCCCACAAAAAAGGGAAACTTGGACTAATCAAACAATCCTAGACATGGTCACCTAAGGGACGAGACTCGGTAACCAAGGCCTTTTCACACCGTGGGTGGTCATAATGGTCAAAATGCAAATCCCGTAGTAAATCCCTAGTAAGCTAGGTGGACACAAGGTAAAGGACCAACGAATTCATTGATTTAGGGTCATTCTACTAGGCTAAAGTCCAAGACTCGATTTACGCTACTAGAAAGGGAAAATAGACACTCACACACTAACCTCTAAACCGGGTTTTCGAAAACCATTTACACAAGACACAACACAACATAAAACAAAGACACAACGAAAATGAAAGAAAAAGAGACAAAACAAAACAAAACAAAACAAAACAAGGAGAAACAACACATAAACAAAACAAACACCACCCCGATATTCCATACAAGTCACCAAATCACCCACCAATATGCACAAAGCTCCACCCGAGCACACAACATCACAATCTCCTCCAAACTCAACACGAGATAAAGAAGAAAAAGGGATAAGATGTTACCGGAAGTCTTCAGAGCTTTCCAAGGTCATTGGCGATTAAAGCAACCTATAAGGACAAAGGGAGGCAAAACACGCACACAAAACAAATATACGACACAAAGACACAAAATGAAAACACAAAAGAGGAAATCTTTTTGATTTTTGTGAAAAAATTTCAAATTTTTAGGATTTTTTTAAGATTTTTTCGAAAAACTACGAAAATAAACTAAGCTATACTAGAATATCGCTCCCCCACACTTAAATCGAGCCATGTCCTCATGCTCGATCGTAGGGTGCGGAGAGACAAAAGAAAAAGAAAAGAAACTACGAAATAAAACTAAAAAACAAAAATAAAGTGAAGAAAAGGGTAGAAGGTGTCCGGCCGGGGTGTAGTCAAGTCACCATGGGCCGAGACGAGAAAAAGATATGGATGGGGGAAGAAAATAAAAGAAGGAAATAAAAGGAAATGGGAGGGGAGGGCTAGGTGTAATCAAGTCACCTATCCCGGATTCCGCCTAACTCCGACTAAATCCTCAAAAAAGAAAGTGAAAATCTTGTAAAATTTGGATTTTTGAAAATGACTCTCGATGTAGTCACATCATCGAGAGTCGGGAGCAACAACTACTGAGGCCTCGAAGGCCACCATGACATCAAGACACATAAGTGTACAAGGGGAAGGGAACAAACACAAAGGAAAACAAGCTATAAAAGACGGAAAAGTAAGGATAGTTACCCAAACCAATCGGCTAGTAACTCACTCGCTCCATCGTCTCATAGATCAATGTAGGCACGTGGCTTGTCTTCTTTGTTGTCATCCCGCTTCAAGCTTGATAAAACCGCATGGTTGGGGTAGTCATGGTGCGAGGGGGTGGAAATTGATGTGGATTTCGGTGTAAGGTGAGATGCACGGGTCATATGATAGGAGTAAGGAGGAGTAGGGAGGCCGGGAGGGGGTATAATGGATGGGTGAAGTCAAGCGCCTCAGAAAAGACTCAAAAAGGGAGAAAGGGGACCATCCCGGTCGGGATGGATGGTCCCGATAGGGTTGAGAAACCCTTCCCGATCGGGAAGCTCTCGTCCCGGTCGGGAATGCACTCCAGTGAGTCCGAATTTCTGCACCTTCATCCCGATCGGAATGGCTCCTTCCCGGTCGGGATTCCTCATCCTTCCCGGTCGGGAAGCCCTCTTCCCGGTCGGGATGAGTCTTCTTTGCTTCCCCAAGCCCAAAAGCTTATCATAAGCTTCAAAAACCGACTTCCTCGCTCGTAAACCAAACTCCATCGTCAACCATTCCTTTCTAGGAATCACATGCACTTCACCTATCAACAAAGCTCCAACACACATCAAATTCGCTCCCTCACATCGCTCATCAAAGATCCAAATGACAAGAATATCACAAAACTAACAAAATCAAAAAAAAATAAAGCATACAAATACAAGCACAAGTACTCTAAAGAAGAAGAGAGGGGAATATACAACATGACGGTTCTTTAGGAACTCCGTCAAACCTAGGATGGTGGACTCTCCTTCAACCGTAGCCCTCAAGGGCATGGAGGAGCAAGTCGAACGCGCTACCGACATCATAGTGATGGCCCAAGAAGTGCTCGAGCTTAGCCGACCTCCACGGCCTCCAAGGAGGAGGCAAGAAGTACGAATCCCAAGACCCAAAATCATCTTCAAAGTTATCTCCGGGGTCTATCCATCCTACGAGCTTCACCGACCTCTTCCTCCCTAAGCATTGCCTCCAATCACAAGCAAGCTTCATCTCCAAGAAACAAGGCACAAAAAGCGGTTTTGGCCTCACTTCCTCGTTGCACACCCCCACACTTGCCTCAAGTTGTGGTTCCCCATCTTCATCACTCGGCCCCACATCATCATGGAGAGGAGAATCGAAACTTCTACCGGTGGTTTCAATCTCTTCCAAGTCATCTCTCGGTGTACTAGCAAGGGGCTCTAGATGCTTATCCACATTCTCGGACAAGGGCAACTCAAGGCTATCGATTTCACCCAACATCCTCACAAATTCCACCAACCCATCCAACTCACTATCCTCCTCCAATTCCTCACCAAGAATGCCTTCGCCAAGGGTCATCTCCTCATTCGTCTCTTTTTGGGTAGACGACTGAGGTTCTTCAAAGCAAACTTCTCTATCAAAGGGAACTACATCGGCGGCTTCGTAATTAGGTTGCTTCTCTCTCTCTCAAGTGGGCACCCTCCATCTAAATATGATGCTCGGGATAAAGACATTACGGTTTGAACCGATATTGCATTTAATCGAGCATCCCTTGCCTCGTTTTCCCTTCGGAGTTTGGCCCAGAGTTCATTATTCTTTTGCGATTTTATGGCCATTTCTTGTTGCATTTGAAGCATCGATTGATGTAACTCCAAGCTCGGCATTTGGTGGTCATTGGGGTCTTGTAAAGCTCCTTGATAATCTTGATGATGCCCAAGGGGTGGGGCATCATATTGTTGGTAGCAAGGTTGGGATGATTGGTAGTATTGTGGGTCATGGGGTTCATATTGTGGTTGGGGTGTAGGGTAATATGGTGGGTCTTGGGGAAATTGGTTTCCATACGGTGAATCTTGATTGAACATGGTGGGTTCACAATCATAGCTCGAGTAATAGCCACCATGGTCGTAGGAGTGATAATCATTCACTTGTTGGTAGCCATATCCATACTCTTGAGGATCATACCCATCTTGATTACCCCAAGAAGCTTGATTATGGTAGGGGGACGTCATGTCATACCCTTGGTTCATGGAAGAAGAGTGGTAGCTCATATCGGCTCCCGAGTGTGTGGAGTTTAGATCAAACCCCATGCTTGCTCGAAAATCGTAGCTCATACCCGGTTGGAAACCACTCATTCTAGCAACCGTCCGTTTAAGCGGCTCTGAGTTGCAAGAAGAAGATAATCACCACCTCTAAGCACAAACTGTAGACTAAGAACAAACGTGAGAAGCCTAGTGCTTTTTGGGCACTAGACAAGAGAGAAATAAACTTCACACACACAAGAAGCAAGGTAACAAAAAGAAAAAAGAAAACACAAACACAAAGACAAAGTCAAGTAACTAGGAAAACAAAGTCCAAACTAGCACCGTCCCCGGCAACGGCGCCAAATTGATGGTAGGGATTTGTCGCGGAATCCCAACCGTCAATAAAATAACCGGCTATTCCTACGGTAGATAGGGAAAGTCGGGTCGAATCCACGGGGACGGTAATGTATAGCCTAGACTAAGGTCGCCTAAATACTAGACTAAGTCAACGAGCTAAGCTAAACTAAGAATGATAAGGAGGGGAGAAACTAGACTATGACTAAGGCTAAGGAGAAAGCAAACAAAGGAAACGGGCTAGGATTAGGTCGGGGTCAAAGGGATAACGGAATGGTCGAGGAAGAACTAGAGTGAGAGAGGTAGTAGGGTAATCTAGGTATAGTCTGGGCTCTCGCAACTTAGACCGACCTAGAGGTTTCACCTAAAACCCATCTCGGCGACACACATGACAAACGGAGTACTAGCATGCTATAGGCCTAGGTCACATCCGGGCTCTCGCTATGTAGATAGACCTAGGGGTCGTCCTCACCAGGCTCTCGCTACTTAGTGAGGGAACCGAACCCACAAACAAACTAACACCCACAAGAGAAAGGCAAGAAAAACAAGTATTTGCAACTACTTAGTCATTCAAGCATTTCAACAAACAAGTGATGTGCATCAAACCAAGAGGAAACCCAAATCTTCCACCAAAATCTCCAACAAACCCTTAATCATTCAATTAACACCCTAATCACCTTACTAACCCTAGCAAGAACACTACTCTAACATATCTAAAGGAAATACTAACAAAAACAAGGTAAACAAACTCAAACAACCAAACATACACAAACAAACTAGTGAAAACAATAAACAAGAACTAAAGATGTAAACTTGGATGAATGAACAAAGATTAAGAGTAAAAGGATGAGAAGATTATACCAAACTAACAAGAGAATGAAAAGGAGAACACTTGCATAGAAGATAACCCAAATTCATCCACCAAGGTTGTCAATCTTGGATGGATTCTTCAAGAGATCCAATATTACAAGCTTAAACTAAGATTAACTACTAATTACCGACTAATCTACACTAATCTAATCTAATCTAACCTAAAGTAGTCTAGGGTTTAAGGATATAACATGAGATGGTGTCTTAATACAAGAGGGGGGTATATATAGGGTTTAAGAATGAAAGGAGAAGAAAAGAAAGCAAGGCGTGCAGCAGCAGGCCCGTCCCGGCCGAGACGGGGTGGTCCCAGTCGGGACGAGGTCGGTCCCGGTCGGGACGCCACCTTCCCGATCGGGATGGGCTCACAGTAGCCGCGCTTCATGCTCACTTCATCCCGAACGGGATGGGTCTTTGTAGGCCTCCCTTAAGAGCTCTTTGGTCCCTCCTTGCCTCTCATGGGTTTCTCGTCGATTCTCGGGACTCGGGATCGGGTCTCGGAGGCTCGGGATTGTGTCCCGAGGTCTCGGGGTCGATTCCAAGGCGTCGAGTCATCCTTCCTCTACTTCGTTGGCTCCAAAATGTGTATGTATTGAGTCGGAATCACTCCAACTCTTCCAAATCGGTCTTGGGAACCTGAAACGGGCTAAAGGAAGCATAAGAAGCCCATGAATCGCTCCCAAGGAGCGATTCCACAAGGAAATTGGACCAAAACATAGTGAAAAAGGCACTACAAAATACACTTATCACTAAGGAAAATAAAACTAAGAGAGAAAAAATAAAAATAATAATAATTATTATTATTATTATTATTATTATTATTATAATAATAATAATAATAATAATAATAATAATAATAATAATAATAATAATAATAATAATAATAATAATAATAATAATAATAATAATAATAATAATAATAATAATAATAATAATAATCGTTCCAAGAAACTGAAAGTTCCCTGAGACAAAAGATAAACTAAAACAACAAGTAAAATTAACCGTCTCCCCGACAACGGCGCCTAAATTTGATAAGCTAATCGTATACCTATCAAAAATAACCAACTTAGGTCTAACTAAAAATATAGCTAGGGAAGTCAGGATCGTATCCACAAGGAGACAAATAAATTCTACTCGCAATTAAAGTCTATCTATGATGGGAGGGATTTGTCGTGGAATCCCAACCGTCAATAAATAAACCGGCTATTCCTAATTAGGGTAGATAGGGCAAGTCGGGTCGAATCCACGGGGACGGTAATGTATAGCCTAGACTAAGGTCGCCTAAATACTAGACTAAGTCAACGAGCTAGACTAAGACTAAGGTGCCGGAGAAACAAACAAGGAAAACGGGCTAGGATTAGGTCGAGGTCAAAGGGGTAACGGAATGGTCAAGGGAGAACTAGAGTGAAGGAGGTAGTAGGGTGATCTAGGTTGGTCCGGGCTCTCGCAACTTAGACCCACCTAGAGGTTCCACCTAGAACCCATCTCGGCGACACACATGACAAACGGGGTTCTAGCGCTCTATGGTGGCCTAGGTCGAATCCGGGCTCTCGCTACTTAGACCGACCTAGGGGTCGTCCTCACCGGGCTCTCGCAACTTAGTGAAGGAACCGAACCCACAAACAAACTGTCACCCACAAGAGAAAGGCAAGAAAAACAAGTATATACAACTACTTAGTCATTCGAGCATTTCAACAAACATGTAATATGCACCAAACCAAGAGGAAACCCAAATCTTCCACCACCATCTCCAACAAACCCTTAATCACCCAATTAACACCCTAATCACCCTAATAACCCTAGCAAGAACACTACTCTAACATAATCAAACTAATACTAACAAGAACAAGAGAAATCAACACAAACATCAAAACATATATAAACAAACTAGTGAAAATGATGAACAACAATCAAAGATTAAAACTTGGAAGATTAAACATGAAAGATTAAAGGAAAAGAGAAAGGAAAGATTATACCAACTACAAAGGATGAAAAGGAGAACACTTGTATAGAAGAAAACCCAAATAATTCCACCAAGGTTGTCAATCTTGGATGGATTCTTCAAGAGATCCAATAATACAAGAGCTAATCTATGATTAACTACTAATTACCGACTAATCTACACTAATCTAATCTAATCTAACCTAAAGTAGTCTAGGGTTTTAGGAGAAGTGAAGAATCTAACATAAGATTACAAGAGGATGAGTATTTATAGGGTTACAATAACAAGGGAGAAGAAAACAAGAGGACACGGGCTGCAGCACCCCCGTCCCGACCGAGACAACCCCATCTCGGCCGGGAAGGGCTGGTCCCGACCGAGACAAGGTTGGTCTCGGCCGAGTCGGCTCTTCACAGCAGCCTCCTTAAACGTGCACCTCTTCCCGACCGAGATGGCACTTGGTCTCGGTCGGGAAGGCTCTGTAGGCCTTCAATATGCTCTCTATTGTCCCTCCTTGCTTCTCATGGGCTTCTCACCGAATCTCGGGTCTCGGGATCGAGTCTAAGAGGCTCGGGATTGGGTCCCAAGGTCTCGGGGTCGATTCCAAGGCATCGAGTGATCGTTCCTTCACTTCGTTGGCTCCAAAAAGTGTATGTATCGAGTCGGATTCGCTCCAACTCTTCATGAGCGGTCTCGGAAACCTGAAATGAACTACAGGAAGCATAAGTAGCCCATAAACCGCTCTTAAGGAGCGATTCCACAAGGAAAATGGGACCAAAACACTACAAAATGGGCACTACAAACTACACTTATCAACTCCCCCACACTTAACCCTTACTCGCCCTCGAGTAAGCACATACTATCTACTAAACTAGCCGAGTGAGTATTAGCGCACCCTACGCCCTTTCAACTCATGCGAGTACACTTAGAGGAAGAGTGCACTCCGCAAGGCAAGTCGGGTCTTGCGACAAAACTGTAGATGCAACCGGACACAAAACACACAAACAAACAAACAATCGGTTGCACCCAAAAGAAAACAAATACCACTTCCCTCTAAAAGCGGTGAAAAGACACCGGTTTAGGATTCGAGGTAAGTGACAACGTTCCCAAGCTAATAACACAAATCGAAATGAACTAAACCCTAATAGTATGACGACAAAGCAATAAAAACGTTGGTAACTTACCTAGGTCCTCCTAACTTTCTAAAAATGTACTACGGGACGATCGGCGGAGTGGAAAAGTGAAGAACCACGGTGTTAGTCGACACTGTAGGTAAGTGAGACCCCGCCCCCTTTAGCGTGAGCCAAGAGGGTCATCCCATGTCTAAAACCGCCTAACTAGTCCAAGTAAAAAGGTAGAAATAATGCAAAATGAGGGAAGACCGACTGATGCCGCTATCATCCTTCCTCGGGACTCGGTCTTTTGGTAGGCTCTTCACGGCAAAAGTCGGAAAAAGGCTTATTTTGAGATGTTGGGATTCTTTTTGTGAGACGGGTTTTCTTTTGCCATATTCTCTTTTCTTTTGCATTTTTGCTTTGTTTTGCTATGCCATTCTTTTTCTTCTTTTCTATTTTCTTTTTGGCTTTTGTGCCTTTTCTTTTTCTTCATTTCTTTTCTTTCTTTCATTTTTCTTTCTTTTCTTTTTCTTCGCCCTTTTGGCTTGATTTGGCTTGTAAGCATTTCATTGTATAACAAGAAAGAGAGAATCAACAATTTGCAATTTATTGTATGTATATGTGTAGGAGGTAGGGAAATGGGTAAGTCGGGGGTCGCGATCCCTCTTCAAACCCACAAAAAGTGGAGAACTTGGACTAATCAAACGATCCTAAACACGGTCACCAAAGGGACGAGACTCGGTAACCAAGGCCTTTTCACACCGTGGGTGGTCATAATGGTCAAAAGTGCAAATCCCGTAGTAAATCCCTAGTAAGCTAGGTGGACTCAAGGTAAAGGACCAACGAATTCATTGATTTAGGGTCATTCTATTAGGCTAAAGTCCAAGACTCGATTTATACAACTAGAAAGGGAAAATAGACACTCACACACTAGCCTCTAAACCGGGTTTTCGAAAACCTTATACGCACAAGACACAACTACACACACAAAACAAAGACTCAACGAAAATGACATGAAAAGAAACAAAAGGCAACAAAATAAAACAAACAAGACAAAAACATAAACAAAGCACACACCACCCCGAATTTGCAAACAAGTCGTCAAATCCACCACAAGTATGTACAAGCTCCACCCGAGCACACCTCAACACCACCTTCTCCAAACATCACAAGGAATAAATAGGGAAAGAGGGTTAGAAGATGTTACCGGATGTCTTCAAAGCTTTCCAAACAACGGTGATTAAGCAACCTATAAGGAAAAGGGGGACAAAACACACACGAAACAACAAATACACGACACAAAGACACAAAGGGAAAACACAAAAAGGGAAAATCTTTTTGATTTTGTGAAAAAATTTCAAATTTTTAGGATTTTTTCAAGATTTTTTCGAAAAAACTAAGAAAATAAAACTAACTATGCTAGAATATCGCTCCCCCACACTTAAACCGAGCAATGTCCTCATATGCTCAATTGTAGTGTGCGGAGAGACAAAAGAAAAAGAAAAGAAACTACGAAAATAAAGCTAGAAATCAAATAATAAGGTGAAGAAAAGGTAGAAGGTGTCCGGCCGGGGTGTAGTCAAGTCACCATGGGCCGAGACAAGAAAAGAGATATGGATGGGGGAAGAAATAAAAAGAAGGAAATAAAAGGAAATGGGAGGGGAGGGCTAGGTGTAATCAAGTCACCTAGCCCGGATTCCGCCTAAATCCAACTAAATCCTCAAAAAGGAAGAGTGAAAAACTTGTAAAATTTGGAATAAACAAAGGAAAACAAGCAACAACAAAAACGAAAAAGAAAGGATAGTTGTCGTACCATAGGTTAGCAACTCACTCTCTCCATCGTCTCATAGATCAATATAGGCACTTGCTTGTCTTCATCATTGCTATCCCGCTTCAAGCTTGATAGAACCACATGGTAGAGGTAGTAATGGTGCGAGGGGGTGGGATTTGATGTGAATATCGGTCTAAAGTGAGGAGGAAATGAGGTTAAGGTATGTAAATGAGGTACATGGGTGGTATGATATGAGAAAGGAAGGTAGGGAGGTTGGGAGGGGGTATACAATGGTTGGGTGGGCTTAAATGTCGAAGAAGAAGCACCAAAAAGGAGTAGGGGATCATCCCGGTCGGGATGTATGATCCCGGTCGGGTTGATAAACCCTTCCCGGTCGGGAAGCCTCCTTCCCGATCGGGATGACACTCCAGTGGACTCGATTTTTGGCACCCTTCATCCCGATCGGGACGGCCCCATCCCGGTCGGGACGACACACCCTTCCCGGTCGGGAAGGGTCTTCATGACTCCCATGACCCCAAAAACCGACTCCCTTACTCACGATCCAAGCTCTATCACTAACCACTCCTTTCTAGGAGTCACCTTCACTTCACCTATCACAATAAACTCAAAGTACACATCAAATTCACTCCCTTACATCGCTCATCAAAATACCAAATCAATTACAAGAGCTTCACAAAACAACAAAAATCAAGATAAAAATCACACAAATACAAACACAAGTACTCTAAAGAGGAGAGGAGGGGAATATACAACATGACGGTTCTTTAGGAACTCCGTCAAACCTAGGATGGTGGACTCTTCTTCAACCGTAGCCCTCAAGGGCATGGAGGAGCAAGTCGAACGTGCTACCGACATCATAGTGAAGGCCCAAGAAGCGCTCGAGCTTAGCCGACCTCCACGGCCTCTAAGGAGGAGGCAAGAAGTAGGAATACCAAGACCCAAAATCATCATTCATGTCGTCTCCGGGGTCTATCCATCCTACGAGCTTTACCGACCTCTTCCTCCCTAAGCATCGCCTCCAATCACAAGCAAGCTTCATCTCCAAGAAACAAGGCACAAAAAGCGGTTTTGGCCTCACTTCCTCGTTGCACACCCCCACACTTTCCTCAAGTTGTGGTTCCCCATCTTCATCACTCGGCCCCACATCATCTTGGAGGAGAGGATCGAAACTTCTACCGGCGGTTTCAATCTCTTCCAAACCATCTCTCGGTGTACTAGCAAGGGGCTCTTGATGCTTAGTCACATTATCGCATAAGGGCAACTCGAGGCTATCAATCTCACCTAACAACCTCACAAATTCTACCAACCCATCCAACTCACTATCCTCCTCCAATTCTTCACCAATGTTGCCTTCACCAAGGGTCATATCCTCATCCGTCTCTTTTTGGGTAGACGATTGAGGTTCTTCAAAGCAAACTTCTCTTTCAAAGGGAACTACATCGGCGGCTTCGTGATTAGGTTTCTCCTCTCTCTCAAGTGGGCACCCTCCATCTAAATATGATGCTCGGGATAAAGACATTACGGTTTGAACCGATAATGCATTTAATTGAGCATTCCTCGCCTCGTTTCCCCTTCGAATTTGGGCCATTAATTCATTTTGTTGTTTTTTAATTTGAATGGCCATTTCTTGGTTGCTCTTTTGCAATTGAAGAAGCGATTGAAACACCTCCATGTCGGGCAATTGGTGATCATTGGGGTCTTGTAAAGCTCCTTGAAAATCTTGATGATACCCAAGGGGTGGGGCATCATATTGTTGGTAGCAAGGTTGGGGTGATTGGTAGTATTGTGGGTCATGGGGTTCATATTGTGGTTGGGGTGAAGGGTAATATTGTGGGTTTTGGGGGTATTGGCTTCCATAAGGTGAATCTTGATCAAACATGGTGATTTCACATTCATAGCTTGAGTAATAGCCACCATGATCGTAGGAGTGATAGTCATTCACTTGTTGGTAGCCATATCCATATTCGTGAGGATCATACCCGTCTTGATTACCCCAAGAAGCTTGATTATGGTAGGGGGACGTCATGTCATAGCTTTGGTTCAAAGAAGAAGAGGGGTAGCTCATCTTGGCTTCCATGTGTGGGGAGTTTAGATCAAACCCCATGCTTGCTCGAAAATCGTGGTTCATACCCGGTTGGAAACCTCTCACCCTAGCAACCGTCCGTTAAAGCGGCTCTGAGTTGCAAGAAGAAGATAGTCACCACCTCTAAGCACAAACTGTAGACTAAGAAAAAACGTGAGAGCCTAGTGCTTTTTGGGCACTAGACAAGAGAGAAATAAACCTCACACACACAAGAAGCAAAAGGAACAAAAAGAAAAAAGAAAAACACAAAGACAAAGACAAAGTCAAGTAACTAGGAAAACAAAGTCCAAACTAGCACCGTCCCCGGCAACGGCGCCAAATTGATGGGAGGGATTTGTCGCGGAATCCCAACCGTCAATAATATAACCGGCTATTCCTACGGTAGATAGGGCAAGTCGGGTCGAATCCACGGGGACGGTAATGTATAGTCTAGACTAAGGTCGGCCTAAATACGAGACTAAGTCAACGAGCTAAGCTAAACTAGAGAATGATAGAAGGGGAGAAAGCTAGACTAAGACTAAGGTACCGGAGAAACAAACAAAGAAACGGGCTAGGATTAGGTCGGGGTCAATGGGGTAACGGAATGGTCAAGGGATAACTAGAGCGAAGGAGGTAGTAGGGTAATCTAGGTTGGTCCAGGCTCTCGCAACTTAGGCCTACCTAGAGGTTCATCCTATAACCCATCTCGGCGATACACACGACAAACGGGGTTCTAACGTGCTATAGTGGCTTAGGTCGCATCCGGGCTCTCGCTACTTAGACCGACCTAGGGGTCGTCCTCACCGGGCTCTCGCAACTTAGTGAGGGAACCGAACCCACAAACAAACCATCACCCACAAGAGAAAGGCAAGAAAAACAAGTATATGTATCTACTAGTCAATCAAGCATTTCAACAAACATGTGATGTGCACCAAACCAAGAGGAAACCCAAATCTTCCACCAACATCTCTAACAAACCCTTAATCACCCAATTAACACCCAAATCACCCTACTAACCCTAGCAAGAACACTACTCTAACATAATCAAACTAATACTAACAAGAACAAGATGGATCAACAAAAGAAACAAAACAAACATCTACAAACTAGTAATAACAATGAACAAGAACAAAAAAGTTAACTAAAGATTCAAACTTGAATAACAAAACAAAGATAAAGAGAAAGGAAAAGGAGATTACCATACTAGTGAAGAAGAAAGAACAAAACTTGCATTAATGAAGAAAAACCCAAAACAAACACCCAAGGTTGTCAATCTTGAATGGGTCTTGAAGAATTCCCTTAATACAAGACTAAACTAGGATTAACTACTAATTACCGACTAATCTACACTAATATAATCTAATCTAATCTAACCTAAAGTAGTCTAGGGTTTTAGGAGAAGTGAAGAATCTAACATAAGATTACAAGAGGATGAGTATTTATAGGGTTACAATAACAAGGGAGAAGAAAACAAGAGGACACGGGCTGCAGCACCCCCGTCCCGACCGAGACGGCCCCATCTCGGCCGGGAAGGGCTGGTCCCGACCGAGACAAGGTTGGTCTCGGCTGAGACGGCTCTTCACAGCAGCCTCCTTAAACGTGCACCTCTTCCCGACCGAGATGGCACTTGGTCTCGGTCGGGAAGGCTCTATAGGCCTCCAATATGCTCTCTATGGTCCCTCCTTGCTTCTCATGGGCTTCTCACCGAATCTCGGGTCTCGGGATCGAGTCTAAGAGGCTCGGGATTGGGTCCCAAGGTCTCGGGGTCGATTCCAAGGCATCGAGTGATCGTTCCTTCACTTCGTTGGCTCCAAAAAGTGTATGTATCGAGTCGGATTCGCTCCAACTCTTCATGAGCGGTCTCGGGAACCTGAAATGAACTACAGGAAGCATAATTAGCCCATAAACCGCTCCCAAGGAGCGATTCCACAAGGAAAATGGGACCAAAACACTACAAAATGGGCACTACAAACTACACTTATCACTTGCATTCCTTGGATACTTGTGAACCATCTTATTCTCCTTCGGATCAACTTTCACACCCTTTAATCAAGTATTCTTCTCATTTTGTGAATGTTGTCGTCGCAAACAATGATTGTGAGATGGAAAGTGTTATATTTGAGGAAAACGCGTGTTTGGATGCTTTGACTAGTGTTCTTTTTTAGGATAACATTGAGGATTTTGGTTCATGTGAATTTGAGAGTGTGTCATTTGATGTCAATTTTGAGGTTTTGGAAAGAGGGTTGAACAATATAGAAGCCCGTGAGCGTGAGAGAAAATATCAAACGGACGAGAGTCGGGAAAAGAATGCACTTTTGAATGATACTTTGAGTGAAGAGAGTTTCGTTATTGAGGATACTTGGGATTGTGAATCTGATTTCTTTGAAAAACCTATTTTAGAGAAATTTAACTTTTCCCATTGTTTTGAAGAGGAATCTCCTTCACCCATTGATTATTTTGATCTAGATTCCTTTACACCTTTACTTGAGCCTATGATTTTGGATGATGATTGTGAGACTCTTTTAGAAGAGGTTGTTTTGGCTCTTGGTTTCTCGTTTGATGGTTGTTTGCTTAAGAACATTGAAGATGGCGACCATAACAACTCTTTCGAAGAAGGTGAAAAATGTAAGTTTGATGCTTTGAGTAGTTTTGAGTCAGTTGACCCTTCTCTTGTGCAATTTGTGTCAAATGATAAGACTTGGACTAATTTTGAGATATTTGGTTTGTATGTCTTTTCTCATAAACTGCTCACTACTCTTCTTACTTATCATACTTATTATTGGTCATGCTTGTTAATGTTGATTCCTTATGACCACTTTGCTGCTGATTGGTCTAGCTTGTTTGACAAGCTAATGCGATCATTGACCTATTTTTTAGGCGATTCACATAAGTTACGTACTAAGATGTGTTCTATATATTTTCTTTGCTTCTCTTGTGTTTTTTTTTTGTTTTTTTGTTTTTTTGTGTGTAGGTACCGTTTTTGCGACGGAGACATCGACAATTCCGATTATGAAGCGGATGCTTCGATGCGGTTTGGGGATGTCTCCTTTATATGTATCTTGTAAGTAGTCTCATTTTTTTTCCTTTTACACTTTCATCGTCTTTCATATCTTTCCCCATATTTATTTTTTTATGCCTCTTATTGTTTGTTGTACACAATGAGGGCATTGTGTGATTTGGTTTGGGGAGGGTATGAGTCTGTTGTTTTCATTCATCCGCATATTTATTGCATTTCCGTTAGCATAAAAAAATCACCAAAATATGTTTTTTTTTCATATAGTCGAGTCGGAATGGTTATATGATGATGATGATATTGCTTTTATGTCTTCATTAGCTTGCTTATGCCTTGCATCGTTAGCGTTTTTGTATATAATTACATGCACCATTCTCTTGTCATTGATGAACTTTACTGAACGAATAAACTTGACTCATTGTTGGCAAACTACTCAGATTTGTAAGGAATTAGAGCCTTCAACTGATGACATTCATGATTAGTTTCTTTATTTTTGAGAGTAGTACTCCTTATGAGGCATGTAATATCAAACTGCATAAGCATGACATTCGTCTCTTAGGTACCTGTACGTTTTTGACTCGTGGTTTTGACATGTGCGAAAAAGACAAATCCTTTCTTTTATTGTAATTCCCATAAGCCTCACATAGCCAAATTGACCTGTTTGACTCGTTTATCAACTACATGCCATATATTGCCTACCCTAGTCAAGCTAGTAGATTAGTTGGACGGAATTGTTTTTTTTTGGGTTAATTTTGGTACCATGATATTGGAAAAGAAAAAGGAGAATTGAGAAAAGAAATGAAAAGAAAAAATCAATGAAAGAAAAAAAATTGAATGAAAAAGAAAAACGGAAAGAAGAAAAAAAATGATGAAGTGAAACTAGAAGAAGAATGTGTTTTTGCTATGAGAAAAGAATTGATCTCTCTAATTTCATGGTTATTAGTGGGAAGCGGTTTTGATAAGGCGCTTGTTGCTATGCCTAATTTCTTCGACTGGAGTTTGGTGAGAACGGAATGTTTACTATTGATGGGTGTAAGGAATACTAGTTTGGCTTTTACCTCCTCATATCCATATCGTTTTGTCCCTTCTTACCCGATTACCCTCACTTTATACCATATGTAAGTCCTTGGC
Organism: Agrostemma githago; assembly: GCA_958450325.1. Lineage (NCBI taxonomy): Eukaryota > Viridiplantae > Streptophyta > Magnoliopsida > Caryophyllales > Caryophyllaceae > Agrostemma > Agrostemma githago. Next base: position 36,029,068 of record OY288256.1, read on the forward strand.
ACGTGTCTTTTCCCGATAAGAATGCGTATGTACGGTTATTAGAGATTAATTTCATGTTAGATTGCATGCATGTTCTTGTAGGTCGTAGTTTAGGTGAGTGCTTTGTCTTTCCGTTTTTACATAAACTCACAATATCACCCGTTTTGTGTGATGAGCGATCCGCGAGAGTCCGACATAGACGAGTCTTGCAAGGTTGAAGGTTCAGTATTGTTGTCATTGAATAAGCTTGTTGTATGTGATTGTTTACATTGACTTTAATCGTTGCGCATTGGTTTGAGTAACTTTGGAGCATATTCCGCTATGAGTTGTATACCGTTCCAGTAGAATATTTTTCTTTATTTTGTGCTTGCTTGGGACAAGCAAGGGTTCGGTTTGGGGAGGTTTGATGCGTGCTATTTATATATATGATTATTTCGTCTTTTACGCACGTATTTCCATGCATATCGAGTAGCATTGTCTACTATTTTCCCCCGAATTTGATACTTTGTGGTCATGTTGCATCTTATGCAGGTTTGAACCCGTGGACGCGTAAACAAGGCAAAACTCGTGCTTAAAGACGAAATCTTATGCGAAATAAGAAAGAAGAATGATCGTTCTCAAACGGGTCAAATTAAAATGTGAATATCTTAAGTTCTACAACTCCAATTGAGCTGATTCCAGTTGCGTTGGAAAGATATTTCTCTTATATTTCCAACGGTATATTACACGCCTGATTTGAAGAAGTAACGAATAAATGGCAAGCGTTTGAAGTTGAGCGCGCAGTGCTGAGAACGGGTCTAGATAGTCGAACGACTATTCAGAATAGTCGACCGACTATTCTCGAGACTGGACGAAGACCGAGACTTTTCTAATTTGATGTTTAGGGTTAATAAGACTTTTGGGCTTTTGTTTTAACTTACGGAGTAGTATTTAAGAAACTATTAGACTAGAATTCAACGAACCTCTTCTACCTCTTCTTTTATGCTTCGAATTCTCTTTAGACTACTCTTTTTAGATTTCTCTCTACCCTAAACTTTTAGATCTAGATCTATGAATTCTTTATCTACTCTTCCTTAAAACTCGGTAATCTAATTCTTTCTTTGTTCTTTCTTATTCTCTTCGTTCTTAATTCTTTTCTCCTAATCTTATTAATTCTTTTATTCTTAATTAATTTTTCTTTAGATCTATTCGCTATGCTTAATTTATTTATCATCTTTATTATTATTGTCGTAAATTTCTCCATGAGTAGCTAATTTCCCTTGCTAGGAAAAAGGGGATCCATGAATTGAATATGGTTGTTAATTAGATTATAGATCCGTCAACGATATTGCGTCTGAGTTGTCAATGGTAGCATTTAATTGAAATTAATTGATTAAGTCGACGTAATTGATTAATTGAATTGGTGAACTCGAACCTAAGATCGGAAGCCTGGTAAGAGTTAGACCTGCTACAACACATTAGTTTGCCCTAATAAGATTGGAAGCCGTTAGAAGCATTCTAGGGTGAATAGCGGACCGGAAGGACCTTTCCACTACCCCTTAGATCAATATTTGTGATAGACCTGTGACCTAGACTGTGACCGTAGGAAATTCATGGTGAACCGACGATCCTAGTTTTCTTCTCCTTTAATTTATTTTAGTTATTTCTTCTCCTTTAATTTTCTTTCCTTCACTACTTTAGTTTAGTTAACCCAATTACAAACCCCCCGATTTGGTTACTTAGATAGACTTTAATTGCGAGTAGAATTTATTTGTCTCCTTGTGGATACGATCCTGACTTCCCTAACTATATTTTTAGTTAGACCTAAGTTGGTTATTTTTGATAGGTATACGATTAGCTTATCAACAAGGACACAAAAGAAAAAGACACAAAAAGAAAATCTTTTTTATTTTTTTACGAAATTTTTCAAAAAAAATTTAGGGATTTTTAAGATTTTTTTCGAAAAAACTACGAAAATAAAACTAAACTAGCCTAAGATATCGCTCCCCCCACACTTAAACCGAGCAATGTCATCATGCTCGATCGGTAGTGTGTGCGGAGACACTAAAAAGAAAAGAAAAAAGGAAAATAAAGCTAAAAATGAAAAATGAAAGTGAAGAAAGGGTCGAATGTGTCCGGCCGGGGTGTAATCAAGTCACCAAGGGCCGAGACAAGAAAAGATATGGATGGAGGAAGAAATAAAAAGAAGAAAATCAAAGGAAATGGGAGGGGAGGGCTAGGTGAAATCAAGTCACCTAGCCCGGATTCCGCCTAAATCCGACTAAATTCTACCAAAAGAAGAAATAAAACTAAAGAAAAAGTGAAAAGACTTGCAAATTTGGATTTTTCAAAGGACTCTCGATGTAGTCACGTCATCGAGAATTGGGAGCAATTACCACATGAGTCCCGAGGGCCACCACGACACCAAAATGATAAAGGGAAGGGGAACAAACGAAGAAAGACTAAGCAACAAAAGACGGAAAAGAAGGGGAGTCGCCTTACCAAACGGTTAGCAACTCAATCAACTCCATCGTCTCAATTATCGTTATCGGCACCTTGCTTGTCTTTATCATCATTATTCCTCTTTCTCAATGTAGTCTCAAATATCGGGCTTGCATAGGTGTAATAAGGTCGGGATTTTGGGAAAACTCGATGTATAGGGATGAGAAGATGAGATGAAGGTGTATAATTGAAGTGTAAGGGTCAAATGATATAGGCTAAGGTGAGTAGGGAGGTTGGGTGGGGGTATAAAGTGGCTGGGTGGGGTTTAAATGTCGAAGAAGAGGCAAAAGGAGGAGCTGGGCACCATCTCGTTCGGGATGGACTTCTTCCCGGTCGGGACGGACTTGATCCCGGTTGGGATGGCACATCAGAGAACCCACTTTTCAGCACACTCATCCCGATCGGGATGACATCCTTCGCGGTCGGGATGAGTCTTCTAGCCCTTCATTTTCTTGATAGCTTCACCCCACAAGGCCACCAATACATCGAGATTTAAGAATCTCGTCCCCAAAAGCTTACGAAAAGCTCAAAAACCGACTTCCTCCACCAAGCCTTGAAGCTTCTATCATCCATAACCCTTTCTAATTCTCCATCTTCACTTCAAACCTATCAAGTAAGCTCAATAAACACATCAAAGATCCCTCCCTCACATCGCTCAAGAAAATTCCAAATTACAAGAATTCCACAAAAACTATCAAATCCTAGAAACCAAACTATCCAATCAAACACATATAAAGACAAAAGCTAAAAAGAAAAGGAAAAGATATTTACAATAAGATACTCTCACCATCTACGCCTCCATAGCCGTCAAGAGCTCGGAGGAGTAAGTCAAATGCCCTAGCAACATCTTCATTAACGCTCATATGGCCTATCCTAGCCATCAACAAGAGTTTTCAAGTCGGAGTCGAGAAGCATCATCTAATCCATTACGCTTGGGTTTCTTGTGATCTTCCGGGTCTTCCGAACCAACATAGCAACGACTCTTTTGACCATCCGGTAGGTATAGTGGTCTAGAGTCAAGCTTGGCATTATGAGTTGGAAGATCACACCCAAAGGGGGTTTCTTCTTCTACGGGGTCAAGAGTAGCACTCTTTTCCACCGTCCGACAAGGATCCACTTCACCAACCGTCTCACGAGACAAGGGACTCGAAATCAAGTGCAATAAAGGAGGTGAAGGCATCAAGTTTTCTTCATTGGAGGCTTTAGGCTCCTCCAATTTCTCATTCAAGGCAAGTTCTAAGGCATCTACCTCTTTCTCCCAAGTATTACCTTCCTTTTCACTCACCTTGTCTAGTTGGCCTAGAGGAGTCTTGTCTTCACTTGGCTTTGGATTGTCAAGATCCGGTTCATCACAAAGAAAATCATACAAATCCAATTTGATAGCCAATACATTGGCTCCCCAAGAGTTACCTTGAGAATCATGTTCAATTCCCTCCTCATTGTTGACCCTTGAAGCTTCAACTTCCTCCATTCTTCCCATATCTTCACCATCCAAGCAACACTCAACAATGATCTCTTGATTGACCCTCTATTCTTCATTCGTGGCTTCATGATCGGGTTGACTTTCTTGTGGAGACACCCGACCTTCTTGCCCAAATGAACCTTCCTCAACAAGTTGTGGAGCTCGAGTGGCCAACATCGTAAAACGAGCCATGAGTGCATTGATTCGAGCATCTGGCACCTCTATTTGGGCCTTGAGCTCCTCTTTATCCCTTTGCATTTTGATCATCATCTCTTGTTGACTCTTTTGCAATTGAATCATCATTTCTTGTTGACTCTTTTGCATTTGAATCATCATTTGACAAAGCTCAAAGCTGGGGATTTTTGGTTGTGGGTTATGTGAGGGTATTTGGTAGTTGTTAGGATGTTGGAATGATCCTTGGCAACTTTCATGGTAGTGATATGAAGAGGGTTTATAAGATTGTTGATGAGATTGTTATGGTTGGTAAAGTTGTGGGTCTTGGCAATTTGCCCCATGATTGTCCCATGACGATTGATGGTAGCTTGGATGCCCCATTGTCGTAACGTTGCCTTGATACACTCAATGCACTAGAAGCACTTGAGCAAACGTTAGTAGCCTAGTGCTTTTGAGGCACTAGGAAGAGAGATAAGCACACAAGAAATAGAACGGAGATACACAAGGAGAAGAAAACACAAAAATCAAGAACAAAGTCTAAAACTAAGCACGCAAAAGTCTAAACTACGCCGTCCCCGGCAACGGCGCCAAATTGATGGGAGGATTTTGCCGTAGATCCCCACCAACAAGTAAAACCAACTATTCCTAACTGGGTAGATAGGGCAAGTCGGGTCGAATCCACAGGGACGGGGTGTCGGACTAAGGTGTGCTACGGTCCAAGACTAGGTCCGAGACAAGCTAAACTAGTGGAAGGCTAAGATCGACTAAGGACTAAGCTAGACAAGTAACTAATGACCAAAGGAAACAAATAAATCAATAAGAAGGAAAACTAGGGCTAGGTCGGGTTCATGGATGTCAAGGAGATAAAAAGAGGGAAACGGGGTTACTAGCATGCTCTCGTAGCCTAGGTTCCGATCGGGCTCTCGCTACTTAAACGACCTAGGGGTCATCCTCACAACGCTCTCGCTACTAGTGAGGGAACCAAACCAACCAACCAACCAAACAAACACATACAAGAGAAGAGGCAAGAAAAACAAGGATTGATCATCTCTAGTCTCACAAGCAATTCATCAAACATGTGGAGTGCAAGGTAAATGAGAATCAACAAAAACAACATCTAGTACCACCCATCTCACCCTAATCATCCCTAATCACACCCAATCCCTCTACTAACCCTAGGGGACAACTACTCACACATATCTAAACTAAAACAAACACGAACAAGAGAAACAATCACACGAACAAAAGAAACATTCATAATGAAGAACAAGGATGAACAACAAACATAAACAAAGATGAAAACTTGAATAACAATAAAGATTAAGAGAAAAGAGTAGAGAAGGATTATACCAAACTACAAAGGATGAAAAGATGAGAACTTGTAAATAAAGAACACCCAAAACATCCACCAATGTTGTCATGATTGAATGATTTCTTCAACAGATCCCTTAATACAAGAGTAACTAACTAGATTAAGGACTAATTAAGGACTAATATACACTAATCTAAGCTAATCTAACCTAAAGTAGTCTAGGGTTTTGTGGGTAATGTCTAACATCACATAAGATTACAAGAGGGGAGTACATATAGGGTTACAAGAGCAAAGGAGAGGAAAAGAAGTCACGCGGTGCTGTATTGGGCCCTTCCCGGTCGGGATGGATGATCCCGGTCAGGATGATACATCCTTCCTGGTCGGGATGACCCATCAGAAGACGCTTCTTTATTGCACTCCTTCCCGACCGGGAAGGCTACTCTTCCCGCCTGGGAAGGGTCTGTAGGCCTCCAATATGATCATAAAGGTCCCTATTTGCTCTTCATAGGCTTCTCATCGATTCTCAGTGCTCGGGATCGAGTCTAAGGGGCTCGGGAATGGGTCCCAAGGTCTCGAGATCGAGTCTAAGCCACCGAGTGATCGTCGCTTCTCTTCGATGGCTCCAAATGTGTCGGAAACGAGCCGGAATCGTTCCATTTCTCCAATATTGGTCTTAGGAGCCTAAAACAAACTAGAAGAAGCGTAAGTAGCCTCGAAACCGCTCCCAAAGAGCGATTCCACAAGAGAAACCGGGGCCAAACACAAGAAATAGGCACTACAAACTACACTTATCAGACAACCACAAATTAACTAATTAATTATGCTAACTAACTCTGCATATATGTCCATCCATTTACTTTCAATTTATTTCACCTTAAAATTAAACGATTGTTTCACCTAAAAAAACCGATGGTTCCCGTATTTACAGAAGACACCAAAAAAACAATATGCACACCGTAAAATCAGATTATTTTCCAAAAAAAAAAAAACGATGTCAACGCAATATAACTAAATTCACCCACAATTCACTAAATTAATTTAACTAAATCACCCCTACATATATCACCATCCATTTTCTTTCAGTTTATATAATTCATAAGATGCAATTTGATTCGCCACATACAAACAACAAAAAATTATACGATTATTTCACCTTCAAATTTACGATTATTTCGCTGTATAATTTACAATGTAATTCGCGCTCCATGTGTCGACAACCCATTATTTCCGTAAAATCATTCCCGCAATCAGATTAGTTCGCAAAAAAGTTCAAAAAAAACGATGTCGACGACGAATGTTAAAAACCGATGTGACTGTGAAGGAATGTTTGTGAGTCTCAATGAAACATTGAGAAACACAAACACCCACCTCAATCTCCTAACCCTAATTAATTTATGAGGATAAGCCCCCCACCTAACCCATTAAGTTTTCACCCCCCCTTTACTGCCTAACCTATTAAATTTTCACCCCACCTTTACTGCCTAACCTATGAATTTTCAACCCCCTATTTACTGCCTCCCCCTCTATAAGTACAAACGTATTTTTTACAGCTTAACCACTTCAACTTCACCACTTTTACCAGCCCCTACTTACAACTCCACCACTTCAACCTTAGAAAAAAATGGCAAGCAAAATAGAAGAAATCAGAAGTTTGATTGAGGAGTACGATGGTTTATTGGATACCACTATGTCCAATGAATTAACGGCCATGCAGCTAATCGCAAATGCAATTGATGCGAGGAACTTCGTGGCGTCCATTGGCGATACACATACAGAGGCCGAACTGGACAACTACATCCAGTTCTTGATGAAGAGGTTTATGGACTGTTTCCGCACAAGGAAGGGGTTCCAGCGTGACTTGGCCAACTTGAAGAAGATGCTTAAAAAGTACGGAGGTTAAGTATGTATGGGTTAAGATGTAGCGTTTAGTAATGGACTTTTTTATGTGTTTTAAGTTTTAATAAATGTTAAAATATAGCATTTAAATGGTATGCAATGGATGTTTTCTGCATTATGTCGTAGAATGTTTTCCGCGTTTAATGGTATGCAAGTATTATATGTTGTGTAAGAGATGGACTTTTTCTAATGTACAAATATTTCCATCGCTATTTCTCTATTTCCATCGCTATTTTTCTAATGTACAGACACATGGTGTATAGTCACACTCAACAAGTTTTATAGTCACACTAAACATGGTGTATAATCACAGCCATCATGTCATAAAACCAGTTTAGGTTTCTACACTTCATTTCGTAGAATCACAGTCAGTGTATTGTAGAATCACAGTCATTATCTTCTACAATCACTCCCACAATTAGTGTAATCACACTCCACCTATTGTTTTACAATCACACACTGCCTACTGTAAAGTCGCACTCATTGCGTTGCACAATCACACTTACTTGTTTCGTGTCAACCAAATATTAAGGGCATAATGTTCCTGTACAGCTGTATTTGTAGCCAAAGATGATGCATTCCAGAATAAAAACGACTGCTATTTCAATGTATTCTTACAGTCAAAAAACCAAAAACAATTTTACGGACCCCCATGCTTTACGACTACGCCATATTAGAAATGATTAAGCTCCGCAATAGACGTAAACAATATCACGGACCTTGTGTAACACCCCTGATTTTATAAATTTAAATTAAATTAAAATTATATTCGTATTTTTATTTTATTTACGATTTAACTCGTAATTCTTAAAATTATTATAAAACGAATTTATCGCTTAATCGTTTCAAACTCCTAAAATTCTATCTGTCTCGGAGACTCTTCTTATATTTAAAACATATTTTTATTTCTGTTTCGATTCATTTTATACATTTAATTTAATTCTTATCGAAAGTGTATTTCGACGATTTAAATTCTAAATTCTTTTTACTTATTTATATTTGAGTTCGAATTTCTATTTTCGGCTCGAAGCTCATTTATTTTAAGTTTCGTCAAAATATTTATTTCCTTTCCTCGAGAAATCAATTTAATTCACTTTATCGAATATTTATTATTTATCGAGAAACTTTATTTCATCGTTTAATTATTTATTTCTATCAGCTTCGTTTTCGTCTCGAGTACTTTATTTACTCATTTTGTTTGACGGTCCGATTATTTATTAATTTTATTTCTTAACTCGTTTTAGCCCGATTTCGTGGGTCAGTCAACTTATCGTTACGGATTATGTCTCCTACCCAGTTCATTTAATCGATCCGTATTTCCGACCCACTTTTCTTAGAGCCGATTCTTCCCTCTTAGCTTTTTTTTTCGCATTCCCTGTACCCCACTTATTATTTATCATTCATCCCATTATTATTACATTCACCCACCGCTTCAACCTTGGTGATTCAACTCCCCACTATCCTGATTTTATTTTGACCGGCTCTTCCTAGCTTCCTCTTCATCTCTCCATCAACCTCGTCCCTTTCCTTCATTTGTTTTTCCTGATACGGTTGTTGCGTTTCATCAACCCGGCTATCCTTCCCCTGTTTTTCTTCCCTTGTTCGTATCCCACATACGTTCCGTCGAGCCAGATTCGAACCCTGTTTTGGTAAAAATTTACCGGGTCTAAGATGTAGGTTGTGGGTCAAAGCGATCGTCCTATAACTACGGGTCGAGTCGATTTTGATGAACGAAGAGCAAGAAAAGAAAAAAGGTTGACACACAAGGTTTTGGTGACGCGGAAAACCCGGTATGGGAAAAACCGCGGGGGGGAGTCGGAATCCCACCAAAGCTTCACTACGAACTGGAAAATGCTCAAGAAAAGACTACGAATACAAATAATTAGGCTATATTTTGGCTATGATTGATCGGGAATGCGTAGATTTAGGTAGGTGTGCTTGAATGGGTGTGATTGGATGATCTCTTCTTTCTTCTTCCTCCTCCTCTTATACTCCTCTTGCCATCCGTTATCTTCCTCCTTTATGGGAGATCTCAGCATTTAATCCCCCTTTATCACCCTTGATTGTGTTGACTACTGTTACCATTTTTTGCCTTTAATCCCTTCTTCCCCTCCTAGTTTTTATGTAGATTCCCTCTCTTGTGGGGATAGTTGTTAGCCCCCTTTCTCTTGTTTGGACTAGGTTTCACTTTGTTCACTGGGCTGATTTAATTGTGTGGCCCGTAGTTTTATTTAATCCATGCTTCGTTTGGCCTATTACTTGTTTATGATTACGGGTTGACTTGACTTGATGACTTTCGCTTATTTTGACTTCCGTCTTTTAATCCCCGACTTTGACCTTTCACCCGCGAATTTCGACTCTCTTATCGTTGACCTTTGACTTTTGACCTTTTGACCGTCCACTCGTATCGTGTCATGTTGCATTCCGAAGGTGCAAATTTTTGGCCCGAACAAATGCCCCCAAATTTCCGACTAAGCTCATCTTAGGCGGGAATTTCTGTTTGCCTCAATTGTAGGCAGTCGGCTCTGCTTCTGCTGGCCTTGCTGGTTCTAGGAGAAGGCGCAGTCTGTCCTCTCTCTCAGAAATTACTTCTGCAGAAAGTGGACCTCTGGTGGCAGACCTACTTGAGCCTACCTCTTATTCTGCCCCCAGATTTGTTGATGATGTTCCTGCTGGAGTGGTGCTCAAATTTCTTGAAGGCTTTGGTACGTCCAAGTCTGCAGAGGATACGACTTTCCTGGATCAGATGCTGCTCCCTGGTCCCAGGTCTGTGCTAGAAAAGGGTTCTCTGAAGGAGTTGGGCTTGGTTCGCAGGTTGTCGGCGGAGGAGTCTGGATGCTCTTTCTAATGTGGAGGCGGATGATTTTGAAGGAGTCCGTTGATTTCCCTGTTGCTGATCTGGAGGCTGATGGGCAAGAGAATGTGGATTAGGAGGACGTCGTTGATGATCCTTTGAGAGGTTTTGTTACTGTTCAGCAGAGTCCCAGGTTCCTGCAGGAGGATCTGCTACAGTTCCGCCTCCACCAGAGGAGAATGTCTAGGCTGTGGGCCAAGTTCTGCTGGAGTGACGCTACTCCTCCTTTGTTGAACTCTGTCTTCGGCTTGTGAACCCTGCGTGGTGTGAACTTCTGTTAGTGTAAAAAATTTCTGTGGTGACTTTGACTTTGCTCAGGGGAGCAAAGTGTGTTAGTATTTTGTGGCACTTCGTGCCTTAACTCTTGATCGTAATCTTTTGCTTTTAATCGTGACTATTTGCGTTTGATTGTAATCGTTTGTTGTAGTTTTGTCTTACTACCTTCTGTTGTATGCATGCCTTATGTATGTATGGTCGACCTTTGATATAGTGGTGGCCTGGGGTTTAGTTCGCCCACTCAGTCGGAGGTGCCACGCTTTGCGTGGGTGCTAAGTGGCGCAGGAGACTGTAATGTCCCGGTTGTAGGCACTTAGTCACAAGACACACGCCTCTGTAGAAGTTGTGCACTCCACCAGATTAGTCACCAGTTTGGGGAAAGCTGAAAAATTTGGCAAAGATAGGGAACGCAACATTTGAAGACATATGTGGAAGAAGAATCGACTTTCAAAAGCATATGAAGGATGAAAATCAAATTTTGAAAATGTATGCAACAAGGAAGTCAAACTCCGATGCAAAAGAAATTTCAATTTTGACGACACATGTAAAAAAGAAAATTTTAAATTTTGCGAAAAGAAAATTTAAAATTTTGCGAAAAGAAAGTAAGGCAGACAGAAGAATGACAGGAAAACTTAAATATATGTTTGTAAGACTTGAAAAGATTAAACCTGGGTTCTGGTGGAGGTGCACCTGGCAGAATAGATGCCATGTTTCTGGCGGCTGTAGCCCATGTTTCTGGCGATAGTGGCCTGGATTGCTGGCGGCTGCGGCCCTTCTCAGAAGAAGTATTTCTTTAGGTGTACGATATTCCATGGCTTTTGGATGATTTTCCCCTCCATGGTCATAAGTCGGTAGGCTCCGTTCCCAACTACTTTCTCTATTTGGTAGGGCCCTTCCCAGTTGTAGGCGAACTTTCCTGCTCGTTGGTTCCTGGTGTTCAGGAAGACTTTTCTGAGGACTAGGTCTCCTTCCTGCAGGATTCTGACTCTGACATTCTTGTTGTAACTTCTGGCGACTGTCTGTCTGTAGGAGGCCATCCTTATCTGAGCATCGATCCTGAGCTCATCTATAGTATCCAAGCTGCTTGCCATCTCCACCTGGTTCCTGTCTTCTGTTATGCAACCGTATCTGTGGGTAGGCACTCTCACTTCTGAAGGGATGACCGCCTCAGCACCAAATACCAAACTGAAAGGTGTTTGTTCTGTAGCCACCTTGGGTGTAGTTCTGTCAGACCACAGCACCAAGGGGAGTTCCTCTGCCCATCTGCCCCCTGCCTCCTCCAGCCTTCCCTTCAGGTTGTCTATCACAATTTTGTTGCTAGATTCCGCCTGACCATTGAACCGAGGGTTTCTGGGGGTAGACTTGCTTAGTGTGATGTTCCACCTGGCGCAGTAGGCCTCCATCTTGTTGCCAATAAACTGGGATCCGTTGTCGCAGATGATCTCTGATGGAATGCCAAACCTGTAGATAATGTTACGTTTTATGAAGGATATAACCTGCTTCTCAGTCATCTGAGGGAATGATTCTGCCTCTATCCACTTGGAGAAGTAGTCTGTCATGGCCAACATAAAGACTTTGTTTCCTGGAGCTCTTGGTAACTTGCCAACAATATCCATCCCCCACTTCATGAAGGGCCAAGGAGAAATTATTGGGTGCAATGGTTCTGCTGGCTGGTGGTTGACCGGTGCATGTCTCTGGCAGGCGTCACATTTCTTAACATACTCTCTGGCGTCTTTGCGCATTGTCGGCCAATAGTAACCTTGGCGGAGTGCTTTGTTGGATAGACTCTTGCCCCCTGCATGATTTCCACGCTCACCGCTGTGGAGGTCATGTATAACCACCTCTGCCTCCTGCTGACTCAGGCACCTCAAGTATGGTCCAGCGGCTGATCTTTTGAACATGACACCATCAATGAGGGTGTACCTGGATGCTTTCATCCTAAAACTCCGGGCTTCCTTCTTGTCTGCTGGCAGAATATCGTTTTGCAGCCATTCTTTGTAGGGTTTTCTCCAGTCAGAAATTTCTTCTTGTTCTGCTGAGGTGCAGCAGACTCCTGCTTCCTGCAGCCAATGCAACCCCTGGTCTGGTGAATTTTCCTCCTCTCCAGGCATCTTGTGCTCCTGTGTACCCTTCCAAACTGCTGGCTCCAGGACATGAACAATGGGTATGGTGGAAACTATGTCTGGTTTGAAGGTTGCCCCCAGGGTGGCTAGGGCGTCTGCTTCCACGTTCTGGTCCCTAGGGACTTGGTTGATTGAGAATGCTACGAACCTAAGGGAGAGCTCCTTTGCCACTTCAAGGTAAGACACCATCTTGGAGTCCTTAGCTGCATACGAACCATTCATGTGGTTGACTATTAGCTGGGAATCGCTGTATGCCTCCAGGCGCTTGATTTTGAGGTCCAGAGCCAGCTGGAGACCCAAGATTAGAGCTTCATATTCTGCCTCGTTGTTTGTTGTTCGGAACTCGCACCGTACTGCTTGGACTATGAGATCCCCCTGTGGAGACTTCAGAACTAATCCTGCTCCAGATCCTCGCATGTTGGAAGCGCCATCTACATTTAGCTTCCACACCTGTTCGCCTTTGTCCTCCTCAAGAAGGATGATGTCTTTCTCTGCCTGGGTCTGCAGTGCTGGGCTGAAGTCGGATACGAAGTCTGCTAACGCCTGGGATTTTATTGCTGTTCTGGGGACAAATTTCAGGTCGAAGCCGCTCAAGTGTATAGACCACTTGGCCATTCTTCCTGATAACTCAGGTTTTCTCATAATAGTTTTTAGTGGATAATTTGTTATTACGGAAATAGCATGCGATTCAAAATAAGGTCGAAGCTTATAAGATGCTGTAACGAGTGCAAGTACGAGTTTTTCAAGGGATGTGTACCTGGTCTCTGCAGGGAGCAGAGACTTACTAACATAATATACCGGGTACTGTGCTCCTTCGTGTTCCTTCACTAGTACTGCACTAACGGCTACCTCAGTTACTGACAGGTATAGGAAGAGCTGCTCTCCAGGTTCTGGTTTTGACAGCAGAGGTGGAGTGCTGAGGTAGTGCTTCAGGTCGCTGAATGCCTTCTCGTGCTCTGTTGTCCAATCGAACTTTTGGGCCTTCTTCAGGATATCATAGAACAGCCGGCATCTATCTGAAGACCTGGAGATAAATATGCTCAGAGCAGCAATTCTTCCAGTCAGCTTCTGCACGTCTTTTGGCTTCTGTGGGGATTCCAGCTGGAGGATGGCTTTGATCTGCTCTATGCTAGCTTCAATTCCTCTCTGGGTCACCATGTATCCCAGAAACTTCCCACACGACACTCCAAATGTGCATTTTGAAGGATTTAACTTCATCTTGTACTCCCTCAAGGTGTTGAAGGTATCCTCCAAATGTGTAGTATGTTGCGAAGCTTGCTTGGATTTGACGACCATGTCGTCAATATATACCTCTATCGTGTCCCCAATTTGTCTCTTGAACATCTTGTTGACTAGTCTCTAGTAGGTGGAACCTGCATTCTTCAGACCAAAAGGCATTACGTTGTAACAATATATACCTCTTTCAAATCTGAAAGCTGTCTTTTCCTGGTCTGCTGGGTGCATCTTGATTTGGTTGTATCCACTCCATGCATCAAGAAAGGTTAGCATCTCGTGTCCTGCTGTAGCATCCACCATGGCATCTATGTGCGGTAGGGGGAATGGATCTTTCGGGCATGCTTTGTTCAAATCGGTGAAGTCAATGCACACCCTCCACTTACCATTCTTCTTTGGGACCACCACCACATTAGACAGCCACTCTGGATACTTCACCTCCCTGATTTTCCCAGCAGCCAGCAGATTGTCCACCTCCTGATTTATGACTTGATTTCTCTCTGGGGCAAATTTCCTTCTCTTCTGCTGGACTGGTTTGTAGCTTGGGTCCACACTTAGCTTGTGGGTGATAACACTTGGATCTATACCTACCATGTCATCATGCGACCAAGCAAAACAATCCATGTTAGTTTTTAATAATTCAATGAGGTTTTGGCGGATATTACCTGTGCATTCTGATCCGATTAACACTTTCCGCTCTGGATGTTGCTTGTCCAAGTTGACTTCATCCAACTCCGCCTGAGGTGGTTCTACGTACTTCTGCAGAGGCAGATGAAGGCTCTTTAATTGCTATGCTGGAGGACTTGCAGTTTTCTTGAGGGCCACCTTATAGAAGTCTTTCGCCTCCTCCTGATCTCCACTGATCTTCTGCACTCCCCAGGGCGTAGGGAACTTCAGGCATTGGTGGTAGGTCGAGCTAATTGACTTCATCTCATGGATCCAAGGTCTCCCCAGAATCACGTTGTAGGTGGAGGCTCCATCGATGACTAGGTACCGTACTTGTTTGTTCACTCCTCCGGCATAGGTAGGAATGGTGATCTCTCCCAGGGAATGCTTGGTCTCACCACTAAAACCTACCAAGGGGACCGCCTTCCTCGTTAGATCCTTCTCGCTAAACCCCATGCTCTGGAGAGTTTCCAGCATGATGAGGTTGACTGAACTCCCAGTGTCCACCAGAATCTTCTTCACGGTGCAATTCCCTATAGAGAGAGTAATTATTAAGGCGTCATGGTGCATCTCTGGAGTAGCTTCTGCATCAGTTTCGTCAAAGGTGACAGCTGGAAGATCCTTGCAACTGATTCTGCAGGAGTGTTCTGGTCTGTCTCCTCTGGTCTGGGAAGCATGCCTCTTGGCTGCTGAGTAGGTCAGTCCGCACAATTCTGATCCTCCTGTGATTACGTTGACGATTCCGGTACATATTGGAGGTGGAGAAGGCAATACTTGATCTGCTGCATTTATCCTGCTGGAGTTTCTGGACCTGAGGTGATCCAGATTCCCCTGATCATACTGGAACTTAACTTCCCTCATGAGCTGGACGCACTCATCGGTATGGTGTCCAATGTCGTCGTGGAATTCGCACCTCTTGCTGGCGTCTCTTCGGTCATTGGTGTACTCCTTTCTCCTGGGCCACCTGACTCTGCGCCCTAACTCCCTTAGAGCCTTGAGTACCCCAGCAAGGTTGGTAGAGAACCCATACTCACTTACTTTGGGCGGCAATCCTGGATTGTCCTTCCAGTCTTTCTCCTCGGAAACCTTGCTCACGTTCCTGTCATAGGGCTTTGATCTTTCACCCCTCTTTTCTGTTGGCGCCTTTCTAGTGACATGCTCATAACCATACGCAGCCCTTCTGGGGCCTGAATCTTCTTCTAGCCTGATGGCTGCCATCGCCTTGGTCTGCACATCCTCAAACGTAGCACACAGATATTTTGTGAGGTCCTTGTATAGATCTGAGTCCTGGTGGAGCCCTTGGCGGAAGGCTTCTATGGCGGTGGGCACATCACATCTGGGGATGGTTACTTTCTCCTTGTTGAATCTATTGAGGAAGTCGCGTGTGGATTCTTTGAACTTCTGCACCACCCGATACAAATCACTGGTCTGCTTCTCTGGTTTCCTGCTGCTGGCAAACTGCTGGTTGAAGGCATTGACCAGGTCAGCGAAGGAGGTGATGCTTCGGTTAGGCAGACCAACGAACCAATGGAGGGCTGCTCCTGACAGAGTGGAGCCAAACCCCTTGCACATGCAGGCTTCCTTCAGGGGTCCCGTAGCGGTCACCACCATCATCTTCTGTTTGTATTGGTTGATGTGGTCCAGAGGGTCTGCAGTGCCATCGTAGAGCGTCATGGTTGGTGGCACAAAACCCTTGGGCACGGCAACACAAGCCAGATCATCAGTGAAGGGTGAATCTGTGTAGCTATCCCTAGCTGCTCTCTCCAGGGGGCGTGGCATTCCAGGGATCTTGTTGATCAGGTCCCTCAATTTCTTCAGTTCTTGGCGTTGCTGATCTGCTGTGCTGATTGTTCCTGCAAGGGGGTTAGGGGGAGAAAAATCGAAAGGAGTACTCCCTTCATGAGGTCCTCCAAGGTGTTGATTATTAGGAGGAGTAGGCAAAGGTATTGCCGCTGTCGTGGATCCGGGTTGCCATTCTGACGCCTGCTGGAGTGGGGTTCTGGGTGCTGTCCACGCTCCTCCAGAGGGCTGGTGATTGGATAAGGTGGTCACCTCTGGTGTCTGGTGGGCAGGGGTACCTGCGAAAGATAATGAATTAGTTTCCCGACTTTCGATGTTGGAGAGAAGGTTACCTGTGGTACGAGATCTTCCGGATGTAAGGCCATATGTTAGGTATCCCAACCCTTGGGGTTCGATGACGGGGCCTGGTGGAGCCAATCCTAGTTCCAGTCTGGTGACCAAGTCAGAGGGAACTTCTCTGGTGGTCCTCTTGCCAACTGCTGATTCCCTACGGGTGCTGGGTTCTCCCCTAGGCATCAAGGGCTGCATCTCTGGTGACATCTGGAGCGATGCAACTGGAGTCTTGTCTGCTGCCGAGATCCGAGCCTTGATGTCTTGATTGTCCCTCTGCAGAGTTTCTACTGCCTGGCGCAGAGCATTGATCCCCTGAAGCATACCCTGCATCAGGTCTGGTGACCCTGTGCCTCTGGAAGCTTCTCCTACGAATCCTTCTGGGGTCGAGGTTCTGGTTGGTATGCCCTCCTTTCTGGCCTTGGAGGAGCTGGTGACCCCAGAAGTTTTAGGCGTCGGAGGGGGCCTGGACGCCGAAAGCGTGGGCTTCACCGTCAAGCTGGTGGGGATCGCCAGAGTGAGGGGCGCGAGAATTGGCTCTGCTGATCCTGGGGATGATCCTCCTCCACTGGGCTGGGTTGAAGCTCCTTGACTGCTGGAGGGACTTCGGTCAGATCCGGACATGGCGACACGGAATTGCTTCACTGTAGGATTTGGCTTATAGAAAACGATCACTTTGCCCCACGGTGGGCGCCAAATTATTTTGGTAAAAATTTACCGGGTCTAAGATGTAGGTTGTGGGTCAAAGCGATCGTCCTATAACTACGGGTCGAGTCGATTTTGATGAACGAAGAGCAAGAAAAGAAAAAAGGTTGACACACAAGGTTTTGGTGACGCGGAAAACCCGGTATGGGAAAAACCGCGGGGGGAGTCGGAATCCCACCAAAGCTTCACTACGAACTGGAAAATGCTCAAGAAAAGACTACGAATACAAATAATTAGGCTATATTTTGGCTATGATTGATCGGGAATGCGTAGATTTAGGTAGGTGTGCTTGAATGGGTGTGATTGGATGATCTCTTCTTTCTTCTTTCTCCTCCTCTTATACTCCTCTTGCCGTCCGTTATCTTCCTCCTTTATGGGAGATCTCAGCATTTAATCCCCCTTTATCACCCTTGATTGTGTTGACTACTGTTACCATTTTTTGCCTTTAATCCCTTCTTCCCCTCCTAGTTTTTAGGTAGATTCCCTCTCTTGTGGGGATAGTTGTTAGCCCCCTTTCTCTTGTTTGGACTAGGTTTCACTTTGTTCACTGGGCTGATTTAATTGTGTGGCCCGTAGTTTTATTTAATCCATGCTTCGTTTGGCCTATTACTTGTTTATGATTACGGGTTGACTTGACTTGATGACTTTCGCTTATTTTGACTTCCGTCTTTTAATCCCCGACTTTGACCTTTCACCCGCGAATTTCGACTCTCTTATCGTTGACCTTTGACTTTTGACCTTTTGACCATCCACTCGTATCGTGCCATGTTGCATTCCGAAGGTGCAAATTTTTGGCCCGAACAAACCCCTTTGGTGAAGGTAGTCCCCCTTCCTTCGTCTCCCTCCGTGTCCTTGTGCTTGTTTTCGTCCTTGTCATCGTTTTGTTGTGCGTTTGTTGCTTCTGCCATTGCTGTTCGGTTCGGTTTCCGTCTATCTGTCCGTCTTTTTTTCTTCTTCTTTTTCCTTCTATGTATTTGCTGCGTGCATCTGCTGTTACGGTTCGAGTTTCTTGCTCCTGTTTGTGGGTCGTTACTGCTGCTTTTCCTCTTCTTCTTCTTCCTCTTCATTCTCGTTTTTTTCCTCTTCTTCATCTATTGTTCTGCTTATTTTTCGACCTTGTGCGCCTGCTGTAGCGCTACTGTTGGTGTCGTTTTACGTTTTTTCTGCTCACTGCTGTCACGTTTGTTGTGGTTGTTATTGTTTCCGCTGGTGCTGTTTGTCTTCTTCTTCTCTTTTTCTTTTGTTCTGCCGCAGCTGCTGTATTTTCATTCGGCTGCTGCTGTCATTTTGCTATCGTTGTTGCTGCTATGTTGGTCGATTTTCAAGTTCTATTCTGCGTAGTCTTATTCTCCTTCTCCCTCTTTTATGTGCGTGTTACTGCTGCCGATTTCCAACCCTATGTTCTTCTATTCTCTTTTGTTTGTTTCTCGTTTTTCTACTTGGCATTCTGCACAGCTGCTACTGTCATTCCGTCTTTTCCTTGTTGCGGATCGATGAATCGATGTAGAGATGCCACCAAGTTCGATTTTCTTGTGTGATGTTGCTGATATTCTGTGCGTAACTCCTGCTGCTACTTAATTCTTCTTTGTTGGTCACTTTCGTGACAATTTCCACCCTTACCTTGTCGTATTCGACCCTATTAAGTGCGGCCTTCGAGATTCTTTTTGACACATCAATTTCCTTTCATTTTTGTGTCGATTACGCTTGTCTCATTCTTTTGTTTCGTCTTCTCGATTTTCGTGGTGGGCGTGAAGAAGACTAACGATTCTACAACTTGGAGCTTAAAGACATTACTAACGAGCTGGAGTTCGGTTTAATCAAGGATTAGTACGTGTTCGCTCGGTTATTGGTTTCAAGTAACTTTAGGACGTTACTCGATTTTATATCGTATGTTTGAGTAGTAGTATGTAGTAAATATTTTAACTTCGATTTTCTAATTTTAGCTATTTTTTATTTTGCTAATAAAATTACTCTTTAAAATCGTGTTATTTATAAATATTTTTACAAGTTTTCGATATCGTTTTATAAATCGTTTGTAATTTAATTATTTACGATCGTTCTAATATTTTGTTGGATATCGTGACACTAGTAACTAAATAATATCGATTTCATATTTTCGTCGTATTTTGTTAATTTATAATTTTAACTTAAAAACATAATTTTAAATTATAATCGAGATTTGTATACTCTTTCAATAAATTAATTTTTGTTTTACGAATTATACTAATAAATGAGAAAATAGTCGATTTAGTTTTAAATATATTTTTAATCGAGACTATTTTCACTAATTATTTCTGATTGACTATTTTTATTAAAATCCGTATTATTTATTAATAAAAGCTATTTATTAAAAATAATTTGAAGTCTTTGTAACTCTCATTTTATTTATAAAACTCGTTGATTCAATTAATTTTGATATCGTTTTTCCTAAAACATCTCTTTTCTAAAATTTATAGTTTTAATTCGATTTCCTAATTATTTATAAGATACTATGTATTGACTCATTATATTTTATTCGTATTTCGAGTAACGAATTTAGAAATATATTAAAGTTACGATAACGACGATAATAATAAAATGTTAATTTCATTAGAAATGCTATTTTTATACATTTCACCCATTTTAATAACTTACGTATTTTCTATAACAATATTTCTAATTTAAGTAAGTTTCTAAAATTAGTAAGTTTCTATTTATAGAAAGTTTCCCTTTTAAATATAAAAGGTTTATTCCTTTTTGTCTCCATATTACTTATAATGATTATATCTTTTGAATATCGATAATGGCTGTTTTGGAGTTATGGAATAAAGATAAGTGTGGGGTTAGAGTAATATAGTCTGGGATGTACGTTTTTGCCATCAGCTATAAAGTCGGTGTGCCTATTTGAGGCACATTTGGTCGTTGAACTAGGCGTAGTTTCGCCTAGGAGAGTGTATGTTTTGACCTTAAGCTAGATATCGCATCGTGTTAGTCACTGTCAGCTAAACTAGACATATTTGTTGTCTAGGAGGGGTGTGCACTACTTAAACCAGGACCTCGCTGCACGCAGTCCTGTTATAGTTGAGTTGCCTAGTTAGAGACTGGATTCTGTTATGAGTTAAGTCTACAGTTCTCGAAGCTAGTTTCTAGTATTATCCTAGTGAAAGTCTAGCCTTGTGCATACTGATCGAATTTCCATAACGCCATTTTTGAATATTTATATTATCGATTGATTTTGACTTGCAGGTTGGCAAGTGCTTTAAGTTTTGCTGAAAACTTATTTTTGTTATATCATTTTAATGTTTTCTCTTTTTAAATATTTTGATATAATAATACTATTATTTTTCCATATGATATAATATGGTTGGGAGAACGTCCGAGTTACTCTCCACTGACGTGGCTGTTATGTTTATAACATGACAGGTATTTGCTGCTGGGTTTTGGGTGTGAGCTAGCGAGTAGCGTGGATCCTACTCTTCCTTCATTCATGTTTATTTATGGATTTGTATAAACCCGTTTGGAGATTTTACTTTTAGCTCTTTTGTAAAAAGAGACCTTTGTATTGACTTACCATTTTTTTTAATAAGATATAGTTTGTCAGTGTGTTTTAATCACAACTCTACAGTGTTTCCGCCACTGTATTGCGATAGATTTTCTAGGGGATTACACCTTGACCATTTCAAACGTCGATAAGTCTTTATGTTTCACAAAAAAATAGCCCCCCTGTGATCTACGACTTACACCATATTAGAAATGATTGAGGTCCGCAATGTACGAAAACAATGTCACGGACCTTGACCATTTCAAACGTCACAACCTTTGTGTTTCCAAAAATAATGTTCCTAAGTAACAAAGGATATTCATGAACAATCCTCCTCGGCAATCCCTGATGGGTCCTCCTCCTCCTCCTCCTCCTCCTCAACATCGACAGACAAGTCAGCAATAGGTGGGTACTCAACAAATGGGTTGGGGCAGTTCCTCTTGTCATGGTGCCCCATCCTCTTGCATTTCTTACACAACCGTTTAGGCCTGGCGGCAATTGCAGCAGCCTTCACCTTAGAAGAAAGCATCCGCTTCCCACTGCCCTTGTTCTTGGCTTTCTTCGGGGGCAATATGGTTATTTCAATTGCGCTCGTACAGCCGAGGATCTCCTCTAATTCTTGCGTCTTGCTACAAGGGCTAGTAAAGGCAATATCGGACCTGAAGTCGCGAATGACGTCAGCTAGATTACTAACATATTCCTTACCCATTTTGCTGACATGACTGACGGTCTCATAGAACTCCGAAAACGGTCTCGTGACTTTAATAGCCTTCTCATCGCATAGGCGACTCTCTGACAGGGAACACGCATTAACATTACGTGCCACGTACGGTTCGGGGATCGCCTCCCGTCCTTTGGAAGAATATATCCAAATGGCGTGCCTGCAAAGAATTCTATATCGCCGGAACATCCGGCAAGTACAACTGACCTCACAGGTACCTGCGAGTGCATTAAAACCCATAAAGAGTGCGACTCTCAACCATACGGACAGTAGCTACACAACGTATAGGATGTGACTTTCTAAAGGTATAATCACAACCTTTACGGAATACAGTCACACCCATTACGTTGCATAGTCACATTCCTTACGTTGTAGAATCAAACGAGTTACGTTGTACAATCACACGTCCCGCATATCAGAGTCATACCCTTTTAATTGTAGAGTCACGTTCAATGAATTGTAGAATAAAACTCATTACGTTGTGCATTCACACTAACCACGTTGTATAGTCACACTCACCGCAGTTTAGAATCACACCGTTTAGGTGATATAATCAAGCTATGTGAGTGTAGCTAGACACCATGGACAGTGACTTTCTATGCCAATACCTGGATTGTATTCAACAATGTAGTTGCGGTCCCGGATGGAGTCCAGTACTGTTGTCGCTTCAATCCCGTCCTTCTCCTGATACCCACGAACGCTGCACGTGTACAACGAAAACTTTACCTCTTCCTGAAAGTGTGCAAAAGCCACGTACGTGGTACACCCTTGCCGCGTGATTCTCCATTGGATTCGTCGTTCCAATTTTGGGGAATGTCTGCCGGTTATCGTTGTCTAGCCTCTTCTACATGTGCCTCTGTTGGTCCATCGCACTTTCGAAACGCATCCAGAACTGGACCAACATACCATTGTTGTCTTCAAACTTTTTGAAGAAACTGTTCTCACTCTCTGATCTCTGCGTTGTCCTCATAATTCCGGACATCCTCAACTCCCTGCAATGCACGGCGACCCTTTTGCTCCTGAAGTCAAACATATCTTCGAACCATTCGATCCCAACTGCATCATGGTCGATCATAATCTGCCCCCACCTGTCATCGAACTCCGACGCCTCGATATCATCATCCCAAATAATTGCATTGAGCGTTTTTACAAATTCCGAGGCCTCCTCTCTTGATCTGCCATACTTCGTTGGAACCTTGTTCATGATGTGCCACGTGCAGCAACGTTAGTGCGCTGCTTTGAATATTTTTGGGACGGCTTTTAGAATCCCGGGATCCTGGTTCGTAATGATATAACACGGTTCCTTCCCGCCCATGGCTTCCAGAAACCGGGAGAGGACCCAGATAAATGACTCATTGTCCTCCTTTAATAGCAACACCCCGCAGAACGTGACAGATCGTTTGTGGTTGTCCACGCCAGTGAACGGCGTGAACACCATAGAATACATGTTGGTTCCGTACGTTGGGTCAAACAAAACAACATCTCTGAATGCCGCGTAGTTCCTTCGAGCTACACCATCCGCCCAAATCACCCTGCGTAAGCTTCCGTCCGCGTCAACATCGTAGTCAAAGTAAAAATCCTCGTGATTGTCCCTCAAACTCTTGAACCGGTCTATGAACAGTTGACCATCCTGCTCGTGAACAAAGCACTTGACGTCCCTCCCCCAGTTCTTGAAATCAACCAACGATGCTCCTATGTTCTGAAATCCACCCGACATCTCCTTGCACATCTTGTATGTCCGAGTCGCCCCGATCTTCAGCTGCACACACAAAATTGCAACCGCATTAGTAGCGCACAGTTAGCAGTCACCATGCACTACACAACATTGTTCACAGACGTTACGCACCCTCAAGTTGAAAACGATCATCTCCTTGTGATATCTTGATAGACTTCGAGATGACTTTTGAAACTCTTTGTCCTTAACCATCACAAGATCGTGGTTGTGTTCCTCAATGAACTCTTCAATATAAAACCCCGCGATCATTGCACAGAGCCTAATTCTTGCTCCACATTGCATCCTCGTCGCCTTCGTATTCCTTTTGGGTTCATACGATCCCACATACTCTGGCTAGCTGTTTGGCCCTCCTTGTTACAAGCCAACAATTTCTTCTTAATCGAACCATCAAAAGATCTAGTTGTCGTGTACCTCTTCGCCTCGAAACCAAAAGAAGATGCGTAAGATTGATAAAACAAGAATGCTCCGTCGATGTCCGCGAACTTCTGCCCTACGTAAGGCACAGTCACTGTGTCTTCAACTGGCATATAGGTTGAAACAATAAAAACAAAAAGAACTATCAGTGGTTGGAACAATAAAAAAACTATAATAAAAAACCTATATTACACACTAAAAACTAGTTAGAAATAGTTAGAAATAATCACAAAGTTCACTTAGCACAGTCACACATGTTGATGTGTACAATCACATGCTATGAGTTGCATAGTCACTCATATTGAAGTGTAAAATCACGTGATATAAGTTGCATGGGTTAAACTACTGTCGATAAAAAGAAACCCTATATTACACACTATCAATCTTGCAACGCACGCATTCATCTCTGACCTTAATGAAATGTGACCTTTCTCAACAACGACTGTGACTTTGAAGAACATCGACTGTGGCTTTGCTCATATAACACCATGATCTTACACCACTATATTACATATAACAGCATGATAAATATAACAATCATAAGTATAACAACCATAAAAAATACCAACGATAATAAATATAAAGAAACCAACATAAATATTTTGAATAAAGCAACTTCAACGTAATACAACTACACCTGCAGCAGAAAACTATAAGTACAACACAATAATAATTTGGCTTGATTAATAATACCCACAACGCATAAGAACTATAAGTACAACTGCAAACCAATATACAATACTCGACAACCAAAAAAAATAACAATAATAAACATAACAATGATGGAACGTGTGAATAATGAATATAACGTAATAAATATATCAGTCTTACCAGCACCAATATTTGGAATAATAAAGCAACTTCACATAATACAACTACATCTACAACAAAAAAACTGCAACGGCGTGGAACGTGTGACTGTTGATGGTAGGGATTTGTCACGTCCCAACCGATCAATAAATAAACCGGCTAACCTAACTAGGGTAGATAGGGTAAGTCGGGTCGAATCCACGGGGACGGTAATGTAGAGCCTAGACTAAGGTCACCCGATTACGAGACTAGGTCAACGAGCTAAGCTAAACTAAACAATGATAAGGAGGGGAGAAAGCTAGACTATAACTAATACTAAGGCAACGAAGAAAACAAACAAGGAAACGGGCTAGGATTAGGTCGGGGTCAAAGGGGTAATGGAATGGTCAAGGGAGAACTAGAGTGAAGGAGGTAGTAGGGTAATCTAGGTATGGTCCGGGCTCTCGCTACGTAGACCGACCTAGAGGTTTCACCTAAAACCCATCTTGGCGACACATACGACAAACGAGGTTACTAGCACGCTATAGGCCTAGGTCGCATCCGGGCTCTCGCTACGTAGACCGACCTAGGGGTCGTCCTCACCGGGCTCTCGCTACTTAGTGAGGGAACCGAACCCACAAACAAACTATCACACACAAGAGAAAGGCAAGAAAAACAAGTATTTGCAACTACTAGTCATTCAAGCATTTCAACAGACATGTGATATGCATTAAACCAAGAGGAAACCCAAATCTTCCACCAACATCTCCAACAAACCCTTAATCACCCAATTAACACTCTAATCACCATACTAACCCTAGCAAGATACTACTCTAACATATCTAAAGTAAAAACCAACATAAACAAGAGGAAACAACACAAACACCCAACATACATTATGAAACTAACAAGAACAAGAACAAGCAATAACAAAGATGAAAACTTGAATAACATAGACAAGATAAAGAGAACAGAAAAGAAATTATACCATACTAGAGGATGAAAGGAAGAATGAAAACTTCTATAAAAGAGAAAACCCAAAATAATCATCCAAGGTTGTCAAGCTTGGTGAAGATCTTCAAGAATTCCTTAATACAAGGGCTAATCTAGGATTAACAACTAATTACCGACTAATCTACTCTAATCTAATCTAATCTATGCTAAAATAATCTAGGGTTTTGTGTCTAATGAAGTGCATAAGCTTTACAAAACAAGGGAAGAGTATATATAGGGTTACAAGTGGAAAGGAGAAGAAAGAAAGGAGCGCGGGGTAGCAGCACGCCCATCCCGGCCGGGAAGGGGTGGTCCCGGTCGAGACGGGGTCGGTCCCGGTCGGGAAGCCATGCTCCCGGTCGGGATGGGCCCTGGACGGTAGCCTCCTTGTTTGTGCACCTCAACCGGGACCGGTTGAGGCCATACCCGTCGGGGATGAGTCTTGTAGGCCTCCAATATGAACTTTTTGATCTCTCCTTGTTTCTCATGGGCTTCCTATTGATTCTCGGGACTCGGGATCGGGTCTCGGAGACTCGGGATTGGGTCCCAAGGTCTCGGGGTCGATTCCAAGGCATCGAGTCATCGTTCCTTTACTCTGTTGGCTCCAAAATGTGTATGTATCGAGTCGGAATCGCTCCAACTCTTCCAAATCGGTCTCGGGAACCTGAAACGAACTAAAGGAAGCATAAGAAGCCCATAAACCGCTCCCCAGGAGCGATTCCACAAGGAAAATGGGACCAAAATTCTACAAAATAGGCACTACAAACTACACTTATCAACTGTCTATCATATTAAGTGTGACTACCACGTTATAACTGTGTGACTGTCCATCATATAGAGTGTGGCTGTGACATTACAACTGTATAACTTTTCAATTTAACAAACCAAACAAAAAAATGGAATTCCAAATGCAAGATACTAAATATATATATGTATGTACTCATCTTACCTCCTGCATGTTGAACAAAAATTTTCGACTGGACGTTTTCGAGCATATACGAATCTTCAAGGAACAGCACCATTGGAGCATGGAGATGTAGAGCAAATTACAAATTAGGAGATGAATATTGATTTAGGATGAATTTTGAATTTTAGTGAAATGAAATGGTGAGCAATGGGATGAATTTTTGAATTTTAGTGAGAGAGTGAATTTTGGTGATGGAAGTTATGAAAGATTGGGAGAGACTGCGCTGCAAAATGGTGAGCAATTGAGAGAGAGAAAGTGAATTTTGGTGATGGAAATGATGAAAGATTGAGAGAGAGTGCGCTGCTGTTGCTCTGCTTTACCTACTGTTGCTGCCTGCTACTAGTCATTCCACGTACCTCCTCTCCTTTTTTTTTTATTAATCTAGGCCATCCATCCAACCCAAATCAAGGGCCAGAAACACAACTTCCCAATCCTCACCAAACTCCCTTGATCCTATTTCTATATATATATTTGTCTATATATATATATATATATATATATATATATATAGAGAGAGAGAGAGAGAGAGAGAGTAAGGCTCTTATGAGTCCCTTACTCTTTGTGAGTCCCTAAGTCCTCATCCCATCCATTGGATGGGATGATGATGGATGGACAAGATGCATCCAATTAAAAAAAAAAAAAAAAAGATTTACGTTCCTAAAATAACTCACAAGAATTTAGGAAACAAATAACTTCCTATCATTCACGTTCATTTTCATTCACGTTCATTTCCATTCCACGTTCATTCACACCTAAAAACCAAAAAACCCTTTCTTCATTCACGCTAATTCATCGTTTTTGATCTCGAAATTCTGCTACAATGGATTCAATGACCGCATCATCGTCTTCAACGGTTGATAAGCAACTAATCGATTATAACAATGGTGAGTTTCAGTGATTCATTCACGTTTTTATTCGTTTTTTCTTCACGGATTTCAATAGTAATATTGCTTTCAATCTGCGTTTTCATATCAATGTTTTATCGCGTCAAATTGCGTTTTTTTTACGTCGATCTTCATGTTTATAGTGCTTTCATTGACATTTCGACTTTATTTGCATCAAATTTGCGTCTTTTTGATGTCATTGCGTTTTGATTCATAGTTTCGTATCAATGGTATTTTGATATCTCGATCTCCATAGATTACAGGTCTCTATGGTTTTTTTCAAGATTTTCCTTGATATCCATTGATACTATTTTTTGATATCAATTAACGCAGATTCGTCGTTGAAGTAACATGCCTTCTGAATTAAAGTAACACTTAATTGTAATTACAGTAACACAAATGAACGTTCAGGAAAAGGGTTTTGATGATATTGATTCCATTGTTTTATGTTTGTTATTTGGGTTTTCAATGAGGTCCACTGATAATATTGTTTTGTTTTCTATGAACGCAGTCATCTCATTCATCATAGATTCATATTGATGGTTAATTGATACTTCATGTCGATTTGGCTTCCCTTTTTACGTCAATTTTCATGTTGATATTGTTTTCATTGTCATTTCATTCATTATAGATTCATATTGATGGTTAATTGATATTGATTCCAGAGTTTTATGCTTGTTATTTGGGTTTTCAATGAGGTCCACTAATAATATTGCTTTGTTTTCTATGAACGCAGTCACGACGTTGAAGTAACATACGCTCTACATTACAGTAACACTCCATTGCAATTACAGTAACACTGAATGTTACGAAACAGTTTTTGATGATGATGTTAGAGTAACGTACTTTACCAGTTAGAGTAACACAACGTAAGAGCTGAAGTAACACATTGACTGCATGGGCGTAACGCATATGTATTAACGTTACAGTAACACTTAATTGCAATTACAGTAACACACTGAACGTTGAGAAACAGTTTTTGATGATGATGTTAGAGTAACGTACTTTACCAGTTAGAGTAACACAACGTAAGAGTTGAAGTAACACATTGGCTGCATGGGAGTAACACGTTGTTTACTTTTGTGCAGGTGATATTGGAAGTGATGCGAATGCACAGGACAACACTGATAAAGGTGGATCAGGATGAGGAGGATGAAGTGGATGACGACGACGACGAAGATGAGGAAACTGAGGAAGACACTGAAGAAAATAAGGAGGAACATGTGTTTTGAGAATACTTGTGTTTTTGGTCATGATAAAAATATTTTTCTTTTTTTGTTTACAAGAATAACTGATTTTGTACACATTTTTTACAAGTAGCATTGTGCTACGTAGCAATTAACTCTATATTTTATTTAATACATGTGCATTTGGTTAGAGTAACATCTTTGTTCTATTGGAGTAACACCTTCCGTCAGTTAGAGTAACAGACATAATGCATTAAAGTAACTGAGGACAACAACGTTTAAACAAATGATTACCAAAGTAATTGATGATAACTTGGATTGGAACCATTCATTACCAAATTAACGATTGTCGTTCTTTAAAGAACGACATATAATGCGTCAGAGTAATTGATGATAATAACATTGTTTAACCATGAGACAAAGAATAACACCATTAATTACTTGGAGTAACATCATTTGTTCATTAAAGTAACACTTATAATACGTCAATGTAACACGGGTGTGTAGCCTTGCTTGAGTTGAAGATGAAAGAATGAGCGGGTGTGTGTTTTGAAAGAAATCAGAAGTCGAGAGATTGAGTTTGGGATGATGAAGATGAAGAGTTTTAGTTAGGCGTGAATTTGAATGAAAAAATTGAATGTGATGAAACATAATCAAGTGAGTTAGGTGGTTGGAGATAATTAAGGGAGGAGAGAGGATTTTATTATATTTTTTCCTAAATATGTTATATATTACCTTAATTACTAGCCTTAATCACCACCATCCATCCCATCTAAATCAATGGCTCTAAATAGGACTTATGGACTCAAAAAGAAAAAGAGGACTCACTTGATCTTTACTCTATATATATATATATATATATATATATATATATATATATATATATATATATATATATATATCAATTTTGAACAAATGCAACTTTAGCGTATGTCATCTGTAACTTCAATATAGACTTAAAAAAATTGTGGACCTTATTTGAACCTACCTCTCTCTCTCTCTCTCTCTCTCTCTCTCTCTCTCTCTCTATATATATATATATATATATATATATAGGTTCTAATGAGTCCCTATATATGTGTTGAGTCCTTGAGTCCTCATCCCATCCGTTGGATGGGAGATGGATCAAGGGACGAGATAAAATCACTGTTTTAATAAAAAAAAAAAAAAAGAAAGAAGATACTGCATCCACCAAAATAGGAAGGTGAATATTTCAGTAAAGTAACATTCTCATTCATTCTCTCTTTCATCAATTCCGTTTCCGCCACCTTCTTCTTCATCGTTCTCTCGCTCATTCAATCATTCATTCTTCAAAATCACATTCAGTCATTCATCATCTTCAACGCGCCGCTGCCATTTATTTCAATACGACACAATCAATAACACATTCAGTCAATAATCGTCTTCATCGCGCTGCTTTTCATTAAATCCGGCTTCTACTTTTCATTCAATGGCTGATATGCAAATCGTGGAAAAAACAAACTGTGAGTATATATTGTAGTTTATACTTGAAAGGATATGGGAGTCATTAAGATGATACTAATTTTAGTTTCTACTTTTCTACGTTGAACTATAGTAATGCTGCATATTAATCACATGATGTCTGCGCACAGAAAAGGTATTGGGTTATTTTAGTTCAGATACTGTGTTACTTTAGTGTAGAATGTCCGTTATTTTAATGACAAACTTTTATTACTTTTATGATATGTTACTTTAATTTATCGAAGATGTTACTTTAGTTCTTAAAGTCTGTTATTGTAACGCGTTAGTGAGTCATGGGGATATTTGAAACCGCCATTGCTAAATAATAATAAAAAAAATATTGTTTCCTATAATAGTGGAAGCCATTAAAGATGATACTAAAAAAGATATGTTTCCTATAATAGTGGGAGCCATTAAAGATGATACTAAATAACTCCCATGATTTTAGGAAACAATAACTCCTATAATCACAATAATTCCTCATTCATTCATTCATTCACGTTACAGGTTCATCAAAACCTTAAAAAAAACGCTCCCATCGATCATCACGTTCATTCATTCATTCAATCAAATCTGTGCTCGAAATTCCGTTACTATGAATTCAATGATCGCGACATCTTCATTAACCGTTGATAAGCAATTCATCGAGTATAACAATGGTGAGTTTCGATATTGCTTTCATGTTTTGCGTCAATTTTTATTCATTATCTTGATTAATTTGCGTCAATTTGTGTTCATGTTTTGCGTCAATTTTCATGTTGATATTGCTTTCATGGTCGTGTCATTCATGTTTTGCGTCAATTTTCATGTTGATATTGTTTTCATGGTTGTGTTATTCATCATAGATTCATATGCAAATCGTAGAACACACAAACGGTGAGTATATATGTTTTGTAATTTATACTGGAATCGCCATGGAAGTCGTTAAGATGCTACTCAATTATTAGTTTTTACGTTTACAATATATTGCGTTACTTTAGTTCATATACTGCGTTACTTTAGTGTAGAGCATCTGTTACTTTAATGTCTACCATCTGTTACTTTATATGTCGTGTTACTTTAATACACTCCAGTTGTTACTTTAGTGTTTTTCATCTGTTATTGTAGTGCATTGTAGTGTCCTAAGAATTTAGGAAACTGACATATTAAAAAAAATAATAGAAAAAAGATATTGTTTCCTATAATAATGGAACGTGATTGCCACCAAAATAGGAAACAATATCAAAGAGTAACGTCATATAAAAAAAGAAAAAAAAAATACTACTTCCTATAATTATGGGACGTGATAACTTCAAAATAGAAAACAATATCAAAGAGTAAGATACTGCGTCACACTCTCAATTTTTATCATTGTATGAATTATTTGCACTAACTTATATCTGGTGTTATTTTAATGAACATTATCTGTTACTTTAATTCATACTATCTGTTACTTTAATGTCTGACCTCTGTTACTTTATACCTGGTGTATAAGCATACTCTGTTAATTTAATTCAATGTTACTTCAATGCACATGAATGATGTAGGGATGTGGGTGAGAGTTTCCTCCATTGTGCGGTGGTGAGATTAAATCAAAGCTTCTGAGATGATGATGAAGAAGATGAAAAAGAAGAAGACAGAGAGAACGAGAAGGATGAAGAAGAAGCAGAATTATAAGTAAGACATTATGAGTAACAAGTGTGAAACATTGGAATTGTAATGAAGTTGATTTAGTTGGAATCTTGTACCACTTTTTGTTTTGGAGTATCTTAATAAAAACAAACATTGTTCTTTTTGTTAATTGGAACTCCTGTTTTTGCAAGAGACTACTATGCAACGTAACTGATTTTATGAGTTAAAGTAACACAGTTCATGAATTAGAGTAACACGTTGTATGAATTAGAATAATAGTTTTTGCAAGAGAATATATTAAACAACGTAACAAATTTTATGAGTTAAAGTAACACAGTTCATGAATTAAAGTAACACGTTATATGAGTTAAAGTAACATAGTTTATGGATTATGACAGTAACATAGTAACATACGTACAATGGTAGTAGGAAAATGATGATTTTTGGGTGAAAATGAAAAAAAATTAATTTTGAAAAAACTTGTTGTGTGAGAGAAAAAGACATTTAAAAAGATTGATAAGAGAGAGAAAAGATTTGCATTGTGATAATTAAGGAGGAGAGAGAGAAATGATATATTTACAAGATTTGTTAGTTATTTCCTTAATTATGAGATCAAATCTTGTCCATTAATTTAACCTTGAATCAAAGGCTAAGATGGGGACTCACGGACTCAACATATATAAGTGGACTCACCTGATCTCATCTCTCTCTCTCTCTCTCTCTCTCTCTCTTTATATATATATATATATATATATATATATATATATATATATATATATATATATATATATATATATGAGGGAATTAATTAAGTGTTTCAAAATATGAGAATAACATAAATAAAAATATACTTTGTAGATACAATATTTTCATCTAAACATACATTTATTAATTTTACTCATTACCTTGATTGCTTATCAATTTGAAATTATTTTCTCAAAATTGAGGAATGTAAACATTAATATACCTCCAATTTAAAATCTTTAATTAGTATGCTACAAAGTAAATTTTATGTATATCATGCATTTATGCACGGGGCCTATACTAGTAAATAAATAAAATGGAAGTTGTATGACTTTAAGCCGGACGCTAAAAAGACTTGACGTATTTACTGAGAGCATCCCCATTCATCCTCCATTCTCCATTCTTGGAGGAGAATGGAGAAAAATGGTTCCTCCATCCATGGAGAAACCATTCTTCATGAAGAATATAAGATATTCATATTTTCAAACGAATGGAGTGGAGAATGAAAATCGTGGGTCCCCATGATAAAAATATTAATATTAAAATAAATTAAAGTGATGTGTAAATGAATGAATGGAGTAATGAAATGTGTTGGAACCCACGGGAGAATAAAAACTTCATTCTTGATGGAGCAATTCTTTTATGTTGGAAAAAGT
Source organism: Agrostemma githago (assembly GCA_958450325.1). NCBI lineage: Eukaryota > Viridiplantae > Streptophyta > Magnoliopsida > Caryophyllales > Caryophyllaceae > Agrostemma > Agrostemma githago. Next base: position 36,062,062 of record OY288256.1, read on the forward strand.
AGAAAAAAAGTAATGAGGTGGATGAGGTGGGTCCCATCCAAGAATGAAAAAATCATTCTTGGATGAGGATGCTTTGAGTTTCAGTAGACGTATTAGAATATCTATTTAACTAGCTGTTAATTTCTATTGCTAATGGAATGTCTCCCTCTCCCAGTGTGGTTTGTATTAGGTACATTTACTTTATTACACATTGAATTACCTGCCTCCACTAGGTTCTTTTTTTTTTTTTTTTTTTTTTTTAAAAATAATTTTAACGGGTCCAAGGGTCTACTGAAACTCAGACCCAGACCTGGACCCGGAAAATTATTGAAGGACCCATACCCGGCCCGTACCCGCAGGGTCTAAAAAAAGAGGGCCCTTACCCGATCCGTTAGGGTAAGACCCGACGGGTCTGGGTAGGATCTTGGACCCACTGCCATCCCTCATTCCAGGGTACCATGAGACTTTTCCCTTAAAAAAAACTAATTAGCTGTAATAGTTTTTATGTTTGATGTATTGAGTTTTTCTATTTAATTTTCATGTCTTGTAATGTTTGAATTTGTCTCGTATTTTCGTAAGGAAATGTTAGGTGTCAAGTCGTAATCTAGGTGTCGCAATCAAATATTTCCGATTTGGTATTTATTTCTTAAATAATGGTACAAGTGAATCACCTGCTTAATCACCCGAATCATCCGTTTCACCCGTGGATGACGAGTGGATCGGATTGGATGAAGGTTTTAACGGATGATGGATGGATCGGATGGACGAATGCAGGTGAGACTCCACCCGAACCGAACCCGATCCATTACCATCCCCAAATCCCTTAAAATCCAAATGGTACGTTTCCCTTTTAGACATTATTCACAACTCAAGATAATCGTTAATATTCTCGATAATCTATAAGAAAAAAATATAGTCATGTGAGATCTTGTTTGATTCATCGAGTATATTAAGAATATATCAATTTTTTATAATTTTTGGTAGTATAAAATGAAAGATATTGATGACCTAAAACACATTTCGACAAATGTGAAAAAACAAATCTTGTATTTTGTGTTTAGTGTCCGTGGTACCCTGATCAATTTTCCGTCATAACGGCGTTAAAAATTAGTTTAATTAGACTTGATTAGTGGTTAATTTATTTTGGAACGAAAATATTGGAAAATTGAGAGAATGCACATGGTAACCATGTGTTTTCAATGTTTTGACAGTGGTAGCCTTGTGTTTCCAATTCTTTGCCCATGGTACTCAAGTGGTTTTAATGTTTTGCCCATAGTATCCATGTTGTTTTAATGTTTTGCCCATGACACCCCTGAATGAATTGTACTCCGTAACAGCTAAGTTAATGAATTTACCGTTGTTCATTTGCTTATAAATACCAAATTATTGGGTTTAGGGTCAACACAGTAGCATAACAAATAAAGAACATACTCCATTTCACGTAATGTCAGTTTTCACCTCGTTCAAGAGGAGATAATGTAGACAACGAATCATGTGCGAGATTCAATACAAGAACAAATATACGAGGATTTGATAGTCATGAAGTTTGTAAGAGTACTATGTAAAGTGGAGTATGTTCAGTAACCTAGCCGTTACAATTCATTAAGGGGTATTATGAGCAAAACATTGAAACCACAAGAATACCATGAGCAAAGAGTGGAAACACTAAGGTATCATCGTTAAAACATTGAAAATACAGGAGTACCATTTGCATTCACTCTACCATTAACGCTGTTATGACGAAAAATCTATCAGGGTACCACGGACACCAAAATAAGAATAAATTTGTCAAAATTTAAGAGTACGATTAGAAATATCGGTAAAACAAATCAATCTATGTGGTGCAATCTGCAAAGTGGTAAACCGGGCACCGCGTGAATTATCCGGAAACAAATCAAAAAAGTGAAAAAAAGAAAAAAGAAAATAGTAACATCGGGGGTTGAAGGCTTTCGGAGAGAGGAGAGAGAAAACCCTGACGCCATTGATATCCTTAGCCGTACATTGTCTTCCATGTTTCACTTCCTTCGCATTTCTCTCTCTTCTTTACCTTCGATTTTCGTCTGTTATTTGCTTTCCGTTCGCCGGCCACTTTGTAATCACCTTGTTCTTCGTTAGGTACTGTGTTTTCATTTTTGGTCTTTATCGTATTGTTGAATTTGTAAATGGCTGATTATTAGGTTGAGGGTTTGACGTTTTTATTTTTTTGGTGTGAATCTGTTGTTTTTATTGTTTGATTTGAAGTTATGGATTTGAATTCATAGGATTAGGTTCAGGTTTAATTTCAAGTTATGTGGATTTGAAATGTGTTATCTGGTTGAAATTTTGATTTCTGATGTTATTTTTGGTATGTGATTTTTTTATTCGAAATTGATGCTTCATGAATGTGTTTATTTTAGATAGACTAGTTAAGGGTTGGGATTAGGATTAGGTTTAGTTTCGAGTTCCGTGGACTGGAATATGTTATTAGCTTAAGATTTTGATTTGTGATGCTGTGTTTTGTATGTGAATTTGTTGTTTTTGTGGTTTAACTTGAAATTGATGCTTGATGGACGTGTTTATTGTTGATGGAGTATTGTTTGGGTTTGGCTTTGGATTTAGGTTTAAGTTTAATTTGATGATCTGTGGGTTTGGAATGTGTTCGTATTAGGTTGAGATTCTTTGGACGGGTATTTGGTGCATTGGTGGTTAAAAATGAAATTTATGTTTCATGATTGTGTTTATTATGGATAGATAGACTAAAGTTTAGGCTTAGTATATTAGGATTAGTTGTAGGGGTCGGAGTTTGTGTAAGGTCTCGTTTCGTGTTCTGTGGGTTTAAAATCTACTGAATTCATTTTGCGGCAATCTAATCTGTTGATGAATGATTAAACTGGCTTGGAGTTTGTTGTTTTAGTGTTGTCTTTCTGTTTGTTTGTTAGTTAATTCATTTTGATTGTTCTAGATATTGATCTCAATTTGTTTCATGAAATTGATATTAAGAGCTGTCTGTTGACTTGTCGGCTTGGGCTGAAGGCTTTGGTTGATTGGTTTTTGGGTTGTAGTCTGTAGTTTCTTGTGAGTAAGCTTAGTTCTGTTATTTACGTTAGCTTTGGCAAATATATATCATCGTTACTGTTTGATGATTTTCATAGAGTTGTCGAGTTGGGGTTTCATTTCTATACATGTAGTGCCTAAAGGAAAGTAAATGACCTTATTAAATGAAATAATGTCTCATTCACCTTTTTTTGGTGTGTGGTTTTCGGGGCAGGGTTGTTACTTGTTGCCAATTGGTAATCTCCATTCCTTATGTTTCATTTATATGTATTTTTCAACACTTATTAGTTGGAAACCAGTCCTCTTTCTTGGTTCCTGTCTCTAAATCATCTGACTTCATTAATGTGTAACAGCAGTGTGATTTGCACCGTCCTACTTGAGCTGCCTGCATATTGCTCAGTCTTGAGGATTTTATAGTTAGCTGCAATTATCTATTGAAGGCATAAACAAACATCATCTTTTTGATTTGGTAGAGTTGTCTGTGACAAAGAAGCAACGTTTTGATATTTTTATCATCATTTTGATACTCAGAATCAAATGTCAGAACTGGATGTGGTGGAATCTAAATCAAGGTATGTTGAGTAAATCCCTATTGCCATTTTATTTATGATATCTTTGATTTAATGATCAACATACATTTTCCTCAATTCATCCAACATATAATAGTCAATTGTCTATTTTTATTCATGTATTCGTTGAACTGAAACTCTATTGTTATTTTGTAGCTGGGAAGGTAGCTAACTAGCTATGTATGCTGTAAACCTAGAAGTTCATTTCTGTCTAATGCAATAATTTGGCTTTGCTAAGAAAAACTGAGACTCGTCTGATTTATGGCTGTGAAGTTGTGAAGAGGCTTGTAGCACCGTAAAGCAGTAGAACAATGTAAAATGCATGCTTGTTACAAGGCCTGAAATTTGTAGCTACAACAATGTTATAATACTTAGTCCCTGTCCCTGTAGATTCTATCATGTTTTTGAACTTGTAAAGATAACTCGATTGGCATCATTGTCCCTAACTTAACGTGTTGCTTGAATCTTTGACAGCTTACCTGCTTCAAATTATTATGCCCAGATCATGAAGTCATACATATGGCTTCAGACAGTTGATGGTTCACTTCAACAAGTTGAACAAGAGGTAGCAACTTTTTGTCCTGTCATATGTCATGAAATACATGCGGGCAAGGGAACATCCAAGAGTCATGCAATATGTTTACCGCAAAGAGTTAATCCCGCTATGTTAAGTTTGATTCTTGATTACTGCCGTTTTCATCAAGTACCAGGACATTCTAATAAGGTTTGCCCTGCTTCTAGGATTTATTACTATCTCATTACTACTTCTAAAACTTGCTCCGTACTTTTTACTTTTTTTATTGGCTTTTTAGGAACATAATCTTTTCTTCTCCCTAGCTCTTGATTTAGTATAGTGGACTGTACTTTTTGGTATATCAACACTAAATCCCAATCTCAAAATGATTTGGGTTTGGCTGACATTGATCAAATGATTTCTAACTGTCAGTGAGCTGGATGTTCACATAAAATACAATGAAAGAGAAAAATGTGAGAAAGGGAAACAGACTATTTTTTTTGTACCCAAATAATTTTCAACAACCTTTATGTATAGCTAGCAAAATCCATGATCTGACTCATGAGTCATGACTTCTTCCATAGGAACGGAAGTCGTTCGATGAGAAATTCATACGTATGGATACCAAGCGACTCTGTGAATTGGCATCTGCTGCTGATAGCCTGCAGCTGAAGCCTTTGGTTGAATTAACAAGCCGTGCACTTGCACGAATGATCGAAGGAAAAACACCGGAGGAGATACGTGAGATATTCTGTTTGCCTGATGATCTTACAGAGGTTTCTGATGCTCGCAAAATTGTGTGTGTTCTTGACATGGCCGCTTTATCTGTCTATCATGTTAATGCAGATTTGATTGTTTTAGGAGGAGAAGTTGGAACCTTTACGAAACATGACTGATGATCCCCGAATCAGACTTTTGAATCGGTTGTATGCAAAGAGGAGGAAAGAGCTGAAAGAGAGAGAGAAACTGAAGGTAGCACTGCTGAAGAATTTGTTCATCTTGTCACTTAACCATTATTCTTGTGAACTGTTTATTTAATTGCGTTGGATTTGGCTCTCTTATCTCAGACTGCAGAAGCCGAAGAAATGCATGTAGATGATCGTTCTGTTGATGATTTGTTGTCATTTATAAATGGAGGTGATGAAGGTAAACGGGTTTACCCTCTCTCTTCATTGGTAGAGTTTGTTTGAACTTTGAATCATAAAAGTTGGCATTGCTATTAATGATGTAAAGTTGGGCATTGATTCAGTGCAGTGGTTGGAGGTCTAAGAATTGACTAATTGAGACCTTTGTTTCTAATGTGCTGACTGTTCTTTTGTTGTTAGTATTAGCGGTCACATTTGTTGTTTTAATTTGATGGACTTATTTAAAGACTCATCTTATCAGTGATTAGTAAATTTTTGTTTGGCCCTAATCACTTTGTTTATATGAAGACTAACATTGTCGCCATAATTTCCACAACTTAGCAGCTGAAATTTTACTTTCTTATGTTGACCATACAATGATACATTGATGTTTTTGTCACGGTCTAAGTTACAAATGCCACATGGTGCTGTTTTTATTCAAACTGTAGACCAGCGGTAGCTTGAATTGAGAACCTTGCAGCTTTAAACACAGGGAGCCTTATGTCTTAACCCTTATTATACATTGTTATCTTACGATGAGATGTTTGGAACAGATTGCAAACGTTAAAATGTTAATAGCTTTTGTTTAAAAGTATCAGATGTATTTGTAGTCTACTTTACTGTGGCTCTTCATTTTGGGAGTACACTTACCTGTGTTGCAGCATAAAGGTGGGCTTTTAATGTTGAAAAGGATATAGAAAGAACTGGACTTTTATGTCAGAGAACTATGAAATCGATAGGTACTTTCCCGATCACAGACTTTTAGTATTTTATCACTTCCACAATGGAAGATTGGTAGGAAAAGTTTCTGCTTTTCTTATTTATAGACACGGCATTGCGTAGTCTATGATAGGTGACAGGTCCCTTTTGTAGGACTTAATTACAAACATTTTAACCTAAAAAGCCGGAGACGAAAGGACGTCATGTACATTCAAGGTCTATTTAGGAACTATGATACAGTTTTTGAAGGAAAATAAATTGCCGAATGATTTTAGGTGTCACTCACGAAAGGACACACAAAAACTATGTTGCTGTATGTCCTCACAGGGTGTGAGAATGGAGCCAAGATAAAGAAAGACATGACCTTTTTCCTGTACTGTAAGCACAGTGGGTGATGCTAGTTGCTAATCTTTTCATTTCATTGATCTTCAGATCTTGGACACTTTTGGACTATGTCCTCGTACAAATGTTCCATTGGACTAGCCTGGGGTTATTGTAGATTCGTAGGCTTGACCGTGTCCTTGCTACCACTGAACCTCTCTGACCTTTATGCTGATTTCTTGGGGTAGCTCTCTGTGGAGTTTAATATGGCCTTATTCCCCTAGGCACTTTTTTTGAGTGGGGTCTAATGGAGCCAAGGCGACCATGTTTAGACATGTCCTTGATCGTTCAACAAAATCAGAGCCATAGTCCAAAATGTAACACGGCGTGAATCATCCTCGGAAACCATCATTGGTCGCACACACAGCTCAAGATACAATAAGATAAAAGGGAAAGGGAGAAATGTGAGGCGGAACATTATCAAAATCCAATCTAAACTTGAAAGTATAACAAGAAAGAAAATGTTTTTTTTACTTTTATAAACTTAGGCACAAAAATAAAAATTAATAGCTTTTGTGGAAATTAGGTACAAACCAAATAAAAATTAATAGCTTTTGTGAAAATTAGATACAAACCAATTATAATTGTACATAAATAAGTGAAAATGTAAAGTGTAAAGAAATTCGATAAACTAAGGATGGTCATTTATTAGAAAAGCATGATTGTATTAAGGATTTTAGGTAAAAAATTTGAAAATTATTAAAAGTGTAATCAATTAGTACTCTATCAAGTAAAAAAAAAAATACATGAGCAAATAAATCGTAAAGATAATGCTAACATAATTATAAAACAAAAATAAAATAAAATCAAACTCTGTCATCCACATGTATCATTTCCTGCCATACCACTCTTTCCAGGCCTCCATCACCATGCATTTTTTCGCTTCTAAGTAACCTCATTGTTTTCAATCACCTTCATCCAAGTTCTCCTACTTCTTCCTCTATTCCTCAAAAATCGCAATGCGGTAGTCTATGAAGCACGGGAGATGACATTAAAACCCTGTGGTACTCTTCCATTTCAACCACCATATTTTAATCCTATGAGCCATATTCCCGTCTAATCCTCTTATTGAATAATACGGTAGATCCTAGATATCCCAAAAAAATCAGATCCTTGAATGACATTTTTATCAAAATTGATCGTCCTAGCTAGAGCTGGCAAATCGGACGTGCCGGGCCGTGCTTCGTGCCGGCCCAATCGTGCTTCGTGCCTGGCCAGCCCGACCCAGTCGTGCCTGGCAGACCCACCGTGTCGTGCCGTGCCGTGCCTTGACTCTTAAGAATATGCGCTGAGGCACAGTTCCTAGCCCGGGCCCGGTCGTGCCTAAGTCGTGTCAGGCCGTCGTGCCCGACCAAATTTTCAAGATATTTCATTTTTTTGGGATTTAGAGTCGTGCCGGCCCAACCGTGCCTCGTGCCGGGCCGTGCCTAGGCACGGACTTTTCTTCAAATTGGCGTCGTGGCCCAACTTGGAACCGGTCGTGCAGTGCCCGTGATTTTCGCCACATCATCACCGTGCCGGGCCGGGTCGTGCTTATTTTCGTGCCGGACCGGGCCACCGAGATGGGCCCAGCCCAGTTTGCCAGCTCTAGTCCTAGCTTCTATATCTCCAACTTCACTAGACCTACAGTCCAAATATTCGGTTTTCTACACAGTCTAAACCCACAGATTTTCAAAGTATGCCTTAGAAAATTGCAAAGCATTGAGTGTAGGTGGAGGAGTTTTTGATGAATTGGCGGTTCTGCTGTTGTTTCTGCTTGATCTAGCCTTGCTCCTGTTGCATCTCTTATTCTGTTAGACATGACATGCAAGGATTTTGGTTTGGAATCTCTATCAAATCCTATAAATTCGACAATTCTTCTAAAGAAGACAAAATGAGGCTCGTGTGATAACAGTGTTTGAAGGGACGCGTGTTAGATGTTCATGAATTGAGCACGGATGATTGGTTTAAAATGATTGTAGGTCTTTTGTCTCTTAAAGGTCAACAGCTGTCGCTTACACCCTATTTCAAATATAATATAAAAGAAACTTGATTTAGCTATATGTCCTCGTATCCTCATTTGAGGACAGAGTCCCCATTTCTCAAAAGTTAAGGCATGGCTTGTGCGAACTGCAAAACTTGGTAATAGTGATTGCCTTTCCCTTAACCTAGTGAACTAGTTCACAACTATAGTACTATAGCACCATTGCGTATGGACTGTTCTATCTGCCCTTTAGAAATTTTTTGGCAACTTAAGAGAGCTCTGAAAAAGTTAAAAAAAAATCAGCATTCTTCGGAATCATACAGAGGCCGATCTTTTATGCAACACGACAAATTTGCTTCACAAGAGTGTCTGCTCTGTAACATTAGTATCAAAAGGGACCTTGCACAACATGCACGTAAAGCTAAATCGTAGGAGTATTATCGTTCTTATTATATGGAATTGTTTCATTCTTCTACACCTGTGTGTGGCTATGTGCTGATTATTCAGTTATCTCGTCTCTTGTTGGTGTCTGGATTTTCAGCATCTTATGTGTTTTCACTTAATTATAAGACCTTTTGCGAGGTACTTGACTACTTAAACCCCTCTTTATTTTAGGCCAAGGTTTATATGCAATGCAAGAAATTGGTGTCACCTAGGGGTTTGCCCTTTAACATTAGTATCAAAGGGGCCTTTGCACATAGAGTTAAATCGTATCATCTTTCTTATAATATGGAGTCAATTAATTATCTACTACACCTATTTGTGTTGATTAATTATCTCTTCTCCGGCGTCGAGATTTTCAGCGGCGATGTGCTTTCATTTAGTAATAATACCTTTTGCAATTTAGTTACACGCCTCTTTATCTGTGTAAACTGTGAACTTTTTGTCTAGATTGGAAGTTACTGGTCAAATTTCTTAATGCAATGTAGTACAGTACTTTGTTATATCAAAATGTCCTTTTGACGACGGGGTTTCGTTTAATTTACTAATACTCGTATCTACATTCTATTCATATTTTCTTGTTTTAGTTTAATTAGCTGACCTGTTGCTGGTCTATCCTCTCTTGATCTGCAAAGATATGTTGGCTTTGTCTGATTGCATTTTGCACTACCTGTGTGTCGTCTCTGTGAGTATCTGTCACGTCAACCCACATGTGTATCCTCATGTACCCCCTCTATTAAAATGAGAGACCTATTTTACATATCTAATTGCTACGGAGGATTTAAATTTGTTTCACTGGCGAGGCATGTTGACAATTTTATTTTCATACCTCAGATAGTAAAATGCCCAAATTATCTAAGAACAAGAAGAAACATCGAAGGAGGAAAGATCCTTCGAAGAATTATCCTTTGAGTAATGGTGTTGAAAATGACAAGGTCAAGCTCTTGATTCCCCCACTTTATGCTAATCCTTCTCGTTTTGACTATCACGAAATTGTTGAAATATTTTTTTGCGATGTTATAGGATACTAAGGATAAAAATTCTGAAGGATGTAGCGCTGAACCTAGCCCCAACGTACGGCGAGAGTTATCAGATGTGGATGATGGCTTTTCTGTTGATGGAAGTTTAGATGATGGTGATGATGACATTGATCCTGCTATAAAGGAACAGATTGATAGGTTTGTTTTGAAATTACTAAAACCTTAATCATATGTTGGGAACATGTCAAGCTTCATTTGTTATTATCTGATTACTTAATGTACTTGCCTCAGTGTGGTCCTTGCATGATCATTACAAGTTGAAACTCTATTGCTTTGTCCACCAAATTATGGGGCATCATGGATTTACGTTTTTCACAAACTAGTGAGCTGCTTGTGAAATGTGTATGTAATTTGACTCTCTTGGTGAGAAGAATATAGGTTCTTGAAATAAATTAGGCTGGTTGTCTATTTTGCAACTATATCATCTCATAAGTCAAACATTGATTCCTTTATATGAGAATATGTCAGAGAATGCTGGGCGCCTGAACTCTGAAGGGTGCACAGGCATACATCCACACACACCTATATGTGTAACACCAGCTGAAAAGTTATACTCTATATTACATACTCGTAGCATTCAAGACTTGTAATTTTGGCTGATGGAGCAAGTGCAGTTTTTTTAGTAAGATTTATAGCAAGTGTAGTTGAAGGTGCGCATGCGTACATCTATACACACAACCCACCTATATGAGTTAAATCAGCAGAAAGTTATATTCCTGAGTAATCAAGCCTTCTACTTTTGGCTGATAATGACATAGAGTACATGTAGTTTTTTTTATCTAAGATTTAAGGCAAGTGTAGTTGAAGAATTTGTTTGTGTAACATCTCATGTTTGCACGATTTTTTTTCATGAGACAGTGGAACAATAGTGGACAAATAAAAGTAGAACAGGAATGGATAAACTTCTCAAGTCTTGGTTATTTGTTCTAGCTCTTTTTTGGTATAGAGTTGAACTTGTGAGATAAAGATTTCAGTCTGTTTGCAAATTTCATACAGGTGCAAAGTTGTCAAAGTTGGACACATGATCTATTGCAGAACATGCATATATGTACTTTACCTGATTAGTTTTCCTGAAAATGTTTTTCTAAGGCCTGTGTGAATATGGCATGTTATGTATCAACATGATAAACTCAGGGAGGTAGAAGATTTTGCCAGGAGGCTGAACTTGAAGTGGTCTGAGAGGATGCGTGAGCTACTCTACGGATCTAGAACAGAAGTCAGTAGCTTTATTCATTAGTGATGATGATCCTGCATGGAGACACGTAAGTTCATCTTCAAAATTTCTATTCTTAATGTCTATATCCCCTCATATTACTGGTGGCAAACTTTGAAATTTCATGGAGAGAACAATCACTACCTGTTACTGTTGCCTGTGGCACAGAATGGAATTCAACAAAACGACTCGTTAAACTCTACTCTGTATTTTTCTTCTGTCATGTAGTACTTCCCTTGGGAGTCATTGGAAAATACCCTTTATGCCTAATTAATGAAGGTATAAAGTATAAACTGCATTCAGTCAATGAGCAAATCCTAGATCCTCAAGGAAAACAGTGAATTATTTACCATCATTGAGTTTCTGACCTGAAGTTTGAAGTTTGAACCATAGAACCTCTTTCTGCAGGGTGCCTCTTTTCAGTATACGTGGCTAACATCCTCAGATTTTAAGCTCCTGCATTTTTATGAATAATTACAATAGCCTTTCATCTTCAAGGGATTCAAAAGTTGCTCAAAACATCAGTTCAGTCCCTACCTCATTCGGCACACATCTGGTGACAGTTTCTGGATTTCTTAGTTTTCACTCTGCGTATTCTGGCTAATTCTACAGTGATGTGGATACTAAAGATTCAAAATGGTTAATTAATGGCCACTTATATCGACAAGATAAATTGTTACTCTATGTAGGATTGTCTCACCGCATGAGACCAGCCCTTTAACAATAGAACTAATAAAAAAACCTCCCACAGTCAGACATGTTTTGCTTAAGAACCCTGAAATTTTATAGGACTTATCTCAACTATGCACTGTCTTCTCAATATAATCCGAACTTTATTTTAACCCACAATAAACTACTCTATTTGCCTTATCTTCTCATAATGCACCTAGATCATTATGTACCTATGATATCCGGTTAATTGCTTAAGTAGGTTTTTTCTTAATTAAAGATGAACTCTTCTAAAAAATTTCATTCCTTAAAATAAAACCAACTTTTAAAAAGGGTCGTGCTTTTTCCTAACGGGCCTTACTCAATCTTAATGAATTTTCCTAAATTCTTCCCATTTACCCTATACAAACTTTTACCTTTTAAATTGGGATTCAAGTACACTTATTTCGGGTTTTTTACTCCATCAATTTAGATAATCAATCATTTCTGAATTCGATTATGACTTCTAATTCAATTACTGATGCAAAATTAATTATTAATTTATTACCAAATTATTAATTTACCAAATTATTAATTTATTAAGGTTTACATCACAACAAACAAAAAAGAAAAAAAAAACAAAAAAAAATGAAAACAACAGATAACAAAGAAAAAAAGGAAAATTTAAATAAATAAAATAATCAAAAAAAAAGAAAAGAAAAACCCCCAATTTACAACCTGCCCTCCCTCTCCCTCCCCCGACCCCCACCCTATGACCCACCAGGTTACCCTAACCATCTCTCCACCGCCCATCACCCGACCTACACTGGCTCTGATCCGACCCCACCCACCCAGCCTGTCGCCGACCTCAGCCCCTGTTGACCCGATCCCAACCCGTGTCAGCCCGACTCCAACCATCTCCGCCTCCGATTCCAAACGGTTTTTGTGGTGGTTCGTGGTGGGTTTATGGGTGGTTGAATATTGAGATTTATTTAGAGAGAAAAACATGACCAACTTTTTGATGTGATGAAATGAGAGGGGTAAAGCAGTAAAATGTCGTTAGAATTGAGTAAAGGTTCGTTAGGAAAAAGTAACGGAATTAATTTTTAATAATTGTATGTTAATCAATCATCCCTAAAATTTCATAAATTTTCCAATATTATCCCTGTTCTCTTTTTCATTATTTTCCTCATAAACTAAACCCTAAATTTTTTCATCAAAATTAATTCTTGTCAATTCTATCAATTATTTGCGAATTAAATATGGATCATAATTTGTTAATCGATATTTTATCGTAAATTAGTTTTAATTAATTAATTAGGAAATTCGATTTAGGGTAAATTGGGTAAGTGGGTAACATTAAAATTTAGGGTTTAGAGCTTGTACGTTTTTTTTTTTGAATTTGAGTTGTATTATTATTTGAATTGCATTTTCTAATTTGAATAGTATAGAATTAATTTCATCTTTTTAATTTTGCTATAACTTTAATTAATTATAGTTAATTTTAATTTTAATCTTGAAAAAATAATAACATTAATCATCTTTTAGGAAAACCGAAAAAGAAAACCGAAAAACAATTGAGATGACTAGAGTGGTGGTCGATGCGGTGGGCCGGAGTGGTCACCAAAGTGGTGGGGTGGCGGAGAGATGAAATTTAGAGTTTTTGAGATTTTTTTTTCTTTCAAAGAGCCACCTAAGAAAATAAAAGGGGAAGGGGAAATGAGAAGGATAAATGTGTAATTTTTAAGTATAATTGAGTAAAATGCAAGTATAAAAAAGTACTACCCAAAAGTAATTCCGTTTAAAAATGGTGCACATTTTAAGATGTTATATGAAATTGAATATAAATCAATGTCAATTACGTAGTAATAAACTATGTTATCTTGCAAAATAAAATCTATATATGGATAGAAAATTTGGAAAAACACCAAATTTTAAAAGCGATGTAACACAATCCAACACATATGCTACAAAAACTCTACTTGTGGATCAAACTAACCTAGCAAACCCATTTTTCTAAACCCAATCATTATCCTATCTTCTCTCTAATTAAATTTGCCTTATTAGACGCGTGATGGTATATTATTAAGTCGTATTGGGAAATTATGTTCATGAATATAATTACTTGATAGAAAAACTATACTAATATTTTTCATCAAATATTAACGCTTAACTTTGTTTTGTAGGAAATACTTTATAAGTATGTTTTGAAGTAAGAAATATTAAGGAGGTTCAATTAATTGTTATATGCAACGTAAAATTTGTCAAATCAATATGAAATATGTACTGTATGTAAATTTTTCATTTACATATCTTGGTTTACCTTAAATGACTATGATTTATATTCAACAAACTTGTTGATAAGAAAAGTGAACTTACACATACCTAAATTGTTTTATTTAACTTTCAATGATCTCACTAAGATTGTCTTTTAGCATAATGAATATATTTGTGATAATTTATTAGTTATAACTAGTATAGACCCCGTGCAATGCACGGTATTTTTAATATATTTATCTTATAGAATATTTCATTTAAGATTTAAAATAAGAAATTCATTATTTTATTTTTACGATTTATCGACGGTGTACTTTGGATATAGAAAATATTTTTTAAATCGCAAAACTAACCAAAATACTTGAGTTATGTCTCAAAATCCATTAAATAATGTGTAATTAATGAAAATACTGTTTACGGAGTATATTTTTATACTCACTTCTCTCTTCAACTTACCGTAAAACACATAAATATTTATTAAAAATTGTATAATAATGAACTTTTTTTAATGGTTAGCACTCCGTGAAACGGTCTCTTTGTGTAAAAAGATACTCCCTCCGATTTTTATCTATCTTCCCTATTTCTTTATTGGGCTGAAACACCCTTTCTTCCCTATTTCTATTTTAGGCCATCAATATGTGGTCTAGAATCACCTTACATTTCTCTCTCTTCCTTCCTTTATTTTGAACCATACATTCCTATACCCTTATTTTCTTCCCCAAAACCAAAGGGGAAGATAGATAAAAATCGGAGGGAGTATTCAATTTTTCATTAGCAAAATAATTTTTTTTTTAAAAAAATGGACTGTTTCAGGCGTAAGACTTATATTACTTCCTCCTTCCTTCTGTCTTCTACCTAGGAAGTATGTAATTTTTGAAACTTTTTTTTATACGGAGTTTAATACTGTAGTATATTTCGTATTTTGTACTTCCTTCGTACCAAAATGATCTTTCCATTTAATTATTATAATTCTCACATTTGAAAAATAAATGGGAAGATATTAGGGGGCGTTTGGTTCGAAGTATTGGAATGGAATGTGATTCCATGAAGGATTGGAATTGGATACCCATACTAAATTTATGTTAGAGGTGGTATGAATTAAGGGGGTGTTTGGTTGGGTCTTTTGGAATGGATTAGGATGGATTCCATCCATTCTAGTGTTTGGTTCCCCACTTTTGGAATGGAGTTAGAAACCCGAGGGGTTCTAATTCCACCCTAATCCAATGGGATTCCAATCTTTAGTTCTTACCCATGATTCCAACTCCACCCTCCTCATGCACATTTACAATCCATTCCAAGATCAAACCAAACAAATATTAATAAGCATTAGGTTCCAACTCCGTACCTCCGTGGTTTTAGAATCTAATCCATTCCATTCCTATTGTTTGAACCAAACGACCCCTTAGAATCATGGGGTGAGGGTAGGGGTTGTAATTCCAAGGATTTGAAGTGGATTTACAACCCCTTGGAGTTCTAACTCCATTCTTAAATACCCCAACCAAACATTGGAATGGATTGAATCCATTCAATCCATTCCCAAACTTCCAACCAAACACCGGTATGGACCGAGTATATTTTTTGTAAAAGTAAAAGTAAAAAGCTCATTTTGAAATTAAATTTTTCGGAGAATTGTCTTTTTTTTCCACAAGGTTAATGACATCATATCTTAAAATTTCTCTAATTATTTTCATAAGAAGAAGTTTTTTTTTGTCAATTTCTTTGACATTAGTGAAAATGAATAGTTTGCGAATTTATTAGTGAAATGTTCTTTTACTTTCCGATTTAAATTAGTGTATTTTTTAGGAAAATGTTAGTAATTGATATTCTCTTAGAGTAGTATATTTAGAAAATTTTCAGTGAGTTTTACTACATATATATATATATATATATATATATATATATTCATATTCCGTTTTTATGTAGTTACTAAATTTATGTCGATGTTAATAATATGTTCTTCGAATATGATCAGATAAATATATACTAACAAGCATAACTATTTTATATCTTACGTAAAATATTGTATGGAATAGTGCAATCTCCTATTAACAAAAATAGTGCAATTATTTGGTTAAAAACGGAATATACATTATGTTTATACTTTAAAAAAAAAAAATTGATCATACATTCTATATTAAGTATTGTATTGGATATCTTCTATGTAAAATATGTGATTTTCTTAATCAATGTAATCAATCAAATTTCCTTAATTACATAATTTTTGTGATGTATAGCTTTAGGTAGGGGTGAGCAAAAATACCGAACCGATTTTAAAAATCGAAACCGAACCGAAACCCGAATTAAAATACCCAAAAATCTGGGCTTTAGAAGCGGTTTTGGACCGGTTTATACTTTTAAAGAGAAAAAATTCTCACTATTTTTTTTTATGGAATATTAGTGAAACCGGGTCAAAAACCGGTTCGGAAACCGGTTTATAACAAAGCTAACCATTTTATTTAAAAACTGGGTCGGTTTCGGTTCGAAAAAATGTGGTTTTTAAAAACCGGGTACACCGGTTCGGGTACCCGGTTTTGCTCACCTCTAACTTTAGGTGTAATATAGTGATATATTGAATCAGTAAGATGTTGGAGTGTAGTTGCAGAGAAGAATGGTGACATACACGAGGTCAATGGTTCGATTTGCATATAGCTCATTTCACATATTTTTTAATTTTTGGTGGTGGATAGCTTTAGGCGGGAAAAATGTTAGTGAGATTTAATCTCTTAGTAGTAAGAAGATTTCTCAATGCTCGTCGTTGACATTCATATAAACAATTATATCCATAGTATAATTTAAATGATTGTAAACGATAATTTTGTTTTATTTTTAATTTTTTTTGATTCTTCTCATTAACTATCACTCTACATAATGGGTACACTAATTTTTACTCGTGTTAAAGATGAATCCCCGTCATTCTCTTCCTCCATTAACACCCATCAACACATCTTCACCACTACTAGATCAAGCTCAAATATGTTCGCCGCCACCACCATTCACCACCTTGGCCACCTACAATCCTTACGCACCACCTTTAACACCATCATCGTCCACCTCTGTTAGCACCAACATCGTAAAAAAACGAGTAAACTCATCAAAATATGTGTCCCTGTTTCTCCATCTCAACCGCAGCCCGCCAATCGCCGCCGTTGACCCACCAGCCCACTGCTCATCGTAGTAATTCATCGCTGCCCTGCACTGCCACTTGGAGCAAGGGATTTCCTTTCTCTAGATCCTTGAATCAATTTGGGAATATTGATTTGGGATGGGCGTTGGTGGTCGCAGGGTGGTGTACTGGTGTTGAAACTGTTACACCACTAGGTCCACCACCAATCTCCACCCCCTCACTCACCACTTTCTAAGCTCCTTCGGCTTTGCCTTCACCTCACCATTGCACACCCATCAATCTTCGCCACTCACAACCTCCCACCTCCCTTGCGTCACCACCAATGAAACCCACTAACACACTCTGCTTTCACCATCGCCTCTTCATTGGAGTTGGTGGATTTAGAGGACAGTTTGTGAGGGGGCGCTGGGGTTGGTGGTGCCTTTGGGATCTGATGTTATGATGGGGCGGTGTTGAGGTGCTTTGTGTTGCTTGGGGCTGGGCTGGGCTGGGCGTTGTGGTGGTAATACTGTTAATATTGTCAATTAGTAATACTGAGTATTTACTATTTTTGATAAACATTAAAGTGACGGGTCACCCGAAAATATTTAGATAAGAGTAATGAAAGTAGAGTATTTTTATTAAAGTTTGTCCTACTTATTTGTGTTTAAAAGTAATACCCTTTTTAATTCGTTATAATCATAAAGTATGGGGCATGAATATAAAATTAAATATTGAATAAATCCTACTCGTAGTTTGTTTTGGGCTATACTGCAATGAGACCGACAGACCGTGCTATTGAAAAGTTGCTGGATAAGACAATGGGAAATTTTGATAAGAATTCTTATATTTTCTGCTAGTCACGAGCTATCTTTTTCCTTGTATGTTTTAGTTATGTGTGTCTATTTGTTGTACTATGCTACTCCGTTAACATTATAACATCATGTGCAGGAAGAGAAGAGTAGCAAATTTCAGATGATGTGGACGTCTTTTAGATGAAATACTTGGAGCAATATGTATTTGTATACATACATGAATTATACGATTGTTGCTCCAGACTGAAGTGGGTGTGGGTCTGCCAAACAAGTAATAAGTTGGATGGATACCAGCAGTTATTGCTGCGCGTGAACGGAGCAATGAGTTGGATACAAGGCGACGTCAAATGGGATGAAGTCTCTTCTCTTCAATCTCTTTTCAGTTTCTATTTCAATTTCATTTTCACCTTGAGGTATTTTGTCCATTCTTTTTAGTCATTAGGGTTCCAAATTTTGTTGAGGTAATTTGTTGTAATTTTTTTGCGGGATTTTAATAAAAAGGAGTTTGAGATTATCTTGCATCATTAGTGAGGTTTTGTAAATCTGACATGTTACTCCCCCCTTTCAAATCGAAGGGTATGCTTCCCTTTTGGACAATATTTACAACTCAAGAGAATCGTCAATATTCCCGATAATCTATAAGAGAAAATATATTCATGTGATTTTGTTTGATTCGTCTCTATGAATAGATTGAGAATATCGAATTTTTATAATTTTTGTTAATGTAAAATGAAAGATATTGACAGTGTAAATGTGTCTCAGCAAGTGTGAAAAAATATATGTATCCTTTGGATTTGAACGGTGGAAGTATGTAACAACAAATAAAAGACACAACACAATCGATTTCAGTACATGTATTCCTAGTTAAGTAGGGCCAGATATGGACGTGTCTTAAAAGGTTATAATGTGCGCAGTTGTATTTTAATCTTCTTCTTTGGTTCTTTACCGATATACAGAGTACTATTCTCTGATTAAACTTTTCTCCAGGTTCAATTAGTTGTATTTTTCGCTGAGTTGCCAGATGTTGGAGGTTGGAGATCATCCACAAGACCTGAGTTTTGGACATGTTTTTTCCCTTCCTGGACTGAAGGAGTAGCTCAACACATTGCAGAGTTACAGTCCTATTTACAGTTGCATGATCTACGCTTGTACCACACTTATAAGTAGAGTTGGTTTTTGTTAGTGTTAATATGGGTTGGGTCAGCTGCTCTAGTCGGCTAAAATTTCGGAGTGAGTATTCGTTCAATGTAGCTGGATTGGACCAAATCAATGATAAAAAACATTAAAGTTGATGGACCAAAGGAAGCACACTGAAGCGTTTTGTTGTGGACATATCACCTTTTTCTTACGTGTAAATAGAACTTCTAAGTCAAATATATGTCTAATTAGACATCCGCATCTTGTTTTCCTCCGACAAAGAGCGTAGGTAGCCATATTACGAGAAGGAATCCAACTTATAATCTATTATCCTGCTTACCTCCTATGGATCATCTTCATTTCTTTCCCGTATTCAAATAATTGTCGTTTTCATTTTACGAAGTGACCTTTTAGGTTCAATTTTTACAAAAATATACTGGTTGAAATATTATAAAATTACACCATAAAAATATTTACGAAAAAAGTTTCGATAAGAGTATACATTTCAATATATTTTGTTATATATTTTGGGACATATTGAAGAGAGAAGTGAGTATCTAAAAAAAAGAAAAAAAAGAACGACAATTCTTTGAATACGGTTGGAATACATTTTTTCCATTACCTCTTATACAACCGTGTAAAAACATTAAACACTCTTCATCTCATCAAAACTGATAACCGTTTGATCGCTACGAAATAAATCTGGACCATCGGGAAGTAATGGAGAGAAGAAACAATGGAGAGGAATTTCTCCCATCTTGATAGTACTTCAGAGAAACTTTATTTTACTTTCCGATCAATCTGCTTTATACAAGAAATTATATTTCACTTTTCATATCAATTTGAAGTGTATTTCGGCTGCTACTAAATACAACCACGCTAATCCTAAGAACATTGAACATGGCATATGAATGCTCGTTATTTTTGGGAAATGGGATAGATCGTACATAGGGTTTTGGAAGAGATATGAAGCATCATGTGTTGATCTCAACATTTATCTTAAAAAGGATGATTCCTTAGCCAATTCAAAAGTCAAGCATGTTATCCAGACTGAAAGGTCTTCTTCTGTGGAAATCTTGACGTTGGATGAGAGGAGTAGATGGAGAAAGGACATTAGTGAGTCGCAAGAAGTTATTATAATTAAGTGTAGACACCCGCATTTTGACTGCCAGGTGTCTATGGTAGTTTCCAAAAAACACCCGATGATGATCGGACGCTAACATGCTTCTATGCGCTCGGATATGGGCTCAAATCCATTAATCGTTGGCTAACACACTTACGGAGTACAAATCTCACCAAACGGACCTCAAATCCAGGCCCAGTGGATCATTCCGAGTCAAACAAGACTAATTTGGGCCGAAACCGGCACCGAAAATAAAACCGACTTTTTGCGATTGGGTCAACCATGGTCAAAGTCGTTTCCGAGACACACAAAACAACCCATCAATCATCAAAAGCCCAAGTCAAGCACAAAATCCATCAAAGTCAAAGTCACGGTCCAAAGTCAACGGACCTGCGCGATCCAGTTGGGCCACTCGATCGAGTGACCCACCCACTCGATCGAGTGGGCTTGTTTTGAGCCCGACTGTAGGCTTCACGGGCCACTCGACCGAGTTAGCCCTTTACTCGGTCGAGTAGCCCTAATTCGGGTGCCCTAGCCTTGCCTATATAAGCAACCCTCATGCAACACAATTAGACAACTTTTGCAACTTTTCACAATCCTAAAAAAACCCTAGAGCAACCCTACACACACATACTACGTCAATTGCAAACCCATAATCAAACCTAGCAATCCTACACTAGCAAAAACCCTAAACCTAGTTTTAGGAATCAATCCCGAGCCACCACAACTCAACCTTCATCTACCTCAAAGACTCTTGTGTTAAAGCCACGGTTACGAGTCCGCACCGAGACAAGAACATGTAGGTTGAGGGTGTCAAAATCCTCTATTTTCTTCCCTTTCTCTCTTCGTCATCTTCGTCCTCCTTTTCGCATTTTTTTCGTCTTTTTTATTATTTTGTTTGTCGCGTCGTAATATCGATAATACTATTAACATCAAAACATTAAAATATTTATGGATTTGTGTCGAACGTGAGTGATGGTGGGATAAGGAAAACCGCATATACAAGTGTACTGCACACGCGTCGTCGGTCACTTATCCCATCACCCCGATCGTTTGATTATTGAAATAAGTTAACTTAAACAATAATTCGTTTTTTTATTTTTATTTTTGTGTAGTCATCATCATTAATCTTGCATTCATCAATTTTTTAAAATCAATTTTAATAAGGGTCGAAACCCGTTGACACGGATCCGACATCACAATCCCTAGGGATTTATTTCGATGTCGGAGAAGTCGAGGGAATCAAGTCCTTTTTTATTCAAGTAAAGCGTCGATTTTAGATTCGGTACCAATTCCATAATTGGATATCGAATCTAACAATCAAGTCACATGAATTAATTAACGTGATTTGTTCATATCACGATAATTAATTTAAAGCGACTAAAATTAATTTATTTTTTCTATTTCACTCTAATATCCTATATCGATTCAAATAATCGAATATGGGATACAACGAGTATTCAAAATTAGAATTGAGTATAAATTCAACAATATTTATATTCGGCTCAACAAAATTCGCGATTTATAAAAAAGCCAAGTCGAACATAAATTGTGCGATATTTATGTCCGATTCGGTAAAACCGTCGAATTACCAAAAAATCAAAAGCAATTTCAAAATCAACAATTAAATTGCAAACGAACCAAGTTCGTACAGGTGCCACTCGACCGAGTGCTTTAGCCACTCGATCGAGTGACACCCTAAAATCGAGTCAGAATGTTAATTACGACCCCCACTCGATCGAGTCTCACAGTGACTCGGTCGAGTGGCCATGTACTCGACCGAGTCGGTCAATGACTCGGCCGAGTATGGTCCATAACGCAAAGCAGAATCGTCTTTTACAGGTCCACTCGATCGAGTCCATCAACCACTCGATCGAGTGACCCATAACGATTAACACAATAAATCGTACATTATTCTATTTTCAAAACCCGGTAGTAATTTGCGATTTATGTCAACACGTGTTTAATTAATCATGTGTATTACTATCTTTTCAAACCATGCATCTCATATTCGCATCTTTTCACCTCATCTCATATTTGCACAAACCGTTATTATTCGTTATATTATTACATCGTTACTAACGCGTTTGTTATTTCTCTTGTCAATTTAATTATTGTTCGTTTATTGTACTAAATGAACCCACATGTTAAAATTCCACTTTGACGTAGAATTAAATTGCATTAAATTGACATAGAAACCCTCTTTTCAATTTCATTCACATGCCTAGGAAAAACAATGTTTGCATAAACATTTTTCCCGTTTTACTAACGCGCGTATTGTAAGTCATTCGAATTCTTAGTAGAGGCCGCTAATGTGCGGGTGGGGTTGGGTGTCCTTTGTGGGCTTCCCAACACGTATCCTCACCCCTTACTCAGAACCTCGGTTTCCGGATGCCCGAAACCGTTGGCGCACGAGAGTCATTCATACACGATATCCGATAATGTCGGTATCGGTATCGCAATGCAAAGGAACGAGCCCAATAAACTCTGACATTAGAAATGGGCCGTATTTTGTATACGGACCACTACGACATAGAGTGGGCTCGAATGGTTCCGAATAACCACAAAATTCGGTGGCGACTCCACATAGACCTAAATTTCAATTCGATCCATTCTCATATGGAGATTCATTCGCCTACCCAAACCCGCGCGTGGCCGCGTCGGGGTGGACCTTTGTCATGTCCACAATTTGGCGACTCCGCTGGGGATTAACTGATGCGTGACTTACCATCGGTATCCTCAGGGTGAGACTCGAATAGAAATCGTTTGACGATTACAATACTTGTTTTAGTTTTACGGTTCATGCATAACCCATATTTTCCCAGGCCGGTACTCGCGATCGACGTCCCACTATACCGTTGATGTACTCCAATATGGATATGTCAAAAGGTGTCCATAGTCGATTCGAGTGGGTTTCGCGGCATGTTCTAAGATCAACTCGACTTAGGAAGTCCGTCCCGATCAACGTCTAGACTATGTACACTGGTATAGACCCCTTATAGACCGACCGAGACTTAGTATAGAGCATACATGGCGTCGTTATAATGCTTGTGTGCCTACGTGCTACTTGGTTTCCGAGTCGTTTTCAAAAACCGTCAATTTTTCAAAATTGCATCTTTTTCAAACTATTCAATTTCAAAACCCGGGACACATACCGAATTTAGGACTTATGATTTTACACAAAATAGCCTATTTTCTAGACGGTATGCTGCCCGATTCAAAACTCGAAAATACTTTCGAACTTTCAAAACCCGTGGCCCAATGACTTTTCGTTTTTTTTTTCCGGAAATTTGGGCCATTCACCGAGTCCACTCGGTTTTTTTTCAAAACAATCAATTTTCAAAACCTTCTTCTCCTTAGGACTTCCCATATTTAGCAGTGTCGGGTCGTGTCTTAAGTTGTCAAGGTCCTTAGCGTCGAAACTCTGTCGATCTTACATCACAAGTTTCTTCCCTATCCCAGTCCGCCTTATTTGACTAAGGCATGACCCACCTACGTAGGACATACTCCTACAAAGGAGGGCCCGTTTACACAACCGAGTCCAAAGTCTGAGAAATGTCTCACATGGACCTTCCTTCGAGCAGGACTCGGCCCACATGCCGAATTCTAAGGAAGGCCCACATTTCACAAGTCACCCGTCTAGGTGTCTTTTCCGAGTCAACCTTTTACAAGGCATAGCCCTATAACAAAAGGTTCACGGTCCTTACGTCTAAGGGTCACTCATCCCACACTCGAGTATTAACAAAATCTTCAATCCTACTGGGGGCTACCCGTTAGCAGAGCGATCAATCACGGTTGCTCTAAGGGTCATGTCTTACATGTGTCTCACGTACCCCACTTTCGAGTCACTTAGATGTCACACCATCTGAGTCCTATCAAAGTCTTTAGTCTCACCTGGGGGGCCATTCTCCGACGGAGTGATTAATCACAGTCACTCCGAGAATCGTACCCTACACATTTGTCTTAGGGGAGTCTAACCCGAGTCAAACTGGGGCCGTCCCTCCTCTTGCGCTATTTCCTATGCCTTGGTGATTTTGAGTTCCGAAGCAACCTCTCTGATTACGTGGTGCTCTTACAGACAGGCCACCCGAAACCAGACGCCAACGCAAGATGGATGAATTGAAAAACGCTCTGACCAAGATCGAGACCCAAATGGCTGCCATCCAGGCTAACCAAGCTACTTTATCCACCCGTCTAAGCACCGTGGAGAAAACGGCCCCAGTTGAAGGAGCTGAGCCCACTGGGCCCATAGCCGAGTTGATCAGTGTTGTTCGTAGGCTCGAAGAGCAAGTCTACTTATCGACGAACAACTCGATCCACACCGAAAATGCTCGTACTTATTCACCTTTGAATGACGAGCTACCTGCCAACCTCAACCTTACGGGAATTCAATGTTTGAGGGTACTGGAGACCCGGTCCATCACATCCGGGCTTTCAAAGATTTCATGGCGGTCCAAGGGGTAAAGTCCACCATGTTTAAGCACTTATTCCCTTCCTCCCTCCAGAAGCACCCCAAAGCCTGGTACTACAGGCTCGATTCCAAGAAATACTCGATTTGGGATGACGTGGCAACGGAGTTCGCTCGGAACTACGCTGATAATATCGAAATCCAGACTACAATGCGTACTCTGGAAGTGATGGCCCAAGAGCCCAAAGAAGGGTTCACTAAATATCTTCAAAGATGGAGGGCCGAGAGTGTAAAGTTGGTAAACAAGCCCAACGAGAAGACACTAGTGGATGCCTTCATCAACAACCTCCTACCTTCTTACCGCGTCCATCTTAGGTATGCCGGCATTTCAAACTTTGCCGTACTTACCGAAATGGGCATTAGGATTGAAGACGATCTTCGACACAAGGAAGATCTGGGTGAAGTTTCTACTGAAGGCTATACTGGACATCAACTCGAGTCCTTAGAAGCCGACGACTAATGACAACATCATCCGAGAGTCCAGATTTGGTTTAAGTCTGAGTCTGAGTCCGAGTCTAGGATGTACCATTTCTTTCAAAGTCAAAGTCAGAGTCAGTCGTATTCTGTCCTCTTTTTCAAAATTCAATAAAATCAGCTTTCAATATTCTTTCTCATATATACTTTCCTTACGTGTTTCCGAGAACATGATGAACACCATCATACACTGTGAGCACACGCACGTGACTATTATAGGCACATCTATAATGACTGCAGGAAACCGAGCCCGTGTTTTCTTTTTTACCTACTCCGTGTCTGGTATAGAAAAACCACATAACTACCCGTAGCAGGAGCGGTATCGAATCCTATGACAAATCTAGGTAATCTCCTAGTTTGGGGTTCAAGACGGGAGGCAAGCCCATTTTCCACAATAAAACACCCCTCCAATAAGACTGACCAATCCCTACTTTAGGCGTTAGTCTGACCGACAAAAAAAAAAAGAGAAAAAACAAAAGAGCACTGGACAAAAAAAATCAAAAGTAAAAAAAAAAAATAAAAATGGCCAAAGCAAAAAGAAGGCCATAAAAAAAAAAAAAATAACTGGACACAAAAAAATAAAATAAAATCGAAAGTCCATGAAAAAAAAAGCAAAAGGCCAAAACAAAAAAGCAGGCCATCATCAAAAAATTCAGAATATCCATGACCGTGGTCAACGGTCAATTTCAATGAAAGCCCCACGACCAGGGTACGGTCAAACTTATCAATACCCATGACCGTGGTCAACGGTCAACTCAAGTGAATCCTTTGACCGTGGTACGGTCAAATTCAAAATTATCAATACCATCCAATAGGGGAGTGACAATCAAGCTGGTCAGCTAACACCACATCTACCCTTCCCACATTACAACCCTCAAGACCTTCCCGAGACCCAGGCCAGAGACAGCCCGGAATTTTGAGGATTCAAGCTCCATAGGATACCCCTAACCATTAGGCCAGACATGGAAACCAGATCCCGCATCATCAAACATATCCCGATCAAAGGTCGAGCCATTTTACTCGACTTCCCCTTTACATAACAGAATTCACAATCACCATATGCAAACCCGAGATCAAAACTCGTCAAAGACCCGAGATCAAAACTCGTCAAAGACCCGAGATTAAAACTCGTCAAATCCCTTACCTAATCATACACAATCCCAAGAGAAAAACTCGTTAAAATCCTCGCGAGCAAAACTCGTTAAAATCCCCGAGAGCAAAACTTGTTAAAATCCCCGAGAGCAAAACTCGTTAAAATCCACGAGAGCAAAACTCGTTAAAATCCCCGAGAGCAAAACTCGTTAAAATCCCATCCCAATTTTTCACTTCCAAACCAGTTACCAACCCCGAACACGGGAACTCAACTTGCAGTCGGCATAGTACATGCCCAAATAGTTCACACCACCTCTGGGGGCTACCCCGGAGAATGCTCACAGTCACAGGATTAGTATCCTAACCATTCAAGCCCTTTGATCAAGACATCACTGGGAATGCACCTAGCCTACACCATCGCTATGGCTAGTTACACACAAAGTCCTATTAGAATAGGCACCATAATACATCTTCCGCCACTGAACTACGGCTTGGTTTGATTTCACCACACGTGAATACGTAGGCAGCCTTTCAACAGAGGCACAACCACTCACATTGGCACACATTCGAAAAGCATTATCATTCCGGGCACGACACTGTCATGTTCTCAACAGCTAGCTTTGTTGTCCCGGGGGCTTCTCCTAGGCAGAAGTTCTCCATCCACTCACAAAATCCAGATAAAAAAAAAATCTAGCTTCCTTTCTGTAGTGTGTCCTAGTACTCGGCTCAGTCGAAGACGAGAATCTGTCAGGACTCGAGGCAATACCCACTTTGGAAATGTACCCTAAAATCAGAAATCCAGAAAGGCACCAGACTAAAACAGTCTCATTACAGACTACTGCCAGTCCCCTATAGCATATCTATCCCATTTAGATGTACGACCGTGTTGCCACTCGCCTAGGCTACGGGATAGCGCAACTTAAGAGTCTTGTTAGGCGGCCCACATCCCTACCAAGTCACGGTCCAACCCTTAGAGAGTCCCGTCCGTGTCAGCCAACTCGTCCTGTCGCATCCAGAGTCGAGTCTGTCGGTTGGCCCCTCTCTTCAAATTCCACTTTGAAATTTGCAAAATTTAGCCATTTGAAAAAAGATCCTTTTCGACAAGGTCAGATTTTAGTCTATTTAAACTGCGAATTTCTTTTCTACCCCTTTCCATTTTGAAAACCTAGCTCGTGATTGCTTTCAGGATTTCAAATTCAAAATTTCAAAAAATTCAAAAATCATTTTCCCCAGCACGAGTCATTTTACTACCTACGTGTTGAATGCATTTTATGTAACTTATACAGGCACGACTCAAGCAAAGACATGCAAGTCATCAAATCTCCCCAGCAGCATTGTCCGGGATAGCACGGGATGGACCAACACACAGGCACACCCAGGACTTATGCGACAAGCCCAAAATCCCCACGGAGTACAATCATCAAGCTCAGGTATGATTTCTGTCTTGTGGCTGGCGAGCCTTCACGCGAGTCTAATGGACTACAAACGATCCGATCGGAAGTCTACCAGGTCTTAACAGGCTTGGTAGCTACTCTGACTTTCGCCTTGTCCAAGCCTCAGTCAGAGTGGGGGCTCTGTAGACACCCGCATTTTGACTGCCAGGTGTCTATGGTAGTTTCCAAAAAATACCCGATGATGATCGGACGCTAACATGCTTCTATGCGCTCGGATACGGGCTCAAATCCATTAATCGTTCGCTAACACACTTACAGAGTACAAATCTCACCAAACGGACCTCAAATCCAGGCCCAGTGGATCATTTCGAGTCAAACAAGACTAATTTGGGCCGAAACCGGCAGCGGAAATAAAATCGACTTTTTGCGATTGGGTCAACCCCGGTCAAAGTCGCTTCCGAGACACACAAAACAACCCATCAATCATCAAAAGCCCAAGTTAAGCACAAAATCCATCAAAGTCAAAGTCACAGTCCAAAGTCAACGGACCTGCGCGATCCAGTTGGGCCACTCGATCGAGTGACCCACCCACTCGATCGAGTGGGCTTGTTTTGAGCCCGGCTGCAGGCTTCACGGGCCACTCGACCGAGTTAGCCCTTTACTCGGTCGAGTAGCCCTAATTCGGGTGCCCTAGCCTTGCCTATATATAAGCAACCCTCATGCAACACAATTAGACAACTTTTGCAACTTTTCACAACCCTAAAAAAACCCTAGAGCAACCCTACACACACATACTACGTCAATTGCAAACCCTAATCAAACCCTAGCAATCCTACACTAGCAAAAACCCTAAACCTAGTTTTAGGAATCAATCCCGAGCCACCACAACTCAACCTTCATCTATCTCGAAGACTCTTGTGTTAAAGCCACGGTTACGAGTCCGCACCGAGACAAGAACATGTAAGTTGAGGGTGTCAAAATCCTCTATTTTCTTCCCTTTCTCTCTTCGTCATCTTCGTCCTCCTTTTCGCGTTTTTTTCGTCTTTTTTATTATTTTGTTTGTCGCGTCATAATATCGATTATACTATTAACATCAAAACATTAAAATACTTATGGATTTGTGTCGAACGTGAGTGATGGTGGGATATGGAAAACCGTATATACAAGTGTACTGCACACGCGTCGTCGGTCGCTTATCCCATCACCCCGATCGTTTGATTATTGAAATAAGTTAACTTAAACAATAATTCGTTTTTTTATTTTTTTGTAGTCATCATCATTAATCTTGCATTCATCAATTTTTTAAAATCAATTTTAATAAGGGTCGAAACCCGTTGACACGGATCCGACATCACAATCCCTAGGGATTTATTTCGATGTCGGAGAAGTCGAGGGAATCAAGTCCTTTTTTATTCAAGTAAAGCGTCGATTTTAGATTCGGTACCAATTCCATAATTGGATATCGAATCTAACAATCAAGTCACATGAATTAATTAACGTGATTTGTTCATATCACGATAATTAATTTAAAGCGACTAAAATTAATTTATTTTTTCTATTTCACTCTAATATCCTATATCGATTCAAATAATCGAATATGGGATACAACGAGTATTCAAAATTAGAATTGAGTATAAATTCAACAATATTTATATTCGGCTCAACAAAATTCGCGATTTATAAAAAAGCCAAGTCGAACATAAATTGTGCGATATTTATGTCCGATTCGGTAAAACCGTCGAATTACCAAAAAATGCTCGTTATTGGTCTAGGACTCTATGTGGGTCGTATAAGTATGTTTGAGCAAAAAAAATACTCACCATCTATATGCTCGTCCACTTTCAGTATAATACTTCGCCCCTATATTAAACAAAATGTACGAACATATAGATACGAAGGGAGTATAATTAAGATATGATTTCAAAAAAAAGAATGGAAAATATGACAAACAAAACATACAACTGAATACCGATAATTTTAGTCATTAGTCAACCTTTTTAAACCCATTTTAACAAAATAAAAGGGTTATTTCATGAAAATAATACCAATTATGCGTATTCTTCTTAAAATAATTCAAACTATACCTAATCTCATTTTAATATAAACTACGCATTCATTAATCTCGCTTTGCTATGGGTAATCGGTTACCTATTGAACCTTTCTTATTCAACTCTTACTCTTACTCTTCACATTTCGTCTTCATTTTTTTCCGATAATTTTTGTCAAAATTCATCTTCCATTTTTTTTTCGATTAGTCTTATAGAGGCCATGATTTTTTTTATTGTTGTTTTGATTTTCACGATCGCAACAGACCTAATAAAACCCTAGAAAGTTATCATAACTAACTATTACCGGTAATAGCAAGTCATAATTTCGTCCATAGCAAAACGAGAATGAAGACGGAGTTCATATTAAAATAAAATTAAATATAGTTTATATTATTTTAAAAAGTACACGCATAGTTGAGATTATTATCATCAAATGTCCAAAATAAAATAGGTAGTTTTTTTTACCAGCGTGAAAGATGAAACTTCTACATATTAAAGGCCTTAATCGCTCGCCGATGGGCCACTTTATTGAACTTTCAAGGTATAAAATTAAATGACAGACAATAGAAAAAAGAAAAAAAGATGTCAAATCGTACAAGCAATTTGAATTAAAATTGAAAGGTAGCCGAGAGCACCCCGTAAACACAAATTTGTAGTTCTGTAATTAAATAACTAAACATAAATATGGTAACAAAATAATTTTATTAGAATTTAAATATTTCGGGTACAATTTCTAATTTGATTTGCTGAGCGGTTGACTTAAGAGAAGGGTCGACGGACTTGATCTCCTTTGGTGGACTTGACTTGGTGAAGATGAGTAGTCGGCCTTGATCTCCTTTACTCCTTGAATGACTGCACGATTTGGAGTGCTTGGCGTCAGGATCCTCGAAGAACAATTGCTTGCTTTCTAGGGAGAGTCGAAGAGGTCGATCTCTAGTCTTCTACTTTGTCGGATTTGAAGGAAGGGATTTCTAGAGAGAGTTGGATGTCGATCTCTAGTTCTCGGGATTTGAAGGAGTTTGATTTCTAGAGAGAGTCTCACAAGTCGATCTCTAGCTTTCGTTTTTCTCAAGATTTGGAAGGAGTTTGATTTCTAGAGATTTGGAAGGAGTTTGATTTATAGAGAGAGTTTGACAACTCGATCTCTAGTTTCTGTTTTTCTTTTTTTTTTCATGTACACAATTATGCTATTTCTAGAGAAATGAGTATCTGAAAACCCTAGGGTTTTACTAGACTTGGACTTGGAAGTCAACTGGATCCGTCTTGATGGGTTTGGCCCATTTAAGTAGATTTGACCTATTTAATGAGTTTTATCACTTTATGAGACAGTTTTGTTTAAAATAATTAAAATGGACTATTTTATTTATTTTTCGTCCAAATTAAATTATTTCAATTTTTACATCAATTATTTGACGAGTCAATATTTTTACTTTGACTTGTCTTGTATCCGATGTGGCACATTGAATTGACCAATTTTATGTGTCTACACACCCTACCATAAAGAATTCCTCCATTGGTCCAAAGGATGGCAGTTGAGATTGCCAGAGCTTCTGACTGGAGCAGGGAGGTATCCCAAACCTTCCTCCCATGAGTGAAGATAATGTTCCCTTGAGGGTCATAAACAACTTACTCTATGGCTCCGTTGAAATCCTTGTGCTAAAAGACGTTTGTCTTTATTTTGAAAAAAGAACATGAGTCGGAGTTTCCGAAGAGGTGGAATAATTTGCTAGCCTCGATACCTCATACCTGTCATGAAGGCCAATTTCTAAGTGGGAGAACAGGTGACGAGATAGCAGACTAGAGAGACGAACTGTTTAAGATGAAAATCTTCCGCTTGATAGACCCTTTAAATAGAGTGAACGAGGTTTGGGATAGTATTTCTAAGGGTATATGATAGCACGTCTTTATGAAGTGGAACACTAGTTTAGGCCTCGTGCAAAATGCACGACTTATATTAGAACTTCCTCCTTTTTTTTATATCTTCCCCGTTTCTTTTTTGTTCCACTTTTTTTTCCCTTTTCATTTCTTTCCATTTTTGTCCATAATTTTTACTATACTACCCTTACTATTTACAACACTCTACACTTTATTCTTTACTATTTACACAATTACACACAATTACCATTCTACCTCCAATATTTCTTAAATTTATCATTTTATATTCAATACAAAAAAATTGTGACAAATATCCATGAGAAGATAAAATAAAAATGGAGAAAGTAATAAATTTATTGCTCCCTCCGTCCCGATGAATTCTTTGACTTTACTTTTGGCATAAAGAGGAAGAGATCCAATAATGAGGTGACATGTGGAGACTAATTCATGAGGAGAGTCAAATTACATATAAAAAATTCTTCCTAAAATAGAAAGACAAAGAATTCATTGAGACACCTCAATATGGAATATGCAAAAAAATTCATTGGGACACAGGGAGTAGTAGATAAACTAATACGTAGTAATAAACTAATACTCCCTCCGTTCCATTCATTTGTTTGCCTTTTATATTCATTGCGAAGAGTAATTTAATCAAAGTCAAACAAATGAATAAGACGGAGGGAGTAATAGATTTTAGTTAAATTGGTGTATCAATTGATGCTAAAACTAGTTTAGAACCCGTGCAGATGCACGGGTATATTTAAGTGACTTATCTATATCTATATATTATATTAAATAGAAAACAAAGCATTCTCCATGCTCTATACAACCAATACTCAGTTCTAAGGTAACACACTTGACGTGATGTGATTGTGTAGAATCCTTCAACTTCTTCCTCATCGATTATGTAGAATCCAAATTGAAGAACTCATCAACTTCTTCCTCATTGATTATGTAGAATCCAAAGTGAAGCAATAAATTTCAATCAACTCCCATCATCTTCATCTTCCTCCCTTATAATCCACCACCTATAACAATGAGTGCTTGCCTTTCCCATTACACCATCCAAGTGTACAACGAAATCGAGCTGATTCCCACCGCCAAACGCCGTCTTACTGTTGCCGTTGGATGCAGACGACCCCGATTTTTTTCACCGTCCAGACTAACTCGGTATGGGCGTGGCTATCAATTCGTTCCTGCTTCATTGGGTTCATGCTTGCATTAAACTCATCTTAATGCTACTCATTATTAGTTCTCTATTATCTTGGTAGTAGGAGTCAATCGATACAACCTCATTCTCACATAATTGACATAGTATTGTTATTGTGATAATAAGTTGATCGATGAGTTGATGTAGTATCATATCTGCACGTCGATCATAGATTTAGAGGCATCTCTACATCATTTGATTTAATATGTTATGCTGCTACCGTGATACTAGATACTTAGTTACGTATTAAAAATTCTAGCCTGCTAGACTCATACACATCGTAATTAAGAAGACAATTACACCCAAATTAAATCCCTTTAATAACGACATTATTGTACGTATATACATATTGACTTACACATTTAGTAACTCGGTATGTGCTTGCATTCACATCCATAGGAGGCAAAGTAGACAAGACTGTGATCAATGGTGGTGACCCATATTGCTTCATATTAGGGGGTCAGAACCACCATAACATCGGGTCTCTGCTATCGCCAGAAGGGAAACAACCGAGGTTCATGCAGTTGTACTTCTACGACAATGAAAAGGAACTGACACACAAAATGAATACTTTGAATGCTGAAGGGAGCAAAAAAACATATACATTATAAACAATCTCCTGTTCAGAGGCTAACATTTCACTGAGAAGACGAAAAAAATGTTTTCTTCGGCGACGACGAGTACCTAGAAGAAGTGCTTGACAAGGTTGGAGAAGCGAAACAACTTTGACAGAGTAGATGACTGCAAATAAAAACCACTTAGATGCACGTCTCTTAACTTATGCTGATTTGGATCTGGCTCTGGCTCAACCAAGAAAAGAGATGGAAAAAACGACAAAGAAGGGGGCTGAAAATAGGCAGGATATATTTTGCCCCGCCCAACTCCGGCGAACCATACTATTTACGCCTCTTGCTGAATATAGTGAAAGGAGCAACATGCTTTGCGGACATAAGAACGGTAAATGAAGTTGTCCACGCAACATACAAAGCTGCTTGCAATGCCAGGGGCTTACTCGACGGAGACGATGAATGGCACGTCGTCCTTAACGAAGCCGCAACCTGTTCTTCCGCAGCACAATTACGAGAATTTTTCGCCACCATTATTTTGTTCTGTGAAGTTTCAGACCCTAAGGCAATGTGGGAAAGCCATTGGGATAAACTTTCAGATGACATTTTACCCCGCCAAAGAAGAAGACTAAGAATTGGGGACTTATCGTTGACTCAGGAACAACATCAAAACTATGCTCTTCATGAAATAGAGATGATTCTAAACCGAACCAATCGGAGTCTCAGACAGTTTTCTGATTTGCCGATGCCGGACGCAGCACTTATACACAGGTCAGCAAATCGGCTTATATTAGAGGAGCAACATTATGATGAGCAAGCGTTGAGTTTAGATGCTGACATACTAGAAGACGGGTTGAACCCTGACCAACGAAAGGTATTTAACATCGTGGTCGACGCAGTGCATGGGCATAAAGGAGGCTTATTTTTTGTTTACGGCAGCGGAGGAATCGGGAAGACATATTTGTGGAAAACTCTAATCTCCCGCCTAAGATCACAGGGTAAAATTGTCCTCGCTGTGGCATCATCCGGAATAGCTGCGTTACTGTTAAGTGCGGGAAGAACTGCGCATTCAAGATTCGCCATTCCTATTAACGTCAGCGATAATACAAGCTGCAAAATTGAGCAGGGTTCAGATTTAGCACATTTAATAAGAGCTGCAAGCCTCATAATTTGGGATGAAGCACCCATGGTCCACAGAAATGCATTCGAGGCTGTTGACAGAGCTTTCAGAGATATAATGCAACTTGATGATGCCGCGTCAATGAGTAAAGTTTTCGGGGGGAAAACAGTCTTGCTAGGCGGAGATTTCAGGCAAACATTACCTGTTGTACCACGTACAGGCAGGTCTGAAATATTGGATGCTTCTGTTAGCAAATCAGATGACATATGGCCACACTGTACGGTCCTCAGGTTACATAGGAACATGAGGGTGAAAAAAGGAAATACCGAAAACGAACAGAGAGAGTTAGTGGAGTTTAGCCAATGGGTTCTGGATATAGGAGTGATATGGGTTAAGTCGTCTCACCCAATCAAGATAAACCCATTGCTACTAACAAAAATATAGCGGCAAGCAAGGTATCGTATCCACAGGGAAACAGTAAAAGATATCTAATAGCTATGACGATTCTAAAATGCTCTAAACGGTTGATTAGTGGAAATAAATAAAAAACTACTAAAATACGAATATGAATAAGGATCCTAACAATGAGAGGAAAAACTAAGGTCACGGGTTCACGATAGATATACGACAATTAGGCAACAACGATAATAAACACATAAACATGCTAGTCGGCAATAATACGTTCTCTCGAATCGTATCAACCTAGGAAGGATCTAACAGGCTCTCGCAACTTATTAGACTCCCTACCAAATCGCGCGTGATCTAATCCTAATTCGGCTTTCGCACATGAACTAGAATTTCCCAAACAGATTAAAATCCTGTGGCCTTTAACAAATTAATCGACAAATAAAGCACGCGAAAATGGTAATAGCATAATTATAAATTTAGTATCGAAGCAACATAATCGTATAATAATCCATCGATCCCCCTCGACCATAGCGAGAAAATTAGCTGCTCATGATAATTACGGAACAACAAATCGCATACATAAAATTCATGATAAAAAGTGAAGCAAGTAAAAGTCACGATAATCAAACGAAAATCTAGCGAACTAAACGGAGCAACGAATTGTAAATAGAGAAAATTACGACGAACTAAGTAATCCACGATGAAGATTGAAATATAAAATTGAAAATTGCATAAATGAATTTACTGAAATCGAGTACGAGTTGAAACCGAGTGCTAGAATGCTAAGAGTCACATAGTTTTCTAATGTAAAAAATATTTCTAAGTTATCAAAAAAAGTGATAAACTAATACAAGGCTTTCTTAGTTATACAAATAGGCGGAAATTGCTGAGTGTGCACGCCGGCCGGCCGGCAGGGGGCCGACCACATGCAGGGGCCGAAGCACACTTTAAAACTAGGCTTAAATCGTCATTGTGTCATCCCAACCGGCCAATAGGCGGCCTGTTGGGGCAGGGTGGCGCGCACATCACTAATGAAACAAGTATTGGGCCGCTCTCTATGGCCCAATGAATCGACACTTCTCAGATTCTTCTTCGCCTAGACGTTCTAAAGCACGAGTTTTGTCTCGGGATCGTTCTTCTAACCAGATATGAGTGTAAATGCACATAAAGACCTGAAATCGTGTAGAATCTACAAAAACACTCACTCAAAGCAAAATGTTAGAAGAAACGGCTCTAAAGAGCGCGTTTCGACCGGTAAAGACAACGGAATCGAGGGAATAAAGCTATATATATAAACACGACACATCAAACTCCCCCGAACCGAACTCTTGCTTGTCCTCAAGCAAGACTCGTAAGAAAACAACTAATACAATACCAAAACAGCTCAAAGCAAATAGTAGGCTTCCAAAATACTCAAGTCCATCATAGCAAACATCTAGCCAAGTCTAAGAAACGAATACCAAGAGGGGGAAAAAGGAAAAATAAACCATCAACAAATGCACAACCTCACCAAGCATAATATGTAGAAACCACATTTTCAACCAAAACCTTGCATAGGCTACTCACGGAGCCACTCAACACTCAAATAAGACGGGTAGGTATATGTGAAATAAATATGAATGCGCTCAACTGCTCCAACTCGTGAAAAAATGCCCGCAATCTAGTATGGTATCGACCTCTAAATTTTTACAAAACATGCTAAGATCACATAGGGAGGCAAAGATGGTGATAACAAGGTAGAAGGTGGAAATCAATATGGTCATGTGAGGTTAAGGCCAAGCTAGTGAACTAACTAGTGCGATAATGCTCAACTCAAAAATTCTTCCACTTTCATAAACAAAACATACAAGTCACCAATCAACGAGAACGAGTCCGGGGTCAAAAGAGGGCGCTCAAATTTCATCAAGTAAACAGAAAATAAAAGTAACGAGAATAACATATTTTTGTTGTTTTGATCTTTTCTCTTTTTTTTTGGATTTTTTTTCTTGATTCTTTTTTTGATTTTTTTTCTTGATTTTTTTTGGCAAAGCTTGATGAAATTAGAAGCAAATATATACAATAACCGAAATTGACTCGGACAAGATCTACAAACTCCCTTGAAACAGAGTCAACCACATCCAATCATCCATAAAAAATCTCCATATTCACACAATAACGAGCATAAAACACACTAGGTGACCTACTCCTTCAAGCTTGACTAGGGAGGCAAATTTGATTTTGTAGTTCATTTTGTGAATTCTTAAAATTATGGTCAAGGAGAAAAGAGAAAATGGATAGAAATGAATGGAAATGAATCGGGGTGAGCAAAACCGGATATCCGATTCGGTTTTAAAAATAAAAAAAATTCCGATCCGTATCCTATCCGGTTTTTTCCGGATATCCGGTTTTTTCGGATATCCGGTTTTATATTTTTCTTTTTTTTTTAGAACAATTTTTTCATTTTTAATTAAGAGTAATTAATTGATTTTTAAGCAACGTTACGTTTTATATAAATTGATATAATAAAATACATAAAAAAACCTCAAAAAATGGTATATATGTCTTACGGTACAATTATTCTAACAAAATATTACGTTTCAATAAATAATATCATAAATTTACTAATAGTTTTTTTTTACCTTTGAAAATAATTTGTGAATTTTGAATTCT
Source organism: Agrostemma githago (assembly GCA_958450325.1). Classification (NCBI taxonomy): domain Eukaryota; kingdom Viridiplantae; phylum Streptophyta; class Magnoliopsida; order Caryophyllales; family Caryophyllaceae; genus Agrostemma; species Agrostemma githago. Next base: position 36,099,446 of record OY288256.1, read on the forward strand.
TTATTGTATAATTCGTATTAGGATTATATTTTTCATATTTTTTTTATTGTTTTTTAAAAATCGGATATCCGGTTTCTATTTTCCCCGATACGTATCCGCTACGGTTTTAAGGAAAACCGTACCGTATATCCGGTTATTCGTATCAGATATCCGGAAATTCGTATAATTGAAAGCGTATACCGTATCGTATATTTTTGTTCACCCCTAGAAATGAAAGTGTCCCAAAATGATCACTAGGCAAGTTAGTCAAAATAAAGGGGAAAACACCATACTTATGCGTAATGACATAACATATTCCACGAGGAGACCTACACACAATCCTAAGTGGTAGCCAGGTATGGATGTATTGGCTACAGGAGGCTCTAAATCTCACCAATTTTGTAGCTAAAGACTAGATGCAAGGTCGGTCTAAATGGGAATCAGAAATTACAACTTAGTTGGTTGAATACTTATCGATTAATCATTATTTCACATAACAAAGGTCAAATGAATGCCAATTAGGAACGAGTAGGTAGCCTAAAGAGTGCAAATAATCATCATTGCTGCATAATCGGTATCATAGACAAACACTAGGACTCAAGAAAATAAAACTAAAAATACTAAAAACTCCCCCACGCTAGACTCGACATAGTCCTTAATGTCCATATCATACAGACTCAAAATCGGTGGGGGACACAAATAAAAACCGAGGATAGAGGAAAGACATACCAATTATGTACACGGAGAGGTAGCGGAATCAGCAATCCGCTACTGATCATCATCATCATCACCAAAATCATCATCTGCCATATCATCATCCGCAGCAGTCCCGGAACTAGACTCACCACCTGCATACCAACCACCCCCCTGATACTCACTAGCGGCTCCAAACGTAGGGCCTGTCGGGGCATTGAAATAGTCAGTCTAAAGATGGAAGCCACCATGAATAGAAGGGTCAGTATAACCACCCACGGGCAACGAAAAGTATGAAGGATAAGGACCCTGTGGTGGCACTGCAGCACGCCGAGCATAATCATCATAGACGGGATACATCCCTAGACACTAATCCGCATACAAGCGGTCTAGACGAGCATGAGTGGCCGCGGTGTCAGCACGAGTCTCCGTGCGAAGAGTATCCAAGTTTGACCGGGAAGAACTGGCACCCAGCTCCATGCGCTCCATCCATGCAATAAGATCTGGATGGAGGGGAGCATACTGGGGTAGAGGAGGGGGTTGCTCATAAGTAGTGGTGGTGGGGTCGGAAGCAGGCTGAGATGGACCGGGCTCATAGGCAGGCTGGGAGGTACTAGGCTCGCTCATGGGACGACGAGTATAAGTCATAGCATGCAAGGAAGGGAGAGAGCTTGGGCCAGCAACAGGTAATAAATAATTAGGCTGATCGGCCTCAAGTGACAAAACCGACCCGACTTGCAAAATGATAGTCTCTTGCTCATTAACGAGCCAAGCCCAACGATTTTGATTCCTAGAAGAAATCCATTTAAGAGAAGCCAAATATCTGAGGCTAAGGGTAATCTCGCCCGGGACTGGGTTATGATCCGCCTCGCGAAAAGCGGTCATCCTAAGAGCTAAGTGCGTGACTAACCCGCCTATATATGTAGGAACATCGGCAACGGCCGTAGCAATTCTCCTAAACTGGAGGACGAGGTGATAGACAATATTAATATGCCACAACTTCGGCTTACGCCGCAAATACGAGCCCAAAATAAACACCTCCTAGGTGCGTACATCATGTGGCTCCTTTCTAACAAAAATCGTCAACCCCATAAACCTCTGCCACACCTTAATAATCGGATTATGAATATGATTTGAACTCATATGCCCCGCGGTAGTGTACGGGGCATCAGCAATACATTCCCAAAAATCACCCACCCTAAAGTTAGCATGCTCGGGTGGTGTACGGTCCTCATAATCCTTAAAATCAAAACAATCCCCAAAATGCTTCAGACTCAGCTCAAAACTAGTATTTAGTAGGCGGAACCCAACAGAAATCGACCCAGACCGTCTATACTTAGTCATCTCAAATGAACTCAGAAATTCCAACGTAAGCTGAGTATACGTATTACGACGCATCACAAATAATGTACTCATACCAAGACCTTTAAACAAAAGCTTTAAAGCAGAATCTAAGCCCAAAGTTCTCATAGCATCATGATCGATAAAACGAGTAGGAACAACAGACCGTTTCTTCAAATTCTGAAATCGTACCTTTTGATCAATAGTGGTAAAAATTACACTTGGAAAAACTGGGTCGGGAGGAACGTCGGGTTGAGCATGGTCGTTTCTGGTGCGTTTGTTCCGAAAACCCACTGCAAATCATCTAGTAGCAGTAATTTTTGGGGAAAAAATGGGGAAAATTGAGGAGAGAGAGTGAAGAAGGGGTAGGGATGAAGCTGGGAAATTGCAAAGGGAGGTGAGAGAATAGGTTGGGCGAGTGAATGATTGGAACTGAAAAAAAAAATGAGTTTGGGGGGGTCTTGTGCGGTCCGGCCAGTATGGACCGGCGGCCGGCTGGCCGGCTTGACACCCTTCTTGATTATTTTCGATTTTTTAAAATGAAATACCCCTCTCACAGCCGGCCGGACTGCCCAAATCCTTTTGTTTTTTGAGATTTTTGCTCCAATTTTGGCTCTTTTTCTTTGTGCCTCGGCCCCTGAAGTCGATAAGGGGCCTGAGCACAGGCTAAGGCGCACAATTCCCTCTTGTCGAACTCAAATTCATCTCGTACTTCGGCCCCTAGAGTCGATAGGCCCCCTAGACCTAGGCTGAGGCGACCTACTATAAAATCAAGAGCATGATGGAATTTTGGGTTTTTTTCCACTAATATCTTCAATTCAAGTCATTTCTAATGATTCTGCGCATCTCCAAAAACATTAGTCCCTCCTCTCGTTCTCACTAAGACAACAAAAGGAAAAATAAAAATAAACGGGAATGAGGGAAATTATTTACATACCCGGGCTGCCTCCCGGTAGCGCTGGTTTAGAGTCCTGTACGACTTGGATGAATTTCAAGCTTTAGTGAGAAGAAGGAACGGGATGAAGTTGTATAACTTCAATCGTTCCAACGTGAGCACCATCATGATATAATTTCAAACGTTGGCCATTCACCTTGAAACGTTCACCCGAATCACTCTCGACTTCAATCGAGCCAAACCTACCAACATGGGTGACGGAAAAAGGTCCGGACCAACGAGATTTCAATTTTCCGGGAAACAACCGGAGTCTAGAATTGAACAATAATACCTTATCCCCCACGTTGAATTCACGATGAAGGATATGGTTGTCATGCCACCGCTTGGTGCGCTCCTTATAAACCCGAGCACTATCATAGGCACCAAGACGGAATTCCTCTAACTCATTCAGCTGCATGAGTCTCTTCTCCCCACTCAAATGCGGATCCAAGTTAAGCTCCTTGATCTCCCACCAAGCCTTGTACTCAAGCTCGACGGGCAAGCCTAGTACTCAAGCTCCCTGGCAACGGCGCCATGACTTGCCATAAACCAATCGGTAAGGTGAAGTACTAATAGGCGTTTTAAAGGCAGTGCGATAAGCCCATAATGTATCATCTAGCTTAGAGTTCCAATCCTTTCGAGCTTTTGACACGACCTTCTGAAGAATAGACTTGATTTCCCTATTGGACACCTCAACTTGCCCACTCGTTTGAGGGTGGTAGGCAAGACCGGTACGGTGAGAGACACCGTATTTAGCAAGTAAAGCATCAAGTCGCTTCTCATGAAAATGGCTTCCACCATCGCTAATAATCGCTCTTAGAACACCAAGCGGGGAAAAATGATCTTTTAAACAGAGATATCACGTTCTAGCATCATTAGCAGGAGATGCTACCGCCTCCACCCACTTGGAGACATAATCAACCGCAACCAAAATATATCGGTTGCCCTTGGATGACGGGAATGGGCCTTGATAATCTATACCCCAAACATCAAAAATTTCTACCTCGAGGATCCCATTTTGAGGCATCTTATTCCTCCTAGAAATATTACCGGTCCTTTGACATGCGTCTCAAGACATGATAAAGGCATGGGCATCCCGAAATAAGGTTGGCCAATAAAAATCCGACTGGAGGACCTTAGCCGTGGTTCGGCTCGGTCCATGATGGCCACCATATGATGATGAATGACAACTCTCTAGAACTCCTCGAACTTCCCATTGAGGGACACATCGACGGAAAATACCATTAGCACACTCCTTAAATAAATAAGGAACATCCCAGAAATACTGTCGGACATCATGTAGAAATTTTTTCTTTTGCTGATAAGAAAGATCAGAAGGTAATACCTTGCCAACTAAGTAGTTAGCATAATATCCATACCAAGGTCCTTCGCTTTCACCGGTAGTTAAGGCCATGAGAGAATCATCGGGAAAAGAGTCATCTATGGGGATGACAACTCCTTCCTCCTCAACTCTTAGCCTCGATAGATGGTCCACCACGGCATTTTCCGCTCCCTTCTTATCCCGGATCGATAATCAAACTCTTGGAGGAGGAGGATCCATTGAAGTAATCGGGGCTTCGCTTCTTTCTTAGCAAGGAGGTACTTAAGAGCCGCGTGATCGGTGAAAACAATGACTTTCGATCCAACCAAATAGGTTCCGAACTTTTCCAAAGCATACACAATAGCTAGCAATTCCTTCTCGGTGGTTGCATAATTCACCTGAGCATTATCAAGTGTTTTGCTAGCGTAGTATATAGCATGCAAGACTTTGTCCTTCCTTTGGCCCAAAACCGCTCCCAACAGCGTAATCATTCGCGTCACACATTATCTCGAATGGCAAATTCCAATCCGGTGACTGAATAATCGGAGCAGAAATGAGGGCCTGCTTAATCCTGTTAAAAGCTTCCACACACTCATCAGTAAAGTCGAAAGGGGCATCCTTTAGGAGCAATTGTGTAAGTGGCTTAGCAATTTTAGAAAAGTCCTTGATGAAGCGGCGATAAAATCCCGCATGACCAAGGAAACTTCTCACTCCCTTCACATTAACCGGCAAGGGCAATTGCTCAATCACTTGCACCTTTGATTTATCCACCTGAATGCCCTTTTCGGAGATCACATGACCCAAAACAACACCCTCAGTGACCATAAAATGGCACTTTTCCCAATTCAAGACCAAACTAACCTCGACACATCGGTTTAAAATGGTATCCAAGTTAGCTAAACAAGCTGAAAAACTCATACCATACACACTAAAGTCGTCCATAAACACTTCTATAATGGACTCGATGTAGTCGGAAAAAATGCTCATCATGCTTCTTTGAATGGTGGCGGGTGCGTTACATAGTCCGAATGACATCCTGCGATATGCGAAAGTGCCATATGGACAAGTAAACGTGGTCTTTTCTTGGTCGGCGGGGTGTATCGGGATTTGGAAAATCCCGAATATCCATCTAAAAGCAAAAATACTTGTGAGAAGCTAGTCTCTCAAGCATTTGGTCGATAAAGGGCAATGGGAAATGGTCTTTAAGTTTAGCGGTGTTCAACTTTCTGTAGTCTACGCACATTCTCCATCCCGTCACAATTCGTGTAGGGATTAATTCATTCTTCTCATTCGGGACCACAGTAGTCCCTCCCTTCTTAGGTACAACTTGTACCGGACTCACTCACTTTGAATCGGGAACCGCATAAATGATTCTCGCATCCAACAATTTCATAACTTCCTTTTTAACAACCTCTTGCATATTCGGGTTCAACTTACGTTGACCCTGGACACAAGGACGATGACCTTCCTCAAGATTAATTCTATGCATACAGAAATCGGGACTGATTCCCTTCAAGTTATCAAGACTATACCCCAAAGATTTCCTATTTTTCTTCAAAACAACTAACAAATCAGAAAGTTGTTGCTCAGTTAAATCAGCACTTACAATCACAGGGAAGCTCTCGGTATCGTCTAAAAAGGCATATTTTAGGTGAGACGGAAGTGGATTACGCTCCGGAACGGTTATGTCAATGGCAAATGAGGTGTGTATGATGTTGGTTACATCGACACCTTGCTCCTCCGTAAGCATCCTTCCTTCCAAAGCAGCTTCCAAAGCATCAATGATAGCAGAGTCAACGGAAGCATCACCTGCACACGCTTCCAAACATATCAGAGCTTCTAAGGGGTCCTGTATAAAGGAAGCCTCCATATAATCATGAACTAAAACATCGACAACATCTATCATGCAACAAGAATCCGTTACCATCGGGTTCTTAAGTGTACTATCCAAGCAGAAAACAATGGCGTCTCCACCCACTTCCAAAGTTAATTTACCGTTCTTGACATCAATCATCGTGCCAGCGGTGTGCAAAAATGGTCTTCCCAAAATTATGGGAATTTGGGTGTCCTCGGCCATGTCAAGGACGATAAAATCAACCGGGATAAAAAAATTTCCAACTCTAACGGGCACGTCCTCTAAAACTCCCAAAGGGCATTTTATGGAACGATCCGCCATCTGCAAAGTGACACTAGTACACTTAAGAGGACCCATATCAAGTTTTTCACAAACGGAATAAGGCATAACACTTACACTAGCACCTAAATCACACAAAGCCTTATCAATCGATAAGGTGCCTATAGTGCAAGGAATCGAGAAACTACCGGGGTCCTTTAGCTTTGGTGGGGCTTTGTTCTGTAAAAATGCACTACACTTTGCAGTAAGAGAGATGGTTTCTACCTCACCAATGCTTCTCTTCCGAGTCAAGATGTCCTTCGTAAACTTGGTATAAGATGGGACCTGCATAATGAGCTCGGTAGATGAGACCGTAACCTGCAAATTCTTCACAACCTCCGTGAACTTGCCAAATTGGGTAGTCTCCTTCCGATCTTCAATCGACCCGGGAATGGTACTTGGATTGTTGGACTAGTCGGAGTGGGAACAGAAGTAGTGGGTGGTGGAACTCGCTCATCACTTGGAGTTTCCACAATAACATCCTCATTGACATCTTCTACTAAAACCTCCTCCTTCTCGGCTGGTGTATCATTCTTAGGCATCGATGGACCCTCATAGTGTGTGCCACTACGAAGAGTGATTGCATTAGCCGTATCATGTTGTTGATCTCCTTGAGAAGGGAGTTTACCTTGTTGACGCGTTGCTTGTGACGCGGAAAGGTGTCCCACTTGATTCTCCAAATTTTTGATGGCATTATCCTTAGCTTGATCATTCTTTTTCATTTGAGCCATCATAGAGTCCTGGGTCTTAGCCATCATTTCCAACATATTACGAAGCTCAGCATTTCATTAGAACTCGAAGAAGAAGAAGAATTACCTTGAGCTTGTGCGGAGGATTGGCCAAAATTCTGCTGACTAGTACCGAAATTCTGATGAGAATTCCCGAAGTTCTGATTAGTGTTGCCAAAATTTTGTTGATGACCCGAGCGAGGTCGCTGCTGATAATTTCCCTGATTTTGGAATTTTCTTTGATTACCGAAATTTTGCTGGTTCTGAAAATTTCCTTGATTCTGGAATTGCTGCTTGTGCGGGGGCACATAGGCTGGTGTAATAGGCGGGTTCAAGACATTAGTACTCCTGTAAGACAAAAGAGATGCATCATATGTCGGTTGATTCATATATGGATACTGCGGGCGCATGGAATGTAATGCATTCACTTGTTCTATGGAGGCTAGACAATCTTGAGCTTGGTGGTCCGCGGCACCACAACGAACACATGCATAATCTTGCATGGCATGTACTTGATGCATGCCCCTTCCCCCTTGAGAATTCGATACTTCAAATGCATCAAACCTCTTAGCCAAAGCGGCTAATTGAATATCCACGACATTAGAGGACCCACTTTCACCGGAATTAGACCGCGTATTACCTCGAGGATTGTCCCATCGGGAGTGGTGAGATGCCATTTCTTCAATTGTTTGCCAAGCCTTATCATCATCCACGTTACATTTGAATCGCCCATTACATGCCGAATCAAGTGTTCTCCGGCAATCATCATATAACCCATTATAAAATTGGTTACAAAGAAACCAAACCTGAAAACCATGGTGCAGGCATTCCTTCACAAGCTTCATGAACCGCTCCCACGCTTCATGAATATTTTTGTTCGGAGTTTGACGAAAATTGGTGATTTGACTCTGGAGCATGTTCGTCTTTTGTGGAGGATAATAGTGCTTGTAGAAGGCAAGGGCAAGAGAATTCCAATCGGTGATCCCCTCAGTGACTTTTCAAGATCAGTTATCCACTCCCTAGCGGAATCCCGTAACAAGAACATGAAGAGCATCTCTATGACTTCTTCTTGAGTTACCCCGACCGAAAGTGGAATCGTGGAACAATAGTCGGTAAAAATCCTCATATGCTTGTGAGGATCCTCCTTAGGATCACCACCAAATTGATTCTTCTCCACCAAAGTAATAAAAGCGGGTCGAATCTCGAATGTGCCTTGAGTGGCAGTTGGTCGTTTAACCAACTTAGGAAGAGCAGTTTGCTCGGGCTCCGAATGACTAGAAAGCTTCGGCATTTTTATAATCGGAGGTGGTAAAATGATTTCGGACTTAGATTGATTTCCCTCTTCAAAGGACTGATTCTCAGCTACAAATTCGTCATGAATAGCTTCCAAAGTCTCGAGATCGGGAGCTGCGGAAATCTCTCTCCAAAATTGTCGTCGCTTACGAAAGGTTTTCTCGTGTTCGGGATCGAACGAAGTAAGCTTTGATGACCGAAAAGACCTGGGCATAAGCAAAACTACAATAGGAAAGTGAGATCAATCTCAAGGAGTTTTAATTCCTTGAGACGAAAGAGAGCAAAAAAGAAACAAACTAAAAAAGAAGAAAAACCGTTTCCCCGGCAATGACGCTAAATTTGATATGGGTTAAGTCGTCTCACCCAATCAAGATAAACCCAAAGCTACTAACAAGAATATAGCGGCAAGCAAGGTATCGTATCCACAGGGAAACGATAAAAGATGCCTAATAGCTAAGGCGATTCTAAAATGCTCTAAACGATTGATTAGGGGAAATAAATAAAAAACTACTAAAATACAAATATGAATAAGGATCCTAACAATGAGAGGAAAAACTAAGGTCATGGGTTCATGATAGATAATCGACAATTAGGCAACAACGATAATAAACAAATAAACATGCTAGTCGGCTATAATAGGTTCTCTCGAATCGTATCAGCCTAGGAAGGATCTAACGGGCTCTCGCAACTTATTAGACTCCCTACCAAATCGCGCGTGATCTAATCCTAATTTGGCTTTCGCACATGAACTAGAATTTCCCAAACAGATTAAAATGTTGTGGCCTTTAACAAATTAATCGACAAATAAAGCACGCGAAAATGGTACTAGCATAATTATAAATTTAGTATCGAAGTAACATAATCGTATAATAATCCATCGATCTCCCTCGACCCTAGCGAGAAAATTAGCTACTCATGATAATTACGGAACAACAAATCGCATACATAAAATTCATGATAAAAAGTAAAGCAAGTAAAAGTCACGATAATCAAACGAAATTCTAGCGAACTAAACGGAGCAACGAATTGTAAATAGAGAAAATTACGACGAACTAAGTAATCCACGATGAAGATTGAAATATAAAATTGAAAATTGTATAAAGAAATTTACCGAAATCGAGTACGAGTTGAAACCGAGTGCTAGAATGCGAAGAGTCACGTAGTTTTCTAATGTAAAAAATATTTCTAAGTTATCAAAAAAAGTGATAAACTAATAAAAGGCTTCCCTTAGTTATACAAAATAGGCGGAAAATGCTGAGTGTGCACGTCGGCCGGCCGGCAGGGGGCCGGCCACAAGCAGGGGCCGAAGCACACTTTAAAACTAGGCTTAAATCGTCATTGTGTCATCCCGGCCGGCCAATAGGCGGCCTGTTGGGGCAGGGTGGCGCGCACATCACTAATGAAACAAGTATTGGGCCGCTCTCCATGGCCCAATGAATCGACACTTCTCAGATTCTTTTTCGCCTAGACGTCCTAATGCTTGAGTTTTGTCTCGGGATCTTTCTTCTAACCAGATATGAGTGTAAATGCACATAAAGACCTAAAATCGTGTAGAATCTACAAAAAAACTCACTCAAAGCAAAATGTTAGAAGAAACGGCTCTAAAGAGCGCGTTCTGACCGAAAAAGACAACGAAATCGAGGGAATAAAGCTATATAAACACGACACATCAAGGAGATGGTAAAGTGGCATCAAGAGCCAAGGATGGGGAGGATTAAAATACTTGGATAAAAATACCAGATGACATTTTGCTCCCACAAACAGAAGACCCCATCGCTACAATAGTTGATGAGATATATCCAAATCTAATGCAAAACTACACAAACCCTACATATCTGCAAGAGAGAGCCATATTGGCTCCAAAAAATGAAACCTCCGAAGAGGTGAACAACTACATGCTGCGGCTAATCCCAGGGGAAATATTTGTGTCCAGGAGTGTAGATAGAATATGCCCGCTAACCAGGAATGCTTCGAACATGCAAGACTTATACCCAACCGAATTCTTAAACAGACTCAAGTTCCAAGGTTTACTAAACCACGAGATACATTTGAAGGTTGGACGCTCGATTATATTATTGCGGAATATCAACCGAGCAGCCGGTATGTGCAATGGAACGAAACTTATAGTTACGAAGATCCGAACCCGGATTATTGAAGCCAGGATCATTACAGGAAGCAATATAGGAGCAATGATGTCAATTCCTAGAATTGAGATGACTCCGAATGAATCTCATTGCCCATTCATAATGAAGAGACGACAATTCCCTATCAAGGTTTGGTTTGTAATGACGATAAATAAGAGCCAAGGACAGACTTTTGAGAAGGTAGAGATATACTTACCGCAACCAGTTTTCTGCCACGGACAATTATATGTTGCCGTCTCAAGAGTAACCACTAGAAAAGGATTAAAGATATGCATCCCTAGCATCGATAGTGAGCATGAAGAACATGGCCGCAATGAAACTAAGAATGTCATCTATAAGGAAATTTTTGCAGACATTTAACAAATCAACTACTTCTTGGATGCTTTCGTTTTTAATCTGATGAATAAAAACCAATTGTATAAGATTATTCATGCTTTGTTTAGTTATAGGTTATCTACTCGATATGTACCAATATTTGTGGATAAAGCCAACAGTTCAGAAATATTTGAGTTCACGTCTTTCACTAGAGTGGGTTAGTAGTTCAAAAATACTCGATACTTTTGTATTATCTTTTTTTTTTCAAAATAATGACGACAACACACTTCATTACCTAATAGATAGAGTGGTTCCCCAAAACATTCAAATTGTTTTATTAGTACCGTAGAGTCTGATGATATCATGTAATAGGGTATGATGATAACCATAGAGTAGTCTTATTAGTACCGTGACAAAAACCTTTAGCTACATAATTTTCTCAACACATTTAATCGGGTTTTGTGTACAAGCAACATGTCACTAAATAATTTCCTCAACACATTTAATTAGCTAATAATGATGATAGCACATTTAATTACATAATAAATATAATAACTCCTCAAAAACATTTATATCAATAATTGAGAACATAATTTATCTCAACAGTTTTCTCAAAATATTTAATTAGCTAATAATGATGATAATACATTTAATTACGTAATAAATATAATGACTCCTCAAAACATTGAGGTCAATAATTAAGATCAGACCGTTACAAAAAAATAATTAATTGTATTAAACCGTTACAGCCAATATTTAGCTAAATCATAAATATAATAATAATAATAATAATAATAATAATAGTAATTATGGTAACGCCAACACATTCAATTACATAATAAATATAATTATTCCTCACAACATTCAAATCAATAACCGTTACAAATAACATTCAACTAGATAATAAATATCATAATTATAATAACAATAATAGTGATGATGAAAATTACCACCGAATTTTGTGTTGAATATTAGTAACACATTTATTTTGTGTTAACCATTCAAATCAATTACCGTTACAAACAACATTCAACTGGACAATAATAATAATAATAATAATAATAATAGTAATAATAATAATAATTACAATGAAAATAATTGGCCTATTCATGTTGTTCAGTCCTTTATAAAACAGTCAGCAAGATACTTACGAGCAGGCTTAAAGGCGTATTGAAGAAAATAATTGGTCCAGAACAAGCTGCCTTCTTACAAGGCAGAAATATTCATGATAATATAGCTTTGTCTCAATCACTGATTAAGAGCTATAGTAGGAAATATCTTACCCCTCGATGTCTAATGAAAATTGATCTAAGAAAAGCCTTCGACTCATTACAATGGGCTTTCTTAGAGAACATGCTTTGGGATTATAACTTCCCTAACAAGTTTGTGCAATGGATTCTAGCTTGTATTAAAGGATCTTGGTTTTCTCTCAAAATTAATGGATCTTCCTATAGTTTTTTAAGGGTAAAAGTGGTGTTAGGCAAGGTGATCCATTATCACCTTACCTTTTTGTGTTGGGAATGGAGGTTCTTTCAAGAAGATTGAGGTTAACTAGCCTTCAACCTCAAGTCTCTTATCATCCAAAGTGTAGGAAACTAAACCTTAACCATTTAATCTTTGCCGATGACTTGATGGTTTTCATGAGAGGGGATGTGCCTTCAGTAAGGGCAATTATTCGTGAGTTGGATGACTTTGCTGGAGAGTCGGGCTTGCAGGCAAATAGAGATAAGACCAATATTTTTTTTGGTGGAATTCATATGAAGTTAAGGAGTTGATTCTTGCTGATACAAGATTTATACAGGGATGATTTCCTTGTAAATATTTAGGCATTCCTTTGAATGATATAAGCAACAAATTGGAGCATTACATGGGATTGATTCATCTAATTCAGAATGCTATTACCAAATGGTCGGCTACTAGTTTGTTTTATGCAGGGAGGATACAACTACTCAATTCCGTAGTCTTTGGCATTATGAATTACTGGTGTGCTAACACACTACTCCCATTGAATGTCCTCACCATGATAATGAAATTGTGTAGAAACTATTTTTGGACTGGCACTTTGGTTCATAAGAAGCTGATATTGAAAAGTTGGGACAGTATATGTGCTCCTTGGGAGGAGGGAGGATTTAATGCAAAAAAATCTACATGCATGGAATAAAGCTCTTATCAGCCACTCCCTTTGGAAGCTTATTAACAACAAACGAGGATTGTGGAGTACTTGGACCCAGTTGTATATATTGAAAGGACAGATGGTGTGGGAAGTGGAATCAAAAGAAAGGTTTACAGCAACTCTGAAGAGTATACTCAAGGTTAGAGATGAAATGATACAAAAAGAAGGATCTGCGGGACAGGCAAATAATCTGTTACACAGTTGGGTGATGAAGGACAAATTCAGCACTGGAGCGGCATATGAATGGTTTAGAGAGAAATACAGCAGGAAGAATTGGTTAACAATAGTTCAGGGTCAAAGGATTGTTCCAAAACATGGGATTATAAGCTCTTTGGCAGCTCAGGAGTGTCTAGCAACAGTGGACAAACTGAAGAGAAAATTAAAGGAATCCGGTTGGTTAACAGGTGTACATTATGTAAGAAGGAGGAAGAAACACATAAGCATCTATTCTTTCAATGTGCATACTCAAGAATTGTTTGGGGTGAACTAATGAAATGGATGAAATCACAAGGTAGAAGCTATGATCTAGTAACAGAAATAATTTGGAGTTCAACGAGGAAGCAAAAAGCATTGGAAAAAGGCATGGTATGCTGCTACATTAACAGCTGCTGCCCACCATTTATGGAGCAAAAGGAATGATAGAGTATTCAATAACCATGAAAGGTCCCCAAGGCAGATTGTACAACACATAAAATTTGAAATTTTTGTAAGGCTAAAGAGTAGAAGGATATATTTAGAAATTATTGTTAGGTTGTAATTACATGCTTAGCACCCATGTTATAGGGGATAGTTTTTGTAAGACCAGTCTCTTCTATTTGCCCTAAATGGATGAATAAAGGAGTCATAAATTTCTTGCAAAAAAAGAATTACAATGAAAATATAATTACATGATAAATATGTCAACAATAATAATGGAGTGTTATTCACCACTATATGAACATAATTAAGGTGAGAGGATTCCTCAGAATATTTACATTCACTTACATAATAAATATAATGATTCCTCATAGCATTTAAATCAATAATTGAGCTGCTTAATTGAATCATAAGACAATTTTATTTAAAATACGAGTCCAATAATTCGCCAAGATAATTTTAGAAAGAAAATATTTCTAACAATTGTATTTTCTAATTTTTTGAATAATTATAATCCTTTAAAAACTACTCCGTAGGTTACAAAATAGGCAAATGAATAAATAATAATAACCAAATAACATATCAAAAGTTATACGTAGTACTAAACATAATTTCTGAATACTGGACGGATACATGATTTCCGAAGCCTTACTTTTTACCAATTAAAAATCCAGTTATTTGTTTATTCGTAGTAATCATATTTAACGTCGTTAATGTAATTAAATTAAAATAATTACCGTATCTTATCATTAAATGGTATAAACATTATACTCCTTTAATTACAATATTTTATAATTATTTTTGTAATTTACAATATTAACACTATAAATTTTTAGTAACTATTTTAATTATTATTTTTTAATGACACGTCATCAAACTAACGGGTCAACCTGGGTTTTGATCCTAAATTAACGGATCATTTCAGGTTTAAGCAAAATGGATCGTGAGTCAAAGTTTTAGGGTCTTGACCTTAAAAGAATGCGATAGGTTTATGAGTCAAGTCAAAATTTGACATGACTATTTTCTAATCCAAAAATCTTCTTAATTTGTATGATTACCCGATCTAATTAGCATTTTTGTCGTTCCTATCCCAATTAAAGAATCACCGATCATTATAATCCCCTAATTTAGAAGTAAAATAATTTTCGAAATACTCTACTAAACAAAGAGGTAAACTGCTGACGGAAGCACTAAAAAAAAGGCGTAAGCCATTGGCTTAGACGGAGGGAATATAATTTTATCACGTCACTAAGCTCTTTCAGAAACAAAATTAATTAAAAAACCGTGCGTAGGCATAAGTGCTTTTTTTCAAAATTATGTGTAAATATCATAATTAGGTGTAGCAACTTAAATTTACTTGTTTCTTTTCAAAAAAATTGGTGTTGCAGCTGCTACACCGTGCTAACCCATGGGCCCGCCCCTGCATCCAACATTAAACGTGTTAACTCCTTTAGATAAATTCCTAGGCTTACATTATTGAAGACAATGCCTAAAAGAAGGTTAATTAGCATTCACACAATACTTCCGTAAACAACGTAGTAAAAAAAAAAAAACAAAAAACAAGAAACATCAGTAGCAACTAATCTATCACAATGACCCATTTACCGTCTTCCCACACTTGATGAAGCCTCATATTGGAAACATGGCACCATAACAGCTCGGCAGTAAAATCTAGAAGAACCACGTACTCCCCAGGTACAACAGAAAGGTGAACTACTCTTCCAATCCACCAACCATCACTCAAGTGCACTTCGACCAAATCATCGGTACTAAAATTAGTACTAGAGATGTGTCGCGGCCATGGCCGTACATAATGCACATCCACAAAATCTCTTAAGCCTGTAAAACTATCGGTGGAAAGCATATCATCAAAAGCAACATACACAAAACCGTTCCCCACCATGAATACAGTGGTAGCATTAAAGTAAGCACCCACGAAGCCCTCTTCATAAAAAAAAACCTCCACCTTATCACCACTACGGAAAAAAACATCCATTTTAGAAAAAAATGCATAGATGTCCGTTCTTTGTTACTTTTGTATTACCTAACGTTTTCTAATTAACATCATAATACAACTTCCAGTTCACAAATGATATCATAAGATAATAAACGATATTTGATTACAAAATTAATATAATAATAATGTAGTATAATGATATGGCTCCCCAAAAATATTGGGATTTTATCCTCATTATCCTCATTAAAACCAATGATGTTTATGGTTTAATGTTTATACACGTTTAATGTTGGACTTGATTCCTCAGAATATGAACTTTAAGACAATGAATCAATAAGTAAGACGTTTATCACATATTCGTATTAGACAGTTACAAATAACACCTAACTAAATAATAATAATAATAATAATAATAATAATAATAATAATAATAATAATAATAATAATAATAATAATAATAAGATAGTAATGATGATGAAAATAATAATCACACCAGCAATTACATTTGCCTTATATTTGTATTGTGCATTTACAAAAATTCAAGGACGCCCACTAAGCCATTTACTTACATAATAAATATAATAACATTTAACTAAAAAATATAATAATAATAATAATAATAATAATAATAATAATAATAATAATAATAAAGAAGACAACATATTTCACCACTGTTTGAACATAATTAAGGTGACAAGATTCCTCATAATATTTAGGTAAATAATAACGATAATAACACATTTAATTACGAATGAATATAATGATTCCTCCAAAACATTTAAACAAATGATTTAGATTTGACCGTTACAAACAACTTTTAATTAAATAATTTCCTCGACACATTTAATTAGATAATAATAATAATAATAATAATAATAATGAGCACAACACATTTCACTACATAATAAATATAATTATTGCTCACAACATTTAAACCAATAATTAAGACATTTGTCACATATTTGTATTAGACCGTTAAAAACAACATTTAACTTTATAATTTTCCTCAAAACATTTAGTTAGATAATGACAATGATACCACATTTAATTACATAATAAATATAATGATTCCCACATTTAACAAAATAATAAATATAATAATAATAATAATAATAATAATAATGACGATGAAAATTTAATTTCATAATAAATATAATTACTCCTCAAAACATTTACATCGACGATAATGATGGAGTAATATTCACCACTGTTTGAATGTAATTAAATTGACAAGATTCCTCATAATATTTAGTTAAATAATAACGACAATAACACATTTAATTACGTATGAATATAATGTCCATCCAAAACATTTAAATAAATGATTGAGATTTGACCGTTACAAACAACATTTAACTAAATAATTTCCTTGACCGTTACAAGTACGAATTTGGACTACACTACTTGGAGTTAAATGCGAATGATAATCTACACATTTAAGCACATAATAAATATAATCATTCCTCTAAACATTTATTCTCACGTTACTAACCTATCAATTTATCAAAAAAATATTACCTTATTTGACGTCACTGGCCACATATAAATACCCCGTGCACACTACTCTACCGATACACTCTTTTAGCACCCGAGCTAAAATATACGACCCAATATTGCAGCAAAATAACCAAACCACAAACAACAAAGGAAACCAATGGCACCAATAACAACTACCATTGCAGGTTTGACTCCCTCAAAGTCCAAATATCAGATAACAGTACGGGCCACAAGGATATAGCGCGTAACACCGAACAAGGATAGCCCCCCCACTGCCGATAGACTTGGTGTTTTTAGACAAAGAGGTGAGGTCACAACCCTTTAATTGGACAACCATTTTGATCAACTATTTATTTTTGCCGATGCTAAAAAACTACTGAACAGTTTGTTTCATGTCATTCTAGCCAGGGAAACCATATACATGCAACAATACCCAAACGGTGGGTAACCTCATATGAAGGGGTGCTGCACGAGGGGAAAATTTACACCCTCCAACATTTTGAGGTAGCGCAGAATAGATCGTACAAACCAGTCAAAGAAAATCCACACATCATCAAGTACACCCCATTTACATCGATACAGGAGGATAAGGACCAAACTCAAAGTATTCCACTCCACAAATTCGAATTCCACCCACTCGACAAATTGGAAGAACACAACAACAAAAATGATTATTTGATAGGCAAGTGCATCGACAGATGCACTATAAAATGCAACAATTTTACTATTTAGACACTCTATTTGCCTGTTCACTCTTTTTAACAACATGGTGCAGACGTTGTCGGCTTCCTAACTATGATCGAGGAGAAAAGAGAAGTGCTAATAAAAAATGGTCAGACACATTTACGTCATATACAAATACAAGATGAAAGGTAATTATTTGAGCAACTTCACCACGCATATAGTTACGTGTAAAGTAATTAACTTACTCCAATCTAATGACTACATACAGGGAAAAAAAGTGAACGTGACTTTATGGGGTGATGCGTCTGACTACATTATAGAAGAAATTAGCCGTTAAAATGGACATGACATGGTCGTAGTTATCACATCTACAAGGGTCATAAATTATGAAGGTAATAAACTTTTGTTTATCAGCTTTTATCGTTCATCTCTTTGAATATATGTAAATTTACATGCTCAAGTTTGTCACATATGATTATCAAAACCATGATTTTCAAAAAAAGTTTTTCCCTACTCCGTATTGTGTAATATGAGAAAATAAGGCAACATAAACCTACGCCACTTCAAAGTCGAGGAAACTGTGCATGGAACATGTAACATGTGTATGTGGATGCACATATTTTGACACAGCATAGTACTACCATTACTTCTCTTTTGTCCTCTTTCAACCTCACTCCTACTCAACTACTACTACTACTTATGATTTGTCCACATTTCGTCTTAACACTAAACACTACTTCTCCATTCGTGTCGATGGTTTATAAACTCGTGGTTTAGTACGACTATACAAAGTCGAAGGGACAATAAAAAGGGGATGAAGACAGTACAAGCCTATGCCACTTTACGTGAACTACTTTTTATCACGTTGATACGTTTGAAATTGTCGTCTAGACTTTGAGGCATTTTCATGTTATTAACTTAGTTAAAGTGTATAATAAAGCCAAATATTATAATGTCACTTAATATTATGCAAGTATTATGTTAACAATTTTTCTAACATGTGTCTAATGAACACGTGTTAATATGTTATTAACATAAATATTAGGTATCCGTTGAATCTTGATTTGCAGGCATATAGGAACCATCTTACAATAATGGGTTTTAAGTTTTTAATTGTTACAAATCATACTAGTTAAATTGCCTTGATTTAGTTATGGTTAGTCTAATCACATTTGACTGATCTTTTTACCAATAATAATAATGCTGTACATATCATACTTATTAACAAAAATTATAACATCGATGCAGGAGATTACCAGTTACAATCCACATATGGGACCAAGGTTTTCCTCGAGTTGGACTTGCCGGAGACTAGAATGTTACTGTAAAGGTAACCGTTTACCCCCACAATAAAAATACTGCACATGAACCATGTCCCCGATGTCACATATACTAGATTAGCCACATATTATTATTTGCGTTGTCGTACCACCCAACAAGGACCAAGAACTCGTTCAAATAAGAGTTCTCAATGCGGAGGTCGCAGAGGATATGGTCACTTCAACCATTGCATAGCTTCTACAAGCAGATGTCGACGATCATGTAATGTCGACATACATCGCATACCTACTGATATGATATACCATTGAACATTTCCGATTAAATGAAACAATTGGAACAGAATGAGGTATACAAATGCCACGGAATGATAACAGAAGTAAGAACAGATGTTGACTGGCGGTATCAGTCTTGCACATCATGCCCCGCTGGAATCGACGAGGACGGAAAGTGTCACCAATGTAACGAACTAATACCCTACCCCAAACAAAGGTAAGAAAAAACACAAATATTATAACTCACCGTACGGTATGTTAAACCTATCTACTGCTCCTAAACAATATCACAAATATGTTAATACCCACAACACAGGTACAGATTAATCACTACATTAGTGGACAAAACAGCATACACAACTTTGGTGATTTTTGGGAGAGAAGTTGAGAAGATAATCGGGAGACCAATCGAATCATTACTAACCCAATATGAAAAGGTACGCACAACAAATAACACACCAACTACTCAAAGAAATTTTAACCGTTTTGTCCTAACAAGAGAGCAAAAAACAGGATGGGGGAAAGGAGAAAGTGTTTGACATACTCCAACAATGTGTCGGGAGAGAATACACCATGAAAATCAAGATTGAGATTACCAAATACAACTCCGAACGGGAACTAAAGTGTCAAAAGGTATTACCGACGCCAAAGGACCCTCCAACTTCAACCACAATGGAAAGGGAGGAAAAAAAACAGAAGTAACAACAACGATTCTTACCCAAGAACACAAACATCTTTTTACACACGAGGCCATATACCCAAACAAGTCCAATGTTTTCGCAGGAGCAACCAAAACAAGACAACTTAGAAAGGCAGCCTACGATAGAGTATGGCCCTCCAGTGAACACCTCAGCTAAAAATGAGAAGAGAAAGATAGACAAGGAGTAAGTTAATTATTATTACGTACATCAACTACAAGCAATGTTTTACTTATGTTTCGGTTACAGAACCTCCACACCAAAAATGACTTACAGCTTTGAAGTGACGGCGAAAGAAGCATCCGTAGCGAAGGAAACAATAGAGAAAAAGAGGCCAAAAGTTGAAAAGACAAAATAGACCCAGACAGAGAAAAAACACAAAAGAACCAAGGCATAATTTAAGCAGATTACATATTGCAATTATTCTATAGTATACGAATTTTTTAATGTCTGTTTCGACTTAGACTGGATCATATCAACTTCTGTCGTTCGTTATATTTACATGTCATACCTCTTTTAGTAGCTTTGATGATTCGATCTTCGCAACCACTGCCCTATTCACATTTACGACACTCTCTACAAGTACACGCCGTGACAACCACATGAAATTTAGACAAGTAAATTAGTAATCCCGTGCGGTGCACGAGCATGGCGACTAGTTAAGTATTCATACCTTTATCAATGGTCTGACTGATGGTGTATGTGCAAATTATTATCACATTTTTACGTAATAATGGGTGTAGCTATCCAATTATCCATTACAAATTAAGTATGGATTGTCATGTTTAAATTAATAATTACTCTGTACTTCTTAAGTTGATATTTAGGTTTTGGTAATGCATAGCTACATACTTAAGTTATTAAGGCAACATTTAGTTCACATTTAATCGCTTTTACGATAGTATGATATACTCCGTACTCTAGATAAAGACATGCAATAATTGAAAATAATGTAAAAATAGACAACATAACGATTTATTGCTCAATAATTTTCCAAAAAAATATCGAAGACCAAAAATCGGGTCACACACGATGATAAAAGAATAATTCTATTGTGAGACCATCTCACAATGATCTCAAGGAAACATATTATTAGAGAAAAAAAAATTAATAACAAAAGTAAATGGCTTATGTGTGAGAGACTGAAAGGTGTCGCGATAAATAAAAAGAGCAACAATTAATCGTCAAACACCCAAATGAGTCCATCTCATATAAAAATTGTACGAAGTGTAAAAATAAAATCAAACATATGTTATGAAATCATATCAAGTGAAAATCTCATATTAATATAGTCGTTTTAACGATTGAGATATACATTAAAACATATAGTTAAGTTAATACAAAACTAATCTTTTATTTGTCTCCTTGTTAATATATTTAAACGAAAAATTTGGCAACTTTATATTATTTCAACAAATAATTTAGATGTTAAATTGAATGATAATCTAAAATACACATTTCCTAAAGTCATAGATTTTGATATCATAAATATTTAATTTCTATAATAGTATATTCTCTAGCTTATTATAACAATGTAGTTATGGCAGTAAAATTTCTGTAATTACGGTAACAATATTTTCATTTTGCTACATGTTATAATTTATGAAAGGAAAAGTTGATAAGAATGATACCACCTTTATAACATCTTCCACAAAAGATATCACCTTTCAATAATCTCAAAATGATATCACCTTTTAACACCATTGGTTTTAAGTAGTACCAGAAACCTGTTACCTGCTCAGCAGGTTAATAAATTACTAAACCTACACTTGAATTAGTTATTACTCATTTTCATACTCAATTTTCCTACCAATTTTTCTAAACTAATATTTCTAGGACCGGACCCGAAATATTACCTAAAATGACAGTGGGTCTAGAACCGGACCAACATCCAATGGGTCGGGCCTAAATGGGTCTATGGGTGTTTACGGTACAAACCTAGACCAGACAAGACCGAATAGACCCGAAGATCGATCATCCCAAAAAATCCAAACCCGGAGACCGAACTGGTTAGAAGGGGACCCGGACCGGACCAAAATCCTTAAGGTCCGGGTTAAATAAGACAGAGCCGTAATTTTTTCCAAAAAGTATGGACTGGACCGGAGACTGGTCGCTAATATTTTGGGGACCCAAAGACCAGACCGGTATGTGTCTGGTTCTATCTCGATGGTCCAAACCCCTAAATAAGTTGGATTTGGGTCTCATTTTTTCCAGACCCGATGAGTTTGGGTCAGGTGTGGATCTCATTTAAGAAAAATGGATATGGGTCTGGGTCTACATTATTGTCGGAGTCGTAGTTGATCCGCTGACCCGATACTGTCATTTGTGGGCCAAAAAAGGCCATTGATGGGCCGACATAGAAAAACAACGATCTGTCGTTTGAATTTCGACAAGTCGTTGATGTCATTTGACAGCCCGTCGAAAATGATCCAAGACTATCATTTGGTGTTCTTGGGAATAAGACGGACAATCGTTACCATATCGCGTATAAGAGTATAAATTATATTTCGTAATGTTTTAGGAGCTGCTTACAAATAAGTATAGTTATATAGTTTTGTTTGTGATACGGTAATTTTTTACTTACAAAAAAAATTATTTTTTGTTGCAATGACTTACAAAAAAAATGGATAGTAGTTTGTTGTAATGGTATTAAGATAATAAAACTACTTGTAATCCCCTAGAAATTCTAATGCAAAATGCAATACAGTGGCGGAAACACTGTAGAAGTGAGATTATAAGACACTGTAGCTATGTCTTGTTTAAATAAAAATGGTAAGTCAATACATAAGCCATAAAATAAAAATGGCTACAAAAATAAAAAAAAAACTAAAATAAAATCCATAAAAAGGGTTTTAACAATCCATAATACAGTGATCTTATTAAAACAAGCAGGATTCTTAACTGCTCGCTAGCCCACCCGAAGGGGAACACATATACCTGCCATGTTAAAAACATAACAGCCACAATCAGTGGGGAGCAACGTCAACGTTCTCCCAGCCGTAAAACATGATTTTAAAACTGTAATTACTATTACAGAAAAATAGTAAAAGAATGAAAAACAGTAAAACATTATTCATAAAAATAAGCTTTCAGTGAAAAACATCACGCATCGAAACAATATAATAAAAAATGATTTTTCCGCAGAAAACATAAAACATTTGCCAACCTGCAACAAAATTATATTGATAATGATAAAAATATTCAAAATGGCGTTATGGATAGGATTAGTGTAGACGGCTAGACTTTCACTAGGAGAATACTAAAAACTAGCTTCGAGAACTCAGTTCAAACAAATTAAACTTCGGTCTCTAACTAGGCTACTCAACCATAATAGGGCGGCAACTTATAAATGCGTGGCCCTAGTTTAAGACAATGCACAACCCTCCTGGGATTACCTGTCACCCAGTTCAACTTATGACGGCGACTTACTCCGAGGCCTAAGCTTAAGGTCAAAATGTACACAACTCCCGGGATACCTGTCACTCGGTTCAACAACCAATGTATCGGTTCCTGATACACTAGCCTTATAGTTGATGGCAAAAACGTAGACCCTAGAATATATTATTCTAACCTCACACTTGTCCTTATTCCATAACTCCAAAACAAATTCATTATCGATATTCAAAAGATATAATCATTATAATAATAAGAGGACAAAAGGAATAATCATTATATTGTAAAAGAGGAAAATTTCTATTTTAGGAAAATTCTATTATTAGAAACTTTACTAAAAATAGTATTATATCAAAATATAGAAAATATTAGTTCATACTAACACAACATTTTTAGTAAACGTTATAGATTTATAAAATTAATACTTTCGGCCTTAACGATATTAATTGTTAAAGTGAGAACATTCGAAATTGTTTGATTAGTCCAAGTTTCCCCCCTTTTCCCTACCTTCTACCCATTTCTCACAAATAAGTTGCAATTTGTTGAAGTTTCTTACTTGGTTGTGATTGAATGCCTACAATACAAGATATATCCAAAAGGCAAACCAAGTCAAAAAGAGCAAGGAAAAGAAAGAAAGAAAAGAAAGAAAAGAAAGAAGAAAAAGAAAAGGCACAACAAATCAAAAAGAAAATATAAAAGAAGAAAAAAAATGGCATAGAAACTCAAAAGCAAAATGCAAAAGAAAAATGCCAAAGAAAATCATCTCACAAAAAGAATTCTCACCCCTAAAAAATAAGCCTTTTACCGATCGTTACCGTGAAAAGCCTACCAAAGGACCGAGTCCCTAGGAAAGATGATAGCGGTAATGGTCGGTCTTAGCTTCCCTCATTTTTCAACCATATCCACCTTTTTACTTGGACTAGTGGGGCGATTTTTGAGCATGGGACGACCCTCTTGGCTCATCGCTAAAGGGGGCGGGGTTTCACTTACCTACAGTGTCGACTAACTCCGTGGTTCATCCTTTTTCCATCCCGCCTATCGTCCCCTAGTACGTTCTTAGAAGGTTAGGAGGACCTAGGTAAGTTATCAACGTTTTTATTGCTTTGTTGTCATACTATTAGGGTTTTGTTCATATCGATTTGTGTTACTCCCTCTGTTTCTTTGATATCTTCCACATTTCCTTTTTCAACCATTTCTTTGATTTCTTCCACTTTCCTTTTTTTCTATCACACTTCTCTCTTACCTAAGTGACCCACTTACTTTACTCCCTCTCTACTTTTACTTATTTTATTGTTTTTCTTAAGAAATGTGCCACTTTTAAGGTGGAAGAAATCATAGAAACGGAGGGAGTATTAGCTTGGGAACGTTGTCACTTGCCTTGAGTCCTTAACCGGTGCTTCTTTCACCGCTTTGTTGAGGGAAACAGTATTTGTTTCTTTTTGATGCAACCGATTGTTTGTTTGTTTGTTTGCTTGCTTGTTTGTTTGGTTGTTTGGTTGTTTGTTTGTTTGTTTTCGTGTTCGGTTGTATCCACAGTTTTGTCGCAAGACCCCACTTGCCTTGCGGAGAGCACTTTTCCTCTAAGTGTTCTCGCGTGAGTTGAAAGGGCGTAGGGTGCGCTAATACCCGCTCGGTTAGTAGTCTAGTTTCTTTTAGTTTTTAGTTAGTTTGTGCTTACTCGAGGGCGAGTAAGGGTTAAGTGTGGGGGAGTTGATAAGTGTGGTTGTAGTGCTTATTTCTTGTGTTTGGTCTCGGTTTCTCTTGTAAAATCGCTCTTTGGAGCAATTTTTAAGGCTACTTACGCTTCTTCTAGCTTATTTTAGGTTCCTAGGGCTTATCTTGGAGAAACGGAACGATTCCGACTCGTTTCCAATGCATATGGAGCCAACGAAGGGAAGCGACGATGACTCGGTGGCTTAGACTGGATCCCGAGCCCCTAGGGGCCTATTCCCGAGCACCGAGAATCGATAAGAAGCCTATGAAGAGCAAGTAGGGACCTATGAGATCATATTTGAGGCCTACATGACCCATCCCGGTCGGGAAACATCCATCACGACTGAGACGAGAAGAGCATAACACCGCCCGGTGTTATGCATGATCCCGGTCGGGACCAGATCCTTCCCGGTCGGGACCACTCCATCCCGATCGGGATCAACCCCTTCCCGGCCGGGAAGGCCCCAGTTCAGCCGCTGATTCTATTTTTCCGCCCCCTTCACTTGTGTAACCCTATATATACCCCCCTCTTGTATTCATTCATTATCCTTTACATTACCCACTAAACCCTAGACTACTTTAGGTTAGATTAGCTTAGATTAGTGTAGATTAGTCCTTAATTACTCCTTAATCTAGTTAGTTACTCTTGTAATATTGGATTTCTTGAAGAATCTACCAATCTTAACAACATTGGTGGATGTTTGGGTTTTCTTCTATGCAAGTGTTCATCTTTTCATCTCTTGTTTAGTTGGTATAATCTTTCTTCTCTCTTTTCTCTTAATCTTTCATAGTTAATCATGTTTTCATCTTTGTTTATGTTTGTTGTTCATCCTTGTTCTTCATAATGGATGTTTCTTTTGTTCTTGTGATTGTTTCTCTTGTTAGTGTTAGTTTTAGTCTAGTTATGTTTGAGTAGTTATCCCCTAGGGTTAGTAGGGGGATTGGGTGTGATTAGGGATGATTAGGGTGAGATGGGTGGTACTAGTTGTTGTTTTTGTTGTTTCCCATTTACCTTGCACTCTACATGTTTGATGAAATGCTTGTGAGACTAGAGATGATCAATCCTTGTTTTTCTTGCCTCTTCTCTTGCATGTTCTTGTTTGATTGGTTGGTTTGGTTCCCTCATTAGTAGCGAGAGCGTGGTGCGGATGACCCCTAGGCCGTTTAAGTAGCGAGAACTCGATCGTAACCTAGGCCACGAAAGCATGCTAGTAACCCCCGTTTTCCCCTTTTGGTCTCCTTTACATCCACGAACCCGACTTAGCCCTAGTTTCCTTCTTGTTGATTTATTTGCTTCCTTTTCTCATTAGTTACTTGTTTAGCTTAGTCTTTAGTCTACCTTAGCCATCGCCTAGATTAGTTAGCCATGAACCTAGTCTAGGACCGTAGCCCACCTTAGTCCGACACCCCGTCCTTGTGGATTCGACCCGACTTGCCCTATCTACCCAGTTAGGAATAGTTGGTTTTACTTGTTTGGTAGGATTGACGGCAAAATCCTCCCATCAGGATACTAAGATCCCTCGGGCAAAATTGCTGTTGCTGTGCCTCCGGGATACTAACGTCCCTCGGGCAAAATTGTTGTTGCTGTGCCTCCGGGATACTAACGTCCCTCGGGCAAAAATAGCTGTTGCTGTGCCTCCGGGATACTAACGTCCCTCGGGCAAAATTGCTGTTTGTTTATTTGTTTTGGTTAAATTTTGTTTTGCAGGTTTGTCTTATTTTGTTCGGGTTTGTTCTTGCTTTTGTCTCGGTGTGTTTATGCATTTGAGTCTTGTTCATAGTTTATTTAGATTAGTTCGAATTGCTCTATTATGCGTTTGGGTGCAGTGTTTAGGTTAAGTGCGGTTCTTATGCTTGTTTCATTATCGAGAGTGCGTTATCGATGTTGATTAGTAATTGCTCTGTTATTGTTATTTTGCTTGTCTTAAAGGTGCGTGTTTTTATGTGTATCGAACTTCGAGTCTTGTTTGTTTTGCTTTAGTCTGTACTGGGCTGTTTAGACGCGCATCCGTCTGCGCCCTAATATTCAGATGCCTAGCCCCCAGCGTGCTAGGACTCAGGCGTGTCGCTTGGGGCGGTCGGGTTGCTGTGGACTGGGTCTGTTTAAGTAATCGAAAATTGGGGCGATCGTTCATTTGATCTAAAACTCGAGCGCGTCACCCCCTTCGCCTACAAATCGATTTCTCGTCTTTCTTTGCCAAATTCATCTCGAGTTTCTGTCGTACGTGACAATGTCGACTCCGGGTAAGCGTTCTTTACTTGTTTATTGTCGGTTTTGTTTGATTTGATTGATTATGAGTTCGTTTTGTTGAAAACCCTAGAAAATTCACTCTTTCTTTTAGAGGATTTAGTCGGATTTAGGCGGAATCCGGGCTAGGTGACTTGATTACACCTAGCCCTCCCCTCCCATTTCCTTTTATTTCCTTCTTTTTATTTTCTTCCCTCATCCATATCTTTTTCTCGTCTCGGCCCATGGTGACTTGACTACACCCCGGCCGGACACCTTCTACCCTTTTCTTCACTTTATTCTTTGATTTTTAGCTTTATTTTCGTAGTTTCTTTTCCTTTTCTTTTGTCTCTCCGCACACTACGATTGAGCATATGAGGACATTGCTCGGTTTAAGTGTGGAGGAGCGATATTCTAGTATAGCTTAGTTTATTTTCTTAGTTTTTCGAAAAATCTTTAAAAAAACCCTAAAAATTTGAAATATTTTCACAAAAATCAAAAAAGATTTTCTTTTGTGTGTTTTCATTTTGAGTCTTTGTGTCGTGTATTTGTCGTATTGTGTGTGCTTGCCTCCCTTTCTCCTTATAGGTTGCTTTAATCGCCGATGACTTTGGAAAGCCCTAAAGACTTCCGGTAACATCTTATCCCTTTTTCTTCTTTTTCTCTTGTGGAGTTTGGAGGAGATTGTGATGTTGTGTGCTCGGGTGGAGCTTTGTAAAGTTGTGGTTGATTTGGTGGCTTGTTTGGAAGATCGGGGTGGTGTTTGTGTTGTGTATGTGTTCGTTTTGTGTTGTTTTTGTTTTGTTGCTTTTGCTTCTTTTTCTTTCGTTTTCGTTGAGTCTTTGTTTTGTGTGTGTAGTTGTGTCTTGTGCGTAAAAGGTTTTCGAAAACCCGGTTTAGAGGCTAGTGTGCAAGCGTTTACTTTCTCTTCCTAGTAGTGTAAATCGAGTCTTGGACTTTAATCTAGTAGAATGACCCTAAATCAATGATTTCGTTGTGTAGACACCCGCATTTTGACTGCCAGGTGTCTATGGCAGTTTCCAAAAAATACCCGATGATGATCGGACGCTAACATGTTCTAACGCGCTCGGATGCGGGCTCGAAATTAATAATGTCCGGCATGGGCTTTTAATGGGATACAAATCTCACAAAACCAACCTCAAATTCAGGCCCAGTGGGTCGTTCCGAGCAAAATGAGACTAATTTGGGTCAAAACCGACACCAAAAATAAATTCCGTCTTTTGGCGACCGGGTCAAAACCCGGTCAAAGACGAACACGACACACAAAACGACCTGATACGTCTCGAAATTGCGCCACAATCCAAAAACCAGCCAAATCAAACATAATCAATCAAAGAGCAAATCAAGGCTAATCATTCCCGATTTAGCACGGCCTAATTGATCCACTCGGTCGAGTGGATTGCCCACTCGATCGAGTGGAGCCTCAAGAAGGCTGTCCAGATTCATTCACGAGGGCACTCGACCGGGTGCACCCGCGTCACTCGGTCGAGTGACCCTATATCGTGGCTCCCTATAAATACCCGTCAACCTTTGACACCTTAAAAAAAAAACACTTTTACACTTACACAACTTTGACAACTTAGAAAACATCCTTTTTGCATACATTTTTCAGCCATAAACACCATCACCCTTGCATGCATTTCGAGAGCACAAACTCGTAAAAATCCCACACAAACCGAGCCATACACACACCATCAACTCCTCCAGCATATCTCGACGTTCCCGCGCCGTAGCCGCCATTTGACGAACCGTATCCCGAGAAGCAAGAACATGTAGGTTGAGGGTGTAACAATTCAACACCGACTTTTCCTTCTTCATCCTTTTTCTCGACCTTTTATGTACATTTATATTTATGCTTATAGTATTATATTTAGTCGATAATAACGACATTACTAACGCTAATATTTTTTACTTTTTGCATTTAATTATCGTTATTATCATTTTATTATAATATTATGTACCGTGTGTATATATATATATATATATATATATATATATATATATATATATATATATATATATATATATATATATATATATATATATATATATATATATATTTCTACGTAATAATTTCAAAGCTCGGATCCAAACACGTTTAATTACGATGATCATTTTTATGGTTCGTTTATTAACATGATCCCGATCATTCGTAGTTGAACGCGTATCCATCCATTTCTACGATTAGTACGGAACCCGTTGACACGAAAATCGACATCTCATAATCCGTAAGGATTAATTTCAATGTCGTGACGTAGAGGGACACAATTTCGTCACTAATCAAAATTTTCAAACTAATAAACGTTTTTATAAAATTCCGATGACGGTATTATAGTCATATAAAACATGACTATAATACCGAAAAACTGAGTTAAATTTAAATCGTCAATATTTTTATTTAACTCGGCCAATCATCGATTTTAAACGCATAAAAATACACGAGTCACAACTCGTACAGGGGCTACTCGATCGAGTAGCACCCACAAAACTGGGCAGTAGCGTCTTCTAAGACGCACTCGACCGAGTCAGCCCACGACTCGGTCGAGTGGGTCCTATAACCCAGAAACCCGAGGGCCTCGACACACATTTCGAGCCTCGTCTTTTTTCGACTCTAGTCATCACGTGTAAAGACAATCACGTGACCCTCCTTTCTTCAAAACTCACACATGTCACGACACTTTTAAAACGATTTTGATCGACGGTCTCACACTATTGATTTTATGTCGGCGACTCCTTAGTCGTATCCGATGTATAAATTAATTTAGACTCCATTTCTCGAGGTGATAAGTCGGGACAAGGCATCGAGGTTCGAGATCGGGTTAGCACCACGCCTAGGTCTCGAACCTCCGTCCCTTGATTAATATGTAATACAATGCGTAATTAATTAAGGTTCGTCCATATACACAAATTCACGGTCTAATTTATACACGGGTCCGTTTGTAATTATTGCTCGCCATTTCGATTGTATTTATTTTGGCTATTATGTTTTATCGTTCGTCGTATTGTGAATTCCGGGTTGTATTCTGCCCGTGTAACTTGTAATCGATTTATCATTCCTTTTGTTTTATTTATTTGCGTTTTACCGTTTATAAATGAACCCTCGCATCCTAAATCCTTCGACAATAAAATAGATGCATTAAAATGACGTAGCTCACATTTAATTCGCATGCTTAGCTAAAACGCTGTTTGCATATCATTTCACCGAATCACTAACGCACATATTAGAAAGTCAAACGATGTCTTAGTAGAGGCCGCTAAGTGCGGGCGGGGTTGGGTGTCCTTAGTGGGCTTCCCAACACGTATCCTCACCCCTTACTCAGAACCTCGGTTTCCGGATGCCCGAAACCGTTGGCGCACGAGAGTCATTCAATACACGATAACCGGTAGTGATGGTATCGGTATCGCAATGCAAAGGGACGAGCCCAATAAACTCCAAAACCGAAATGGGCCATACTTTGTGTATGATCCATAGCGATATAGGGTGGGCTCGAACGGTTCCGAATAACCATAAAATTCGGTGGCGACTCCATTTCGACTTAAATTTCAATTCGATCCATTCTCATATGGAGGTGCATTCGCCTACCCAAAACCCGCGCGTGGCCGCGTCGGGGTGGACCTACGTCATGTCCACAATTTGGCGACTCCGCTGGGGATTAACCGATGAGTGCCTAACCATCGGCATCCTCAGGGTGAGACTCGAATAGAAATCGTTTGACAAATACAATATGCGTTTTAGTTTTACGGTTCATGCATGACCCCTATTTTCCCGGGCCGGTACTGGTGACCGACGTCCCACTATACCACGATGTATTCCGCCTTGGATACGTTAAAGGTGTTCATAGTCGATTCGTATGGACTTTGCGGCATGTTCTAAGCTCAACTCGACTTAGGAAGTCCGTCCCGTTTCTCGTCTAGACAATGAACACTGGTATAGACTCTCTATAGACCGACCGAGACTTAGTGTAAAGCATACATGGCGTCATTATAATGTTTGCGTGACTATGTGCTACTTGGTTTCCGTGTCGTTTTTAAAAAAACGTCATTTTCAAAAATGCATCTTTTCAAAATATATTCAAATTTCAAAACCCGCGACACATACCGAATTTAGGACTTATGATTTTACTCAAAATAGCCCACTTTCTAGTCGGTATGCTGCCCAATTCAAAACTCAAAAAAACATTTTCGAACTTTTAAAACCAAGGCCCGATGCCCTTTTCGATTGTTCTTGAAAAAATCGGGCCTTTCCCCGAGCTTTCTCGGACTTTCCAAAAATAATCATTTTCAAAACTTTCCTCCTCCTTAGGACCTTCCCGTATTTAGCAGTGTCGGGTCATGTCGTAAGTAGTCGAGGTCTCTAGCGTCGAAACTCTGTCGATCTTACATCACGAGTTTCCTCCCTATCCCAGTCCGCCTTATTAGACTAAGGCAAGGCCCACCTACGTAGGACATACTCCTACAAAGGAGGGCCCGTCTACACATTTGAGTCCAAAGTCTGGGGATGTCTCACATTGACCTTCCTTCAAACAGGATTCGACCCACCCGTCGAATCCTAAG
This sequence comes from Agrostemma githago, assembly GCA_958450325.1. Lineage (NCBI taxonomy): Eukaryota > Viridiplantae > Streptophyta > Magnoliopsida > Caryophyllales > Caryophyllaceae > Agrostemma > Agrostemma githago. Next base: position 36,131,473 of record OY288256.1, read on the forward strand.
GAAAGCCCGTCATCCACGAGTCACCCGTCTAAGAGTCTCTTTCAAGTCGTTTTAGTCTTTTTCTTGCTCGGGATGTACTATTCTGGTTCCAAGGTCCGGGTTCAGTTTCTGATTACGCGGTGTTCTTACAGACAGGCCACCGGCAACCAGGCACACTCGCAGGATGGAAGCTACTTTAGGCAGTCTGAAAACCTCTGTGGACGCCATGGTCGACAAACAGGCCGAGATCGAAGCCCAACTGAATGAAATGATGGCCGGGCAAATTGCTATCATCACTCGTCTGGCTACAGTGGAGCAAAGGACTCCAAATACCGGGGTCACGGAATCCCTAGTTGAACTAGTTAGCTCGGTCCGCCGATTGGAAGAACAAGTCCACCTAACCGGAAGTAACAATATTCACCGGGAAAACAGTCGGGAGTACTCGCCGGTAAGTGACAAACTGCCCGCAAACCTGAATCTCACGGGCTTACCCATGTTCAAAGGGACTGAAGACCCGTTACTACATGTACGGGCCTTCAAGGAGTTCATGGCTATTAAGGGAGTAGACTCTTCCATGTTCAAAAACCTCTTTGCTATCTCTGCAGAAACACCCAAAGGCCTGGTACTACAGGCTAGATCCCAAGAAGTTCTCGACATGGGATGATGTGGCTACGGAATTTGCTCGGAACTATGCTGACAACACCGAGATCCAGACCACAATGCGGTCTCTAGAGGTTATGGCCCAAGAACCTAAGGAGGGCTTTACCAAATACCTCCAACGTTGGAGGGCCAAAAGTGTGAAACTGGTCGATAAGCCCAGTGAGAAGACTTTAGTGGAGGATTTTGTCAAGAACCTTCTCCCCTCCTACCGGGTCCACCTCCGGTATGCAGTCATACCCAATTTTACCACCCTTACTGAAATGGGCATGAGAATTGAAGACGATCTAAGACTAGAGAGCCTGACTAAGGCCCCTAGCAAGGGATATCAAGGAGCCTCCTCATCCATTACCAAGCCTCCGGCCGCAACCCGAAGCATCTTCGACACGGTTAATCTCTTGGATGCCTCATGCAAAAGAACTACTCCTTCTAGGGTATTCACTGATATAGGGACTACCTATACGTATGCCTTACAAAGGCTATCTTCCAAAGGCCTGATCCAACCGATAGGCCCAATTCCTGAAGTCCCAGTTGAAAAACGCACCAAAGGCTACAATGCCCAAGCCTATTGCCAATATCATCGGGGCAATAGGCACGATACCGAGAAATGTTGGAAGCTGAAGCATCTGATTCAGGATTTAATTGAGAGCGGGAAAATACCGTTACCCGGGGACAAGCCAAGCAACAAGGACAACCCCTTTAGCTCTCATGCTATCTTCACCGGTGAAGTGATCGACTGTTCTCACCTTATCTCTCCTTTCATCCCACAAATCAATGGAATCTGGTTCGATGATGAGGAAGATGTGTACCTCACCAAAGGGGAAACTGTCCCTATCACTCCCAAAGAAATCCGGAAGGCTAAGTCCAAAGCCTTAGCCAGTAACCACCTCACCACCGCCGGTCGTCTTTATTCAGCCACTAGCTCTAAGGACATCTCAGTCCCAGCAACCGTTACTGAACTTGCCAGGACGGAAGAAGCCATTGAAGAGCCAAATACCGATACGGCTCTTGTCAAACAATTGAAGAGAACCCGAGTTGACCTCACTATATGGAAACTCTTGGTTAGCTCACAAGAACACCGAGAGGCACTTACAAAGGCTCTCGATCAGATCAAGGTCGACTCCCAGGTTACCCCTACTGAAATGGTAACCACTATCCTGCCCTACCTCAAGGGCAAGTCCAAAGAAGAAGGCCCAGTAGTCACCTTCTCGGATGCTGACCTACCACCGTTCGGGGCCTCTCACAATCTGGCTCTGTATATCACGGTAATTTGCCGGGGTAAGTACCTACCAATGACCCTAGTCGACGACGGGTCTGCTGTGAATGTCCTCCCTTTAAGGACTGCCAAAGCCCTCGGTATCACCGAGGCTGACTACCTACCAACCGCCAACACTATCCAAGCTTTCGATGGAAGCCCAAAGGCGGTTTCTGGGGCCGTTAAATTAGCAATTACAACGGGTCCAATTGAAAAGGAGCTAGAATTCCAGGTGATCGATGTCACCTCCTCTTTCAATCTACTCCTAGGAAGGCCTTGGATTCATGTTGTGAGAGCGGTGTCTTCTACTCTTCACCGAAAGATCAAAATGCCCTTGCAAGACGGCATCATCACCCTAGAAGCAACCCCTATGACTGTGGCTAGCTGTAACGCCACGGACCGCACCGACCTATGGGGATTGATTTTGTGGGGATGATTGAAGAAGAGTACCTTTTCAGGCCCTATTTCACCACAAGCATTGACGCAATGCTGCAAAATTTGGGGTATTTACCGGGAGCTACCTCGAGGCCATATCTTCCAGCTGGGAAGATTATCGAAGTCCTAAATGACGGGGAATCTCACTTTGGTTTAGGGTATGCTATAACCCCGGGGAATGTGGTCCGAGCAGGCATTGAGAAAGCTTGCAACATCATCAAGGGTACCTACTTGGGCCCTTATAGCCCAAGGTTGGCTGACTATTTCGTCACACCGGTATTCGGGGCTATCCAAGTTGGCCTATATCAACCAACTATCACATATCCCGAGACTGAACTAGCTCGGGAATGCAACTACATTCCAGATGACATATTTGCCCTCATCCAATCCGAATCCAAGGAGGGTACTGACAATGCCGAGCCCGTGCTGGGGCTCTTGTTTGGGGAAGACAAAGCTATTCCGATCCCCAAGGAAGATCTGGTTAACCTGATCCTTCGAAGCAACAGGTTCGATCCTTCAAAGCTGATCTCGGAAGTCGGCGCTAATACTGGAAAAAGAGCCTGGAGGAAGACCATCAAGTGGACCGACAGCCAGGGTCGAGTCTACAAGCTGACCACCGGGGAAGGAGGCATGCCGGACACCGATTCCGAGTCTGAGTCTGAGTCTGAGTCAGAGTCCGAGTCTGAGTCTGTATTCGAGTCTAAGGGGTCTGGTGCTAGAGTCTAAACTGTAACCCCCCTCCCTATAGTCACTGCCACTAGAGCCTCGGGGTCTGTCCCGAAAGCACTCCCAATCCCGCCTCTGACCAATGATCAGATGGCTGCTCTCTTCGAGCTGTTTTCCAAATTTTCTATCAATAATAACGAAAACCGTTTCGCTTATGATTTGTCTTATTTTCAAAATATTTCCAATTTCAAAAATATTTTTTGCAATGACATTGAGAAACCCGATGAACAGGTATCCTTACCTCCGCATCTGATCGAACAGCTAGAACAGAGGGAATCCCGAGATCCGGTAATTGAAGAAACTGAGTCTATCAATGTGGGAACAACCTTAGAGCCCCAGATGCTTAAGATAGGGTTATCTTTAGGTCCCGAGGATAGACAACAACTCACAAACCTCCTCCAAGAATTCAAAGATGTCTTCGCATGGTCCTACAAGGACATGCCGGGGATTGATCGGGAAATAGCTGAACACCGCATACCCATCAAAGATGGATGCAAACCGGTAAAACAGAAGCTTCGAAGAATGAAGCCCGAGTGGTCTCTCAAAGTCAAAGAAGAAGTAGACAAACAATTCAAAGCAGGCTTTATACAAGTGTCTGAATATCCAGACTGGGTTGCGAACATCGTGCCGGTACCCAAGAAGGACGGCAAGGTTCGGGTATGTGTAGATTTCCGAGACCTTAACAAGGCTAGCCCAAAAGACGATTTTCCGTTGCCACACATCGACATATTGGGGGACAACACGGCGGATCATGCTCTTCTATCATTTATGGACGGGTATGCCGGATACAACCAAATCAAGATGGCAGAAGAAGATATGGGTAAAACCACTTTCACTACACCGTGGGGTACTTATTGTTATACAGTTATGCCATTTGGGCTCATCAATGCCGGGGCCACTTATCAACGAACAGCCACGACCCTGTTACATGACATGATGCATAAGGAAGTGGAGGTCTATGTCGATGACATGATTATTAAGTCTAAAGACCGAGATGGGCATGTTGCTGCCCTAAGAAAGTTCTTCACCTGATTACGTAAGTACAACATGAGGTTGAACCCTCAAAAATGCGGTTTCGGGGTAACATCAGGCAAATTACTGGGCCATATCGTTAGCCAACGCGGCATCGAGGTCGACCCAGCTAAAATCAAAGCCATCACCGAGATGCAACCACCCAAGACCGAAAAAGAAATAAGGGGGTTTCTCGGGAAAGTTCAATACATCAGCCGGTTTATCTCAAAGTTAACCATGGTATGTGAGCCCATTTTCAAGAAACTGAAGATAGGGGAACGGGTACTATGGGACGATAAATGTCAGATGGCTTTTGACAAAATCAAAGAGATCCTGTCTGCTCCGCCAGTATTAATGCCACCTCAACCCGGTTTGCCTCTGTCGTTATACCTAACAACGACTGAGACAGCCATGGGGGCTATGCTGGCCCAGACAGTCAATTCAGAAGAACGGGCTATTTACTACATCAGGAAAAAGTTCCTAGAATATGAATGCAAATATACAATGCTCGAGAAAACGTGCCTAGCTCTGGTTTAGGCCACTAAAAAGCTCAGACACTACATGCTCAGTCACGAGGTACATGTTCAGTCCAAAATGGATCCAATCAAATACTTGTTCGAAAAGCCCATTCTTAATGGAAGAATGTCCAGATGGACTTTAATGCTAGCTGAGTTTGACCTCAAGTTTGTACCGTTAAAAGCCATCAAAGGCCGGGTGGTAGCCGAGTTCCTCGCCGACAGCCCGATATCTGAAGAAGACCATACCGATACTTGGGCCTTTCCTGACGAAGACATATTCCATACTGTCACCGAAACTTGGGATCTGTATTTCGATGGAGCATCCAACTTTTGAGGATTTGGAGTCGGTATTCTCCTTATATCACCACAAGGGGAGCACACACCGTTATCCATCAAATTAGACTTTGATGTGACAAACAATGCGGCCGAGTATGAAGCATGCATCCACGGGTTGCAAGCGGCTGCTGATTTGGGAATTACAAATCTCCGGGTTCACGGGGACTCGTCCCTAGTCATCAATCAAGCCCTTCAAAAATGGAAAACTCGGAACGCCAATCTCGTGGCTTACCAAGCACGAGTAAGGGTTTTGGAGAAGCAATTCCAGAAGGTAGAATATATTTATCTGCCGCGTGAAGAAAGTCAGTTCGTGGACGCACTTTCCAAATTAGCATCCTTACTAAACATCCCGGAACATATGCCTAGTATGCAAATCTGTGTCGAAAGACGGTCCGAGCCGGCGTATGTCAACGCCATTCAAGATATTGAGATCACCGATCCAGAACCTTGGTATCAGGCTGTTCTAACCTATTTTACTACGGGAGAATATCCACCAGGAACTGAAAATCGGGCCAAGAAAGCCCTGCGAAGACTGGCCACCCAATTCATACGTACGGACGACGGTCAGTTATACAAAAAGACGGCACAGGGGGCTTTACTCCTATGTATCGACAAAACACATGCCGAAAAAGTGATGGCCGAAGTACACGACGGTGAAAACGGTCCGCATATGAACGCCCATATGCTAGCCCGAAAAATCATGAGGCTCGGATACTACTGGAACAGTATGGAGACCGACTGTCAATCATATGTCAAACACTACCATAATTGTCAAATTTTCGGTAATGTTCAACACATGCCATCGTCCCTACTGTACACCATGACCTCGCCATGGCCATTTTCGACATGGGGATTGACATAATTGGGAAAGTGAACCCTTCCGGGACGGGAGGTCATTGTTTTATTTTGGTAGCTATCGACTATTTCACCAAATGGGTCGAAGCTGAATCATACCGTGTCTTGAACGCCAAGCACGTAGCCAAGTTTATTCAAAATAAAATCATATGCCGATATGGGATCCCACATGAGTTTATCAGTGATCACGGGACCCACTTCCAAGCCGAAACCGCTACATTGCTAGCGAAATACAAAATCCAGAGGCATACATCTTCGCCATACCGCCCCCAAACAAATGGAGCGGTAGAAGCTGCTAATAAGACAATTGTCACCATACTTAAAAAGATGGTTGATAATTATCGGGACTGGCCACCCTTTGCCCTATGGGGGTACCGGACGTCGATCCGAACTGCAACCGGGGCAACTCCATATTATCTAACATATGGCACGGAGGCAGTCCAGCCGGTCGAACTGGAAATACCGTCTCTCAGAATTCTACTAGAAAGCCAAGTGCCCGAAGCGGATTGGGTTCAAGCTCGATATGACTCGTTAATTCTCTTGGACGAACGACGGTCGCGGGCTCTCAATAACATCCAAATATATCAAAAAAGAATCAAGCGGGCCTTTAACAAGAGAGTCAGGCCCAGGAACATCAAGGAAGGGGATTTGGTCCTAAAATCGGTTCGTGCCTTACTACCGGTTGACCCAAGGGGAAAATTCAAACCCAATTGGGCTGGGCCATACTTAGTCAAAAAGGTTCTATCAGGAGGAGCCGTAATGCTGACGGACCTGGACGAGAACGAATTTGTCAACCCAACCAACCTAGACCAGCTGAAGCGCTACTACCCCTAAACCTTATCTCAAATGTCATTTGCAAAAATTATTTAAAAACACCTTTTTTTCAAAATTTATAAGCAAGTCAATAAGTTAGGATTATTTATCCTACTGTCGCACATCTTGAACTCATAGTCTTGGTGTATTTTGAAATTGCAAAAAAATCTACGCCTGAACTACGTTTGGTTTGATTCCACTAACTGTGGATACGTAGGCAACCCCTCAAAAGGGCACAACCACTGCAATAACGAAAAAAGACAGAAGCGTTTTCACTAAAATAATACTTTTATTATTCCAAAAAAAACACCGATAAACTCGGTATTTCAAAAATTACAAAAAGCCACAAAAAAAAACAACACACGACAAAAATAGTAATAATATCTAAATAATAATAGCAGGAGACTAGTATCCGGGCATCTTGCCCTTGCCCTTATCCTTCGGATCTTGTGGAGCCCGAGGTCGCCGGGGTGGAGAAGATCGTTCCCGAATAACCACGGGAACCTCCTTGGCCCGAGTCCTCTTCTTCGACAGAGGATCTTCAGCTATTGTCACGGGCCCAAGTCGAGCCCGTATATGCTCTGGCAACCTGTCTTTAGGACCAAGTCGGTCCTGAACTAAAGGCCTGGCTCCTGGTCTCCTCTCCAAATTTGTCTGGGGGCTCACTTCCCCCCAAGCACCTCTAGCATCGGACCCCCTAGCTCGAGTCCTAGCTCCTCTCCTCTGACTTGGCCTCAGACGGACTATCGGAGCTTGAATTTCCCCTTCAGCAAAAAAGTCTCTGTTATCCTTGACCTTCTCGCGCCGAAGCAAGTCGAAGGCCTCGTCGACCTTTAGAGCAGCACGAGCTTCGGCAGTCTCGGATTTGGTCCACCTTTCGTAGGAATAAGACACCCAGGTAGAATGAAGCAACTTGGGAACGGACCAAGTGATTCGAGTATACCATCTCTGAATCCAGGTGTCACACATAATGTCGGTCAGCTGGGTAGGTGCACTCACAACTGCCTCGTTCTCCGGGATGCGCTGAGTCCACCCATACTGCCTGAGTATGCGGTCAGGATAGAGGTGAACTGTGTGGCTAAAGGACAGAATCACCAGGTAGCGGGCCTTGTCTCAAGACACCAGACCCGTCCAAGCATAAATTGGCCACCATGGAACCACCCATCGTATCAATGGACCATGATGGAATGTTAATTCTTCCTCCCAATATTTCTGGGTAGTCAGGCAGGACGAGTCGGTAGGCCGTCTCCTTGTCATCACCTGGTTGAACCAATATTGACTCGGGTTGGGATGAGGCTCGATCTTTGACAACCTCTCAAATAGCCAGACCTGAAAAGAACACAACATTCATCAGAACAATTCGGAGGTTCGCCAGAAGGCACTCGATCGAGTGCCGGGGTCACTCGATCGAGTGACACCCCTAAAACGAGGCAGTAGACCCTTAACGAGGGCACTCGATCGAGTGCCAGGGTGACTCGGTCGAGTGCCCCCTGTAGCAGCACATCGCGAAATCAAAAAAAGAAAAAAAAAAGAAAGCGATATACCTGCAGCAGACGGGTGCTCCCAGTGAAACGGGCTGACTTATCCCTCTTTCGGTTGTCCAAGCCCTGAATAATTTCCCCCGTGATCAACGATGCGGGACTACACTCCGTCTCCATAAGGTCAGCAATAACGAGAAGACGAACGCTACCCATACAAGACAGCATGTCCATATGGCCTTCAAAGGCATACACGTGCAGCATGCAGAAGGCAAACGCCCTACGGCTAAGAATGGGCGTAACCCGGATGTCATACGGGTTCAGGAACTTCTCAGCTAAGGCAAGCAGAGAAACGGTATCCCCTTCAAGCATGCGGGATACTTCAGCGTGGGAGAGCCCCAAAAACTCCCGTAGTTTCTTCCTGGGGTCCTGAACTGAGAAAGGGACGGCGGGACGGAGCAATGGATTCCACCCTCCTATGGCAGCAATTTCCTCAGGGAGAGGACAGATCTCGCCCCGAGGGAAGGCGAAAACGTGGTAAGTGTCATCCCAGAAAGTCAGACAGGCATCGAGGAAATGGCGGTCCACGTGCATTTGACGAAACATGAACAGCTGAAATATGCCCGACTGCCTTAAGGCTACCTTGCTCGCATCCCTAAAATGGTGTGCCCAATCTTGCAGCATGTTGATCAGACGGTCGATAGCCATGATAAAGTTTCTTGAAAGGAATAAGGTTTTCTTTTGAGGAGAAGATGAAGCTTTTTTTGAGTTGTGACAAAGGAAGGAGCCAGAGTGATGTATTTATAACACCAAAACCCTGGAGCATCCCCTGCAGCTGTGCCTCCTTGGCCCAAGCGGGCCTAGACATACAGGCCCGATCCATGACTCTTCCCCACAGACACAGGAATTTAGTCATCCCGAGCAGTCTGTCAAAATTCTAAAATTCAAATAAATACATTCTATTTTTTTCAAAAAAAAAAAAAAAAAAAATTTCAAACATCCAAATTTGTATTCCCCAGCGCGAGTCATTTTTACTACCTACGTGTTGCATACATTTTATGTGACATATACAGGTACGACTCAAACAGGGACATGTAACCCATGAGAAGCAAGGAGGGACCAAAAGGAGCTGAACGGAGGCCTACAAGGCTCATCCCGTTCGGGATGGCCTCAACCCGTCCCGGTTGAAGTACACGAATTGAGCTGCTGCTGTCTTGGGTCCATCCCGACCGGGATGGGTTTATCCCGATCGGGACCACCTCATCCCGATCGGGACCAACTCATCCCGACCGGGATGAGCCCAGTTCAGCCCGCAATCGCATTGTTTCATCTCCTTTCCACTTGTAACCCTATATATACCCCTGATAAGTGTAGTTTGTAGTGCCTATTTGTTGTGTTTTGGTCCCTTTTTCCTTGTGGAGCGAGTCATGGGCTTCTTATGCTTCCTTTAGTTCGTTTCAGGTTCCCGAGACCAATTTGGAAGAGTTGGAGCGATTCCGACTCAATACATACACATTTTGGAGCCAACGAGATAACGGAACGATGACTCGAGGCCTTGGAATCGACCCCGAGACCTTGGGACCCAATCCCGAGCCTTCGAGACCCGATCCCGAGTCCCGAGAATTGGTGGGAAGCCCATGAGAGGCAAGGAAGGACCAAAGAGCGTTTAAGGAAGGCATACAAGACCCATCCCGTTCGGGATGGCCTCATCCCGTTCGGGATGGGGTGCTACATTAAGAGGGCTGCTGTGAGCCCATCCCGGTCGGGACCATCCCGTCCCGATCGGGATGACAGGGCCGTCCCGACCGGGATGAGGTCGTCCCGGCCGGGACGGGTGAGGTAACCCGATCGGGATCAGTCTTCCCGACCGGGATGGTCCTCTGCTCCCCCTGTGTGATTCTTCTTCGCAATCAAGTCCACCAAACCGTTTTATGCCCCCTCCCAACCTCCCTACTCCTCCTTGTCCCTATCATACGACCCATACACCTCACTTTACACCGAGATCCACATCAAATCCCACCCCCTCACACCTTTACCACCTCTACCATGCGGTATTATCGAGCTTGAAGGAGGATGACAACGAAGACAACAAGCAAGCGCCTATATTGATCTATGAGACGATGGAGAGAGTGAGATGCTAACCTATGGTACGGCAACTATCCTTTCTTTTCCGTTTTTGTTGTTGCTTGTTTTCCTTTGTTTATTCCCTTCCCCTTGTGCACTTTCGTGTCTTGATGTCATGGTGGCCTTCGAGGCCTCGGTAGTGGTTGCTCCCGACCCCTGACGACGTGATTACGTCGAGAGTCAATCGAAAAATCCAAATTTTACAAGATTTTCACTTTCTTTTGTTGAGGATTTAGTCGGATTTAGGCGGAATCCGGGCTAGGTGACTTGATTACACCTAGCCCTCCTCTCCCATTTCCTTTTATTTCCTTCTTTTATTTTCTTCTCCCTTCCATATCTTTTTCTTGTCTCGGCCCATGGTGATTTGACTACACCCCGGCCGGACACCTTCTACCCTTTTCTTCACTTTATTTTTGTTTTTTAGCTTTATTTTCGTAGTTTCTTTTCTTTTTCTTTTGTCTCTCCGCACCCTACGATCGAGCATGAGGACATGGCTCGATTTAAGTGTGGGGGAGCGATATTCTAGTATAGTTTAGTCTATTTTCTTAGTTTTTCCGAAAAAAATCTTAAAAATCCCTAAAAATTTGAAATTTTTTCACAAAAATCAAAAAGATTTTTCTTTTGTGTGTTTTCCTTTTGTGTCATTGTGTCGTATATTTGTTTTGTGTGCGTGTTTTGCCTCCCTTTTTCCTTATAGGTCGCTTAATCACCGCTAGCTTTGGAGAGCTTTCAAGACACCCGGTAACATCTTTTCAACCCTTTTTCCTCTTTGTTTCTTGTGGAGTTTGGAGGAGTTATGTGTTGTGGTGTGCTCGGGTGGAGCTTTGTAAAGTTTGTGGATGATTGGTTGCTCATTTGGAAGTTTGGGGTGGTGTGTGTTTTGTATGTGTTCATTTTGTGTTGTTCTTGTTTTGTTGCTTTTGTTTTTTTTTCTTTCGTTTTCGTTGAGTCTTTGTTTTATGTGTGTAAGTGTGTCGTGTGTGTAAACGGTTTTCGAAAACCCGGTTTAGAGGCTAGTGTGTGAGTGTCTATCTTTCCCTTCCTAGTAGTGTAAATCGAGTCTTGGACTTTAGCCTAGTAGAATGACCCTAAATCAATGATTTCGTTGGTACTTTACCTTGAGTCCACCTAGCTTACTAGGGATTTACTATGGGATTTGCACTTTTGACCATTATGACCACCCACGGTGTGAAAAGGTCTTGGTTACCGAGTCTCGTCCCCTAGGTGACCGTGTTTAGGATTGTTTGATTAGTCCAAGTTCTCCACTTTTTGTTGGTTTGAAGGGAAGGGCCCGTCCCGACATACCCATTTCCCTACCTTCTACACCTATCCACACAATAAAATGCGATTTGATGAATTCTCTCTTTCTCGTTATACAATGAAAATGCCAAAAATGCCAAATCTTGCCAAAAAGGGCAAAGAAAAGAAAAGAAAGAAAAAAATGAAAGAAAGAAAAGAAATGAATAAAAAGAAAAGGCAGAAAAGCCAAAAAGAAAATAGAAAAGAAGAAAAAGAAATGGCATGGCAACAAACAAATCAAAATGTCGAAAAGAAAGAAAATGCCAAAAGAAAACCCGTCTCACAAAAAGAAATCCCCACAAAAATAAGCCTTTTTCCGACTTTTGCCGTGAAGAGCCTACCAAAGGACCGAGTCCCGAGGAAGGATGATAGCGGCATTAGTCAGTCTTCCCTCATTTTGCATTATTTCCACCTTTTTACTTGGACTAGTTAGGCGGTTTTGGACACGGGACGACCCTCTTGGCTCACGCTAAAGGGGGCGGGGTCTCACTTACCTACAGTGTCGACTAACACCGTGGTTCTTCACTTTTCCACTCCGCCGATCGTCCCGTAGTACGTTCTTAGAAAGTTAGGAGGACCTAGGTAAGTTACCGACGTTTTTGTTGCTTTATCGTCATACTATTAGGGTTTAGTCCACCTTGGTTTGTATTGCTAGCTTGGGAACGTTGTCACTTACCTCGAGTCCTAAACCGGTGTTTCATTCACCGCTTTTAGAGGGAAGCGGTATTTCTTTTGTTTTGGGTGCAACCGTCTATGTGTTTGTTTGTTTATGTGTTTTGTGTCCGGTTGCATCCACAGTTTTGTCGCAAGACCCGACTTGCCTTGCGGAGTGCACTTTTCCTCTAAGTGCACTCGCGTGAGTTGAAGGGGCGTAGGGTGCGCTAATACCCATTCGGCTAGTTTAGTAGTTAGTGTGTGCTTACTCGAGGGCGAGTAAGGGTTAAGTGCGGGGGAGTTGATAAGTGTAGTTTGTAGTGCCTATTTGTTGTGTTTTGGTCCCTTTTTCCTTGTGGAATCGCTCCTTTGGAGCGATTCATGGGCTTCTTATGCTTCCTTTAGTTCGTTTCAGGTTCCCGAGACCAATTTGGAAGAGTTGGAGCGATTCCGACTCAATACATACACATTTTGGAGCCAACGAGATAAAGGAACGATGACTCGAGGCCTTGGAATCGACCCCGAGACCTTGGGACCCAATCCCGAGCCTCCGAGACCCGAGAATCGGTGGGAAGCCCATGAGAGGCAAGGAAGGACCAAAGAGCGTTTAAGGAAGGCATACAAGACCCATGCCGTTCGGGATGGCCTCATCCTGTTCGGGATGGGGTGCTACATTAAGAGGGCTGCTGTGAGCCCATCCCGGTCGGGACCATCCCTACCCGACCGGGATGACAGGGCCGTCCCGATCGGGATGATCCATCCCGGTCGGGACCGTGAACTGGCAGCGCGACTCTTTTTCTTCTCTTCTCCTTCATTCTTGTACCCATATATATACTCCCTTCTTGTAATTTTAAGACATCTTATCTTACCCTAAATTAGTTTAAACCTCCATTAACATTCAAAACCCTAGATTATTGCTACTCCCATTAGTTTTAATCCTCTCTTTAATCTTTAGATAATTGTTGTAATTAGTCTTGGATTAAGGGATTCTTGAAGATTGTTCCAAGATTGACAACCTTGGGATTGTATTTGGGTTTCTCATTAATGCAAGTTTTCATCTTTTTCATCATATTATTGTTGGTATAATCTTCTCTACTCTAATCCTTGTTTATTTAATCTAGTTTCAATCTTTTTATATAGTTATTGTTGTTAGTTGTTCACCATGAATGCTTGGGTGATTAGTTTGTTTTCTCTTATGATTGTTAGTTCAACCATGTTAATGAGTGAGTAGTTTTCTTTGTGGGGTTAGTAGGGGGAATAGGGGTAGATTATGGATGATTAGGGTTGATTAAGGGGAAAAGGTTGTATCTTTGTTGTTAGTCACATTGTGGGCACTCTATGTGTTTGTTGATATGCTTGTATGAGTTGTAGTGGCCATGCTTCCCATACTTGTGCTCATCTTCTCATTGTTTGTCTATGATGCGGAAATGTTGAGAATAGTTTAGTCGCGAGAGCGCGGACTAGGGTCTAAGTTGCGAGAGCCCGGACCCACCTTGACATCGGTCTAAGTTGCGAGAGCCCGGACCGACTCTAGTGACTAGGAGACACCTATACCCTTGATCACCCCAATTATCCTTCTACTCCTATGAACCCGACCTACCCCACTTCTTTCCATATTTGTGTTAATCCTCTTAGTTAGCCATCGTTCTTTTAGTTTATTTATTAGTTCGATCATTAGTATAGTCATACTTCTCCTCCATCATTAGTTTTCCATTCATCGCTTCTTCGTGTTGTTTGGTGATCTAGTCTCGTTGTAGGCCAACCTAGTCTAAACCTTGATATACCGTCCTCGTGGATACGATCCCGACTTACCCTAGCTACTCACTAGGTTAGTCGGTGTTATATTGATCGGCTAGGGACGTGACAAATCCCTGCCATCAACCCCCCCTCTTGTATTAAGACACCATCAGATGTTATATTCTTGACTTCTCCTTAAACCCTAGACTACTTTAGGTTAGATTAGATTAGATTAGTGTAGATTAGTCGGTAATTAGTAGTTAATCTTAGTTTACTCTTGTATTATTTGATCTCTTGAAGAATCCATCCAAGATTGACAACCTTGGTGGAATTTTTTGGGTTTTCTTCTATACAAGTGTTCTCCTTTTCCATTTCCCTTGTAGTTTGGTATAATCTTCTTCTCCTTTTACTCTTAATTCTTTATTGTTCATCAAGTTCTCATCTTTATTCATTGTTTGTTGTTTATCCTTGTTTTCCATTATGTATGTTTGGATTCTTGTGTTGATTCCTTTTGTTCTTGTTAGTATTAGTTTGATTATGTTAGAGTAGTGTTCTTGCTAGGGTTAGTAAGGTGATTAGGGTGTTAATTGAATGATTAAGGGATTGTTAGAGATGTTGGTGGAAGATTTGGGTTTCCTCTTGGTTTGGTGCACATCACATGTTTGTTGAAATGCTTGATTGACTAGTAGATACATATACTTGTTTTTTCTTGCCTTTCTCTTGTGGGTGATGGTTTGTTTGTGGGTTCGGTTCCCTCACTAACTTGCGAGAGTCCGGTGAGGAAGACCCCTAGGTCGGTCTAAGTAGAGAGAGCCCGGATGCGACCTAGGCCACCATAGCACGTTAGAACCCCGTTTGTCGTGTGCGTCGCCGAGATGGGTTATAGGATGAATCTCTAGGTAGGCCTAAGTTGCTAGAGCCTGGACCAACCTAGATTACCCTACTACTTCCTTCGCTCTAGTTATCCCTTGACCATTCTGCTACCCCTTTGACCCCGACCTAATCCTAGCCCGTTTCTTTGTTTGTTTCTCCGATACCATAGTCTTAGTCTTAGTGTTCTCCCCTCTTTACCATTCCTGGTTTTGTTTAGCGTAGTCCGTTGACTTAGTCTAGTATTTGGGCCGACCTAGTCTAGGCTATACATTACCGTCCCCGTGGATTCGACCCGACTTGCCCTATCTACCGTAGGAATAGCCGGTTATATTATTGACGGTTGAGATTCCACGACAAATCCCACCCATCATTAATCTCATTGTTAAATTAGGGTTGATTAGAGCTTGTTAAAGTAGTTATAGCTTGATAAGGGTTTTCGAGGTACGACAATGGCTCCCTATGGAAATGTGTTTGGAATGCTAGGGTTAAGGACCGTTTCCTGATTATTCCCGTATTTATTTTGCATAATTTTGCTCAAATAGTGTTTGTGAGGATGTGGGTAGCTCTCTTGTCGATTCTTATGGGCTAGGATGACCTTTAGGACCCTCCGTGAGGTTTTGTGTGTCTTAAGACGGACCAAAAAGTGTCGTAACGACGCCGGATTTTCCCGAAGCTACTTCCATTGTGACCGGGATCGAAAATGCATGCTAGCGGGTTTCTCGGAATTTTGATATCCTTATCTGAAATTTTGACCCTATTTTGACCTGTTTAAGCTGTTTTTAGCCTGACCTGAGGTATATTTTTTTTTGTCTTTTGTTTGGTTTCACAGCTAGAGATGATACCGAGCGTCCCAAGGGAACTTCCTCGGCTGGTGCTAGTGAGGAGGTTGTTGGGGCGAGTTCACAGACTCCTCAAGGGATTCGCAGGAAGCGACGGAGCATCTCGTCTTAGCGCCGCGACCCTAAGACCATTAATGAAGCTGATTTTGATAGAGTGAAGAAGCGTAAGCTTCCGGAGACGGTGGCTAGGAGGTTTCATGTTCCGGTTCCTGTACCGGAGAATGAGGAGGTCTCTTACGAGGATCCCGATTGGGCTCGGGACTGGGATGGTCATCAGCTGATGTTTCACCTTGACCTTCACGTTTCTCACCGTATCGTGCGTGGTCTGGTGAGTGTCCTATTCGTGCTTTATTAGTCATATCTCAGATTTTCTTTTTGCTCGGGTTAGGTTAGGTTTGTTTACTCTCGTATTGTTTTGGTTTGCAGCCCCCAGGTCCGATGAGGACTTTCTCGGGCTTTACTACGTGTCTCGATATTTACTTTCAGAAGTTGACCCCTGCAGTAAAGGAGATTATCACGAGGACCGCTCTAGGTCCCGTGGTCGAGCAGTGGGTCCGGCCGGTGGGTTGCAAGACTAAGTGCAACCTTATGGTGATTAGGGGCGATGATAGATCGCTTTCATGATACTACCTCGACCTTCCACATGGCTTTTGGGGAGGTCGGGATGACCCTAGAGGATTTTGGGATGATTACCGGTCTGCCCTGGGGTCTGGATAGGATTAGGTGGGCCGCCGAAGGCCCTGGCTAGATAGCGATGAGGTGCGGGGCCTCATCGGGGATTGTTTAGAGCGTGAGGCATATAGTGCGCCTCATGCTTTGGTGAACTCGTATATCACCGATCCCTTCGAGCGAGTGATAGTGTTAGAGGGTCGAGAACCCAACATGCTCTAGCAGGATGCCCGGTTGTGGTTGTGGTATTTCCTAGGGTCGACCCACTTCTCGGATAAAGGCGAGAGGTTTAGTACTAGGAATTTGCCCTTTCCTAGCTGACTTTGGCCTAGCTAGGACGTTATGATTGGGTGACCGCGGCTTTCGCAGAGATGATTCGCTGCCTGCAAGTCATGGTGAGGCCGTTGGTGATAGAGTCGGCTTCAGTTGTGCCTATCGTGGGTCCGAGCGTTATACATGAGGTTAGTTGCTATTCTCGCTTTTGTATTTCAAGTTCTACTTACTTTTCGGCTTGATTTTGCTAAAGTTGTTTTGGGATTTTACAGGCTTGGATCTACTCCTAATTCCCATGTTTGGCACTTAAGACGGTGCAGGTTTTAGTGGCTTCGGGAGGTCGTTCCCGACGTCCGAGGTTTCATGTGGTGGCCATGGTTATGATGCGTGATCGGTGCTTCTACCTTTGGGGTTGTTTTAGATTCTGCCCGCCTAGATATGGGCGCCTTGGCTGAGGCTCTCGGATTCGGGGTCGCCTGGGCTCGGGCGGCCGGAGACTCGGGCGCCAAGGCCGGGGCGGTTCGAGTCTGGGTTATGGAAATTTTCGTTGTTTCCTAATTCTTTTGGAATTAGGGCTATATATACGGGTTGTGGGTGCTCGTTTTAGACATACTAGGATATCCATAGGGTATAGCACACTTATATTTAGGGTCATGTCGGGTTTCGGGAATATCCTAACCGAGTGGGCGGGTTCTTTTAAGAAATGTGACCCGGGGGTTTGTTTGAATGATGGTTTATCAACGGTTGTCGCTGATGGTTGGGTTTTATCGGGAATCCCAACTGTCAAATAAAACCGGCAAAACCTAACTAGGGTAGCTAGGATAAGTCGGGTCGAATCCACAAGGACGGGAGGTCGGACTAGGGTATGCTACGGTCTAGGACTAGGTTCGAAACAAGCTATTCTAAGGAGGGGGAGACTAGGACTAAGCTAGGTCTAAAGCAAGAAAACAAACAAGGAGACCGGGCTAGGATTAGGTCGGGGTCAAAGGGGTAATGGAATGGTCAAGGGAGAACTAGAGTGAAGGAGGTAGTAGGATAATCTAGGTAATGCCCGGGCTCTCGCAACTTAGACTCACCTAGAGGTTCATCCTAAAACCCACCTTGGCGACACAAACGACAAACGGGGTTACTAGCGCGATATTGGGGCCTAGGTCGCATCCGGGCCCTTGCAATTTAGACCGACCTAGGGGTCGTCCTCACCGGGCTCTCGCAACTTAATGAGGGAACCAAACTCACAAAAAAACTATCACCCACAAGAGAAAAGCAAGAAAAACAAGCATATGCACATACTAGTCATTCAAGCATTTCAACAAACATGTGATATGCATCAAACCAAGGGGAAACCCAAATCTTCAACCAACATCTCCAACAATCCCTTAATCATCCAATTAACACCCTAATCACCTTACTAACCCTAGCAAGAGTCTACTCTAACATATCTAATCTAAGACTAACACTAACAAGAGGAATCAAAGCAAGAATAAGAAGATGCATAAATGAAACTAGCAAGAATGAAGAACAAAACAATAAACAAGAACTAAAGATTCAAACTTGAATAATAAAACAAAGATTAAGATAAAGGAAAAGAGATTATACCAAACTAGAAGATGAAAAGAAGAAGGAAACTTGCATAAATGGAAGAACCCAAAACAAACATCCAAGGTTATCAAGCTTGGTGGAGATCTTGAAGAATTCCCAAATTACAAGTATTAATCTATGATTAACGATAATCTAAAGACTAATCTACACTAATCTATGCTAATCTATGCTAAAATAATCTAGGGTTTAGTCTGATATGAAGTGCATAAGCCTTATAAAACAAGGGAAGAGTATATATAGGGTTACAAGTGGAAAGGAGAAGAGAAAGGAAGGCGTGCAGCAGCAGCACGGTCCCGACCGGGACGGATCATCCCGACTGGGACGGGTTGGTCCCGACCGGATGGACCCACAGCAGCCATCCTTCTTGCGCACCTCATCCCGAACGGGATGGGTCTTGTAGGCTTCCCTTAAGAGCTTTTTGGTCCCTCCTTGCCTCTCATGGGCTTCCCATCGAATCTCGGGACTCGGGATCAGGGCTCGGAGGCTCGGGATTGGGCCCCAAGGTCTCGGGATCGATTCCAAGGCATCGAGTCATCCTTCCTTTACTCCATTGGCTCCAAAATGTGTATGTATCGAGTCGGAATCGCTCCAACTCTTCCAAAGGGAACCTGAAACGAACTAAAGGAAGCAGAAGAAGCCCCTAAACCGCTCCCAAGGAGCGATTCTACAAGGAAAATGGGACCAAAACACAACAAAATTGGCACTACAAACCACACTTATCAACTCCCCCACACTCAACCCTTACTCGCCCTCGAGTAAGCACATACTAACTACTATACTAGCCGAATGGGTATTAGCGCACCCTACGCCCTTTCAACTCACGCGAGTGCACTTAGAGGAAAATTGCGCTCCGAAAGGCAAGTCGGGTCTTGAGACAAAACTGCGGATGCAACCGGACACAAAACACACAAACAAACAAACACACAAACAAACACTTAGACGGTTGCACCCAAAACAAAAGAAATACCGCTTCCCTCTAAAAGCGGTGAAAGAAGCACCGGTTTAGGACTCGAGGTAAGTGACAACGTTCCCAAGCTAGCAATACAAACCAAGGTGGACTAAACCCTAATAGTGTGACGATAAAGCAACAAAAACGTTGGTAACTTACCTAGGTCCTCCTAACTTTCTAAAAACGTACTACGGGACGATCGACGGAGTGGAAAAGTGAAGAACCACGGTGTTAGTTGACACTGTAGGTAAGTGAGACCCCGCCCCCTTTAGCGTGAGCCGAGAGGGTCGTCCCGTGTCCAAAACCGCCTAACTAGTCCAAGTAAAAATGTGGAAAACATGTAAAATGAGGGAAGACCGACTAATGCCGCTATCATCCTTCCTAGGGACTCGGTCCTTTGGTAGGCTCTTCACGGCAAAAGTCGGAAAAAGGTTTATTTTTGTGGGGTTCTTTTTGTGAGTTGGGTTTTCTTTTGGCATTTTCTCTTTTCTTTTGCATTTTTGGTTTGTTTGCTATGCCATTCTTTTTCTTCTTTTCTATTTTTCTTTTTGGCTTTTGTGCCTTTTCTTTTTCTTCATTTCTTTTCTTTCTTTCATTTTTCTTTCTTTTCTTTTCTTTGCCCTTTTTGGCAAGATTTGGCTTTTTGGCATTTTCATTGTATAACAAGAAAGGTAGAAATCAACAATTTGCAATTTATTGTGTGGAAATGTGTAGGAGGTAGGGAAATGGGAGAGTCGGGGAGCGTCCTTCCCTTCAAACCCACAAAAAGTGGAGAACTTGGACTAATCAAAACAATCCTAAACACGGTCACCTAGGGGACGAGACTCGGTAACCAAGGCCTTTTCACACCGTGGGTGGTCATAATGGTCAAAGGTGCAAATCCCGTAGTAAATCCCTAGTAAGCTAGGTGGACTCAAGGTAAAGGACCAACGAACTCATTGATTTAGGGTCATTCTACTAGATTAAAGTCCAAAACTCGATTTATACAACTAGGAAGGGAAAGTACACGCTCACACACTAGCCTCTAAACCAGGTTTTCAAAAACGGTTTACGCACAAGACGCACAACACAACACAAAACAAAGACAAGACGAAAACGAACAAAAGAAGAAGAAGCAAAAGCAACAAAACAAGAACAAAACAAAACGAACACATACAAAACACAAGCACCACCCCGAATTTCCAAAAAAGTCATCAAATCCACCACAAGTATGTACAAGCTTCACCCGAGCACACCTCAACACAACCTTCTCCAAGCATCACAAGGAATAAAGAGGGAAAGAGGGTTAGAAGATGTTACCGGATGTCTTCAAAGCTTACCAAAGCTAACGGCGATTAGGCAACCTATAAGGAAAAAAGGGGGGGGGGGGGCAAAACACGCACAAAAAAACGACATAACGACACAAAAAGAAAAAGACACAAAAGAAAATCTTTTTGATTTTTGTGAAATTTTTCAAATTTTTAGGGTTTTTTGAAGAATTTTTCGAAAAGACTAAGAAAATAAAACTAACTATGCTAGAATATCGCTCCCCCACACTTAAACCGAGCAATGTCCTCACATGCTCAATTGTAGTGTGCGGAGAGACAAAAAGAAAAAGAAAAGAAACTACGAAAATAAAGCTAAAAATCAAAAATGAAGATGAAGAAAAGGTAGAAGGTGTCCGGCCGGGGTGTAGTCAAGTCACCATGGGCCGAGACAAGAAAGAGAAATGGATGGGGGAAGAAATAAAAAGAAGGAAATAAAAGGAAATGGGAGGGGAGGGCTAGGTGTAATCAAGTCACCTAGCCCGGATTCCGCCTAAATCCGACTAAATCCTCAAAAAAAAGAAAGTGAAAATCTTGTAAAAATTTGGATTTTGAAATGACTCTCGATGTAGTCACATCATCGAGAGTCGGGAGCAACAACTACCGAGACCTCGAAGGCCACCATGACATCAAGACACAAAAGTGTACAAGGGGAAGGGAATAAACAAAGGAAAACAAGCAACAAAAAAAACGGAAAAGAAAGGATAGTTGCCGTACCATAGGTTAGCAACTCACTCTCTCCATCGTCTCATAGATCAATATAGGCACTTGCTTGTCTTCATCTTTGCTATCCCGCTTCAAGCTTGATAGAACCGCATGGTAGAGGTAGTAATGGTGCGAGGGGGTGGGATTTGATGTGAATCACGGTGTAAAGTGAAGAGGAAATGAGGTGAAGGTATGGAAATGAAGTATATGGGTGGTATGATATGAGAAAGGAAGGTAGGGAGGTTGGGATGGGGTATACAATGGTTGGGTGGGCTTAAATGTCGAAGAAGAAGCACCAAAAAGGAGTGGGGGATCATCCCGGTCGGGATGGATGATCCCGATCGGGTTGATAAACCCTTCCCGGTCGGGAAGCCTCCTTCCCGATCGGGATGACACTCCAGTGGACTCGATTTTTTGCACCCTCATCCCGATCGGGACGGCCCCATCCCGGTCGGGACGACACACCCTTCCCGGTCGGGAAGGGTCTTCATGACTCCCATGACCCCAAAAACCGACTCCCTTACTCACGATCCAAGCTCTATCACTAACCACTCCTTTCTAGGAGTCACCTTCACTTCACCTATCACAATAAACTCAAGATACAATCAAATTCACTCCCTCACATCGCTCATCGAAATACCAAAACAATTACAAGAATCCCACAAAAAACAAAAGAGTCCTAGAAACAAAAATCACAAATACAAGCACAAGTACTCTAAAGAAGAGGAGAGGGGAATATACAACATGAAGGTTCTTTAGGAACTCCGTCAAACCTAGGATGGTGGATTCTTCTTCAACCGTAGCCCTCAAGGGCATGGAGGAGCAAGTCGAACGCGCTACCGACATCATAGTGAAGGCCCAAGAAGCGCTCGAGCTTAGCCGACCTCCACGGCCTCCAAGGAGGAGGCAAGAAGTAGGAATCCCAAGACCCAAAATCATCTTTCAAATCGTCTCCGGGGTCTATCCATCCTACGAGCTTCACCGACCTCTTCCTCCCTAAGCATCGCCTCCAATCACAAGCAAGCTTCATCTCCAAGAAACGAGGCACAAAAAGCGGTTTTGGCCTCACTTCCTCGTTGCACACCCCCACACTTTCCTCAAGTTGGGGTTCCCCATCTTCATCACTCGGCCCCACATCATCTTGGAGAAGAGGATCGAAACTTCTACCGGCGGTTTCAATCTCTTCCAAGTCATTTCTTGGTTCACTAGCTAGGGGCTCTTGATGCATATCCACATTCTCGGACATGGGCAACTCGAGGCTATCAATTTCACCCAACAACTTCACAAACTCCACCAAACCGTCCAACTCACTATCCTCCTCCAATTCCTCACCAATGTTGCCTTCACCAAGGGTCATATCCTCATCCGTCTCTTTTTGGGTAGACGATTGAGGTTCTTCAAAGCAAACTTCTCCTTCAAAGGGAACTACATTGGCGGCTTCATGGTTAGGATGTTCCTCTTTCTCAAGTGGGAACCCTTCATCTAATCGCGATGCTCGGGATAAAGTCATTACGGTTTGAACCGATAATGCATTTAATTGAGCATTCCTCGCCTCGTTTCCCCTTCGAGTTTGGGCCATTAATTCCTCTTGTTCTTTTCGCAATTGAATGGCCGTTTCTTGGATGCTCCTTTGCATTTGAAGCATAGAATGAAACACCTCCGTGTCAGGTAATTGGTGATCATTGGGATCTTTTAAAGCTCCTTGAAAATCTTGATGATGCCCAAAGGGTGGGGCATCATATTGTTGGTAGCAAGGTTGGGGTGATTGGTAGTATTGTGGGTCATGGGGTTCATATTGTGGTTGGGGTGTAGGGTAATATGGTTGGTTTTGGGGAAATTGGCTTCCATACGGTGAATCTTGACTGAACATGGTGGGTTCACAATCATAGCTCGAGTAATAGCCACCATGGTCGTAGGATTGATAGTCATTCACTCGTTGGTAGCCATCTCCATACTCTTGAAGATCATACCCGTCTTGATTACCCCAAGAAGTTTGATAGTGGTAGGGGGACGTCATGTCATACCCTTGGTTCATGGAAGAAGAGAGGTAGCTCATATCGGCTTCCATGTGTGGGGAGTTTAGATCAAACCCCATGCTCGCTCGAAAATCGTAGCTCATACCCGGTTGGAACCCACTCATTCTAGCAACCGTCCGTTAAAGCGGCTCTAAGTTGCAAGAAGAAGATAGTCACCACCTCTAAGCATAAACTGTAGACTAAGAACAAACGTGAGAAGCCTAGTGCTTTTTGGGCACCAGACAAGAGAGAAATAAACTTCACACACACAAGAAGCAAAGAAACAAAAATAAAAAAGAAAAACACAAACACAAAGACAAAGTCAAGTAACTAGGAAAACAAAGTCCAAACTAGCACCGTCTCCGGCAACGACGCCAAATTGATGGTAAGGATTTTGTCGTGAATCCCAACCGTCAAATAAAACCGGCAAAACCTAACTAGGGTAGCTAGGGTAAGTCGGGTCGAATCCACAGAGACGGGAGGTCGGACTAGGGTATGCTACGGTCTAGGACTAGGTTCGAGACAAGCTATTCTAAGGAGGGGGAGACTAGGACTAAGCTAGGTCTAAAGCAAGAAAACAAACAAGGAGAACGGGCTAGGATTAGGTCGTGGTCAAAGAGGTAATGGAATGGTCAAGGGAGAACTAGAGTGAAGGAGGTAGTAGGGTAATCTAGGTAATGCCCGGGCTCTCGCAACTTAGACTCACCTAGAGGTTCATCCTAAAACCCACCTTGGCGACACAAACGACAAACGGGGTTACTAGCGCGATATTGGGGCCTAGGTCGCATCCGGGCCCTTGCAATTTAGACCGACCTAGGGGTCGTCCTCACCGGGCTCTCGCAACTTAATGAGGGAACCAAACTCACAAAAAAACTATCACCCACAAGAGAAAAGCAAGAAAAACAAGCATATGCACATACTAGTCATTCAAGCATTTCAACAAACATGTGATATGCATCAAACCAAGGGGAAACCCAAATCTTCCACCAACATCTCCAACAATCCCTTAATCATCCAATTAACACCCTAATCACCTTACTAACCCTAGCAAGAGTCTACTCTAACATATCTAATCTATGACTAACACTAACAAGAGGAATCAAAGCAAGAATAAGAAGATGCATAAATGAAACTAGCAAGAATGAAGAACAAAACAATAAACAAGAACTAAAGATTCAAACTTGAATAATAAAACAAAGATTAAGATAAAGGAAAAGAGATTATACCAAACTAGAAGATGAAAAGAAGAAGGAAACTTGCATAAATGGAAGAACCCAAAACAAACATCCAAGGTTGTCAAGCTTGGTGGAGATCTTGAAGAATTCCCAAATTACAAGTATTAATCTATGATTAACGATAATCTAAAGACTAATCTACACTAATCTATGCTAATCTATGCTAAAATAATCTAGGGTTTAGTCTGATATGAAGTGCATAAGCCTTATAAAACAAGGGAAGAGTATATATAGGGTTACAAGTGGAAAGGAGAAGAGAAAGGAAGGCGTGCAGCAGCAGCACGGTCCCGACCGGGACGGATCATCCCGACCGGGACGGGTTGGTCCCGACCGGGATGGACCCACAGCAGCCATCCTTCTTGCGCACCTCATCCCGAACGGGATGGGTCTTGTAGGCTTCCCTTAAGAGCTTTTTGGTCCCTCCTTGCCTCTCATGGGCTTCCCATCGAATCTCGGGACTCGGGATCGGGTCTCGAAGGCTCGGGATTGGGCCCCAAGGTCTCGGGATCGATTCCAAGGCATCGAGTCATCCTTCCTTTACTTCATTGGCTCCAAAATGTGTATGTATCGTGTCGGAATCGCTCCAACTCTTCCAAATCGGTCTCGGGAACCTGAAACGAACTAAAGGAAGCATAAGAAGCCCCTAAACCGCTCCCAAGGAGCGATTCTACAAGGAAAATGGGACAAAAACACAACAAAATAGGCACTATAAACCACACTTATCAGTCGCGCTTAGTCGAGTTAAGATACAGGATGACTTCTTACTGGCATGTTCTACGTTTTGGGACCTGAAATGCCATGTTTTTGCTTTTCCCTGGGGTAAAATTTGTCCTTTGCCCGAAGAGATAGATGCTATAGGTGGGTTGAGCACGGTTCGCCCTTGTGTTCCTTATGGGGATGATGCTTACGTGGAGCGGTTTTATCACTTTTTGGACCTTTCTTCATTGGAGGAGGCTAAAGGTTACTTTGGTAGGGATGGCCTTAACTTAGAGTTGCTTTCTAGGAAATTCTCACAGGTTGGCTCTCATCATTTTTCGGTCTTAGCATGTAGGTACGCTTTTAATGTTGCGATGGCTTGTTATTATCTTTTTGAGGATGCGATGGCGCATGAAGGTTGGGGTAACCCTCGAGTGTTGAATGTAGTGATGGGAATGGAACATGGACAATCACTATCTTTGCTTATATTGGGTGAGCTTATACTAGGTCTTAATGCTCGTGCTCGGCTCCACAATACCTCTTTTCGGGGTTCCAGGATCATTTTACAGGTGTTTTTTTTTTTGGTGCTATGTTTCATTGTAGCTTGGTTTTCCTTGTTTTGTTTTTTTTTTGTTTTGTTTTTGTGGTTGCTTTGGTTTGGAGGTGTGATGTTTTGTCGTCGTTCGCATAGGTTTGGTTACAAGAGCAGCTTGGTTGGTCGACCCTCCCTGGTGTTTCAAAGATTATAACTACAGGGGTTTCACGGGCCAGAAGATGGTGCTGGTGTGGAGCAAAGGTCTTAAGGAAAAGGATTGGCTTTCCTATTTGGTTAAAGGGGATGTTGTCATCAGGTGGTCCATCCCATGGTGGAATATTAGTGGCCGCACCGGGTTTCCATTTTCGTTTTCAACCGGTACTTTGTTAATACTATCCATGAGGGATCAGGCTTATATTTACCCGGGCATGTTGTCAAATCAAATGGGTGTCCAACCTTCTATTCCAAAGAACGCTAAAGTTGTTTCTAGTTCTGACCCATGGACAGAGGATTCGCTTAGAGAGTTCAAGGTGTCTTGGGCGCAGAAATTCTTGCGTCTCGTTGTTGTTGAGAGTGTTCGACCGACTGACAACGTTTCCGTCTGGCGAAGGGTTTGTGAACACCCGTCAGCACAAAGCAACTCAAAAGTTAGGAAGACAATGCCGCTAAGGGGCAGGGAGGTGACTCGAGAAATTGCCACTAAGTGCCTAACCAAAGACAACATTACCGATCCTAGTTCCGTCAGTTAATCTAAATGGGCCAAGACAAACGAGACCCATATTGAAATTGTGGAAGAGGAAGGAGAGTGGAATTGGCTGGGCTCGCCTTTGGCTAGGGAAGTAGAAGCTTGCATCAATGATGAGGAACACAAGCAGGTACATCCGAACGGCAAGGGGAAGAAAAAGTTGGACCGGTAGACCCCAGCCGTTTAGTACTATGTTGTATTAATTGATATTATGTGACGTATTAGTACTAGTTTTTTGTGGAGTTTTGACATGTTGTTGCTTTCCGGGATGTCCGGATTTCGGTTGCTCGATATAAATGCCTCGACAAAGCCTCGATTTAACCAGGTCTTGTTATTAATGAGAAGCACACTATTTATTTTTTGCGGTGGCTCGCAACTCGATTCTTCATTTTACCCGGAGCGCCCTTTCGGGTTTTCACTCCGTCCTCGGCTCACCTTTTTTATTATTATTTTTTTCTTTTTTTAACGGCTCGCAACTCGATTCTTCATTTTGCCCGGGGCGCTCTTTCGGGTTTACACCCCGTCCTCGGCTCGTCATATTTTTTTTTACGACGACTCACAACTCGTTTCTTCATTTTGCCCGGGGCGCCCTTTCGGGTTTTCACCTCGTCCTCGACTCGTCGTTTGTGCTTCATCATTTTAAATCACTCGTCCGCCGGGACGTAGAAGGAGTCCCGGTTTATACATGAATCGAGTAATCGATTTTCGTTTGGATTGTCTGTTTATTTGGTTGTACCCGGCGACGGGTTGCCTACGTATCCGCGTTTAGACGGAATCAAACCATGCTCGTAGTTCTTTCAAAAATGTGAGTGATTAATTAATTTTTCGTTTTTGCATGGCTTCCTCTTAAGTCGGAGATCAGGATGTGGTTGCTAGGGCATCTATGGGTAGTACCGTTTGAGTTGATCCATGTTGGTTGGAGTTGAGAATTCTTGACCGTCTAAGTCGCTGAGGATCACCGTGCTCCCGAAGAGTATTTTCTTAATTAGCGAGGTAAGGGCCCGCCCAGTTTGGTTTGAATTTCCCTCTAGGGTCGACGGGAAGGGGTTCTCTAATGGATTTGATTACTAAGTCCCCCTCGTGTATGTTCCGGGATTTCACTCGTTTATTAAAGGCTCGTTGGATTCGTTGTTGGTAGGCTTGCACGTTGGATAAAGCATGTATCCTACGCTCATCTAGGAGTACTAGCTCGTCATATCGTTTTTGGTTCCACTCTTCTTCCGGAATACCACTCTCGGCTAGTATCCTTAGTGACGGTATTTCTAGCTCTACGGGTTGTACGGCTTCTGATGGCAGGGATTTGCCTTGGGTCCCAACCTATCAATAAATAAAACCGGCTAATCCTAGTGGTAGCTAGGGTAAGTCGGGTCGAATCCACGGGGACGGTAAGAGGCGTCTAGACTAAGGTCGCCTAAATACGAGACTAAGTCAACGAGCTAAGCTAAACTAGAATGATAAGAAGAGGAGAAGGCTAGACTATGACTAAGGAGACGGAGAAAACAAACAAGGAAAACGGGCTAGGATTAGGTCGGGGTCAAAGGGGTAATGGAATGGTCAAGGAAGAACTAGAGTGAAGGGAGTAGTAGGGTAATCTAGGTGAGGTCCGGGTTCTCGCTACGTAGACCGACCTAGGGGTTTCACCTAAAACCCATCTCGGCGATACACATGACAAACGGGGTTACTAGCGCACTATAGTGGCCTAGGTCGCATCCGGGCTCTCGCTACTTAGACCGACCTAGGGGTCGTCCTCACCGGGCTCTCGCTACGTAGTGAGGGAACCAAACCCACAAACAAACTATCACCCACAAGAGAAAAGGCAAGAAAAACAAGCATATGCATCTACTAGTCATTCAAGCATTTCAACAAACATGTGATATGCATCAAACCAAGAGGAAACCCAAATCTTCCACCAACATCTCCAACAATCCCTTATTCATCCATTAACACCCAAATCACGTTACTAACCCTAGCAAGAATCTACTCAAACATATCTAAAGGAAATACTAACAAAAAACAAGATGAATCAACATAAACATCAAAACATACATAAACAAACTAGTGAAAACAATAAACAAGAACTAAAGATGAGAACTTGATGAATAATAGAGGATTAAGAGTAAAAAGGAAGAGAATATTATACCATACTAGTGAAGAATGAAAAGATGAACACTTGTATATAAAGAAAACCCAAATTCATCCACCAATGTTGTCAAGATTGAATGGATTCTTCAAGAGATCTCTTAATACAAGTACTAAACGAAGATTAACTATTCATTACCGACTAATCTACACTAATCTAATCTAATCTAACCTAAAGTAGTCTAGGTTTTTGGGGGAAGTGCCTAACATGAAGAACATATCCTTTACAAAACAAGGGAATAGTATATATAGGGTTACAAGTGGAAAGGAGAAGAAAGAAAGGGGCGCGGGGTAGCAGCACACTCATCCCGCCCGGAACGAGATGGTCTCGCCCGGGACGAGATGGTCCCGCCCGGGACGAGATGGTCCCGCCCGGGACGAGTCCTTCTCGGCCGGGACGGGCTCAAGTCAGGAGCTGGTTGGTTTGTGCAATCCTTCCCGGTCGGGAAGGCCACTATCCCGCCCGGGAAGGACCTTGTAGGCCTCCATTATGATCTTTTTGGTCCCTCCTTGGTTCTCATGGGCTTCTCACCGATTCTCGGGACTCGGGATCGGGTCTCGGAGGCTCGGGATTGGGTCCCAAGGTCTCGGGGTCGACTCCAAGGCATCAAGTGATCGTTCCTTAGCTTCGTTGGCTCCAAAAAGTGTATGTATTGAGTCGGAATCGCTCCAACTCTTCATGAATGGTCTCGGGAACCTGAAACGAGCTAAAGGAAGCATAAGTAGCCCATAAACCGCTCCCAAGGAGCGATTCCACAAGGAAAATGGGACCAAAACACTACGAAATAGGCACTACAAACCACACTTATCAACTCCCCCACACTTAACCCTTACTCGCCCTCGAGTAAGCACATACTATCTACTAAACTAGCCGAGTGGGTATTAGCGCACCCTACGCCATTTCAACTCACGCGAGTACACTTAGAGGAAAAGTGCATTCCGCAAGGCAAGTAAGGTCTTGCCACAAAACCGTGGATGCAACCGGACACAAAACACATAAACAAACAAACACACAAACAAACAAACACAAGGTTGCACCCAAAGATAAACAAATACCGCTTCCCTCTAAAAGCGGTGAATGAAACACCGGTTTAGGACTCGAGGCAAGTGACAACGTTCCCAAGCTAATCATACAAATCGAGATGAACTAAACCCTAATAGTATGACGATAAAGCAACAAAAACGTTGGTAACTTACCTAGGTCCTTCTAACTTTCTAAGAACGTACTACGGGACGATCGGCGGAGTGGAAAAGTGATGGACCACGGTGTTAGTCGACACTGTAGGTAAGTGAGACCCCGCCCCCTTTAGCGATGAGCCAAGAGGGTCGTCCCATGTCCAAAACTGCTCAACTAATCCAAGTAAAAGGGTGGAAATATTGCAAAATGAGGGAAGAACGACTAATGCCGCTATCATCCTTCCTAGGGACTCGGTCCTTTGGTAGGCTCTTCACGGAAAAAGTCCGTAAAAAGGCTTATTTTGAGATGTATGGGTTCTTTTTGTGAGTCGGGTTTTCTTTTGGCATTTTCTCTTTTCTTTTGCATTTTTGCTTTGTTTTGCTATGCCATTCTTTTTCTTCTTTTCTATTTTCTTTTTGGCTTTTGTGCCTTTTTTTTTTCTTCATTCTTTTCTTTCTTTCATTTTTTTTTTTTTTCTTTTCTTTGCCCTTTTTGGCTTGATTTGGCATTTTGGCATTTCTTTGTATGACAAGAAAAGGAGATTCAACAAATTGCAACTTATTGTGTGGATATGTGTAGGAGGTAGGCAAATGGGTGAGTCGGGGAGCGTCCTTCCCTTCAAACCCACAAAAAGGGGAATACTTGGACTAATCAAACGATCCTAAACACGGTCACCTAGGGGACGAGACTCGGTAACCAAGGCCTTTTCACACCGTGGTTGGTCATAATGGTCAAAAGTGCAAATCCCGCAGTAAATCCATAGTAAGCTAGGTGGACTCAAGGTAAAGGACCAACGAAATCATTGATTTAGGGTCATTCTACTAGGCTAAAGTCCAAGACTCGATTTATACAACTAGGAAGGGAAAATAAACACTCGCACACTAGCCTCTAAACCGGGTTTTCGAAAACCATTTACACACAAGACACGAATACACACACAAAACAAAGACTCAACGAGAACGAAAGAAAAAGAAGCAAAAGCAAAAGCAACAAAACAAAAACAACACAAAACGAACACAAACACCACCCCTAGCTTCCAAACGAATCACCAAATCAACCACAACTTTACAAGGCTCCACCCGAGCACGCCACAACACACATCACAAATCTCCTCCACACTCCACAAGAGATAAAGAGGAAGAAGGGATAGAAAGGTGTTACCGGATGTCTTGCAAGCCTTCCAAAGCTAGCGGTGATTAAGTGACCTATAAGGAAAAGAAGGGAGGCAAAACACGCACAACAAAACAAATATACGACACAAAGACAAAAAAGGAAAACACACAAAAGGAAAATCTTTTTGATTTTTGTGAAATTCTTTCAAATTTTTAGGTATTTTTAAGATTATTTTCGAAAAATTATGAAAATAAAACTAACTACGATAGAATATCGCTCCCCCACACTTAAACCGAGCAATGTCCTCATGCTCGATCGTAGTGTGCGGAGAGACAAAAGAAAAAGAAAAGAAACTACGAAAATAAAGCTAAAAATAAAAGCTAAAAGTGAAGAAATGGTAGAATGTGTCCGGCCGGGGTGTAGTCAAGTCACCATGGGCCGAGACGAGATAAAGATATGGATGGGGGAAGAAATAAAAGAAGGAAATAAAAGGAAATGGGAGGGGAGGGCTAGGTGTAATCAAGTCACCTAGCCCGGATTCCGCCTAAATCCGACTAAATCCAACAAAAAAATGGGTGAAAAACTTGTAAAATTTGGATTTTGAAAATGACTCTCGATGTAGTCACATCATCGAGAGTCGGGAGCAACAACTACCAAGGCCTCGAAGGCCACCATGACACCAAGACACACAAGTGTACAAGGGGAAGGGGATAAACAAGGGCAAAACAAGCAATAAAAGACGGAAAAGAAAGGATAGTTGCTATACCGACCGGTTAGCAACTCACTCGCTCCATCGTCTCAATGATCAATATAGGCACTTGCTTGTTGTCTTCATTGTCATCCTTCTTCAAGCTTGATAAAACCGCATGGTAGAGGTAGTAATGGTGCGAGGGGGTAGGATTTGATGTGAATATCGGTCTAAAGTGAGGAGGAAATGAGGTGAAGGTATGGAAATGAGGTGCGAGGGTCATATGATATGAGCATGGATAGGTAGGGAGGTTGGGAGGGGGTATACAATGGCTGGGTGGACTCGAATGTCGAAGGAGAGGCATAAAGAGGAGTAAGGGACCATCCCGGTCGGGATGGATGGTCCCGGTCGGGATGACACACCCGTCCCGGTCGGAACGCCCTCCTCCCGATCGGGAAGACACTCCAGTAAGCTCGAGATTATGCACCCTCATCCCGATCGGGACGGCTCATTCCCGGTCGGGATGCCACATCCTTCCCGGTCGGGAAGCCTTCTTCCCGGTCGGGATCGATCTTCTTGCCTTCCAAGAAACCCAAAAGCTTATCCTAAGCTTCAAAAACCCGTTCCCTTGCTCACGATCCAAGCTCTATCGATAACCAATTCTCTCTAGGAGTCATCTTCACTTCACCTATCACAATAAACTCAAAATACAACATCAAATTCCCTCCCTCACATCGCTCATCAAAAATCCAAATAACAAGAATATCACAAAACAAAAGAATCCTAGAAACAAAAATCACAATAAACACTATTACAACCACAAAACTAAAGAGAAGAGAGGTAGGGAATATACAACATGACGGTTCTTTAGGAACTCTGTCAAACCGAGGATGGTGGACTCTTCTTCAACCATAGCCCTCAAGGGCTTGGAGGAGCAAGTCAAATGCACGACCGACATCGTAATGAAGGCCCAAGCAAACGAGCCAAGCTAACCTCCACGGCCTCCAAGGTGGAGGCAAGAAGTAGGAATCCCAAGACCCAACGTCATCATTCATGTTGTCTCCGGGGTCTATCCATCCTACGAGCTTAACCGACCTCTTCCTCCCTAGGCATCGCCTCCAATCACAAGCAAGCTTCATTTCCAAGAAACGAGGCACAAAAAACAGCTTTGGCCTCATCTCCTCATTGCACAACCCCCACACTTTCCTCAAGTTGTGGTTCCCCATTTTCATCATTCGTCCCCACATCATCTTGGAGAAGAGGATCGAAACTTCTACCGGCGGTTTCAATCTCTTCCAAGTCATTGCTTGGTTCACTAGCTAGGGGCTCTTGATGCTTATCCACATTCTCGGACATGGGGAACTTGGGCTCATCAATTTCACCCAACAACTTCACAAACTCCACCAAACCATCCAACTCACTATCCTCCTCCAATTCCTCACCAATGTTGCCTTCACCAAGGGTCATATCCTCATCCGTCTCTTTTTGGGTAGACGATTGAGGTTCTTCAAAGCAAATTTCTCCTCCAAAGGGAACTACATCGGCGGCTTCGTGATTAGGTTGCTCCCCTTTCTCAAGTGGGCACCCCTCATCTAATTGTGACATTCGGGATAAAAACATTACGGTTTGAACCGATAATGCATTTAATCGAGCATCCCACGCCTCGTTTTCCCTTCGAAATTGGGCCAAGAGTTCCTTATTCTTTTGCGATTGGATGGCCATTTCTTGTTGCATTTGAAGCATCGATTGATGTAACTCCAAGTTTGGCATTTGGTGGTCATTGGGGTCTTGTAAAGTTCCATGAAAATCTTGATGATGCCCAAGGGGTGGGCATCATATTGTTGATAGTGAGGTTGAGGCGATTGGTAGTATTGTGGGTCATGGGGTTCATATTGTGGTTGGGGTGGAGGGTAATATGGTGGGTTTCGGGGAAATTGGCTTCCATAAGGTGAATCTTGATTGAGCATGGTGGGTTCACAATCATAGCTTGAGTAATAGTCACCATGAACATAGGATTGATAGTCATTCACTAGTTGGTAGCCATTTCCATATCCATGAAGATCATACCCACTAGAGTCTTGATTACTCCAAGAAGCTTGATAGTAATTAGGAGTCATCATGTCATAGCTATGGTTCATAGAAGAAGAGGAGTAGCTCATATCGGCTCCCGAGTGTGTGGAGTTTAGATCAAACCTCACGCTCGCTCGAAAATCGTGGCTCATACCCGGTTGGAAACCTCTCACTCTAGCAACCGTCCGTTAAAGCGGATCTAAGTTGCAAGAAGAAGATAGTCACCACCTCTAAGCATAAACTGTAGACTAAGAACAAACGTGAGAAGTCTAGTGCTTTTTGGGCACTAGACAAGAGAGAAATAAACCTCACACACACAAGAAGCAAAAGGAACAAAAAGAAAAAAGAAAAACACAAAAACAAAGACAAAGTCAAGTAACTAGGAAAACAAAGTCCAAACTAGCACCGGCCCCGGCAACAACGCCAAATTGATGGCAGGGATTTTCCGTGGGTCCCAACCGATCAATAAATAAAACCGGCTAATCCTAGTGGGTAGCTAGGGTAAGTCGGGTCGAATCCACGGGGACGGTAAGAGACGTCTAGACTAAGGTCGCCTAAATACGAGACTAAGTCAACGAGCTAAGCTAAACTAGAATGATAAGAAGAGGAGAAGGCTAGACTATGACTAAGGAGACGGAGAAAACAAACAAGGAAAACGGGCTAGGATTAGGTCGGGGTCAAAGGGGTAATGGAATGGTCAAGGAAGAACTAGAGTGAAGTGAGTAGTAGGGTAATCTAGGTGAGGTCCGGGCTCTCGCTACGTAGACCGACCTAGAGGTTTCACCTAAAACCCATCTCGGCGATACACATGACAAACGGGGTTACTAGCGCGCTATATTGGCCTAGGTCGCATCCGGGCTCTCGCTACTTAGACCGACCTAGGGGTCGTCCTCACCGGGCTCTCGCTACGTAGTGAGGGAACCAAACCCACAAACAAACTATCACCCACAAGAGAAAAGGCAATAAAAACAAGCATATGCATCTACTAGTCATTCAAGCATTTCAACAAACATGTGATATGCATCAAACCAAGAGGAAACCCAAATCTTCCACCAACATCTCCAACAATACCTTAATCATCCATTAACACCCAAATCACCTTACTAACCCTAGCAAGAATCTACTCAAACATATCTAAAGGAAATACTAACAAAAAAAAGATGAATCAACATAAACATCAAAACATACATAAACAAACTAGTGAAAACAATAAACAAGAACTAAAGATGAGAACTTGATGAATAATAGAGGATTAAGAGTAAAAAGGAACAGAAGATTATACCATACTAGTGAAGAATGAAAAGATGAACACTTGTATATAAAGAAAACCCAAATTCATCCACCAATGTTGTCAAGATTGAATTGATTCTTCAAGAGATCTCTTAATACAAGTACTATACTAAGATTAACTATTAATTACCAACTAATCTACACTAATCTAATCTAATCTAACCTAAAGTAGTCTAGGGTTTTGTGGGAAGTGCCTAACATGAAGAACATATCCTTTACAAAACAAGGGAAAAGTATATATAGGGTTATAAGTGGAAAGGAGAAGAAAGAAAGGGGGGCGGGGTATCAGCACACTCATCCCGCCCGGGACGACATGGTCTCGCCCGGGACGAGATGGTCCCGCCCGGGACGAGTCCTTCTCGGCCGGGACGGGCTTAAGTCAGGAGCTGGTTGGTTTGTGCACTCCTTCCCGGTCGGGAAGGCCACTATCCCGCCCGGGAAGGACCTTGTAGGCCTCCATTATGATCTTTTTTGTCCCTCCTTGGTTCTCATGGGCTTCTCACCGATTCTCGGGACTCGGGATCGGGTCTCGGAGGCTCGGGATTGGGTCCCAAGGTCTCGGGGTCGACTCCAAGGCATCAAGTGATCGTTCCTTAGCTTCGTTGGCTCCAAAAAGTGTATGTATTGAGTCAGAATCGCTCCAACTCTTCATGAATGGTCTCGAGAACCTGAAACGAGCTAAAGGAAGCATAAGTAGCCCATAAACCGCTCCCAAGGAGCGATTCCACAAGGAAAATGGGACCAAAACACTACGAAATAGGCACTACAAACCACACTTATCAGCTTCGGAACCGTAGGTTGGGTAATATGGTGTGGCTCCGGTGGAAGTTCGATAGGATGTTCGGTATCCCCATAAGGCGAAGGGGATCTTGTTTGGCCAATCCCGATAACTGTCTATCATTTTCTTAAGGATTGTGGTTATGGTTTTGTTGGCTGCTTCCACGGTCCCGTTTGTTTGGGGTCTATAGGGTGATGACTTGTGTTTTTGGATTTTGTATTTGTCGATGAGTTTTTGGGTGTCGGCCCTAAAGTGAGCCCCCTGATCACTGATGATCTCGTGAGGTATACCGTAGCGGCAGATGATGTTATTTTGTAAGAATTTCACTACTTGTTTTGAGGTTAGTACGGTGTAATAGGCGGCTTCTACCCATTTGGTGAAGTAATCGACGACTACTAAAATAAAGCAGTGCCCGCCGGTCCCTGATGGGTGGACTTTTCCTATGATTTCTATTCCCCAAGTAGAGAAAGGCCAGGGTGTGGCTATGGTGTGTAGAGGATATGGCGGTAGGTGTTGGATGTTAGCAAATATTTGGCAATTATGGCAGTGACGGACGTGACGTCAACAGTCTGCCTCTAAGGTAACCCAGTAATAGCCCAGTCTTATTATTTTTCGGGCTAGTAGGTGGGCGCTCATGTGGAGTCCGCACTCTTCGTCATGTACCTCTTCCATGACTCTCTCGGATTGGCTTTTGTTTATGCACCTAAGGAGGACTCCTTGTGGGGTTCGTTTGTATAGTAGTCCTTGATTCAGGACGTAATGGGTGGCTTGTATTCGTAGGGCTCTTTTGTTCTTGGTGTTAGTGTCGGGTGGGTACGAGCCGTGGGTTTTAAAGTCTAGGATGGTTTTGTACCAAGGTTCTTCGGAGGTGTCATCGGTTTCGAGGTTATGGATGTAGGCCGGTTGTTCGCTTCTTTTTACGCAGATAGGCATAGAGAAAAGGTGATCGGGCATGTTTATCAGGGAGGCTAGTTTGGATAATGTGTCAGCGAATTGGTTTTCTTCGCGGGGTATGTGTATGAAGTCGATTTTGGTGAATTTCCGGGACATTGTTTCCACTTTGGGTTGTTATGGGGTTAGGCTTTCACTGTAAACCTTCCAGGTTCTCGTGGCTTGGTTGACTACTAGGGATGAATCCCCGTGCACACTAAGGTTTTTAACTCCTAGAGATATGGCTGCTTTTAGACCTATTAGGCAAGCTTGGTATTTGTTTATGTTGGGGAAGTTTTAGTTGGATGGAGGTTCCCTCTTTACGAATTTACTATTGCTTGGTGATGGGTCGATCCTAGGGTTGTTGTTCCCGATCTCTTCTTTAGGGTGAAGCTAAGAGGGCCGTTTGTTATAGCCCTTGCGTTTTTTTTAATTGTCATCGATAGTTGGCATAAAGTCGAGTTTTTAAGCGTTTAAAGTAAGCTGTTAAGCAATTGTCGAGGCATGTTTGTAAAAAAAAAGTTGTTTTATTGATAATAGTAGTAAGCGGGCTAGATGCCCGTGATTTTGTTCTGGGGGAGGTGGAGGACATGTCCCCTTGCACCTCCCTGGACACGATAAGGAAAAGAAAAAGACAAGACGCTTATTATTATTATTTTAGTCTAGGCCCTAAGATGAAATAGACTCTGACTCGGGTGCGGACTTGCTGGCCTCGGTAGGCGTTTTAGTGCCCTCGTACTCAGGGTACGCCCCGAATATTTCTTCCTTGATGAGGTGGCAAACTTGCTGCCTAAATTCACGACATTCACTAATGTCATGGCCTCGACCTTGGTGATACCGGCACAATTTGTTACCATTCCAATGTGACGACCTCTTGTCGGTAGGTGGGTCAGGTGTCGGACTCAAGGGATAGAGTAGCCCGTCAGATATTAGCATGGTTAGGGCCTGATCATGGGATAACCCAAGGTGCTCTAGTAGCCGGAGACCCCTTCCCTCGGAGTTGTCCGTTAAGAAACGAGTGGGTCTTTTAGTTAGTAGTGCGGTTTTTACTACCCCTGTTTTTATTAACCCCTCGATTTTGTCTTTTAGTAATGTACAGGATTCCGTATCATGGCCGTTGCCCCTATGGTAGTGGCAGTACTTTCCTTTGGACCAGTGACGGGACCTATGTTTAAGCGTAGGGTTGGCCATTGGCCCTATGGGTCGTAGTAGGCGAAGGGACGTTAATCTTCGGAGTGCAGCTACATAGCTGACCCTGATTTGGGTGAACTTCTTTGGTTCGACAGTTTCGGGTGAACCTATACCCTCCCCCTTGATCGATTCG
This sequence comes from Agrostemma githago, assembly GCA_958450325.1. NCBI lineage: Eukaryota > Viridiplantae > Streptophyta > Magnoliopsida > Caryophyllales > Caryophyllaceae > Agrostemma > Agrostemma githago. The sequence continues at coordinate 36,169,296 of OY288256.1, forward strand.
TTGCATGGGGAAACTGGGTGTTTGGGAGGTTCTTCAAGTCTTTCCTCGATATGGGCTATCCTGGTCTCAATCCTCAAAAGTATGAGGCGTATTTGCGAAACTAGGAGGGTTAGACTCTCGATAGTCGTTGCGAGGTCGAGGGGTATGGGCTCTGGATGAGTGTCTGGTTCATCCTCGATGTTCAGGACCTCTTTTCCCAGGGGAACAAGGTGGGAGCATTCAATAGTGTCATCGAAAATGGCGTGGACACTAAAGGGGTTCGTAGCATTATTGGGTTTCTCCGGTGGGGGAAGAGGGATTGTCCTGTTTTCTATCATGTCTTGTATAGTATGTTTGAGCCGAAAATAGGATTCTGTGTCGTGGCCTTTGCCACGGTGGTACTGGCAATACTTATTTGCATCCCACGATTTTGCCCACTTGTCCGTGGGTAGGTCCGTAGTAGGACCTATCAGTTCGAGCTTCCCTTGCTCGGTCAATCTTTTTAAGGCTTCGGTGTATGTGATGCCTAGCTTGGAAAATGTTATAGGGGTAAAGTTTGTTCTTCCCTGGGTAGTTGGTTCAACTAGGTGTACTTCTTCGGTTTTGTTATTCCCATAAGACCGGGTTCCCGTAGAAGTGGTCGCCCCTTGATAGCCTTTTCCCCATTATTTTGGAGAATACCCCGTTTTTCATATCGTCCTCTAGGCGTATTCCTAAAGTAGATAACTCCTTAAAAGTGTGGATATTTTGGTACCTAAGATGGGAGGCATAAGCTGCCCTAAGGTTATTGACGAATTTTTCCACTAAAGTGGCTTCGTCTGGACGGTTTATTAGTTGGGTACTGACCTTCCTCCATCTAGTCAAAAATTCCGAGAAGCCTTCCTTCTCACTCTGGGAGAGGACCTCGTGGCTCTTAATGGTGACTTGTGATTCGGCGTTATCCACGTATTGTTTTGCGAACTCTATGGAGATGTTATCCCAGGTGGACACCTTCTTTGGGTCAAGTGAACAGAACCATGATCGTGGTGCGTCTCCTAGGGATGAGGGGAATATCCTAGTGAAGAGGCTAGGCTTGACTCCTTTAATGGCCATGTAAACCTTAAAGGCTCGGATGTGGTTGAGGGGGTCCTCAGTTTCTTTGAACTTGGGTATGTCGGCTAGGGAGAAGTTCTCGGGTAATTGGTCGTTCACCATTTCGAATTTCCTATGATTTTCGAGGTGGATGTTGTTTTCTTGGTTCAGGCGCATCTGGCTTTCGAGAAAATCTATACGGTTCATGGGGGATTGGAGGGTGTCATCTTGAGGTGGGATAACGGGATCGCTTGGGATGAGGCCGACGGGTGCCCCTCCTAGTGGGGTAAAATTTAAAAGGGCCTCGTTGAGGACCTGGGTGTGGTGTTCATTTGATGCCCTATCTTCCATGTGGCCTAGGCGAGAATCTATGTTGTTTACGGATGCGTTCACCGTGATAACAGTGGCTTGTAAGTCCCGGATTAGGTCAGCTAGGGCTCCTATGGTGTTGTCTGCGGATTGCCGACGTTATCCCCACTGTGGCTGCTTGCGTCCACGTTTGAATCCCCCGTCATGACTGTGAAAAGGCGGTTTTGGGTGAGAATGAGTTTTGCCAGACGTTCTAGGGACTCGAGGAATGCTCGCGACTAAGCGACGCGGGAATGAGACCCTTGACTCGTGTGTGCATACGGTCGCTGGTCTTAGGAACTCGGGTGCTTTAGACTCTTGGTGTGTTTGGCGAAATGCCTTACGAATTTTAAATCTCTGTAACGAGACGATTTGACACAAGCCTCGGAGGTGAGGCATAAAGAGGACTTCTCGAAATGAGACGACTCGAAATGTAAAACCTCGAGTAGAGGTGATCCTAGTAACTAACACAGACAGTTAATCACACGGTTGTACGGCGTAAGAAGTTAATCGCGATCCCGGCTCAGGATCAAAGAACTTTGGTATATGCTTTTGAAAACGACCATTCTTTGCGGAGTAAAATTCCTTTTTTTTTTGAAAAGGGCGATTTGTAGAATTAAGGTGGCGATGGTGTGGTGACATCGTTCGTGATGTGAAAATGTGTTGCTATATGTGCGCGTCGGGAATCCGATGATAGCAATAGTGTAAAGGTTTTCTCTTTTTTTTGAAAGGAACACGGTTCTTAGGTGAACCCGTTTTTAAAATGATGACGTGATGCTTTTATCGAGACTACTATTAATTAGCTAGTTCGATACTCGTAGCGGATGTGTGTTGTGTTTTAAAGTGTGTGACTAAATCTTTATTAAGGGTTTAGGTAGTGAATAGTGTTTTTAGAAAAAGCTTTTAAAACTAGGGATCCACGTTTGTCGGTTGCATTAACTAGCATTTGACGGTGGAGAGTGATGTATTGTGAAAAACATTTCGAGAATGTAACCGTTTTGGATTCCTTGACTTCATTAATTGAAGCTTCGATTGTGTTAACGGTATGTGTGTAAAAAAACATTTTTTTTGAAATAAAATGTAACCGTTTAGAGTACCTTGATCCCATTGATCGGGAGTCTCGGTGGTATTAATGGTAATTGTTGTTGACGGGTTTTACTTTGGCCTAAGGTGATGGCACTTAAAAACATACATTTATTATTTTTTGAAAGTGGTGAGTGTAAAATTTGCCATAATAACGGCGTCAAAAAAATGCTTTTCCCGTTTTAGAAATCATGTTTTGACCGGAGTATCGGCGTTTAAAATGTCGTTTTGAAAAGATGAGGTATTTTCGAAAACGGAATTGGGTGCGGTTGAATATGTTGGCTTGGTTGAATCCAGATTTTTAGTGTTTTATTTGGGTTGGTTTGTTCAAACACGTTACACATAACTAGGAATGCATACACTCATGCAGGATGCAGACACGGGTAGGTTAGGGTAGGCTACCGCCCACGAATAGTCTTTACTTAGGCATTGACAATTATCCAGGGAGAGGAGTGTCATACAGTCCGTTAGGAACTATCTGCTAATTATTCCCGCGGGATACGCGTTAGGCGACCGGAGCGTCAATCGAGGATCTCTGATAAGTGTAGTTTGTAGTGCCTAATTTGCTGTGTTTTGGTCCCGTTTTCCTTGTGGAATCCCTCCTTGGGAGCGATTTATGGATTACTTATGCTTCTTCTAGTTCGTTTTAGGTTCCCGAGACTATTTGTGAAGAATTGGAGCGAATCCGACTCGATACATACACTTTTTGGAATTAACGAAGTGAAGGAACGATCACTCGATGCCTTAGGCTCGATCCCGAGTCCCGAGAATCGATGAGAAACCCATGAGAGGCAAGAAGGGACCTTAAAGATCATATTGGAGGCCAACAAGACTCATCCCCGTCGGGAAGGCCGGGCCTCATCCCGTCCGGGATGAGGTGCACAAATGCGAGGGGTTTTGTACTGAGCCCGTCCCGGTCGGGACCGATCCGTCCCGGTCGGGATGGAGGGCCTGCTGTGCGTTACTCATTGTTTTCTCCTCCTTCATTCTTGTAACCCTATAAATACTTTCTTCTTGTATTGTTTAACTATGAGACATTACCCTAGACTCTCTTAGGCCTCTCTTAAGCTTTCAAAACCCTAGATTAGTGTTCCTCCAATTAGTTTAATCTTTCTTTAATCTTTAGTTAATCATTGTAATTCGTCTTGTATTAAGGAGATTCTTGAAGATTGTTCCAAGCTTGACAACCTTGGAGTTTTATTTGGGTTTCTTATTAATTCAAGTTCTCATCTTTTTCATCCTTGTTAGTTTGGTATAATCCTCTTCTTCCTTTTACTTTTGTTCTTTGTTTATTTATCAAGTTTGAATCTTTACTTATTGTTTATTGTTATTGTTTGTTTATTATGGATGTTTGGATGTTTAGTTTGATTTCTCTTGTTCATGTGAGTTTTATCTTGATAATGAGTGAGTAGTTTTCTTGTGGGGTTAGTAGGGGGATTAAGGGTAGATTATGGGTGATTAGGGTTTGATTAGGGGTAAAGGTGAATCTTTTGTTGTTAGTCACATATTGGGCACTCTATGTGTTTGTTGAATTGCTTGTGTGGGTAGTAGTGGCCAATGCTTCTCATACTTGTATTCCTCTTCTCCTTGTTTGTCTAGTGTGTGATTGTGTTGGGAATAGTCGTAGACATGAGAGTGCGGACTTGGGTTTAGACGCGAGAGCGCGAACCTACCTTGACCTTGGTTTAGACGCGAGAGCGCAAACCGACTCTAGCAACTAGGAGACACCTACACCCTTGATCACCCAATTACCCTTCTACACTTAAGAACCCGACCTAACCCTACTCCCTTTCTTATTGATTCATCCTTGTTATTAATCATAATTTCCCTTGTTCATTGCTTAGTGAGTCTCTAGTTATTTCATCTAGTCTTGTTTTAGCTAGTTTCATGGTTAGTCTAGTTCATACCTCTTCTCCTATCATAGTTTGTCAATTATCACTTTCTTTGTGTTGTTTGGTAGCCTAGTCTTGTTTTTAGGTTGACTTAGTCTAGAATTTACAATACCGTCTCCGTGGACACGACCCGACTTACCCTAGCTACCCAGTAGGTATAGTTGGCTATTTATTGTTGGTTAGGACCCATGACAAATCCTCCCATCAATTTGGCGCCGTTGCCGGGGACGGTGCATTGTTTAGACTTAGTTTACTTCTAGCTTGACTTAGTTACCCTTCTTTGTGCTCTTCTATCATCTCTTGTGCATATTTTTTAGTTTTCTCTTGTTTTCTTAGCTTTCTTTTCTCTTTGTTTTTCGTTGTGCTTGCTTAATGTCTTTGCCTAGTGCCCAAAAAGCACTAGGTGGTCTTACGTTTGCTCAAGTGTGTAGTGTATGCCTAGGAGGAGAGGCAATTTCTTTCTCTTCAATCCAGAGCCGGAGAGACTCTTTAGAGCCTTTCGCCAACGGACGATTGATCGGGTTAGACACTCTCAACCGGGTACTAGCAATACCATTGAAGAGCAAGCTCAAGGATCCGACTTTAACGAGTCACCTCGAGAGACGGCCGAAGTGACCTTCATCAATCCCTTTGGTACATCTATCCACTCTTCTTCACCTAGTTCCCCGTCTAGTTCTACATCAACACCGTCTGCACCATCATCTCCCGCATATCCAATTATGCCGAAGTTCTCATCTCACTCCAATTTTACCGAGGATGTCTTGCCGGGACCGAGTGCTTTACCGGATACATATACCGGGAATTTCGTGGCAAAGACACAATTCATCCAACTTGTGGAGAGAAACCAATTTAGTGGTTTGCCCACCGAAGACCCGCACCAACACATGGAGACCTTCTCCGATTATTGCGATGCTATCTCCCAAACCGGGATTACCCAAGATCAAATCCGTTGGGTACTTTTCCCGTTTTCTCTCATTGGAAAAGGGAAGCAATGGATCAAGAGTCTCGATAGGGCAACCATGGGTATCGATACTTGGAAGAAACTTGCATTGACGTTCTACCAAAAGTTTTACCCTCCGGAGAAGATAAATTTGCTTAGGGCCTCCATCACCGGTTTCCAACAACGGGATGAGGAGAGCCTTTATGAAGCTTGGGAACGGTTTAAATCTTTGATTAGATCATGCCCCCACCATGGACTTTCACAATGGTTCTTAGTCTAACAGTTTTGGAACGGTCTATATGAGGACTCAAGAGCTATACTCAATATGGGCTCCAATGGTAGGTTTACCGAGGTCGATGACGATCAAACTTGGGCAAGAATCGAAGAGATGGCGGTGCACAACTCCCAATACTCAAGGCCTAAAAAGGCGAATCGAGGAGGTAGACACGAGGTCGATGCCATTACACAACTAAGCATTGATCTTGGAGCTCAATTTAAAACTCACATGGAGACTATTGACAAGAGCTCCAAAGCCACCTCAATCAAGCTCAAAGCACTAGTTCCTCTGATGGGTAAGGATTTGTCGTGAATCCCAACCGTCAAATAAAACCGGCAAAACCTAACTAGGGTAGCTAGGGTAAGTCGGGTCGAATCCACAGGGACGGGAGGTCAGACTAGGGTATGCTACGGTCTAGGACTAGGTTCGAGACAAGCTATTCTAAGGAGGGGGAGACTAGGAATAAGCTAGGTCTAAAGCAAGAAAACAATTAAAGGAAACGGGCTAGGATTAGGTCGGGGTCAAAGGGGTAATGGAATGGTCAAGGGAGAACTAGAGTGAAGGAGGTAGTAGGGTAATCTAGGTAATGCCAGGGCTCTCGCAACTTAGACTCACCTAGAGGTTCCACCTAAAACCCACCTTGGCGACACAAACGACAAACGGGGTTACTAGCGTGATATCGGGGCCTAGGTCGCATCCGGGCTCTCGCAACTTAGACCGACCTAGGGGTCGTCCTCACCGGGCTCTCGTAACTTAGTGAGGGAACCAACCCACAAGCAAACTATCACCCACAAGAGAAAAGCAAGAAAAACAAGCATACACATATACATGTCATTCAAGCATTTCAACAAACATGTGATATGCATCAAACCAAGAGGAAACCCAAATCTTCCACCAACATCTCCAACAATCCCTTAATCATCCATTAACACCCAAATCACCTTACTAACCCTAGCAAGATACTACTCTAACATGATTAAAGGAAAACTAACACTAATAAGATGAATCAACATAGCAATCAAAACAAACATGAAGAAACTAACAAGAACTATGAACTATGAACAATAACAAGAACAAAGAATCAAACTTTAATGATAAAACAAAGATTAGGAGAAGAGAAAAGAAGATTATACCAAACTAGAGATGAAAGGAAGAATGAAACTTGTATAAATGGAAGAACCCAAAACATTCACCCAAGGTTGTTAATCTTGGTGGAGATCTTGAAGAATTCCCAAATTACAACCACTAATCTAAGATTAACAATAATCTAAGGACTAATCTACACTAATCTATGCTAATCTATGCTAAAATAATCTAGGGTTTAAGGGGAAATGTCTAACATAAGCTTAACAAAACAAGGGAAGAGTATATATAGGGTTACAAGTGGAAAGGAGAAGAAAGAAAACAAGGCGGAGCTGCAGCAGGCCCGTCCCGGCCGAGACGGGGTGATCCCGGTCGGGATGGGGTCGGTCCCGGCCGGGAAGAGCTGCTCCCGGTCGGGATGAGCCACAGTCAGGGGCCTCCTCTTTTGTGCACCTAAACCGGGACCGGTTGAGGCCATACCCGTCGGGGATGAGTCTTGTACGCCTCCAATAGGAACTTTTTGGTCTCTCCTTGTTTCTCATGGGCTTCCCATCGATTCTCGGGACTCGGGATCGGGTCTCGGAGGCTCGGGATTGGGTCCCAAGGTCTCGGGGTCTATTCCAAGGCATCGAGTCATCGTTCCTTTACTCCGTTGGCTCCAAAATGTGTATGTATCGAGTCGGAATCGCTCCAACTCTTCCAAATCGGCCTTGGGAACCTGAAACGAACTAAAGGAAGCATAAGAAGCCCATAAATCGCTCCCAAGGAGCGATTCCACAAGGAAAATGGGACCAAAACACTACAAAATAGGCACTACAAACTAAACTTATCAACTCCCCCACACTTAACGCCCTCGAGTAAGCACAAACTAACTACTAAACTATCCGAGCGGGTATTAGCGCACCCTACGCCCTTTCAACTCGCGCGAGTACACTTAGAGGAAAAGTGCACTTCGCAAGGCAAGTGGGGTCTTGCGACAAAATCGTGGATGCAACCGGACACAAAGCACACAAACAAACAAACACACAAACAAACACATAATCGGTTGCACCCAAAAGAAAACAAATACCGCTTCCCTCCAAAAGCGGTGATTGAAACACCGGTTTAGGACTCGAGGCAAGTGACAACGTTCCCAAGCTAATCATACAAATCGAGATGAACTAAACCCTAATAGTATGACGATAAAGCAACAAAAACGTTGGTAACTTACCTAGGTCCTCCTAACTTTCTAAGAACATACTACGGGAGGATTGGCGGAGTGGAAAAGTGATGAACCACGGTGTTAGTCGACACTGTAGGTAAGTGAGACCCCGCCCCCTTTAGCCATGAGCCAAGAGGGTCGTTCCATGTCTAAAACCGCCTAACTAGTCCAAGTAAAAAGGTGGAAATATATGCAAAGTGAGGGAAGACCGACCATTACCGCTATCATCCTTCCTAGGGACTCGGTCCTTTGGTAGGCTCTTCACGGAAAAAGGCTTATTTTGAGATGTTGGGATTATTTTTGTGAGACGGGTTTTCTTTTGGCATTTTTCTTTCTTTTTGACATTTTGCTTTGTTTGTTGCCATGCCATTTCTTTTCTTCTTTTCTATTTTCTTTTTGGCTTTTGTACCTTTTCTTTTTCTTCAATCTTCTCTTTCTTTCTTTCATTTTTTTCTTTCTTTTCTTTTCTTTGCCCTTTTGGCTTGATTTGACTTTTGGCATTTCTTTGTGACAAGAAAGGAAGATTTCAACAATTTGCAAACTTTATTGTGTGGGAATGTGTAGGAGGTAGGGAAATGGGTATGTCGGGAGGACGTCTTCCCTTCATACTCACATAAAGGGGAGAACTTGGACTAGTCTAACGATTCCGAACACGGTCACCTAAGGGACGGGACTCGGCAACCAAGGCCTTTTCACACCGTGGGTGGTCATAATGGTCAAAATGCAAATCCCGTAGTAAATCCCTAGTAAGCTAGGTGGACTCAAGGTAAGAAACGAACGAAATCATTGATTTAGGGTCATTCTATTAGATTAAAGTCCAAGACTCGATTTATACAACTAGGAAGGGAAAGTAAACACTTGCACACTAGCCTCTAAACCGGGTTTTCGAAAACCTTTTTACACACAAGACTCAACCACACACAAAACAAAGACATGACGAAAACATTAAGAAAAAGAGACAAGAAACAACAAAACAAAACAAAATAACCACATGAACAAAACAAACACCACCCCGAGCTTACAAACGAGTCTCCAAATCCACCACAAACTTTACAAAGCTCCGCCCGAGCACACAGCATCACCATCTCCTCCAAAATCCACAAGAGACAAAGGGGAAAAAGGGATAGAAGATGTTACCGGAGGTCTTGAAAGCTCTCCAAAGCATTTGGTGAATTAAGCAACCTATAAGGAAAGAGGGAGGCAGAACACGCACACAAAAGAAATATACGACACAAAAGAAAAACACACAAAAAGAAAATCTTTTTGATTTTTGTGAAAATTTTCAAATTTTTAGGGTTTTTTTGAAGAATTTTTCGAAAAACTAAGAAAATAAAACTAACGACGATAGAATATCGCTCCCCCACACTTAAACCGAGCCATGTCCTCATGCTCGATCGTAGTGTGCGGAGAGACAAAAGAAAAAGAAAAGAAACTACGAAAATAAAGCTAACAATCAAAAATAAAGTGAAGAAAAGGGTAGAAGGTGTCCGGCCGGGGTGTAGTCAAGTCACCATGGGCCGAGACAAGAAAAGATATGGAAGGGGGAAGAAAAATAAAAAGAAGGAAATAAAAGGAAATGGGAGGGGAGGGCTAGGTGTAATCAAGTCACCTAGCCCGGATTCCGCCTAAATCCGACTAAATCCAACAAAAGTGGTGAAAAACTTGTAAATTTTGGATTTTGAAATGACTCTCAATGTAGTCACGTCATTGAGAGTCAGGAGCAACCATATACCAAGGCCTCGAAGGCCACCATGACACAAATATAAGGGGAATGGGAGTAAACAAAGGAAAACAAGCAATAAAAGACGGAAAAGAAAGGATAGTTGCCGTACCAATAAGATAGCAACTCACTCGCTCCATCGTCTCCAATGATCAATAAAGGCACTTTGCTTGTCTTCATCATTGCTATCCCGCTTCGAACTTGATAAAACACATGGTAGAGGTAGTAATGGTGTGAGGGGAGTGGGATTCGATGTGAAACTCAGTGTAAAGGGAAGAGAAATGAGGTGAGGGTATGTAAATGAAGTGTAATGATCATATGACATGAGCAAGGATGGGTAGGGAGGTTGGGTGGGGGTATACAATGGTTGGGTGGGCTCAAATGTCAAAGAAGAGGCCAAAAGAGGAGAAAAGAGACCATCCCGGTCGGGATGGGTGGTCCCGATCGGGATGACACACCCGTCCCGATCGGGAAGCCCCCATCCCGGTCGGGATGACACTCCAGTAAGCTCGAATTTTGGTACCCTCATCCCGATCGGGATGAATCCTTCCTGGTCGGGATGGATCTTCTCGACCTTCCACAAACCCCAAAAGCTTCACCAAAGCTTCAAAAACCGACTTCCAAACTCACGATCCAAGCTCTATCATGAAGTTGATAAGTGTGGTTTGTAGTGCCTATTTTGTAGTGTTTTGGTCCCATTTTCCTTGTAGAATCACTCCTTGGGAGCGATTCATGGACTTCTTATGCTTCCTTTAGTTCGTTTCAGGTTCCCGAGACCGATTTGGAAGAGTTGGAGCGATTCCGACTCGATACATACACATTTTGGAGCCAATGGAGTAAAGGAATGATGACTCGATGCCTTGGAATCGATCCCGAGACCTTGGGGCCCAATCCCGAGCCTCCGAGACCCGATCCCGAGTCCCGAGAATCGACGAGAAACCCATGAGAAGCAAGGAGGGACCAAAAGGAGCTTAAAGAAGGCCTACAAGGCTCATCCCGTTCGGGATGGCCTCAACCCGTCCCGGTTGAAGTGCACGAATTGAACTGCTGCTGTCTTGGGTCCATCCCGACCGGGATGGGTTCATCCCGATCGGGACCACCTCATCCCGATTGGGACCAACTCATCCCGACCGGGATGAGCCCAGTTCAGACGCGCGCTTGTTTCTTTCTTCTCCTTTCCACTTGTAACCCTATATATACCCCCCTCTTGTATTAAGACACCATCTTATGTTAAATTCTTGACCTCTCCTAAAACCCTAGACTACTTTAGGTTAGATTAGATTAGATTAGTGTAGATTAGTCGGTAATTAGTTGTTAATCCTAGTTTAGTCTTGTATTAAGGGAATTCTTCAAGATCCACTCAAGATTGACAACCTTGGGTGTTTGTTTTGGGTTTTCTTCATTAATGCAAGTTTTGTTCTTTCTTCTTCATTAGTATGGTAATCTCCTCTTCCTTTTCCTCTTAATCTTTATTTATGTTATCCAAGTTTCAATCTTTAGTTCTAGATTATTGTTTTGTTCTTCGTACTTGTTAGTTTGTTTATGTTTGTTTTGTTTTCTTATGTTGATCCATCTTGTTCTTGTTAGTTATAGTTTGATTATGTTAGAGTAGTGTTCTTGCTAGGGTTAGTAGGGTGATTAGGGTGTTAATTGGGTGATTAATGGATTGTTAGAGATGTTGGTGGAAGATTTGGGTTTCCTCTTGGTTTGGTGCACATCACATGTTTGTTGAAATGCTTGATTGACTAGTAGAACCATATACTTGTTTTTCTTGCCTTTCTCTTGTGGGTGATAGTTTGTTTGTGGGTTCGGTTCCCTCACTAAGTTGCGAGAGCCCGGTGAAGACGACCCCTAGGTCGGTCTAAGTAGCGAGAGCCCGGATGCAACCTAGGCCACCATAGCGCGCTAGAACCCCGTTTGTCATGTGTGTCGCCGAGATGGGTTTTAGGTGGAACCTCTAGGTGGGTCTAAGTTGCGAGAGCCCGGGCCAACCTAGATTACCCTACTACCTCCTTCACTCTAGTTCTCCCTTGACCATTCCATTGCCCCTTTGACCTCGACCTAATCCTAGTCAGTTTTCCATGTTTGTTCTTCTTAGTCATAGTCTAACCTTCTCCCCTTCCTATCATTCTAGTTTAGCTTAGCTCGTTGACTTAGTCTAGTATTTGGGCTGACCTAGTCTAGGCTATACATTACCGTCCCCGTGGATTCGACCCGACTTGCCCTATCTACCCTAGTTAGGATTAGTCGGTTTATTTATTGATCGGTTGGGACGTGGCGAATCCCTCCCATAGTATGACAATAAAGAAACAAAAACGTTGGTAACTTACCTAGGTCCTCCTAACTTTCTAAAAACGTACTACGGGACGATCGGCGGAGTGGAAAGTGAAGAACCACGGTGTTAGTCGACACTGTAGGTAAGTGAGACCCCGCCCCCTTTAGCCATGAGCCAAGAGGGTCGTCCCATGTCCAAAACCGCCTAACTAGTCCAAGTAAAAAGGTGGAAATAATGCAAAATGAGGGAAGACCGACCACTACCGCTATCATCCTTCCTAGGGACTCGGTCCTTTGGTAGGCTCTTCACGGTAAAAGTCGGAAAAAGGCTTATTTTGAGAGGTAGGGGTTATTTTTGTGAGTCGAGTTTTCTTTTGGCATTTTCTCTTTTCTTTCGCATTTATGCCTTGCTTTGCCATGCCATTCTTTTTCTTTCTTTTTTTCTATTTTTTTTTGGCTTTTGTGCCTTTTCTTTTTCTTCATTCTTTTCTTTCTTTCTTTTTCTTTTCCTTGTCCTTTTGGCTTGATTTGGCTTATTGGCACTTCTTGACAACAAGAAAGACGGAATTCAACATATTGCAATTTATTGTGTGGATGTGTGTAGGAGGTAGAGTAATGGGTAAATCGGGGGTCGCGATCCCTCTTCAAACCCACAAAAAGTGGAGAACTTGGACTAATCAAACAATCCTAAACACGGTCACCTAAGGGACGAGACTCGGTAACCAAGGCCTTTTCACACCGTGGGTGGTCATAATGGTCAAAAGTGCAAATCCCGTAGTAAATCCCTAGTAAGCTAGGTGGACTCAAGGTAAAGGACCAACGAAATCATTGATTTAGGGTCATTCTACTAGGCTAAGGTCCAAGACTCGATTTATACAACTAGGAAGGGAAAGTAAACACTCGCACACTAGCCTCTAAACCGGGTTTTTGAAAACTGTTTACACACGCGACACGCGACACACAACAAAACACAAAACAAAGACACAACTAAAATGACGGAAAAAGATACAAAACAAAACAAAACAAGGAGAAACAACACATAAACAAAACAAACACCACCCCGATCTTCAAACAAGGCTCCAAATCCACCACAATCTTTACAAAGCTCCTCCCGAGCACACATCATCACAAATCTCCTCCAAACTCACAAGAAGCAAAGAGGGAAAAAGGGATGAAGAGATGTTACCGGAAGTCTCGAAAGCTCACCAAAGCTAACGGTGATTAGGCAACCTATAAGGAAAAAAAGGGGGGCAAAACACGCACAAGAAAACAAAAATACGACATAACGACACAAAAAGGAAAAGACACAAAAGAAAATCTTTTTGATTTTTGTGAAAATTTTCAAATTTTTAGGGTTTTTTGAAGAATTTTTCGAAAAAACTAAGAAAATAAAACTAAATATGCTAGAATATCGCTCCCCCACACTTAAACCGAGCAATGTCCTCATATGCTCAATTGTAGTGTGCGGAGAGACAAAAGATAAAGAAAAGAAACTACGAAAATAAAGCTAAAAATCAAAGAATAAGGTGAAGAAAAGGTAGAAGGTGTCCGGCCGGGGTGTAGTCAAGTCACCATGGGCCGAGACGAGAAAGAGATATGGAAGGGGGGAGAAAATAAAAAGAAGGAAATAAAAGGAAATGGGAGGGGAGGGCTAGGTGTAATCAAGTCACCTAGCCCGGATTCCGCCTAAATCCGACTAAATCCTCAAAAAAAGAAAAGAAAGTGAAAATCTTGTAAAAATTTGGATTTTGAAAATGACTCTCGATGTAGTCACGTCATCGAGAGTCGGGAGCAACAACTACCAAGGCCTCGAAGGCCACCATGACATCAAGACACAAAGGTGTACAAGGGGAAGGAAATAAACAAAGGAAAACAAGCAACAACAAAAACGGAAAAGAAAGGATAGTTGCCGTACCATAGGTTAGCAACTCACTCTCTCCATCGTCTCATAGATCAATATAGGCACTTGCTTGTCTTCATCATTGCTATCCCGCTTCAAGCTTGATAGAACCGCATGGTAGAGGTAGTAATGGTGCGAGGAGGTGGGATTTGATGTGAATATCGGTCTAAAGTGAGGAGGAAATGAGGTTAAGGTATGTAAATGAGGTACATGGGTGGTATGATATGAGAAAGGAAGGTAGGGAGGTTGGGAGGGGGTATACAATGGTTGGGTGGGCTTAAATGTCGAAGAAGAAGCACCAAAAAGGAGTAGGGGATCATCCCGGTCGGGATGGATGATCCCGGTCGGGATGGATGATCCCGGTCGGGTTGATAAACCCTTCCCGGTCGGGAAGCCTCCTTCCCGATCGGGATGACACTCCAGTGGACTCGATTTTTGGCACCCTCATCCCGATCGGGACGGCCCCATCCCGGTCGGGACGACACACCCTTCCCGGTCGGGAAGGGTCTTCATGACTCCTATGACCCTAAAATCCGACTCCCTTACTCACGATCCAAGCTCTATCACTAACCACTCCTTTCTAGGAGTCACCTTCACTTCACCTATCACAATAAACTCAAAGTACACATCAAATTCACTCCCCTCACATGGCTCATCAAAATACCAAATCAATTACAAGAGCTTCACAAAACAACGAAAATCAAGAGAAAAAAAACACACAAGTACAAACACAAGTACTCTAAAGAGGAGATGAGGGGACTATACAACATGACGGTTCTTTAGGAACTCCGCCAAACTTAGGATGGTGGACTCTCCTTCAACCGTAGCCCTCAAGGGCATGGAGGAGCAAGTCGAACGCGCTACCGACATCATAGTGAAGGCCCAAGAAGCGCTCGAGCCTAGCCAACCTCCACGACCTCCAAGGAGGAGGCAAGAAGTAGGAATCCCAAGACCCATCATCATCATTCATGTCATCTCCGGGGTCTATCCATCCTACGAGCTTAACCGACCTCTTCCTCCCTAAGCATCGCCTCCAACCAACACTCGATTCATGAAGTTAATGCTTTGGGAGTTGTATCTCCTACAACTTATTATGGGATGTGCGAGATTCGCGGGATATTTGGGCATGAACCTCAACAATGCCAAGGTAGTATTGAGCAAGTGAACGCCTTTCAAGCGTTCAAGCAAGGTGCCCCCTATCCTAACACGTTCCAAGCTTCCCATCAAGCTTCTAATCAACAATCTCTACAACACCGTCCATATGTACCACCTCCCTTAAGGGACAACAATCAAGGTTACCAAGGTTATGTGGGTAACCCAAGGCCATTTAACAATTTCAAGCAACATAACCAAGGTACCTTCAACAACAATCAAGGGTTCCAACAAGGGAACTTCAATCAAGGTGGTTTTCAAGGAAACCAACACAATCAAGGACACTAAAACTACAACCATGGAAACAATCAAGGCCTTAATCAAAGCAACTCTCATGGGTTCCAAGGGAACCATCAACAACAACAAGGGGCTCAAGGTGCCCGACAAGAAAGTAAGCCAAGGAGCCGGTCTCCTATTCATGATTATGGCATTCCTCTAGCCATCACCGATACTCCACACAATCAAAAATCTCCACCTCGAGATTTTGATACCCAAAAGCAAATGATGGAGTTGCAAAGAAGCCAAATGGAGATACAAAGATCCCAACAAGAACTTATTTCCCAACTTCTAATGGAAAACAAGGAAACAAGAACTCATCTCAAGATGCTCGAAACTCAACTAGCTCAAGTTGCTTCGGGTAGTTCTTCAAGACAAAGGGGACAACTACCTCCTCAAGGTGAACCGGCAAAATTTGAGCAGGTCAATGCTATTACCTTGAGGAGTGGTTCTTCTTATGACTCCCCCGTGTTTCCTAGTGAGCAAGAACATGCCATGGAAGAAGTTGTATCTCCATCTCAAGATAAAGCAAGTTCGAGAAATCCAATGGAGGAGCAAGTCTTATGGGAGATTGAGAAACCCCATGAAGACAAGCTTCCCCCACTTCAAGGTAAAGACAAGGGAAAAAGGAAAGTGTCATTTGAAAAGTCCACCCTTATCGAGCAAAACAAAGTGCACATCGAGTTGCCTTTCCCAACAAGGCAAATGAAGACCAAGGTGGATGCTCAATATGACAAGTTCCTTAATATTGTGAAGAAATTGGATGTGAGTGTCCCATTTACCGAGCTACTTACCCAAATCCCGGCATATGGAAGATTTATGAAAGAAATCTTGGCTAGGAAGAGATCCATCGACAAGGAAGAGACCATAGCATTAACAAGGGTGGTGAGCGAGCTTATTCAAGGTTCTACGCTTCCCAAGTTGAAGGATCCGGGTAGTTTCTCGATCCCATGCACCATTGGCAACTTCAAGATTGAGAGAGCGCTATGTGATCTAGGTGCGAGTGTAAGCATCATTCACTACTCTATTTGTGAGCGACTTGGAATGAAGGAGCTCAAGTGCACATCCGTTACACTCCGAATGGCCGATAGTTCACTCAACCGACCATTGGGGATGTTTGAAGATGTGCCAATAAGAATCGGGAAGTTCTTCGTTCCGGTCGATTTTCTTGTACTTGACATGCCGGAAGATGCTATCACTCCCATCATCCTTGGGTGCCCATTTCTACATACCGCCGGTGCAATGATCGATGTGAAGAACGGTAGGATCACATTCGAGTTAGGCGAAGAAAAGCTAGTGTTTGACCTCCAAGGCAACACCTCGCCTACTAATGACGAGTCTTGCAACATGATCCACGCCACGAAAGACATCGATCTAGGGGAAGAATCGGGACAAAGCTTGAAGTAGGACTTCTATGGAATTGAAGATGATGATTCCGAGTTTGGGGCAGATGAATGCCCATATCATCAGTTTGAAGACAAGTTCAAAGACAAGAAGAAAGATGAGCCTCCGTTGGGGCCACATGAGGATCGATGGACGTTTGGGTATATACCGAAGGATCGCAAGTACAAGTTCAAGCCATTGAACTTAGTAGATCGGGATGCCCCGGGAACGTCCAGGTTAGAAGGCGATGATCCTTGGAGTGGAGGTTGGTATTCCACGACCTTAATTGAAGACTTCTTGAGAGCCTTCGATTTGTTTCTTCGTGCCCTTGATGGCGATGGAAGTGGTTACAAGGTTGTTGAAAAATATTGAAGAATGCACCATCCTTGGTTTGACGGAGTTCCAAAAGAACCGTCCCTTTGTGTGAAGTGAAGGTGATTCCTAGAGAAGATTGGTCATCGATAGAGCATGGATTGTGAGCAAGGGAATCGGTTTTTTAAGCTTTGGATAAGCTTTTGGGGTTTTGGAGGTCATGAAGACTCTTCCCGGCCGAGAAGGAGGCTTCCCGACCGGGAAGGGCGTGTCGTCCCGACCGGGAAGGAGCCATCCCGATCGGGATGAGTGTACCAAGAATTGAGCTTCCTGGAGTGTCTTCCCGACCGGGATGAGGGCTTCCCGACCGGGATGAGGGCTTCCCGACCGGGACGGGTGAGGCATCCCGACCGGGACCATCCATCCCGACCGGGATGGTCCCCTGCTTCCCTTTTTGCCTCTTCTTTGTCTTGTGAGCCCACCCAACCACTTTATACCCCCTCCCAACCTCCCTACCTATCCTTGCACATACCATATGACCCATATACCTCATTTACATACCCTCACCTCATTTTCTCTTCACTTTACACTGGGTTTCACATCAAATCCTACCCCCTCTTACCATTACTACCTCAACCATGCGTTGTTATCAAGTTTGAAGCGGGATGACAATGAAGAAGACAAGCAAGGTGCCTATATTGATCATTGAGACGATGGAGCGAGTGAGTTGCTTACCGATGGGTACGACAACTATCCTTTCTTTTCCGTCTTTTATTGCTTGTTTTCCCTTTTTTTATCCCCTTCCCCGTTTACACTTTTGTGTCATGGTGGCCTTCGAGGCCTTGGTAGTTATTGCTCCCGACTCTCGATGACGTGACTACATCGAGAGTCATTTCAAAATCCAAATTTACAAGTTTTCACCCTTTTTTGTAGGATTTAGTCGGATTTAGGCGGAATCCGGGCTAAGTGACTTGATTACACCTAGTCCTCCCCTCTCATTTCCTTTTATTTCCTTCTTTTTATTTCTTCCCCCATCCATATCTTTTCTTGTCTCGGCCCATGGTGACTTGACTACACCCCGGCCGGACGCATTCTACCCTTTTCTCCGCTTTATCTTTGATTTTTAGCTTTATTTTCGTAATTTCTTTTCTTTTCTTTTGTGTCTCCGCACACTACGATCGAGCATGAGGACATTGCTCGGTTTAAGTGTGGGGGAGCGATATTCTATCGTAGTTAGTTTTATTTTCGTAGTTTTTCGAAAAATCTTTAAAAAACCCTAAACATTTGAAAAACTTTCACAAAAATCAAAAAGATTTTATTTTGTGTGTTTTTCCTTTTGTGTCGTTATGTCGTATATTTGTTGTGTTGTGCGTGTTTTGCCTCCCTTTTTCCTTTTAGGTCGCTTAAATCACCGATAGCTTTGGAGAGCTTTCAAGACTTCCGGTAACATCTTTATCCCTTTTTCTTCTTTATCTCTTGTGGAGTGTGGAGGAGATTTGTGATGATGTGCGCTCGGGTGGAGCTTTGTAGAGTTTGATGATGATTTGGTTGCTTATTTGGAAATTCGGGGTGGTGTTTGTTCTCTTATTATGTTTCTTGTGTTTTGTCTTGTTTTGTTGCTTTTGCCTCTCTTTCTTTCGTTTTTGTCGTGTCTTTGTTTTGTGTTGTGTAGTGTGTCATGTGTGTAAACGGTTTTCGAAAACCCGGTTTAGAGGCTAGGGTTCAAGTGTTTACTTTCCCTTTCTAGTAGTATGAATCGAGTCTAGGACTTTAGTCTAGTAGAATGACCCTAAATCAATAGTTTCGTTGGTCCCTTACCTTGAGTCCACCTAGCTTACTAGGAATTTACTACGGGATTTGCATTTTGACCATTATGACCACCCACGGTGTGAAAAGGCCTTGGTTGCCGAGTCCCATCCCTTAGGTGACCATGTTCGGAATTGTTTGATTAGTCCAAGTTCTCCTCTTTTTGTGGGTTTGAAGGGAAAGCGCGCTCCCGACATACCCATTCCCCTACCTCCTACACATACCCACAAAATAAACTTGCAATTTGTTGAAATATCTCTTTCTTAGTTGCAAAAAGAAATGCTTACAACTCAAATGAAGCCAAAAAGGGCAAAGAAAAGAAAAAGAAAGAAAACAAAAGAAAGAAAAGATTGAAGAAAAAGAAAAGGCACAAAAAGCCAAAAAGAAAATAGAAAAGAAGAAAAAAAAGAAATGGCATAGCAACACAAAAAGCAAAAATGCAAAAGAAAGAAAAATGCCAAAAGAAAATCGTCTCACAAAAAAAGAACCCTCACCTCTCAAAATAAGCCTTTTGCCGACTATTACCGTGAAGAGCCTACCAAAGGACCGAGTCCCTAGAAAGGATGATAGCGGTAATGGTCGGTCTTCCCTCATTTTGCAATCATTTCCACCTTTTTACTTGGACTAGTTGAGTGGTTTTGAACATGTGACGACCCTCTTGGCTCATCGCTAAAGGGGGCGTGGTCTCACTTACCTACAGTGTTGACTAACACCATGGTTCATCCTTTTTCCATCCCGCCGATCGTCCCGTAGTACGTTCTTAGAAGGTTAGGAGGACCTAGGTAAGTTATCAACGTTTTTATTGCTTTGTTGTCATACTATTAGGGTTTAGTTCATTTCGATTTGTATGATTAGCTAGGGAACGTTATCACTTGCCTTGAGTCCTAAACCGGTGCTTCTTTCACCGCTTGTTTGAGGGAAGCGGTATTTGTTTTTTCTTTGGGTGCAACCTTGTTTTTGTTTGTTTGTATGTTTGTTGTTTATGTGTTTTTGTGTCCGGTTGCATCCACAGTTTTGTCGCAAGACCTTACTTGCCTTGCGGAGTATACTTTTCCTCTAAGTGTACTCGCGTGAGTTGAAAGGGCGTAGGGTACGCTAATACCCGCTCGGCTAGTTTAGTAGTTAGTATGTGCTTACTCGAGGGCGAGTAAGGGTTAAGTGTGGGGGAGTTGATAAGTGTAGTTTGTAGTGCCTAATTTGGTGTGTTTTGGTCCCGTTTTCCTTGTGGAATCGCTCCTTGGGAGCAATTTATGGATTAATTATGCTTCTTCTAGTTCGTTTTAGGTTCCCGAGACTATTTGTGAAGAATTGGAGCGAATCCGATTCGATACATACACTTTTTGGAACTAACGAAGCGAAGGAACGATCACTCGATGCCTTAGGCTCGATCCCGAGTCCCGAGAATCGATGAAAAACCCATGAGAGCCAAGGAGGGACCTTAAAGATCATATTGGAGGCCTACAAGACTCATCCCCGTCGGGAAGGGCCTCATCCCGTCCGGGATGAGGTGCACAAATGCGAGGGGTTCTGTACTGAGCCCGTCCCGGTCGGGACCAGCCCGTCCCGGTCGGGACCGATCCGTCCCGGTCGGGATGGAGGGCCTGCTGCGCGTGACTCATTCTTTTCTCCTCCTTCATTCTTGTAACCCTATAAATACTTCCTTCTTGTATTGTTTAACTATGAGACATTACCCTAGACTCTCTTAGGCCTCTCTTAAGCTTCCAAAACCCTAGATTAGTGTTCCTCCCATTAGTTTAATCTTCCTTTAATCTTTAGATAATCATTGAAATTAGTCTTGTATTAAGGAGATTTTTGAAGATTGTTCCAAGCTTGGCAACCTTGGAGTTTTATTTGGGTTTCTGATTAATTCAAGTTCTCATCTTTTTCATCCTTGTTAGTTTGGTATAATCCTCTTCTTCCTTTTAATTTTGTTGTTTGTTTATTTATCAAGTTTGAATCTTTACTTATTGTTTATTGTTATTGTTTGTTTATTATGGATGTTTGGATGTTTAGTTTGATTTCTCTTGTTCATGTTAGTTTTATCTTGATAATGAGTGAGTAGTTTTCTTGTGGGGTTAGTAGGGGGATTAAGGGTAGATTATGGGTGATTAGGGTTTGATTAGGGGTAAAGGTGAATCTTTTGTTGTTAGTCACATATTGGGCACTCTATGTGTTTGTTGAATTGCTTGTGTGGGTAGTAGTGGCCAATGCTTCTCATACTTGTATTCCTCTTCTCCTTGTTTGTCTAGTTTGTGATTGTGTTGGGAATAGTCGTAGACACGAGAGTGCGGACTTGGGTTTAGATGCGAGAGCGCGAACCTACCTTGACCTTGGTTTAGACGCGAGAGCGCAAACCGACTCTAGCAACTAGGAGACACCTACACCCTTGATCACCCAATTACCCTTCTACACTTAAGAACCCGACCTAACCCTACTCCCTTTCTTATTGATTCATCCTTGTTATTAGTCATAATTTCCCTTGTTCATTGCTTAGTTAGTCTCTAGTTATTTTATCTAGTCTTGTTTTAGCTAGTTCATGGTTGGTTAGTCTAGTTCATACCTCTTCTCCTATCACAGTTTGTCAATTATCACTTTCTTTGTGTTGTTTGGTAGCCTAGTCTCGTTTGTAGGTTGACTTAGTCTAGACTTTACAATACCGTCTCCGTGGACATGACCCGACTTACCCTAGCTACCCACTAAGTATAGTTGGATATTTATTGTTTGTTAGGACCCACGACAAATCCTCCCATCAATCTCTCTGTGTGTTCCTAAAGATCTTACCGCGAAGAGGTCGATTGGTCTTGATATCGGTTAGGGTGGGCATTTTAAGGCCAAAACCTGTAGTGACCACAACTAGGAACTAAGAAATGAGCTTCACCGACCTCGTTCAAGTTACACCACAACTGGAAACTTGTTTCCAAATCCCCAGCGGAGTCGCCAAACTTTGGACGTCCGTCCGCACCGCCCAGCGCCCCGTGCGTGCCCTCGCGGGACCGACCTTGTTTTTCAACGTGTGGCGGCAGCCACCCACGCAGCCCCCTCCCTGTTGGGGGCCGGTCCGATCTCGCGTAAGGGGCGATGTTTCGGACCTCGATTCGGATGACGATCCGGACTTGTACTAGACGGGTGCGGGCACCCGTGTTTCCGTTTGGGAATCGATCGAGTCATGGTTGTAAATGTTTAAAGGTCGATTTATTTGGTAAGGCGACCTTTTTAGTGAAGTGAATTCGTTGCCGATTTGTGGAGTCGCCACCGAGTCAATTATGGGGACTCGGAAACCGTTCAAGTCAACTTTGATCCCTTGTCGGCTCAAAGTTGAGTGGCACGGGACCTAAAGATAAAGACTTGTACCCTTAAGCACTCCATGCCTGGAATGACTCTCATTGCCAATGGTTTCGGACATCTGGAAACCGTCTATTCTGAGTAAGGGGTGAGGGTACGTATTGGGAAGCCAACATCTGACAGATGTCAACACCCAATCCCGCCCGCACTATAGCAGCCTCTACTAATCAATCGGTGGGCTGGTAACCTAGTTCTTTTGTTGTGGTTGAAATACTGTAACATCCGTTGTTTTAACCCTATACCTTTTGCTACGTCGGTTGTTTAAAGACAAGTAAGTTTTGTCGTCAAAGTGGTTGTGTTTACATTCTTTCCATGCGATTTCACGTGATAAGCCGGCCTTGAAAAGATGCACGTAGGAGAGTAGAGAGTACTGTTATTATACGTATTAGCAAATCAGTTTAACGCGATAATACGAATATTAGTCATTCTCGTGGTATACCTTACCTGGTATTCTGCTTAAGATGCGTGGGCTCGGTATTAATAGAGATGCGTCGAACATAATAAGGCGAGCACCGGGGCAAATACGGAACCCGACCATCACTTTGTTCAGTTTTAGTTGTTTTACGTTTAGAATTCCGTGTTAGGTGATTTAGCATGCGATTATAAGGTCATAAAAGCAATAAATCATACGAAAAACTGTAAATGCGAATGTAAGTAAATCACATAGTGAGGAGTTACACCCTCGGAGTATACACTAAACGGGACACGATGCATAGATAGTTTGGAGAACGGATCTTGGAATTACTCGGGTCTATTTAGTGTGTTTTAGTGTTTGCGATTGAAGTTGGAAGTTACGTATTTTAGTAGATGTTTTAGGGCCTAGTGCCCACATCTAGTGTAGTCGTGGTGCATAATAATGGAAAGTGCGAATATGGAAAGTTTTGTTTAGATGGCAACCTAGTAACGATACGACTTTGACAGGCGGATCCTCCTAGCTTGACCAGTTATTCCGGCAGAGTTTCGTTACCGTTTTGACCTTCCCGCGGCTATTCTGGCAGAGTTTCGTTGCTAAGGACTAGTTCTGCGGCTAATCCGGCAGAACCTGTGTACTAGTTTTGAGCTAGTCGATCAAAGGCACCTCGGTATCGAGTGGAGTGCTCTATGGTGAGGAGTAGCGTCGATGTCTCTTTATTATCGGAACTACGATCGAGTGGATCGTTTGCCTCGGGTGTCGGAGTGCGAGCCCTTAGCGAGAGTTTTAGAGGGAGAAGAGAGAATTGAGTTGTGTGTAAATGAGTGGGTGAAGGGGGGTATTTATAGGTGTTTTCGGCCCTCGTCGCCCATATAGGCGCGTGATCTGAGGCGGACTAAGACTCAGGCGCCTGGGTCCGGGTGTGGGGAGACCCAGGCGCGTCAGGTGGTGCGGTTGGAGTTTTGAAGATACGAGTTTGATACTTTCCAAAACCGAGAGACTGGAGTGTGATACATAACTTAGGGCTTAAGGGTTCCCGCAGCTTGACCTAGCGCCATGGGTTTAGTGGGCCTCGGGTGTTCAACCCGAGGTTTGCTTGGCGCGGTATTGACTCGGCTCGAGTTTCGTGACCGACTTCGGGGTCCCGGTGTCGGAATTGACCCTAATTAGTGTCTATGCGACCGTAACGACACGACTAAGGCTGCCATCATGTTAGTTTAATTTACCCGAATAGTTTATTTGATCCGTTCTATAGAAAAACTATCTAGAACACCGCGAACCCGAGTCGCGTTGCAGTCCTATCGTCATCGGAATGAGGCTTGGACAAAGCGAAAGTCAAAGTATAGCCGCCCAGGTCAATCGAAGATTACGATCCGGTGGCTGCCCGGTCGGGTCGTTTTAAGTCCGTTAGACTGTGCGTTGGGGCTCGCCAGCCAAGGTTTAGAAGTCATACCTGACGTCTTCGCTTGTGGTAGTTTGCTTGGGCCCGAGCCGTTGCTTGTCATCTCGTTCTTGATTCTTTGTGCGTGCGTGCTTTGTCTTCTTTGATTTATTTAAGATTTTGTTTAATTTTAAGCGCTTTTATGTGTTAGGTGTAAATGTATTTGGTTTTACTTGGGATGCTTATGAACCCTTGATGACATAAAACGTTCGAGGGCGTTAGTCTCCACTCGAGCGGTCGTCTTTCGGGATGCTTATGATCCCTAGAATATGGTAAAATGATATAAAACTACCTGAGGGCGTCAGTCTCCACACGGATAGCTGTCTTTTGGGATGCCTCTGACCCCTAAGACAAAATAAAATGATATAAAACTATTCGAGGGCGTTAGTCTCCACTCGAACAGCTGTCTTTCGGGATGCCTCTGACCCCTAGGACAAAAATTGTTGTGCCTCCGGGATAACTTTGACCCTCGGGCAAAATTGCTGTGCCTCCGGGGTAACTCAGACCCCTCTGGCAAAATTGCTGTGTTGTGCCTCCGGGACCTTTGATCCCTCGGGCAAAGTTGCTGTGCCTCCGGGATATCTCTGACCCTCGGGCAAAATTGCTGTTGCTGTGCCTCCGGGATCTTAGATCCCTAGGGCAAATTGCTGTGTGTTCATTTGTTTTGGTTAAGTTGCTTTTGTTTTGTGGATTTGTCTTATTTTGTTCGGGTTTTTCTTGTTGTTTTAGTAGTTTTGAAACTTTTGCTTAAGTATTTATTGGTGTCTTAGTTTTGATTTGATCCCTCGTGGGTGGTTGCATTAAGTTAGATTTATCCATCCCGGGTGGCGGCGTTAAGTTAGATTTATCCCTCTCGGGTGGCTACGTTAAGTTAGATATATCCCTCTCGGGTGGCTACGTTAGATTTATCCCTCTCGGGTGGCTACGTTGGATTTATCCCTCTCGGGTGGCTACTTTGGATTTATCCCTCTCGGGTGGCTACGTTAGATTTATCCCTCTCGGGTGGCTACGTTGGATTCATCCCTCTCGGGTGGCTACGTTGGATTCATCCCTCTCGGGTGGCTACGTTGGATTTATCCCTCTCGGGTGGCTACGTTGGATTTATCCCACTCGGGTGGCTACGTTGGATTTATCCCACTCGGGTGGCTACGTTGTATTTATCCCACTCGGGTGGCTACGTTGTATTTATCCCTCTCGGGTGGCTACGTTAGATTTATCCCTCTCGGGTGGCTACGTTAGATTTAGTGATTGTTTTGCCTTTAAAATACTAGTGTTGATGTGTAAGCTTTTTGCATTAGTTCTTGGGCTTGCATTTGCTTAGTGAATTATTCCGAGAATGTGCTAAAATAATAATTCCCTTGGGATGTGAGTTGAGTGTGCTTAGGAACTTGCTAGGATAACAGATTGCTTCAAGTGCTTTGGGATTGTAGATCGATTTGTTTTGTTCGCCTTATCACGCGGTCAAGCGCGAGCATTCTTATTGATCGTGGTTCTCGGTTCGTTTATTGCTGGGGGTCGATTTCGACTAGAGGAGGTTCTAAGGCTTGCTTTATGAGTTGGAATTTACTCCTAACTCCCTTGATTGGCATCTAAGACAGTGCGTGCTTGTCCGTTTAGGTTTCCGACGGGGATTGAGTGGAGATTGGCTCAAGCTAAGAGCACGATGGGTTACTACTCGTTGGAGAATGTGCTGGTGAACTAGCTGCGCCTTGCAGATGTAAGTTTCTTTCTTACAGTTTGTTTTAGTTGCCCCCAAGGTTTAGGATTATTGAAGTGTTGGTTTTGGTTTTACCGCTTGTTTTGTCTTATGGTCTAGTGTTTGGTTCGCTTTTCTTTTAGCTGGCCGATTTGGCTGATGCTGTTCAACCCTCGGACTTTCCCTTGACACTGCTCAGGGTCGATGCGGCTGGACTAGCCTTTACATAACCTCTTTTCCCGTGTTCTGCTGAGGAGATGGAGGCTGGGATGGAGTGGCGTGACCGGGTATACCGGGTAAGTTTCGGTTTCTGTTTTGGATTCTAAAGGACTAGGTTTTGTTTGGCTAACTTGCGTGGTTTCACCTTTCAGGTTTCGTCGGCTTGCCATCAGCGGTTGTGGCATGCTGCCAACTACTTCAGGGTCTATGCCTCGAGGGTCTCCCGTGACACTTCGGGACCTCGATCGGTAAGTTTGTGTGCCTAGGGTTGGCTCTTAGATTGTTTGTGTGTTTTCCACAAGTGCGGGTTATGTTTGCAGGACATTCTCGATATGGTGGGACAACTGGAGATTCGGGTGACCGAGCTTGAGGCAGAAGCGGCTGAGGCGCGACAGCTCCTGCAATCTCGGGCTGGCGAGATTGCTCAACTTAGGGAGCGGCTGGCTCGGTCTCAGGGTGAGGCTAGGCATCGGGTTGAGAGGGAGAGAGAGGCTGAGGATGAGGCTACGGGTGCTAATGAGGAGGTTGGAGAAGTTCTCAAGACAGTTACCCTAGATATATTGTCGGGAATGGACGGTAGTGGGTCTCCTCTCCTGGATTTAGAGGATTGATGTGTCATGTTTATATAGCTTTATTCCCTCGATTCCGTTGTCTTTTACGATCGGAACGCGCTCTTTAGAGCCGTTTCTTCTAACATTTTGCTTTGAGTGAGTGTTTTTTTAGATTCTACACGAATTCAGGTCTTTATGTGCATTCACACTCATATCTGGTTAGAAGAATGATCCCGAGACAAAACCCGTGCTTCAAGACGTTTAGGAGAAGAAGAAATGAGAAGTGTCAATTCATTGGGCCATGGAAAGCGGCCCATTACTTTTTTTATTAGTGTTGTGCGCGCCAGCCTGCATGTGACAGGCGGCCTGCCAGCCGGCCGGCGTGACACAAAGGAGACTTAAGCCTATTTTTAGTGTGTGCTTCGGCCCCTGCATGTAGGAGGCGGCCTGCCAGCTGACCGACGTGCACACCCAGCCCATTTTCGCCTATTTTGTATAAGTAAGAAGTTGTATTATTTGGTAGCTATCACTCTTTTCATACTTAGATTTTTTCCCTTAGAAAACTCGTGACTCTTAGCATTCTAGCACTCGGTTTTCAACTCGTACTCGATTTCGGTAAATTTGTTTATGCAAATTTTTAGTTTTATATTTCAATCTTCATCGAGAATTACTTAGTTCGTCATAATTTTCTCTATTTGCATTTCGTTGCTCCGTTTACTTCGCTAGATTTTCGTTTGAATATCGTGAATTTTATTTGCTTCACTATTTATCATGAATTTTATGTATGCGAATAGTTGTTCCGTAATTATCATGCGTAGCTAATTTTCTCGCTAGGGCCGAGGGGGATCGATGGATTATTATACGATTATGTTGCTTTGATACTAAATTTATAATTATGCTAGTACCACTTTCGAGTGTTTTGTTTGTCGATTAATTTGTTAAAGGCGACAACATTTTAATCTGTTTGAGAAATTCTAGTTCTTGTTCGAAAGCCGAATTAGGAATAGATCACGCACGATTTGGTAGGGAGTCTAGTAAGTTGCGAGAGCCCGTTAGATCCTTCCTAGGTTGACACGATTCGAGAGAACGTGTTATAGCCGACTAGCATGTTTATGTGTTTATTATTATTGTCGCATAATTGTCGAACATCTATCGTGAACCAGTGACCTTAGTTTTCCTCTCTTTTTTAGAATCCTTTATTCATATTCGTATTTTAGTAGTTTTTTATATTTTTCCATCAATCAAACCGTTTAGAGCATTTAGAATCGCCATAGCTATTAGACCTGTTTAACCGTTTCCCTGTGGATTCGATACCTTACTTGCCGTTATCTTCTAGTTAGTAGCATTAGGTTTTTCTTGATTGGGTGAGACGACTTAACCCATATCAAATTTGGCGCCGTTGCCGGGGAAACGGTTTTTCTTGTTTGTTTAGCTTGTTTCTTTTATGCTCTCTTTTGTCTCAATTCAAGGAATTAAAACTCCTTGAGATTGATCTCACTTTCCTATTGTAGTTTTGCTTATGGTCTTTCCGGTCATCATAGCTTACTCCGTTTGATCCTGAACCCGAGAAAACCTTTCGTAGGCGATGACAATTTTGGAGAAAGATTTCCGCAGCTCCTGATCTCGAGACTTTGGAAGCTATTCATACCGAGTTTGTAGCTGAGCATCAGTCCTTTGGAGAGGAAAATCAATCTCAGTCCGAGATCATTTTACCACCTCCGATCATAAAAATGCCGAAGCTTTCTAGTCATTCGGAGCCCGAGCAAACTGCTCTTCCCAAGTTGGTTAAACGACCAACTGCAACTCAAGGTACATTTGAGATTCGACCCGCCTTTATCACTTTGGTGGAGAAGAATCAATTTGGTGGTGACCCTAAGGAGGATCCTCACAAGCATATGAGGATTTTTACCGAGTATTGCTCCACGATTCCACTTCCGGCCGGGGTAACTCAAGAAGAAGTCATGGAGATGCTCTTCATGTTCTCACTACAGGATTCCGCTAGGGAGTGGATAACGGACCTCGATAAAGTCACCGAGGGGATCACCGATTGGAATTCTCTTGCCCTTGCCTTCTACAAGCGCTATTACCCTCCGCAAAAGACAAACATGCTCCGAAGTCAAATCACTAATTTTCGTCAAACTCCGAACGAGAATATTCATGAAGCGTGGGAGCGGTTCAAGAAGCTTGTGAAGGAATGCCCGCACCATGGTTTTCAGGTTTGGTTTCTTTGTAACCAATTTTATAATGGGTTATATGATGATTGCAGGAGTACTCTGGATTCGGCATGCAATGGGCGATTCCAATGTTACGTGGATGATGATAAGGCTTGGCAAACAATTGAAGAAATGGCATCTCACCACTCCCGATGGGGTAATCCTCGAGGTAATACTCGGTCTAATTCCGGTGAAAGTGGGTCCTCTAATGCTGTGGCTATTCAATTAGCCGCTTTGGCTAAGAGGTTTGATGCATTTGAAGTGTCGAGTTCTCAAGGGGGAGGAGGCATGCATCAAGTACATGCCATGCTAGAGTATGCATGCATGCGTTGTGGTGTCGCGGGCCACCAAGCTCAGGAATGTCTAGGCTCCATAAAACAGGTGAATGCTTTTCATTCCATGCGCCCGCGCTATCCATATATGAACCAACCGGGCTATGATGAATCTCTTTTGTCTTACAAGAGTACTAATGTCTTGAACCCGCCTATTACACTAGTTTATGTACTCCCACCAAAGCAGCATCTCCTGAATCAGCAGAATTTCCAGAATCAAGGGAATTTTTAGAACCAGCAGCAATTTCAGAACCAACAAAATTTTCAGAACCAACAGAATTTCGGTAATCAAAGGAATTTCCAAAAACAGGGAAATTTTCAGCAGCGACCTCACTCGAGTCATCAACAAAATTTTGGCAATACTAATCAGAACTTCGGGAATTCTCATCAGAATTTTGGTACTAGTCAGCAGAATTTTGGCCAATCCTCCGCACAAGCTCAAGGTAATTCTTCTTCTTCTTAGAGTTCTAATGAAATGGTTGAGCTTCGTAATATGATGCAGATGATGGCCAAGACCCAAGATTCTATGATGGCACAAATGCAAAAGAATGATCAAGCTAAGGATAATGCCATCAAGAATTTGGAGAACCAAGTGGGACACCTTGCCGCGTCACAAGCAACGCGTCAACAAGGTAAACTCCCTTCTCAAGGTGATCAACAGCATGATACGCCTAATGCGATTACTCTTCGTAGTGGTACACACTATGAGGGTCCGTCGATGCCTAAAGATGATACACCGGCCGAGAAGGAGAAGGTTTTAGTGGAAGATGTCAATGAGGATGTTATTGTGGAAACTCCAAGTGAAGAGCGAGTTCCACCACCCACTACTTCCGTTCCCACTCCGACTAGTCGAACAATTTAAGTACCATTCCCGGGTCGATTGAAGAATCAGAAGGAGAATACCCAATTTGGCAAGTTCATGGAGGTTGTGAAGAATTTGCAGGTTACAGTCCCATTTACCGAGCTCATTATGCAGGTCCCATCTTATACCAAATTTATGAAGGACATCTTGACTCGGAAGAGAAGCATTGGTGAGGTAGAAACCGTCGCTCTTACTGCAGAGTGTAGTGCATTTTTACAGAACAAAGCCCCACCGAAGCTAAAGGACCCCAGTAGTTTTTTGATTCCTTGCACTATAGGCACCTTATCAATTGATAACGCTTTATGTGATTTAGGTGCTAGTGTAAGTGTCATGCCTTACTCCGTTTTTGAAAAACTTAACATGGGTCCTCTTAAGTGTACTAGTGTCACTTTGCAGATGACAGATCGTTCCATAAAACGCCCTTTGGGAGTTTTAGAAGACGTGCCCGTTAGAGTTGTGTTTATTTGTGTGTTTGTTTGTTTGTGTGTTGTGTGTCCGGTTGCATCCACAGTTTTATCGCAAGACCTGACTTGCCTTGCGGAGTGCACTTTTCCTCTAAGTGTACTCGCGTGAGTTGAAGGGGCGTAGGGTGCGCTAATACCCACTCGGATAGTTTAGTAGTTAGTATGTGCTTACTCGAGGGCGAGTAAGGGTTAAGTGTGGGGGAGTTGATAAGTGCCATTTGTAGTTCCTATTTTGTAGTGTTTTTGTCCCATTTTCCTTGTAGAATCGCTCATTGGGAGCGATTTATGGGCTTCTTATGCTTCCTTTAGTTCGTTTCAGGTTCCCGAGACCGTTTTGGAAGAGTTGGAGCGATTCCGACTCCATACATACACATTTTAGAGCCAACGAAGCTAAGGAACGATCACTCGATGCCTTGGAGTCGACCCCGAGACCTTGGGACCCAATCCCGAGCCTCCGAGACCCGATCCCGAGTCCCGAGAATCGGTGAGAAGCCCATGTGAACCAAGGAGGGACCAAAGAGTTCATATTGGAGGCCTACAAGACTCATCCCCGACGGGTATGGCCTCAACCGGTTCCGGTTGAGGTGCACAAAAGAGGATGCATCTGCCTGGAGCCCATCCCGACCGGGAGCAAGCCTTCCCGGCCGGGACCGACCTCATCCCGACCGGGACCACCCCTTCCCGGCCGGGACGGGCCACTGCTACCCCGCGCCTTGTTCTTTTCTTCTCCCTTCCATTTGTAACCCTATATATACTCTTCCCTTGTTATGTTAAGCTTATGCCTTTCATGAGAGACTAAACCCTAGATAGTTTTAGCATAGATTAGTGTAGATTAGTCCTTAGATTATCGTTAATCTTAGATTAGTACTTGTAATTTGGAAATTCCTCAAGATCTCCACCAAGCTTGACAAACTTGGATGTTTGTTTTGGGTTTTCTTCCATTTATGCAAGTTTTCTTCTCTTCATCCTTTCTAGTATGGTATAATCTTCTTTTCTCTTCTCCTAGTCTTTATTTTATCATTAAAGTTTGATTCTTTGTTCTTGTTATTACTCTTAGTTCATAGTTCTTGTTAGTTTCATTATGGTAGTTTTGTTGTTTGGTTTGATTTCTCTTGTTAATGTTAGTTTTAGTTTAGATATGTTAGAGTAGACTCTTGCTAGGGTTAGTAAGGCGATTAGGGTGTTAATTGGATGATTAAGGGATTGTTGGAGTTGTTGGTGGGAGATTTGGGTTTCCTCTTGGTTTGATGCATATCACATGTTTGTTGAAATGCTTGAATGACTAGTATGTGCATATGCTTGTTTTTCTTGCTTTTTTCTTGTGGGTGATAGTTGTTTGTGGGTTCAGTTCCCTCATTAAGTTACGAGAGCCCGGTGAGGACGACCCCTAGGTCGGTCTAAGTAGCGAGAGCCCGGATTCGACCTAGGCCACTATAGCGCGCTAGAACCCCGTTTGTGTTGTGTGTCGCCGAGTTGGGTTTTAGGTGGAACCTCTAGGTGGGTCTAAGTAGCGAGAGCCCGGACTATACCTAGATTACCCTACTACCTCCTTCACTCTAGCTCTTCCTCGACCATTCCGTTACCCCTTTGACCCCGACCTAATCCTAGCCCGTTTCCTTTGTTTGTTTTCTTGCTTTAGACCTTAGTCTAGTCCTTAGCCAACCCCCTCCTTAGAATAGCTCGTCTCGAACCTAGTCCTTGACCGTAGCATACCTTAGTCCGACCTCCCGTCCCTGTGGATTCGACCCGACTTACCCTAGCTACCCTAGTTAGGTTTTGCCGGTTTTATTTGACGGTTGGGATCCACGACAAATCCTTCCCATCACTCCCGGCTAGGTGCACTTGTTTCTCTAGGCGATGCACGACACTAAGAAGC
Source organism: Agrostemma githago (assembly GCA_958450325.1). Taxonomy (NCBI): domain Eukaryota; kingdom Viridiplantae; phylum Streptophyta; class Magnoliopsida; order Caryophyllales; family Caryophyllaceae; genus Agrostemma; species Agrostemma githago. The sequence continues at coordinate 36,201,401 of OY288256.1, forward strand.
TTAGTCAGAGACCCATTGGTCTCGGTATTAGGAGTCCTTTGCTCCACTGCAGCCATACGAGCAACAATAGCCACTTGACCAGCCCTCATTTCAGTCAGTTGGGCTTCAATGTTGGTCTGTTTGACGACCATGGCGTCCACAGAGGTTTTTAGACTGTTCAAAGCAGCTTCCATCTTGCGGGTGTGTCTGGTTGACGGCGGCCAGTCTGTAAGAACACCGTGTAATCAGAAACCGAACCCAGATCTTGGAATCATAAAAAGTACATCCCGAGCGATAAAAGGAAAGACTAAGTAAAAAAAACTCGAGGAGGACACCTAGACGGATGACCCTTGGGTGGTATAACTTCCTTAGGACTCGGCTTTGTGGGCCTGGTCCCGTTTGAAGGAAGGTCCACGTGAGATTTTTCCCCTGACTTTTGACTTGAGTGTATAGACGGACTTTCCTTTGTAGGGGTATGCCCTACGCGGGTTGGTCGTGCCTTGACAGATAAGGCGGACTCGGGAAAGGGGAAACTCGTGATGTAAGATCGACGGAGTTTCGACTCTATAAACCTTCGACATACTATGCAAAGACCCGACACACGAATAGACGGTAGGTCCTATAACAAGGAGGATTTATTTTAGGAAAGTTGGATGTTTGAAATTTTGAAATTTGAATGCAAGAATGAATGAATTCCCGAGAGTTTGAAAACTGAAAACGGAATTTCGAAAACCAAGATTAGAATTATCAAAATTCAGAAAATCAAGGTGGTGGGGGGCGGAAATTCGAAAGTCAAAATAGGCAGCATGCCGACTAAACAAAAAGATATTTTGAGTCAAATCATTGATCCTAAATTTCGGCGGCATTCCGAGTTTTGAAAATTGGATATTTTGAAAAGACGGGTCCCGAAATGGGCAGCATTTCGGGGTTTTTTTTTTCAAAATTTGGCGTTTTTGGAAAGATGGGTCCCGAAACGGACAGCATTTCGGGTTTTTCGAAATTTGGTACTTTTGGAAAGATGCAATTTTGAAATGACGGTTTTTGAAAAATGATACGGAAACCAAGTAGCACGTAGTCAAACAAGCATTATAACGACGCTTATGTATGCATTACGCTAAGTCTCGGTCGGTCAAATAGGGTCTATACCAACAACGATGGCTTTCTCGTAAATCAGGACGGACTCCCTAAGCCGAGTTGGTCTTAGGACATGCCGTAAAACCCATACAACTTCCACCATCGAAGTCTATAGCGCACCCATGTAGGAATGCACCGCGGTATAGTGGGACGTCGGTCACAAGTAACCGGCCCGGGCAAAAATGGGTTATGCATGAATCATTAAACTAATGCGCGTACACTAATATGCGAACGTTTTCTCTTCGAGTCTCACCCTAGGAACCCCGATGACATGTGGTACATCAGGTCCCCAGCGGAGTCGCCAAATTGTGGACATGACGTAGGTCCACCCCGACGCGGCCACGCGTGGGTTTGGGTAGGCGAATGAATCTCGTAGTAAGATTGTTCTCGGGTTTGAAATTTAAGTCAAAGATGGAGTCGCCACCGAATTTGTGGTAATTCGGAACCATTCGAGCCCACTCTATGTCGTCATGGACCGTACACAAAGTACGGCCCATTTCGATTTCAGAGTTTATGGAGCTCGTCCCTTTGCATTGCAATACCGATACCATTTGCACCGGTAATCGTGTATAGAATGACTCTCGTGCGCCAACGGATTCGGACATCCGGAAACCGAGGTTCTGAGTAAGGGGTCAGGGTACGTGTTGGGAAGCCCACTAAGGACACCCAACCCCGCCCGCACAATGGCGGCCTCTAGTAAGACATCGTTCGTGTTCGTGTACGCGCGCTAGTAGAATGACTAAATGATATGCAAACAGCGTTTTCGGGCTAAGCATGTGAATTTTCCGTTAACTACGTCATTTAATACATCTAACTATTGTCGAAGTTGTTTAGCAAGCGAGATTCATTTATAAAGCGATAAACATCCAAATAAACAAAGCTCGTAAATAGATTACAAATTACACGGGCGGAAATACAACCCGGAATTCACAATACAACAAACAATAAAAAAAAATAGAATATGAAGAGCGATAAATAAAATAAATGACTCGAAATGGACCCATGTATAATAAATACAAACTAACCCGTAAGTTGTGCAATTAGACTAACTTCGATTATATATACATTATATTGTGTACTAATCAAAGGACGGAGATTTGGGACCTAGGCGTGGTGCTAGCCCGATCCCGAATCTCGATGCCTTGTCCCGGCTTATCACCTCGAGAAATGGAGTCTAAATTAATCATGTGTCGGCCATGACTAAAGAGTCGTCGACACAAGATTAATAGTGCGAGACCGTCAATCAAAGTCGTTTTAATGTAGTGACACGCATGAGTTTTAAAAATGGAATCACGTGATTGACTTTACACGCGACGAATAAGTCGTTTTAAAAACATGAGGCTCGGATGATTAAAAAAAAAGGCTCTCGGTTTTCTGAGCTACAGGACCCAGTCGATCGAGTCGTGGTCTGACTCGGTCGAGTGTGTCCTCGAGGGTGGCTACTGCCCAGGATTTGGGATGCTACTCGATCGAGTGGCTCATGGCACTCGGTCTAGTGGCACCTGTACGAGGCATGGCTCGTGTTATTTTTATGTTTAAAAATCGATGGTTGGCCAAATTAAATAAAAATATCGCATGATTTGAATTTAACTTGGCTTCCGGTGCTATAATCGTGTATGTATACGATTATAATACCATTATCGGAATTTTATGAAAATGTTGTCGTTAGATTGAAGTTTTGGATTAGTGATGAAATTGTGTCCCTCTATGTAACGACATCGATATTAATCTTTGGGATTATGTGATGTCGGTTTTCGTGTCAACGGGTTCCATACTAACCGGAAATGGATCCATACGCGTTCAACTACGAGTGACCATGCTCGCGTTACGCCCTTGAGTACATTGGGGCGGCGCTCCTCGAAAAGGTGCCACCTCCGTCGTTGCTCGTGAAGGGATTAAACGGACCTTAAAAATGGTTATCGTAGTCAAACATGTTCGGATCCGAATTTTTATATACTATTATATATATACATGGTATATAATGTTAGTAGTAAAAAGAAACCAAAAATGCGAGAAAGTATAAAATGTTAGTGTTAGCATTACTATACTCATATGATTATGATATAAAATGCGAAAATGTAAATAAGACGATGAAATAATTAAGATTGAGACGGGGTTTATGACACCCTCAACATACATGCTTAGTAAAGGCCTCAGAGATGGACTCGTAATAGCGACAGGGACGTGGACTATCGAGGATGTATGCCAGTTATGGTGTGTGTGTGCGTGTATGGGTGGATTTTGTCGGTGTTTTTAGGGACAAATGACTCGGTTTTTGGCTTAGGGTTGCTAAGGATTGAAGTGTGGAGAAGATGAGTGAATTAGGGTAGAAATATAGGGTAGAATTGCAAAATGCAAAAGCTCCAAAATGAGAAGGGTTTGAGGGGTATTTATAGAGTTTACCTCTCGACCTAGGGTCACTCGATCGAGTGGCCCTAGTGCACTCGATCGAGTGCCCTTGCAAACGGGTCTGGTCCGGTTTTTGAGGCTCCACTCGACCGAGTGGGTCAACCCACTCGATCGAGTGGATCAAGGGAATCGAGTCATTTTAGGAAATAGTTGACTTTGTTTGATTTTTGAATTTTGTATTGGGCGCCAGTTTCTAGAAGCTACCCTAGGCTGATTTATGTGACGGATTCGTTTTTGACCGGGTTTTGACCTGGTCGCCAAAAGACGGGTTTTATTTTTGGTGTCAGTTTTTGCCCAAATTAGTCTTATTTTGCTCGGAACGACCCACTGGGCCTGAATTTGAGGTTGGTTTTGAGAGATTTAATTTGTACTCCGCTAAAAGTCCATGTCGGATATTATTGATTCCGAGCCCAAGTTCGAGTATACTAAGTCAAGTTTGCGTCCGATCATCATCGGGTGTTTTGTTAGGAACTGCTATAGACACTAGCAGGCAAAATGCGGGTGTCTACACATGCTAAATCACCTAACACGGAATTCAAAACGTAAACAAACTAAAACTGAATAAAATGGTGGTCGGGTCCGTATTAGTCCCGGTGCTCACAGTATGAGGTTCGATGCATCCTTACTAATACCGAGCCGACGCATCTTAAGCAGAATACCAGGTAAGGTATACCACGAGAACGACTAATATCCGTATTATCACGTTAAATCTGAATTTTTTTTTTTTTTTGCCAACGAAGAAAGAGCATCGGATTACATGCTGTTTGGGTTCTCGGAACCCATATTACATCCTTTATTGAACATAAAAACAACATAAGAAACTACTCTACTATTAAGGAAAACTAAAAGTCTAACTAAGAGGAGAGGACATTGTCGAGCACCCGAAGCTTGTCGATAACCCAAAACATGCTTGCGTAGAACAATAGAAAAGTCACGAGATTCAACAGTCACAATATCATGAAGTTTGAAGACACCACAAGATCGTCGAATTGACGAGAGACAAGAGCAAGATACACTTACGCCATGAAGACGTAGAAGGGAAAGGTGAATAACAAGTCCAAGAGACCTGTCTTCAATGGAGGTAAACCTCCTACATCTTGATGATCGATCTCGCCTGACAAAGAACCAACGAGTTGAGGCGCACCCCCAACCAACAATACGGAAAGAAGAACAACCCTCGACTATTAAACAGTCCAACACCATTCTAGAGAATGAATCTAGAGTGAAACGATCACATAACGGAGACAAATTCATGAACAATCCCTCAATTATTAAGAAGAACGAAAAGGCAACAACAAGGTAAAAGTTAACGGATACCAAAGGATTCATCTGGAGAAAAGCCGCCTTGATCCCAACCACGATACAAACAAACAAATCCACCACCAAAATCACCACAAGCTCACATCAACAACCCATGAAAATATATCCCTTCAGGTCCACCGAGATCGCAAGAAGAAAACCACCAACAATAACAAGCTAACAAGAAAAAGAAAAAAAAAAAACTAAACCAAAAGAACAAGGAATTGAAGGAAAGAAAAAGACCATGATGAAAAACAAACCCAACCACCATACACCAAAGATCCAATCAAGTCAAAGACCACAATCCATTCTCACAAACCACAGATGAAAACAGATCATCAAACAGAAAAACGAAAACGAAAGACACAACCAACAAAGCGGGGCCCGGTAAGGGCATAACCAGAGGGTGGGGGAGGGGGGCGAGGGGATGGGGAAACACCCTCCGGAGGACGCCGACAACGGACCCGAAAGAGAAAAACACGGCAAGGACGACAGACAATTGGGTCACCCAACCCAGACAAGCACGAACCAGAGAGTAGGGGAGGGGGGGCGAGGGGAGGGGGGAACACTCTCCGGTGTACTCGGCAGCGACGAAATGACACAAAGCCAGACAAACAGACGACAGAACAACACATAACTTTCATGATTTCTTTTTCATTTCCTTTTTTCTTTTTTTCTTTTATCTTTTTTTCCCTTTGAAATCTTAATAGATATGATCTGTTAATAAATCTATAATTAAAGCAAGAAAAAATTATGATCAAGACAATCAAATCATTAAAGGTGCAACACGATTGGAAATCGGAAAACTAAAACGGGAAACAAACACCAAGCAGAACGAACATGAGATTAAAAATGAAAAAATCAACCGATCAGAGACCGGAGAAGAGGACAACGAAAAGCAATTGAAAACCAACCAAAAAAAAGAGAACGAAAACTCCGGCGACCTTGATCGGAGACGAAAAAGGGGGACTATTGGTGAGTTGTGATGTAAGAAGAGTGATTAGGAGGCCGGAGATAGGCCAATGATGGCCATATCTCCGGCCTGAGGTGGAGATGAGTGTTGAAGGTGGTGAGAAGAAAGCGGCGGCTGCTAGTTAGGGTTTAGGTTTTTTTGTGTTTTTGTTTTAGAGAGAAGTCAGAGCTTTTAGGAGAGATCTTTTTAATAAGCTTTTTGTTAAATCTGATTTGCTAGTACGTATAATATGCATCTTTTCATGGCCTGCTTGTCACATGAAATCACATTCAAAGAATGTAAACACAACTACTTCGACTATAAAGCTTACTTGTCCTTAAACAACCGACATATCAAAGACATAGGGTTAAAACAATGGATGTTACCGTACTTCCGCCACAATAAAGGAACACAGTTATCAGCCCACTGATTGATTAATAGAGGCCGCTATGTGTGGGCGGGATTGGGTGTCGACGTCTAGCGGACATTGGCTTCCCAATACGTACACTCACCCCTTACTTAGAATTGATGGTTTTCGGATGTCCGAAACCATTGGCAATGAGAATCATTCCAGGCATGGAGTGATTAAGGGTACAAGTCTTTATCTTTAGGTCTCGTGCTACTCAACTTTGAGTCGCCTAAAGATCAAAGTTGACTTGAACTGTTTTCGAGTCCCCATAATTGACTCGGTAGCGACTCCACAAATAGGCATTGAATTCGGTTCACTAAAAAGGTCGCCTTACCAAACATATCGGCATTTAAAAATTTACAACCACGACTCGATCGATTCCAACGGAAACACGGGTGCCCGCACCCGTCTAGTACTATTCTGAATCGTCATCCAAATCGAGGTCCAAAACATCGCCTCGTACGCGAGATCAGACCGGCTCCCAACCGGGAGGGGGCCGTCTGGGTTGCCGCCGCGATGAACCAGGTCGGCCACGCGCTGGTGCGCGCGGGGCATCGGGCGGTGCGGACGGACGTCCACAGTTTGGTGACTCCGCTAGGGACTTGGAAACAAGTTTCCAGCGGTGGTGTAACTCGAACGAGGTCGATGAAGCTCATTTCCTAGTTCCTTGTATTGGTCACTACAGGTTTTGGCCCTAAGAAGCCCACCCTAACCGATATTAGAACCAATCGACCTCTTCGCGGTAAGATCCTTAAGGACACGTGGAGAGACCCTCGGTCGACGCTCCGGTCGTCCAAGGTAGCCTTGTATTCCGTGGATATACCAAACGAGTGGTTCTAAGCAGACGGTATGACACTCACCTCCCAAGGTGACTTGTCGTCACCTAAGCAAAGACTATTCGTGGGTGGTAGCCTATACCCTAACCTACCCATGTCTGTATCCTGCATGAGTGTACGTATTGCTAGTTTTGTGTAACGTGTTTGAACAACCCAAATAAGACACTAAAATCTGGATTCAACCACAACAACATATTCAACCGCACCCAACTCCGTTTTCAAAATAGAACATCTTCTTTTCAAAACCACCTTTTAAGCGCCAATGCCCCAGCCAAATCAAAACTCTTTCCAAAAACATTTTAGCACCATCACCATGACGGATTTTACATCCATTGCTTTCAAAGGACACCTTTTAAGCACCATTGCTTTGGCCAAAGTAAAACTCGTCATTTCCAAACAACAACAAGGACCGTTATTATCATCGAACTCCCAACTAATGGGATCAAGGTACCTTAAACGGTTACATTTTGCTTTCAAAATATTCACTCACACAAACACACCGTTAGCGCCGCCAAATTCCCAACCAATGGGACAAAGGCACCTAAAACAGTTACATTTTATTTTTCAAAACGTCTTTTCGCACATGTCGTTAACACAACCGAAACTTGAATTATTGAAGTCAAGGAACCCAAAACGGTTATACCCTCAGATAAATTTTCACAACGCACCGCCACCAAAGTCGAAATGTCAATTAATGGAATCGGCAAGTACAAGTCGCCCATTTTAAAAGTTTTCTAAAAGCACCTTCACTACCTAAATTCTATAATAAGGATGATGGGTGGGATTTGTCGCGGATCCCACCGTCAAATAATAACCAACTAACCTAACTAGGGTAGCTAGGGCAAGTCGGGTCGAATCCACAGGGACGGAAATGGGTTCGGACTAATGGGTGCTATGGTCTAGGACTAGGTTCGAGACCAGCTAATCTAGGGGGAGGCTAATGACTAGGCTAAGTCTAAAACACGGAAAAGAAAGACAAAACAAGTAACTAACGACTAAGGGAAGATAATAAATCGATAAGAAGGAAAACTAGGGTTAGGTCAGGTTCATGGATGCAAAGGAGGCAAAACGGGGAAAAACGGGGTTACTAGCATGCTTTCGTAGCCTAGATTCTACCGATCGGCCTCTCGCTACGTAATCGGCCTAGGGGTCGTCCTCATCGGGCTCTCGCTACGTAATGAGGGAACCAAACCAACCAACCAAACACATACATACAAGAGAAGATGCAAGAAAAACAAGGATTGATCGTCTCTAGTCTCACAAGCATTTCATCGAACATGTAGAATGCAAGGTAAATGGGAAACAACAAAAACAACATCTAGTACCACCCATCTCACCCTAATCATCCACCATCACAACCAATCACCCTAATAACCCTAGCAAGAGTCTACTCAAACATAACTAACTTAAAACTAACACTAACAAGATGAAATAACTCAAGAACAAGAGCATACATATCTAAAACTAACAAGGGTGGTGAACAAAACAATAAACAAGATATAAAGATTGAAACTTGAATGATAAAACAAAGATAAAGAGAAGGAAAAAGAGAATATACCATACTAGAGAAGATGAAAAGAAGAAATCTTGCATAAATGGAAGAAAACCCAAATACATCACCAAGGTTGTCAATCTTGGTTGGATTCTTCAAGAATTCCCAAAATACAAGAGTTAAACTAGGATTAAGGACTAATTACCGACTAATCTACACTAATCTATGCTAATCTATGCTAAACTATGCTAGGGTTTGATGGGTAATGTCTAACATAAGGAACATAGTGTAACAATACAAGAGGGGGGTATATATAGGGCTACAATGAATAAGGAGAAGAAAAGAAGCAAAAGCGGGCTGCCAGTGGGTCATCCCGGCCGGGATGAGGTGGTACCGGTCGGATGAACTCATCCCGTTCGGGATGGACCTATCACAGCAGCTACGCAACTGTGCACCTCATCCCGGACGGGATGAGGCCATTCCCGTCGGGGATGAGTCTTGTAGGCCTCCAATATGAACTTTTTGGTCCCTCCTTGATTCTCGTGGGCTTCTCACCGATTCTCGGGGCTCGGTATCGAGTCTAAGAGGCTCGGGATTGGGTCCCAAGGTCTCGGGGTCGAATCCAAGGCATTGAGTGATCGTTCCTTCACTTCGTTGGCTCCAAAAAGTGTATGTATCGAGTCGGATTCGCTCCAATTCTACACAAATGGTCTCGGGAACCTAAAACGAACTAAAGGAAGCATAAGTAACCCATAAACCGCTCCCAAGGAGTGATTCCACAAGGAAAAAGGGACCAAAACACAGCAAATTAGGCACTACAAACTACACTTATCAACTCCCCCACACTTAACCCTTACTCGCCCTCGAGTAAGCACATACTAACTACTAAACTAGCCGAGTGGGTATTAGCGCACCCTACGCCCTTTCAACTCACGCGAGTACACTTAGAGGAAAAATGTACTATGCAAGGCAAGCAAGGTCTTGCGAAAAACTGTGGATGCAACCGGACACAAGACACAAAAACAAACAAGCACACAAACAAAAAACAAACAAACACAAGGTTGCACCCAAAGAAAAACAAATACCGCTTCCCTCAAACAAGCGGTGAAAGAAGCACCGGTTTTAGGACTAAATGCAAGTGACAATGTTCCCAAGCTAATCATACAAATCGAGATGAACTAAACCCTAATAGTATGACAACAAAGCAATAAAAACGTTGGTAACTTACCTAGGTCCTCCTAACTTTCTAAGAACGTACTACGGGACGATAGGCGGGATGGGAAGTGATGAACCACGGTGTTATTCGACACTGTAGGTAAGTGAGACCCCGCCCCCTTTAGCGATGAGCCAAGAGGGTCGTCCCATGTTCAGAACCGCCTAACTACTCCAAGCAAAAAGGTGGATAAGAATGCAAAACGAGGGAAGACCGACCATTAACGCTATCATCCTTCCTAGGGACTCGGTCCTTTGGTAGGATCTTCACGGTAATAGTCGGTAAAAGGCTTATTTTTGAGATGTGGGGACTCTTTTTGTGAGACGGGTTTTCTTTTGGCATTTTTCTTTCTCTTTTATATTTTTTCTTTGTTTTGCTATGCCATTTCTTTTTCTTCTTTTCTATTTTCTTTTTCTTGGCTTTTTGTGCCTTTTCTTTTTCTTCAATCTTTTCTTTCTTTCATTTTCTTCCCTTTTCTTTTCTTTGCCCTTTTTGGCTTGATATGAGTTGTAGGCATTTCTTTTTGCAACAAGAAAGAGAGATTTCAACAAATTGCAATTTTATTGTGTGGATATGTGTAGGAGGTAGGGTAATGGGTATGCTGGGACGACGTCTTCCCTTCATACTCACAAAAAGGGTAGAACTTGGACTAGTCAAACAATCCTAAACACGGTCACCTAAGGGACGGGACTCGGCAACCAAGGCCTTTTCACACCGTGGGTGGTCATAATGGTCAAAATGCAAATCTCGTAGTAAATCCATAGTAAGCTAGGTGGACTCAAGGTAAGAAACGAACAAAATCATTGATTTAGGGTCATTCTACTAGACTAAAGTCCAAGACTCGATTCATACTACTAGAAAGGGAAAATAAACACTAGCACCCTAGCCTCTAAACCGGGTTTTCGAAAACCTTTTTACACAAAAGACACACTACACAACACAAAACAAAGACATGACGAAAACGAGAGGAAAAGAAGCAAAGACAACAAAAACAAAACATAACAAAACAAACCTATAACGAGACAAACACCACCCCAAATCTCCAAACAAGTCACCAAATCAACCTCAAGTATGCACAAAGCTCCACCCGAGCACCCAACATCACAAATCTCCTCCAAACTCCACAAGGAACAAAGAGAAAAAAGGGGTGAAGAGATGTTACCGGATGTCTTGAAAGCTCTCCAAAGCTAACGGTGATTAAGCAACCTATAAGGAAAAAGGGAGGCAAAACACGAACAACAAAACAAAAATACTACACAACGACACAAAAGGAAAACACACAAAAGAAAATCTTTTTGATTTTTGTGAAAAAATTTCAATTTTTTAGGAATTTTTAAGATTTTTCGAAGAAACTACGAAAATGAAACTAACTATACTAGAATATCGCTAATTTGATGGGTGGGATTTGTCGCGGATCCCACCGTCAAATAGTAACCAACTAACCTAACTAGGGTAGCTAGGGCAAGTCGGGTCGAATACACAGGGACGGAAATGGGTTCGGACTAATGGGTGCTACGGTCTAGGACTAGGTTCGAGACCAGCTAATCTAGGGGGAGGCTAATGACTAGGCTAAGTCTAAAACACGGAAAAGAAAGACAAAACAAGTAACTAACGACTAAGGGAAGCTAATAAATCGATAAGAAGGAAAACTAGGGTTAGGTCGGATTCATGGATGCAAAGGAGGCAAAAGGGGAAAAACGGGGTTACTAGCATGCTTTCGTTGCCTAGATTCTACCGATCGGGCTCTCGCTACGTAATCGGCCTAGGGGTCGTCCTCATTGGGCTCTCGCTACGTAATGAGGGAACCAAACCAACCAACCAAACACATACATACAAGAGAAGATGCAAGAAAAACAAGGATTGATCGTCTCTAGTCTCACAAGCATTTCATCGAACATGTGGAGTGCAAGGTAAATGGGAAACAACAAAAACAACATCTAGTACATCCCATCTCACCCTAATCATCCACCATCACAACCAATCACCCTAATAACCCTAGCAAGAGTCTACTCAAACATAACTAACTTAAAACTAACACTAACAAGATGAAATAACTCAAGAACAAGAGCATACATATCTAAAACTAACAAGGGTGGCGAACAAAAATTTAAACAAGATATAAAGATTGAAACTTGAATGATAAAACAAAGATAAAGAGAAGGAAAAAGAGAATATATCATACTAGAGAAGATGAAAAGAAGAAATCTTGCATAAATGGAAGAAAACCCAAATACATCAACCAAGGTTGTCAATCTTGGTTGGATTCTTCAAGAATTCCCAAAATACAAGAGTTAAACTAGGATTAAGGACTAATTACCGACTAATCTACACTAATCTATGCTAATCTATGCTAAACTATGCTAGGGTTTGATGGGTAATGTCTAACATAAGGAACATAGTGTAACAATACAAGAGGGGGGTATATATAGGGTTACAATGAATAAGGAGAAGAAAAGAAGCAAAACCGGGTTGCCAGTGGGTCATCCCGGCCGGGATGAGGTGGTCCCGGTCGGGATGGACCTATCACAGCAGCTACGGAACTGTGCACCTCATCCCGGACGGGATGAGGCCATTCCCGTCGGGGATGAGTCTTGTAGGCCTCCAATATGAACTTTTTGGTCCCTCCTTGATTCTCGTGGGCTTCTCACCGATTCTCGGGGCTCGGGATCGAGTCTAAGAGGCTCGGGATTGGGTCTCAAGGTCTCGGGGTCGAATCCAAGGCATCGAGTGATCGTTCCTTCACTTCGTTGGCTCCAAAAAGTGTATGTATCGAGTCGGATTCGCTCCAATTCTACACAAACGGTCTCGGGAACCTAAAACAAACTAAAGGAAGCATAAATAACCCATAAACCGCTCCCAAGGAGCGATTCCACAACGAAAATGGGACCAAAACACAGCAAATTAGGCACTACAAACTACACTTAAAAAAGGAATTTGGTCACGCCTTCGAAGCACCGTCACGGACACCACAAACACCGTCCACACCTCGAATTTTGAACTACTAATTAATAGTGGTCTCGATAAAAACGCAACGTCATAACTTTTCAAAAGCGGTTCTTTCACAACTGCGCTTCTTTCGCAAAATCACGACGTACACTTCTGCTATCGTCGAATCCTCGGCACACACTTAGCAACACCTTTTCAACACATCACAAACAATGTCATTAAACCATCGTAACACCAATTTTTACAATCTCTCACTTTCGAAAAAGTTTATTTTCAAAACCCATCCGTTTTCAAAAGCATCAAAACCTTTTGATTCCGAGCCGGGATCGAGATCAATTCCTTACGTCGTACAACCGTGTGATTAATTGTCTGTGTTAGTTACTAGGGTCGCATCTTACTGAGGTTTTACATTTTGGGTTGTCTCATCTCGAGAAATCCTCTTTCTTAAATCTCAATTCCGAGATTTGCGTCAAATTGTCTCGTTCCAGAGACACAATTCTATTAGGCACTTCGCCGAATACACCAAGAGTCTAAAGCACCCGAGTCCTTAATCCGATGACCGCAAACACGTACGAATCAAGGGTCTCGTCTCTGTGTCGCTCGATCAAGAGCATTCCTCGAGTCTCTAAGTCCTCTGATGGATCCAGTCTCATCATCAGTTCTGTTTCGCAGATCTAAGGATGTCCTCCGGCAACAACCTCGATCAACTCAACACCATGCTCGGACTTCTCAAAGAACTCCAAAACACTATGGCCTAAATGACCGCCACTCACGACAACATCCTCCTCCAAGTTAGCAAGTTGGAAGGAGCTGCCAACAAAACAAAGGGTCCAACACAGAACCTCCCACAAGAGGAGGTAGATGAAAAGCCCTTCATCCCTAGGGACAGAATGAGACTCGCGCCGGCTAGGTTCGTCCCAGTTCTTGGGGGGCATCCTTCAGGAGCCTAATAGACATAGGCATGACTTACGCCGAGGCACTTAGAATTGCCAATGATGAGTGGCAATTATCCCAGCTCGCCTCTACTCCGGATCCACCTTTCGGGACTCGGGATGCGAACTGGTATCCCAGTGCCAACTGCCAATATCATCAGGGCATGGGGCACGACACGGAGGACTGTAACCGCCTCAAATATGACATCCAGGACCTGGTGGATGCCGGAACCTTCCCTCCCGTGAAAGCACAGACAGTGCAACTCACCTTTGGGGATCGAAGACTAGCAACAAGGCAACCACATCTTTATGGTTAAGACGAGCGATACCATCAAGGTGCTTTTCCCAGGAGGAAGCCACGATGTTTAGGGGCGTAGCCGGTTGATGGGAGGATTTGTTGTGGGTCCAACCGTCAATAATAAACAAACTATTCCTAGTGGGTAGCTAGGGCAAGTAGGGTCGATATCCACGGGGACGGTAAAGTAAGGTCTAGACTAGGTCGGCCTAAGAACGAGACTAAATCACCAAACAAACACCAAAGAAGCGATAATTGGTAAACTATGGTGGTGGAAGAGGTAAGACTAAGCTAATGATGAACTAGGCTAAAACAATGCTAAACAATGCTAATGATCGAACTAACAAATAAACTAGAGTAAACGATGACTAACTAAGAGGATGAACTCAAATATGAAAGGAAGTGGGGTAGGTCGGGTTCATAAGTGTAGATGGGTAATTGGGGTGATCAAGGGTGTAGGTGTCTCCTAGTTGCTAGAGTCGGTCTGGGCTCTCGCTACGTAGACCGATGTCAAGGTGGGTCCGGGCTCTCGCTACGTAGACCCTAGTCCGCACTCTCGTGACTACGACTATTCTCAACATGTTCACATAATAGACAAGCAATGAGAAGATGAACACAAGTATGGGAAGCATGGCCACTACAACTCACACAAGCATAACAACAAACACATAGAGTGCCCATTATGTGTCTAACAACAAAGATGTAACCTTTACCCCTAATCAACCCTAATCACCCATAATCTACCCTTAATCCCCCTACTAACCCCACAAGAAGACTACTCACTCATTATAAAGAAGAAACCAACAATAATAAGAGAAATCAATATCATAAAACAAACATCCATTATGAATAACAAGAACAATAACAATAACAATAAACAAAATACAAAGATTCAAACTTGATTAACAAACTAAGAACAAGAGTAAATAGGAGAAGAAGATTATACCAACAAACAATGGAAGAAAAAGATGAGAACTTGTATTAATAAGAAACCCAAATAAAATCCCAAGGTTGTCAAGCTTGGAACAATCTTCAAGAATCCCCTTAATCCAAGAACTAATTATAATGATTAACTAAAGATTAAAGAGAGATTAAAGCTAATGTGAGGAATACTAATCTAGGGTTTTGGAGGCTTAAAAGAGTCTAATGTATGATGAGATCCATAAACAATACAAGAAGGGAGTATATATATGGGTACAAGAATGAAAGAGAAGAAAGGAAATGATGCGCGACTGCCTCTGCTCCTTCCCGCCCGGGACGAGATGGTCCCGACCGGGACGAGTCCTTCTCGGCCGGGACGGGCTCCTCACAACAGCACCTCTAAATGTGCACCCCATCCCGATCGGGATGAGGCCTTCCCGACCGGGATGGGTCTTGTAGGCCTCCCTTAAGAGCTTTTTGGTCCTTCCTTGCCTCTCATGGGATTCTCCTCGATTCTCGGGACTCGGGATCGGGTCTCGGAGGCTCGGGATTGGGTCCCAAGGTCTCGGGAGTAGATTCCAAGGCGTCGAGTCATTGTTTCTTTATCTCGTTGGCTCCAAAATGTGTATGTATCGAGTCGGAATCGCTCCAACTCTCCCAAATCGGTCTCGGGAGCCTGAAACGAACTAAAGGAAGCATAAGAAACCCATAAACCGCTCCCAAGGAGCGATTCCACAAGGAAAATGGGACCAAAATACAGTAAAATAGACACTACAAACTACACTTATCAACTCCCTCACACTTAACCCTTACTCGCCCTCGAGTAAGCACATACTAACTACTTTACTAGCCGAATGGGTATTAGCGCACCCTACGCCCTTTCAACTCACGCGAGTGCACTTAGAGGAAAAGTGCACTCCGCAAGGCAAGTCGGGTCTTGCGACAAAACCGCGGATGCAACCGGATACAAAACACACAAACAAACAAACAAACAAACACACAAACAAACATTTAGACGGTTGCACCCAAAACAAAAGAAATACCGCTTCCCTCTAAAGTGGTGAAAGAAGCACCGGTTTAGGACTCGAGGTAAGTTACAACGTTCCCAAGCTAGCAAAACAAACCAAGGTGGACTAAACCCTAATAGTATGACGATAAAGCAACAAAAACGTTGGTAACTTACCTAGGTCCTCCTAACTTTCTAAAAAACGTACTACGGGACAATCGGCGGAGTGGAAAAGTGAAGAACCACGGTGTTAGTCGACACTGTAGGTAAGTGAGACCCCGCCCCCTTTAGCGTGAGCCAAGAGGGTCGTCCCGTGTCCAAAACCGCCTAACTAGTGCAAGTAAAAAGGTGGAAAACATGCAAAATGAGGGAAGACCGACTAATGCCGCTATCATCCTTCCTCGGGACTCGGTCCTTTGGTAGGCTCTTCACGGCAAAAGTCGGAAAAAGGCTTATTTTTGTGGGGATTTCTTTTTGTGAGACGGGTTTTCTTTTGGCATTTTCTTTCTTTTCGACATTTTGATTTGTTTGTTGCCATGCCATTTCTTTTTCTTCTTTTCTATTTTCTTTTTGGCTTTTGTGCCTTTTCTTTTTCTTCATTCTTTTCTTTCTTTAATTTTTCTTTCTTTTCTTTTCTTTGCCCTTTTTTGGCAAGATTTGGCTTTTTGGCATTTTTTAACAATTAAGAAAGAGAGAATCAACAAATTGCAATTTATTGTGTGATATGTATAGGAGGTAGGGAAATGGGTAAGTGAAGGGTCGCGATCCCTCTTCAAACCCACAAAAAAGGGGGAAATGCTTGGACTAATCAAACGATCCTAAACACGGTCACCTAAGGGATGAGACTCGGTAACCAAGGCCTTTTCACACCGTGGGTGGTCATAATGGTCAAAAGTGCAAATCCCGTAATAAATCCCTAGTAAGCTAGGTGGACTCAAGGTAAAGGACCAACGAAAACATTGGTTTAGGGTCATTCTACTAGAGTAAAGTCCAAGACTCGATTTATACTACTAGGAAGGGAAAGTAAGCACTCACACACTAGCCACTAAACCGGGTTTTCGAAAAAGGTTTACACACATGACACACAACACAACACAAAACAAAGACATGACGAAAACGGACGAAAGAAAAAGAAGCGAAAGCAACAAAACAAAAACAAAACAAAACAAACATATAACAAACACCACCCCGAACATCCAAATAAGCAACCAACCAACACCAAACTTTACAAAGCTCCACCCGAGCACACCATATCACAAACCTCCAAACATCACAAGAAGTAAAGAGGAAAAAGGGATAAAAGGCGTTACCGGACGTCTTGAAAATTTTCCAAAGCTAATGGTGGTTGAGCAACCTAAAAGGAAAAAGGGAAGCAAAACACGTACACAAAACAAAAATACAACATAACGACACAAAAGGAAAAGACACAAAAGAAAATCTTTTTTATTTTTGCGAAAATTTTCAAATTTTTAGGGATTTTTAAGATTTTTTTCGAAAAACTAAGAAAATAAAACTAACTGTGCTAGAATATCGCTCCCCCACACTTAAACCGAGCAATGTCCTCATGCTCGATCGTAGTGTGCGGAGAGACAAAAGAAAAAGAAAAGAAACTACGAAAATAAAGCTAAAAATCAAAAATAAAATGGAGAAAAGGGTAGAAGGTGTCCGGCCGGGGTGTAGTCAAGTCACCATGGGTCGAGACAAGAAAAGATATGGATGGGGGAAGAAATAAAGAGAAAGAAATAAAAGGAAATGGGAGGGGAGGGCTAGTTGTAATCAAGTCACCTAGCCCGAATTCCGCCTAAATCCGACTAATTCCTAAAAAGCGGTGAAAATCTTGTATATTGGATTTTTCGATTGACTCTCGACGCAATCACGTCGTCGAGAGTCGGGAGAAATCATACTATGGCCTCGAAGGCCACTAAGACCCTATGACTCAAGGGAAGGGGGCAAACAATGAAAAACAAGCGATAAAAAGACGGAAAAGTAAGGATAGTTACCCAAACCGAGCGGCTAGTAAATCACTTGCTCCATCGTCTCGATGATCATTAGAGGCTCGTCGCTTGTCTTCTCGGTTGCCATCTCGCTTCACACTCAAGAAGAAGTCACGATCGGGGTTGTAATGGTGCGAGAGGATGAAAATTTATGTGGATTTCGGTGTAAGGTGAGGTGTACGGGTCATATGATAGGAGTAAGGAGGAGTAGGGAGGCTGGGAGGGGGTATAATGGATGGGTGGAGTCAAACGCCTAAGAAAAGGCTCAAAAGGGAGAAAGGGAACCATCCCGGTCGGGATGGATGGTCCCGATCGGGTTGATAAACCCTTCCCGATCGGGAAGCTCTCGTCCCGGTCGGGAATGCACTCCAGTGAGTCCGATTTTTGGCACCTTCATCCCGATCGGGATGGCTCCTTCTCGGTCGGGATTCCTCATCCTTCTCGGTCGGGATGAGTCTTCTTGGCCTTCCCCAAACCCAAAGGCTTATCATAAGCTTCAAAAACCGACTTCCTCGCTCGCAAACCAAACTCCATCGTCAACCATTCCTTTGTAGGAATCACATGCACTTCACCTATCAACAAAGCTCCAACACACATTAAATTCTCTCCCTCACTACGCTCATCAATCAATCCAAACAACAAGAATATCACAAAACTCAAGCTAACTACAAGTAAGAAATATATACAATGAGACGGTTCTTGTGGAACTCCGTCAAACCAAGATGGTGCTTTCTTCAATCTTTTTCATAAACAACAATACTCGATCCCATCTTCATCAAGGGCACGGAGAAACAGATCGAAGATCCTCGCAAAGTCTTCAATCAAGCTCGAGATATAACCGTCCACATACCAAGGTTCCTCATGACCTTGCCTCGACGTTCCCGGGGCATCCCGATCCGCTAAGTTCAAAGGCTTGAACTTGTACTTGCGGTCTTTCGGGATATACCCAAACATCCACCGATCCTCATGCAGCCCCAAGGGCGGCTCATCCTTTTCCTTGCTTTGCAACTTGTCATCAAGCCCATGATATGGGCACTCATCCTCCTCACTCTCGGAGTCATCATCTTCAAGTACATAAGAATACTTCTTCAAGCTTTGTCCCGGTTCGCTCCCAAGATCGATGTCTTTCGTGGCTTGGATCATATTGCAAGACTCATCGTTGGTGGGCGAAGTGTTGCCTTGGAGGTCAAACACTAACCTTTCTTCCCCCAACTCGAAAGTGATCCTACCGTTCTTCACGTCGATCATAGCACCAGCGGTGTGTAGAAACGGGCGCCCAAGGATAATGGGAGTGTTGGCATCTTCCGGCATATCGAGCACGATGAAGTCGACCGGAATGAAGAACTTCCCAATTCTTACCGGCACATCCTCTAGCATCCCTAATGGTCGATTGAATGATTTATCGGCCATTTGGAGTGTAATGGATGTACATTTCAACTCCTTCATCCCGAGTCGGTAACAAATGGTATACGGAATGATGCTCACACTCGCGCCCAAATCACACATAGCTCTTTCGATCTTGTAATTGCCTATGGTGCATGGGATCGAGAAACTACCCGGATCTTTCAACTTTGGAAGCGTGGAACCTTGAATAAGCTCGCTCACCACCCTCGTGAACGCTATCGTCTCTTCCTTGTCGATGGATCTCTTCCTAGCTAGGATCTCCCGCATGAACTTTCCATATACCGGGATTTGGGTAAGTAACTCAGTGAACGGGACACTAACATCCAATTTCTTCACAATGTTAAGGAACTTGTCATATTGAGTATCCTCCTTGGTCTTCATTTGCCTTGTTGGGAAAGGCAACTTGATTTAGTACTTGTTTTGTTCAATAGGGGTGGATTCCTCAAATGACACCTTCCTTTTACCCTTGTCTTTCTCTTGAAGTGGGGGTGGGTTGTCTTCTTGGGGCTTTTCAATTTCCCATAGTACTTGCTCCTCCATTGGATTTCCCGAGCTTGAATCTTCTTGAATTAGAGACACAACTTCCTTCATTGCTTGTTGCTCACTAGGAAACACGGGAGGATTATAGGTGGCACCGCTCCTTAAGGTGATGGCATTGACATGCTCAAAATTTGGAGTTTCACCTTGAGGAGGTAATTGCCTCCTTTGTCTTGAAGAACTTCCTGATGCGAGTTTAGATATTTGAGTCTCAAGCATCATCATGTGAGTTCTTGTTTCCTTGTTTTCATTTAAGATTTGAGCTATGATCTCTTGTTGTGACCTTTGTGTCTCCAATTGACTCCTTTGCATGTCTTGAGTACTCCTTTGCATATCCAACATTTGCTTTTGTATGTCGAAATCCCGAGGTGGAGATGACGGATTATGCGGAGTGTCGGTGAAGGCTAATGGAGTACCATAGTCATGAATAGGAGACAAGCTCCTAGGCTTGCTTTGTTGTTGATTGCCTTGAGTTGCTTGTTGTTGTTGATGGTTCCCTTGGAACCCATGAGAATTGCCTTGATTAAGGCCTTGGTTGTTGCCATGGTTGTGGTTTTGTTGCTTTTGAAAGTTTTTTTTTTTTTTGGGAAAGTGTAAGTATTATATATAAGAAGAATCAAATATACATTTAATTGCCCATCAATCTAGAGATGAAATTCTCGTCTCTAGCATTGAGTTTGCCTTTCTGAACCGTATTGAAATAACAATTAAGCTCCTTAATTATGTTCCTACAAACTATATGTGGCTGAATCAGCACACCATTCACTCTACATTTGTTTCTCTGTTCCCATATGTTGTATATGGTTGCATTGATCGCACTATTGGTCATAGCTCGCTGCATTTTGCTTCCTTTCAATCTGTCTCGCCATTCATTAGTGTTCCTCCTGTTAAGGTCCTGCCCAATCCATGTTGCTATACTCATCAGTATTCTCCTATTGTACTCACATTCCCAAAATAGATGATCGATTCTCTCTTCCTGCATACTACAGATAACGCATAAATCAGTTTGAGTCACGTTCAGCCTTTGTAGCCTGGTCATCGTGTTCAGCGAATTATGCTGAACCATCCACGCTATCATTCTATGCTTCGGAATTGTCCACTTATTCCATATGAGTCTATGCCAGCTCACTTCTTCCTCCCTTTCTCTGATCCAGTGGTAGCCTTTAGCTGTGGTGTACGGATTCGAATCGCTCCATTCCCCACTTTCAATCCCATTCTTTAGCCTGTCTTTCACCTTGCATATCCTTCTCCATCCCCATCCTACGTCCGTAGGTGGGCTATATTGTAGCCATGGCTGACCTTTCAGATAAATCGAGTTAATCCAGGTAACCCATAGCTTAGTCGGATTTTTGACGATCCACCATACCAATTTACCGATAGCCGCTTTGTTCCAATTTGCACTTTGTGTCAAATTTAATCCCCCTTCTCTGTAAGGTACACAGACCTTCCTCCACGAGACAAGAGGAGGTCTCGTGTAGGTAGACCCGCCTTCCCATAAATAAGTTCTGCAAATGCCCTCAATCTGTTTAATGATCCCATTGGGGAGAACAAAGATAGTCGCCCAATAATTATGGAGGGTCGAGAGTACCGACTTGATCAAGACTAGACGTCCAGCATAAGATAATTTTCTCGACCCTAGCCGTCTAATTCTTTCAGTAATTTTAGTAACCAACGGCTGACAATCAAGAATGGACAGACGGCCAGCCTTAATCGGCACTCCTAAGTATTTAAACGGAAGAGTACCTGGCGTACATCCCGAGACAGCTAGGATGTCTTGCTGTATTTCCTTGCTAACACCATTGAAGTAGATGTTCGTCTTACCTTTACTGAGTTGGAGACCCGAGGTCTTGGAGAAAGTAGCAAAAGTTCGCAACAGGACCATCATTGACGGGATATCCCCTTTACTGAATAATAGGAGATCGTCAGCGAACATTAAGTTCACTAACTTCATTTGCTTGCATTGGGGATGGTACCTGAACTCCCTTGTTTCTCTAGTATATTTGATCAGCCGGGACAGGTATTCCATACAAATTGTGAACAAAAGTGGGGATAACGGGTCTCCCTGTCTCAGACCTCGCCTCCCATGAAAGAAACCGAATGACTCCCCATTAAGGTTTAGCGAGAATGAGGCCGTGCTTTTGAAAGTTTTGGTTTCCTTGGAAACCGCCTTGATTGAAGTTCCCTTGTTGGAACCCTTGATTGTTGTTGTGAAAGCTACCTTGGTTATTTTGCTTGAAGTTGTTGAAGGGTCTTGGATTACCCATATAACCTTGGTAACCTTGATTGTTGTCCCTTAAGGGAGGTGGAACATAGGGACGATGTTGTTGTTGATGTTGAAGTGCTTGTTGTTGAGGGACTTGATTGGAAGCTTGGTATTGATTAGAGTAGGAGGCACCTTGCTTGAACGCTTGAAAGGCGTTCACTTGCTCAATACTTCCTCTACAATTCATAGGATCATGACCAACGATTCCACAAGTATCACACATCCCAAAATAAGGCAAAAGAGGTGCAAACCCCAAAGCATTCACTTCTTGAATCGGTTGATGGTGGGAGGAACTAGTGCCTTGGACTTGGTTGAGGTGGCTTGGGAGCTTCTTGTCAATAGTCTCCATGTGTGTTTTCAATTGAGCTCCAAGGTCAATGCTTGACTTAGTGATAGCATCAACCTCATGCATGCCTCCTCGATGTGCCTTCCTAGGCCTAGAGTATTGCGAATTATGCACCGCCATCTCTTCGATTCTCGCCCAAGTTTGGTCATCATCGACCTCGGTGAACCTACCATTGGAACCCATATTAAGTATAGCTCTCGAGTCCTCAAAAAGACCGTTACAAAATTGTTGAACCAAGAACCATTGTGAGAGTCCATGATGGGGGCACGATCTCACCAAAGATTTAAACCGCGCCCAAGCTTCATAAAGGCTCTCTTCATCCCTTTGTTGAAAACCGGTGATGGAGGCCCTAAGTAAATTGGTCTTCTCCGGAGGGTAAAATTTTTGGTAGAACGCCAAGGCAAGCTTCTTCCAAGTGTCGATAACCATGGTTGCCCTATCGAGACTCTTGATCCATTGCTTCGCTTTTCCAATAAGAGAGAACGGGAAAAGTACCCAACGAATTTGATCTTGAGTAACCCCGGTTTGAGATATAGCGTCACAATAATCGGAGAAGGTCTCCATGTGTTGGTGCGGGTCTTCGGTGGGCAAATCACTAAATGGGCTCCTCTCCACAAGTTGGATAAATTGAGTCTTTGCCACAAAATTCCCGGTATAGGCTTCCGGTAATGCACTCGGTCCCGGCAAGACATCCTCGGTAAAAGTGGAGTGGGATGAAAACTTCGGCATGATTGGATATAAGGGAGAAGATGGTGGTGTAGACGGTGTTGATGTCGATGAAGAGGGGGAACTAGGAGAAGAAGATTTACCGAAGGGATTGATGAAGGTCCCTCCGGCCGTCTCTCGAGGTGACTCGCTAAAGTCGGCTCCTTGAGCTTGCCCTTGATGAGTATTGCTTGCACTCGGTTGAGAGATCCTAACCCGGTTAATCGTCCGCTGGCGAAAGGCTCGAAAGAGTCTCTCCTGCTCTGAATTAAAGAGATAGAAGTCACCTCCCCTCTTAGGCATACACTACACACTAGAACAAACGTGAGAACACCTAGTGCTTTGTGGGCACTAGGCAACGACAATAAACAAGCACAACTAGAGACAAAAAGAAAAGAAAGCTAAGAAAAGAAGAAAAAACTAGAAAATATGCACAAGAGAAGAGGGAAGAGCACAAAGAAGGGTAACTAAGTCTAGAAATAAGCAAACTAAGTCTAAACAATGCACCGTCCCCGACAACGGCGCCAAATTGATGGGA
Organism: Agrostemma githago; assembly: GCA_958450325.1. NCBI lineage: Eukaryota > Viridiplantae > Streptophyta > Magnoliopsida > Caryophyllales > Caryophyllaceae > Agrostemma > Agrostemma githago. The sequence continues at coordinate 36,225,011 of OY288256.1, forward strand.
GGATTTGCCGTGGGTCCAACCGTCAATAATAAACCAACTATTCCTAGTGGGTAGCTAGGGCAAGTAGGATCGATATCCACGGGGACGGTAAAGTAAGGTCTAGACTAGGTCGGCCTAAGAACGAGACTAAATCACCAAACAAACACCAAAGAAGCGATAATTGGTAAACTATGGTGGTGGAAGAGGTAAGACTAAGCTAATGATGAACTAGGCTAAAACAATGCTAAACAATGCTAATGATCGAACTAACAAATAAACTAGTGTAAACGATGACTAACTAAGAGGGGGTCAATCAAGAGATCATTGTTGAGAGTTGCTTGGATGGTGGAACTATGGGAATAATGGAGGAAGTTGAAGCTTCAAGGGTCGACAATGAGGAGGAATTTGAACATGATTATCAAGATAACTCTTGGGTAGCCCAAGTATTGGCTATTAAATTGGATTTGTATGATTTTCTTCGTGATGAACCGGATGTTGACAATCCAAACCCAAGTGAAGAGATGACCCCTCAAGAAATAATTGACAAGGTGAGTGAAAAGGAACGTAATACTTGGGAAAAAGAGGTAGATGCCTTAGAACTTGCCTTGAATGGGAAATTGGAGGAGCCAATTAGGGGATATGGAGATGTTATGCTAGACCAAACCATCGAAGGCCTTGAGTCTCTTCATGGTGAGAATTCTAGTAAGAATGACGATGAGGTCTCCCCTAAAGCCTCCAATAAAGAAAACATGATGCCTTCTCCTTCTTTATCGCACTCGATTTCAAGTCCCTTGTCTTGTGAGGCGGTTGATGAAGTGGATCCTTGTCGGGGAGCTTAAAAGAGTTCAACTCTCGACCCCGTAGAAGAAGCAACCCCCTTTGGGTGTGATCTCCCAACTCATAATGCCAAGCTTGACTCTAGACCACTATACCTACCGGATGGTCATAAGAGTCGTTGCTTTCGGAAGACCCGGAAGATCACAAGAAACCCGAGCGTAATGGATTAGATGATTGCTTCTTGACTCCGACTTGGAAACTCTTGTTGATGGCTAGGATCGGCCACATGAGCGTTAATGAAGATGTTGCTAGGGCATTTGACTTACTCCTCCGAGCTCTTGATGGCTATGGAGGCGTAGATGGTGAGAGTATCTTATTGTAAATATCTTTTTTCCTTTTCTTTTGAGCTTTTGTATGTGTATATGTTTGATTGGATAGTTTGGTTTCTAGGATTCGTTAGTTTTTGTGGAAATATTACAATTTGGAATTTTCTTGAGCGATGTGAGGGAGGGAGTTTGATGATGTTTATTTAGTTCATTTGATAGGTGTATACACCCGCATTTTGACTTCCAGGTGCCTATGGTAGTTTCCAAAAAACATCTGATGATGATCGGACGCTAACATGTTTCTACGCGCTCGGATATGGGCTCAAAACCATTAGTTGCTTGCTAATGCACTTACGGAGTACAAATCTCACAAAACTGACCTCAAATTCAGGCTTAGTGGACCGTTTCCAGTCAAACAAGACTAATTAATATGGGTCAAAACCGACACCGGAAATAAAACTGACTTTTAGCGATTGGGTCAAACCCCGGTCAAAGTCATTCCGAGACACACAAAACAGCCATTCAAACATCAAAAGTCCAATTCAAACACAAAACCCATAAGACATCCAAAGTCACGGTCCAAAGCAATGGACCCGCGCGACCCAGCTGAGCCACTCGATCGAGTGCTCAGCCCACTCGATCGAGTGGGCCTTATTCAGGCCCGACTGTAGGCACACCGGGCCACTCGAAAGAGTCAGCTGGTTACTCAGTCGAGTAACCCTAGCCGGGGTACATGGCCTTGCCTATATAAACACCCCACGCACACAACCCTAATACAACTCTTACACAACTTTTGCAACCCTAATTCTACACTAGTCTACATACATTCAAACCCTAAACCTAGCTTTAGGAATCAAAACCCTAAACCACCAAAACTTAGCCTACACACTAGAAACTCCCATGCAAGCCGTCACTACGAGTCCCGTCCGAGCATAAGAAACATGTAGGTTGAGGGTGCCAATTCCCGCTCTTCTCTTGTCTCCCTTTTTCTCTCGTCGTAGTCGTCTCGTTTTTTATCGTTATTATCGCGTCCTAATATCGATAATATAACTAGTATAAAATATTAAATTATTCGTCGATTCGTGTCGAGTACGATTGATGATGGGATATGGAAACCCGAATATACAAGTGTACTGCACACAGTGTTGCCGGTCGCTTCTCCCATCACCCCGATTGCTTGATTGTTGAGACGAATTAACATCAACCATAATTTTTTTAATTCGTCATCGTTATCGCGTATTTCCATCAATTCTAAAATCAATTTTCAAAACAAGTATTTTATTCAATAATGGTCGAAACCCGTTGACGTGGATCCGACATCACATAATCCCTATGGATTCGTTACGATGTCGGAAAAGCCGAGGGACTCAAGTTTTCAATTCTAGCATTGCGTCAAACTCTTAGATTCGATGCTAATTTCATAATTAGACGTCGAATCTAACGATCTAGTCACATAAATTAATTAGCGCGATTTCTATTGATGCTAAAATAATTGTCATACAATTCGTTAGAATTACGACATTATTAAACGCGAAGGAAATCCACTCATATCGCGATAGTTAATTTAAGACGACTTACAGCAATTTTTTTTATTTTTACTCTAGTATTCCATATCGATTCAATAATCGAATATGGGATACGACGAGCATTCAAATTTAGAATCGAGTATAAATCCCATAATATTTATATCTGATTCAACAAAATCAATGATTTATAAAATCCAAGTCGAGCATAAGTTGTTCAATATTTATGTCCGATTCGGCAGAATTATCGAAAATCAAAAGCAATTTCGAAAGTCAATAATAAATTGCAAAGCGAATAAAAATTCGTACAGGGGGACTCGACCGAGCGCCTAGCCCACTCGGTCGAGTGGCACCCCCAAAGCCGAGGCAGAATGCACTTACGACCTCCACTCGGTCGAGTCTCACAGTGACTCGGTCGAGTGGCAACGTACTCGATCGAGTTGGCCAATAACTCGATCGAGTAGGGTCTAGAATACGGGACAAAAGCGTTTTCAGAAGTCTACTTGGTCGAGTCCATCAATGACTCGGTCGAGTGGCCTCTTCATCACGTCAAACCGTGAGTCCTACGAGCCGGTCGAGTCTTGTTAATATCTTTTCACGACTTAAGTCGACACGTGTCTAATCAAGCACGTGAAAACTTCACTTTTCAAAAACTTTACATCATCTTGTCTACATCATTCATTAATTTGCAAACCGTTATTATTCGTTATACCGTTACTAACCGTTTGTTATTTTTCTTGTTGATTTATCGTTTGTTTTATTTTACTAAAATGAACCCACATGCTAATTTTCAACTTCGACATTAGAATTAATTGCATTAAATCGACATAGAAACCCCTTTTCAATTTCATTCACATGCTAAGGGAAAACAATGTTTGCATAAGCATTTTCACCGAATTACTAACGCGCGTATTAGAAAGACACTCGAGATCTTAGTAGAGGCCACTAAGTGCGGGCGGGGTTGGGTGTCCTTTGTGGGTTTCCCAACACGTACCCTCACCCCTTACTCAGAACCATGATTTCCGGATATCCGAATCCATTGGCATACGAGAGTCATTCAATACACGGTATCCGATAATGTCGGTATCGGTATCAAATGCAAAGGGACGAGCCCAATAAACTCTGACATCGGAAATGGGTCGTATTTGTATACGGCCCACTACGACATAGAGTAGGCTCGAACGGGTCCGAACTCCCACAAAGTTCGGTGGCGACTCCACTTCGATTTAAATTTCAATTCGATCCATTCTCATATGGAGATTCATTCGCCTACCCAAACCCGCGCGTGGCCGCGTCGGGGTGGACCTATGTCATGTCCACAATTTGGCGACTCCGCTGGGGATTAACTGATGCGTGACTTACCATCGGCATCCTTAGGGTGAGACTCGAATAGAAATCATTTGACTAGTACAATACGCGTTTGAGTTCTACGGTTCATGCATAACCCATATTTTCCCGGGCCGGTACTCGCGACTGATGTCCCACTATACCGTTGATGTACTCCAATATGGATATGTCAAAAGGTGTCCATAGTCGATTCGAGTGGGTTTCGCGGCATGTTCTAAGATCAACTCGACTTAGGAAGTCCGTCCCGATCAACGTCTAGACCATGTGCACTGGTATAGACCCTCTATAGACCGACCGAGACTTAGTGTAAAGCATACATAGCGTGGTTATAATGCTTGCTTGACTATGTGCTACTTGGTTTCCGAGTCGTTTTCAAAAACCGTCTTTTTTCAAAGATTTCATATTTTTCAAACTATCCAATTTCAAAACCCGGGACATATACCGAATTTAGGACTTATGATTTTACTCAAAACATCCTATTTCTAGACGGTATTCTGCCCATTTCAAAACACGAAAACACTTTCGAATTTTCAAATTTGCGGCCCGATGCACTTTCCGATTTTTTTCGAAAAAATTGTCTAAGTCTCTAGCGTCGAAACTCTGTCGATCTTACATCACGAATTTCTTCCCTATCCCAGTCCGCCTTATTAGACTAAGGTAGGGCCTACCTATGTAGGACATACTCCTACAAGGAGGGCCCGTCTACACAATCGATTTCAAAGTCTGAGAAATATCTCACGTGGACCTTCCTTCGAACAGGACTCGGCCCACATGCCGAATTCTAAGGAAGGCCCACCTTTCACAAGTCACCCGTCTAGGTGTCTTTTCCGAGTCAACCTTTTACAAGGCATAGCCCTATAACAAAAGGTTCGTGGTCCTTACGTCTAAGGGTCACTCGTCCAACACTCGAGTATTAACAAAATTTTCAATCCCACTCGGGGGCTACCCTTTAGCAGGGCGATCAATCACGGTTGCCCTAAGGGTCATGTCGTACACGTGTCTCGCGTACCCCACTTTCGAGTCACTTAGATGTCACACCATCTGAGTCCTTAGTCTCACTTGGGGACTATTCTCCGACGGAGTGATTAATCACAGTCGCTCCGAGAATCGTACCCTACACATTTGTCTTAGGAGAGTCTAACCTGAGTTAAACCAGAGTCGTCTCTCCTCCCACGCTATTTCCTATGCCTTGGCGTATTTGAGTTCCGAAGCAAATTTTCTGATTACGTGGTATTCTTACAGATAGGCCACCCGTAACTAGAAGCCAACGCAAGATGCAAGAAACCTTGGACGAACTGAAAGCCTTACTGGCTAAGATGGAGGCACAATTAACTGCCATCCAGGCTAACCAAGCGACCTTAGCCACCCGTGTAAGTGCCGTAGAGAAGGCGGCCCCTATTGAAGGATCCTAGCCCACTGGGCCCATTGCTGAACTAATCAGCGTTGCTCGCAGGCTCGAGGAACAGGTTAACCTGTCAATGAATAACTCGATCCACATCGAAAATGCTCGTTCCTACTCACCTTTGAATGACGAGCTACCTGCTAACCTCAACCTTATGGGAATTCCAATGTTTGAGGGTACTGAAGACCCGGTCCACCACATCCCGGCTTTTAAAGATTTTATGGAAGTCAAAGGGGTGAAGTCCATCATGTTTTAGTACTTATTCCCTTCCTCCCTCGAAAAGCATCCCAAGGCCTGGTACTACAGGCTCGATTCCAAGAAATACCCGACATGGGATGACGTGGCAACGGAGTTCGCTCGAAACTACGCTGATAATATCGAGATCCAGACTACAATGCGTACTCTGGAAGTCATGGCCCAAGAGCCCAAAGAAGGGTTCACCAAATATTTCCAAAGATGGCGGGCCGAAAGTGTGAAGTTGGTAGACAAGCCCAACGAGAAGATACTAGTGGAGGCATTCATCAACAACCTCCTACCTTCCTACCGCGTCCATCTTAGGTATGCCGGCATTTCAAACTTCGCGGTGCTTACCGAAATGGCCATTAGGATTGCAGACGATCTTCGACATAATAAAGATCTGGGTGAAGCTTCTACTGAAGGCTATACTGGACATCAACTCGAGTCCTTAGAAGCCGACGACTAATGACAACATCATCCGAGAGTCCAGATCTAATTTAAGTCCAAGTCTGAGTCTGAGTCTAGGATGTTCTATTTCAAAGTCAACGCCAGAGTCAGAGCCAGTTGTATTTTATCCTCTTTTTTCAAAATTCAATAAAATCAGCTTTTCTATTTCTCATATATACTTTCCTTATATGTTTCCGAGAACATGATGAACACCATCATACACTGTGAGCACATGCACGTGACTATTATAGGCACATCTATAACGACTGCAGGGACTAAGGCCCGTGTCTTCCCTTACCTTTTCCATGTCGGGTATAGGAAGCCACATAACTACCCGTAGCAGGAGCATATCGAATCCTATGACGAATCTAGGTACTCTCCTAGTTTGGGTTCAAGACGGGAGGCAAGCCCATTTCCCACAATAAAATACCCCTCCATCAACCTACGTGCTTAAGTATCTCGGAAACGGGCTCGTAGTAGCGGCGTGTGCGCGGGAGTGTAGAGAAATGTAGGGTGAGTTATGGTGTGTATGATTGGGGAAAGGATTTGACGAGTTTTACACTCGGTCTTTGACGAGTTATTTTAATCTCTGGATGTGTGCTAATGTTGTGTTGTGTGTAGGGAGGATATGAAGGTTGAAGTGATGATGAAATTTTGAACTGTAGAAGTTGTGAATGAATGAATGTGGGGGAGTATATTTAGAGCTCCCCACGGTTTGGGCTCACTCGATCGAGTGGCCAGTTGAAGGGGTGCCTGTGGTTTTTTCGGGTGCCTACTCGATCGAGTGAACCCATGTCACTCGATCGAGTGGGTCAAGGCGGGTGAGAGGTTTAAGGAAGGTTGAGATATTTGTGGTTGACTTGATTCTGTTGACTAATTTGTTTTGATTTGGTTGTTGGAGTTGCTTTGACTTTGAACTTAGACACATGTGTGGCTGGTTTCGTCTCGGGTTTCAACTTTGACCGGGTTTTGACTCGGTCGCTAAAAGACGGTTTTATTTCCGGCGACAGTTTTGACTCAAATTAGTCTTATTTGATTGGAAACGACCCACTGGGCCTGGATTTGAGGTTGGTTTTGCGAGATTTGTACTCTGTTAAAAGCCCATGCCTGATACTATTGATTTTGAGCCCATATTTGAGCGCGTTAAAGCACGTTTACGTCCGATCATCATCGGGTATTTTGTTAGAAACTGCTATACATACTAGCAGGCAGAATGCGGGTGTCTACAACAATTAACACAAAAATAATTAAATGTAGTCGTGGTAAGTCGAGATCGGTCCACAGGGAAAGCGGTGCAGTAATCGAGTAGTAGCTGTGTGTATCCCGGATTTCTATCCCGCTTCTAAATCCCGCTCATCAATTAAATGCGGATTTCGGTCCACAAACCCAACTCATCTAAATCCCTCTTTCGCGGCGAAGAAGGGTAAGTCTCAAGTCAAGGTAATTTCTATCCCGGATTTCCCGACCAATGGTAAGTCTCAAAATGAGAGATCTCTTACTCTGGGTTTCTCCAAATGATAAAAATGAGTCAAGGTCGATCTAGTGGCCCGAACTAAGTCAACAATGACACAACAACCTCAAACATGATGAATCAACAAGAACGCAACCAAAACACAATTCCTTAATTTAAATCACCCAAGATCCTCCTCCCTTAACCCCCTAACAACTAAATTACTCACAATTCATAAAGGAAACTACAAAAAACAATAACAATGGAGAAAGTAACAAGAACATGCATAATGATTCAATAAGAGAAAATAAAGCTAAGACAACGAAGGAAATTACGATCAACAAAGTAAACTACAAGGCGATCTAAAAACAATGCAAGTAAAATTAATGAAAACGATGCAATAATGAAAGAACAATAATGAATCTAATGTAGAGATGAGGGAGAAGAACAGAAATATACCAACTATGAAGGAAAATGACAATAATGAAGACGAAGATCTTAATTATATAAAAGAAGAAACCAAAAAGCAGGGTGACATGGCAGCATAGTATTACAAAGATTCTAGCCATTTGAACTCTTACGCAATCCACTAATTTAAACAAATTATAAAGATTAATAAAATACAAAATCTAAAATAGAAAGAAAGGCATTAATTTCCTTCCCAATTCACGAAAATAACCTACAATTTCTTTTTCTCTTCCCTAAAAAATTCACCATTCCCTGTAAATTTTTTTCTTCTCCTTCCCCTTTCCAATACATTTTATCCTTCCCAAAAATTTTATTCTTCCCCATTTAAGGTTTTTATTCACATCCAATTCTAAATTCAAATCTGTCTCAGTCCCTATAACTATTGTGAAATGCAATCTCTCCTTCAATTCGGTGTTGTTGATTTGAATTATTTTTTTCTACTAATTACCAACGGTTTAAAATCGGCTTAGCAGGATCTCCTTCATCTTGCAAGATCTCCTTCAACTTTAATCATTGTGTCATTAAGAATTGGCGTGACAAGTACTTTGATAAGGTACAATGAATAGAAATGTTTTTTTTTATGAACATTGATAGAAATGTTTTGATTTTTTTAGTGATTAATTACTCAAAAGGTGTAATCTTTCGTATTTGTTATTAGTTGTGATGTTTATTTATGTGTATTTGATTCAAGGTTTGTCTTTGATTTGTGTTCTTACATGACATTGGATAGAAATGTGAGTCATGCATTCATGGGCTTGATGGAGATCACAGTTAAGCAGTGGTGATGTGAAAAAGTCTCTGGGAACTGGAAGATACTGATGGCGAAAATCTTGACAATGATGAAGGCGAGTATTCTGGAAAGTCTCACGTCACTTAAAATCATTGTATTCAAGTAATAAAGGTAAATTTTATAATAAAAAATTTTCATATCATATTCGATGATAAATTGATTATATTTCGTGCCTTTTGTAGTCATTGTCATGTCGTAATTTTCTTTACTCAAAACTGTATTCAGCCTAGGAGGATAAGGAAGGATTGTAATCAAATAATCAACGATCTACTCTCATATCAATTTGTATAACCTTCAATATTCTTCTCCTAATTTATTTAAAGTATAAAAATCTATACCATATATAGGTAACAATCAATGTTTATTACGGAGTATTTTCTATAATCTACAGCATTCTCCTATAATTAAGATGAATTCTGATTTTTGTTTCATATTCAATCGTTGTGGTCAGATCGTTTCAATCTTCAACTTCGTCTTCAGTTTGGTAAGATTTAGGGAACAATGTATTCGGAAAAATTCGTCACCATTACCGAATTGAAGGAAGTCCAGAGGCTCGAAAACATGAACGTGAGGGTCATTCATCGCTGGACACGCCCCGGTTTCAAGGACAGGAACAAAACTGGCTCGATCGAGGTTTTGCTCATTAATGACACGGTATTATTCATTATTTGGCTCTTATGACGTTTCTCATAGTTATGTCAGTTCTTTATGTGGTTTTATCATCGACATTATTTGATTCAATTGTTTGTTCTTCAGTTTTGTTTAATAGGTTTTCTCTTACTGCTACTTCTCTTTTTTCGCCTAATTACTCATGTCCCGTGATTTCTTATTCCTATTTTTTTTTGGGTAGAACCAAATAATAAGGTACAAACATCCTTCTTCATTTAAAGCTTTGTATTCCCAAATTTCCTTCATTCAACCACTAATTTTTTGTTTTTTCACATTGAACTCTAATAATTTGCTAAGATGATGAATTAATTGAGAAAAAGGTTTGAAGAAAAGGAACAAAGTATAGGTGCTTGCAGATACATTTCCATTTGAAATCGGGGTTCACATTGATTACAGTTCCATACTTTTAAGTAAATTTCTGATCTTTTTCCCATTTTTGTTGTTCTTTCATTAAAAAAACTGTGGTGGGTTTTGTTTTGACAATTTAGATTTGTGTTGAAGATCTGTTATGAGTGTAGGTAACATCAAGTCAAGGTTTACTGCATATATTGACAAACGACGATGACCGGTATTGATCACGGTGAAGGTTAAAGGTGGTCATCGTTCGTACGTTGCAGAGCAACAACAACAGATATGCAAGAAAAGAAGGGGTAGCCACAAAAGTTACACAGAGATGATAATTGAAGGGAACAAAAAGGAAGAGAATGAGCAAGTGATAGGGAGATAAGACTATGTAATTGAAGAAGAAAAAGATGAGAAAAGACATACATGAAGGGTGATGGCCGAAGACAAAAATTTGAATGCAAGTCAACCCCACATTAAACTTTTTGATTTTTTTAAGCCATTCATTTCAATTTTGATATAGTAGCAAAAAATATTTATTCAATTTCTAAAAGAGAGTTTAGCAAGAGAAGAAGATGATCGATCATTAACGTTCAAGCACTTCTTGGCAATCGATGAGTTTTAACATCCAAATTCATTTTTTTTTTGGAAGAAAATCTCATATTTTAATTTCCCCTACACCGTTAGTTTTTCGAGTAATTAGTTATTGCCGCCCCTCAAACTTCACGTATTCTCAGATACTCACCATTAAACATTTCCAAAAATCTGAGTTTTTTTTTTCAATTTCACTGATGAATTTTGATTTTATTAAGATTTCCAATAAAATATGACTTTTTGCACTTTCAGATGAATATTGATTTTATTTGCATATTCAAAATGTGATTTTTTTTTCGAAAATATTGTTGTCAATTAATCCTACGGTTAATTAATTTTCAATAGCACATTCTGAAGTCTGATTTTTGTTTTTCCATTTTCAATTGCATATTCAAGATTATTTGAAATATAATATACTCCCTCCATTCAAGTTGAACGTCTCTTTTGGTTTTTGCACAAGTTATAAGAAATTGATAGTTTGTGTAAAACCTTATCATTTATAAACATTAAGTGTAGTTCAGTTTTTTTCCAACGTTAAATATAAAACCTCTTATTTGGATTTCTGACATAGAATTGTTCTCTTTCAACGAAAATGAAATAATCATAAATAGGCTGCTGCCATGTATTTAAGTATGGTATAGTTATTGATTACGCGTTAAAGCTCGATATTAGACAATCGTTTTACTAATACAATCCGCGTTACAGTCAAGTTAAATTTTTATATGTCATCATAATGATTACGAGGCGATGATAGATTCTTTAAACAACCCCGTGATTTTATTTTGGATAATTTTAATCTATTTTAATTCTTAATTGTTTTTTTATTGTATTCTTTCCATCTCGATCATTCGTTTAGCTAATTGAAGTTAAACAAACGACTGAGATTGAGGTAGCACCAATTTACTTATTTTCATGTGTGGCTCAAAAAAGGAGGAAGAGAGAGAAATCTAAATGTGAACCACACATTAATAGTCTAAAAAGGAAAGAGGAAAGAAAATCAAACTCAGCTCATTAAAGAAAGAGTAAAGAACACTACAACTCGGAGGGAGTACATTATTATAACTCACTTAGGCATGTTAAATACTTTATAAATGTATGAATTGTGTGAAACAAATGATAATTATATGTTTGATTATCTTTTACACAGACGGGTCGAATTGACCACAATGTAATAATCATATGCATCTATATTCACTTCTTTTACGTTATTTTCTATCAATATCGTCTTTCCATTCATCCTCATATGGATTGTGATTTGGCACAATGATGAAAAAAACATTCCAACATAGAGAATTTTCATGGGTATATCAAATCCACACATTAAAGTTCATTTTCTTTTTGTTTGGTTGAAATGTAAGAAATATATTACTATACCAAAACATTAAAAGTTCATTTTCAAAATGTCCTTTCAAAACTATTAATTCCACATATTTAGTATAATTATAAAATCTTCACTCAAATATAAAACGTGACACCTAACTACTTCATCTACATTCGATATGTTTCAATATTACTAACTTCCGATTATTTAGAAAAATAGTTTACAATCCCGTGTCGTGTCACAGGTATTATACTAGTTGCATAAAAAACAAGGAAGCCTTGATGAAGAGGACAATGGATTTGTCACTAATCCCTTCATAATCTTCAAAGAACATCAAATATAAAAAAATAGAATTCCTTACAAAGCTTGAATATAAATCTAGAGGAAGATGAAGATTCATAAAAACTATGAATAACTAATGGCTTTCTATCTAAGCTAATATGAAGATGGATGATAATGAAAATGATCTAATGGAGTAATGAGATGATAAGTGATCATGTACATCTAACTAGGTTATCTATCTATCTATCTATCTATCTATATATATATATATATATATATATATATATATATATATATATATATATATATATATATATATATATATATATATATATATATATATATATATATATATAGAGAGAGAGAGAGAGAGAGAGAGAGAGAGAGAGGTTCAAATAATGTCAACAACTATTTTAAGGTCATAAGTTCCAGTGTTAAAGCTACACAAAAAGTGCTTAAAGTTACACGAGATGACTGATAAAGTTGCACTTTATCACTTGAAGTGATAAAAGAACTGAATGTTATAGTTACATATCAATTTTAAACAAATGCAACTTTATCGTATGTCATCTGTAACTTTAATATAGACTTACTGACAAATGCAAAACGGAGGAAAAACGAGTCTAAATTGGAGGAAAGCGGTCTAAATTTAGCACACATCAATTACATGGCAAAAAAAAATAGGGAAAAGTCCCATGGTACCCTCGAACTATGTCACATTACACATGGTACTCCTGCTTTTAAATTTGTTCCCATGGTAACCTTGAGTTTTATAGTTTAGTTCCCGATTTGACCTTACCCAAATTTCTGTCATGACGCCGTTAAATTATGACCAAAATTAATTATAGTTGTTCCCATAGTACCCTTAAGTTTTCATAGTTGTTCCCATGGTACCCTTAAGTTTTTCATAGTTGTTCCCATGGTACCCTGAAAGGAAAACAACGACTCATTGAAGCAAAGCAACGACTAGTTTATTGAACTAACCGTTACACAAGTGCTTATAAATTCACTTCCCTTTCTATTTTGGCAGAAAAAGAACAAATAATCCACACTTACTCACTCAACCTTTTCACCTTTTTTTCACTTGTAAAAAAAAATTAAAAAAATTGATGTTTCCAGATGATCGAGCTTCAAGGTTATGGTGATGAAGTTTTTCCATTTTTTTGTACAAGTGAAGAAGGAGGTGAAAAGGTTGAGTGAGTAAGTGTGGATTGTTTGATCTCTTCTGCCAAAATAGAAAGGGAACTGAATTTATAAGCACTTGTGTAACATCTTGTTCAATAACTAATCGTTGCTTTGCTTCAATGAGTCGTTGCTTTTCTTTAAGGGGTACCATGGGAACAACTATGAAAACTTAAGGGTACCATGGGAACAACTATGAAAACTTAAGGGTACCATGAGAATGCTTCTCTTTTTGAAGAAAAGTAGTTGTTAATTTTGGTCATAATTTAACAGCGTCATGACAGAAATTTGGGTAAGGGCAAATCGGGAACTAAACTATAAAACTCAAGGTTACCATGTGAACAAACTTAAAAGCAGGGGTACCATGTGTAATGTTACATAGTTCGAGGGTACCATGGAAAATTTCCGAAAAAAATATGAGAGAGACAAGTACTAAGATATTTCAACTCTTGCGTAAACCTTATTGACATCGGATTCCTCACCTAAAAAAATCAATTAAACATGAATCAATCCAAAAGGCTCTAAAACTCGCATTTTGCAGCATTACCAACGTCAGGGATCAAGTATACTTTGTCTTAGTCTTATCATCACATACAAAAATGCCAAAACATCACCAAAATGTACAATTCCTGAAAACCAAGCTTAAAACGACATATGAATGGAAAACCGCAAATCTATGCAAGGGGATAAGCACAACAGGATATATTAACAACATACTCAACAACTAATTTTATTTGAGATTTTTTTTTGAAACTAAATATAATACAAGACTCGACAATGTCCTCATTGTAGCTCAGAAACAGGGACCAGAGAACCAAAGTAAAGGAGGGAGCAAAAGGGAAAAAGAAAAAGAGAAAGAAATACTATGTACAAAGTTGGGTCTCCTCCCAAACCTGCAACAACGGAGGGAGGATGGTGGCATAGCAATTCTTCAATATTACGTCCAACCAAGAACCCCAAAATCAAGGATCGAAAATCGCTAAATTTGTTCACTAAATAAGTCGAAAAACATCAATTAAGTGTTAATTAACCTAACAAGCTGACCAAAATCGTGAATGTTGACCTGATTTGACGAAATTGGGCAAACCCTAATTATGAAATTTCCAAAAATTGAAGCGATTAGGGAATAGAAAACAACTGAAACTTGTTATATGAGATCAATCAGGTAATTCTGGAGCAATTGGACTAGTAACACGCTTGATTCGACCCAAAAACGCCCCAAATTTCGTCCATTTTGTCCCTGATTACGCGACGAAAATATGCGGCTGAACTCGTAGAGAGGAAAGCAATGTAATTAGAGCAAGTATGGACACTGAAAATTGGAACTTTGATATGGTATTATGAGTGTGATGGTGATGGAGTTGGTGCTTGAATTTGGGGAAGTAGGAGGATGAAGATCGTGAGTAGTACGTGATACTACAATTGATTATTTCCCTTTTTGGTTTTTTTTCTTTTTTTTTTTTAAAAAAAATTGAAAGCTACTAATCAACCTTCCTGCAGGTATCGGGTCCCAAATAGGGATGAAGTCCATCCCGAATCGAAATTAATACAGGGCAATTTGGGACACGACTGTTTCCATGGGACAAGTCTCGTCCCTTTGCATCTTCTGCTCGTACTTTGTCAGATTCCAAGTAATTATGGTCCCTATTAGGGACCATTATTGTCTCTAATGGGGACCACAATCAAGTCATCTGAGTAGGAAAATTTCATTATAAGCATCACGGGACTCGAAAACCTGTAGCATCCTCAATAAAACTACGTAAAATCCCTCCCTCACATCACTCAAAGTTTAAAAATGAAATAAAAAAATTATTATAATAATGATACAAAACTGGGCTGCCTCCCACTAGCGCTGGTTTATAGTCCCGCATGACTTGATTACCTCAATTTAGAGAGATGGGTAAGCGGAATGAAATAGAATAACTTCAATCGCCCCAATGTGAGCTCCTTCTTTGTAGATTTTCAAACGTTGGTCGTTCACTTTAAAGCGTTCACCCGAATCATTCTCGATTTTGATCGAGCCAAATTTACCAACTTGGGTGAAGGAAAAAGAACCAAACCAATGAGATTTGAGTTTTCCGGGGAACAACCGGAGTCTAGAGTTGAATAATAATACCTTATCTCCGACGTTAATTCAGGGTCAAGGATATGCTTGTCATGCCACCGCTTGGTGCGCTCCTTGTAGACACGCGCACTATCATATGCACCAAGGCATAAGCCGTTTCTCTCCACTCAACTGTGGGTCTAAGTTAAGCTCCTTAATTTCCCACCAAGCCTTGTACTCGAGTTCGACGGGTAAATGACATGACTTGCCATAGACCAAATGGTAAGGTGAAGTACCAATGGGCGTTTTAAAGGTGGTTCAATATGCCCACAATGTGTCATCTAGCTTAGAGCTCCGTCTTTTCGAGCCTTTGACACAACCTTTTGAAGAATAGACTTAATTTCCCGATTAGACATCTCGACTTGCCCACTTGTTTGAGGGTGATAGGCAAGACCGGTACGCTGAGAGACACCGTATTTAGCAAGTAAAGTGTCAAGCCGCTTTTCATGAAAATGGCTACTGCCATCACTAATTATAGCTCTCGGAACACCAAATCTAGGGAAAATAGCCTTCTTAAAGAGAGAAATTACCGTTTTAGCATCATTAGCAGGAGATGCTACGATCTCCACCCACTTGGAGACATAGTCGATTACAACCAAAATATACCTATTGCCTTTGGATGATGGAAATGGACCTTGGTAATCAATACCCCAAACATCAAAAATTTCTTCCTCAAGGATCCCATTTTGAGGCATCTCATGCCTCCGAGAAATATTACCTGTCCTTTGACATGCGTCGCAAGACATAATAAAAGCTTGGGCATCCCGAAATAGGGTGGGCCAATAAAAAGCCGATTTGAGGACCTTGGCCGTGGTTCGGCTAGGTCCATGATGACCACCATACGTTGATGAATGACAACTCTCTAAAATTCCTTGAACTTCTCATTGAGGGACACATCGTCAGAAACAACCATCAGCACACTTCTTAAACAAATAAGGGTCATCCTAAAAAAAATGTCGAACATCATGTAGAAATTTTTTTCTTAGTTGATAGGAAAGATCAGAGGGTAATACCTTACCAACCAAATAATTAGCATAATCCGCATACCAAGGACTCGCTTTCACCGGTGGTTAAAGCCATAAGAGAATCATCCGGAAAAGACTCATCTATGGGAATGACAACTCCTTCCTCCTCAACTCTTAGTCTCAATAGATGATCCGCAACGGAATTTTCCGCTTCTTTATTACCCAGAATCGATAAATCAAACTCTTGGAGGAGGAGGATCCATCGAAGCAATCGGGACTTCGCTTATTTTTTAGCAAGGAGGTACTTAAGAGCCGCATGATCGGTGAATACAATGACTTCTGAGCCAACCAAGTAGATTCTAAACTTCTCGAAAGCATACACTATTGCTAGCACTTCCTTCTCAGTTGTTGCATAATTAACTTGAGCATTGTCAAGTGTTTTACTAGCGTAGTATATAGCATGCAAGATCTTTTTTTTCCTTTGACCCAAAACTGCTCTCACAGCATAATCACTCGCGTCACACATTATCTCGAATGGCAAATTCCAATCAGGTGACTGAATAATCGGAGCCGAAATAAAGGCCCACCTAATCCTATTAAAAGCTTCAACACACTCATTAGTAAAATCAAAAGGAGCATCCTTCAGGAGCAATTGTGTAAGTGGGTTAGCAATTTTCGAAAAGTCCTTGATAAAGCGGCGATAAAAGCCCGCATGACCAAGAAAACTTCTCACCCCCTTCACATTAACGGGTAAAGGTAATTGCTCAATCATTTTCACCTTTGCTTTATCCACTTGGATTCCCTTTTCGGAGATAACATGTCCTAGAACAACACACTCAGTCACCATAAATGACATTTCTTCCAATTCAAAACCAAACTGACCTCCACACATCGATTCAAGATGGTATCTAAGTTGGCTAAACAAGCCGACAAACTCATACCATACACACTAAAATCATCCATAAAGACCTCCATAATGGACTCGATGTAATCGGAAAAGATGCTCATCATGCATCTTTAAAATGTGGGGGGTGCGTTACATAATCCGAATGGCATCCTGCGATATGCGAAAGTGCCATAGGGACAGGTAAAGGTGGTTTTCTCTTGGTTCGCAGGGTGTATCGAGATTTGGAAAAATCCCAAATATCCATCTAAATAATAGAAATACTTTTTTGTGGTAAAAGGTAAGTATATCAGATAATCACAAAATAATTACAAATCAAAGAATTTGGCTTATGAAAGCCAAATCTTTAGAGTTCATCTTGCCCTTTTTAATATTTCTAAAATACACACTAAGTTCTTCTTTAGCAATTTTTCCTACTACTTCAGGCTTTAGTAACTCATTCTCGGTCCTTGCTCGGTTCCTCTGGTGCCATATATGATAGACGACTGCGTTTAGTGCTCCATTTACGATCGCTCGCTTCTCTTTAGTTCCTCTCAGCGTCAATCTCCACTGATTATCAATATTTGGTCGCAATGTCATGCGAATCCACTCCTCCATGACATTCAGCACTTTCCTACTATAAGTGCACTGGCAGAATAGATGTTCATTGTCTTCCGTATGGCCATCACAAGTGCAACATCGATCATCAGTCACTAGGTACAGCTGATGCAATTTGTGCTTTGTTATTCATAGCTTTATGCTGAAACATCCACACCATTAGTCTATGTTTAGGGATCGTCCATTTATTCCATACCAAAGTATGCCAATTGACCTCGCTTTCCTTCTCACGCAGCCACTCATAACATTTAGCTATGGAATAATCGTTCGCACCCTGCACATTCCAGTTATTCGCCACCAATGTCGCCTGTATATGGTCCTTAGTTTGACAGATCTTTCTCCACCCCCAGCTAGCATTCTGCGTGGGAGTATAAGTCTGCCAATTCGCATCTCCTATGTACATTATGCACCCATTGCACCCATAATTTCGTTGAATGCGTTGCAACCCACCATGTATGCTTATCTACAGCAGCCTTGTTCCAGTATTTGCTTTACATAATCCCGAGCCCTCTCTCATTATAAGGAGTGCAGACCTTTTGCCAAGACACCAACGGAACTCTACTGTAACTCACTCCCCCTTCCCATTGAAAAATTCTACAAATCCCTTCAATTTGCTTGATAATGCTCATGGGAATGATGAAAATAGTCGCCCAGTAGTTATATAATGTACTAAGCACTGATTTAATGAGCACGAGCCTACCTGCGTAGTTTATTTTTCTCGCTGTGGACATGACGTAGGTCCACCCCGACGCGGCGAAGCGCGGGTTTGGGTAGGCGAATGAATCTCGTGGTAAGATTGTTCTCGGGTTCGAAATTTAAGTCAAAATGGAGTCGCTACCGAATTTTGTGGTTATTCGGAACCATACGAGCCCACTCTATGTCGTCGTGGGCTATACACAAAGTAAGCCCACTCCGATTTCAGAGTTCATGGGGCTCGTCCCTTTGCATTGCGATACCGATACCATCTACACCGGTAATCGTGTAAAGAATGACTCTCGTTCGCCAAGGGTTTCGGACATCCGAAAACCAAAGGTTCTGAGTAAGGGGTGAGGGTACGTGTTGGGAAGCCCACTAAGGACACCAAACCCCGCCCGCACATGGCGGCCTCTACTAAGACATCGTTCGTGTTCATGATACGCGCACTAGTAAAATAATGAAATGATATGCAAACAACATTTTGTCTAAACATGCGAATTTTGCGTTAACTACGTCATTTAATGCATCTAATTATGGTCGAGTTGAGTTAGCATGCGAGGTTCATTTATAAAGCGTAAAAGCAAATAATAAATAAAGCTCGAAAAAAGAAGTAAAAAGCGTACAAGCTACACGGGCAGAAATACAACCCGGAATTCACAATACGATATAAACAAAGTAATGTAAAGCAAAAAATAAAAAACGGACCCATATGTAAACTAGACCGCGAAATTATGTAGATGGACTACCCCGCTTAAATACGTATTATGTTACGTATTAAGCGAAGGACGGAAATAGGAGATTGTGGCGTATTGCTAGCCTAGTCTCGCATTCCGTAGTCTTGTCCTGACTTATCATGTAAAGGTGGTCAAAGTCGTTCTACGTGTCGTGACATGTGTAGCGCTTTGAAAAATGATGAAGGGTCGGTCGGTGGTCTAAAGTCGATAAGAACGGGGCTCGGAATATGTCTCCAAGCCCTCGGATTTATGAGTTGCCAGACCCACTCGACCGAGTCATTGATTGACTCGACCGAGTGCGCTATTAACGTGGCTACTGCCCATATTTTGGGGGGTTACTCGATCGAGTGCCTTATGGCACTCGGTCGAGTGTGTCGATAAAGGGGCTACTGCCCTGTTTTTGGGGTGCAACTCGATCGAGTGGCCTATGGCACTCGGTCGAGTGCCCCCTGTACGAGTAGTGATTTGCTCGATTTTATGACTTGAAATCGATGATCGGCCGAGTCAAATACAAATATCGCACGATTTGTATTCGACTCGGCCTCCGGTACTATAATCGTATATGAATGATTATAATACCGTCACCGGAGTTTTTATGAAAATGTTTGTGTTAGATTATGAAACTTTGAATTAGTAACGAGATGCGTCCCTCTACGTCACGACATCGAAACTAACCCTTTCGGGTTATGTGATGTCGGTATTCGTGTCAATGGGTCTCGAACCAATTATGGAAATGGAATGAAATTCGTTCAACTACGACCGTTTGCAATCGCGTTACGCCCTTGAGTACATTGGGGCGGGGCTCCTCGAAAGGGCTCCACCTCCGTCGTTGCTCGTAAAGGGATTAAACGGATCTTAGGCAAACGTCGTAGTCAAACGGATTTTAAACCGAAATTTGATACTAGTTTTATATATACACGGTATTAATAATATAATGACGATAAAACGATATAAAACGAAAATGTAAAAGATGCAAAAAAAGTGTTAGTGTTAACGTTGTGACGATTACGATTACTATACAAAAATACGATGAATTAAATGGAAATAAAACGAGACAAAAGAGATTAAAGCGGGGTTTAGGACACCCTCAACATACATGCTAGTATAGATCTCGGAAATAGGCTCGTGAACAGCGACAATGCTTAGGAGTATCGAGGATGTATGAGAGTTGTGGTGTGTATGGGTGTATGTGTCGGTTTCCAAGGGTCAAGGAGGCTCGGAAATGGTGTTTTGTGCTTAGGGTTTGTAGTGTAGGTATGTAGGGTTGTAGTAGGGTTGAAGGTGACTGAAATTATAGGGTTGAAGGTGACAAAAAAGTCTGAAATGCATGGGGATGTCGTGGGGTATTTATAGGCATTACCCCACGACATAAGGGCACTCGATCAAGTGGCCCTAGTGCACTCGATCGAGTGCCTTCACAAATGGGCCAAGCCCGGGTAAAAAGGCTCCACTCGATCGAGTGGGGTCAATCCACTCGATCGAGTGGGTCAAACGGTTGAGCCAAAATAGGGAAGTGTTGACTTGTGAAGATTTGGTAGCTTTTTTGAATTTGATTCTTTGCGCCAAATGAACTTGGCTGATTTATGAGACGGTTTCGTCTTTGACCGGGTTTTGACCCGGTCGTCAAAAGACGGGAAATATTTTTGGTGTCGGTTTTGGCCCAAATTAGTCTTATTTGACTCGGAACGACCCACTGGGCCTGAAATCGAGGTCTGTTTTGTGAGATTTTACTCCGCTAAAAAGTCCATGTCGGATGTTATGAATTCCGAGCCCAAATCCGAGTATACTAAGTCACGTTGACGTCCAATCATCATCGGGTGTTTTTCGGAGACTACCATAGACACGTGGCAGTCAAAATGCGGGTGTCTACAGAGCCCCCACTCTGACTGAGGCTTGGACAAGGCGAAAGTAAGAGTAGCTACCAAGCCTGCTAAGACCTGGTAGACTTCCGGTCGGGTCGTTTATAGTCCAGTAGACCTGCGTGAAGGGCTCGCCAGCCATAAGCAGAGGGTCATACCTGTCCTGACGATGATAGCTTCGCGGGGAGTCAGACTTGTAGCATAAGTCCTGGGCGCGACTATATGTGGGCCCATCCCGTATCTTTTCAGGGAAAATGCCGCCTCGGGCGTTCCGCTGGGGAAGTATGCGAGCTGTACAAGCTTGCCTTCGAAGCCTTGAGTCGTACTTGAGCTGATGATGATGCTCCGTGGGGAGTAAAGCTTGCCTCTTTTGGGGAGTAAGTGTACCCGTATGCCGACACATCGTACTTCGGATGTAGCACACCAGGGAAAAGCTTACTCCGTTGGGGAAATTAAATAGTTTCGCGGGGACTTGCTTCTTGAAGTCTGGGGTGTACCTGTATGCTGACACATAACAACTTGCATGTAACATGTAGGTAAAATGTTGACTCTCGCTGGGGAGAAAAAAGATTGAAAATTTTGGAAAGACAAAAATTTTGACGCAAAGAAATTTTTTTAGAAAATCTTAGGAAAGCTCGGGACAGCTTGATTCCTATTCTGGGTTCAAGTTTGAAATCAGGCCTGCGCGCGCATAGGGCCCGGCTTGCTGAGGAGGCAGAGTAGTTAGGTTTTCAGTTAGGTTTCTCCATTATAAATATGGGAGATCCCTGCTTCAGTTTCTGCATCACAACTCAAATTCTCCTTCTCCTTTCTCAAAATCTCGTAGACTTTTAAGAAAGCTAAAAATTCCTATCATGGGCATCGATCACTTGACTGCCATGCTTCTCGCCTGGTCCCAATACTTTCGGGACGAGGAGAAGGTCAGGCTGACTCAAATGGGGATAGCCAATTTATTCCCTTTTCAGCGTCTGATAGTGGATTCGTACTTTCTGGATGCCTGTCTGTCGTTTTGGGACACCACCCATCACATGTTTGCATTCCCGAGGGGCGAGATGTGTCCCTTGCCCGAGGAGATCGCGGCCATAGGCGGTTGGGGCCTTGCTATTCAGCCCGCCATTCCCTCATTCTACCCGGATCCAAGGAGGCGTTTGAGGGAATTCTTGGGTTTGTCTCATGCTGAGGCAAACCGAATGGTGCAGGGAGATAACGTTTCCCTATTCGATTTGGCCGACAAGTTCATGAACCCACGGGATGTGAGGGCCACCCCTGCCCATAGGCGTAGGGCATTCGCCTTCTGCATGCTGCACTGCTATGTTTTCGAGGGGCTGATGGAGCTTGACTCATGTAGGGGTCAAATCAGACTGATTGGAGTGGTTGACCAGATGGAGACTGGTCATAGCCCTGCCTGGCTAGCCACTGGGGAGATCATTATGGGGCTGGATGCTCGACGGCTTGACCCAACTCGACCGCTGACGGGGAGTACCCGTTTTCTTCAAGTATGCACCTCTTTTTTTTTTTTTTTTTTTTTTTCCGTTCACGTTTCGCGCGAATTTTTCGATTCTCGTAAGTCACTCGATCGAGTGGACCTGTCACTCGATCGAGTGACATTCGTACTTGGCTACTGCCTGTTTTTGACAGGCTTACTCGATCGAGTCAGCTTTTGCACTCGATCGAGTGGGCTGTAGCGAATTGCTCCGTCGCTTATTAAGCTTGTATATGCTTTTCAGATATGGTTGTCGGAGCGGTTATCGATCATAGAGACCCCTCCAAGCATTCCCAATTACCGGAGCAGTCAAATTAGCTCCCGAAGACGGAAGATAAGCTCGAGTCATCGGATTGATCGGGCTTACTGGGACGAGGAGTTGGTGTTTCACGGGGGTCCCTTGATCAGGTGGACCGTCGCTTGGTGGTTTCTCTCGAAGTTAACCGGACTGGCGAAGAGGGACCAAGCCCGATATCTGACGATCTTGTCCTTAGACTGGACAGTTCACATCTATCCGGACCGCCTCCTAAGGCAGTTCGGTTCATCTCAGCGCATCCCTGAGAAAGAAGCCATTATTAGCGTCCCGCTCCAATTGACGGACGCTATGTGCGACACTTGGTTGCAACGATGGTTCACTCGTCCCACATGGACGGTACCTAGCCCTTGCCAATCCGCTTGGGTATCGCGGGCTTATCAGAAGTGGACTTCTGAAGAGTCTGAAGAAGCTCGAAAGGCCTTGAAGGTTGATGAAGCCATCGAATTCGCTCAACGTGAATCGGCGAAGGACAACAGAGACTTCTTCACCGGGGAACACAGTCCTGAGACCACACTCCGGGAAGAATCGGGTCTTAAGTCACAAACTAAGACTCGATCTAAGGAAGTCGGTTCTAGCAGCACTCGAGGGCAGACCGACCTGGAACGACGACTTGGGCCGAGATTGGCGGTCCGGGACCGACTTGGTCCGCGTGACCGGCTTCCTGAGCCGGTCAGGGCTCGACTTGGGCCCATTGACATGACAGGGGAGTCGGGCTCAAACACTCGAGCCCGAGCTAGAGAAGTTCCCGTGGTGATTCGGGAACGCTCCCCTCCACGTCGTCGTCAGTGGACGACTAAGGAGGCTAAGGACAAAGGGAAGGGCAAGATGCCCTAAATGCCGAGTCCTTTAGCTTTATTATTATTTAAGTATTATTATTATTTTTATTGTGTGCCCTTTTTTGTATATTTTTTTTTTTAATTCCTGCAGTTTGTAATTTCCCGAGTTTATCGGGATTTTTTTTTTTTGAATTAATAATGGAAGTTTATTATAAAACCGCTCCTGTCTTTTCTTGATTGCATTGGTTGTACCCTTTTGAGGGGTTGCCTACGTATCCGCGATTAGCAGAATCAAACCAAACGTAGTTCAGGCATAGGAAATTTGCAATCTCGAATTACACCAAGACTATTGGTTCAAGATGTTTATGACAGTAGAATAAGTAATTCTAGCTCATTGACTTGCTTTTTTGTAAAAAAAATGATTTTGATAAAATTTGCTAATGACATTGAGAAATGGCTAAGGGTAGTAGCGCTTCAACTGGTCCAGGTTGGTTGGGTTGACAAACTCGTTCCCATCCAGGTCCGTCAGCATCACTGCTCCCCCCGATAGGATTTTCTTCACCAGATATGGCCCAGCCCAATTGGGTTTGAATTTTCCCCTCGGGTCAACTGGTAGTAGAGCTCGGATAGACTTAAGGACTAGATCGCCCTCCTTGATGTGTCTGGGCCTTACTCTCTTGTTGAAGGCCCGTTGGATCCTCTTCTGGTAGATTTGGATATTATTGAGGGCACGAGACCGTCGTTCGTCTAGTAGAACCAGTGAGTCATATCGTGCTCGAACCCAGTCAGCTTCGGGCACTTGACTTTCTAGCAGAATTCTGAGGGACGGTACCTCCAGCTCGACTGGTTGGACTGCCTCCATCCCGTAGGTTAGGTAATATGGTGTCGCCCCGGTTGTGGTGCGAATTGACGTTCGATATCCCCATAGGGCAAAAGGTATTTTGTCGGGCCAGTCCCGGTAATTATCAGCCATCTTTTTGAGTATGGTGACAATTGTTTTATTAGCCGCCTCTACTGCTCCATTTGTTTGGGGACGGTAAGGCGAGGAAGTATGCCTTTGGATTTTATATTTGGTCAGCAGGGCCGCAGTCTCGGCTTGAAAATGAGTCCCGTGATCACTGATAAATTCAGCGGGAATCCCATATCGACATATTATCTTGTTCTGAATAAACTTGGCGACATGCTTGGCGGTGAGGATGCGATATGATTCAGCTTCGACCCATTTGGTGAAATAGTCGATAGCCACCAAAATAAAGCAGTGCCCACCGGTACCCGAGGGATTTATTTTCCCGAT
This sequence comes from Agrostemma githago, assembly GCA_958450325.1. Lineage (NCBI taxonomy): Eukaryota > Viridiplantae > Streptophyta > Magnoliopsida > Caryophyllales > Caryophyllaceae > Agrostemma > Agrostemma githago. The sequence goes on from OY288256.1 coordinate 36,249,875, forward strand.
TATGTCGATACCCCACGTTGAGAATGGCCAGGGTGACGTCATGGTATAGAGTAGCGATGACGGCATATGTTGCACATTGCCAAAGATTTGACAGTTATGACAATGTTTGACATACGACCGGCAATCGGCTTCCATGGTATTCCAATAATAACCGAGCCTCATGATTTTCCGGACCAGCATGTGGGCATTCATGTGTGGGCCGTTCTCACCATCGTGTACTTCGGCCATAACCTTTTCAGCCTTGTATTTGTCAACACAAAGGAGAATAGCCCCCTGTGCCGTCTTTTTATACAGTTGACCGTCGTCGGTGCGGATGAACTGGGTGGCTAGCCTCCGTAAGGCTTTCTTGGCTCGACCTTCCGTCCCGGGAGGATATTCTCCGTTTGTTAGGTACGTTAACACGGCTTGGTACCACGGTTCGGGATCGGTTATTTCGATGTCTTCAATATCACAAATGTATGCCAGCTCAGACCGTCTTTCGACGCAAATTGGCATATTGGTCACGTGGTCGGGAATATTCAGTAAGGATGCTAATTTTGAGAGTGCATCTGCGAACTGATTTTCTTCCCGGGGTAGGTATATATACTCTACCGTTTGGAATTGTTTCTCGAGATCCCGTACTCGTGCCTGGTAGGCCACGAGATTAGCATTTCGAGTTTTCCATTTTTGAAGTGCTTGGTTAATGACCAAGGATGAGTCACCATGTACCCGGAGATTTGTAATCCCTAGATTGGCGGCGGCTTGTAGCCCGTAAATGCATGCTTCGTACTCTGCTGCATTATTAGTAACATCAAAGTCCAGTTTGATGGAGACGGGAGTATGTTCCCCTTTTGGTGAAATTAGATGCACCGAACCCTCGAAAATTAGATGCACCGTCGAAGTATAAATCCCATGTTTCAGTATCAGTATGGAAAATATCTTCGTCTGGGAAGGACCAAGTGTCGGTGTATCCTTCCTCGGTTATCGGGCTATCGGCGAGAAATTCAGCTACTACTCGACCTTTAATAAACTTTAACGGTACAAACTTTAAGTCGAACTCTGCCAACATTAGAGTCCATCTAGAGATTCGGCCGTTGAGAACGGGCTTTTCGAAGATGTATTTGATGGGATCCATCTTGGATAACACATGGACCTCGTAACTGAGCATATAATGTCGGAGTTTCTTGGTGGCCCAGACTAGAGCCAAACACGTCTTTTCGAGCATGGTATATTTGCACTCATACTCTAAAAACTTTTTGCTGATGTAGTAAATGGCTCTTTCTTCGGAGTCAACTGTCTGAGCCAGCATAGCCCCCATGGCTGTCTCGGTCGTCGTTAGGTATAACGACAGAGGCAAGCCGGGTTGAGGTGGCATTAAGACCGGCGGAGCAGACAGAATTTCTTTGATTTTGTCGAAAGCAGTCTGGCACTTGTCATCCCATAGGACCCGTTCTCCCACCTTCAGCTTCTTGAAAATTGGCTCACACACCATGGTTAACTTGGAAATGAACCGACTGATGTACTGGACTTTCCCGAGGAATCCCCTTATTTTTTTTTCGGTTTTGGGAGGTTGCATCTCGGTAATGGCTTTGATTTTAGCTGGATCGACTTCGATACCTCGTTGGCTAACGATATGACCCAGTAATTTGCCTGATGTTACCCCGAAACTGCACTTTTGAGGGTTTAACCTCATGTTGTATCTGCGCAATCGGGTGAAGAATTTTCTTAGGGCGGTGATGTGACCGTCCCGTTCTTTGGATTTGACGATCATGTCGTCTACGTAAACTTCTACCTCTTTATGCATCATGTCGTGTAATAAAGTGGTAGCAGTCCTTTGATATGTGGCCCCGGCATTAATGAGACCGAAAGGCATGACGGTATAGCAGTAAGTACCCCAAGGTGTGGTGAAGGTAGTCTTACTCATGTCTTCTTCCGCCATCTTGATTTGATTATACCCGGCATACCCGTCCATGAATGATAAAAGGGCATGATCGGCCGTGTTATCCACCAATATGTCGATGTGTGGTAACGGAAAGTCATCTTTCGGGCCCGCCTTGTTAAGATCCCGAAAATCTACACATACCCGCACCTTACCGTCCTTTTTAGGAACCGGCACGATGTTTGCCACCCAGTCCGGATACTCGGACACTTGTATGAAGCCGGCTTTGAATTGTTTGTCGACTTCTTCTTTTACCTTGAGAGACAACTCGGGTCTCATCCGACAAAGCTTCTGTTTGACCGGTTTGCATCCGTCTTTGATTGGTATGTGGTGCTCGGCTATTTCCCGGTCTATCCCCGGCATGTCCTTGTAGGACCATGCGAAGACATCCTTAAACTCTTGGAGGAGGTTTACGAACTGTTGTTTCTCCTCGGGATCTAAGGATAACCTTATCTTAAGTGTCTGAGGCTCTAAGGTTGTTCCCACATTTATGGACTCGGTTTCTTCGATTACCGGGTTCCGGGACTCCCTTTGCTCTAGTTGCTCGATCAGATGCGGAGGTAAGGGTACCTGTTCGTCTGGTTTCTCAATGTCATAGCATAAAACATTTTTAAAAGCAGAATTTGAAAGAGACAAGTCGTAAGCAGAACGGTTGTTATTATTGATTGAAAATTTGGAGAACAGCTCAAAGAGAGCAGCCATCTGATCATTGGTCAGTGACGGGATAGGTAGGGCACTCGGGACAGACCCCGAAGTGCCAGCAGCAGGAATAATAAAAGGGAGGGGGGTTACAGGAGTGACTCTAGCACCGACTTCCCTAGACTCGACCTCAGACTCTGACTCAGACTCCGACTCAGACTCGGACTCGGACTCAGACTCAGGCACGTCTCCCTCTCCGGTGACCAGCTTGTAGATCCTTCCCTGACTGTCAGTCCACTTGACAGTCTTCCTCCAGGCCCTGTTTCCCGTCTCGGAACCAACATCCGAGATCAGCTTGGTCGGGTCAAACCTGTTGCTGCGGAGGATCAGGTTGACCAAGTCTTCCTTTGGAGTTGGGGCTACGGTGTCTTCCCCAAATAGTAGCCCTAGTGCGGGCTCAGCATCTTCAGCTCCATTGGGCTGGATGAGGGCGAACACATCATCCGGAATGTAGTTGCAGTCCCGGGCCATGTGGGTCCCGAGCTGCATAGCGTTGGGTTGGTATAGACCAACCTGGATAGCCCCGAACACCGGTGTGACAAAGTAGTCAGCCAACTGTGGGCTATAAGGGCTCAAGTAGATACCCTTAAGGATGTTGCAGGCCTTTTCGATCCCTGCTCGGACAACATTGTCGGGGGTGATGTCATAACCGAGACCAAAGTGAGATTCTTCGTCTTTGAGAACCTCGATGATCTTCCCAGCTGGAAGATCGGGTCGAGAGGTAGCCCCCGGAAAGTACCCTAGGTTTTGGAGCATCATGTCGATACTCGTAGTGAAGTAAGGCCTAAAGAGGTACTCTTCCTCGATCATCCCCACAAAATCGAACCCCCAGAGGTCCGTGCGACCCGTGGCGTTACAGCTAGCCACAGTCATTGGTGTTGCCTCTAAAGTGATGACATCGTTAAGCAGAGGCATCTTGATCTTTCGATGGAGGGTGGAGGACACCGCCTTGACCGCGTGGATCCAAGGCCTACCCAGGAGCAAATTGAACGATGAGGTGACATCGATCACCTGAAACTCGAGCTCCTTCTCTATCGGGCCAGTGATGATGGTTAGTTTCACGGCCCCAGCTACCGACTTTGGGCTCCCATCGAAAGCTTGGATGGTCTGAGCAGTCGGGACATAGTCAGCCTCGGTAATGCCGAGGGCTTTTGCGGTCCTTAGAGGAAGGACGTTCACAGCAGACCCGTCATCAACTAGGGTCATGGGAAGGTATTTTCCTCGGCAGACCACCGTGATGTAGAGGGCCAGGTTATGGGCGGCCCCGAATGGTGGTAGGTCGGCCTCGGAGAAAGTGATTACCGGTCCTTCTTCCTTAGCCTTGCCCTTTAAGTGGGGCAAGATCGTGGCTACCATCTCAGCGGAGGTAACCAAAGAGTCAACCTTGATTTGATCGAGAGCCTTTGTGAGTGCTTCCCGATGTTCTTGAGAGCTAACCAGGAGTTGCCATATAGTGAGGTCAACTCGGGTTTTCTTCAACTGTTTCACAAGAGCCGTTTCAGCGGTTGGCTCTTCAGAGGCGACTTCCGTAATGACGGTTGTTGGGATAGGGGTGTCCCTAGAGCTAGTGGCTTGAAAGGGACGGCCAAGGTGGTTACTGGTTAAGACTCGAGATTTAGTCTTTCGAATCTCCTCGGCGGTGATGGGGACAGCTTCCCCTTTGGCGAGGTAGACGTCTTCCTCGTCGTCGAACCAGATCCCGTTCACTTGCGGGATAAGTGGAGAGATAAGGTGAGAGCAATCGATCACCTCCCCGGTAAAGATGGCGTGGGAGCTGAAAGGATTCTCCTTGTTACTGGGCTTATCTCCGGGCAGCGGGATTTTACCGCTTTCGATCAGGTCCTGAATTAAGTGCTTCAGCTTCCAGCACTTCTCGGTATCATGCCCATTGCCTCGGTGGTATTGGCAATAGGCTTGGGCATTGTAGTTCTTGGAGCGTCGCTCAACCGGAACTTCAGGAGTTGGGCCTATCGGTTGGATTAGGCCTTTTGAGGACAGCCTTTGTAAGGCATAAGTATAGGTCGTACCTATATCGGTGAAAACCCGAGGTGGGGTGTTCCTCTTGGACGGGGCATCTAGTAGATTAACCGCGTCGAAAATGCTGCGGGTTGCAGCTTGAGGCTTGGTTGTGGAGGAAGAAGCCCCTTGGTAACCCTTAGCAGCGGCCTTAGTGAGGCCTTCTAGTCTCAGATCATCTTCAATCCTCATACCCATTTCAGTAAGGGTAGTGAAATTGGGTATGACGGCATATCGGAGGTGAACCCGGTAGGATGGGAGGAGGTTCTTAACAAAGGCCTCCACTAAAGTCTTCTCACTGGGCTTATCGACCAGTTTCACGCTCTCAGCCCTCCAGCGTTGAAGGTATTTGGTAAAACCTTCTTTCGGCTCTTGGGCCATAACTTCCAGAGATCTCATTGTGGTTTGGATCTCGGTGTTGTCAACATAGTTCCGAGCGAACTCGGTGGCCACATCATCCCATGTAGGGTATTTCTTCGGGTCTAGCCTGTAGTACCAGGCCCGAGGGTGCTTTTCAAGAGAAGCAGCAAAGAGGTTCTTGAACATGGTGGAGTCCACCCCTTTGATGGCCATGAACTCCTTGAAGGCCCGTACATGTAGTAACGGGTCTTCAGTCCCTTCGAACATAGGCAAACCGGTAAGGTTCAGGTTTGCAGGCAGCTTGTCACTTAGCGGGTTATACTCCCGACTATTTTCCCGGTGAATGTTGTTATTCCCGGTTAAATGAACTTGTTCTTCTAGTCGGCGGACCGAGCTAACCAGTTCAGCTAAAGGTCCGGTAGTCCCGGTAGTAGGAGTCCTGTGCTCCACCGAAGCCAATCGAGTGACGATAGCAACTTGCCCAGCCCTCATTTCATTCAGTTGGGCATCGATGTCGGCTTGCTTCTCGATCATGGAATCGACGGAGGCTTTCAGTTCAGCTAAGGCAGTTTCCATCCTGCGAGTGTGTCTGGTTGATGGTGGCCTGTCTGTAAGAACACCACGTAATCAGAAACCGAACCCAGTCTTGGAATCAAAGGAAACAGCACATCCCGAGCGACCCAAAAAGAAAGGACTGAGTGGAAAAGACTCGAGAAAGACATCTAGACGGATGACTCGTGGGTGGTATGACTTCCTTAGGATTTCGGCTTTGTGGGCCTAGTCCCGTTCGAAGGAAGGTCCACGTGAGATTACTCTCCAGACTTTTGACTCGAGTGTATGGACGGACCTTCCTTTGTAGGGGTATGCCCTACGCGGGTTGGTCGTGCCTTGACAGATAAGGCGGACTTGGGAAAGGGGGAAACTCGTGATATAAGATCGACGGAGTTTCGATGCTATAAACCCTCTACGTACTATGCAAAGACCCGACACACGGATAGACAGTAGGTCCTACAATAAGGAAGGTTTATTTTAGGAAAGTTGAAGATTGAGGTTTGAATGCAAAATGAACGAATTTCCGAAAGTGTTGAAAACTGAAAACGGAATTTCGAAAACCGAGATTAGAATTTTGAAAAGGAAAATTCCGAAAATCAAGGTGGTGGGGGTTGAAATTCGAGAGTTAAAACGGACAGCATGCCGACTATAGAAAAGGAAATTTTGAGTCAAATCGTGGATCCTAAATTTCGGCGGCATTCCGAGTTTTGAAAATTGGGTATTTTGAAAAGGTGAGTCCCGAAATGGGCAGCATTTCGGGTTTTTCAAAGTTGGGCGTTTTAGAAAGACGGGTCCCGAAATGGACAGTATTTCGGGTTTTTTGAAAGGTGGGTATTTTTGGAAAGATGCAATTTTGAAATGACGGTTTTTGAAAATTGACACGGAAACCAAGTAGCACGTAGTCAAACAAGCATTATAACGACGCTTATGTATGCTTTACACTAAGTCTCGGTCGGTCAAAATAGGGTCTATACCAACAACGATGGCTTTCTCATGTGATGGACGGACTCCCTAAGTCGAGTTGGTCTTAGGACATGCCGCAAAACCGAGACGAGTTCTACCATCGATGTTTTTAGCGCACCCATGTAGGAATGCACCGCGGTATAGTGGGACGTCGGTCACAAGTAACCGGCCCGGGCAAAATTTGGGTTATGCATGAATCATTAAACTAACGCGCGCACACTAATCTACGAACGATTTCTCTTCGAGTCTCACCCTAGGAACCCCGATGACATGTGGTACATCAGGTATCCCCAGCGGAGTCGCCAAATTGTGGACATGACGTAGGTCCACCCCGACGCGGCGAAGCGCGGGTTTGGGTAGGCGAATGAATCTCGTGGTAAGATTGTTCTCGGGTTCGAAATTTAAGTCAAAATGGAGTCGCCACCGAATTTTGTGGTTATTCGGAACCATACGAGCCCACTCTATGTCGTCATGGGCTATACACAAAGTAAGCCCACTCCGATTTCAGAGTTCATGGGGCTCGTCCCTTTGCATTGCGATACCGATACCATCTACACCGGTAATCGTGTAAAGAATGACTCTCGTTCGCCAAGGGTTTCGGACATCCGGAAACCAAAGGTTCTGAGTAAGGGGTGAGGGTACGTGTTGGGAAGCCCACTAAGGACACCCAACCCCGCCCGCACATGGCGGCCTCTACTAAGACATCGTTCGTGTTCATGATACGCGCGCTAGTAAAATAATGAAATGATATGCAAACAACGTTTTGTCTAAACATGCGAATTTTGCGTTAACTACGTCATTTAATGCATCTAATTATGGTCGAGTTGAGTTAGCATGCGAGGTTCATTTATAAAGCGTAAAAGCAAATAATAAATAAAGCTCGAAAAAAGAAGTAAAAAGCGTACAAGCTACACGGGCGGAAATACAACCCGGAATTCACAATACGATATAAACAAAGTAATGTAAAGCAAAAAATAAAAAACGGACCCATATGTAAACTAGACCGCGAAATTATGTAGATGGACTACCCCGCTTAAATACGTATTATGTTACGTATTAAGCGAAGGACGGAAATAGGAGATTGTGGCGTATTGCTAGCCTAGTCTCGCATTCCGTAGTCTTGTCCCGACTTATCACGTAAAGGTGGTCAAAGTCGTTCTACGTGTCGTGACATGTGTAGCGCTTTGAAAAATGATGAAGGGTCGGTCGGTGTTCTAAAGTCGATAAGAACGGGGCTCGGAATATGTGTCCAAGCCCTCGGATTTATGAGTTGCCAGACCCACTCGACCGAGTCATTGATTGACTCGACCGAGTGCGCTATTAACGTGGCTACTGCCCATATTTTGGGGGGTTACTCGATCGAGTGCCTTATGGCACTCGGTCGAGTGTGTCGATAAAGGGGCTACTGCCCTGTTTTTGGGGTGCAACTCGATCGAGTGGCCTATGGCACTCGGTCGAGTGCCCCCTGTACGAGTAGTGATTTGCTCGATTTTATGACTTGAAATCGATGATCGGCCGAGTCAAATACAAATATCGCACGATTTGTATTCGACTCGGCCTCCGGTACTATAATCGTATATGAATGATTATAATACCGTCACCGGAGTTTTTATGAAAACGTTTGTGTTAGATTATGAAACTTTGAATTAGTAACGAGATGCGTCCCTCTACGTCACGACATCGAAACTAACCCTTTCGGGTTATGTGATGTCGGTATTCGTGTCAATGGGTCTCGAACCAATTATGGAAATGGAATGAAATTCGTTCAACTACGACCATTTGCGATCGCGTTACGCCCTTGAGTACATTGGGGCGGGGCTCCTCGAAAGGGCTCCACCTCCGTCGTTGCTCGTAAAGGGACTAAACGGATCTTAGGCAAACGTCGTAGTCAAACGGATTTTAAACCGAAATTTGATACTAGTTTTATATATACACGGTATTAATAATATAATGACGATAAAACTATATAAAACGAAAATGTAAAAGATGCAAAAAAAGTGTTAGTGTTAACGTTGTGACGATTACGATTACTATACAAAACTACGATGAATTAAATGGAAATAAAACGAGACAAAAGAGATTAAAGCGGGGTTTAGGACACCCTCAACATACATGCTAGTATAGATCTCGGAAATAGGCTCGTGAACAGCGACAATGCTTAGGAGTATCGAGGATGTATGAGAGTTGTGGTGTGTATGGGTGTATGTGTCGGTTTCCGAGGGTCAAGGAGGCTCGGAAATGGTGTTTTGTGCTTAGGGTTTGTAGTGTAGGTATGTAGGGTTGTAGTAGGGTTGAAGGTGACTGAAATTATAGGGTTGAAGGTGACAAAAAAGTCTGAAATGCATGGGGATGTCGTGGGGTATTTATAGGCATTACCCCACGACATAAGGGCACTCGATCGAGTGGCCCTAGTGCACTCGATCGAGTGCCTTCACAAATGGGCCAAGCCCGGGTAAAAAGGCTCCACTCGATCGAGTGGGGTCAATCCACTCGATCGAGTGGGTCAAACGGTTGAGCCAAAATAGGGAAGTGTTGACTTGTGAAGATTTGGTAGCTTTTTTGAATTTGATTCTTTGCGCCAAATGAACTTGGCTGATTTATGAGACGGTTTCGTCTTTGACCGGGTTTTGACCCGGTCGTCAAAAGACGGGAAATATTTTTGGTGTCGGTTTTGGCCCAAATTAGTCTTATTTGACTCGGAACGACCCACTGGGCCTGAAATCGAGGTCTGTTTTGTGAGATTTTACTCCGCTAAAAAGTCCATGTCGGATGTTATGAATTCCAAGCCCAAATCCGAGTATACTAAGTCACGTTGACGTCCAATCATCATCGGGTGTTTTTCGGAGACTACCATAGACACGTGGCAGTCAAAATGCGGGTGTCTACACTCGCCCCTAGCTTTCTTATTCTTTCCTTTCTTATTCTTTTAGTAGCCTTATTCACCAATGGTAAACAGTCCAAGATCGATAATCTGGCTGCTTTTATGGGTACACCCAGGTAACGAAAGGGTAATTTTCCTTCCTGGCAGCCGAATACCTCAATAATGTCGTGCTTAACTTGTTCTTTCATCCCGCTAAAGTATACATTAGACTTACCTCTATTGAGCTCGAGTCCAGAGGCCTTAGAGAATGTCGAAAATGTTCTAAGTAAGATCATGACAGAATGAATGTCTCCCTTGCAAAATAGAAGTCAATGATCTGCAAACATGAAACTTGACAATCTCAAAGACTTACACAACGGATGGAATTTGAACCCCATTGTTGAAGTAGTATGTTGCAATAGCCTCATTAGGTATTCCATACAAATCGTAAACAAGAGTGGAGATAAAGGGTCTCCTTGTCTCAAGCCTCTTTTCCCATGAAAGAAACCAAACGTTTCCCCATTTAGACTAAGCGAGTGTGTTGTCGTGGTAACACATTGCATTATCATATAAATAAAATGGGTGGGAAAACTCAAGCCTTTCAGCATTTGATGGAGAAAACCCCATTTTACTGAGTCATACGCCTTTTGTAAGTCCTATTTGAACATACACCTTGGAGAAATATTATGTCTGGAATATAGTCTGATTAAGTCTTGACATATGAGAATATTCTCCACAATGCTTCTTCCTTTGATAAAACCACCTTGGACTGGTGAAATAATATCCGAAAGTACCTTCGCCAGTCTTGTACATAATAGCTTGGAAATGCATTTGTATGTTATGTTACAACAAGCTATTGGTCGAAATTGGAGGACAGTTTTTGGTCTCTCAATCTTGGGAATCAATGTTATGGTTGTTGTGTTCACCTGTTTCAACAGTTTACCCGCCTCAAAGAAGTTCATGACTGCATCACATATATCCTCCCTAACTATGTGCCAACTATCTTTGAAGAACATACTGGAGAACCCATCTGGCCCCGGGGCCTTATCATTTGGAATTCCAAAGATAGTTGCCTTAATCTCCTCTTTCATAACCGGAGCTAGCAGGAGCTCATACATTTCTGCATTGCATTTAGAACCAAGCTCAAGGATCTGGGGATGTACAGAACTGGTGTTGTTCTACGAGCCCAGCAGCTCCTGATAAAACATCAAAAACGCATCCTGAATTCCCTTCCTATCAGTGCATAATCTTCCTTTGTGATCCTCTATCTGGACAATTATGTTTTTGGCCCTGCGAGCTTTAATCGATCCATGAAAAAAAGTTGTGTTACTATCTCCCTCCGTTAGCCAATGTGATTTAGCCTTTTGCTTTAAGTAGATAGCTCTTGCCTCATCAAGGAAATGAAACTGATGTTGTTTATTCCTTTCAGCTCTAATTATTACCTCATCTCCCGGCTGCAAAATCAACTTTCTCTGCAGGTCATAAAGTTCTGTTTGCACCAAGTTGTAGACACCCGCATTTTGACCGCCAGGTGTCTATGGCAGTTTCCAAAAAACACCCGATGATGATCGAACGCTAACGTGTTTCTATGCGCTCGGATACGGACTCAAATCCATTAATCGTTGGCTAACACACTTACGGAGTACAAATCTCACCAAACGGACCTCAAATCCAGGCCCAGTGGATCATTCCGAGTCAAACAAGACTAATTTGGGCCAAAACCGACACCGGAATTAAAACCGACTTTTCGCGATGGGGTCAACCCCGGTCAAAGTCGTTTCCGAGACACACAAAAACATCCATACAACCATCAAAAGTCCAAGTCAAACACAAAACCCATCAAACATCCAAAGTCAAGGTCCAAAACAATGGACCCGTGGAACACGACTGGGCCACTCGATCGAGTGACCCACCCACTCGATCGAGTGGGCTTGTTTCAAGCCCGACGGCAGGCTTCACGGGCCACTCGACCGAGTTAGCCCCATACTCGGTCGAGTAACCCTAAACCGATGCCCTAGCCATGCCTATATAAGCAACCCCCATGCAACACAATTACACATCCTTTGACAACCCTAAAAATCTTTGAACAACTTTTTCGAAACCCTAGAGAAATCATACACACACACTACGTCTTTTACAAACACTAATCAAACCCTAGCAATCCGACACTAGCAAAACCCTAAACCTAGTTTTAGGAATCAATCCCGAGCCACCATAACTTAACCTACGTAAAACCTCGAAGACTCTTGTGTAGAAGCCACGGTTACGAGTCCGCACCGAGACAAGAACATGTAGGTTGAGGGTGTCAAAACCCTCTATTTTCTTCCCTTTCTCTCTTCGTCATCTTCCTCCTCCTTTTCGCGTTTTTTCGTCTTTTTTTATTATTTTGTTTGTCGCGTCATAATATCGATAATACTACTAATATCAAAGCATTAAAATATTTATCGATTTGTGTCGAATAAGAAGGATACCGGGATAAGGAAAACCGCATATACAAGTGTACTGCACACGCGTCGTCGGTCGCTTATCCCGGTACCCCGACTATTTGATTATTGAGATAAATTAACCTAAACAACAATTCGTTATTATTTATCGTCATCATCATCATTAATTTTGCATCCATCAATTTCTTTGAAATCAATTTTAATAAGGGTCGAAACCCGTTGACACGGATCCGACATCACAATCCATAGGGATTTATTTCGATGTCGGAGAAGTCGAGGGAATCAAGTCCTTTTTTTTATTCAAGTAAAGCGTCGATCTTAGATTCGATACCAATTCGATAATTGAATATCGAATCTAACGATCAAGTCACATAAATTAATTAACGTGATTTGTTCATATCACGATAATTAATTTAAAACGACTAAAATCAATTTTTTTTTATTTCACACTAATATTCCATATCGATTCAAATAATCGAACATGGGATACAACGAGTACTCTAAATTTAGAATCGGGTATAAATTCAACAATATTTATATTCGGTTCAACAAAATTCGCGATTTATAAAAAACCAAGTCGAACATAAATTATGCAATATTTATGTCCGATTCGGTAAAATCGTCGAACTCTTAAAAATCAAAAGCAATTTCAAAATCAACAATTAAATTGCAAACGAACCAAATTCGTACAGGTGCCACTCGACCGAGTGCCTTAGTGTAGACACCCACATTTTGACTGCCAGGTGTCTATAGCAGTTTCCCGACAAACACCCGATGATGATCGGACGCAAACGTGCTTTAAATACTCAGAAACGGGCTCAAAATCATTGGCATTTGGCTTGGGCTTTTTACGGAGTACATATATCACAAAACTAACCTCAAAATCAGGCCCAGTGGGTCGTTTCGAGTCAAATAAGACTAATTTGGGTCGATTCCGACACCATAGGTAAAACCGTCTTTTAGCGACCGAGTCAAAACCCGGTCAAAGATTTTCCCGAGACACGTGAGTCAGCCGTGACACCTCACATGGCTGATTCCCACTCTAATCCTATAAAAATCAACTTCTCAAAATATTAAACAAATCCGTTTAAGGATAGGATTCGATCTCAAGTAGAAATTCTATCCGGAAACCGAGTCGGATATCGACCGAGCACCAAGTACTCGGCCAAGACACCCAAATCAGCCGAAATACTCCTCCATCCAGCCGAGATTTTGGCTTCTCTACCAAGCAACGGAATTTGCATTCCTTTCGAACTCTTGCATTTCCTATCCAAAAACCGATTCAAACACCCGACCGAGTACAAACACTCGGCCGAGCAACACACAACCAGCCGTGTCCCCTTTCTTTTTTGACAAGAAAGTGGAATTCTCATGCCTTACAACTTCTACATTTCCTATCCCAAGCGGTAGTTCAAACTCTCCTAGCCAAGGTCGGGAATATCCCTATAAATAGCCCCTTGCACACACACTTTTAGACATCAGAAATCAATCAATCATCATCAATTAACATTCATAATCAATCATCTACAACATCAATTATTCTCATACACTCATAACATCAAATATAGAAATCGACATCCGTACACACACATTCATACAAACATAAAAACTAGGCACCGAGGAACCGTTATCTCGTCCAAAACCCGAAGGAAATCCGGCCCTATACCCGACACCCTTCACGACCAAACCGAACCACCATAACTCACCGACATCTACTCGACGCTCTTGTGCCCAAGCCACGTTCCGACGAGCCCCGATCTGAGTAGACTAAAGCATGTAGGTTGAGGGTGTAACAAAACCCGATTCTCTTCTTCTTCTCTCTTCCTCCTCGTCCGTCTTATTATTTATGGGTCGGTCGTCGCTTTTTTTATTTTTCTAATATCGATAATATCAAAAAACTCTTTTCATATAACAACATTCTTAAAAATATGATATCGATTTTCTATAATCGAATATTGTATCAAAAAGAATTATATTAAGATCTCGACGATATTAAAAATCGTTACATCTTTTTTCGTTCAAACTTCTTTTTACAAAACCTTTTTTTTTTTAAAATTCATTCCGAATACTCGATATCGATTTCATAATCGAATATCGGGTACGACGAATATCGAAAACATAAATCGAGTATAAATTAATTCGTATTTGTACGCGAATTATCAAAATTAACAATTTTCGAACAACGAGCAAAACCGGGACAGACCCGCACGCGAGTCGCGCCCCACCTAGGCGACTCGCGCACGGGCCTGAAACCCGAGTCCTCTTTTGGCTTTTTTTCGTTCGTTTTATTTTATTATTCTACGAAACGATTTTAAAACTTATACCTTTTCTAAAACTATTCGAAGTATTTGATATTGATTTCGTAGTCAATTATCGAATATAACGAATATCGAAAATATTAAGTCGAGTACGAATTATGCAATATTCGTACGCGATTTAATAAAAGCATCAAATTTTCAAAAAACCACTTTCGAAATCAGCCCGACACGCGACTCGCCGGCATCCCGGGCGAACCGCGCGGCCCGCTGCCACGACGCGCCTTTCTCGTTTTTTTATTATTTTTCGAACTTCGTTTTTTATACAAAACAGCGTTTTAACGATATTTTTCAGATTTCGATTAATATTTATTTTCTCGATCTCGTATATTTATTTCGTTTTCTATATTATTATTTACAAATCGATAATACTAACTCGTTTGTTTATCTTGTAGCAAACTCATTCTTTTTCATCATTTGTTTTATTATACTAAAACGAATCTCACATGCTAAATTCAACTTTGACGTTAATTTTTCATGCATTAAATCGACTTAGCAACCCGTTCAATTCCTCGCATGTTTAGGAAAACAATGTTTGCATATCATTCATCGTATTACTAACGCGCGTATTTTAAAATCAAACGATATCCTAGTAGAGGCCGCTAATGTGCGGGCGGGGTTGGGTGTTCTTAGTGAACTTCCCAACACGTACCCTCACCCCTTACTCAGAACCGTGGTTTCCGGATGTCCGAATCCATTGGCAACGAGAGTCATTCAATATACGATTAACCGCTCAAGTCGGCATCTATATCGATATGCAAAGGGACGAGCCCAATAAACTCTGACATCGGAAATGGGCCGTATTTTGTATACGGCCCACTACGACATAGAGTGGGCTCGAACGGTTCCGAATAACCATAAAATTCGGTGGCGACTCCAACTTCGATTTAAATTTCCATTTGACCATCTCATGGAGATTCATTCGCCTCCCCAAACCCGCGCGTGGCCGCGTCGGGGTGGACCTATGTCATGTCCACAATTTGGCGACTCTGCTGGGGATTAGCTGATACGTTACTGACCTTCAGCATCCTCAGGGTGAGACTCGAATAGAAATTGTTTGACTAGTACAATACGCGTTTTAGTTTTACGGTTCATGCATAACCCCATATTTTCCCGGGCCGGTACTGATGACCGACGTCCCACTATACTATCGATGTAGTCCAAATTGGATATGTCGAAGGTGTCCATTAGCCGATTCGTATGGGTTTTACGGCATGTTCTAAGCTCAACTCGACTTAGGAAGTCCGCCCCGATTCTCGATAGGCTGTGTACACTGGTATAGACCCTTTCAGACTGACCGAGACTTAGAATTAGAGCATACATGGCGTCGTTATACTGTTTCCATGACTACGTGCTACCTGATTTACAAGTCTTTCTTTCTAAAACCGTCATTTTCAAAATTGCATCCTTTTCAAAATATCCAATTTCAAAACCCGGGACGTATACCGAATTTAGGATCCACGATTTTACTCAAAATAGCCTATTTTTAGCCGGTATTATGCCCATTTCAAAACTCGAATTTTTTTTCGAACTTTCAAAACCCTCCCCGGTCCGCCTTTCCGTTTTCTTTTTCGAAAAAAAAGGGCCGGGCTCCTCTCCCCGATTTTACTCGGGCTTTTAAAAATCATATTTCGAAACCTTCCTCTTCTTAGGACTTCCCGTATTTAGCAGTGTCGGGTCGTGTCGTAAGTCGTCGAGGTCTTTTAGCGTCGAAACTCCGTCGATCTTATATCACGAGTTTCCTCCCTATCCCAGTCCGCCTTATTAGACTAAGGCCAGACCCACCTACGTAGGACATACTCCTACAAGGGTTGGCCCATCTACACAATCGAGTCTAAAAGTCTGGGGAATGTCTCACGTGAACCTCCTTTCGAACAGGGCCCAGCCCACACGGCTGGATCCTAAAGGAGGCCCACCTTTCACAAGTCACCCGTCTAAGTGTCTTTTCCGAGTCAACCTTTTACAAGGCATAGCCCTATAACAAAAGGTCCGTGACCCTTACATCTAAGGGTCACTCGTCCGACACTCGAGTCTTAACCAAATATTCGATCCCACTTGGGGACTACCCTTCATCAGAGCGGTCAAACACGATTGCTCTAAGGGTCATGTCTTACACGTGTCTCACGTACCCCACTTTCGAGCCACTTAGATGCCACACCATCTGAGTCCTATCTGAGTCCTTAGCCTCACTTGGGGGCTATTCTCCGACGGAGCGATTAATCACGGTCACTCCGAGGATCATACCCTACACATTTGTCTTAGGAGAGTCTAACCCGAGTCAAACATGGTCGCCCCATTTTCGGACTCACCCTCGTGCAGCTTGAGTCTCATCGTCAAGTCCAAGCCAGTGGTCGTTACCTTGTCCAGGTCAACGTTCGAGTATCCCGATCCAAGAATCCTAGTCATTCCAGTCACCCCGGGTCGCGTCTAGTTTGACTCCCTCTCTTGCATTTGCGCAAAACCGAGTTTAGGCGAGTCGTGGCACCTGTCGAAGACCTTACCAAAAAAAACAACCAACCAAGCATCCAAGTCCGGATCTGATTCGAGTCTAAGTCTGAGTCCGAGTCTAGGATACCCTACATCCTCATTTCCAAGTCAGTGTCAGAGTCTTTTGCATTCTGTCCTCTTTTTCAAAATTCAATAAAATCAGCTTTTCTATTGCTCATATATACTTTCCTTATGTATTTCCGAGAACATGATAAACACCATCATACACTGTGAGCACATGCACGTGACTATAGGCACGTCTATAATGACTGCGGAAATCGAGACCCGTGTTTTCCTTTACCTGTTCCATGTCTGACATAGGAAGCCACAAAACTACACTTAGCAGGAGCGGTATCGAATCCAATGACGAATCTAGGTAGTCTCCTGGTTTGGGTTCGAGACGGGAGGCAAGCCCATTTCCCAGAATAAACACCCCTCCGACAAGATCAACCATACCTACCTACGGTGTTAGTCTGACCAACAAAAAAAAAGACAAAAAACTGGACAAAAAAAAAATCAAAAAGTCCAAGGAAAAAAGCAAAAGGCCAAAACAAAAAAGCAGACCATCATAAAAAAGAGCATCCACGACCAGAACGGTCAACACAAATGAAGATCCCATGACCGGGGCTAAGAGGTCAACCAACAAAAAATATTCAAATGCCCATGACCGTGGTCAACGGTCCACTCAAGATCAATACTAATACCATTCAATAAGGGAGAAACAATCAAGCTGGTCAACTAACACCACATTTAGCCTTCCCACATTACAACCCTCAAGACCTTCCCGAGACCCAGGCTAAAGACAGCCCGGAATTTTGAGGATTCAAGCTCCATAGGATACCCCTAACCATTAGGGCCATACATGGAAACCAGATCCCGCATCATCAAACATATCCCGATCAAAGTTCGAGCCATTTTACTCGACTTCCCCTTTACATAACAAAATTCACAATCACCATATGCAAACCCGAGATCAAAACTCTTCAAAGACCCGAGAGCAAAACTCGTCAAATCCCTTACCTAATCATACACAATCCCGAGCGCAAAACTCGTCAAATCCCCGAGAGCAAAACTCATTAAAATCCCCGAGAGCAAAACTCGTTAAAATTCCCGAGAGCAAAACTCGTTAAAATCCCATCCCAATTCTTCTCATTCAAACCAGTTACCAACCCCAAACACGGGAACTCAACTTGCAGTCGGCATAAAACATGCCCAAAAAAGCTCACACCACCTCTGGGGGCTATCCCGGAGAATGCTCACAGTCACAGGATTAATATCCTAACCATTCTAGCCCTTTGATCAAGACATAATTGGGAATGCACCTAGCCTACACCATTGCTATGGCTAGTTACACACAAAGTCCTATTAGACTAGGCACCATAATATATCTTTCAACACTGAACTACGGCATGGTTTGATTTCACTATACGTGAATACGTAGGCAGCCTTTCAACAGAGGCACAACCACCCACATTGACACACATTCAAAAAGCGCCATCATTCCGGTCACGACACCGTCATGTTCTTAATAGCTAGCTTTGTCGTCCTGGGGGCTTCTCTTAGGCAGAAAGCCTCCATCCACTCACAAAATCCAAATAAAATTCAAAAAATCTAGCCTCCTTTCTATAGTGTGTCCTAGTGCTCGGCTCAGTCGAAGGCAAGAATCTGTCAGGACTCGAGGCAATACCCACTTTGGAAATGTACCCTAAAATCAAAAATCCAGGAGAGCACTAGACTACAACAGTCTCATTACAGACTACTGCAACCCCGTTTAGCATATCTATCCCATTTCAATGTTCGACCGTGTTGCCACTCGCCTAGGCTACGAAATAGCGCAACTTAAGAGTCTTGTTAGGTGGCCCACCCCCCTACCGAGTCACGGTCCAACCCCTCGAGAGTCCAGTCGTGTCTGTCAACTCGTCCGGTCTCGTCCAGAGTCGAGTCTGTCGGTATACCCCTCTCTTCAAATTCTCATTTTAAAAACCTGCAAAACTTAGCCATTTGAGAAAATCCTTTTCGACAAGGTCAAATTTCGGTCTATTTAAATTGCAAATTTCTTTTCTACCCATTTCAGTTTTGAAAACCTATTTCATAGCACGTGAGCTGCTTTCAGGACTTCGATTTCAAAACTAAGCAAAAATCATTTTTATTCCCCAGCGCGAGTCATATTTGTTTCACCTACATGTTGCATGCAAAATTTTATGTAACTTATACAGGTACAATTCAAGACCGCGCAATTCACATAACTCCCCAGCGGCATAGACTTATACGACAAGTCCGATTCCCCACGGAGTTATCATCATCAACTCAGGTACATTTCTAGTCTCCGGCCGGCGGGCCCTTTACGCAGGTCTAATGGACCTTAAACGACCCGACCGGAAGTCTGCCAGGTCTTAATCTTTGATTGGCCTGGTAGCTACTCTGACTTTCGCCTTGTCCAAGCCTCAGTCAGAGTGGGGGCTCTGTAGACACCCACATTTTGACTGCCAGGTGTCTATAGCAGTTTCCGACAAACACCCGATGATGATCGAACGCAAACGTGCTTTAAATACTCAGAAACGGGCTCAAAATCATTGGCATTTGGCTTGGGCTTTTTACGGAGTACATATCTCACAAAACTAACCTCAAAATCAGGCCCAGTGGGTCGTTTCGAGTCAAATAAGACTAATTTGGGTCGATTCCGACACCATAGGTAAAACCGTCTTTTAGCGACCGAGTCAAAACCCGGTCAAAGATTTTCCCGAGACACATGAGTCAGCCGTGACACCTCACACGGCTGATTCCCACTCTAATCCTACAAAAATCAACTTCTCAAAATATTAAACAAATCCGTTTAAGGATAGGATTCGATCTCAAGTAGGAATTCTATCCGGAAACCGAGTCGGATATCGACCGAGCACCAAGTACTCGGCCAAGACACCCAAATCAGCCGAAATACTCCTCCATCCAGCCGAGATTTTGGCTTCTCTACCAAGCAACGGAATTTGCATTTCTTTCGAACTCTTGCATTTCCTATCCAAAAACCGATTCAAACACCCGACCGAGTACAAACACTCGGCCGAGCAACACACAACCAGCCGTGTCCCCTTTATTTTTTGACAAGAAAGTGGAATTCTCATGCCTTACAACTTCTACATTTCCTATCCCAAGCGGTAGTTCAAACTCTCCTAGCCAAGGTCGGGAATATCCCTATAAATAGCCCCTTGCACACACACTTTTAGACATCAGAAATCAATCAATCATCATCAATTAACATTCATAATCAATCATCTACAACATCAATTATTCTCATACACTCATACATCAAATATAGAAATCGACTCCGTACACACACATTCATACAAACATAAAAACTAGGCACCGAGGAACCGTTATCTCGTCCAAAACCCGAAGGAAATCCGGCCCTATACCCGACACCCTTCACGACCAAACCGAACCACCATAACTCACCGACATCTACTCGACGCTCTTGTGCCCAAGCCACGTTTCGACGAGCCCCGATCCGAGTAGACTAAAGCATGTAGGTTGAGGGTGTAACAAAACCCGATTTCTCTTCTTCTTCTCTCTTCCTCCTCGTCCGTCTTATTTTTTATGGGTCGGTCGTCGCTTTTTTTATTTTTCTAATATCGATAATATCAAAAAACTATTTTCATATAACAACATTCTTAAAAATATGATATCGATTTTCTATAATCGAATATTGTATCAAAAAGAATTATATTAAGATCTCGACGATATTAAAAATCGTTACATCTTTTTTCGTTCAAACTTCTTTTTACAAAACCTTTTTTTTTTTTAAAGTTCATTCCGAATACTCGATATTGATTTCATAATCGAATATCGGGTACGACGAATATCGAAAACATAAATCGAGTATAAATTAATTCATATTTGTACGCGAATTATCAAAATTAACAATTTTCGAACAACGAGCAAAACCGGGACAGACCCGCACGCGAGTCGCGCCCCACCTAGGCGACTCGCGCACGGGCCTGAAACCCGAGTCCTCTTTTGGCTTTTTTTCGTTCGTTTTATTTTATTATTCTACGAAACGATTTTAAAACTTATACCTTTTCTAAAACTATTCGAAGTATTTGATTTCGATTTCGTAGTCAATTATCGAATATAACGAATATTGAAAATATTAAGTCGAGTACGAATTATGCAATATTCGTACGCGATTTAATAAAAGCATCGAATTTTCAAAAAACCACTTTCGAAATCAGCCCGACACGCGACTCGCCGGCATCCCCGGCGAACCGCGCGGCCGGCTGCCACGACGCGCCTTTCTCGTTTTTTTATTATTTTTCGAACTTCGTTTTTTATACAAAACAGCATTTTAACGATATTTTTCAGATTTCCATTAATATTTATTTTCTCGATCTCGTATATTTATTTCGTTTGCTATATTATTATTTACAAATCGATACTAATTCGTTTGTTTATCTTGTAGCAAACTCATTCTTTTTCATCATTTGTTTTATAAAACTAAAACGAATCTCACATGCTAAATTCAACTTTGACGTTAATTTTTCATGCATTAAATCGACTTAGCAACCCGTTCAATTCCTCGCATGTTTAGGAAAACAATGTTTGCATGTCATTCATCGTATTACTAACGCGCGTATTTTAAAATCAAACGATATCCTAGTAGAGGCCGCTAATGTGCGGGCGGGGTTGGGTGTTCTTAGTGAACTTCCCAACACGTACCCTCACCCCTTACTCAGAACCGTGGTTTCCGGATGTCCGAATCCATTGGCAACGAGAGTCATTCAATATACGATTAACCACTCAAGTCGGCATCTATATCGATATGCAAAGGGACGAGCCCAATAAACTCTGACATCGGAAATGGGCCGTATTTTGTATACGGCCCACTACGACATAGAGTGGGCTCGAACGGTTCCGAATAACCATAAAATTCGGTGGCGACTCCAACTTCGATTTAAATTTCCATTTGACCATCTCATGGAGATTCATTCGCCTCCCCAAACCCACGCGTGGCCGCGTCGGGGTGGACCTATGTCATGTCCACACTTAGTCACTCGATCGAGTGACACCCTAAAATCCAATCAGAATGCCTTTTACGACGCCTACTCGATCGAGTCTCACAGTGACTCGGTCAAGTGGCTACGTACTCGACCGAGTTGGTCAATAACTCGGCCGAGTACGGTCTGTAGCGCAAACAGAATCGTCTTTTACAGGTCCACTCGATCGAGTGACCCAAAACGATTAACACAATAAATCGTACATTATTCTATTTTTAAAACTCGGTAGTAATTTGCGATTTATGTCAACACGTGTTTAATTAATCATGTGTATTACTACCTTTTCAAACCATGCATCTCATATTTGCATCTTTTCATCTCATCTCATATTTGCACAAACCGTTATTATTCGTTATTTCATTACATCGTTACTAACGCGTTTGTTATTTCTTTTGTCAATTTAATTATTGTTCGTTTATTGTACTAAATGAACCCACATGCTAAAATTCCACTTTGACATAGAATTAAATTGCATTAAATTGACTTAGAAACCTGTTTCAATTCCATTCACGTGTTTAGGGAAAATAATCTTTGCATATCATTTTCCCGTTTTACTAACGCGCGTATTGTAAGTCATTCGAATTCTTAGTAGAGGCCGCTAAAGTGCGGGCGGGGTTGGGTGTCCTTTGTGGGCTTCCCAACACGTACCCTCACCCCTTACTCAGAACCTCAGTTTTCGGATGCCCGAAACCGTTGGCGCACGAGAGTCATTCAATACACGATATCCGATAACGTCGGTATCGGTATCAAATGCAAAGGGACGAGCCCAATAAACTTTGACATCGGAAATGGGCCGTATTTTGTATACGGCCCACTACGACATAGAGTGGGCTCGAACGGTTTCGAATAACCATAAAATTCGGTGGCGACTACACATAGACCTAAATTTCAATTCGATCCATTCTCATATGGAGATTCATTCGCCTCCCCAAACCCGCGCGTGGCCGCGTCGGGGTGGACCTATGTCATGTCCACAATTTGGCGACTCCGCTGGGGATTAACTGATGTGTGACTTACCATCGACATCCTAAGGGTGAGACTCGAATAGAAATCGTTTGACAAATACAATACGCGTTGTAGTTCTACGGTTCATGCATAACCCATTGATGGGGAGGATTTGCCGTGGGTCCCCACCCAACAAGTAAAACCAACTATACCTAGTGGGTAGCTAGGGTAAGTCGGGTCGAATCCACTGGGACGGGAGGTCGGACTAAGGTATGCCACGGTCTTGGACTATGTTCGAGACAAGCTATTCTAAGGGGGAGGCTAAGGACTAAACTAGGTCTAAAACGCGGGAAAGGAAGACGAAAAGATAACTAAAGAAGGAAGACTAGGGTTAGGTCGGGTTCATGGGGTGATGGAGTGGTCAAGGAAGAGCTAAAGTGAAGGGGTAGTCGGGTAATCTAGGTATGGTCCGGGCTCTCGCTACGTAGACCGACCTAGAGGTTCTTGATAGAACCCACCTAGCGACACATGTGACAAACGGGGTTACTAGCATGCTATCGGGGCCTAGGTCGCATCCGGGCTCTCGCTACGTAGACCGGCCTAAGGGTCGTCCTCACCGGGCTCTCGCTACGTAGTGAGGGAACCAAACCCACAAGAGAAACTATCACCCACAAGAGAAAAGGCAAGAAAAACAAGCATACACATGTACATGTCATTCAAGCATTTCATCAAACATGTATCATGCATCTAACCAAGAGGAGACCCAAAACTTCCACCAACATCTCCAACAAACCCTTAATCACCCACAATCACATCCAATCACCCTACTAACCCTATCAAGATTCTACTCTAACATATCTATACTAAAACTAACAAGAACAAGAGGAATCAACATAACAATCAAAACAAACATAAAGAAACTAGTAAAACAATGAACAGTGAACAATACTAAGAACAAAGATTGAAACTTGGATGATAAAACAAGATTAAGAGAAGAGAAAAGAAGACTATACCTACTAACAAGATGAAAGGAGGAATGAAAACTTGTATAAAAGAGAAAACCCAAAACAATCTTCCGAGGTTGTCAATCTTGGTGGAGATCTTGAAGAATTCACTTAATACAAGGAGTAATCTAAGATTAACCACTAATTACCGACTAATCTACTCTAATCTATGCTAATCTATGCTAAAATAATCTAGGGTTTAATGTCTAATGTCTAACACGAGCTTAATAAAACAAGGGAAGAGTATATATAGGGTTACAATGAGTAAGGAGAAGAAAAGAATGAGTTGCGTGCTACAGCTCACTCATCCTGCCCGGGACGAGATGGTCTCGCCCGGGACGAGATGGTCTCGCCCGGGACGAGATGGTCCCGCCCGAGACGAGGCCTTCTCGGCCGGAACGGACTCAAGACAGGAGCTGTTGGTTTTGTGCACTCCTTCCCGGTCGGGAAGGCCACTATCCCGCCCGGGAAGGACCTTGTAGGCCTCCATTATGATCTTTTTGGTCCCTCCTTGGTTCTCATGGGCTTCTCACCGAATCTCGGGTCTTGGGATCGAGTCTAAGAGGCTCGGGATTGGGTCCCAAGGTCTCGGGGTCGAATCCAAGTCATCGAATGATCGTTCCTTCTCTTCGTTGGCTCCAAAAGTGTATGAAACGAGTCGGAATCATTCCAATTCTTCATGAATGGTCTCGGGAACCTGAAACGAGCTACAAGAAGCATAAGTAACCCATAAATCACTCCCAAGGAGCGATTACACAAGGAAAATAGGACCAAAACACTACGAAATAGGCAGTACAAACTACACTTATCAACTCCCCCACACTTAACCCTTACTCGCCCTCGAGTAAGCACATACTATCTACTAAACTAGCCGAGTGGGTATTAGCGCACCCTACGCCCTTTCAACTCACGCGAGTACACTTAGAGGAAAAGTGCACTCCGCAAGGCAAGTGGGGTCTTGCGACAAAACCGTGGATGCAACCGGACACAAAACGCAAAGACAAACAAGCACACAAACAAACACATAATCGGTTGCACCCAAAAGAAAACAAATACCGCTTCCCTCAAACAAGCGGTGAAAGAAGCACCGGTTTTAGGACTCGAGGCAAGTGACAACGTTCCCAAGCTAGTAATACAAACCAAGGTGAACTAAACCCTAATAGTATGACGATAAAGCAACAAAAACGTTGGTAACTTACCTAGGTCCTCCTAACTTTCTAAGAGCGTACTACGGGACGATCGGCGGAGTGGAAAAGGGATGAACCACGGTGTTAGTCGACACTGTAGGTAAGTGAGACCCCGCCCCCTTTAGCGATGAGCCAAGAGGGTCGTCCCATGCCCAAAACCGCATAACTAGTCCAAGTAAAAAGGTGGAAATATATGCAAAGTGAGGGAAGACTGACCATTACCGCTATCATCCTTCCTAGGGACTCGGTCCTTTGGTAGGCTCTTCACGGTAGTAGTCGGTAAAAAGGCTTATTTTGAGATGTAAGGATTCTTTTTGTGAGACGATTTTCTTTTTGGCATTTTCTCTTTTGTTTGCATTTTTGCTTTGTTTGTTGCCATGCCTTTTCTTTTTCTTCTTTTCTATTTTCTTTTTGGCTTTTGTGCCTTTTCTTTTTCTTCAATCTTTTCTTTCTTTCATTTCTTTCATTTTCTTTTCTTTGCCCTTTTTTTGGCTTGATTTGGCTTTTTTTTGGCATTTCTTTGTGTAACAAGAAAGAGAGAATTCAACAAATTGCAATTTATTGTGTGGATAAGTGTAGGAGGTAGGGAAATGGGAGAGTCGGGGAGCGTCCTTCCCTTCAAACCCACAAAAGGGGGAAAAACTAGGACTAGTCTAACGATTCCGAACATGGTCACCTAAGGGACGGGACTCGGCAACCAAGGCCTTTTCACACTGTGGGTGGTCATAATGGTCAAAATGCAAATCCCGTAGTAAATCCCTAGTAAGCTAGGTGGATTCAAGGTAAAGGACCAACGAAATCATTGATTTAGGGTCATTCTACTAGGCTAAAGTCCAAGACTCGATTTATACAACTAGGAAGGGAAAGTAAACACTCGTACACTAGCCTCTAAATCGGGTTTTCGAAAACCTTTTTACACACAAGCCTCAACCACACACAAAACAAAGACATGACGAAAACAATAAGAAAAAGAGACAAGAAACAACAAAACAAAACAAAATAAACACATGAACAAAACAAACACCACCCCGAACTTCCAATCAAGTTACCAAATCAACCACCAACTTTACAAAGCAACACCCGAGCACACATCATCACAAATCTCCTCCAAACTCACAAGAAGCAAAGAGGGAAAAAGGAATAGAAGATGTTACCGAATGTCTTGAAAGCTCTCCAAAGCTATCGATGATTTAAGCAACCTAAAAAGAAAAGGGGTGGCAAACACACACAACAAGACAAATATACGACACAAGGACACAAAAGAAAAAGACACAAAAAAAAGAAAATCTTTTTTATTTTTGTGAAATTTTTCAAATTTTTAGGTTTTTTGAAGATTTTTTCCGAAAAACTACTAAAATAAAACTAACTACGATAGAATATCGCTCCCCCACACTTAAACCAAGCAATGTCCTCATGCTCGATCGTAGTGTGCGGAGAGACAAAAGAGAAGAAAATAAACTACGAAAATAAAGCTAAAATTAAAAACAAAGCGGAGAAAAAGGTAGAAGGTGTCCGGCCGGGGTGTAGTCAAGTCACCATGGGCCGAGACAAGAAAAGATATGGATGGGGGAAGAAATAAAAAGAAGGAAATAAAAGGAAATGGGAGGGGAGGGCTAGGTGTAATCAAGTCACCTAGCCCGGATTCCGCCTAAATCCGACTAAATCCTACAAAAAAGGAGGGTGAAAAACTTGTAAAATTTGGATTTTTGAAATGACTCTCGATGTAATCACATCATCGAGGGTCGGGAGCAACATATACCAAGGCCCCGAGGGCCACCATGACATCAAGACACAAAAGTGTACAAGGGGAATGGAATAAACACGAAGGAAAACAAGCTATAAAAGACGGGAAAGAATGGATAGTTGCCATACCAATAGGTTAGCAACTCACTCGCTCCATCGTCTCATAGATCAATATAGGCACACGGCTTGTCTTCGTCAATGCTATTCCTCTTCAACTTGATAGAACCGCATGGTTGAGGTAGTAATGGTGTGAGGGGGGTAGGATTTGATGTGAAACTCGGTGTAAAGGGAAGAGAAATGAGGTGAGGGTATGTAAATGAAGTGTAAGGGTCATATGACATGAGCAAGGATGGGTAGGGAGGTTGGGTGGGGGTATACAATGGTTGGGTGGGCTCAAATGTCGAATAAGAGGCCAAAAGAGAAGAAAGGGGACCATCCCGTTCGGGATGGATGGTCCCGGTCGGGATGACACACCCGTCCCGGTCGGGAAGCCCTCTTCCCGGTCGGGATGACTCTCCAGAATGTCCAATTTTCAGCACACTCATCCCGATCGGGATGACATCCTTCCCGGTCGGGATGAGTCTTCTAGCCCTTCATTTCCTTGCTAGCTTCACCCACATGTCCACCAATACATCGAGACATAGAATCTCGTCCCCAAAAGCTTGACAAAAGCCTCAAAAACCGACTCCCATGCCCAAATCCAAGCTTCTATCATCAACTACTCTCTCAAGACTTCATCTTCACTTCATATCTAGCAAACAAGCTCAAATACAACATCAAATTTCCTCCCTCACATCGCTCATCAAAATACCAAATTACAAGAATTCCACCAAAGCTAACAATCCTAAAAACCAAAATATCCAAACAAACATAAACACAAATACAAGCACAAAAGAAAAGGGAAAAGATATTTACACTAGCTACTCTCACCAACTACGCCTCCATAGCCATCAAGAGCTCGAAGGAGTAAGTCAAATGCTCTAGCAACATCTTCAATTAAGCTCACATGGCCGAGCCTAGCCACATTCAAGAGCTTCCAAGTCGGAGGGAAGAAGCGATCATCTTCATTATGCTCGGGGTTCTCGTGATCTTCCGGGTCTTCGGAACCATGGTAGCGACTACTCTTATGACCATCCGGTAGGTATAGTGGTCTAGAGTCGTGCTCGGTGTTATGATGTGGGAGATCACACCCTAAGGGTGTCGCTTCTTCTACGGGGTCGAGAGTGGAACTCTTTTCCACCGCCCGACAAGGATCCTCTTCACCAACCGTCTCAGAAGACAATGCGGTAGAGGAGGAGAAGGCATCAAGTTCTCTTCATTGGAGGCTTTAGGATCCTCCAATTTCCCGTTCAAGGCAAGTTCCAAGGCATCTACTTCTTTTTCCCAAGTATTGCGCTCCTTTTCACTCACCTTGTCTAATTGGTCATGAGGGGTCATCTCTTCACTTGGGTTTGGATTGTCAACATCCGGTTCATCACGAAGAAAATCAAACAAATCCAACTTTATCGCCAATACATTGGCTCCCCAAGAGTTATCTTGATAGTCATGTTCAAATCCCTCCTCATTGTCGACCCTTAAAGCTTCAACTTCCTCTATTCTTCCCCTATCTTCACCACCTAAGCAACACTCGACAATGGTCTCTTGATCGACCCCCTCTTCTTCATTTGTAGCTTCACGATCGGGTTGACTTTCTTGTGGAGACACCCGACTTTCATGCCCAAATGAACCTTCCTCAACATGTTGTGGAGCTCGATTGGCCGACATCGTGATATGAGCCATGAATGCATTGATGCGCGCATCTTGCAGTCCTATTAGGGCCTTGAGCTCCCTTTCAATCCCTTGTATGTAGGTCATCATCACTTGTTGACCCTTTTGCATTAAAATCATCATCTCTTGTTGGCCCTTTTGCAATGTAATTATCGCCTCTTGTTGACTCTTTTGCATTTGGACCAACATTTGACAAGTTTCGAAGTCGGGGATTTTCGGTTGTGGGTTATGTGAGGGTATTTGGTAGTTGTTAGGATGTTGGAATGATCCTTGACAACTTTCTTGGTAACCATAAGGAGGTCGTTCATAAGATTGTTGATGAGGTTGATATGGTTGGTGAAATTTCGGGACTTGGCCATTTACCCCAAAGTTGTCCCGTGATGGTTGATGGTAGCTTGGACGAGCCATGTCCAAAACGTCGCTTTGGTACCTAGGATGAGCTAGAAGCACTTGAGAAAACGTTAGTATCCTAGTGCTTTTGAGGCACTAGGAAGAGAGGATAGCACACAAGAGAGAAAACGGAGATACACAAGGAGAAGAGAACACAAAAGTCAAGAACTAAGTCCAAAACTAAGCAAACAAAAGTCTAAACTACGCCGTCCCCGGCAACGGCGCCAATTTGATGGGGAGGATTTGCCGTGGGTACCCACCCAACAAGTAAAACCAACTATACCTAGTGGGTAGCTAGGGTAAGTCGGGTCGAATCCACAGGGACGGGAGGTCGGACTAAGGTATGCCACGGTCTTGGACTACGTTCGAGACAAGCTATTCTAAGGGGGAGGCTAAGGACTAAACTAGGTCTAAAACGCGGGAAAGGAAGACGAAAAGATAACTAAAGAAGGAAGACTAGGGTTAGGTCGGGTTCATGGGGTGATGGAGTGGTCAAGGAAGAGCTAAAGTGAAGGGGTAGTCGGGTAATCTAGGTATGGTCCGGGCTCTCGCTATGTAGACCGACCTAGAGGTTCTTGATAGAACCCACCTAGCAACACATGTGACTAACGGGGTTACTAGCATGTTATCGGGGACTAGGTCGCATCCGGGCTCTCGCTACGTAGACCGACCTAAGGGTCGTCCTCACCGGGCTCTCGCTACGTAGTGAGGGAACCAAACCCACAAGAGAAACTATCACCCACAAGAGAAAAGGCAAGAAAAACAAGCATACACATGTACATGTCATTCAAGCATTTCATCAAACATGTACCATGCATCTAACCAAGAGGAGACCCAAAACTTCCACCAACATCTCCAACAAACCCTTAATCACCCACAATCACATCCAATCACCCTACTAACCCTAGCAAGATTCTACTCTAACATATCTACACTAAAACTAACAAGAACAAGAGGAATCAACATAACAATCAAAACGAACATAAAGAAACTAGTAAAACAATGAACAATGAACAATACTAAGAACAAAGATTGAAACTTGGATGATAAAACAAGATTAAGAGAAGAGAAAAGAAGATTATACCTACTAACAAGATGAAAGGAGGAATGAAAACTTGTATAAAAGAGAAAACCCAAAACAATCTTCCGAGGTTGTCAATCTTGGTGGAGATCTTGAAGAATTCACTTAATCACAAGGAGTAATCTAAGATTAACCACTAATTACCGACTAATCTACTCTAATCTATGCTAATCTATGCTAAAATAATCTAGGGTTTAATGTCTAATGTCTAACATGAGCTTAACAAAAACAAGGGAAGAGTATATATAGGGTTACAATGAGTAAGGAGAAGAAAAGAATGAGTTGCGTGCTACAGCTCACTCATCCCGCCCGGGACGAGATGGTCCCGCCCGAGACGAGTCCTTCTCGGCCGGGACGGGCTCAAGACAGGAGCTGTTGGTTTTGTGCACTCCTTCCTGGTCGGGAAGGCCACTATCCCGCCCAGGAAGGACCTTGTAGGCCTCCATTATGATCTTTTTGGTCCCTCCTTGGTTCTCATGGGCTTCTCACCGACTCTCGGGTATCGGGATCGAGTCTAAGAGGCTCGGGATTGGGTCCCAAGGTCTCGGGGTCGAATCCAAGGCATCGAGTGATCGTTCCTTCTCTTCGTTGGCTCAAAAAGTGTATGAAACGAGTCGGAATCATTCCAATTCTTCATGAATGGTCTCGGGAACTTGAAACGAGCTAAAGGAAGCATAAGTAACCCATAAATCGCTCCCAAGGAGCGATTCCACAAGGAAAATAGGACCAAAACACTGCGAAATAGGCACTACAAACTAC
The DNA here is from genome assembly GCA_958450325.1 of Agrostemma githago. Classification (NCBI taxonomy): domain Eukaryota; kingdom Viridiplantae; phylum Streptophyta; class Magnoliopsida; order Caryophyllales; family Caryophyllaceae; genus Agrostemma; species Agrostemma githago. The sequence continues at coordinate 36,280,413 of OY288256.1, forward strand.
ACTTATCACCCATATTTTCCCGGGCCGGTACTCGCGACCGACGTCCCACTATACCGTTGATGTACTCCAATATGGATATGTCAAAAGGTGTCCATAGTCGATTCGAGTGGGTTTGGCGGCATGTTCTAAGATCAACTCGACTTAGGAAGTCCGTCCCGATCAACGTCTAGACTATGTACACTGGTATAGACCCTCTATAGACCGACCGAGACTTAGTATAGAGCATACATGGCATCGTTATAATGCTTGTGTGACTATGTGCTACTTGGTTTCCGAGTCGTTTTCAAAAACCGTCTTTTTTCAAAGATTGCATCTTTTTCGAACTATTCGATTTCAAAACCCGGGACACATACCGAACTTAGGACTTATGATTTTACTCAAAATAGCCTATTTTCCAGACGGTATGCTGCCCAACTCAAAACTCGAAAAGCATTTCGAACTTTCGAAAACCCTCGGCCCAATACCATTTTTTCGTTTTTTCGAAAATTGGGCCTTCAACCGAGTCTTCTCGGACCACTTTCAAAAAATAATCAATTTCCAAAACCTTCCTCTCCTTAGGACTTCCCGTATTTAGTAGTGTCGGGTCGCGTCTTAAGTTGTCAAGGTCCGTAGCGTCGAAACTCTGTCGATCTTACATCACGAGTTTCTTCCCTATCCCAGTCCGCCTTAATAGACTATGGCAAGGCCCACCTACGTAGGACATACTCCTACAAAGGAGGGCCCGTCAACACAATCGAGTCCAAAAGTCTGAGAAATGTCTCACATGGACCTTCCTTCGAGCAAGACTCGGCCCACATGCCGAATTCTAAGGAAGGCCCACATTTTACAAGTCACCCGTCTAGGTGTCTTTTCCGAGTCAACCTTTTACAAGGCATAGCCCTATAACAAAAAGGTTCACGGTCCTTACGTCTAAGGGTCACTCGTCCCACACTCGAATCTTAACAAAATCTTTAATCCCACTCGGGGGCTCCCCGTTAGCAGGGCAATCAATCACGGTTGCTCTAAGGGTCATGTCTTACACGTGTCTCACATAACCCACTTTTGAGTCACTTAGATGCCACACCATCTGAGTCCTTAGTCTCACTTGGGGGCTATTCTCCGACGGAGTGATTAATCACAGTCACTCCGAGAATCGTACCCTACATATTTGTCTTAGGGGAGTCTAACCCGAGTCAAACTGGAGTCATCTCTCCTCCTGCGCTATTTCCTATGCCTTGGTGAGTTGGAGTTCCGAAGCAACCTTTCTGATTACGCGGTATTCTTACAGACAGGCCACCCGTAACCAGACACCAACGCAAGATGGACGAATTGAAAAACGCTCAAACCAAGATCGAGACTCAACTGGCTGCCATCCAGGCTAACCAAGCGACTTTATCCACCCGCCTAAGCACCGTGGAGAAAACGGCCCCAGTTGAAGGAGCTGAGCCCACTGGGCCCATAGCCGAATTGATCAGTGTTGTTCGAAGGCTCGAAGAGCAAGTCCACTTATCGACGAACAATTCAATCCACACTGAAAATGCTCGTTCCTACTCACCTTTGAATGACGAGCTACCTGCCAACCTCAACCTTACGGGAATTCCAATGTTTGAGGGTACTGGAGACCCGGTCCATCAAATCCGGGCTTTCAAAGATTTCATGGCAGTCCAAGGGGTAAAGGCCACCATGTTTAAGCACTTATTCCCTTCCTCCCTCCAGAAGCACCCCAAAGTCTGGTACTACAGGCTCGATTCCAAGAAATACCCGACTTGGGATGAAGTGGCAACGGAGTTCGCTCGGAAGTACGCTGATAATATCGAAATCCAGACTACAATGCGTACTCTGGAAGTGATGGCCCAAGAGCCCAAAGAAGGGTTCACTAAATATCTTCAAAGATGGAGGGCCGAGAGTGTAAAGTTGGTAAACAAGCCCAACGAGAAGACACTAGTGGAGGCATTCATCAACAACCTCCTACCTTCTTACCGCGTCCATCTTAGGTATGCCGGCATTTCAAACTTTGTCGTACTTACCGAAATGGGCATTAGGATTGAAGACGATCTTCGACACAAGGAAGATCTGGGTGAAGTTTCTAATGAAGGCTATAATGGACATCAACTCGAGCCCTTAGAAGCCGACGACTAATGACAACATCATCCGAGAGTCCATATTTGGTTTAAGTCTGAGTCTGAGTCCGAGTCTAGGATGTACCATTTCTTTCAAAGTCAAAGTCAAAGTCAGAGTCAGTCGTATTCTGTCCTCTTTTTCAAAATTCAATAAAATCAGCTTATAATATTCTTTCTCATATATACTTTCCTTACGTGTTTCCGAGAACATGATGAACACCATCATACACTGTGAGCACACGCACGTGACTATTATAGGCACATCTATAATGACTGCAGGAAACCGAGCCTGTGTTTTCTTTTTACCTATTCCGTGTCTGGTATAGAAAAACCACATAACTACCCGTAGCAGGAGCAGTGTCGAATCCTATGACAAATCTAGGTAATCTCCTAGTTTGGGTTCAAGACGGGAGGCAAGCCCATTTCCCACAATAAAACACCCCTCTAATAAGACTGACCAATCCCTACCTTAGGTGTTAGCCTGACCGGCGAAAAGAAAAAAAAGAAAAAAAAGGGCCAAAGCAAAAAGAAGGCCATCAAAAAAAAGAAAACTGGACAAAAAAAAAATCGAAAGTCCATGAAAAAAAAAACAAAAGGCCAAAACAAAAAAGTAGGCCACCATCAAAAAATTCAGAATACCCATGACCGTGGTCAATGGTCAATTCAAGTAAAAGCCCCACGACCAGGGTACGGTCAAAATTATCAAAACCCATGACCGCGGCTAAGAGGTCAATCAAAAAATCAAATACCCATGACCGTGGTCAACGGTCAACTCAAGTGAAAATCCTTTGACCGTGGTACGGTCAAATTCAAAATTATCAATACCATCCAATAAGGGAGTGACAATCAAGCTGGTCAGCTAACACCACACTCAGCCTTCCCACATTACAATCCTCAAGACCTTCCCGAGACCCAGGCCAGAGACAGCCCGGAATTTTGAGGATTCAAGCTCCATAGGATACCCCTAACCATTAGGGCCAGACATGGAAACCAGATCCCGCATTATCAAAACCTATCCCGATCAAAGTTCGAGCCATTTTACTCGACTTCCCCTTTACATAACAAAATTCACAATCACCATACAAATACCCGAGAGCAAAACTCGTCAAATCCTCGAGAGCAAAACTCGTCAAATCCTCGAGAGCAAAACTCGTCAAATCCCCGAGAGCAAAACTCGTCAAATCCTCGAGAGAAAAACTCGTCAAATCCTCGAGAGCAAAACTCGTCAAATCCTCGAGAGAAAAACTCGTTAAAATCCTCGAGAGCAAAACTCGTTAAAATCCCCGAGAGCAAAACTCGTTAAAATCCTCGAGAGCAAAACTCGTTAAAATCCCCGAGAGCAAAACTCGTTAAAATCCCCGAGAGCAAAACTCGTTAAAATCCCGTCCCAATTCTTCTCATCCAAACCAGTTACCAACCCCAAGCACGGGAATTCAACTTGCGGTCGGCATAGAACATGCCCAAGTAGTTCACACCACCTCTGGGGGCTACCCCGGAGAACGCTCACAGTCACACGATTAATATCCTCACCATTCAAGCCCTTTGATCAAGACATCAGAGGGAATGCACCTAGCCTACACCGTCATTATGGCTAGTTACACACAAAGTCCTATTAGAATAGGCACCATAATACATCTTCCGCCACTGAACTACGGCTTGGTTTGATTTCACCAGACGTGAATACGTACGCAGCCTTTCAACAGAGGCACAACCACTCACATTGACACACATTCGAAAAGCATTATCATTCCGGGCACGACACTGTCATGTTCTCAGTAGCTAGCTTTGTCGTCCTGGGGGCTTTTCTTAGACAGAAGACCTCCATCCACTCACGAAATCCAGATAAATCCAACAAAAAATGTAGCCTCCTTTCTGTAGTGTGTCCTAGTACTCGTCTCAGTCGAAGACAAGAATCTGTCAGGACTCGAGGCAATACCCACTTTGGAAATGTATCCTAAAATAGGAAATCCAGAAGGGCACCAGGATAAAACAGTCTCATTACGGACTACTGCGGTCCCTCCATAGCATATCTATCCCATTTCGATGTACGACCGTGTTGCCACTCGCCCAGACTACGGGATAGCGCAACGTAAGAGTCTTGTTAGACGGCCCACACCCTTACCGAGTCACGGTCCAACACTTAGAGAGTCCGATCCGTGTCAGTCAACTCGTCCTGCCGCGTTCAGAGTCGAGTCTGTCGGTAGACCCCTCTCTTCAGATTCCACTTTGAAATTTGCAAAATTTAGCCATTTGAAAAAAGATCTTTTTCGACAAGGTCAGATTTCAGTCTATTTAAACTGCGAATTTCTTTTGTATCCCTTTGCATTTTGAAAACCTAGCTCGTGATTGCTTTCAGGATTTCAAATTCAAAATTTCAAAAAACTTCAAAAATCATTTTCCCCAGCACGAGTCATTTTACTACCTACGTGTTGCATGTATTTTATGTAACTTATACAGGTACGACTCAAGCAAAGACACGCAAGCAGTCAAATCTCCACAGCAGCATTTTCCAGGACAGCACGGGATGGGCCAACACACAGGCACACCCAGGACTTACGCGACAAGCCCAAATTCCCCACGGAGTACAATCATCAAGCTTAGGTATGATTTTTGTCTTGCGGCTGGCGAGCCCTTCACGCGAGTCCAACGGACTATAAACGACCCGACCGGAAGCCTACCAGGTCTTAACGGGCTTGGTAGCTACTCTGACTTTCGCCTTGTCCAAGCCTCAGTCAGAGTAGGGGCTCTATAGACACCCGCATTTTGACCGCCAGGTGTCTACGGCTGTTTCCAAAAAACACCCGATGATGATCGGACGCTAACGTGTTTCTATGCGCTCAGATACGGACTCAAATCCATTAATCGTTGGCTAACACACTTACGGAGTACAAATCTCACCAAACGAACCTTAAATCCAGGCCTAGTGGATCATTCCGAGTCAAACAATACTAATTTGGGCCAAAACCGACACCGGAATTAAAACCGACTTTTCGCGATGGGGTCAACCCCGGTCAAAGTCATTTCCGAGACACACAAAAACAGCCATACAACCATCAAAAGTCCAAGTCAAACACAAAACCCATCAAACATCCAAAGTCAAGGTCCAAAACAATGGACCCGTGCAACCCGACTGGGCCACTCGATCGAGTGACCCACCCACTCGATCGAGTGGGCTTGTTTCAAGCCCAACGGCAGGCTTCACGGACCACTCGACCGAGTTAGCCCCATACTCGGTCGAGTAGCCCTAAACCGATGCCCTAGCCATGCCTATATAAGCAACCCCCATGCAACACAATTACACATCCTTTTACAACCCTAAAAATCTTTGAACAACTTTTTCGAAACCCTAGAGCAATCATACACACACACACACACACTACGTCTTTTACAAACCCTAATCAAACCCTAGCAATCCGACACTAGCAAAACCCTAAACCTAGTTTTAGGAATCAATCCCGAGCCACCATAACTTAACCTACGTAAAACCTCGAAGACTCTTGTGTAGAAGCCACGGTTACGAGTCCGCACCGAGACAAGAACATGTAGGTTGAGGGTGTCAAAACCCTCTCTTTTCTCCCTTTCCTCTCTTCGTCGTCCGCGTCCCTTTTTCGTCGTTTTCTTTTTTTTTTTTTCGCGTTCATAATATCGATAATACTACTAATATCAAAGCATTAAAATATTTATCGATTTGTGTCGAATAAGAAGGATACCGGGATAAGGAAAACCGCATATACAAGTATACTGCACACGCGTCGTCGGTCGCTTATCCCGGTACCCCAACTATTTGATTATTGAGATAAATTAACCTAAACAACAATTCGTTATTATTTATCGTCATCATCATCATTAATTTTGCATCCATCAATTTCTTTGAAATCAATTTTAATAAGGGTCGAAACCCGTTGACACGGATCCGACATCACAATCCCTAGGGATTTATTTCGATGTCGGAGAAGTCGAGGGAATCAAGTCCTTTTTTTATTCAAGTAAAGCGTCGATCTTAGATTCGATACCAATTCCATAATTGGATACCGAATCTAACGATCAAGTCACATAAATTAATTAACGTGATTTGTTCATATTACGATAATTAATTTAAAACGACTAAAATCAATTTATCTTTTTTTATTTCACTCTAATATTCCATATCGATTCAAATAATCGAACATGGGATACAACGAGTACTCTAAATTTAGAATCGGGTATAAATTCAACAATATTTATATTCGGTTCAACAAAATTCGCGATTTATAAAAAACCAAGTCGAACATAAGTTATGCAATATTTATGTCCGATTCGGTAAAATCGTCGAACTCTCAAAAATCAAAAGCAATTTCAAAATCAACAATTAAATTGCAAACGAACCAAATTCGCACAGGTGCCACTCGACCGAGTGCCTTAGTCACTCGATCGACTGACACCCTAAAATCCAATCAGAATGCCTTTTACGACGCTTACTCGATCGAGTCTCACAGTGACTCGGTCGAGTGGCTACGTACTCGGCCGAGTACGGTCTGTAGCGCAAACAGAATCATCTTTTACAGGTCCACTCGATCGAGTACTGATAAGTGTGGTTTGTAGTGCCTATTTCGTAGTGTTTTGGTCCCATTTTCCTTGTGGAATCGCTCCTTGGGAGTAGTTTATGGGTTACTTATGCTTCCTTTAGCTCGTTTCAGGTTCCCGAGACCATTCATAAAGAGTTGGAGCGATTCCGACTCAATACATACACTTTTTGGAGCCAACGAAGCTAAGGAACGATCACTTGATGTCTTGGAGTCGACCCCGAGACCTTGGGACCCAATCCCGAGCCTCCGAGACCCGATCCCGAGTCCCGAGAATCGGTGAGAAGCCCATGAGAACCAAGGAGGGACCAAAAAGATCATAATGGAGGGCTACAAGGTCCTTCCCGGGCGGGATAGTGGACTTCCCGACCGGGAAGGAGTGCACAAACCAACCAGCTCCTGACTTGAGCCCGTCCCGGCCGAGAAGGACTCGTCCCGGGCGGGACCATCTCGTCCCCGGCGGGATGAGTGTGCTGCTACCCCGCGCCCCTCTCTTTCTTCTCCTTTCCACTTGTAACCCTATATATACTCTTCCCTTGTTATGTAAGCATATGTTAGACACTTCCCCTTAAACCCTAGATTATTTTAGGTTAGATTAGCCTAGATTAGAGTAGATTAGTCGGTAATTAGTTGTCAATCTTAGATTAGTGCTTCTATTAAAGGAATTCTTGAAGAATCCACCAAGATTGACAACCTTGGGTGATGTATTTGGGTTTTCTCTTTTATGCAAGTTTTCATTCTTCCATTCATATTTTTAGTAGGTATAATCTCTCTTTTCCTTCCCTTTAATCTTGTTCTTTCATTAAAGTTTGAATCTTTGTTCTTAGTATTGTTCATTGTTCATTGTTTTCATTAGTTTGTTTATGTATGTTTTGTTGTTTGAATTGGTTTATCTTGTTTTTGTTAGTATTAGTTTGATAATGTTAGAGTAGTAATCTTGCTAGGGTTAGTAAGGTGATTAGGGTGTTTAATGGGTGATTATGGGATTGTTGGAGATGTTGGTGGAAGATTTGGGTTTCCTCTTGGTTTGATGCATATCACATGTTTGTTGAAATGCTTGATTGACTAGTAGTTGCAAATACTTGTTTTTCTTGCCTTTTTCTCTTGTGGGTATTTGTTTGTGGGTTTGGTTCCCTCACTACGTTGCGAGAGCCCGGTGAGGACGACCCCTAGGTCGGTCTACGTAGCGAGAGCCCGGATTCGACCTAGGCCACTATAGCGCGCTAGTAACCCCGTTTGTCATGTGTGTCGCCAAGATGGGTTTTAGGTGAAACCTCTAGGTCGGTCTACGTAGCGAGAGCCCGGACCTCACCTAGATTACCCTACTACTCCCTTCACTCTAGCTCTTCCTCGATCATTCCATTACCCCTTTGAACCCGACCTAATCCTAGCCCGTTTCCTTATTTGTTCTCCTTAGCCGTAGTCTAGCCTTCTCCTCTTCCTATCACCTTAGTTTAGTTTAGCTCGTTGACTTAGCCTTGTATTTAGGTGACCTTAGTCTAGACGCCTCTTACCGTCCCCGTGGATTCGACCCGACTTACCCTAGCTACCCACTAGGTCTAGCCGGTTATATTATTGACGGTGGGGACGTGACGAATTCCTACCATCAAGTACCACTCGATCGAGTGACCCAAAACGATTAACACAATAAATCGTACATTATTCTATTTTCAAAACTAGGTAGTAATTTGCGATTTATGTCAACACGTGTTTAATTAATCATGTGTATTACTACCTTTTCAAACCATACATCTCATATTTGCATCTTTTCATCTCATCTCATATTTGCACAAACCGTTATTATTCGTTATTTCATTACATCGTTACTAACGCGTTTGTTATTTCTTTTGTCAATTTAATTATTGTTCGTTTATTGTACTAAATGAACCCACATGCTAAAATTCCACTTTGACGTAGAATTAAATTGCATTAAATTGACTTAGAAACCCGTTTCAATTCCATTCACATGTTTAGGGAAAATAATCTTTGCATATCATTTTCCCGTTTTACTAACGCGCGTATTGTAAGTCATTCGAATTCTTAGTAGAGGCCGCTAATGTGCGGGCGGGGTTGGGTGTCCTTTGTGGGCTTCCCAACACGCACCCTCACCCCTTACTCAGAACCTCGGTTTCCGGATGCCCGAAACCGTTGGCGCACGAGAGTCATTCAATACACGATATCCGATAACGTCGGTATCGATATCAAATGCAAAGGGACGAGCCCAATAAACTCTGACATCGGAAATGGGCCGTATTTTGTATACGGCCCACTACGACATAGAGTGGGCTCGAACGGTTCCGAATAACCATAAAATTCGGTGGCGACTCCACATAGACCTAAATTTCAATTCGATCCATTCTCATATGGAGATTCATTCGCCTCCCCAAACCCGCGCGTGGCCGCGTCGGGGTGGACCTGTGTCATGTCCACACAAGTCCACTTGTTGCTCTATGTTTGAGAAGTGCTTCGTATTAAGCTCCTTTAGAGGCAATTTAAGTCTCCTGATCTTTGTTGTTAGTTGATACATAAGCGTGCCCTCAAATGATTTCTCCCATGACTTCCTGACCACATCTTCAAACTGAAGAGAAAGGCTCCACATATTAAAATACTTAAAACTTCTTCGCCTCTCCTATCTCATCATACTTCCAGAAATTATATGCACGACGTGTGATCGAATAGTCCTTCTGGCAAAAAGTTAGCTTTATGGTGAGGAAATATCTGCATCCATTCCTAGTAGATGAACACTCTATCCAGCCTACTGTATACACATGACTCAAGCGGTTGCTTATTATTCCATGTGTAGTATGCACCAGGTGCTGTACAGTCCACCACTTGACATATATCAATGCAATTCTGAAATGGCACCGCTTCAGCAATTGAAAAACCACCCCCAAGCCTCTCTTCTGGCACTAAAACACAATTGAAATCTCCACAAATATACCAAGGTCCCCAGCTGTTTCTAGCGATATCAATCAAATTCTGCCACAAAGATTCTCTATCAGCCACTCTATTGTGAGCATAGACAAATGTTATCATATATCTTGCCCCTGAATGAATCTCATGAACATAGCCATGAATTAGCTGATCAGTATACATATCCACCCTTAACACACATTGAATTGGGTCCTAGAGCAACCATATATGCCCCCCTTCATGAGTATGGGTGTTCGTAGTCACACTCCAATCACTAAACTCATTCCTCATCACATTATTTTGATTCTGACTTTTTATTTTTGTTTCAAGTAAACTAAATAATCCTACATTATTAGCTCTCAAAAACGAATACACCTCTTTTTGTTTCTTACCTCTATTCAAGCCCCTTACATTCCAGAATCCAACATTCATTGAATAACTGGATCAATAGAGTCACCATTCACTTCTTTTCCACTTTTCTCTTCAGTCTCTTTGACCTTCTCAGAATAAGACGGGCTTCCTATCATATCTTGAACTGGTCCTTTTTGTAGTTGTTCCCTTTGCTTAATTGCCAGCATCTTGGCCTCCCCAGGAGTTAGGAATTCATCAACCTGCTGGCTTGAATTCTGCGTTTTCGGAACAGATATCCTGGTCTTTTCCTTCTCCACTGGTACAATGTGTACCTGAGTAGTTGCACTGATGTGTACTTTCTTCACTGGTGCACTGCTCTTATGTTGGGCCTGTTCTAGTATCTGTGTTTTCCTTCTCGCCAAACAGTCTTTTGTATCTTTTCTTTTTGATTACTCCTGCACTTCCCATTCTCATACCCCATTCATTTGCATTTTCCACATATTTTTTTTGGTAAAATGTAAGTGGTATATTAAATAAAGAATCAATCAAATTACATTAAGTCTCCAACAATCTGGTGATGAATTTATCATCCCTATTGGATAGTTTCCCTTTCCGAACATTACTAAAAAACATTTTCATCTCTTTAATAATGTTCCTCCTTATAATATGAGGCCTTATTAGAACACCATCCCCTCTACATTTGTTTCTTTGGTCCCAAATGTAGTACCCGGCTGCATTTAACACGCTATTGAGAATTGCCCGTTGGAGTCTGCTGCCTTTCATCCTATCTCGTTGCTCAGTGTCGCTTGCGTTACTTAAGTCATACTTCATCCAATCACCCAAGCATTTCAGCAATATGTTACTATATTCACACTCTCAAAAGAGATGCCTTCTATCCTCCGGTCTCTCATTGCACACACAACATAAGTCATCGCTAGTCACGTTGAGACCGTGCAGTTTGGTCTTCAAGTTCATAGCGTTATGCTGATAAATCCAAGCGATAATACGATGTTTCGGAATGGTCCATTTGTTCCATACAAGCCTGTACCAATCCACTTCTATTTCCTTATCTCGAATCCAATTGTACCCCTTGGCCGTAGTATACCGGCTGTCTCCATCCCATTCGCCTCTTTCGATGCCTTCTTTGAATTTATCTTTAATTTTGCAAATGCGTCTCCATCCCCATCCCACATCAGCCGGAGGACAGTACTGTAACCACGCCTGACCTTTCAGATAAATCGAATTGACCCAAGACACCCAGAGCCTGTTAGGATCCTTCGCAACCCACCAAACCAACTTTCCAATCGCAGCTTTGTTCCAATTCGAGCATTGTGTCGAATTCAGTCCTCCCTCTTTATATGGGACACAAATCTTCGTCCAAGCAACAAGGGGTGATCTGGTAAAGGTCGTTCCACCCTCCCAAAGGTAAGTCCTGCAAAGACATTCAATCTGTTTAATAATACCGGTTGGCAGGAGGAAGATACTTGCCCAATAGTTATGGAGAGTGGACAGCACGGACTTAATCAAGACTAGTCTTCCGGCATATGACAGCTTTCTAGCCCCCAGACGTCTTATTCTTTCAGTTATATTATGCACCAGCGGCTGACAGTCCTGAATAGTAAGCCTGGATGCCTTAATCGGGACACCCAAGTACTTAAACGGTAGCGTCCCTGGTTTGCAGCCTGAAACAGCTAAAATATCCTGCTGTGTTTCCTTCTTCACTCCATTAAAATAAATATTCGATTTTCCCTTACTGAGTTGCAGCCCCGAGGACTTTGAAAATGTCGCGAAGGTACGTAGCAACACCATCATAGATGGGATATCACCTTTACTGAAGAGCAATAAGTCATCGGCAAACATCAGATTCACAAGTTTCAGTTGTTTACATTGAGGGTGGTATCTAAACTCCATCGTCTCCGTAGTATACTGAAGCAATCGAGTAAGATACTCCATACATATTGTGAACAGTAACGGGGATAGCGGATCTCCCTGCCTCAATCCTCGCTTCCCATGGATAAAACCAAAAGCATCTCCATTAAGATTAAGAGAAAAGGAAGCTGTAGTAACGCATTGTAGCAGCAGGTTACGGATCGAATCAGGAAAGTTCAGTTGCTGCAACATTTGATCCAAGAAATCCCACTCAACCGTATCGTATGCTTTCTGCATATCCATTTTAATCATACATCTGGGGGAGACAGCTTTTCTCGAGTACAAACGTACAAGATCTTGGCAGATGAGGATATTTTCTACTATACTCCGACCTCGTATAAACCCTCCTTGGACAGGTGAGATGATATCAGGCAGAATCATAGCGAGTCTTGCGCAAAGGATTTTCGAGATGCATTTATATACCGTGTTACAGCAGGCAATCGGTCTAAATTGAAGAAGCGAGGTTGGTCTCTCCGTTTTGGGGATAAGAGTATTACCAGTAGTGTTAATCTGTTTTAGCAGTCGGCCAGAAGCGAAGAAGTCCAGAATGGCATTACAGACATCATCACCCACTATGCTCCACGCATCTTTGAAGAACTTGCTTGAATACCCGTCGGGTCCAGGGGCTTTATCGTTTGGAATACTAAACCTCATGTCCCGTATTTCCTCCTTGGTGACTGGAGAATTGAGAATTTCCCAGTGATTATGATTGCATTTTGGGCCCAATTGCATAACATGCTCTACAACCTTACTAGTATCTTTCCTCTCACCCAAAAGGTTTTTATAGTATGCTAGGAACGCCAACTGTATGTCTTCAGGCTTGGTGTGTAGATTACCTTGTGTGTCTTCTATTTGATTCACCGTATTCCTAGCTCTCATAGTCTTTAGCGACCCATGGAACACTGCAGTATTTTCATCACCTTCCTTAAGCCAATGTAATTTGGTCTTTTGTCTAAGGAAACTTATTCTTGCCTTGTCAAGTCGCCTGTATGTCTCTGCTGCTTCGATTTCCTTATTCACAAGATCATGATTACCCACATTATTGCTTAATGCTTTCTGTATTTCAAGCAATCTGACCTGCGCGAGGTCAGTCTGCTGTTCAATTGCAGTAAACCGGTCCTTATTCAGTTGCTTCAGTGGCTTTTTGAGCCTCTTGAGTTTCGTAACCAGCCTGAACATCTTCGTCCCCTCCACATTCTGATTCCAGAACGAATCAACAGTGGACTCAAAATCCGGAGATTGGCTCCACATGTTGTAATACTTAAACGCTCTCATATGCTTAGTCTGCCTTCCAATTCTCCTGATCACACAAGGACTATGATCGTACAGTCCTTCCGGTAAGAAATGGGCCCTATACTCCTCAAACACATCATACCAATCTTGATTAATAAGCACTCTGTCCAGTCTACTGTATACTCTATCCTCCGGGGGTTGCTTGTTATTCCACGTGTAGTAAGCACCAATCGCCGGGCAGTCCATTAACTCACAATGGCCGATGCAGTTCTGAAATGGGATAGCCTCATTTGGATTAAAGCTCCCACCTAGTCTTTCCTCAGGAGTAAGGAAGCAGTTAAAATCACCCATTACTATCCACGCCCCATGAATGCTGCTGCTAATCTGTTGCAGGTCACTCCACAAATCCTCTCTATCCGTAATCGAATTGAAAGCATAAAAAAATGTGATGCTATATGCCACATTTCCCACATTGTCCTGAACTGTGCAATGAATCAGTTGTGTTGTATACATATGGAACTGAACAACACATTGATTGGGGTCCCAAAGGAACCAGACTCTTCCACGTTGATGCATATGGCATTTTCCACATATGATAGGCTTCTAGTCGTAATCAACCTCAAAACTCAATATTTATCCTTTTTCATTCATGAACCGAACATTCTTATGTAACTGTTGTCCTACCTTCAACTCCACTAACAATCTTGCAAATCCCAACCTAGAACGTTGCTCTGTTGGTTCATCTTTCTTCACAACTTTTCCAACCAATCCCGCTATCTTCTCAAGACTCTTGCCCCAACATTTCAAAGGCAAATGCTGAATTTTTATCCATGAAGGAAATATTTCAACATCCTACTTTTCAAGTTTTATGTTCGGATGCCAAGCTTTGATCACTATGGGTTTGTTATCGAACATATTATACCCTCCATTCAACACCTCCTGTTGCATCTTTTCAGTTTCAAATCGTACAACAAAGACTCCATTAGGCATGAAAGAGATTTTTGTAATCTTATGAAGCCTCCATATTCTACGAATAAAACCATCTAAAACCTGCCAAGGGGGGTTAGCCCCTACGACAAATCCATATATGGAACTCTTCCAAATCTGAATTTCCTCATCCACATCCTCTTTCTCTAATCTTAGCATGGGAACTATAGGTTCTGTCTTCTTAGGACTATTTTTGTGTCCTGTCACTTGAATCCATTCGCCTTGTCCCTGCTCTTCTCGTCCCATATTATTATTCTCTTATCTTCCTCATCCTGAACGCTATCCAATTCATCATCAATATCCTGTATGAAGCCTTCATCATCCGACCCAAGATTATACGCAGGGGATGCCCCCCATAATGTCTTGCATGGATTTTTCCTTCACCGGAATGTTCAGGTCTGGTCCCTTCCTAATATTTGTATTCACATCAGTTGATCCCTTTGAATTCGCCTTAGTCTTCCTCCTAGTGATGACAGCGTGCCTTGATGATTCAGACGATGAATCCCTGGCCATGGTGCCTCGAGTTCACCCCAAAATCACCCAAGCAAGAGGTCACTAGGGTTTTTTTTCTCGTTTCAATTGAGTTGCAATATACAAAATATACAAAACAATAATAGAATGGTCCTTAAGCATTTGGTCAATGCATTTGGTCAATGCAAAGTAACGAGAATGGTCCTTAAGGGTAGCCGTATTCAGCTTCCTATAATTAATACACATTCTACAACCCGTTACGGTTCGTGTGGAGATTAACTCATTTTTTTCATTCGGGACAACAGTGGTCACTCCCTTCTTGGGTACAACTTGTACCGGACTCACCCGAATCGGGAACCGCATGAATAATTCCCCCATCCAACAATTTCATAACTTCCTTTTTGACAACCTCTTGCATATTCGGGTTCAACTTACGTTGACCCTGGACACAAGGACGATAACCTTCCTTGAGGTTAATCCTATGCATGCAAAAATCGGGACTAATACCTCTCAAGTCTTTGAGACTATATCCCAAAGCTTTCCTATTTTTCTTTAAAACAGCTAACAACTCAGCTAGTTGTTGTTTAGTCAAATCGGCACTAACCATTACGGGGTACCTTTCCGTGTCATCTAAAAAGGCATAATTCAAATGGGATGGAAGAGGCTTACTTCAGAATGGCTATGTCGACAGCATATGCAGTATGTACCATGTCATTTATATCGACACTTTGCTCCTCAGTGAGCATCCTTCCATCCAAAAGTAGCTTCCAAAGCATTTATGACAGCAGAATCTACAGAAGCATCACCTTCACACGCTTCCAAACATAGAATAAGGGACGCCTCCATAGAACCATGAACTAAAACATCCACTACATCAATCATACAATAAGAATCTGTTATCATCGGGTTCTTAAGTGTACTATCCAAGCATAAAACAATGGTGTCTCCACCCACTTCCAAGGTTAATTTTCCGTTCTTGACATCAATCACCGCGTCAGTGATGTGCAAAAATGGTCTACCCAAGATTATAGGAAACTGGGTG
This sequence comes from Agrostemma githago, assembly GCA_958450325.1. Taxonomy (NCBI): domain Eukaryota; kingdom Viridiplantae; phylum Streptophyta; class Magnoliopsida; order Caryophyllales; family Caryophyllaceae; genus Agrostemma; species Agrostemma githago. Next base: position 36,296,000 of record OY288256.1, read on the forward strand.
TCCTCGGCCATGTTGAGGATGATAAAATCAACCGAGATAAAAAAATTCCGACTCTAACGGGAACGTCCTCTAAAACTCCCAAAGGGCATTTTGTGGAACGATCCGCCATCCGCAAACTGACACTAGTACACTTAAGAGGACCCATCTCAAGTTTTTCACAAACGGAATAGGGTATGACACTTACACTAGCACCTAAATCACATAAAGCCTTATCGATCAATAAGGTGCCAATAATGCAAGGAATCGAGGAACTACCGGGGTCCTTGAGCTTCGGTGGGGCTTTGTTCTATAAAAATGCACTACACTCTACAGTAAGAGCGACTGTTTCTACCTCCAATGCTTCTCTTCCGAGTCAAGATGTCTTTCATGAATTTCGTATAAGACGGGACTTGCATAATGAGCTCGGTAAATGGGACCGTAAATTGTAAATTCTACACAACTTCCATGAACTTGCCAAATTGAGTCTTCTCCTTCCGATTTTTCAAACGACTCGGGAATGGTACTTGGATTTTTGGGCTAGTTTAAGTTGGAACGGGAGGAGTAGGTAGTGGAACTTGATCATCACTTGGAGTTCTCACAATGACACTCTCCTCGATATCTTCCACTAAAACTTCTTCCTTTTTGGCCGGTTTGTCACTTTTAGGCATCGACGGACCCGGAAACCTGTAGAATCCTATGAAGGGTGATCGCATTAGCCGTATCATGTTGTTGATCACCTTGAGAAGGAAGTTTACCTTGTTTTCGCGTTGCTTGTGACGCAGCAAAGTGTTCGACTTGGTTCTCCAGATTTTTAATGGCATTATCTTGGCTTGATCATGATTCTTTTGCATTTGAGCCATCATAGAGTCTTGAGTCTTAGCCATCATCTGCAACATATTTCTAAGTTCGGCCACCTCACTAGAACTCGAAGAGGAATTACCTTGAGCTTGCGTGTAGGATTGACCGACATTCTGCTGACTAGTACCAAAATTCTGATGAGAATTCCCGAAATTTTGATTGGAGTTACCAAAGTTTTGGTGTTGACCCGAATGAGATCGCTGCTGATAATTTTCTTGATTTTGGAAATTCCTTTGATTTTGAAAGTTCTGCTGATTCTAATAATTACCTTGATTTCGGAATTGTTGCTTGTGTGGGGAAACATAGGTTGGTGTAATAGGTAGGTTCAAGACATTAGTTCTTCGATAAGATAACAAGGATGCATCATAGCCCGGTTAATTCATGTAAGGATAATGTGGGCGCATGGAATGGAATGCATTTACTTATTCTATGGAGCCCATAGAATCTTGAGCTCGATGATCTGCGGGACCACAACGAACACATGAATATCCTTGCATGACAAGCACTTGATTCATGCCCCCTCCCCCTTAGGAATTCGACACTTCAAAAGAAATGAACCGCTTAGCTAAAGCGACTAATTGAATAGCCACGGCATTAGAAGACCCGCTATCATTGAAGTTGGATCGTGTGTTACCACGTGAGTTACCCCATCGGGAGTGGTAAGATGTCATTTATTCAATGGTTTGCCACGCTTTATCATCGTCCACATTACATTGGAACCGCCCGTTGCGTACCAAATCAAGAGTACTTCGACATTCATCATATAGCCCATTATAAAATTGGTTGCAAAGGAACCAAATCTCCAAACCATGGTGTGGGCCTTGTTTCACAAGCTTCTTGAACCGCTCCCACCATTCATGAATATTTTCATTCGGAGTTTGACGAAAGTTGGTGATCTGACTTCGGAGCATGTTCGTCTTTTGTGGTGGATAATAATGATTGTAAAAGGCAAGAGAAAGTGAGTTCCAATCGGTGATCCCCTCGGTGACTTTATCGAGATTGGTAATCAACTCTCTAGCGGAATCCCGTAATGAGAACATGAAGAACGTCTCCATGACTTGTTCTTGAGTGACTCCGGAAGGAAGTGGAATCGTAGAACAATAATCGGTAAAGATCCTCATATGCTTGTGAGGATCCTCTTTAGGATCACCTCCAAATTGATTCTTCTCCACCAAAGTAATAAAGGTGGGTAAAATCTCGAATGTACCATGGGTGGCAGTTGGTCGTTTAACCAACTTAGGAAGAGCAGTTTGTTTGGGATCCAAGTGACTAGAAAGCTTCGGCATTATTAAAGTCGGAGGTGGTATAACGAACTCGGACTGAGATTGATTTTTCTCTTCAAATGACTGATTCTCAGCTACAAATTAAGTAAGAACAGCTTCCAAAGTTTCAAGATCGGGAGCTGTGATTATCTCTCTCCAAAATTGTCGTCGCCTACGAAAGGTTTTCTCGGGTTCAGGATCGAACGGAGTAAGCTCTGATGAAGTTCAATAAAGCCTGGGCGTAAGCAACAAACTAGAAAAGGAGAGTGAGATCAATCTCTAGGAGTTTAAATTCCTTGAGACGAAAGGAAGCAAAAAAGAAACAAGTTTAAAAAACAGAAAAGATCAACTCCCCGGCAACGGTGCCAAATTTAATATGGCTAAAGTCGTATTACCAAATCCAGTTATCCTAATACTACTAACAAGAAGCTAGTGGTAAGTAGGGAATCGTATCCGTAGGGAGAAGGTCAAACTGTTAGAAGCTATGGCGATTCTTAATTGCTCAAACGGTTGGTTTGATTGGTTAACTAAGACTAGAAATACGTAATCAAAATATGAATTAATCAATTGAAGGAAAATCTAGGGCTATGGGTTCATAATGAGTAGACAAATGATCATGCAAGAATAAACGATAAACACACAAACATGCTAGTTAGCTATAATACGTCCTCTCGGATCGAAATCAACCTATGAAGACACTAAAGGACTCTCGCTACTTATTAGGCTTCCTACCGAATCACATGCGGGTCTAAACTCAACTCGGCTCTCGCACATGAACTGAAATGTCCCTAATTCGATTAATAAATTGCGGCCTTTAACAAATTAATCGCCTTTTAAAGCATGTAAACAAAGCACTACCATATATACGAATTCATCAAAAATTCTTTAAGAACTTAAATTCTACCCATCAATCCCCCTTGACCCTAGTAACGGAATTAGCTACTCATAATTAAATTAATACTAAATAAACAATTGGTAATGAAATGCATAATGATCGATATCGGAAAAAAAACTTATGAAATCAATACTAGAATGAAAATAAACGATTCAAAGCATGAAAGATGAATAAGTAATTGAAACAAATTGAAATGATTACCAATTGGAATTGTAGCATGAATAAGATTAAATCTTCAAGGTAAAGAATGAAAAAGTATTCAAATTCTAATATTATGCTTAGGGCTCTTAGGAATGAAAAAGGTATGTTCAAACTGAATTACAAAGCATCCATATATAGCTAAGAAAGAAGACGCTGAAAAGGCACTATAGCTACGTCATCCCTAATAGGTGATAAGTGTAGTTTGTAGTGCCTATTTGTTGTGTTTTGGTCCTTTTTTCCTTGTGGAATCGCTCCTTGGGAGCGTTTTAGGGGCTTCTTATGCTTCCTTTAGTTCGTTTCAGGTTCCCGAGGCCGAATTGGAAGAGTTGGAGCGATTCCGACTCAATACATACACATTTTGGAGCCAACGAAATAAAGGAACGATGACTCGAGACCTTGGAATCGACCCCGAGACCTTGGGACCCAATCCCGAGCCTCTGAGACCCGATCCCGAGTCCCGAGAATCGGTGGGAAGCCCATGAGAGGCAAGGAAGGACCAAAGAGTGTTTAAGGAAGGCATACAAGACCCATCCCGTTCGGGATGGCCTCATCCCGTTCGGGATGGGGTGCTACATTAGGATGGCTGCTGTGAGCCCATCCCGGTCAGGACCAACTCGTCCCGATCGGGATGACAGAGCCGTCCCGATCGGGATGATCCGTCCCGGTCGGGAAGCTACAGAGGCAGCACGGGCCTCTTCTTTTCTTCTCCTTCACTCTTGTACCCATATATATACTCCCTTCTTGTAAATTTAAGACATCTTATCTTACCCTACATTAGTTTAAGCCTCCAAAACCCTAGATTTACTCTCACTCATTAGCTTTAATCTTCCCTTAATCTTAGTTAATCTCTAGATAATTATTGTAATTAGTCTTGGATTAAGGGATTCTTGAAGATAGTTCCAAGCTTGACAACCTTGGGATTGTATTTGGGTTTCTCATTAATGCAAGTTTTCATCTTTTTCATCATAGTATTGTTGGTATAACCTTTCTTACTCTTGTTCTTTGTTATTCATTCTAGTTTCCATCTTTTTATGTTGTTATTGTTATTGTTCTTGTTATTCATAATGAATGTTTGGATTGTGAGTTTGTTTTCTCTTATATTGTGAGTTTTGCATTGATGATGAGTGAGTAGTGATCTTGTGGGGTTAGTAGGGGGATTAGGGGTAGATTATGGATGATTAGGGTTGATTAAGGGGAAAAGGTTGTATCTTTGTTGTTAGTCACATTGTAGGCACTCTATGTGTTTGTTGATATGCTTGTGTGAGTTGTAGTGGCCATGCTTCCCATGCTTGTGTTCATCTTCTCATTTATTGCTTATTTTGTGGAAATGTTGAGAATAGTCATAGTCACGAGAGTGCCGACTAGGGTCTAAGTTGCGAGAGCCCGGACTCACCTTGACATCGGTCTAAGTTGCGAGAGCCCGGACCGACTCTAGCGATTAGGAGACACCTTTACCCTTGATCACCCCAATTACCCTTCTACCTCTATGAACCCGACCTACCCCACTTCTTTCCATATTTGTGTTAATCCTCCTAGTTAGCCATCGTTCTTTTAGTTTATTTGTTAGTTTAATCATTAGCTTAGTCTTACCTCTCCTCCATCATTAGTTTTCCTTTTATTGCATTCTTTGTGTTAGTTTGGTAATCTAGCCTCATTTTAGGCCAACCTAGTTTAAAATTTGATATACCGTCCTCGTGGATACGATCCCGACTTACCCTAGCTACTCACTAGGTTAGTCGGTGTTATATTGATTGGCTAGGGACGTGACAAATCCCTATCATCAATTTGGCGCCGTTGCCGGGGACGGTGCATTGTTTAGACTTAGTTTGCTTATTTCTAGACCTAGTTACCCTTCTTTCTGTTCTCCCATCTTCTCTTGTGAATATTCTCTAGTCTTTCTTCTTTTTCTCTTTGTCTCTAGTAGTGTTTGTTATTGTCGCTGCCTAGTGCCCATAAAGCACTAGGTGTTCTCACGTTTGTTCTAGTGTGTAGTGTATGCCTAGGAGGGGAGGCGACTTCTATCTCTTTAATCCAGAGCCGGAGAGACTCTTTCGAGCCTTTCGCCAACGGACGATTAATCGGGTTAGGATCTCTCAACCAAGTGCAAGCACCACTCATCAAAGGCAAGCCCAAGGAGCCGACTTGAGCAACTCACCTCGAGAGACGGCCGGAGGGACCTTCATCAATCCCTTCGGTGATTCTTCTCCTAGTTCCCCCTCCTCTTCTACATCAACACCGTCTACACCACCATCGTCTCCCTTATATCCAATCATGCCTAAGTTATCTTCTCACTCAACCTTTACGGAAGACGTTTTGCCGGGTCCATCCACTTTACCGGAGGCATATACCGGGAATTTTGTGGCGAAAACGCAATTTATCCAATTGGTCGAGAGAAGTCAATTTAGCGGGTTACCAACCGAAGATCCTCATCAACACATGGAAACCTTTTCGGACTATTGTGACGCTATTTCACAAACGAGAATAACTCAAGACCAAATCCGGTGGGTATTATTTCCTTTCTCTCTTATCGGTAAGGCGAAGCAATGGTTCAAGGGGTTGGATAAAGCAAGACTTGGCATTGATACTTGGAAGAAGCTAGCCTTAGCCTTCTACCAACAATTCTATCCCCCGGAGAAGACAAATCTATTGAGAACCTCTATCACGGGTTTCCAACAACGCGATGATGAAAGCCTCTACGAATCGTGGGAAAGATTCAAAGCCTTGATCCGTTCTTGTCCACACCATGGCTTATCACAATGGTTCCTCGTACAACAATTTTGGAATGGGCTATATGAAGACTCGAGGGCCATACTCAATATGGGATCTAACGGTAGGTTTACCGAAGTGGAGGATGACCAAACTTGGTCAAGAATCGAAGAGATGGCGGTGCATAATTCGCAATACTCTAGGCCTAGGAAGGCACACCGAGGAGGCATGCATGAGGTCGATGCTATCACTAAGCTAAGCATTGACCTTGGAGCTCAACTTAAAACACACATGGAGACTATTGACAAGAAGCTCCAAAGCCACCTCAACCAAGTCCAAGGCTCTAGTTCATCCCACCATCAACCGATTCAAGATGTGAATGCTTTGGGGTTCGCACCTCCTACACCTTACTTTGGGATGTGCGACACTTGTGGAATCGTTGGACATGATCCTATGTATTGCCATGGAAGTATCGAGCAAGTGAACGCCTTTCAAGCGTTCAAGCAAGGTACCTCTTACTCTAATCAATTCCAAGCTTCCCAACAAGTCCCCCAACAACAAGCCTTTCAACATCAACAACAACATCGTCCCTATGTTCCACCTCCCTTACGGGACAACAATGAAAGTTACCAAGGTTATGTGGGTAACCAAAGACCCTTCAACAATTTCAAGCAAAATAACCAAGGCAACTTCAACAACAAGCAAGGGTTCCAACAAGGGAACTTCAATCAAGGTGGTTTCCAAGGAAACCAAAATTTTCAAGGATATCAAAACCGCAACCATGGCAACAATCAAGGCCATCAACAAGGTAATTCTCATGGGTTCCAAGGGAACCGTCAACAAGCAACTCAAAATCAACAACAACAAAGCAAGCCTAGGAGCCGGTCTCCTACTCATGATTATGGCATTCCTCTCGCCATCACCGACACTCCACATAATCCATCGTCCCCACCTCGGGATTTTGACATTCAAAAGACAATGACGGAAATACAAAAAAGTAATCAAGATTTGCAACAAGGTCAAGTGGACATGTCAAGGCATCATCATGAGCTCTTCACTTATATTCAAGGGGAAAACGCAATGAGAGATACCCGTATGAAGATACTTGAGAATCAAATATCTTAACTAGCTTCGGGGAGCTCCTCAAGACAAAAGGGGCAACTACCTCCTCAAGGCGAAACACCAAAATTTGAGCATGTAAATGCTATTACTACGAGGAGTGGTACGTCCTATGAACCCCCTTTTTCACCTAATGAGCAAGAGCCCACACAAGAACCGACAATGGAAATGGCACCTCCAAATAAAGAAAAATCAAGCTTGGACAATCCAATTGAGGAGCAAGTCTTATGGGAAGCCTAAGAACCCCAAAAAGACGACCCTCCCCCTCTTCAAGAGAAAGACAGGGGAAAAAGGAAAGTGTCCTTTGAAGAGTCCACCCCAATCGAACAAGACAAGTACCAAATCAAGTTGCCTTTCCCATCAAGGCAAATGAAGACTAAGGTGGACACTCATTACGACAAGTTCCTTAGTATTGTGAAGAAATTGGATGTTAGTGTCCCGTTTACCGAGTTACTTACCCAAATCCCGGCATATGGAAAATTCATGCGGGAAATCCTAGCTAGGAAGAGGTCCATCGACATGGAAGAGACGGTAGCGTTCACTAGGATGGTGAGCGAGCTTATTCAAGGTTCCACGCTTCCGAAGTTGAAGGACCCGGGTAGTTTCTCTATCCCATGCACCATCGGCAATTAAAAGATCGAGAGAGCTATGTGTGATTTGGGCGCGAGTGTAAGCATCGTTCCCTACACCATTTGTGAGCGATTAGGGATGACAGAGTTGAAATGTACTTCCATTACACTCCAAATGGCCGATAAGTCTCTTAACCGACCATTGGGAATGTTAGAGGATGTGCCGGTGCAAATAGGGAAGTTCTTCATTCCGGTTGACTTCATTGTGGTTGACATGCCGGAGGATGCTAACACTCTCATCATCCTTGGACGCCCATTTTTACACACCGCCGGTGCCGTGATCGATGTAAAGAAGGGTAGGATCACCTTTAAATTAGGCGACGAGGAGTTAGTGTTCGACCTCCAAGGCAACACTTCGCCCATGACCGAGACATGTAATATGATCCATGCCACGGAATACATCGATCTAGAGGAAGGATCGGGACAAAGCTTGAAGAATTACTCTTATGTACTTGAGGATGATGACTCCGATATGGAGGAAGATGAGTGCCCGAATCATGGGCTTGACGACAAGTTGCTAAGCAAGGAAGAAGATGAGCCTCCCTTGGGGCCGCATGATGACCGGTGGACGTTTGGGTATATCCCCAAGGACCAAAAGTACAAGTTCAAGTCGTTGAACTTGGAAGAGCGGGATGCCCCGGGAACGTCAAGGCAAGGCCATGAGAAGCCTTGGGATGTGGTCGGCTATATGACGTGCTTGATTGAAGACTTCTCAAGGGCCTTCGACTTGTTCTTACGTGCCCTTGATGTAGATGGAACTAGTTTTGGTTGTTGAAAAAGATTGAAGAAAGCACCACCTTGGTTTGACGGAGTTCCACAAGAACCGTCTCCTTGTATATATCCTTGTATTATATATGCTTTGGATTTTTGTGAATTCTTGTTATTTGGATTGATTGATGAGCGTCGTGAGGGAGAGAGTTTGATGTATGTTTGAGTATTGCTTGATAGGTGAAGTGAGAATGCTCCTAGAGGAGATTGGCGATGATTTACTTTGAGTTGTAGGCACGAGGATCGAGTTTTTGAAGCTTGAAGGAAGCTTTTGGGGATTGTGGAAGTTGAAGAAGACCCATCCCGGCCGGGATGAGGCGTCCCGACCGGGAAGGGTAAGGCAACCCGACCGGGAAGGACCCGTCCCGATCGGGATGGGTGCGTCATATTTGGAGCTTCCTGTGAGTCCATCCCGACCGGGATGAGGGCATCCCGACCGGGACGGATGAGGCATCCCGACCGGGAAGGAGCCGTCCCGATCGGGATGGGTGCACCAAGAATTGGGCTTACTGTGGGTCCGTCCCGACCGGGACGGGTGAAGGAACCCGATCGGGATCAGTCTTCCCGACCGGGATGATCCTCTGCTCCCTCTTTGTGATTCTTCTTCGCTAATCAAGTACACCCAACCGTTTTATGCCCCCTCCCAACCTCCCTAGATACCCCAGCCTTATCATATGCCTCATATACTTCATTTTCATGCCCTCACTCCATTTCCTATTCACTTTACACCGACTCTCACATCAAATACCATCCCCTCACACCATTACTACCCCGACCATGACTCCTTCTTGAGTGTGAAGCGAGATGGCACCCGAGAAGACAAGCGACGAGCCTTCAATGATCATCGAGACGATGGAGCAAGTGAGTTACTAACCGCTCAGTTTGGTAACTATCCTTACTTTTCCGTCTTTTTATCGCTTGTTTTTCATTGTTTGCCCCCCCCCCCCCCCCTTCCCTTGAGTCATGGGATCTTAGTGGCCTTCGAGGCCATAGTATAGTTGCTCCCGACTCCCGACGACGTGATTACGTCGAGAGTCAATCGATTAGTCCAATTTACAAGATTTTCACCCCTTTTTAGGAGTTAGTCGGATTTGGACGTGATCCGGGCTAGGTGACTTGATTACACCTAGCCCTCCCCTCCCATTTCCTTTTATTTCCTTCTTTTTATATTTCTTTCCCCCATCCATATATTTTCTTGTCTCGGCCCATGGTGACTTGACTACACCCCGGCCGGACACCTTCTACCCTTTTCTTCACCTTATTTTTGATTTTTAGCTTTATTTTCGTAGTTTCTTTTCTTTTTCTCTTGTCTCTCCGCACCCTTCGATCGAGCATGAGGACATGGCTCGATTTAAGTGTGGGGGAGCGATATTCTAGCATAGTTAGTTTTATTTTCTTAGTTTAAAAAAAATCTTAAAAATCCCTAAAAATTTGAAAAATTTTCGCAAAAATCAAAAAGATTTTTCTTTTGTGTGTTTTCCTTTTGTGCCTTTGTGTCGTGTTATTTGTTTTGTTGTGCGTGTTTGCCTCCCTTTCTCCTTTTAGGTTGCTTAACCACCGTTAATTTTGGAAAGCTTTGAAGACATCCGGTAACATCTTCTATCCCTTTTTCCCCTCTTTATTTCTTGTGAAGTTTGGAGAAAGGTGTGTTGAGGTGTGCTCAGGAGGAGCTTTGTAAAGTTTGATGTTGGTTGGTTGCTCATTTGGAAGCTCGGGGTGGTGTTTATGTTGTGTATGTGTTCATTTTATTTTGTTTTTATTTTGTTGCTTTTACTTCTTTTTCTTTCGTTCTCGTTGAGTCTTTGTTCGTGTGTTTTTGTGTCTTGTGCGTAAATGGTTTTCGAAAACCCGGTTTAGAGGCTAGTGTGTGAGTGTCTATCTTTCCCCTCCTAGTAGTGTAAATTGAGTCTTGGACTTTAGCCTATTAGAATGACCCTAAATCAATGATTTCGTTGGTCCTTTACCTTGAGTCCACCTAGCTTACTAGGGATTTACTACGGGATTTGCACTTTTGACCATTATGACCACCCACGGTGTGAAAAGGCCTTGGTTACCGAGTCTCGTCCCTTAGGTGACCGTGTCTAGGATCGTTCGATTAGTCCAAGTTCTCCCCTTTTTGTGGGTTTGAAGGGAAAGCGCGCTCCCGACTCACCTATTCACCTACCTCCTACACATTCCACACAAATAAAATGCAAATTGTTGATTCTCCCTTTATGCAAATTGTTGATTCTCCCTTTCTTGTTATTCAATGAAAATGCCAACAAAGCCAAATCTTGCCAAAAAGGGCAAAGAAAAAGAAAAGAAAGAAAAAAATGAAAGAAAGAAAAGAATGAAGAAAAAGAAAAGGCACAAAAGCCAAAAAGAAAATAGAAAAGAAGAAAAAGAATGGCATCCCAAAACAAATCAAAACGTCGAAAAGAAAGAAAATGCCAAAAGAAAACCCATCTCACAAAAACAAATCCCCACAAAAATAAGCCTTTTTCCGACTTTTGCCGTGAAGAGCCTACCAAAGGACCGAGTCCCTAGGAAGGATGATAGTGGCATTAGTCGGTCTTCCCTCATTTTGCATATTTTCCACCTTTTTACTTGGACTAGTTAGGCGGTTTTGGGCATGGGACGACCCTCTTGGCTCACGCTAAAGGAGGCGGGGTCTCACTACCTACAGTGTCGACTAACACCGTGGTTCCTCACTTTTCCACTCCGCCGATCGTCCCGTAGTACGTTTTTAGAAAGGTAGGAGGACCTAGGTAAGTTACCAACGTTTTTGTTGCTTTATCGTCATACTATTAGGGTTTAGTTCACCTTGGTTTGTATTGGTAGCTTGGGAACGTTGTCACTTACCTCGAGTCCTAAACCGGTGTTTCATTCACCGCTTTTAGAGGGAAGCGGTATTTCTTTTGTTTTGGGTGCAACCGTTTATGTGTTTGTTTGTGTGTTTGTTTGTTTACGTGTTTTGTGTCCGGTTGCATCCACAGTTTTGTCGCAAGACCCAACTTGCCTTGCGGAATGCACTTGTCCTCTAAGTGCACTAGCGTGAGCTGAAGGGGCGTAGGGTGCGCTAATACCCATTCGGTTAGTGTAGTAGTATATGCTTACTCGAGGGCGAGTAAGGGTTAAGTGTGGGGGAGTTGATAAGTGTAGTTTGTAGTGCCTATTTGTTGTGTTTTGGTCCCTTTTTCCTTGTGGAATCGCTCCTTGGGAGCAGTTTAGGGGCTTCTAATGCTTCCTTTAGTTCGTTTCAGGTTCCCGAGGCCGAATTGGAAGAGTTGGAGCGATTCCGACTCAATACATACACATTTTGGAGCCAACGAGATAAAGGAACGATGACTCGAGACCTTGGAATCGACCCCGAGACCTTGGGACCCAATCCCGAGCCTCCGAGACCCGATCCCGAGTCCCGAGAATCGGTGGGAAGCCCATGAGAGGCAAGGAAGGACCAAAGAGTGTTTAAGGAAGGCATACAAGACCCATCCCGTTCGGGATGGCCTCATCCCGTTCGGGATGGGGTGCTACATTAGGATGGCTGCTGTGAGCCCATCCCGGTCAGGACCAACTCATCCCGATCGGGATGACAGAGTCATCCCGATCGGGATGATCCGTCCCGGTCGGGAAGCTACAGAGGCAGCACGGGCCTCTTCTTTTCTTCTCCTTCACTCTTGTACCCATATATATACTCCCTTCTTGTAAATTTAAGACATCTTATCTTACCCTACATTAGTTTAAGCCTCCAAAACCCTAGATTTACTCTCACTCATTAGTTTTAATCTTCCCTTAATCTTAGTTAATCTCTAGATAATTATTGTAATTAGTCTTGGATTAAGGGATTCTTGAAGATTGTTCCAAGCTTGACAACCTTGGGATTGTATTTGGGTTTCTCATTAATGCAAGTTTTCATCTTTTTCATCATAGTATTGTTGGTATAACCTTTCTTACTCTTGTTCTTTGTTATTCATTCTAGTTTCCATCTTTTTATGTTGTTATTGTTATTGTTCTTGTTATTCATAATGAATGTTTGGATTGTGAGTTTGTTTTCTCTTATGATTGTGAGTTTTGCATTGATGATGAGTGAGTAGTGATCTTGTGGGGTTAGTAGGGGGATTAGGGGTAGATTATGGATGATTAGGGTTGATTAAGGGGAAAAGGTTGTATCTTTGTTGTTAGTCACATTGTAGGCACTCTATGTGTTTGTTGATATGCTTGTGTGAGTTGTAGTGGCCATGCTTCCCATGCTTGTGTTCATCTTCTCATTTATTGCTTATTTTGTGGAAATGTTGAGAATAGTCATAGTCACGAGAGTGCCGACTAGGGTCTAAGTTGCGAGAGCCCGGACTCACCTTGACATCGGTCTAAGTTGCGAGAGCCCGGACCGACTCTAGCGATTAGGAGACACCTTTACCCTTGATCACCCCAATTACCCTTCTACCTCTATGAACCCGACCTACCCCACTTCTTTCCATATTTGTGTTAATCCTCCTCGTTAGCCATCGTTCTTTTAGTTTATTTGTTAGTTTAATCATTAGCTTAGTCTTACCTCTCCTCCATCATTAGTTTTTTCCTTTTATTGCATTCTTTGTGTTAGTTTGGTAATCTAGCCTCGTTTTAGGCCAACCTAGTCGAAACTTTGATATACCGTCCTCGTGGATACGATCCCGACTTACCCTAGCTACTCACTAGGTTAGTCGGTGTTATATTGATTGGCTAGGGACGTGACAAATCCCTATCATCAATAGGGATGGAGGATGTCCCAATTCGGGATTAAAGTCGTCCCATGGGACGAATTTCGTCCCTATTAGAGACAGCTGAAACTTCCAATTTCGCACTAATTCTTCATTTTTGCCGTGAATAAGACAATACGGATGACATCCATCCCTAGGGACGGACCAAGGGACCAACAAAAAGACTCCTCTAGTAATCTAAACTTCATGGTATGGTTCCAACTCGACTCGGGATCACTCCATGACATCCATGCAACCTCGATAGCAAGACCTAGCTTGTGGATAAATAATCATCGACCTCCGTGTAAGCTATGATGAAAGAGAGAAGGCGTCCATATCGCCTATTTTCCTACAAAACCAACAAAACACTAAAAAAAACACTAGAAGAGAAGATTAGTTCCCAAAACCGCTCCTAAGAGCGCATTCAACAAGATAAATACAAAGGAAAAATAGGATAAAAGCATATAAAATATTAACACATCATTAGACGGTCTGTGGTCTCCCTCTAGATGAATACGGTGTATATAAAATTCGGAATTAATATTAAAACATCAACGTTGTACCCAATAGACTTCTTATGTCGTCGTAAGATGATCAACAACTCTGAAAGTTGGTTATCTAAAAGTGTGGCGTTGACAATTACGGGGTTTAATCCCTTATCATCCAGAAATGCGTATTTCAGATTATAGGGGAGGGGTTTCAGTTTAGTTTTACTTACCTCGACTTCCTTTTTAAGAGTGTTGAGGTTGTATACCTTATCAATAATGCTCTCCTTCCCGTTCAACAGACACTCCAGCTCATCTACTTCCGCGCGCCATGTTCCTTTCTCGACATCAGCGTCGCCGGCTATCAAAGGTTTCTCCAAAGGGTCCCTGCCAAGATAGTCATCAATATAATTTTCAATTTCCAAATCAATGACATCGATACTATAGCAAGACTCCTCTATCATGGGCTTTTTAAGGGCCTGATCGAGACTAAAAGTCATGGTATCATCCCCTACGGAAAGTGTAAGCTTTCCATTCTTCACATCGATGATCACCCCTCCGTATGTAAGAAAGGGCGACCAAGGATAATGGGAATCGTGGCATCTTCGGCCATGTCTAGAACTACAAAGTCAACGGGAATGAAGAATTTCCCGACTTGGACCGAAACATCCTCTAAGACACCAAAAGAATACTTCACTGATCTATCAGCCATCTGTAGAGTCATGTTAGTGCATTTTAAAACACTCATATTCAATTTTTGACAAATAGAGTACGACATAACGCTAACGCTAGCTCCTAAATCGTAGAGAGTCTTATCAATAGCAAGCGTCCCTATAGTGCAAGGTATAGAAAAACACTCTGGATCCTTAAGCTTCGGCGAAGTACGACTCTGCAATAGTGTGCTACACTCCTCTGTGAAAGCAACTGTCTCAATCTCGCTAAAAGAACGCTTACGAGTTAGTATATCTTTCATTAATTTCGCGTAAGCAAGAATTTGAGTGATCAATCAGTAAAAGGGACACTTATTTGCAGATTCTTGATGACTTCCATGAATTTACCGAACTGTTGATCGAGCTTGGTGATACGCTGTTGGTGGGGAAATGGAAGTGCGATGGAAATCCTAGGCTCCTTAACTTGAGACGGGGATGCTTGAGAGGATTTAGCATCTTTGGAAGAGGACCGGGGAGGAACGATAGGTGAAATCATAGTTTAGGACTCCACTCGATCGAGTCCGGGCTGACTCGGTCGACTGCCAGCGTACTCGATCGAGTGACCTCCGACTCGATCGAGTGACCTCCGACTCGATCGAGTGACCTCCGACTCGATCGAGTTACCTTCGCTGACTCGATCGAGAAGTCTTCGTAAAACCTCCCTGGTCATTTTTAGGGGGGTCACTCGACTGAGTGTAGTAAAGTTACTCGATCGAGTGGGCCCATGTCGTGGCTTATTCAAAGTCGATTCAGTGAGCTCATGTTTCTCTAGCCCGGTTTCATAAACCACTACATATTCCTCGGGAATTTGTGGACCATCATAATAGGTCCCGCTTCTTAACGTAATCGCATTAGCTTGTTCATGCGATTGTTCACCTTGAGGAGGTAGAGTACCCGGTGACCTTACTTGCTCTTGGACGACAAGTTGGGCGACGTGGGTGTCTAGGATCTTGTTCTGGGCAAGCAATTGGTTGATTTGGGTCTCTTGCTTCTGGTGAGCTTGAATACCTTGCATCAACAATGCTTTAATCTCCACATATTCAGTACTTGACGGAGCTTGAGCTTGGGCTTGGCTTGTACTTGTGGGGTAGCTTGAAATTGTTATTGATTCCCCCAATCTGGTTGGTTACCCCAAGGTTGATTACCCCATTGCTTGTTACCCCATTGTTGGTTACCCCAATTCTGTTGTTTCCCTCCGTGAAACTGTCGTCGGTTAGAATTGGTTTTATTTTGGGATGTTCCGTTACGAGGTGCCACATAGGGAACAACTTTATTACCATTGGGTGGTGGTGGATTGAGCACATTTTGGCTTCTATAGGACAACAAGGATTTGTCATAACCCAGTTGACACTACTACAAATCCCTATGAATCTCGGCGCTTTTTTCATTGATTTTCGACGATATAAAGCGCCCAAATTATATTCTTGATGCTTCAAAAAGCGTCGGATTTTGGGCCGTCAGGAATTTCTAACGCTTTTAAGTGTCACTATTCTCGACACTTTCTTGTATCAACAATTCAAGCCGACACTTTATGGCGTCAAGATTTCTGACGCTTTTATGTGTCAAGAACTCAGAGGTGACACTAATGTGCGTAAACAAAAAAATGATGGTAACTAGCCTTGATGCAAAAAAGCGCCAAGATTTACTTTAAAGAAAATAATTCATAACCTTATATTTCATCAAAAAAAAAAACCTAAGAGAGAGCAGCACGTAGGCGACGTAGAAGGAGATCTGGAGGTGCGGCACCATGGCCAAAGCTCCATCTAATGCTTCTCCGGCGCTTACTAATATCACCCGGAGGAGGACCAAGGCTAGAGATGGGAGTACAAAAGGAAGGGGTCCGAATGAAGGAAGTATTCCCGCCACGACCGTCCTGAAAGAGAAATCCATGCAAGAATTACTGGGTATTCCACCATACGTGATTGAAGACGATGAAGAGGATGATGAGATTACTCTGGATAAGGATGAAGGAGTTGACAATCTTGATAATAATAATATTGAGGCTGACAATGGGGAGGATGAGGGTGCCTGGTTCATGAAGCAAGGCAAGAAAATGGTGCCGATATTGGAAGAGAAACCTTTACTGCAACTGGAGGAAGAAGACGTGAACACTGAACTAGAACATTGGAAGAGTGCTATTTATGGTTTCATCGTGGGGGCCAACCCTCCTTGGACAGTGCTCGAAGGTTTCTTCAGAAGAATTTGGAAACAACACACCATAAACAAGGTTTCCTTCTTACCAAATGGTGTATTCCTAGTTCGATTCCAGACTGAGGCTATGAAAAATATTGTTTTAAATTCTAGTTTCTATATGTTCGATAATAAACCAATGATCATAAGGGAATGGAAACCTGATATTGAACTTAGGAAAGAAGACATTCAGGAGTTGCCTACGTGGGTTAAACTACATAACCTACCATTGAAATGTTGGGGGGATAGTCTCCCTAAGATTGCAGGATTGATAGGCCCTTTTATTAGAAGAGATGAAGCTACAGCCTTGCGTACCAGGCTAGGATACGCGAGAGTATTAATTAAGGCCAAGCTGAACCAAGCTTTGCCCTCTAGCATCCGTTTTCTGGATGAGAAAGGGGTCTTGGTTAATGTTCCAGTGGAATTTGACTGGAAGCCGGTGACATGTTTGAAATGCAAGAAGATGGGACACGAGAGTGATGAGTGCAAAGGAGGCGTTAAGGACAAGGAACCTCCAAAATCAAAGGTCTGGAAGCCAACTGGGAGAATATTGGACAAGCCTTGTCCAGTTCCTGTTGTTAATACTGCACCTGACAATGGGATTGAACCTCAAGCCAAGAGTATAAACTATATTGATTGTCCTTCCATGAACAGAGAGGAGGATTTCCCTCCTTTGTCCCCCCGGGCAAGGAACAGCATAACGGGCGTTGGGCTTGTCACTCCTGAGAGAGGGGATTTCTTAACTATTCTGACGAGAGGCAAGAGTGGAAAGGAGGGGGGTTCGGTTACTGATCACACAACCCAATGATTCTAGGATTTTGGAACATTAGGGGTATGAATAAAGAGAAGAAACAAATGCAAATAAATAAGTCTCTTCTTAGTTGGAATGTAGGATTTTTTGGTCTTTTAGAGACTAAAATAAAGGCTAATAATCAGATTAATGTTAGGACCTCTATATTCAATAATTGGAGTATCGTTACTAACAGCCATATGCATGAAAGAGGGAGGATTTGGATTCTTTGGGATCATAGGAAGTGTGAGGTGCAGCCGAGGATGTATACTTCACAACTTATACACTGTAAAGTAAAAGAGGTTATTTCTGGAGATGAATACTGGGTTACCATGGTCTATGGTTTTAATGAGATACAGGAGCGTGAGGCGCTTTGGTATGATCTCAGACGATTGGCTTCTAGTATCAATGAGCCTTGGTTAGTAGGAGGGGACTTCAACTGTGTTTTGACTGCTGAGGAAAGATTGGGGGGGATTCTCAGTGGCGGAAGCTATCCCTTTCCAAGATTGTCTTACGGATTGCTCATTAACTGATAGTCCTGCATTGGGGGCCTACTATACCTGGAACAACAAACAAATTCCTGAAGACAGAGTTTATAGTAGGCTCGACAGGTGTTTTGTGAATCAGGATTGGCTGAGATTAAAGGATGATTACATCGCGAATTTCCTTCCCGAAGGGTTATTCGATCATTGTCCATGTGTGATTAGGCCTCTTGGGATTCAACGGACTAAAAAGAGATGTTTTAAGTATTTCAATATGTGGAGCAAGCTCGAAAATTTTGACGATCTAGTCTCCAAGGACTGGAAGAATTGTATTGAGGGGACTAAGCAGTATTGCGTCGCGAAGAAACTCCAAAGGCTTAAAAAGGTCCTAAAATCCCTTAATAGAGCTCATTTTTCAGAGATTGAAAACAGAGCTGCTCTGGCCCAGGTGAGACTTCTGCAGGTTCAAAAAGAACTGATCATTCATCCTGATGACCTGATTCTTCGTGCTCAGGAGAAAGCTGCGCATGAGGAATATAGCTTCCTCTTCTCTGCTCAGGCAGAATTCCTGAAACAACGAGTCAAATGCTCTTGGCTTAAAGATGGTGATCAGAACACGGCCTTCTTCCATGGTACATTGAAAGCAAGGAGAATTTCAAACGAAATAAACCAAATACTATATGTACATGGCAATTTGCACAACGAACAGGATACCATTCAAGGAGCGTTCCTGGAGTTTTATCAATCCTTGCTTGGATCGAGTACACCTACTACATCTGTTAAGAAGAGAATTATTGAACATGGTCAGATATGTAATTCGCAGCATCATAGCTTACTGGAGCAACCTGTTTCAAAGGATGAAATCAAGCAGGCTATTTTTGGTATTCCTAATGACAAATCACCGGGTCCAGACGGTTATTCAAGTAAGTTTTTTAAGGACTCGTGGCATATAGTTGGAGAGGATGTAACGAATGCTATCGATGATTTTTTCAAATCTGGTAGACTTCTCAAGCAGTTCAACACTACTGCTGTTACACTCATCCCTAAAGTGGACAGACCCAAGACAGTTATGCAATTCAGACCCATATCGTTTGTAATGTTGTCTATAAAGCTATCTCGGAGATCCTTTGTTCAAGGCTGGCTACTGTGCTTCCTGATATTGTATCCCCGGCTCAAGGTGGATTCATTAAAGGGAGGAGCATTGTCGAGAATATACTGATCTGCCAGGATATAATCAAGTTGTATAACAGGAAGAGTGCTTCCCCTCGGTGCATTTTCAAGATAGACATTCAAAAAGCTTATGATACTGTAGAATGGGATTTTCTTCATCAGATGCTAATTCATCTTAATTTCCCTAAGCACTTCAGAGAAATGGTTATGCAATGTGTTACCTCAGCGACTTATACTCTCAATCTGAATGGAGAAAGCTTTGGGTTTTTCCCGGGAAAAAGAGGCCTCAGACAAGGGGATCCCCTCTCCCCCCTACTGTTCACCATCTGTATGGACTACCTGACTAGACTATTGAGCTTCACAACGAGTTCCAAACTGTTTGATTTCCACCCTTTGTGCAAAAAAATGAAGCTATCTAATCTCATGTTTGCGGATGATTTGCTATTATTCTCCAAAGGGGACGCGAAATCCATGATGCTGCTATTGAGAACTTTTGCTACTTTCTCGAATACTGCAGGTCTACAAATGAGTAGAGGAAAATCAAATGTTTATTTCAACGGTGTTGATCCCATTCTCCGTGAAGACATTATCCGGGTCTCTGGATGCATTGAGGGCTCTCTGCCATTCAGATATTTGGGGGTTCCGATTAAGACTTCCAAATTGACCATTTTGGAATGCCAACCCTTAGTGAACAAGATCGTAGAGAGAATTAGAAGACTGGGGGCGAAAAAGCTATCCTACGCAGGTCGTCTTACCCTGATTAAAAGTGTTTTGGCTACCTTGCACAACTATTGGGCCTCCATTTTCATCTTGCCTTCGTCCATAATGAAGCAAATTGACGGTATTTGCAGGAATTTCCTATGGGATGGAAGTGCTGATTATCGAAAAGTACCTAAAGTCTCTTGGGAGAAAATTTGTGTTCCGTTTAAAGAAGGGGGACTGAATTTGACTCAAAGCGCTACTTGGAATAAAGCAGCAATAGGGAAATTGGCTTGGTGGATAACAAGCAAGCAAGACCAACTTTGGGTGAGATGGATACATCAGATATACTTAAAAGGGAGGTGTTGGGACGACTACTGCCCACCTGCAGACTCCAGCTGGTATTGGAGGAAATTATGTCAGATCAAGGACACGCTAAAACCTGCATATACGGCTAATGTCCTGACTGCTCACGCTAATGGTTTCTCTGTGGCAAAAGCTTATCAATGGATGAGAATCAAACTCAGTACAGTTGATTGGTGTGCGTTGGTATGGTCTAGATGGTCGATGCCCAAACATAACTTCGTAGCTTGGATGGTACAGCATGATGGCTTATATACGAAGAACAAACTCTGCAGAATCGGGGTTACGCTAGATGACAGGTGCACAATTTGTGCAGCAGCTGAAGAATCTGTTCAACATCTGCTCCTTTCATGCGAGTACAGTAGGAAGATATAGTTGCAGAAGTGAATCGAGCCTGTTCGTTTGAGCCTAAGATTGAACTACAGAATGAGAAGAGGAAGAGAATGAAAGGGACTAAAATGCAGAGAGCGATAAAGAATGGACTTATTAACTCGGTTTGCTACAACATATGGAATCAACGCAATAAAGCAAGAATGGAAGAGCAGATTATCAGGCCTGAAATTTTGGCACGAAGAATCATTAAGGAATTTATCGATTTTTGCAAGACGAAATGTAATCAACATTTTAGTGATAAGGATAGGAAATTCATTACGAGCCTTTTGAGGCAGAAGATGTAATTGAGACTGTACAGTCTATTTTTTATTAATTCACTTACACTTTCCCAAAAAAAAGAAAATAATTCATAATTCTTTTTTTTACATATAACAAAAGGATATATAATAAAGCTTCAACATTTTTACCGTAAATTAAATATAACACGGAATAAATAAAAAATAAAAAACCATGTATCTAACAAAGTTAATCAAATAAAAAATTAAATAATAACTAATATACGTAGTAGTGTACGATTGTCAATCATGCAAATATAGTATCATGATTGATTCAATAATGAATCGTACAAAATGGAATGCTTAAAAAATTACGTGAAAATATCTGCTCTCAAACATAATTGAGTAAGTACTAAATTAATAACCCAATCTAATATCGATCGAAAAGAAAAATATATGTAACGAAATGTCTCATCACGAGTATTAAATAACAAAAATCGTGTGCATGCAACAACAACCGTCTTATTTAATAGAATAATCTGAAAGCAAATTCTTGCAATTACTCCGACGGACAATCATCTTTTGCAGAAACTGAAACCTACAAAATAATAACCAATTTATATCAACACAAACGTGATGAAATTAAAGGTTAAGATTAAGATGCAAGCTTAGATAAGATTAAGATGAAAGCTTTAAGGTTCACACACATTTATCACGTTTGATGACAAAAGTAGTTTATATAAGCTTATACACAACATTACCATATAGTGCCTTAAATGCATGAAAGGAGACAAGATCTGAACAGACTAATCAATACTTCAGACACACAGGCTGTTTCGGGAAGCTTAACCAAGCATAGAAGAGACGTTAAAAATGAACAAAACAAAAAAGATTACACCCAAGATCAAAGATCCCACAAAAGATTTCTTTCCCTAGACTTGTTTCACATTCAACAATTTTGCAATGTAAATCCTGCATAAATTCCAGAGGAAAGTCCATACAGAAGACTTAATCACGTCTACGGAAAGGGCAAAAAGGTCAGATTACGGGAATTCCGTAACGAAGCAATATGATATCATAAATTCATAACCTAGTTAATCCTACAATAACAATTTCAAAATGAAGCAATTCCTAAGTATATGCTTATGATAGTAAGACTTACTACTATTCCATAAGCCATATGTATTACATAGTATATACTATAATATGTATTCCGCATAATCCATGTCCATGTTTTCCTATACGGAGTACAATATTTCTTCATTTAGGTCAGTATTTTTGTTTTAGAGCTTTTTTGTCAATGTAATGCAAGTACACAAAATTAAATACAATGTAGGGTGTAAGATTACCTCTTGATTTGCCGTACGTAAGACATTTCTTGCAAGACTTAGATACTCAATTGGTGCCTTTCCAGAGCTTACAGCATCCAAGATTTGGCCTAATTGTCCAGACATCACCTTCAATAATTGAGCATGGGAATCATTCTTCATTTGTAATTCTTCTTGTTTCTCCACCAATGCCTTGTTACAGTAATAAATACTCCCCCCCCCCCACTAAGATCTTCCCACTTTCTTTAAAAGGAAACTTCACTAAGATCTTCCTACTTCAAAACTTTCCTTATTCATCCATTATACTCTCTTCCTATTGGTTACTTTTTATGATTTGACATTTTGAACCCAACCCAACAATTTACCACCTTTCATCACCCATTTCTTAATCAATGTGCCATTATAAAATGGGAACATCATTGTGGAGGGGAGGGAGTACATTAATACATACCTCTCTCTTCTCGGAATATCAATAATCCACCAAATCTATCCAACTATTGCGAGGATGTCCACTAGGCCCATTGTCATAGATTTGTGATTTTGTTTTGGTTTCTGGCTTAAAAAATGCATCCTTCAAGTAATACTTGTACTGCCTTGCACTCTTACCAGCTCTCTTGAGTATTCCTTTGTCGTAAGAGTCACCATCCGGGATAACAAAGGGGGCCTTGTAATAAAATTATTGACGATGAGCAATATTTACGAAATATTATATTTTCCCGATTAATGAATTAGAATAAATAAAAAATATTATAATTACATCAACAAAATAATAGGATCCCTGCCAACTCTCTCCTGTGGCCAAAGATTTTTCTTAGCTAGCTCAATAAACTTTAGACACCCAGCTACATATTTTGAGTGATCACTTGGCAATCTTATCCAGCTCATATCCATGACTACAATATATAATAAGACACTTAAATAATAAAATTAATAGTTTATATGCAAATTATATATAGAGAAGGAAAAAAGATCACAAATTATCGAGTCATTATTTGAAAATAAATAAATAAAGTCACGAGAAAATATAACCAAATATATTTATAAGCATCGAAAAGTTCATATACGATAGTGATAAATTTATCTACCATGGATAGCAAGAAAGTTCATATATGAGAGGATACAAATAAAAACTGCTAGGCACTTTACGAAATCACTCCAATCAATCAATTATCATGGCAAAACAAACATATAAACATCAATTTTTAATCAAATTATAGAGAACATAAGCTCATGGGTGTATAGTAAGATTAAAAAAAAGTTGAATTTTGCTTAACAAACAATGTATGACGAAAAAGAATAAAAACAAACAAAGAATGTGTGACATATAAGATCATAAAAAAACGAAAAGAAATACTTGAAGGAAAAAAAAAAGAGATTTTAATGAACCTGAAATATTTAGAACAACAAAAGGTTAGATTTTGGAGGAATATATGATCATGATTACAAATAATGCATAGATGATCAAGGCCTCCAATCCAATAAACAGTTACTAGCATCAAGAATGTGAGAGATGACATAATGAGCCATTTAATGCAGGAGTTTTCAATTTAGTGCATTTTGTAATACGCCAGTTTCAACTGTCTTGTGGTTTTTATGAGTTTCAACGACTCTCCACGGATCGTACCCATACTGACTTAATTAACATCATTTTTGGGGATCATTTGTTGCGGAATTGTCCTGAATGCGTTCTTTTACCACGTTTGGGATCAACGGAATAATAAGAGAAGATTAGAGGGTGTACTCAGAGCCTCTAGAGTCATCTATCAGCTCAGTAAGAGTGATATTAATTCTAGAAATATGCATGACTTGTGGTTTAGTTGATCTTATTATCATTTGTTTTACTCTGTATTACATAAATGCGATGCATGCTTGTTTTATTTTTACATAACCTTTATCAGATGCTATGTTGATGACAGTAGATGTGAGACTAGTTTTATTTTGTTTATTAATGTGTGTGTGTTTGTTACACTGTTTGCTGTAAAATTTGTGAGTACTCTTAGTGCATACTGAACCTGCTTTTTGTTTCAAACCAAAGTCAATATACGAGTAATGAACAATCAAATCCAAGTTAAGCAAATCATGTTTAGCTGGAAAGATGCAAACTTCGGTTTGTCTAGCTTCCTGCTGAAATACTATGTACTACTCCGTATATGGTATAGGGACAATGCTTATGAGTTATGACTCTATTAGTGTTACAGGTTTATTATTGACATGCTTGTATGTATGATTTATTGTTGTGTCTATCGTCCTCTTGTTACCTTTTGTCTTTTACAGCTTGCCTTGTTTAGCACGTACTTCATTTTACAACTTTTATGCGCTTGTTTGAATTCTATCTATTTGGTTATTAGCTTCAGTATAGATTTCCAGGTCGTAGTTTCACAAACTATGTTCTGTCGAATCATTAAGAAAGAAGCAATTTTGGGGCTATTGTCTTGTTTGGAATAATGACTTCTTTCATAAATTCAGTTACTGAACACTAGCATAATGTTAGCCTGAATGAATTCGCAGGAGTATTACATATCAGATGATAAGACTAAAATCAACAATTTCATTTTCTTATTCTTCTTACTTCTTCGACCATATACATATGAATACAGTAGTTAAATCTGAACTACTCCCAACAATAATACTTAGGAACACATGAAATATCACAAAAAATATGAAGTCGCCATCTGAGGTAAACATATTCTGCTCCTGTCTTGCTTGTCGCAATTTATTTTCACCAGCTGTTCTAATAGCAGCAGCACTTGACATTCGAAGTGTGTATTTATATGGCAAGAAATCATAATCTTATGAAAAGAATGCAAAATTTAGGCAGTTTGTTCATTCAGGGAATTCAAGGTCCGTTAACCATATTCCATGTCAGCATATCTAAATGATCTCATGACTCACTGTCATTGCATCAGCAGGTGCAAATGATTTGAAGACTTGGTTTCAGAACATGAACAAAAATCAACCAATAATAGCGCGCTATATAGAATAAATCAACAGTAGAAAAAAATCAATAACGCCATATATAACCAATGCCTTCCATAACATAACTTGCTTAAAACATAGCTTAATCTTATAATAAGTTATAGGTCATGTTTGGCCTTGCTTATGTGCAAGTGTTTTTCCTTTTTAAAAGGAGTTTATTGATAAGCTACTTCTCGAAAAAATTACATCTGTTTGGTTATCGTTTTACAGAATAGTTTCTCTAAAAAAAGCTTTTTTACTTACCAACATGAAAAAATGAAAAATTATGTTTTAAAAGTATATCAAGATGGATCTCTATTGTAGATAATGCAAAAATGTGAATGAATAACTATTTTTATTATTTTTATTAAAAAATTTACAAGATGCAAATTTGTTATTTGTGCATTAAATGACATTGAAACAAAAAAAAGTAGAAGTAGAAGCATCAATTTGATGCTTCTACTTTTGAGGGCAAAAAACTCATTTTAAGCTTCTAAAAACTAGTTTTTTGGACACAAAAAAAATGTGTTTGGCCAAGTTTAAGTTTTTTAGAAGAAAAAGCTAATAAAAAAGCTAGGCCAAACACCACCATAATAAACTCCAATTAACATGTATAAAAACTCTGCCTTGATACTAAAATGACCCTGCACGCGGAGTTGGAGTGAAAAAAACATAAATTAAGGTAAGTAAAAAACGTCATTTTCAACATAAATTAATGTAGGTGAATCAATTAAATTAACATGCTACAAATCTGGAAAACATGTGAAAAAATCATCAAACAATAAATCAAATTAATCAGTCACGGATGAAACATATGAACTAATCAATCACGGATGAATTGATGATAATAAATATTGATGAAACCTGCGGCAGAACGGTGATGATTGACGACTTGATGATTGACAAGAAGAACGGTGATGATCAGTGAACGTGAACGGTAGCGGCAGCGGCAGCGCACTAGAACAGTGCGGTCTTCACTTTTGAGATGATGAATACGGCAATAGAATTGATTTCTAATGAGTGTTTAATTATGTTAATTATATTTTAATTAGGTTTAGATGAATACAGAAAGGAGTGCGGCAGTTCATAGCTCGAATATTGGCAATAGCTCCAATACTCAATGTCTCGAATAATTATTTGGGCGCGAGAATAAGAAAATTAGAGGATATTTGAGATTAGACGTTTGAGCAGTTTGGGAGATTAGGCGTGTCACATGTGTGCAGTTTTTTTATTTATTAAATTATTATCATATAATTATTTTATAACTTTGACATATTAAAGTGTCAAGAGTGGAAATTAGTTATAAAATAGGGTCGACCTTTATAAAAGCATCGCGGTTAAAGTGTCTAGAAAATAGGGAGTTTGTAGTAGTGTGATTCATGTACAAGAGATGTGGTCTCATGGATTGGAAGGCATTCACCGTCTCTAAACTCATGCACTCTTGTGCATAATGTCTCACGTCCCCACAATTCTCGCACACAACCTCGGATATAGCATTCACTTGATACATTCTGCCTTGTTGTTGTTGTAGTTGGGTCCTAGAAACCTCCATAGAATCAATCCGCTTAGTCAAAGCAGCTAGGTGGCTAACTATGGCATTTGATAACTCGGAGTCACCACTATTAGCGCGAGTGTTACCCCGTGGATTTCCCCAAAGTAAATGATGAGTTGCCATATCTTCAATCAATTTTCATGCTTCATAATTGTAACACCCCGAATTTTCGGACATAATTATTTATTCCATTTCATATATTATAATATCCGAAATTATTTATTTAATTCAATTCCTTTAATTTTTCTATTCGGCTTTTTTATGGTTTAATTGTCCGAAAATCGCATCCTTGTAACCTTTTGTCGGTTTGGCTTGGAATTTGGGCCAAGGCTAACCCATCCTTTATTCCCACGTGTGGATTGATGAGGGAGCATTGGGATTTAGGTCCAATTAGGGTTTACCCATGATCCTTGTCTATATATATGCGATTAGGTGAGAATTTCACCCTTCCTTCTCATTTGCAAACCCTAAAACTAGGTTTTCACCCTCTCCTCTCCTCTCCTCCTCCTAGCCACGACTCTTCCTCCTTCCTCTCCATATTTTTGTGCCTCCAAACATTCATTAAAGGATAGATCTTCATCCCTTTCGAATCCTAATCGATCCTAGCGCAATCCTTCGCATTGTTTCGTAAGTTTCGTTTCTTTTCGCGCTAGTTTTTCGTAGTTCTTTTAGTAGTGTTTGATTAGGGTTTTCTTGTGGTGTTTGGCACGTGATTGGTGGTGATCTAGGCGTGGAGACGGGTCCGGGTGAAGACATTTACGTCATAGAAGACGAGATCGAGAATTAGCACGCTTCAAGGTAACTAGATGTGTCTTTTGATCGCGTTTATGATAAGTGAATGCCATTAATATGATGAATGAATGTTTAATATGATATTGGATGTCATGTGGTATTCTTATTGTGCACGTTCATTATTTCGTTGATACTTGCACGATTTAATTGTATCGTTAAGATGTTAATTACCGTTTTGTGCGAATTAGAAAGTTGTGAATCGTTTCGTAAGAGAACGCTAGGACGCGCATGAACTGGCCGTGGCCTCCCTTGGTGGAGATGCTAGGGTGTTTCATCGATGCTTTTAGGGTTTTAAACCATCGATTCAATGATGAATCAACCTACCATCACCCGGTAGTTGAGGTTAGGGTTGAGGTTAATATAACCTTATTTGAAGTTAATGTAACTTCGTTGAGAAGTAATATGAAACTTCACTTGAGGTTAAGATTACTTCAACACGGGGTTATAATCTTGTCGAGGTTCCCGAACTTCGCAAGGTTATAGTCAAGGTTAATGTAACCTTAACTTAGAGTTAAGGTTAAGGCGATGGTTAAGGTAACCTTAGCATGGAGTTAGGGTTATAACTAAGGTTAATATGACCTTAACAGGAGTTAAGGTTATAGCCGTGGTTAATGTAACCTTAAAAAGAAGCTAACGTTATAGCCGAGGTTAATGTAACCTTGATTGAAGTTAATGTACCTTCATTGAGAAGTTACTACACCACTTCACTTGAGGTTAATGTAACATCGTCATAACATCATAATCTTGTTGCACTTAATGTAACTCCACGAGGTTATGGTTAAGGTTAGGTCAACCTCAACTTAGTAGACAAGGTTATAGTCAGCGAACCTTAACCTTGGGTACTATTAGGCATTAGATATGTAAGAGTAACTTTATGGTTATAGTTAGTTCTACTATCTATTATTCACGTATTGATGAAAGGTTACTTCTATATATGTTCTTCATAGTTCAGTCAGTTATATTGTCCTATGTTTGAGACATGATTGGTATCTAGTATAGTCGGTTATACTATATTGGATGGGATTACTACCTCGTATAGTCAGTTATACTATACTAGGGTGGGTTGCCATTTAGTACAGTCAGTTATACTGTACTAGGATTGGAATCGTGACGTTATTCATAAGAACATGGTGTAGTCAGTTATACTCTACAGTTACACGAAAGCTAGTGGTATAGATAACGTGCGGTATCAGTTATATACCAATCGGAATGAAAAAGCGCCAAATGTCATTGGTCTATGTTCGGGCATGCCTGAGACGTCAGTTATACGCTCTGGGTCCCGTGTGTCGTTCGGTTTACAGTTAGGACATCGAGAGCCCTAGCTAGGCTTAGACATATAGTCGTCAGTTATACGGCTATACATAGTACCGTGGAGTATCAGTTATATGCTCCACATCGATGGGAAGTCTGTTATACGACCCGTCCGTAAGAGTATCAGTTATATGCTCTGGTAGGTGAGAGTGTCAGTTATACACTCGAGCCGGTGATCGCTCTATACCCTAGGCGTAGTGTAAGAAGGTTATCTGTGTGTGATTAGTCCGGTTTGGATGTTTGAATTTCTTAGTGATTGTATGATCATAATTGGTCGAGTATGATAACACTTTCATGTATTCCTTATCCGTATTATTCATTGATTGCTGATTATTAGTTGATTTTTTTTTTTTTGGTTAAAGGGTAAAGTTTATAGATAATCACAAATTTACAAATATGGCTAGTTAACAAGTAATCCTCAAAATGAAGGATATGTCCTTGTCACTAAGCCCTTTCTTTTTTTTGTTTTTAATAAAATTAGTAAGATCATTTTTAATCTCCTTTATTACATGAATCGGCCTTTTGATACTAGCTTCAATTTTTGATTGATTACGTTGCCTCCAAACGTGATATATGACCGCATTGACACCACCATTTTTAATGGCCCTTTGGAGCTTTGTCCCTCTAAATCGCATTCTCCTTTGAGCTTCAATCGCGGGATCAAGACTGAAATGTAGCCATTCTGCTATTCCTTTCAATATTTGTATGCTGTATGGACATCTAAAAAACAGGTGTTGTACATTTTCTGCTTGTTGATTGCACAGATAACACGAATCATCAGTAATCAGGTTCATCTGTTTTAGTTTGTCATTTGTGTTCATCGCGTTATGCTGCTGCAGCCACGCAATAAACCCATGTCTTGGAATTGTCCACCTGTTCCACACAACTCTGTACCAGCCAGCATTGTTCCTCTTTTCTCTTAAATAATTGTATCCTTTTGCTACCGAATACTCATTCGTTCCTCGCAAATTCCAGTCATCCGCTGCTTCTGATTTGATTTTATCTCTGACTTTGCACACCCTCTTCCAGTACCAGCTTGTATCTTGGGAAGGTTCATAATTATTCCAATCTCTTCCCTTTAAGTACACATGGTTAATCCATTGTACCCATAGCCTGCTGGGGCTGTTTGCAATCCACCAGACCAATTTTCCGATAGCAGCCATATTCCACGAACTAGATTGTTTTAGGTTTAGACCTCCTTCTTTGTAAGGAGTACAAATTTTGACCCAAGACACCAACGGCACCCTTCCATAATCAGACGTTCCATCCCATAGGAAGTTCCTACATATGGAATCAATTTGTTTCATGACCGAGCTAGGTAGAATAAAGATCGAGGCCCAGTAATTATGGAATGTAGAGAGAACATATTTCACCAGAACCAGTCGATCTGCGTAGCTTAGTTTCCTGGTCCCAAGGCATCTAATTCTCTCCACCACTTTCTCGATCAAAGGATAGCACTCTTTAACAGACAATTTAGAGGGTTTAATAAGGATACCAAGGTATCTAAACGGCATCTGACCTTCTTTACATCCAGATATTTGAATAATATCCTGTTTAGTATGCTCCTTGACTCCATTAAAATAAACATTCGATTATCCTTTGCTCATCTGAAGGCCCGAAGTCTTGGAGAAGGCGGAAAAAGTCCTCAGTAAGACCATCATAGACTTCACATCTCCTTTACTAAAGAGAAGTAAATCATTTGCAAACATAAGACAAGAGAGTCTCATAGGCTTACAGAGAGGGTGAAAATTGAAGTCCATATTAGTGGTTGTGTACTGTATTGCTAAAGCCTTGTGAGATAATCCATGCATAATATGAACAACAAAGGGGATAAAGGGTCCCCTTGCCTTAGACCTCTTCCCCCTTTGAAGAAACCAAAGGAATCCCCATTCAAGTTAAGAGAGTAAGTTGTTGTTGTAACACACTGCTTGATTAACTCCTGGAATTTTTTTGGAAAATTTAGCTGATGTAGCAAATGGAATAGGAAATCCCATTCTACCGTTTCGTATGCCTTCTGTAGATCAATTTTGAAAAGACATATAGGAGAGATGGACTTCCTATTATAGAGCCTTACCAAGTCTTGACATATTAAGATGTTCTCAATGATGCTTCTTCCTAAAATGAAACCCCCTTGGACTGGTGACACAATTTCGGGAACAACTTTGCTCAGTCTGCTGCATAATAATTTTGATATACATTTATATAATACATTACAGCAGGCTATGGGTCTGAACTGAAGAACTGAGGTAGGCCTACAGGTTTTTGGGATAAGAGTTACCGCAGTAGTATTCAATTGTTTCAACAGCTTCCCATTATTAAAGAAGTTGTGAATTGCAGCGCACACGTTATCCCCAATAATATGCCATGTATCCTTGAAAATTTTGCTCAAATAGCCATCCGGACCTGGCGCTTTATCATTTGGAATGCTGAAGATGGCTTCTTTTATCTCCTCATTAGAAACAGGCTGTAACAGTACCTGCTCATGTTCCAATGTACATAAATTACCATGCTCAATGATCTTTTTCCTGACAGGAACAGTGGCGCTCTTCTTACTCAGCAGATTTTCATAGTATCTCAGAAAACTCTGCTGAATACCCTCTTTATCTATATGATGTCCGCCATTTTGGTTCTCAATCGAAGACACCATATTTCTGCATCGTCTGGCCTTCAACGAATCATGAAAATAAGCACTATTACAGTGCCCTTCCTGCAGCCATGTCACTTTAGCCTTCTGTTGTAGATATTCCTGCAACGCCTGATCAAGACTGAGGTATTCATTATGCGCCTCATATTCAGCCTGTTTCAGCCTCATATCAGTTGGGTCTTGCAACAGATCCTTCTGTTTCTGAATTAGGTGCAGCTGAGCAATATGGGTTTTATTTTCTATGTCAGCAAAGTGTTCTTTGTTCAGTGTCTTGAGAGGTTGTTTCAGACTTTGTAGCCTTTTGACAACTTGATGCATTAGATTCCCCTCAACTTGCGTCTCCCATCTCAAGTTTACAATACTCTCAAAATTAGTACTCCTACTCCACATATTGAAGTATTTGAAAGCCCTTTTGATTCCACCTAGTTCAGCAGCCTCTTTTAGAAGACAAGGGTTATGGTCAAAAGATCCCTCCGGCATGAAATGTGCTCTTACCTTAGGGAACTGTTGCAACCAAACAGAATTCACTAAACATCTATCTAATCTGTTGTACACTCTGTCCTGTGGATGTTGTTTATTATTCCACGTGAAGAAAGCGCCATCAGCAGGGCAGTCCATCACATCACACTTCTCAATGCAACTCTGGAAAGGCCTCGCCTCTGCAAGATCAAAAGTTCCCCCAAGCCTTTCCTCCGCTCTCAACACGCAATTAAAATCTCCTCCGATCATCCATGGTCCCTGAATTTGATTTGCCAGAGCCTCTAAATCCTTCCACAGAATCTCTCTATCCAGTATCTTATTGAATGCATACACTACAGTTACATCAACCATCAACCCAGAAATCAGATCATGTACCTTCACATGAATGAGATGTGTAGAGTACATAATGGGCTAAACATAGCATTTATTATGGTCCCAAATCACCCAGATCCTCCCCCCAGGGTGCAAATGCGAATTGGAAGTCATACTCCAAGAAGAGAACATCAAATTGATAACTTTATTTTGATTGGTAGGCTTGACCTTTGTTTCAAGTAAGCCAAACAAACTAACTCTATTATCCTGCAAAAATTTATTAATTATCTTTTGCTTATTTCTCCTATTCATACCACGAACATTCCAAAACCCATCGTCATTAACATGAGATTGTTGGTGAGTCAGTGGCCTTTTCCTTTAACTTACTCATCTCCTTTCCCCCTGTCAATTTATGTAAGTATGATGGACTGTTAGGAATTACTTCTTCAGTAGTCCCCTCAATAGCATTCGATATGTTAGGAGTCTGTTGAATCCTCAAAGGTGGGAAATTATCCTGAACCTTATCATTCAGTTCTATGTTCTCAGCTACAGAACTTTTAGCAGATTCCCTGTCTACTTCCCCTACAGGCTTCTCAACCTGTTTGGAAATATATTTTCGATCTTCTTTGGAATGATGCTTCACAACCTGTTTAGGCTTCCATTGTTTAGCTGGTTGTTTTTTTAATCCTCTTTTTTCTTAGCAAATCTGCAGTCTTCTTTAGCATGCCCCAATTTTTGGCATACTGAACACAGAATCGGCCTCCATTCATAATCCACCTCTATGGTAACACAAATCTCCTGTTCATCCAAGAAGTGAATGAAACGCGGTAAGTGTTGTCCTATGGTGGCCTCGATCATAGCTCCAGCAAATCCAAGTCTAGTTTTATTTGCTGTGGCTTCATCTTTCCGAACATATTTCCCTATTAAGCCAGCAATCTTATCTAGACTTGCACCCCAAAACTTTAATCGTATCCATATCGGAACCTGCTTCACTTCTTCACGCTCCAACAATTATTAGTTCCTTTCATCCTATTGTAAAAACGAATGGGAGAGCATCTAGTTACTCCCCACTGACTGTGGACCCCCCCCTCCCTCCCTTTCAAGTCTTTCAGGATGCTGTTAAATGCTTCGTTGTTGGGGAAAACTTGTGGAGAGAGACCCTTTATTTAAGTCTTTAATTTTCAGTTTAAACACTTTTGAATAATGTATTAGTTGAATATGGAGATAGTGACCATTCGGATTCGGTTGGGTGTTTCCGCCACCTTTGACCTTATTATTTATACTATTTATATTATTAAAAGTTTTTAAAAACCGGGTTGTTACAATCATCGACGTTGTTTTGGAACCAGCCATTAGCTGCAGAATCAAGTGTAGCTCGACAATCGTCATATAATCCGTTATAAAAAAATTGGTGAAAATGTGAGTATTATTTCTTTTACAGCAAAAAATTACATCATGATTAATCATATCTTGTGGTAATGTCTAGCCCATTACAACATGAGTAAAGAATTTACAGAATCTATTTCAGATTGCTTCAACTGAGGATTTTGGCTCAATACTGTGAAGGTGGGATGAATCAAACTCCAGCCACCTATAATCTGTTATAAAATTGATTGCACAAAAACCATACCTCGAAACCGTGATGTGGACACTCCTTGACTAGCTTCTTAAACCGCACCGACGCCTCATGGATATTCTCGTGAGAGGTTTGTCGGAAGTTAGTGATCTGACTCAACATATTGGCCATCTGCAACGTGTAGTAGTGCTTGTAAAAAGCTAAGGCAAGAGAGTTCCAATCTGTAACTCCCTCAACTTCGCGGTCTAAATCCGCGATCCAGTCTCTCGCGGTGTCGCGTACAGAGAACAAGAATAGCATCTTCATTACTTCGTCTTGAGTAACTCCTGCGGGGAGTGGAATGGTAGAGCAATAGTCGGTGAAGAGCTTCATGTGCTTTGCCGAGTCTTCGTTGGCACCTCCACGGAATTGATTTCGCTTCACCAATGTGATGAAGGCAGGACGATTCTCAAAAGCACCGGTCATGGCCGTAGGCCGCTTTATCGGTTTCGGCAGGGAAGCGTGCTCCGGCTTAGAATGGTTAACAAGTTTGGGAGGCATCTTGACTAGAGGTGTCTCGGTAACAAAGATGGGATTATCCTCTTCAAAGGACCGTGATTCGGATACGTGCTCGTCGTCCGAAGTTTCCACCGGTTGTGATCTTCTTGTCTTAGCAATCTCCTTGTAGAATTTCCTAGACCTGCGGAAAGTTCTCTTTGGTTCAGGGTCGTATGGTGGTATGTTGCCTGAATTTTGAGAGGACCTGGGCATACGAGGAAACTACACGAAAAAGGTGTGAAATGGTCTCAAGGAACGAAAGTTCCTCGAGACAAGAGTAATCAAAAATCTAAAACACAAAACAGGCAAGTAAATAACACCATCTCCCGAGCAACGATGCCCAAATTTGATAGAGGTTAGTCGTATCCCTATTCAAAGATACCCTAAGGTCCACTAACTAATGCAGATAGTGAAGTAGGGTTCGAACCACAAAGAGACGGGACTCAATTACTTGTTCTAAGGTCTAGACTTAAGACTACGGGTCACAGGTTTTCTTGTTTGTTGGTAAGCTAAGAACTAATTACTAAATGATAAATCAATAAGAGAAAAGTCTAGGGTCTCGGGTTCACTAAGAATATTACTCGGGTTAGTGAGTCAACCAATATTCAATAATCGAACTATCTAAGATGCAGGTCCGGTCGGTACTTCTACAAACTTTAGAACTAAACTTAACCTGTGGTCGCTAGAATTAAGCTAGTCTACCAAAATTATCGTGACCTAGTTAGTCCTTAACCCGGCCCGGTCGGCGAAAAGTCCAAATTGTAATACTAATCAATCAATCCTGGCCAGTAATCAATCAATCAGAATCAAAACGATATTCAGGTGATAACTCATACAATTAGAAACGAAATTGACTATAACCATAATAATAAACATAGATCCCCCTTAAACCCTAGGTGAAATTTAGCTAAGCATACTAGAATTAATAAGACTAACAATATATCACTAGTACAGAAATGACATATCGCAACGGTCAAAAACTACATATCGCAACAGTCGTTAGCCGTTGTATTCCGCAGCGTTGTAATAAGTCCAGTACTTTTTGCAACAGTCATATAACCGTTGCAAAAAGTGATTTTGCATCGGTTAAAAATAGGAACCATTGCGGAAAGGTAACCTTTCGCATCAGTCAAATGTGTTGACCGATGCGAAAAGTACATATTTCGCATCGGTTAAAAGGAACGACCCTTTTGAAAAGTGTACATTTCGCATCAGGTCTTTTAAAATAACCATTGTCTAAAGTAATGAGTATTTAAAAAAATTAGTAGTACATAGTACCTACCTTAATTGTATGCCACAATTTAATGACAATATGTACCACAACCAAACAATAGTACTCTGTAGTTAATGATCATTCTACAACGTCGATCGTAGAATCAAGTAATGCGTACATCATACATAAAAAATGAAATTACAAACTCTATTTGGATGCTAGTGTTTCCTGAAAGTTCGATCATATCTCCTTAACTATCTGTTTATGTAACTTTTCATTTGGCAAGAGTCTCACATGAATGGCTAAATGTATGTATACCATAGATGTACGGACTCATATGCAACAAAAGGAGCTCCAGCTTTTCTTTTCTTTTTGTTAAAGGGTAAGTATGTATAAATCAAAAATTTATGTTGATAAGTGTTGAAGTGCCTAATTTGTTGTGTTTTGGTCCCATTTTCCTTGTGGAATCGCTCCTTGGGAGCGGTTTATGGGCTACTTATGCTTCTTCTAGCTCGTTTCAGGTTCCCGAGACCATTCACGAAGATTTGGAACGATTCCGACTCGTTCCATACACTTTTTGGAGCCAACGAAGTGAAGGAACGATCACTCGATGCCTTGGATTCGATCCCGAGACCTTGGGACCCATTCTTGAGTCCCTTAGGCCCGATCCCGAGTCCCGAGAATCGATGGAAAGCCCATGAGAAGCAAGGAGGGACCAAAAAGATCATAATGGAGGCCTACAAGGTCCTTCCCGGGCGGGATAATGCCTTCCCGACCGGGAAGGAGTGTGCATTTAGCGATGGGCCTGTGATGAGCTCTTCCCGACCGGGAAGGTGGATTCCCGACCGGGAAGGTGGATTCCCGACCGGGAAGGGACCCTTCCCGACCGGGACCACCTCTTCCTGACCGTGAAGGGCCCAGTTCAGACCCGCGTCAATTCTTTTCTCCTCCTTCATTCTTGTAACCTTATAAATACTTCCCTCTTGTATTGTTTATGTATGATACATTACCCTAGACTCTCTTAGGCCTCCATTAAGCATTCAAACCCTAGATTTAGTGTTCCTCTAATTAGTTTAATCTTCCTTTAATCTTTAGTTAATCTTCGTTAATTACTCTTGTATTAAGAAGACACTTGAAGATTCATCCAAGCTTGACAACCTTGGAGTTGATTTGGGTTTCTTATTTATGCAAGTTCTTATCTT
The DNA here is from genome assembly GCA_958450325.1 of Agrostemma githago. Taxonomy (NCBI): domain Eukaryota; kingdom Viridiplantae; phylum Streptophyta; class Magnoliopsida; order Caryophyllales; family Caryophyllaceae; genus Agrostemma; species Agrostemma githago. The sequence continues at coordinate 36,332,531 of OY288256.1, forward strand.
TTTCATCCTTTTTAGTTTGGTATAATCTCTTCTTCTCTTTACTTTTGTTCTTTGTTATTGTTCAAGTTTGAATCTTTACACATTGTTATTGTTATTGTTTGTTCATTATGGATGTTTGGATGTTTAGTTTGATTTCTCTTGTTCATGTTAGTTTGAGTTTGATAATGAGTGAGTAGTTCTCTTGTGGGGTTAGTAGGGGGATTAAGGGTAGATTATGGGTGATTAGGGTTTGATTAGGGGTAAAGGTTACATCTTTGTTGCTAGTCACATATTGGGCACTCCATGTGTTTGTTGAAATGCTTGTGTGGGTAGTAGTGGCCAATGCTTCTCATACTTGTTATCTTCTTCTCATTGTTTGACTAGTGTGTGATTGTGTCGAGTTTAGTCTTAGTCACCAGAGTGCGGACTTGGGTTTTGACGCGAGAGCGCGGACCAACCTTGACCTAGGTTTAGACGCGAGAGCGCAAACCGACTCTAGCAACTAGGAGACACCTACACCCTTGATCACCCAATTACCCTTCTACACTTAAGAACCCGACCTAACCCTACTCCTTTCCATATTTGGTTCATTCTCCTAGTTAGTCATAATTTCTCTAGCCCTTTGTTTAGTTAGTCTCTAGTATTTCATTTAGCTCATATCATAGTGTAGACACCCAAAATTTGACCGCCAGGTGTCTATAGCAGTTTCCAAAAAACACCCGATGATGATCGGACGCTAACATGTTCTAACGCGCTCGGATACGGGCTCGAAATCAATAATGTCCGGCATGGGCTTTTAACGGGATACAAATCTCACAAAACCAACCTCAAAACCAGGCCCAGTGAGTCATTCCGAGTCAAACAAGACTAATTTGGGCCAAAATCGACACCAAAAATAATTCCCGTCTTTTAGCGATCGGGTCAAAACCCGGTCAAGACAAACCCGACACAAAAAGCGACCGGATACGTCTCGAAACTTGCGCCACAATCCAAAAATCAGCCAAATCAATCATAATCAATTAAGCATAAATCAAGGGCAATCACGCCCAAAATAGCCCGGCCTAATTGATCCACTCGGTCGAGTGGATTGGCCACTCGATCGAGTGGAGCCTCAAAAAAACACGTCCAGGTTCATTCACGAGGGCACTCGACCGAGTGCACCCGCGCCACTCGGTCGAGTAACCCGGGGTCGGGGCTCCCTATAAATACCCAATGACCCCATGCACAACATACAACTTTCATCCATCACAACTTTGGAACACCGACAACTTGCATCCATCACAACTCTTCCACAACCCTTTAGCACACATTTTTCATCCATAAACACCGTCATCCTTGCACGCATTTCGAGAGCACAAACTCGTAAAAATCCATACAAACCAAGAGCCATATACACACCATCAACTCCTCCTACATATCTCGACGTTCCCGCGCCATTGCCGCCATTAGACGAACCGTATTCCGAGAAGCAAGAGCATGTAGGTTGAGGGTGTAACAATTCAACACCGATTTCTCCTTCTTCTTCCTTTCTTCTCGTTCCTTTTTATGTACATTCATTTATGCTATAGTATTATATTTAGTCGATAGTAACAACATGATTACTAACGCTAACATTTTACATTTCGCATTTAATCATCGTTATTATATTTTACTATAATATCGTATGTACCGTGTATATATATAATAATATCAAAGCTCAGATCCGAACTCGTTTGACTACGATGATCATTTTTTAAGGTTCGTTTATTAACACGATCCCGATCATTCGTAGTTGAACGCGTATGAATCCATTTCAAAGATTAGTACGGAACCCGTTGACACGAAAACCGACGTCACACAATTCGTAAGGATTAATATCGACGTCGTGACGTAGAGGGGCGCAATTCCGTCACTAATCAAATTTTTATCTAACAATAACCTTTTTTACAAAATTCCGATAACGGTATTATAATCATATAAGACACGATTATAATACCGACAAACCGAGTTAAATTTAAATCCGTCAATATTTTTATTTGACTCGGCCAATTATCGATTTGAAGCACATTAAAACAAACGAGTCACAACTCGTACAGGTGCCACTCGACCGAGTACACCTGCTACTCGATCGAGTAGCACCTAAAAAAATGGGCAGTAGCTAATTTAAAGACACACTCGACCGAGTCAGGCCATGACTCGACCGAGTGGGTCCTATAGCCCAGAAAACAGAGAGCTCTTTTTATATCATTCGAGCCTCGTCTTTTTAAAAGCGACCTAGTCGACTGATGGTATGGATTTGCCGTGAGTCCAACCGTCAATAATAAACCGACTATTCCTAGTGGGTAGCTAGGGCAAGTAGGGTCGATATCCATAGGGACGGTAGAGTAAGGTCTAGACTAGGTCCACTAAAACTAGGCTAAGTCACACGAACAAACACAAAGAAAGCTATAAAAGGAAACAATTGAGGAGGAGGAGTAAGAACTAGACTAATGATGCTAAACAATGCTAATGATCGGTCTAACTAGAAAACTAGAGTAAACGATGTCTAACTAGAAGATGACTCAAATATGGAAAGAAGTGGGGTAGGTCGGGTTCATAGAGGTAGAAGGGTAATTGGGGTGATCAAGGGTATGGATGTCTCCTAGTGTCTAGAGTCGGTCCGGGCTTTCGCAACTTAAACCGATGTCAAGGTGGGTCCGGGCTCTCGCAACTTAGACCCTAATCCGTGCTCTCGCAACTACGATTATTCTCAACATTCCCACATCATAGGCAAACAATGGATTCATGAACACATGCACAAGGAGCATTGGCCACTACTACTCATACAAGCATAACAACAAACACATAGAGTGCTCACAATGTGACTAGCAACAAAGATTCACCCTTTCCCCTTAATCAACCCTAATTATCCATAATCTACCCCTAATCCCCCTACTAACCCCACAAGAAGACTACTCACTCATGATGAAAGGAAGAATAACAATCAAAAGAGAAACTAAGACAAACATCCAAACATCCATAATGACAAATCCAAACAAGAACAATAACAATAACACTAAGAAAAGATTCAAACCTGTATAAATAACAAAGAACAAGGATGAGAAAGGATTATACCAACACTAGATGAAGAAAAGGAACAATCTTGCATTAATGAGAACCCCAAATACAATCCCAAGGTTGTCAAGCTTGAGACAATCTCCAAGAATCCCTTAATACAAGCACTAATTACAAAGGATTAACTAAAGATTAACTAAAATTAAGAGAAGATTAAAGCTAATGAGTGAGAATCAATCTAGGGTTTTTGAGGCTTAAACTAGTCTAGGGTATGATAAGTTTTTTGTCTTCTTACAAGAGAAGGGTATATAAAGGGTTTAAGAATGAAAGGAATTGAAAGGAAATGAACACGGGCTGAACTGGGACAATCCCGATCGGGAAAGGAAATCCCGATCGGGAAAGTGGAGAATCCCGATCGGGATTTTATGTTCCCGATCGGGAACACCCCACAGTAGTCGCTCCTTGCTTTCCTCTTTATTCCCGATCGGGATGAGGCCATACCCGATCGGGAATAGTCTTGTAGGCCTCCAATATGAACTTTTCGGTCCCTCCTTGGTTCTCATGGCCTTCTCATCGATTCTCGGGACTCGGGATCGGGTCTCGGAAGCTCGGGATTGGGTCCCAAGGTCTCGGGGTCGATTCCAAGGCATCGAGTCATCGTTCCTTAGCTTCGTTGGCTCTAAAATGCATATGTATTGAGTCGGAATCACTCCAACTCTTCATGAACGGTCTCGGGAACCTGAAACGAGCTAAAGGAAGCATAAGAAGCCCATAAACCGCTCCAAAGGAGCGGTTCCACAAGAAAAATGGGACCAAAACACTACAGAATAGGCACTACAAACGACAATTATCATCGACACGTGGAAAGTCAATCACGTAGCTTTTCCAAAATTCATGCATATCACTTCACTTAAACGATTTTGATCGACGGTCTCACATTATTAATTTTATGTCGACGACTCTTTAGTCGTATCCGATGTAAAATTAATATAGACTCAATTTCTCGAGGTGATAAATCGGGACAAGGCATCGAGGTTCAAGATCGGGCTAGCACCACGTCTAGGTCTCGAACCTCCGTCCTTTGATTAATACGCAATATAATGTGTAACTAATTAAAGTTTGTCCACCTACACAAAATCACGGTCTAGTTTATACACGGGTCCGTTTATAATTATTGCTCGTCATTTCAATTGTATATTTCAATTGTTCTATTTTATTGTACGCCGTATTGTGAATTCCGGGTTGTATTCCGCCCGTGTAACTTGTAATCGATCTATTTTTGCTTTGCTTTATTTATTTGCGTTTTACCGCTTCTAAATGAACCCTCGCATGCTAAATCACTTCGACAATAAATTAGATGCATTAAATTGACGTAGCTCACATTTAATTCGCATGCTTAGCTAAAACGCTGTTTGCATAACATTTCACCGAATTACTAACGCGCATATTAAAAAGTCAAACGATGTCCTAGTAGAGGCCGCTAAGAGCGGGCGGGGTTGGGTGTCCTTAGTGGGCTTCCCAACACGTACCCTCACCCCTTACTCAGAACCGTGGTTTCCGGATGTCTGAATCCATTGGCAACGAGAGTCATTCAATATACGATTAACCGCCCAAGTCGGCATCTATATCGATATGCAAAGGGACGAGCCCAATAAACTCTCAAACCGAAATGGGCCATACTTTGTGTATGGACCATGGCGATATAGAGTGGGCTCGAACGGTTCCGAATAACCATAAAATTCGGTGGCGACTCCATTTCGACTTAAATTTCAATTCGATCCTTCTCATATGGAGGTTCATTCGCCTACCCAAACCCGCGCGTGGCCGCGTCGGGGTGGACCTACGTCATGTCCACAATTTGGCGACTCCGCTGGGGATCAACCGATGTGTGGCTTACCGTCGGCGTTCTCAGGGTGAGACTCGAATAGAAATCGCTTGATGAGTACAATATGCGTTTTAGTTTTACGGTTCATGCATAACCCCATATTTGCCCGGGCCGGTACTGGTGACCGACGTCCCACTATACCACGACGTATTCATCCTTGGATACGTTAAAGGTGTTCATGGTCGACTCGGATGGACTTTGCGGCATGTTCTAAGCTCCACTCGAGTTAGGAAGACCGTCCCGTTTCTCGACTAGACTATGAACACTGGTATAGACCCTATTCAGACCGACCGAGACTTAGCGTAAAGCATACATGGCATCGTTATAATACTTGCGTGACTATGTGCTACTTGGTTTCTGTGTCGTTTTCAAAAAATCGTCATTTCAAAAAAATGCATCTTTCCAAAAATATTCAAATTTTCAAAAACTCGGAAAGCTGCCGAAATTTAGACTTAAGATTTGACTCAAAACAAGCCTTTTAGCCGGCATGCTGCCCATTTCAAAATTCGAATCTCCGATCCACCATTCGATTTTCGAATTTTCAAAATTCAATTTTCAAATCCTCGCGATGCCATTTTCAACTTTCAAATCTTCGAGATACCGTTCGCAAATCTTCGGGATCTCACCTTCAAATTTTCAAATCGTCGGAAATTCTTTTTTCCAACATTCAAATTTTCAAATTTCAAGATATCCAATTTTCAAAACCCGGGATACATACCGAATTTAGGACTTATGATTTTACTCAAAATAGCCCACTTTCTAGCCGGTATGCTGCCCAATTCAAAACTCGAAAATATTTTCGAACTTTCAAAACCTAGGCCCGATACACTTTCCGATTTTTCTTGAAAAATTGGGCCTTTCCCCGAGTTTTCTCGGACTTTCCAAAAGTAATCATTTTCAAAACTTTCCTCTTCTTAAGACTTCCCGTATTTAGCAGTGTCGGGTCTTGTCATAAGTCGTCGAAGGTCTTTAGCGTTAAAACTCCGTTGATCTTACATCACGGGTTTCCTCCCTACCCCAGTCCGCCTTATTTGACTAAGGCATGGCCCACCTACGTAGGACACACTCCTACATAGGAGGGCCCGTCTACACAATTGAGTCCAAAAGTCTGGGGATGTCTCACGTTGACCTTTCTTCAAACGGGACTCGGCCCACTCGCCGAATCCTAAGAAAGGCCCATCTTTCACGAGTCACCCGTCTAGATGTCTTTTCCGAGTCAACCTTTTACAAGGCATAGCCCTATAAAAAAGGTTCACGGTCCTTACGTCTAAGGGTCACTCGTCCGACACTCGAGTTTTAACAAAATCTTCAACCCCACTCGGGGGCTACCCTCTAGCAGAGCGATCAATCACGGTTGCTCTAAGGGTCATGTCTTACACGTGTTGTCTCACGTACCCCACTTTTGAGTCACTTAGATGCCACACCATCTGAGTCCTATTAGAGTTTTTAGTCTTACTCGGGGGCTGTCCTCCACCCGAGCATTAGACCACAGTCACCTTAAGGAGTACCTTACATTCATCCGACACCGGCGTCCTTATCACGCCTTCTTCAAGTCGTACATATGCTACGAACACTCGAGTCTCCTGAAGGTTTAGGTCACCGCGGTTGGTCCGAGCACGCGACGCGGTCACACACGGTCGCCCCATTTTCAGACTCACCCTCGTGCAGCTTGAGTCTCATCGTCAAGTCCAAGCCATGGTCGTTACCCCGTCTAGGTCAACGTTCGAGTATCCCAGTCCAAGAATCTTTGTCCACCCGTCACCCCGGGCCATGCCTAGTTTGACTCATCCTCTTGTGCAAAACCGAGCTTAGGCGAGTTCTAACACCCGTTGTTTCTTCCGATCAGGGACCCTATGAATGAGGCGTTATCAAACCACAACAAATCCCGCGCCGTCGAGAAAGGGGATATCCAGGGGAGTATGCTTATGTTGTCTTGCTCCATTAACAATATCTTCTCAAAAATCAATACCGCCCTAGATAACCTAAATGTCAGGGTGACCACCATCGAAGAAGACCTTGTAAGAACCCGATCCCGTCTAACACAGCTAGAGCGGGTAAGGCAGCCGATCACCCAACTGAGCCATTTGAAGGGTGAACATTCTAACGAAACTGTCCGGTACCCTCAAGATGGCAAGACCGAGAGAGGTAACCCCCAAGTCACCTCTCCGAAAATCAAGAACCAGTCAGAAGTAAGGACATTTACCCACTTGGATATGTCCTACACCGTCGCTTTCCAGAGGTTGGTTTCGAAGGGCCTAATACTACCAATAGGCCCAACAGTCGACCCACCTTCAGAAAAACGCTCCAAAGCATGGAACGCCGATCATTACTGCAAATTCCATAGAGGGAGGGGACACGATACAGAGCAATGCTGGAAACTGAAACACCTCATCCAAGACTTCCTCGACGCCGGGAAGACTCCCATTTTGGAAACATTGTCACTTGCAAAGCCCCTCATGGACTACACAGGGCCCGATGATCAAAGCATCCAATCTACCTCCCATGCATCCAAGAGCCCAGATTTGATTTGAGTCCGAGTCTGAGTCCGAGTCTAGGATGTTCTATTTCTTTCAATTCCAGAGTCAGAGTCGACTGTATTCTGTCCTCTTTTTTTCAATTCAATAAAATCAGCTTTTTCAATCTCTCATATATGCTTCCCTTTTGTGTTTCCGAGAACATGATGAACACCATCGTACACTGTGAGCACATGCACGTGACTATTATAGGCACATCTACAATGACTGCAGGAACTGAGGCCCGTGTTTTCCTTTTACCTATTCCATGTCTGGTATAGCAAGCCACAAAACTACCCTTAGCAGGAGCGTATCAAATCCTATGACAAATCCGGGTAGTCTCCTAGTTTGGGTTTAAGACGGGAGGCAAGCCCATTTCCCACAATAAACACCCCTCCAATAAGACTAACCAATCCTTACCTTAAGCGTTTAGTCTGACCAAAAGCAAAAAAAGCATCGTGACTCTATAGATGCCCGAAATACCCAACTTGGGACGATGCTCCCACCAAGCCTGTTCGGAATTATGATGACAATACCGAGATCCAAACCACCATGTTTATCGTAGAGTACTCCATCGCGAGTTGCACTCACACAAACACCAACTAGGCTTACACCTTACAAAGGTTTAGCTCCACAAGCCCAAATCAACCGATGGGCCCACCCCCATATCCGCCCACAACACCATCGGGGGTAGCCAAAAAAAAAAAAATAAAAAAAAAATAAAACTGGACGAAAAAAAAAAAAAAAGTCTAGGAAAGAAGCAAAAGGCCAAAAAAAAAGGGTCATTGTCAAAAAAGAGGCACCCATCACCGAGGTTAAAGCGGTCAATCCAAATAAAGAATCCCACGACCGGGGCTAAGAGGTCAACCCAAAAAAATTCAAAAAAAAAAAAAAAACATGACCGGGGCTAAAAGGTCAGCCAACAAATTCAAGAACCCATGACCGTAGTGAAAACGGTCAAATTCAAAGTTATCAATACTCAATCAAGCTGGTCAGCTAACACCACACTCAGCCTTCCCACATTACAACCTTCAAGACCTTCCCGAGACCCAGGACAGAGACAGCCCGGAATTTTGAGGATTCAAGCTCCATAGGATACCCCTAACCATTAGGGCCAGACATGGAAACCAGATCCCGCATTATCGAAACCTATCTCAATCGAAGTTCGAGCTATTTTTCTCGACTTCCCCTTTACATAACAGAATTCACAATCACCATACACAAACCCGAGATCAAAACTCACCAAAGACCCGAAATCAAAACTCACCAAAGACCCGAGATCAAAACTCATCAAAGACCCGAGATCAAAACTCATCAAAGACCCGAGATCAAAACTCATCAAAGACCCGAGATCAAAACTCATCAAAGACCCGAAAAACTCACCAAAGACCCGAGATCAAAATTCATCAAAAATCCCGAGAATAGAACTCGCTAAAAATCCCGAGAACAGAACTCGTTAAAAATCCCGAGAACAGAACTCGTTAAAAATCCCCGAGAGCAGAACTCGTCAAATCCCCGAGAGCAGAACTCGTCAAATCCCCGAGAGCAGAACTCGTTAAAATCCCATCCCAACTCTTCTCATCCAAACCAAGAACACGGGAACTCAACTTGCAGTCGGCATAGAACATGCCCAAATAGTTCACACCACCTCTGGGGGCTACCCCGGAGAACGCTCACAGCCACAGGATCAACATCCTAACTATTCTATCCCCTTGATCAAGACATCATTGGGAACACACCTAGCCTACACCATCGTTATGGCTAGTCACACACAAAGCCCTAATAAACTAGGCATCATAATATATCTTTCAATCCACTGAACTACGGCATGGTTTGATTTCACTACACGTGAATACGTAGGCAGCCTTTCAACACTGGCACAACCACCCACATTGACACACATTCAAAAAGCGCCATCATTCCGGTCACGACACTGTCTTGTTCTCAACAGTCTGCTTTGTTGTCCTGGGGGCTTCTCTTAGACAGAAGTTCTCCATCCACTCACATAATCCAAAAGACTTCAAACTAGCCTCCTGTCTATAGTGTATCCTAGTACTCGGCTCAGTCGAAGACAAGGATCTGTCAGGACTCGAGACAACGCCCACTTCGGGCCTATACCTCGAAACCAAGAATTCAAGAGTACTAGGCAACAACATTGCTAAGCCCTGTTGTGCAGTTGCAGTCTCATTACAGACTACTGCAATTCCCCTATAACGCATCCTTCCCATTCCGAGGATTCGACCATGTTGCCACTCGCCTAGGCTACGGAATAGCGCAACCTAAGAGTCTTGTTAGGTGGCCCACCCCCCTACCGAGTCGCGGTCCAATCCCTCGAGAGTTCAGTCGTGTCTGTCAACTCGTCCAGTCACGTCCAGAGTCGAGTCTGTCAGTATACCTCTCTCTTCAAATTTCCATTTTAAAATTTGCAAAACTTAGCCATTTGAGAAAATCCTTTTCGACAAGGTCAAATTTCGGTCTATTTAAATTGCAAATTTCATTTCTACCCCTTTCATTTTGAAAACCTAGCATGTGAGTTGCTTTCAGGATTTCAATTTCAAGGTTCAAAAATTTCAAAACTTTCAAAAATTCAAAAAACATTATTTCCCACCACGAGTCATTTTTGCTACCTACGTGTTGCATACATTTTATGTGACTTATACAGGTACGACTCAGACAGGGACATGCAACCCTCTAAATCTCCCCAGCGGAAGCCCAAGGCGGCATTTTCCCCGGAATGGTATGGGATGAGCCCACATATAGGCGCACCCAGGACTTATGCGACAAGTCCGGTTCCCCACGGAGTTATCATCATCAGCTCAGGTATGATTTCTAACTTATGGCTGGCGAGCCCTTCACGCGAGTCTAATGGACTATAAACGACCCGAACGGAAGCCTACCAGGTCTTAATTGACTTGGTAGCTACTCTGACTTTCGCCTTGTCCAAGCCTCAGTCAGAGTGGGGGCTCTGTAGACACCCAAAGTTTGACCGCCAGGTGTCTATAGCAGTTTCCAAAAAACACCCGATGATGATCGGACGCTAACATGTTCTAACGCGCTCGGATACGGGCTCGAAATCAATACTGTCCGGCATGGGCTTTTAACGGGATACAAATCTCACAAAACCAACCTCAAAACCAGGCCCAGTGAGTCATTCCGAGTCAAACAAGACTAATTTGGGCCAAAATCGACACCAAAAATAATTCCCGTCTTTTAGCGATCGGGTCAAAACCCGGTCAAGACAAACCCGACACAAAAAGCGACCGGATACGTCTCGAAACTTGCGCCACAATCCAAAAATCAGCCAAATCAATCATAATCAATTAAGCATAAATCAAGGGCAATCACGCCCAAAATAGCCCGGCCTAATTGATCCACTCGGTCGAGTGGATTGGCCACTCGATCGAGTGGAGCCTCAAAAAAACACGTCCAGGTTCATTCACGAGGGCACTCGACCGAGTGCACCCGCGCCACTCGGTCGAGTAACCCGGGGTCGGGGCTCCCTATAAATACCCCATGATCCCATGCACAACATACAACTTTCATCCATCACAACTTTGGAACACCGACAACTTGCATCCATCACAACTCTTCCACAACCCTTTAGCACACATTTTTCATCCATAAACACCGTCATCCTGGCACGCATTTCGAGAGTACAAACTCGTAAAAATCCATACAAACCAAGAGCCATATACACACCATCAACTCCTCCTACATATCTCGACGTTCCCGCGCCATTGCCGCCATTAGACGAACCGTATTCCGAGAAGCAAGAGCATGTACGTTGAGGGTGTAACAATTCAACACCGATTTCTCCTTCTTCTTCCTTTCTTCTCGTTCCTTTTTATGTACATTCATTTATGCTATAGTATTATATTTAGTCGATAGTAACGACATGATTACTAACGCTAACATTTTACCTTTCGCATTTAATCATCGTTATTATATTTTACTATAATATCGTATGTACCGTGTATATATATAATAATATCAAAGCTCGGATCCGAACTCGTTTGACTACGATGATCATTTTTTAAGGTTCGTTTATTAACACGATCCCGATCATTCGTAGTTGAACGCGTATGAATCCATTTCAAAGATTAGTACGGAACCCATTGACACGAAAACCGACGTCACACAATTCGTAAGGATTAATATCGACGTCGTGACGTAGAGGGGCGCAATTCCGTCACTAATCAAATTTTTATCTAACAATAACCTTTTTTACAAAATTCCGATAACGGTATTATAATCATATAAGACACGATTATAATACCGACAAACCGAGTTAAATTTAAATCCGTCAATATTTTTATTTGACTCGGCCAATTATCGATTTAAAGCACATTAAAACAAACGAGTCACAACTCGTACAGGTGCCACTCGACCGAGTACACCTGCTACTCGATCGAGTAGCACCTAAAAAAACGGGCAGTAGCTAATTTAAAGACACACTCGACCGAGTCAGGCCATGACTCGACCGAGTGGGTCCTATAGCCCAGAAAACCGAGAGCTCTTTTTATATCATTCGAGCCTCGTCTTTTTAAAAGCGACCTAGTCGACACGTGTAAAGTCAATCACGTAGCTTTTCCAAAATTCATGCATATCACTTCACTTAAACGATTTTGATCGACGGTCTCACATTATTAATTTTATGTCGACGACTCTTTAGTCGTATCCGATGTAAAATTAATATAGACTCAATTTCTCGAGGTGATAAATCGGGACAAGGCATCGAGGTTCAAGATCGGGCTAGCACCACGTCTAGGTCTCGAACCTCCGTCCTTTGATTAATACGCAATATAATGTGTAACTAATTAAAGTTCGTCCACCTACACAAAATCACGGTCTAGTTTATACACGGGTCCGTTTATAATTATTGCTCGTCATTTCAATTGTATATTTCAATTGTTCTATTTTATTGTACGCCGTATTGTGAATTCCGGGTTGTATTCCGCCCGTGTAACTTGTAATCGATCTATTTTTGCTTTGCTTTATTTATTTGCGTTTTACCGCTTCTAAATGAACCCTCGCATGCTAAATCACTTCGACAATAAATTAGATGCATTAAATTGACGTAGCTCACATTTAATTCGCATGCTTAGCTAAAACGCTGTTTGCATAACATTTCACCGAATTACTAACGCGCATATTAAAAAGTCAAACGATGTCCTAGTAGAGGCCGCTAAGAGCGGGTGGGGTTGGGTGTCCTTAGTGGGCTTCCCAACACGTACCCTCACCCCTTACTCAGAACCGTGGTTTCCGGATGTCCGAATCCATTGGCAACGAGAGTCATTCAATATACGATTAACCGCCCAAGTCGGCATCTATATCGATATGCAAAGGGACGAGCCCAATAAACTCTCAAACCGAAATGGGCCATACTTTGTGTATGGACCATGGCGATATAGAGTGGGCTCGAACGGTTCCGAATAACCATAAAATTCGGTGGCGACTCCATTTCGACTTAAATTTCAATTCGATCCTTCTCATATGGAGGTTCATTCGCCTACCCAAACCCGCGCGTGGCCGCGTCGGGGTGGACCTACGTCATGTCCACACATAGTTAGTTCATTGTTAGATTAGTTCATACTTCTTCTCCCATCATAGTTCGTCAAGTATCATCTCCTTTGTGTTTGTTTGTGTAACCTAGCCTAGTTTTTAGTGGACCTAGTCTAGACTTTACAATACCGTCTCCGTGGACACGACCCGACTTACCCTAGCTACCCACTTGGTTTAGTTGGTTAATTATTGTTGGTTAGGACCCACGGCAAAACCCTACCATCAATTTGGCGCCGTTGCCGGGGACGGTGCATTGTTTAGACTTAGTTTACTTCTAGCTTAGCTTGACTTAGTTACCCTTCTTCGTGCTCTTCTATCATCTCTTGTGCATATTTTGTAGGTTTCTCTTGTTTTCTTAGCTTTCTTTTCTTTTTGTTTTTCGTTGTGTTCGTTTATTGTCTTTGCCTAGTGCCCAAAACGCACTAGGTGGTCTTACGTTTGCTCAAGTGTGTAGTGTATGCCTAGGAGGAGAGGCGATTTCTTTCTCTTCAATCCAGAGCCGGAGAGACTCTTTAGAGCCTTTCGCCAACGGACGATTGATCGGGTTAGACACTCTCAACCGGGTACTAGCAATACCATTGAAGAGCAAGCTCAAGGATCCGACTTGAACGAGTCACCGCGAGAGACCGCCGGAGGGACCTTCATCAATCCCTTCGGTAATTCTAGTTCTAGTTCCCCTTCTACATCTTCTTCAACACCGTCTACACCATCGTCTCCCTTACATCCAATTATGCCGAAGTTTTCATCTCACTCCACTTTTACCGAGGATGTCTTGCCGGGACCGAGTGCTTTACCGGATACTTATACCGGGAATTTCGTGGCAAAGACACAATTCATCCAACTTGTGGAGAGAAATCAATTTAGTGGTTTGCCCAACGAAGACCCGCACCAACACATGGAGACCTTCTCCGATTATTGCGATGCTACCTCTCAAACCGGGGTTACTCAAGATCAAATCTGTTGGGTACTCTTCCCGTTCTCTCTCATTGGAAAAGCAAAGCAATGGATCAAGAGTCTCGATACGGAAACCATGGGTATCGATACTTGGAAGAAACTTGCATTGGCGTTCTACCAAAAATTTTACCATCCGGAGAATACAAATTTGCTAAGGGCCTCCATCACCGGTTTTCAACAACGGGATGAGGAGAGCCTTTTTGAAGCTTGGGAACGGTTCAAATCTTTGGTAAGATCATGCCCCCGCCATGGACTTTCACAATGGTTCTTAGTCCAACAGTTTTGGAATGGTTTATATGAGGACTCAAGAGCTATACTCAATATGGGCTCCAATGGTAGGTTTACCGAGGTCGATGACGATCAAACTTGGGCAAGAATCGAGGAGATGGCGGTGCATAACTCCCAATACTCAAGGCCTAGAAAGGCGAATCGAGGAGGTAGTCACGAGGTCGATGCTATTACACAATTAAGCATTGACCTTGGAGCTCAATTGAAAACCCACATGGAGACTATTGACAAGAAGCTCCAAAGCCACCTCAACCAAGTTCAAAACGCTAGTTCCTCGAACCAACACTCGATTCATGAAGTTAATGCTTTGGGAGTTGTATCTCCTATGCCTTATTATGGGATGTGGGATAGTTGGACATGAGCCCATGCATTTTTGAGGAAGTATTGAGCAAGTGAACGCCTTTCAAGCGTTCAAGCAAGGTGCCTCCAATCCTAATACGTTCCAAGCTTCCCATCAAGTCCCTCAACAACAAGCTCTACAACATCGTCCCTATGTTCCACCTCCCTTAAGGGACAACAATCAAGGATACAAAGGTTATGTGGGTAATCCAAGACCATTCAATAATTCCAAGCAACATAACCAAGGTAACTTCAACAACAATCAAGGGTTCCAACAAGGGAACTTCAATCAAGGTGGTTTCCAAGGAAACCAAAACTTTCAAGGACATCAAAACCATAACCAAGGACACCAAAACTACAACCATGGCAACAATCAAGGCCTTAATCAAGGTAATTCTCATGGGTTCCAAGGGAATCATCAACAACAAAAAGCAACCCAAGGTGCCCGACAAGAAAGCAAGCCAAGGAACCGGTCTCCTATTCATGACTATGGTACTCCATTAGCCCTAACCGATACTCCGCACAATCAACAATCTCCACCTCGGGATATGGATATACAAAAGCAAATGTTGGAGATGCAAAGGAGTCAATTGGAGACACAAAGATCACAACAAGAAATGATTGCTCAACTTCTAATGGATAACAAGGAAACAAAAACTCATCTCAAGATGCTCGAAACTCAAATATGTCAAGTTGCTTCGGGTAATTCTTCAAGACAAAAGGGGCAACTACGTCCCCAAGGTGTAGAACATGTCAATGCCATCACCTTAAGGAGCGGTGCCACCTATAATCCTCCCGTGCTTCCTAGTGAGCAACAAGCAATGAAGGAAGTTGAGTCTCCAACTCAAGTAGATTCAAGCTTGGGAAATCCAATGGAGGAGCAAGTCTTATGGGAGATCGAAAAACCCCATGAAGACAAGCTTCCCCCGCTTCAAGGAAAAGACAAGGGTAAAAGGAAAGTATCGTTTGCAAAGTCCACCCCTATCGAGCAAGAAAAAGTGCACATCAAGTTGCCTTTCCCAACAAGGAAAATGAAGACCAAGGTGGATTCTCAATACGAAAAGTTCCTTAACATTGTGAAGAAACTGGATGTTAGTGTCCCATTCACCGAGCTACTTACCCAAATCCCGGCATATGGAAAATTTATGAAAGAAATATTGGCTAAGAAGAGATCCATCGACAAGGAAGAGACCATAGCGTTCACGAGGGTGGTAAGCGAGCTTATTCAAGGTTCTACGCTTCCCAAGTTGAAGGATCCGGGTAGTTTCTCGATCCCTTGCACCATAGGCAACTTCACGGTTGAAAGAGCACTTTGTGATTTGGGTGCGAGTGTTAGCATTATTCCCTACACCATTTGTTTGCGAGTTGGGATGAAGGACCTCAAGCGTACTTCCATTACACTCCAAATAGCCGATAGTTCACTCAACCGACCATTGGGGATATTGGAAGATGTGCCGGTAAGAATCGGAAAGTTCTTCGTTCCGGTTGATTTCCTCGTACTTGACATGCCGGAAGATGCTATCACTCCCATTATCCGCCCATTTCTACATACCGCCGGTGCCAAGATTGATGTCAAGAAGGGTAGGATCACTTTTGAGCTAGGCAACGAAGAGTTAGTATTTGACCTTCAAGGCAACACCCCGCCTACGAACGTGCCTTGTAATATGATCCAAGCCATGAATGACGACGGTCTAGGGGATGAGTCGGGACAAAGCTTGAAGAACAATTTTTATGAGCTTGATGATGATGAATCCGAGATTGGGGCGGATGAGTGCCCACATCATGAATGTGAAGACAAGTGCCATGACAAGAAGAAAGATGAGCCTCCCTTGGGGCCACATGAGGATAGGTGGACATTTGGGTATATCCCGAAGGATCGCAAGTATAAGTTCAAGCCATTGAACTTGGTAGATCGGGATGCCCCGGGAACGTCGAGGTTAGGAGGCGATGATCCTTTGAGTGGAGGTTGGTATTCCACTAGCTTGATTGAAGACTTTGCTAGGATCTTCGATTTGTTTCTTCGTGTCCTTGATGGAGATGGAATCGGTTATAGTGTTGATGAAAAAGGATTGAAGAAAGCACCATCCTTGGTTTGACGGAGTTCCAAAAGAACCGTCTCATTGTATATATCTCTTTCTCTTGTAATTCCTTTTAGTTTTGTGAAATTCTTGATTATTTGGATTGTTGATGAGCGATGTGAGGGAGGGAATTTGATGTTGAGTTTGAGTTTGTTTGATAGATGTGAAGTGAAGGTGATTCCTAGAGAGGAATGGCTATTGATAGAGCATGGATGGTGAGCAAGAGGATTGGTTTTTGAAGCTTTGGAGGATCTTTTGGGGTTATGGAGGTGATGAAGACTCTTCTCGGGCGAGAAGAAGGCTTCCTGACCGGGAAGGATGAGCCATCCCGACCGGGAAGGAGCCATCCCGATCGGGATGAGGGTGCCAAATTTCGAGTTTCCTGGAGTGTCATCCCGACTGGGAAGGGAGGTTCCCGACCGGGACGGGTGTGTCATCCCGACCGGAACCATCCATCCCGACCGGGATGGTCCTCATACTCCTTCTTATGCCTCTTCTTTGACATTCGAGTCCACTCAACCATTATACCCCCTCCCAACCTCCCTACCTATCCTTGCTCGCATCATATGACCTTTACACCACATTGCATACCCTCACTTCATTTCCTCTTCACTTTATACCGAGATCCACATCAAACCCCACCCCCTCACACCATTACAAGCTTGCTACTTTAACCATGCATTTCTATCAAGTTTGAAGTGGGATGACAATGATGACAACAAGCAAAGTGCCTTTATTGATCATTGTAGACGATGGAGTTCGTGAGTTGCCAACCTATTGGTAAGGCAACCCTCATTTCTTTTCCGTCTTTTGTTGCTTGTTGCCCTTTGAATACCCCCCTTCCCCTTTGTCATGGTGGCCCTTGGGGCCTTGATAATGGTTGCTCCCGACTCTCGGTGATGTGACTACATCGAGAGTCATTTGAAAAATCCAAATTTACAAGATTTTCACCCTTTTTTAGGATTTACTCGGATTTGGACGGAATCCGGGCTAGGTGACTTGATTACACCTAGTCCTCCCCTCCCATTTCCTTTTATTTCCTTCTTTCTTTTCTTCCCCCGTCCATATCATTTCTTCTTTCGGCCCTTTGTGACTTGACTACATCCCGGCCGGACACATTCTACTCCTTTTCTCCACTTTTCTTTTTGATTTTTAACTTTATTTTCGTAGTTTCTTTTCTTTTGTTTAGTGTCTCCACACACTACGATCGAGCATGAGGACATTGCTTGGTTTAAGTGTGGGGGAGTGATATCTTAGAGTAGTTAGTTTTATTTTCATAGTTTCTCGAAAAATCTTTGAAAACCCTAAAAATTTGAAAATTTTTCACAAAAGTCAAAAAGATTTTCTTTTGTGTTTTTTCCTTATGTGTCATTGTTTCGTATATTTGTTTTGTCGTGCGTGTTTTGCCTCCCTTTTTCCTTGTAGGTCGCTTAATCACTGTTAACTTTGGAGGGCTTCCAAGATATCCGGTAACATCTTTTCATCCCTTTCTCTTCTCTATTTCTTGTGAAGTTTGGAGGAGGTTTGTGATGTTGTGTGCTCGGGTGGAGCTTTGTAAAGTTTGTGGTTGTTTTGGTGACTTGTCTGGAAGTTTGGGGTGGTGTTTGTTCTCTTGTTTGTGTTTGTTTCGTTTTGTTTTGTTGCTTTTTGCCTCTCACTTTCTTTTGTTTTTTTCGTGTCTTTGTTTTGTGTTGTGTAGTGTGTCATGTGTGTAAACGGTTTTCGAAAACCCGGTTTAGAGGCTAGGGTGCAAGTGTTTACTTTTCCTTTCTAGTAGTATGAATCGAGTCTTGGACTTAGGTCTAGTAGAATGACCCTAAATCAATGATTTCGTTGGTCCTTTACCTTGAGTCCACCTAGCTTACTAGGGATTTACTACGGGATTTGCATTTTGACCATTATGACCACCCACGGTGTGAAAAGGCCTTGGTTGCCGAGTCCCATCCCCTAGGTGACCGTGTTCGGAATTGTTTGATTAGTCCAAGTTTTTCCCTTTTTGTGGGTTTTAAGGGAAGGACGCTCCCCGACTCACCCATTCCCCTACTACACTTGTCCACAAAATAAGATGCAAATTGTTGAAATCTCTTTCTTAGTTGCAAAAGATATGCCTATAGCTCAAATCAAGCCAAAAGGGCTAAGAAAAGAAAAAAAAAGAAAGAAAACGAAAGAAAGAAAAGATTGAAGAAAAAGAAAAGGCACAAAGAGCCAAAAAGAAAATAGAAAAGAAGAAAAAGAAATGGCATGGCAACAAACAAAGCAAAAATGCAAAAGAAAGAAAAATGCCAAAAAGAAAATCATCTCACAAAAAGATCTTAACCCCACAAAAATAAGCCTTTTACCGACTACTACTGTGAAGAGCCTACCAAAGGACCGAGTCCCTAGGAAGGATGATAGCGGTAATGGTCGGTCTTCCCTCACTTTGCAAATATTTCCACCTTTTTACTTGGACTAGTTGAGCGGTTTTGGGCATGGGACGACCCTCTTGACTCATCGCTAAAGGGGGCAGGGTCTCACTTACCTACAGTGTCGACTAACACCGTGGTTCATCCTTTTTCCATCCCGCCGATCGTCCCGTAGTGCGTTCTTAGAAAGTTAGGAGGACCTAGTAAGTTACCAACGTTTTTATTGCTTTGTCGTCATACTATTAGGGTTTAGTTCATTTCGATTTGTACTTTTAGCTTGGGAACATTGTCACTTGCCTTGAGTCCTAAACCGGTGTTTCTTTCACCGCTTTTTAGAGGGAAGCGGTATTTATTTCTCTTTGGGTGCAACCGTTTACTTGTTTGTTTGTGTGTTTGTTGTTTATGTGTTTTGTGTCCGGTTGCATCCATAGTTTTGTCGCAAGACCTTACTTGCCTTGCGGAGTACACTTTTCCTCTAAGTGTACTCGCGTGAGTTGAAAGGGCGTAGGGTGCGCTAATACCCGCTCGGCTAGTTTAGTTATTAGGTGCTTACTCGAGGGCGAGTAAGGTTAAGTGTGGGGGAGTTGATAAGTGTAGTTTGTAGTGCCTAATTTGTTGTGTTTTGGTCCCATTTTCCTTGTGGAATCACTCCTTGGGAGCGGTTTATGGGCTACTTATGCTTCTTCTAGCTCGTTACAGGTTCCCGAGACCATTCACGAAGATTTGGAACGATTCCGACTCGTTCCATACACTTTTTGGAGCCAACGAAGTGAAGGAACGATCACTCGATGCCTTGGATTCGATCCCG
This sequence comes from Agrostemma githago, assembly GCA_958450325.1. Taxonomy (NCBI): domain Eukaryota; kingdom Viridiplantae; phylum Streptophyta; class Magnoliopsida; order Caryophyllales; family Caryophyllaceae; genus Agrostemma; species Agrostemma githago. The sequence continues at coordinate 36,352,372 of OY288256.1, forward strand.
AGACCTTGGGACCCATTCCCGAGTCCCTTAGGCCCGATCCCGAGTCCCAAGAATCGATGGGAAGCCCATGAGAAGCAAGGAGGGACCAAAAAGATCATAATGGAGGCCTACAAGGTCCTTCCCGGGCGGGATAATGCCTTCCCGACCGGGAAGGAGTGTGCATTTAGCGATGGGTCTGTGATGAGCTCTTCCCGACCGGGAAGGTGGCTTCCCGACCGGGAAGGGACCCTTCCCGACCGGGACCACCTATTCCTAACCGGGAAGGGCCCAGTTCAGACCCGCGTCAATTCTTTTCTCCTCCTTCATTCTTGTAACCTTATAAATACTTCCCTCTTGTATTGTTTATGTATGATACATTAGCCTAGACTCTCTTAGGCCTCCATTAAGCATTCAAACCCGAGATTTAGTGTTCCTCTAATTAGTTTAATCTTCCTTTAATCTTTAGTTAATCTTAGTTAATTACTCTTGTATTAAGAAGACACTTGAAGATTCATCCAAGCTTGACAACCTTGGAGTTGATTTGGGTTTCTTATTTATGCAAGTTCTTATCTTTTTCATCCTTGTTAGTTTGGTATAATCTCTTCTTCTCTTTACTTTTATTCTTTGTTTATTGTTCAAGTTTGAATCTTTACACATTGTTATTGTTATTGTTTGTTCATTATGGATGTTTGGATGTTTAGTTTGATTTCTCTTGTTCATGTTAGTTTGAGTTTGATAATGAGTGAGTAGTTCTCTTGTGGGGTTAGTAGGGGGATTAAGGGTAGATTATGGGTGATTAGGGTTTGATTAGGGGTAAAGGTTACATCTTTGTTGCTAGTCACATATTGGGCACTCCATGTGTTTGTTGAAATGCTTGTGTGGGTAGTAGTGGCCAATGCTTCTCATACTTGTTCTCTTCTTCTCATTGTTTGACTAGTGTGTGATTGTGTCGGGTTTAGTCTTAGTCACGAGAGTGCGGACTTGGGTTTTGACGCGAGAGCGCGGACCGACCTTGACCTAGGTTTAGACGCGAGAGCGCAAACCGACTCTAGCAACTAGGAGACACCTACACCCTTGATCACCCAATTACCCTTCTACACTTAAGAACCCGACCTAACCCTACTCCTTTCCATATTTGGTTCATTCTCCTAGTTAGTCATAATTTCTCTAGTCCTTTGTTTAGTTAGTCTCTAGTATTTCATTTAGCTCATATCATAGTTAGTTCGTTGTTAGCTTAGTTCATACTTCTTCTCCCATCATAGTTCGTCAATTATCATCTCCTTTGTGTTTGTTTGTGTAACCTAGCCTAGTTTTTAGTGGACCTAGTCTAGACTTTACAATACCGTCTCCGTGGACACGACCCGACTTACCCTAGCTACCCACTAGGTTTAGTTGGTTAATTATTGTTGGTTAGGACCCACGGCAAAACCCTACCATCATATGTACATCAGGTCATTAATGTCTCTACAAGATTATTATCTCTCGTAGACATTTTCCCTTTCTTAATACTAGCATAATACATTACGAGTTCTTTTTTAGCTGATTTTCCTACTACTTCCGGCCTTGTGATAAATTTTTCATTCCTTCTTTGATTCCTCTGTCTCTACACATGATATATAACTGCGTTAATCATGCTGTTGATGATCGCCTTCCTCAAATAGCTGCCTCTAATCTTCAATCTCCACTGGTTGTTCAGATCATTAGGAATTTTAATTCCTAACCAATCCTCCATACATCTCAGAACTTGCTGAATATAATCACATCTGCAAAATAAATGACGGACGTCTTCCTCCTCCTGTCCACACACGCAACAAGCAGTATCATCCACCACATTCAGCTGATAAAGTTTTTTTTGTATTCATTGCTTGGTGTTGATATAACCATGCTACCATTCTTTGCTTGGGTATAATCCACTTACTCCAAACAAGGTTGTGCCATTCCACTTTCCCTCCTTTTCTCCTTAGCCATTGATACCCCTTAGCTATTGTATAATCGTTAGCCCCATTTGCATTCCACATGTTTGCCACGAAATCGGGCGGCATCATTTCACGGACCTGACAAATCTTCCTCCAGCTCCAACTCGTGTTTTGGCTCGGTTTGTACTCCTGCCAGGTTGTGTTCCTTAAATATGTGTGGTGCACCCATCTAACCCACAACTTATCGGTTTAGTAGAAATCCACCAAGCGAGTTTGCCGACAGCAGCTTTATTCCAGGTAGCATTCTGCAGTACATTCAGTCCCCCTTCTTTATACGGTAAACAAATTGTATGCCAGGACACTAAAGGGGATCTAGTGTAGCTCCAGCTTTTCAACAGTCAATATCCATTCGTTGGAGAATTTCGCAATTGTTGCTCCATTTAATAGATCTATGGTCGGCACCAACATTTACCTGAGAATCAATCAAGTCTAGCTTAACCACAAGTTCTTAAACCGAGAATTTGAGAGAACATGTTATTTAAATACTCCATTTTTCTTTTATTCTCGCTTATCAGATTACGGGCAGAAAAATATTGTAAAGAGGAGTCAAACTGGGTACCACAACTCCTTCCCACCACTAAATAAGTAGGTGACCCGCTAAGATTATGCATTATATTGTCTACTTATATAATTTGGTTATTCATTACAGTGTATATAGATGTTTTCAAAATGATAACTATGTAAATATTCTTACAACTCGTCCTTGCTACACCCCCACAAATACAGTCTTTACACTTAGTCAGGCAAGTAGAAGCAGATAATACCGAGTTGATAAAAGAAGGATACGGAATATAAGTAAAGTTCAGATAAATAATGCAAGAGAAAGTAGCTAAAAGCAGCAAATTATTATAAGGATAAATTAAATGGTGTATTGTATTGTATCAGTTACATTAGAGGATTTAACTGTGAAAGAGATGACTGAAACTGTGAAAAATGAGATGGATCTGATGCATATCATACATTGACTACTCACTAGTTTTTTTAAAAAATGGTTTGAGTAAGCTACGTAGCTGAGAGCAAAGTAGATTTACGTCCTGTACAAACCAATACACATTCAGCAATACCTTCCCATGTTTGTGGCAAAGGTACATTAACAACTCCACCTACTTGATATTCAACTGCCACATGAGTAGTTCAGCCACATGCTCTGAGGAAATAGCACAAATTGAGCTACAAAAACAACACAAATAGAGAGTATGTGCAGAGATTCATATTATATTAAGAAACATAAGAACAAATAGTAAAACCAACAATAAAATGAGCTAAAGCTTTAGTGAGTTGGGAGAATATCTGCTATCCCAAGAATGAGGGAGGCTTGGGAATTCGTGACTTGTCCGTGTGGAATGAGGCCGCGGTGGCTAAGCTGGCGTCGTGGGTCTTTGACCAGCCGGACAGGTTGTGGGTTAGGTGGGTTAATAATGTTTATTTGAAAGGCTCCGTGTTGAGTGAGTATCAACCTCATGCAGATGTAACGTGGTCGTGGAGGAAAATATGTCATGCTAAGGACAAGATTAAGAATTTATTTGTTAATGGTAAATGGCATGGGTCGGATAGGTACTATTCGATTTCAAAGGGCTATGAGGAATTACGCGAGAAAAGGCCTAAAGTTCCGTGGTGGAGAGTTGTTTGGAGTAAGTGGAGTATCCCGAGACATAGCTTCATCTCTTGGCTTGTGTTTAGGGGTGCTCCAAATACGAGACTGAAGCTACATAGAATTGGAATTGCTGACTCTGATCGATGTTTTTTATGTGAGTTACAATCGGAGAGCTTAGATCACTTATTCTTTGGGTGTGTCTGGAGCTCGAAGGTTGTGGCGATTGTGAGCGAGTGGTTGCAGAAGAAAATACCGGTGAACGAGAGTTTGAATTGGGCTAAAAATATAAGGGGGTCGAAAATGCATTGCAACATTGTTAGAGCTGGGGTTAACGCGTTGATTTATCATATATGGAGACAGCGGAATGCATGCAGACTTGATGGAATTGTCTCTCAGCCTCAGTACACGGCTAATTTGATTAAGTTAGAGATAAAGAATCGCATAATGTGTAAGATTAAATTTCCTATTCATGCCAAAGATGCTAGATCGCTACAAAAATTGTTGTAGTCATTTGATTGTAAATTGAATCTTTCACATATATATATACTTACCTTTTAACAAAAAAAAAACAATAAAATGAGCCAATATTAGACACCAATATTATATCTTAACTATAACTAGTCGCCATACCTGTGCACCGCACGGGGCTATATTGTTTAATTTATGGCCTTTGTAAATCGCAATTTCGTCTTTTTGCTTCATTGGTCAATATTTATTTTATTATTTATACATTTTTTTTGATTTCATATCTTTGTAACTTTATTTAATTCCACAAGCATTCGTAAATTGTGAATAGGACGAAGCTTAGGAAGATTGAACGATCCAAGTTACGTAAATATATATGGCATGTATGTTAAATGAATGGCGGGGAAAAAAGGTGGACTGTAAGTGCCAAAACATACATCAAACATTCACCACGCACAAGTGTGCAAGGTGAATTAGACTGAAAAGTGTGTTTGTAAAAACGTAAGTGAGTGGTTATTGGCGAACATTAGATATAACATTATAAAAAGTAATGCATAATAACTAATAATTCTTTTTTTTTAACTTTAATTGGAGAACGTAATCATCTTGAGTTATGATTTCGATCTTTCGTAGTTTTACTCTCGCATCTTTAGTTGAGATTTTAAAATCTTGACCTCTTTTCTTCCATGGTTTCTATTGTTACGGCTATTTCTTTTACTACCACTTCATACCTATAACACATTTTGGGCGTGTTAGTTTTGTTCTTAAAATATAAGCAATGTATTACTGTAACAACCCGGATTTTCGAGGACTTAAAATAATAGATAATGCGGAAAGTTATCTAAGTCATTTAATTAAAATTATATCAGAATGTAAATAAATCCGGATCGCTACGGATCCTTACAACAAACGACTATTAATTACATAGTCTTGATTCACTTAGTACAGAATATAGATTGTATTTTATACAAACATATTATTAAATCTCTCTCGCTCGATCCTTTCCCATTGCCCCATACCTGCAAAAATATATAGAATAGAGAGACCGCTGAGCGGGACAGCAACCAAGTCGTTCATCTAATATCACCTCGAACACATAAGACAATCATGTGAATAACAAATAATATGCTTACAAAAATATTAAAGAATATCATGTAACAGATAGTTTCCTTTACTTCAATTAATCAACATGTGAGGTGATGAAAACGATAAGGTTTAAAAGATGGGACATTGGCAGCCATTTGATTTTTTTAAAATCATTTTTCACGTAAACAAAGAATAAACACACGAGTCGTGGCTCCTAGTATCACCGCTACTCCATATTGGCTTGCATCTCACCAATAGAAGTAACCGTGTTACCAACTCATAGACCGAACCGATCTTATGAGGTTTACATCTCACCCGTAAGGTTCAATTGGGCCCGAACTTCTATTATATTATACGTTTATTCAAACGGGGCTCTGAGCTGAAATGAAAGCTGATGATTACATTCTCTGCATCACCAAGAGGGAACCCGCAGTTTTCAGAATCCTGTTCTGCCCCCGCTACCTAGGTGGTAATACTAATCAAGTACTTGTCTATATGTGCGCCACATACCCTACGCAGACTCTTGAACCGCAGAACTCACTGCCGTAGGACGACTACCTTAAACACTAGGTCGACTCTCGGACCGCAGCCTCCGAGTCTGCTTTTCATTACAAGTGCAGTCGAAACACCACGCATGGTAGGATCCAACACAAGATATTCGTCCTAGACTCGCATCGTAAAGTTTATATAAAAGTCGGCCGTGAAAAAGTAGTACATTATTTGGTGACCTTCAATAATTGGTCGAACTCATTTGAAACAATCAAATCCTCAAATACTTACTTTCAGCATGACAACGTTACACTTTAATCCTCAAGTGTCACCCGAAACATTATATCCCAAATATCGTATAATATATATTTTTTTAAAATAGTAAATTCTATAAAATGAAGTTTTATATAAAAATAAAATTTAAAGTACAATAACGATTGCTTGAGAGTTCCGGCCACTAAGGTTCAATGGACTTACTTGGTATGGAATGATTGGACTATTGCTAAACACAAATTCGTTAACTGGATGTTTCAGCATGGTGCCTTGTCTACAAGGACGAAATTGGTGAGGTGGGGTATTACACAAGATGATGAATGCTGTTTGTGTGGGACAAGCAGTGAGACCTTGGATCACTTATTTTTTTACTGTGAGTATAGCTCACGAGTGTTAAGTCTGATTAATGATTGGACAAATTTGAATATTCCCACAGGTGGATCGACGGCATGGAGACTAGCGAAAAGAGGGACTAAATTACGGAGGGGGCTGATTAATGGAGTAACAAACGCAGTTGTGTATCATATATGGATTCAGAGAAACAAAGCTAGAGTTGAGCAAACGATTTTACATCCGAAGGTTGTGCTGAAACGGATCAAAGAGGAGTTTAGACTAAAATTGAATACTTCTTGTAAAGATATAAACTCTAGAAAGGACAAAGATTGGATAGCTAGATTGATGATGTAAGGAGGGTCTAGCCTCCAACAAATTTAGTTACTATATCAATATAATTTTTTTTTACATTTCACCAAAAAAATTTAAAGTACAATAATAATAAAATATTATTTTAAAATTTAAAGTTTATGAAAAATATAAATTAAGTCATACTTAGTCGATTTATAAAATTTGACGTAAATCATTTTTTTAAAATATTTATGAAGTCGTGTAAAAATTTCGGAATAAACAAATCCATTTATTTTAGAAAAAAGAAATTTATAAATTTGTACCTATATAAAATAATAAGTAAAGTATTATTAAAATAAAATATTTTGAAGGTTACTAATTTACTCTATTATTATAATATAAACAAATGTAAAAGTACTACAGAAAATTAAATATGACCAAAATTACAATTATACAAAATATAAAGTACATAGAATAAACATACATAGCAAATAGAATACAATGAAAATGATATGAGTAAATTTTATTAATTTAAGTTCTTTCATTCATTTTCTCAATTTTCATATAGACAGAAATGTAAATGTGATAAATAAATTAAACAACCGATAATTAAGTCGAGTTGGATTTAGTCATAAATAAATATATAACACAAATAAAATATCATGTAACATTTTTTTTACATACATAAATAATTTAGTCTTACAAATAAGCCTAAATATTTAAGTAAGCAATTTATTAAATTACTAACATAATATACTTATGTATAAGAAATGTTGTTAGAAGAAAAGTTTGGTTACCTTAGTAGCTATTACGGAGTATTTATTAATATTATTAAGAATTAAAGATCGTCGGGTCAATAAAATTGTCTACGTAAGAAAAGTCGTCTCCTCCCCTTATAAAGACATTTTCAGGTCGAAATGATTTGACCCAAATACGGTTCTAGAAAAGTGATCCCGTCAAATGCTGGGTAGCTCATCATTCCCGATGCTCCAATTATAGAAAAGGACGAGGGAGTAAATATAGTATATAGTATGGATTATATAGTATAATATAATTGTGAGTAGAAATAGTACGTAATATAGTATTCTGTAGTATGTAGGTATATATACGTAGTACTCCTAGTATGTGTAGTAGTAAGTAATGATAGATGTAGTGCAATGTACTCCGTAGTAAAGTAGTGAGTAGCACAACATGAAGTAGTATATATATACACAATATAGTAGCTAGTATTAGTCATAGGTGGTAATAGGGTAGGGTTAGGTGTGTAGGTAAATGAATTGATTAGTGGAATTGTAGGATTGATAGGTGCAGTAATATTAGATTGTAGTAATATTAGGTGTAGAAATGGTAGATATGAAACGTGAGAAGTAAATGGAAAACCCAATTTTTCTGAGTTTCGGTCTGTTTCTCGTACAAACGTCTTTCTTTGTTTCTTAAAAAGTTGAAATATAAGATTATGAAATTAAAATAATAGAAAACGTAAAATTTATTTTTAAAAAGGAATTTGTGAGACGGTAAGTAAAATAGACGATAAATAGTTTTATGGGACAAAAGTTATAAGTAATTATTATTTTAAAAATTCGATAAATTATTAAATTTTTACGAGACGAGAAAATGTCAAAACGACAGATCAATACTAAAAATATTTTCGAGTTTTAAACTTTATTTAACGATTTTTTTTTTATAAATCGATAAATAAGGCCCTGTTCTTTTCGGCTGAAACAAGGCTGAGCTGAGCTGAGCTGGTCTGATAGAAGCTGAGCTGGACTGATAAGAGCTGAGCTGAGCTGAGCTGAGCTGAATTTATAGAAGCTGAAACTAATAATTTCTTATATAAATTATCTAATAATTTTAAGAAAAATATTGGAGCTGAGCTGAGCTGAGCTGATAAGAGCTGAGCTGAGCTGATAAAAGCTGAGCTGGTCTGAAACGGGCTGAAATTAAGCCGAAAAGAACAGGGCCTAAGTACTCATGTTTTTAATACGGAATAAATTTTTTTATTTAACGAAAATAAAATATTTTATTCACGAAAATAAGTTTTCAAACGTTAAACTTGGTTTAAATAAATGTTTAAAATTTTAACTCTATTTGAAAAATACGGGGTATTACAATCTACCCCCCTTAAAACAATTTCGTCCTCGAAATTTCAGGCATAACTTAAGCAATTAACAAGGTTTAAGACACTACAGGAATAAAATAAAGTGTTAGAGTTCCTCTCGCAAAATGACTCGGCTCGTAAGTGGCCTGCTCGTATATCTGATCTCTCCTCAAAGTTTTACAAAGGTCGTACATCCCAAACTAATATGCATGGTAGGTATTATTGTTCAATGGTAGATTCTAATTCCCATATATTTGCGTAATTCAATCTCGGGTCATTCTCGAGATTTGGTTTACGGTTTGTCTTATCTCCAAAATATCACAATGTTTATATTCCTTAAAATTGAAAGGTGTTGGTTTATGGGTAATACAAGTTTCTCGTAGCATAAAAATAGATTAAAGAAGGTTATCCTAACTCCCATATAATCTGTAGAGAGTTCATAAACTATTATATTGTTGGGTTTAGTAGAACATTCCTCTTATATGTTCAAATACATAGGTTATACTCCAAAAGTCCAAAGTTCTCATGATGACATTTCTCGTCAACCAGGTTGATCTCCTAAGGTTGATCCTCAAGTATTTTTGTGTCGGTCATGACAGGGTTAATCCTCAATCCTTTTTGGTTTTCTAAATTTCTCAAAATTTGAAAACTGTCTCTCCGTTGCTTTATTCTTCAAACAACGGGTTAATCTTAACTTCACATCAAAAATTCCTTGGTTCACAAGTGTCCTTTACAATTATGACACTTAGGGTTTAGAATACTATAAACCATTATTCAACAAAAATATGTCTCCCAAAAATATATATGGCATTTCCTAGGGATTCTCCAAAATATTGTTTACAAACCATTCAATCAATCAATTGGATTCTACAGATCCCAAAAGGTATGTTCAACATATAATTCCTCAAACTAACATTCGATGTATATAATAGTAAACCTCAAAATAATTTTGATCTATGATCATTCTCTTAGCATTCTCAAATACTTAGCTCCCCAAAAAGATATTGATCATCATAAATATCACTCGGCTTCAAATCATCATAAATATCACTCGGCTTCAAGAGTATACTCTCTCTTCTCATAATAGGGTGGTTGAGATCTAGGTTAGAACACCATGATCTAAGTCTCACGATAGGTTACTGCTCTTCAAGGTTTAACACATAAGACACATCCAAAAATGTGACTCAAAGTCCCCCAATTATGTAAGTGTTCTGTGGTCAGGAAAATTTTTAGGTAGCAAAACGAATACTAGGTTAGCAACGTTCTTAGCATAACGATCTCGGTGGTCATCTGATCTCCCTGGTATAGTCCATGATCATGCTTCTGTATTGAAGTTTCTTGATGACATCCTTTGCAAATAACTCGAACAGGTTCATCTTGTTGTGGTTTGTTCTTCTGTATGATTTTGTATAGTTGTTTCTTTGTGATGGTTTGGGATTTGTCACGTCCCTAACCCTCAATAAACTACCGATTACACCTAGTGGGTAGCTAGGGCAAGTCGGGATCGTATCCACGAGGACGGTGTGGCAAGGCTTAGACTAGGTCGGCCTAGAACGAGACTAGATTACCAAACAAACACAAAGAAACGATAAAATGGAAAACTATGATGGAGGAGAAGTATGACTAAGCTAATGATGAACTAACAAATAAACTAGAGTAAACGATGACTAACTAAGAGGATGAACTCAAATACGGAGAAAAGTGGGGTAGGTCGGGTTCATAGGAGTAGAAGGGTAATTGGGGTGATCAAGGGTATAGGTGTCTCCTAATTGCTAGAGTCGGTCCGGGCTCTCGCAACTTAGACCGATGTCAAGGTGGGTCCGGGCTCTCGCAACTTAGACCCTAGTCCGCGTTCTCGCGACTAAACTATTCTCAACATTTCCGCATCATAGACAAACAATGAGAAGATGAACACAAGTATGGGAAGCATGGCCACTACAACTCACACAAGCATATCAACAAACACATAGAGTGCCCACAATGTGACTAACAACAAAGAATTCACCCTTTTCCCTTAATCAACCCTAATCATCCATAATCTACCCCTAATCCCCCTACTAACCCCACAAGTAATCTACTCACTCATTATCAATGAAAAACTAACAATAATAAGAGGAAACAACTTGAACATCCAAACATCCATAACGAACAATAACAATAACAATAAACAAAATATAAAGATTCAAACTTGATTAACAAACTAAGAACAAGAGTAAATAAGAGAAGAAGATTATACCAACAAACAATGGATGAAAAAGAAGAGAACTAGTATTAATGAGAAACCCAAATAAAATCCCAAGGTTGTCAAGCTTGGAACAATCTTCAAGAATCCCCTTAATCCAAGCACTAATTACAATGATTAACTAAAGATTAAAGAGAGAATTAAACTAATGAGAGTAGCACTAATCTAGGGTTTTGAATGTTAATGGAGGCTTAAACTAGTCTAGGGTATGATAAGATATCTTAACATTACAAGAAGGGAGTATATATATGGGTACAAGAATGAAGGAGAAGAAAAGAAAAGAAAAGAAGACGTGCAGCAGCATCACGGTCCCGACCGGGACGGCCTGTCATCCCGACCGGGACGGGTTGGTCCCGATCGGGACGGACCCACAGCAGCACTTTTCAAAGCGCACCTCATCCCGAACGGGATGAGGCCATCCCGAACGGGATGGGTCTTGTAGGCTTCCCTTAAGAGCTTTTTGGTCCCTCCTTGCCTCTCATGGGCTTCCCATCGAATCTCGGGACTCGGGATCGGGTCTCGGAGGCTCGGGATTGAACCCCAAGGTCTCGGGATCGATTTCAAGGCATCGAGTCATAATTCCTTTACTCCGTTGGCGCCAAAATGTGTATGTATAGAGTCGGAATCGCTCCAACTCCCCCAAATCGGTCTCGGGAACCTGAAACGAACTAAAGGAAGCATAAGAAGCCCCTAAATCGCTCCCAAGGAGCGATTCCACAAGGAAATGGGACCAAAACATAGTGAAAAAGGCACTACAAACTACACTTATCAACTCCCCCACACTTAACCCTTACTCGCCCTCGAGTAAGCACACACTAACTACTACACTAGCCGAATGGGTATTAGCGCACCCTACGCCCTTTCAACTCACGCGAGTACACTTAGAGGAAAGGTGCACTCCGCAAGGCAAGTCAAGTCTTGCGACAAATCCGAGGATGCAACCGGACACAAAACACACAAACAAACAAACACACAAACAAACACTTAGATGGTTGCACCCAAAACAAAAGAAATACCGCTTCCCTCTAAAAGCGGTGAAAGAAGCACCGGTTTAGGACTCGAGGCAAGTGACAACGTTCCCAAGCTAGAAATACAAACCAAGGTGGACTAAACCCTAATAGTATGACGATAAAGCAACAAAAACGTTGGTAACTTACCTAGGTCCTCCTAACTTTCTAAAAACGTACTACGGGACGATCGACGGAGTGGAAAAGTGAAGAACCACGGTGTTAGTCGACACTGTAGGTAAGTGAGACCCCGCCCCCTTTAGCGTGAGCCAAGAGGGTCGTCCCGTGTCCCAAACCGCCTAACTAGTCCAAGTAAAAAGGTGGAAAACATGCAAAATGAGGGAAGACCGACTAATGCCGCTATCATCCTTCCTAGGGACTCGGTCCTTTGGTAGACTCTTCACGGCAAAAGTCGGAAAAAGGCTTATTTTTGTGGGGATTTCTTTTTTTTTTGTGAGATGGGTTTTCTTTTGGCATTTTCTTTCTTTTCGACATTTTGCTTTGCTTTGTTTTGCCATGCCATTCTTTTTTTCTTCTTTTCTATTTTCTTTTTGGCTTTTGTGCCTTTTCTTTTTCTTCATTTCTTTTCTTTCTTTCATTTTTTTTCTTTTCTTTTCTTTGCCCTTTTTGGCAAGATTTGGCTTTTTGGCATATTCATTGTATAACAAGAAAGTTAGAAATCAACAATTTGCAATTTATTGTGTGGCGATGTGTAGAAGGTAGGTGAATGGGTAAGTCGGGACAGGCCCTTCCCTTCAAACCCACAAAAAGTGGAGAACTTGGACTAATCAAACAATCCTAAACACGGTCACCTAAGGGACGAGACTCGGTAACCAAGGCCTTTTCACACCGTGGGTGGTCATAATGGTCAAAAGTGCAAATCCCGTAGTAAATTCCTAGTAAGCTAGGTGGACTCAAGGTAAAGGACCAACGAATTCATTGATTTAGGGTCATTCTACTAGGCTAAAGTCCAAGACTCGATTTCACTACTAAAAAGGGAAAGTACACACTCACACACTAGCCTCTAAACCGGGTTTTCGAAAACCATTTACACACAAGACACAAAAACACACAAACAAAGACTCAACAAGAACGAAAGAAAAAGAAGTAAAAGCAACGAAACAAAAACAACACAAAATTAACACAAACACAACATAAACACCACCCCGATCATCCAAACAAGCCACCAAATCAACCACACTTTACAAAGCTCCACCCAAGCACACAACACACAATCTCCTCCAAACTCCGCAAGAGGTAAAGAAGAAAAAGGGATAAGATGTTACCGGGAGTCTTGAAAGCCTTCCAAAGTTAACGGCGATTAAAGCAACCTATAAGGGAAAGGGAGGCAAAACACGCACACAAAACAAATACGCGACACACTGACACAAAAGGAAAACACACAAAAGAAAAATCTTTTTGATTTTTGTGAAATTTTTTCAAATTTTTAGGTATTTTTAAAGGTTTTTCGAAAAAGGAAAAAAAAAACTAACTACGATACAATATCGTTCCCCCACACTTAAACTGATCAATGTCCTCATATGCTCAATCATAGTGGGCGGAGAGACAAAAGAAAAGGAAAAGAAACTACGAAAATAAGGCTAAAAATCAAAAATAAAGTGAAGAAAAGGTAGAAGGTGTCCGGCCGGGGTGTAGTCAAGTCACCATGGGCCGAGACGAGAAAAAGATATGGAATGGGGAAGAAAAATAAAAAGAAAGAAATAAAAGGAAATGGGAGGGGAGGGCTAGGTGTAATCAAGTCACCTAGCCCGGATTCCGCCTAAATCCGACTAAATCCTCAAAAAGAAAGAGTGAAAAACTTGTAAAATTGGATTAATCGGTTGACTTTCGACGCAATCACGTCATCGGGAGTCGGGAGCAACCATACTACGGCCTCGAAGGCCACTACGATACCATGACTCAAGGGAAGGGGGCAAACAATGAAAAACAAGCGATAAAAAGACGGAAAAGGAAGGATAGTTACCCAACCCGAGCGGCTAGTAACTCACTTGCTCCATCGTCTCAATGATCATTAGAGGCTCGTCGCTTATCGTCTTGGATGCCATCTCGCTTCACACTTGAAAAGAACTCACGGTAGAGGTAGTAATGGTAGAGGGTGGGATTTGATGTGAGAGTCGGTGTAAAGTGGATAGGAAATGGAGTGAGGGCATGCCAATGAAGTACATGCATATGATAAAGCTAGGGTAGCTAGGGAGGTTGGGAGGGGGCATAAAACGGTTGGGTGGACTCGATTTGCGAAGAAGAAACACAAAGGGGGAGCAGGTGCCCGTCCCGGTCGGGATGATCGGTCCCGTTCGGGATGTCTCACCCATCCCGGTCGGGACGCTTCCTTCCCGGTCGGGATGGACCTTCAGTGAGCTCGAATTTTTGCACCCCCATCCCGATCGGGATGACTCCCTCCAGGTCGGGATGCCACGCCCGTCCCGGTCGGGACGCCTCCTCCCGGCCGGGATGGGTCTTCTTCAACTTCCACAATCCCAAAAGCTTGCTCCAAGCTTCACAAACCCGATCCTCGCTCTTATAACCCAAGCTTTTTCATAGCCAATCTTCTCTAGGAAGCATTCTCACTTCATACCTATCAAACAAACTCAAACTTAACATCAAACTCTCTCCCTCGCATCGCTCATCAATAATCCAAATAACAAGAATTCACAAAAATCCAAAGCAATTACAATAAAGAGATATATACAAAGAGACGGTTCTTGAGGAACTCCGTCAAACCAAGATGGTGCTTTCTTCAATCTTTTTCAATAACCATGACCAATTCCATCTCCATCAAGGGCACGTAAGAACAAGTCGAAGGCCCTAGCAAAGTCTTCAATCAAGCATGTCATATAATCAACCACATCCCAAGACTCTTCATGGCCTTGCTTTGACGTTCCCGGGGCATCTCGATCTTCCAAGTTCAACGGTTTGAACTTGTACTTGCGGTCTTTCGGGATATACCCAAACATCCACCGGTCTTCATGTGGCTCCAAGGGAGGCTCATCCTTCTCCTTGCTTTTCAACTTGTCATCAAGCCCATGATTTGGGCACTCATCTTCCTCTACATCGGAGTCATCATCCTCAAGTACATAAGAGTACTTCTTCAAGCTTTGTCCCGGATCTTTCCCTCGATCGATGTCTTCCGTGGCATGGATCATATTACATGTCTCGGTCATAGGCGAAGTGTTGCCTTGGAGGTCGAACACTAACTCCTCGTCGCCTAGTTGAAAAGTAATCCTACCTTTCTTCACATCGATCACGGCACCGGCGGTGTGTAAAAATGGGCGTCCAAGGATGATGGGAGTGTTAGCATCCTCCGGCATGTCAACCACAATGAAGTCGACCGGAATGAAGAACTTCCCTATTCATACCGGCACATCCTCTAACATTCCCAATGGTCGGTTAAGAGACTTATCGGCCATTTGGAGTGTAATGGATGTACATTTCAACTCTGTCATCCCTAATCGCTCACAAATGGTGTAGGGAATAATGCTCACACTCGCACCCAAATCACACATAGCTCTCTCGATCTTGTAATTGCCGATGGTGCATGGGATAGAGAAACTACTCGGGTCCTTCAATTTCGGAAGCGTGGAACCTTGAATAAGCTCGCTCACCACCCTTGTGAACGCTATTGTCTCTTCCTTGTCAATGGACCGCTTCCTAGCTAGGATTTCCCGCATGAATTTTCCATATGCCGGGATTTGGGTAAGTAACTCGGTGAATGGGACATTCACATCCAATTTCTTCACGATATTAAGGAACTTGTCGTATTGAGTATCCACCTTAGTCTTCATTTGCCTTGATGGGAAAGGCAACTTGATTTGGTACTTATTTTGCTCAATGGAGGTGGATTCTTCAAAGGACACTTTCCTTTTTCCCTTGTCTTTCTCTTGAAGTGGGGGAGGGTTGTCTTCTTGGGGTTTCTCAACTTCCCATAAAACTTGTTCCTCCATTGGATTATCAAAGCTTGATTCTTCTTGAGTTGGAGATGCCATTTCCTTTGTCGGTTCTTGCATTGGCTCTTGTTCACTAGGGAATGAAGGGGAGTCATAGGATGTACCTCTCCTTGTAGTGATAGCATTTACATGCTCAAATGTCGGTGTTTCACCTTGAGAAGGTAGTTGCCCCTTTTGTCTTGAGGAGCTCCCCGAAGCAAGTTGAGATACTTGAGTTTCAAGCATCTTCATATGAGCATCTCTTACCGCATTTTTCCCTTGAACATAAGCAAAGAGCTCTTGTTGGGTTCTTGACATATCCATTTGACATTTTTGCACATCTTGAGTATTCTTTTGCATATCCATCAAAGTCTTTTGAATGTCAAAATCCCGAGGTGGGGATGATGGATTATGTGGAGTGTCGGTGATGGCGAGAGGAATGTCATAATCATGAGTAGGAGACCGGCTCCTAGGATTGCTTTGTTGTTGTTGATTTTGAGTTGCTTGTTGACGGTTCCCTTGGAACCCTTGAGAATTACCTTGTTGTTGATGATGGTTCCCTTGGAACCCATGAAAGTTGCCTTGATGATGGCCTTGATTGTTGCCATGGTTGTGGTTTTGATACCCTTGAAAATTTTGGTTTCCTTGGAAACCACCTTGATTGAAGTTCCCTTGTTGGAACCCTTGCTTGTTGTTGAAGTTGCCTTGGTTATTTTGCTTGAAATTGTTGAAGGGTCTTTGGTTACCCACATAACCTTGGTAATCTTCATTGTTGTCCCGTAAGGGAGGTGGAACATAGGGACGATGTTGTTGTTGATGTTGAAGTGCTTGTTGTTGAGGGACTTGATTGGAAGCTTGGTATTGATTAGAGTAGGAGGCACCTTGCTTGAACGCTTGAAAGGCGTTCACTTGCTCAATACTCCCTCTACAATTCATAGGGTCATGACCAACGATTCCACAAGTGTCACACATCCCAAAGTAAGGTGTAGGAGGTGCGAACCCTAAAGCATTCACTTCTTGAATCGGTTGATGGTGGGAGGAACTAGTGCCTTGGACTTGGTTGAGGTGGCTTTGGAGCTTCTTGTCAATAGTCTCCATGTGTGTTTTCAATTGAGCTCCAAGGTCAATGCTTAACTTAGTGATAGCATCAACCTCATGCATGCCTCCTCGATGTGCCTTCCTAGGCCTAGAGTATTGCGAATTATGCACCGCCATCTCTTCGATTCTCGCCCAAGTTTGGTCGTCATCGACCTCGGTAAACCTACCATTGGAGCCCATGTTAAGAATAGCTCTCGAGTCCTCATAAAGACCATTCCAAAATTTTTGCACCAAGAACCATTGTGAGAGTCCATGATGAGGGCACGATCTTACCAAAGACTTAAACCGCTCCCAAGCTTCATATAGGCTCTCTTCATCCCTTTGTTGGAACCCGGTGATGGAGGCCCTAAGCAAATTCGTCTTTTCCGGAGGGTAAAACATTTGGTAAAATGCCAAGGCAAGATTTTTCCAAGTATCGATCCCCATGGTTGCCCTATCGAGACTCTTGATCCATTGCTTCGCTTTTCCAATAAGAGAAAACGGGAAAAGTACCCAACGAATTTGATCTTGAGTAACCCCGGTTTGAGATATAGCGTCACAATAATCGGAGAAGGTTCATGTGTTGGTGCGGGTCTTCGGTGGGCAAACCACTAAATGGGCTCCTCTCTACGAGTTGGATAAATTGGGTCTTTGCCACAAAATTCCCGGTGTAGGCTTCCGGTAATGCACTCGGTCCCGGCAAGACATCCTCGGTGAATGTGGAGTGAGAGGAAAACTTAGGCATTCTTGGATATAAGGGAGAAGATGGTGGTGTAGACGGTGTTGATGTAGATGAAGAGGGGGAACTAGGAGACGAATTACCGAAGGGATTGATGAAGGTCCCTCCGGCCGTCTCTCGAGGTGACTCGCTAAAGTCGGCTCCTTGAGCTTGCCTTTGATGAGTATTGCTTGCACTTGGTTGAGAGATTCTAACCCGGTTAATCGTCCGTTGGCGAAAGGCTCGAAAGAGTCTCTCCGACTCTTGATTAAAGAGATAGAAGTCGCCTCCCCTCCTAGGCATACACTACACACTAGAACAAACGTGAGAACACCTAGTGCTTTGTGGGCACTAGGCAACGACAATAAACAAGCACAACTAGAGACAAAGAGAAAAAGGAAGCTAAGAAAAGAAGAGAAACTAGAAAATATTCACAAGAGAAGATGGGAGAACACAAAGAAGGGTAACTAAGTCTAGAAATAAGCAAACTAAGTCTAAACAATGCACCGTCCCCGGCAACGGCGCCAAATTGATGGTTTGGGATTTGTCACGTCCCTAACCCTCAATAAACTACCGATTACACCTAGTGGGTAGCTAGGGAAAGTAGGGATCGTATCCACGAGGACGGTGTGGCAAGGCTTAGACTAGGTCGGCCTAGAACGAGACTAGATTACCAAACAAACACAAAGAAACGATAAAATGGAAAACTATGATGGAGGAGAAGTATGACTAAGCTAATGATAAACTAACAGATAAACTAGAGTAAACGATGACTAACTAAGAGGATGAACTCAAATACGGAGAAAAGTGGGGTAGGTCAGGTTCATAGGAGTAGAAGGGTAATTGGGGTGATCAAGGGTATAGGTGTCTCCTAATTGCTAGAGTCGGTCCGGGCTCTCGCAACTTAGACCGATGTCAAGGTGGGTCCGGGCTCTCGCAACTTAGACCCTAGTCCGCGCTCTCACGACTAAACTATTCTCAACATTTCCGCATCATAGACAAACAATGAGAAGATGAACACAAGTATGGGAAGCATGGCCACTACAACTCACACAAGCATATCAACAAACACATAGAGTGCCCACAATGTGACTAACAACAAAGAATTCACCCTTTTCCCTTAATCAACCCTAATCATCCATAATCTACCCCTAATCCCCCTACTAACCCCACAAGTAATCTACTCACTCATTATCAATGAAAAACTAACAATAATAAGAGGAAACAACTTGAACATCCAAACATCCATAACGAACAATAACAATAACAATAAACAAAATATAAAGATTCAAACTTGATTAACAAACTAAGAACAAGAGTAAATAAGAGAAGAAGATTATACCAACAAACAATGGATGAAAAAGAAGAGAACTTGTATTAATGAGAAACCCAAATAAAATCCCAAGGTTGTCAAGCTTGGAACAATCTTCAAGAATCCCCTTAATCCAATCACTAATTACAATGATTAACTAAAGATTAAAGAGAGAATTAAACTAATGAGAGTAGCACTAATCTAGGGTTTTGAATGTTAATGGAGGCTTAAACTAGTCTAGGGTATGATAAGATGTCTTAACATTACAAGAAGGGAGTATATATATGGGTACAAGAATGAAGGAGAAGAAAAGAAAAGAAGTCGTGCAGCAGCATCACGGCCCCGACCGGGACGGATCATCCTGACCGGGACGGGTTGGTCCCGATCGGGACGGACCCACAGCAGCACTCTTCAAAGCGCACCCCATCCCGAACGAGATGAGGCCATCCCGAACGAGATGGGTCTTGTAGGCTTCCCTTAAGAGCTTTTTGGTCCCTCCTTGCCTCTCATGGGCTTCACATCGAATCTCGGGACTCAGGATCGGGTCTCGAAGGCTCGGGATTGGACCCCAAGGTCTCGGGATCGATTCCAAGGCATCGAATCATCATTCCTTTACTCCATTGGCTCCAAAATGTGTATGTATAGAGTCGGAATCGCTCCAACTCCCCCAAATCGGTCTCGGGAACCTGAAACGAACTAAAGGAAGCATAAGAAGCCCCTAAATCGCTCCCAAGGAGCGATTCCACAAGGAAATGGGACCAAAACATAGTGAAAAAGGCACTACTTTCTTTGCTTCTTGCAAATTTGGTGCGTCATCTACTTTCTCGTGTTAGTACTATACCATAGTGTCAGTGGTTCTAAACAAAATTTCTATCATAGTCTATGTAAGTAAGACTGGTTAATGTTTACTCGACCGGAGACACATGCAAAAAAATTTCAAGACTAAGTATGAAGGTAAGGTTGGTTAAAACAAGAATCCAAGAAACAAAGTGAAAGTCATAAGAATTAGAAAGGGTGTTAATGATTATGACAATTTTATTAATAGAATGACATAGCCCTCTATCATAGATCTTCTCTTTCGATGATAAGAGGATATGAAGTTGGTATTTGTCAAAAAGAAATTCTAAAATCAAGCTAGGTTTTGGAGAGTATATGTGTGAAAGTGAGAATCAACTGTATGAGGTTCAAGTTTCTCAGATATCTGAATGAAATTGTGATAGGTTGATTCAAAGAATATATAATAGATCAATAAGTTGATTGAAAGTAAAACATAATTCAAGACAAATTGGTCAGGGTTGAAGGTTGAATTAAGTCTTTTAAAAATTTATAATATGAAGTAAGGCTAAAAAATGTCACCATGAATTTAGGAAATCAATAGGATATGAACAAATGATTATCATGATGATCAATTCAAGAAATGTCTTAACTTGGTTAATGAACGAGAATGATATCCAATCACAAAAAGTGGATATGAAATAGTTTGGTTCAAGTAAACGAGTCATAACTGAAAGGTTAAAGGTTAAAGCTAAAGGTAAAATTCAGATTAACTGGTTTTGAAAATGAAGAAAGTAATTAATAATAGGACACACAAAACTCGAAGATGTGGTCGGAGGTATTTAATGAAAAATCAATGTAGGGTTCAATCTTTGAAATATAGTTTAGGATAACATATGATCTCCGATCTATGAGGTAGGTAATTAAAGTTTTAGTTAGGTCTAAGTCAACATCTAGTTAGGATTCGAGGAATAATACACTACACGTGTCAGCACGTACTTGATCTTCATGTGTGCTCCATCTTGACAAGATAACTTGACTCGATTCTTCAACGTGATTCAGTTTGAGTTGACTCATATAGTTTATTCAGAAGATGTCCTCATTTATTGGTGCGTCACAATGCTGATGTCCAAGTCTCGAGCAGTTGATGGCTCTGAGTGTCAACATCTTCCATCTTGGTTATCGTATTGATCAAAAATAAATTTAAACTAGCCAATAGGCTAAAGGTTAGGCAGTCAATCTACAAACAATTAAGCAGATAGCATATCAACAATTATACATGTAGATATCGTATTTCCCCTTAATGACAATTCTACCCTGATAAATTATTTAATAGGATCCTAATAGTTTCTAAATGAATCTCTCATTTTAGTGATCTAATATTGCATAGTACTTTAGTAAGTCTACCCAGGCGCGCTCCTCGTTAGGTAAATGAAGCTCAATCCTCACTTACGGTCACAAGGTCGCTCTGATACCAACTGTAACAACCCGAATTTTCGATGACTTAAAATAATAAATAATGCGGAAAGTTATCTAAGTCATTTAATTAAAATTATATCAGAGCGTAAATAAATCTGGATCGCTACGGATCCTTACAACAAACGACTATTAATTACATAGTCTTGATTCACTTAGTACAGAATATAGATTGTATTTTATACAAACATATTATTAAATCTCTCTCGCTCGATCCTTTCCCATCGCCCCATACCTGCACAAATATATAGAATAGAGAGACCGCTGAGCGGGACAACAACCAAGTCGTTCATCTAACATCACCTCGAACACATAAGACAATCATGTGAATAACAAATAATATGCTTACAAAAATATTAAAGGATATCATGTAACAGATAGTTTCCTTTACTTCAATTAATCAACATGTGAGGTGATGAAAACGATATGGTTTAAAAGATGGGACATTGGCAGCCATTTGATTATTTTAAAATCATTTTTCACGTAAACAAAGAATAAACACACGAGTCGTGGCTCCTAGTATCACCGCTACTCCATATTGGCTTGCATCTCACCAATAGAAGTAACCGTGTTACCAAATCGTAGACCGAACCGATCTTATGAGGTTTACATCTCACCCGTAAGGCTCAATTGGGCCCGAACTTCTATTATATTATACGTTTATTCAAACGGGGCTCTGGGCTGAAATGAAAGCTGATGATTACATTCTCTGCATCACCAAGAGGGAACCCGTAGTTTTCAGAATCCTATTCTGCCCCCGCTATCTAGGTGATAATACTGATCAAGTACTTTTCTATATGTGCGCCACATACCCTACGCAGACTCTTGAACCGCGGAACTCACTGCCGTAGGACGACTACCTTAAACACTAGGTCGACTCTCGGACCGCAGCCTCCGAGTCTGCTTTTCATTACAAGTGCAGTCGAAACACCACGCATGGTAGGATCCAACACAAGCTATTCGTCCCAGACTCGCATCGTAAACTTTATATAAAAGTCGCCCGTGAACAAGTAGTAAATTATTTGGTGACCTTCAATAATTGGCCGGACTCATTTGAAACAATCAAATCCTCAAATACTTACTTTCAGCGTGACAACGTTACACTTTAATCCTCAAGTGTCACCCGAAACATTATATCCCAAATATCGTATAGTATATTTTTTTTAAAAGACTAAATTCTTTAAAATGAAGTCTTATATAAAAATAAAATTTAAAGTACAATAATAATATAATATTATTTTAAAATTTAAGTTTATGAAAAATATAAAACTTTATGAAAAATATAAATTAAGTCGTACTTAGTCGATTTTTAAAATTTGACGTAAAATCATTTTTTAAAAATATTTATGAAGTCGTGTAAAAATTTCGGAATAAACAAATCCATTTATTTTAGAAAAAAGAATATATAAATTTGTACCTATATAAAATAATTAGTAAAGTATTATTAAAATAAAATATTTTGAAGGTTACTAATTTACTCTATTATTATAATATAAACAAATGTAAAAGTACTACAGAAAATTAAATATGACCAAAATTACAATTATACAAAATATAAAGTACATAGAATAAACATACATAGCACATAGAATACAATGAAAATGATATGAGTAAATTTTATTAATTTAAGTTCTTTTATTCATTTTCTCAATTTTCATATAGACAGAAATGTAAATGTGATAAATAAATTAAACAACTGATAATTAAGTCGAGTTGGATTTAGTCATAAATAAATATATAACACAAATAAAATATCACGTAACATTTTTTTTATATACATAAATAATTTAGTCATACAAATAAGCCTAAATATTTAAGTAAGCAATTTATTAAATTACTAACATAATATACTTATGTATAAGAAATGTTGTTAGAAGAAAAGTTTGGTTACCTTAGTAGCTATTACGGAGTATTTATTAATATTATTAAGAATTAAAGATCGTCGGGTCAATAAAATTGTCTACGTAAGAAAAGTCGTCTCCTCCCCTTATAAAGACATTTTCAGGTCGAAATGATTTGACCCAAATACGGTTCTAGAAAAGTGATCCCGTCAAATGTTGGGCAGCTCCTCATTCCCGATGCTCCAATTATAGAAAAGGACGAGGGAGTAAATATAGTATATAGTACGGAGTATATAGTATAATATAATAGTGAGTAGAAGTAGTACGTAATATAGTATTCTGTAGTGTGTAGGTATATATACGTAGTACTCCTAGTATGTGTAGTAGTAAGTAATGATAGATGTAGTGTAATGTACTCCGTAGTAAAGTAGTGAGTAGTACAGCATGAAGTAGTATATATATATACACAATATAGTAGCTAGTATTAGTCATAGGTGGTAATAGGGTAGGGTTAGGTGTGTAGGTAAATGAATTGATTAGTGGAATTTTAGGATTGATAGGTGCAGTAATATTAGGTGTAGAAATGGTAGATATGAAACGTGGGAAGTAAATGGAAAACCCAATTTTTCCGAATTTCGGTCTGTTTCTCGTACAAACGTCTTTCTTTCTTTCTTAAAAAGTTGAAATATAAGATTATGAAATTAAAATAATAGAAAACGTAAAATTTATTTTTAAAAAGGAATTTGTGAGACGGTAAGTAAAATAGACGATAAATAGTTTTATGGGACAAAAGTTATAAGTAATTATTATTTTAAAAATTCGATAAATTATTAAATTTTTACGAGACGAGAAAATGTCAAAACGATAGATCAATACTAAAAATATTTTCGAATTTTAAACTTTATTTAATGAATTTTTTTTTTTATAAATCGATAAATAAGTACTCATGTTTTTAATACGGAATAAAAAATTTTATTTAACGAAAATAAAATATTTTATTCACGAAAATAAGTTTTCAAACGTTAAAGTTGGTTTAAATAAATGTTTAAAATTTTAACTCTATGTGAAAAATACGGGGTATTACAATTACGGAGTGCTTTTAGTTGATGTACATAATAATTGTTCACATACCCGTTGTCTAACTTTCTCTTCTCCTTTTTAATTGGTGTGTTTACCACGAGCTCTAATTCTATTTGGGTGGTACACTGAGGTTCATATTGAGGTTTGGTTGTAGGTCTAATCGGGTCGCTTTGGTTGTACACTTGAATGACATATTGATGTTCATGCTCTATATGTAACACCCGTGATTTTAATAAATTATATTAAATTAAAATTTTGTTCGTATTATTATTTTTACAATTTAACTCGTAAATTTTAAAATTATTATAAAACGAATTTATCGATTAATCGTTTCAAACACCTAAAATTTTATTTGTCTCGGAAACTTGATGGTAGGGATTCGTCACGTCCCTAGCCGATCAATATAACACCAACTAACCTAGTGGGTAGCTAGGGCAAGTCGGGATCGATTCCACGAGGACGGTATATCAAAGCTTAGACTATGTCGGCTTAAAAACGAGACTATGCTACCAAAAACGACACAAAGAAAACGATAAAAGGAAAACTAATGATGGAGGAGAAGTATGACTAAGCTAATGATCGAACTAATGAATAAACTAAAAGAACGATAGCTAACTAGGAGGATTAACACAAATATAGAAGGAAGTGGGGTAGGTCGGGTTCATAGAGGTAGAAGGGTAATTGGGGTGATCAAGGGTATAGGTGTCTCCTAATCACTAGAGTCGGTCCGGGCTCTCGCAACTTAGACCGATGTCAAGGTGGGTCCGGGCTCTCGCAACTTAGACCCTAGTCCGCGCTCTCGCGACTAAACTATTCTCAACATTTTCGCATCATAGACAAACAATGAGAAGATGAGCACAAGTATGGGAAGCATGGCCACTACAACTCACACATGCATATCAACAAACACATAGAGTGCCTACAATGTGACTAACAACAAAGATGTAACCTTTTCCCCTTAATCAACCCTAATCATCCATAATCTACCCCTAATCCCCCTACTAACCCCACAAAGAAACTACTCACTCATTATCAATGAAGAACTAACAAAAATAAGAGAAAACAAACTCACAATCCAAACATTCATTATGGATAACAAGAAAAACTACAATAACGATGCAACAAGATTCAAACAAGATTAAATAAACAAGATTAAGAGTAGAAATGATTATACCAACACTATGAAGATGAAAAGATGCAATCTTGTATAAATAAGAACCTAAATAAAACCCAAGGTTGTCAAGCTTGGAGAATTCTTCAAGTATCCTCTTAATACAAGAATTAATTACAATGATTAACTAAGAATTGAAAAGAGATTAAAACTAATGAGAGTAGCAATAATCTAGGGTTTCGAATGGTAATGGAGGCTTAAACTAATCTAGGGTAAGATAAGATGTCTAAAAATTACAAGAAGGGAGTATATATATGGGTACAAGAATGAAGGAGAAGAAAAGAAGAAGCCCGTGCTGCCTCTGTAGCTTCCCGACCGGGACGGATCATCCCGATCGGGACGGCTCTGTCATCCCGAACGGGACGGGTTGGTCCCGACCGGGATGGGCTCACAGCAGCTATCTCAAAGTAGCACCCCATCCCAAACGGGATGAGGCCATCCCGAACGGGATGGGTCTTGTATGCCTTCCTTAAACACTCTTTGGTCCTTCCTTGCCTCTCATGGGATTCCCACCAATTCTCGGGACTCGGGATCGGGTCTCGGAGGCTCGGGATTGGGTCCCAAGGTCTCGGGGTCGATTCCAAGGCCTCGAGTCATCGTTCCTCTATCTCGTTGGCTCCAAAATGTGTATGTATTGAGTCGGAATCGCTCCAACTCTTCCAAATCGGTCTCGGGAACCTGAAACGAACTAAAGAAAGCATAAGAAGCCCATGAATCGCTCAAAAGGAGCGATTACACAAGGAAAAAGGGACCAAAACACAACAAATAGGCACTACAAACTACACTTATCAACTCCCCCACACTTAACCCTTACTCGCCCTCGAGTAAGCACACACTAACTACTAAACTAGCCGAATGGGTATTAGCGCACCCTACGCCCCTTCAACTCACGCGAGGGCACTTAGAGGACATGTGCACTCCGCAAGGCAAGTTGGGTCTTGCGACAAAACTGTGGATGCAACCGGACACAAAACCCATAAACAAACAAACACCTAATCGGTTGCACCCAAAACAAAAGAAATACCGCTTCCCTCTAAAAGCGGTGAATGAAACACCGGTTCAGGACTCGAGGTAAGTGACAACGTTCCCAAGCTAGCAGTACAAACCAAGGTGAACTAAACCCTAATAGTATGACGATAAAGCAATAAAAAAAATGTTGGTAACTTACCTAGGTCCTCCTAACTTTCTAAAAACGTACTACGGGACGATCGGCGGAGTGGAAAAGTGAGGAACCACGGTGTTAGTCGACACTGTAGGTAAGTGAGACCTCGCCCCCTTTAGCGTGAGCCAAGAGGTTCGTCTCGTGTCCAAGACCGCCTAACTAGTCCAAGTAAAAAGGTGGAAAAAACATGCAAAATGAGGGAAGACCGACTAATGCCGCTATCATCCTTCCTAGGGACTCGGTCCTTTGGTAGGCTCTTCACGGCAAAAGTCGTAAAAAGGCTTATTTTTGTGGGGATTTCTTTTTGTGAGACGGGTTTTCTTTTGGCATTTTCATTCTTTTCAACGTTTTGATTTGTTTGTTGCCATGCCATTTCTTTTTTTTCTTCTTTTCTATTTTCTTTTTGGCTTTTGTGCCTTTTCTTTTTCTTCATTCTTTTCTTTCTTTCATTTTTTCTTTCTTTTTCTTTTCTTTTCTTTGCCCTTTTGGCAAGATTTGGCTTTGTTGGCATTTTCATTGTATAACAAGAAAGAGAGAATCAACAATTTGCATTTTATTTGTGTGGGTATGTGTAGGAGGTGGGGTAATGGGTGAGTCGGGAGCGCGCTTTCCCTTCAAACCCACAAAAAGTGGAAAACTTGGACTAATCAAACGATCCTAAACACGGTCACCTAGGGGACGAGACTCGGTAACCAAGGCATTTTCACACCGTGGGTGGTCATAATGGTCAAAAGTGCAAATCCCGTAGTAAATCCCTAGTGAGCTAGGTGGACTCAAGGTAAAGGACCAACGAATTCATTATTTAAGGTCATTCTACTAGGCTAAAGCCCAAGACTCGATTTATACTACTAGGAGGGGAAAGTAAGCACTCACACACTAGCCTCTAAACCGGGTTTTCGAAAATGGTTTACACACAAGACACACAACAAAACATAAAACTAAAGACATGATGAAAACGAGAAGAAAAAGAAAAAAAGGCAACAAAAACAAACACATAACAAACACCACCCCGATAATCCATACAAGTCACCAAATCCACCACAAGAATGTACAAGCTCCACCCGAGCACACCTCAATACAACCTTCTCCAAACATCACGAGGAATAAAGAGGGAAAGAGGGTTAGAAGATGTTACCGGATGTCTTTAGAGCTTTCCAAAGTCATTGGCGATTACAGCAACCTATAAGGACAAGGGGAGGCAAAACACGCACACAAACAAATATACGACACAATAGACACAAAATGAAAACGCAAAAGAGAAAATCTTTTTGATTTTTGTGAAAAAATTTCAAATTTTTAGGATTTTTAAATGTTTTTTTAGAAAAAAGGGAAAATAAAACTAACTACGATAGAATATCGCTCCCCCACACTTAAATCGAGCCATGTCCTCCACACTTAAAAATTTTAAAAAAAAAGTGAAGAAATGGTAGAAGGTGTCCGGCCGGGTGTAGTCAAGTCACCATGGGCCGAGACGAGAAAAAGATATGGAAGGGGGAAGAAAATAAAAAGAAGGAAGTAAAAGGAAATGGGAGAGGAGGGCTAGGTGTAATCAAGTCACCTAGCCCGGATTCCGTCCAAATCCGACTAACTCCTAAAAAGGGGTGAAAATCTTGTAAATTGGACTAATCGATTGACTCTCGACATAATCACGTCGTCGGGAGTCGGGAGCAACCATACTATGGCCTCGAAGGCCACTAAGATCCCAAGACTCAAGGGAAGGGGGGCAAACAATGAAAAACAAGCAATAAAAAGACGGAAAAGTAAGGATAGTTACCAAACCGAGCGGTTAGTAACTCACTTGCTCCATCGTCTCGATGATCATTGAAGGCTCTTCGCTTGTCTTCTCGGGTGCCATCTCGCTTCACACTCAAGAAGGACTCACGGTCGGGGTAGTAATGGTAGGGGGTGGGATTTGATGTAAGAGTCGGTGTAAAGCGTATAGGAAATGGAGTGAGGGCATGACAATGAAGTACATGGGACATATGGTAAGGCTAGGGTAGTTAGGGAGGTTGGGAGGGGGCATAAAACGGTTGGGTGAACTTGATTTGCGAAGAAGAATCACAAAGGGGGAGCAGAGGACCATCCCGGTCGGGAAGACTGATCCCGATCGGGTTACCTCACCCGTCGGTCAGGACGCCCTCATCCCGATCGGGACGAGCCCACAGTAAGCTCAAAATCCAACGCACTCTTCCCGATCGGGAAGGCACCCTTCCCGATCGGGTTTTCTCACCCTTCCCGGTCAGGACGCCTCATCCCGGCCGGGATGGGCCTTCTTCAACTTCCAAGGCCCCAAAAGCTTGCTCTAAGCTTCAAAACCCAATCCTCTTGCTCATAACCCAAGGTATACCATAGCCACTCCTCTCTAGGAGCGTT
The DNA here is from genome assembly GCA_958450325.1 of Agrostemma githago. Lineage (NCBI taxonomy): Eukaryota > Viridiplantae > Streptophyta > Magnoliopsida > Caryophyllales > Caryophyllaceae > Agrostemma > Agrostemma githago. The sequence goes on from OY288256.1 coordinate 36,381,133, forward strand.
CTCACTTCACCTATCGAACAATACTCAAACACACATCAAACTCTCTCCCTTACAACGCTCATCAATCAATCCAAATGACAGGAATTCACAAAAAAATCCAACTAACTACAAGAAAGAGATATATACAATGAGACGGTTCTTGTGGAACTCCGTCAAACCAAGGTGGTGCATCTTCATTCTTTTTCAACAACCAAAGCTAGTTCCATCTCCATCAACGGCACGTAAGAACAAGTCGAAGGCCCTAGAGAAGTCTTCAATTAGGCATGTCATATAACCAACCATATCCCAAGGCTCCTCATGGCCTTGCCTTGACGTTCCCGGGGCATCCCGCTCTTCCAAGTTCAACGACTTGAACTTGTACTTTTGGTCCTTGGGGACATACCCAAACGTCCACCGGTCCTCATGCGGCCCTAAGGGAGACTCATCTTCTTTCTTGTCATTGCACTTCAACTTGTCATCAAGCCCATGAATTGGGCTCTCATCTTCCTCCATATCGGAGTCATCATCATCAAGTACATGAGAGTACTTCTTCAAGCTTTGTTCCGGTTCACCCCCTAGATCGATGTCTTTCTTGGCTTGGATCATATTGCATGTCTCGTCGCTAGTAGGCGAAGTGTTGCCTTGAAGGTCAAACACTATCTTCTCCTCGCCTAACTCAAATGTGATCCTACCGTTCTTCACATCGATCATGGCACCCGCGGTGTGTAGAAATGGGCGCCCAAGAATAATGGGAGTATTGGCATCCTCCGGCATGTCAAGCACAATGAAGTCGACCGGAATGAATTATTTCCCTACTCGTACCGGTACGTCCTCTAACATTCCTAATGGTCGATTGAATGATTTATCGGCCATTTGGAGGGTGAGGGACGTACATTTCAACTCTTTCATTCCGAGTCGGCAACAAATAGAATATGGAATGATGCTTACACTCGCGCCCAAGTCACATAACGCATTCTTGATCAAGAAGTTGCCTATGGTGCAAGGGATCGAAAAACTACCCGGATCCTTCAACTTCGGAAGCGTGGAACCTTGAATAAGCTCGCTCACCACCCTCGTGAACGCTACGGTCTCTTCCTTGTCAACGGATCTCTTCCTAGCTAAGATTTCTCTCATAAATCTTCCATATGCCGGGATTTGGGTGAGTAATTCGGTGAATGGGTCACTAACATCCAATTTCTTCACAATACTAAGGAACTTGTCATAATGAGTGTCCACCTTAGTCTTCATTTGCCTTGATGGGTAAGGCAACTTGATATGGTACTTGTTTTGATCAATTTGGGTGGACTCTTCACTTGACACTTTTCCTTTACCCTTTTCTTGTGCTTGAAGTGGGGGAGGAGTGTCTTCTTGGGGTTTCTCGGCCTCCCATAAGACTTGCTCCTCAATTGGAATGTCAAAGCTTGCATTATCTTGAGAGGGGGGTATGACTTCTTGTCTTGGTTCTTGCTCACTAGGTGAAAAAGGGGGTTCATAAGATGTACCACTCCTCGTAGTAATAGCATTTACATGCTCAAATTTTGGTGTTTCGCCTTGAGGAGGTAGTTGCCCCTTTTGTCTTGTAGAGATCTCCGAAGCAAGTTGAGATATTCGGGTTTCCATCGACTTCGCATGAGCATCTCTTGCTTGGTTGTCCTTTTGAACGTAAGCAAAGAACTCTTGTTGATTTCTTGCCATCTCTTGATTACTCCTTTGCATATCCATCATATACTTTTGTACGTCGAAATCCCGTGGTGGAGATGATGGATTATGTGGAGTATCGGTGAGGGCTAACGGAGTACCATAGTCATGGATAGGAGACCGACTCCTAGGCTTGGTTTGTTGTTGATGACTTTGATTTGCTTGTTGTTGATGGTTCCCTTGGAACTCATGAGAATTGCCTTGGTTGTGGTTTTGTTGTTGTTGAAAGTTCCGGTTTCCTTGGAAATTTTGGTTTCCTTGGAAACCACCTTGATTGAAGTTCCCTTGTTGGAACCCTTGCTTGTTGTTGAAGTTTCCTTGGTTATTTTGCTTGAAGTTGTTAAAGGGTCTTTGGTTACCCACATAACCTTGGTAACTTTCATTGTTGTCCCGTAAAGGAGGTGGAACATAGGGACGATGTTGTTGTTGATGTTGAAAGGCTTGTTGTTGAGGGACTTGATTGGAAGCTTGGTATTGATTAAAGTAGGAGGCACCTTGCTTGAACGCTTGAAAGGCGTTCACTTGCTCAATACTCCCTCTACAATGCATAGGATCATGACCAACGATTCCACAAGTATCACACATCCCAAAATAAGGCAAAGGAGGTGCAAACTCCAAAGCATTTACATCATGGATCGAGTGTTGGTTGGAGGAACTAGAGCTTTGAACTTGGTTGAGGTGGCTTTGGAGCTTTTTGTCAATGGTCTCCATGTGAGTTCTTAATTGAGCCCCAAGATCAATGCTCAATTGTGTAATGGCATCAACCTCATGCCTACCTCCCCGATTTGCCTTCCTAGGCCTTGAGTATTGTGAATTATGCACCGCCATCTCTTCAATCCTTGACCAAGTTTGGTCATCCTCCACTTCGGTAAACCTACCGTTAGATCCCATATTGAGTATGGCCCTCGAGTCTTCATATAGCCCATTCCAAAATTGTTGTACGAGGAACCATTGTGATAAGCCATGGTGTGGACAAGAACGGATCAAGGCTTTGAATCTTTCCCACGATTCGTAGAGGCTTTCATCATCGCGTTGTTGGAAACCCGTGATAGAGGCTCTCAATAGATTTGTCTTCTCCGGGGGATAGAATTGTTGGTAGAAGGCTAAGGCTAGCTTCTTCCAAGTGTCAATGCCAAGTCTTGCTTTGTCCAACCCCTTGAACCATTGCTTCGCTTTACCGATAAGAGAGAAAGGAAATAATACCCACCGGATTTGGTCTTGAGTTATTCCCGTTTGTGAAATAGCGTCACAATAGTCCGAAAAGGTTTCCATGTGTTGATGAGGATCTTCGGTTGGTAACCCGCTAAATTGACTTCTCTCGACCAATTGGATAAATTGCGTTTTCGCCACAAAATTCCCGGTATATGCCTCCGGTAAAGTGGATGGACCCGGCAAAACGTCTTCCGTAAAGGTTGAGTGAGAAGAGAACTTAGGCATGATTGGATATAAGGGAGAGATGGTGGTGTAGACGGTGTTGATGTAGAAGAGGAGGGGGTACTAGGAGAAGAATCACCGAAGGGATTGATGAAGGTCCCTCCGGCCGTCTCTCGAGGTGAAATGCTCAAGTCGGCTCCTTGGGCTTGCCCTTGATGAGTGGTGCTTGCACTTGGTTGAGAGATCCTAACCCGATTAATCGTCCGTTGGCGAAAGGCTCGAAAGAGTCTCTCCGGCTCTGGATTAAAGAGATAGAAGTCGCCTCCCCTCCTAGGCATACACTACACACTAGAACAAACGTAAGAACACCTAGTGCTTTATAGGCACTAGGCAACGACAATAACAAACACTACTAGAGACAAAGAGAAAAGAAAGCTAAGGAAAGAAGAGAAACTAGAAAATATTCACAAGAGAAGATGGGAGAGCACAAAGAAGGGTAACTAAGTCTAGAAATAAGTAAGTCTAAACAATGCACCGTCCCCGGCAACGGCGCCAAATTGATGGTAGGGATTCGTCACGTCCCTAGCCAATAAATATAACACCGACTAACCTAGTGGGTAGCTAGGGCAAGTCGGGATCGATTCCACGAGGACGGTATATCAAATCTTAGACTATGTCAGCTTACAAACGAGACTATGCTACCAAAAACGACACAAAGAAAGCGATAAAAGGAAAACTAATGATGGAGGAGAAGTATGACTAAGCTAATGATCGAACTAGTGAATAAACTAAAAGAACGATAGCTAACTATGAGGATTAACACAAATATAGAAGGAAGTGGGGTAGGTCGGGTTCATAGAGGTAGAAGGGTAATTGGGGTGATCAAGGGTATAGGTGTCTCCTAATCACTAGAGTCGGTCCGGGCTCTCGCAACTTAGACCGATGTCAAGGTGGGTCCGGGCTCTCGCAACTTAGACCCTAGTCCGCGCTCTCGCGACTAAACTATTCTCAACATTTCCGCATCATAGACAAACAATGAGAAGATGAGCACAAGTATGGGAAGCATGGCCACTACAACTCACACATGCATATCAACAAACACATAGAGTGCCTACAATGTGACTAACAACAAAGATGTAACCTTTTCCCCTTAATCAACCCTAATCATCCATAATCTACCCCTAATCCCCCTACTAACCCCACAAAGAAACTACTCACTCATTATCAATGAAGAACTAACAAAAATAAGAGAAAACAAACTCACAATCCAAACATTCATTATGGATAACAAGAAAAACTACAATAACGATGCAACAAGATTCAAACAAGATTAAATAAACAAGATTAAGAGTAGAAATGATTATACCAACACTATGAAGATGAAAAGATGCAATCTTGTATAAATAAGAACCCAAATAAAACCCAAGGTTGTCAAGCTTAGAGAATTCTTCAAGTATCCTCTTAATACAAGAATTAATTACAATGATTAACTAAGAATTGAAAAGAGATTAAAACTAATGAGAGTAGCAATAATCTAGGGTTTAGAATGGTAATGGAGGCTTAAACTAATCTAGGGTAAGATAAGATGTCTAAAAATTACAAGGGAGTATATATATGGGTACAAGAATGAAGGAGAAGAAAAGAAGAAGCATGTGCTGCCTCTGTAGCTTCCCGACCGGGACGGCTCTGTCATCCCGATCGGGACGGGTTGGTCCCGACCGGGATGGGCTCACAGCATCCATCTCAAAGTAGCACCCCATCCCGAACGGGATGGGTCTTGTATGCCTTCCTTAAACACTCTTTGGTCCTTCCTTGCCTCTCATGGGCTTCCCACCGATTCTCGGGACTCGGGATCGGGTCTCGGAGGCTCGGGATTGGGTCCCAAGGTCTCGGGGTCGATTCCAAGGCCTCGAGTCATCGTTCCTCTATCTCGTTGGCTCCAAAATGTGTATGTATTGAGTCGGAATCGCTCCAACTCTTCCAAATCGGTCTCGGGAACCTGAAACGAACTAAAGGAAGCATAAGAAGCCCATGAATCGCTCCAAAGGAGCAATTACACAAGGAAAAAGGGACCAAAACACAACAAATAGGCACTACAAACTACACTTATCAAAACTCTTCTTATATTTAAAACATATTTGTATATCTATTTCGATCTATTTTATACATTTAATTTAATTCTTATCGAAAATCTATTTCAACGATTTAAATTCAAAATTCTTTTTAATTATTTATTTTTATTTTAAGTTTCGTCAAAACATTTATTACTTTTACTCGAGAAATCAATTTAATTCAATTTATCGAAGATTTATTATTTATCGGGAAATATTATTTCATCGTCTAATTATTTATTTCTATCAACTTCGTTTTCGTCTCGAGTACTTTATTTACTCTTTTTATTTGACATCCCGATTGTTTATTTAATTTTATTAACTCATTTTAACTCGTTTCGTGAGTCGGTCGACTTATCGTTTCGGAATTCGGTTCCTACGCGATTCATTTAATTAAACCGTATTTCTCTCTCTCTTTTATTGAGATGATTCATTCCCCCTTTCACGTTTTCTTTACTCTTGCTTTTAACGTGTTACGTTTACACTCCCCCCTTTCATTTTAGTTTCCACCGTTCACTCCCCCTGCCTTCTTATTTTCACCGCTTCACCTCTTCCCCTGGCATCCTGGTATTCATCCCACCTAGTTATCATCCTCCGCTCTCATTCATCCTCTATTTTTCATCTTCTTTCAGCATCCCCCTTCACCTTCTCCTCTTCTTCACGGTTGCTGCTCTTCACTTCTACGGCCGTTGTTCTTTTAAGTTGCGGTTTTGTACTGTCGATTGTTCGTCGTCGTAATCTGTCACCGTCGACTGCCCCCTACTGTCATCAGCCTCTTGTCGCCCTTTTTGCCTCTATTTTCGCCTGATTCTAATAGAGGTAGTAGCCCTTCTTTTTATTTCCGTCGATGTTGTTGTTTGTTCATCCTTTCTGCTGTACTTCGTGTCTTATCTTCTTCTTCGTCCTGTCTTTGCTGTTGCGCGTCTGTTGTCTTCTTGTCCTTCTTCCGTTCTTATTTCTTTAATTTTTTTTCCTTGATGTCCGTTGTTGCTCTTGCTGCGTTTTATTGTTCCTCCTGCTACTGTGCTGCTGTATTGTCGTGCGTGCTACTGTTACTCGTTTGGGTCGTTTTGGTTCGTGTCCCTTTTCTTCTTCCTCGTCTTCTCCTTCTTCTTCTTCTTCGTATTTGTTGTTGTTGTCGCTGTTATTGCTGTTCGTTGTCCTGTTCTTTTTCTTGCGTGTTGATGTTGTTGTTATTGTCGTTCCTGTATGTTCTCGAGCTGCTGCGTTTGTGGTTAATCGCTCCTAATATTTGATGACGCTGCTGTTTTGTGTGACCCTCGGTTTCTGTTCGGTCTGCTTCCTTTTCGATCCCTGTTTTTTCTTCTCTTTTCTTCTTTGTCTGATTCCGTTTTGTTGTCGTGACGTTCTATTTGTCGTCCCGTCCTTCTGTTTCCGTAATGTTGCTGTCCGGGTGTGTTGCTGCTGCTATACGTTGTTGTTAATGTTGTTGTTGTTCTTCTTCTTCTTCTTCTTCTCCTTCTTCTTCTTCTTCTTCTTCTTCTTCTTCTGCTGACTTCATCCGTGTTTGCTGCTATTTATTAATTATTGATGCCGTTTTTGGTACGGGTATTGTTCATTACTATTTGTGCTCAGTTCGATGTCGAATCGGTCAATCTTTGCGCTCTCCCTGTCGATTTGATTCCTTCTCCCTCTCGGTTCTACTTGGTCTTGTTTTCCATGTTTCCTCCGTCCCTTTTTCAATCTTCTTTAATTCCGACTCTTGGTTCCTTTTTCTCATCGTCCCAATCTCATTCGTTTCCGCTTTGTCAAGGCCTCGAAGTTTTATTGAAGAGCAAGAGTAGGAGCATGACTTTCAAATTCAAAGGTCAAGCTTGGACTATTATGAAGGACGAGTACATGTTTGTTCGAATATCGACTTAAGGTAACTTTAGGACGTTACTCGATTTTATATCGTATGTTTGAATAGTAGTATGTAGTAAATATTTATTTTGAACTTCGGTTTTCTAATTTTAGCTATTTATTATTTGCTTAAAAAAATACTATTTTAAATTGCGTACCTTATAAATATTTTACAAGTTTTCGATATCGTTTTATAAATCGTTAGTAATTTAATTATTTACGATCGTTATAATATTTTGTTGGTTATCGTCACACTAGTAACTAAATATTATCGATTTCATATTTTTGTCATATTTTGTTAATTTATAATTTTAACTCAAAATCAGGTATTTTTATATTATAATCGAGATTTGTATACTAGTTTAATAAATTAATTTCGTTTTACGACTTATATTAATAAATGAGAAAGTAGTCGATTTTGTTTTAAATATATTTTTAGTCGAGACTATTTTCCCTAATAATTTATCATTTGTCTGCGATTGATTATTTTTAGTAAAATCAGTATTATTTATTGATAAAATCTACTCGTATTTGCTAAAATTGGTTTGAAAGCTCTATAAAATCCCGTTTAATTTATAAAACTCGTTGACGCGATTAATTTAATATCGTTTTTCTCAAAACATCTCTTTTCTAAAATTTATAATTTTAACTCGATTTCCTAATTATTTATAAAATATTATATATTGACTTATTATATTTTGTTTATATTCTGAGTAACGAATTTAGAAATATATTAAAGTTACGATAACGATGATAATAATAAAATATTAATTTCGTTAGAAATGCTATTTTTATACGTTTCACTTATATTTTAATAACTTACGTATTTTTCTGTAACAATATGTCTATTTGAAGTAAGTTTCTAAAATTAGTAATTTTCTAAAATTAGTAAGTTCTATTTATAGAAAGTATCATTCCAATATAAAATGCTATTTATTTTATTTTCATATTTTATAATGATTATATTTATTTTTGAATATCGATAATGACTTTGTTTTGGAGTTATAGAATAAGAAAAAGTGTGAGTCTTAGAGTAATATATTCTAGTGTCTACATTTTTGCCATCAACTGTAAGGCTAGTGTATCAGGAATCGGTACATTAGTTGTTGAACCGGGTGACAGGTATCCCGGAAGTTGTGTACATTTTGACCTTAAGCTTAGGTCTCTTAGTAAGTCGCCGTCATAAGTTGAACTGGGTGACAGGTAATCCCAGGAGGGGTGTACATTGTCTTAAACTAGGGTCACGCATTTATAAGTCGCCGCTCTATTATGGTTGAGTAGCCTAGTTAGAGACCGAAGTTTGATTTGTTTGAACTGAGTTCTCGAAGCTAGTTTTAGTATTCTCCTGGTGAAAGTCTAACCGTCTACACTAATCCTATCCATAACGCCATTTTGAATATTTTTATTATTATCAATTGATTTTTGACTTGCAGGTTGACAATTGCTTTAAGTTTCGTTGAAAACTTATTTTTATTATATCGTTTTAATGTTTCCTCGTTTTAAGTATTTTGATATAATAATACTATTATTTTTCCATATGATATGATATGGTTGGGAGAACGTCCGAGTTACTCCCCACTGACGTGGCTGTTATGTTTATAACATAACATGTATTTGCTGCTGGGTTTTGGGTGTGAGCTAGCGAGTAGCGTGGATCCTACTCTTTCTTTATTCATGTAATTTATGGAACCCGTTTGGATAATTTACTTTTAGCCATTTTGTAAAAAGAGGCATTTGTATTGACTTACCATCCCCCTTTCCACTAACCAAATAACTCAACTCATGTATTTTCCCGCCTAAAGCTATCTACCAACAAAAATAAAATAGATCAAATGAGCTATGTGCAAATCAAACCCTTGACCTCATATGTATCACTCTTCTCCTCTCCAACTACACTCTAACATGTTACTAATTAAAATATCACTACATTACACATAAAGCTATACACCCCATAAAGTATGTAATTAAGGAAATTTGATTGATTACATTGATTACGAAAATCATCACATGTTTTACATAGAAGATATCACATACAATATTTAATATGGAATGTATGATCAAATTTTTAAAAAAAAGTATAAACATATTGTATTCCGTTTTAACCAAATAGTTGCATTATTTTTGTTAATAGGAGATTGCACTATAACGTACAATATTTTACATAAAATATAAAATAGTTATGATTATTATTGTATATCTTTCTGATCATGTTCGAAAATCATATTCTTAACATCGATATAAAATTTAGTAACTATATAAAAATGGAATATGTATATATTACGATTGCTCTTACAAAGCCTAATACATAGTCAAAACTTACCAATTTTTTTTATATACTACTCTAAGACAATAACAGTTACTAACATTTTCCTCAAAAATACACTAATTTAAATTGAGAAGTAAAAGAACATTAATTCCACTAATAAATTCGCAAACTATTCATTAATGTTAAAGAAATAGACAAAAAAACTTCTTTGTATGAAAATAATTAGATAAATTTTAAGATATGATGTCATTAACCTTGAGAAAAAAAAATCAGTTATCTAAAAAATTTATTTTTGAAATGAGGTATTTACTTTAACTTTTACAAAGATATACCTTCCCCGTCCAAATGAATTCTTTGTCTATTCCATATTGGTGCGTCTCAATGAATTCTTTGTCTTTCTATTTTAGGAATGTTTTTTTATATATATGTAATTTGACCTCTCATGAATTTGGCTTCACATGTCACTTCATCATTGAACATTTTTCCCTTTGTGTCAAAAGCAAAGGCAAACAATTCATCAGGACGGAAAGAGTATATTTTCACTCGATACCACTAAGATCTTTTCATTTATTTGTGAGGATTATAATTATTATATAGAAAGATTATTTTGGTACGGGAGAGCACAAAATACGGAATATACTATTAAAATCCATATAAAAAAAAGTTTCACAAATTACATAATATAAGTCTTACACCTGAAACAGTCCGTTTTTAATTTTTTTTAAAAATTTTCTAATGAAAAACTGAATAGCTTTTTTACACAAAGAGAACATATCACGGCGTGCTAACCATTAAAAAAAAGTTCATTATTATACAAGTTTTGATAAATATTTATGTAATTTACGGTATGTTAAAGAGAGAAGTGGATATCTCGAAATGTGAGATGAAATAAACCGAGTATATAAAAAGTATAAACAATATTTTCATTAATTACACGTTATTTAATACTCCGTACATTTCAAGACATTACTCAAATATTTTAATTAGTTTTGCGATTTAAAAAATATTTTCCTATTTCTAAAGTACACAGTCGATAAATAGTAAAAATAAATTAATATATTTTTTTATTTTAAATCTTAAATGAAATATTCTATAATATAAATATATTATAAATACCGTGCATTGTACGGGGTCTATACTAGTTTCTTTTAATAAGATATAATTTGTCAGTGTGTTTTAATCCCAACTCTACAGTGTTTCCGCCACTGTATTACGTTAGAATTTCTAGGGGATTAAACTATAATAATTTTTGTATCCATTGTTGTAGGTGATAATACATGTATTAATAACGAAGGGGAAGATGAACCGAGGTGGGAGCTAAGGAGTTTTTTCTCTTTTCTCTCTTCTTTCTTAATTGATTGAGTTTTTTTAAATAAAAAAAATTGTTAATTGATTGCCTCTGTTTTTTAACAGACTCCTTCGTCTATTAGTTTTGTTTGTCGGTTGGTTTAGTTGTTTTGCACAATCATAGCAGAACACATGATTGTATTACATAGTATAAGATAGTATTTTAGATAAATGATGATGAGGATCAGTTTTAATAAATTATATAGATATAGATAAGACAATACTCTAACATCTCTCTCTACATTTTCTTCTTCCCTATTTTATATTTTTTGCTTTCTCAGCTTTTGTACGTGAAGTTATATAAATAGTGGAATGTATCATATTTTATTGTTCGACCTTGTGCTAGTTTCTCCTTTGTTTTCTCTCGTCTACATTGTTGAGTTTGTCGATCTTGCGCTTTGTTGTGCTTGTTTCTAATTTTCATGTTTCACATCTGTTATTATTGTTTGTGTTACTCTTGTTTTATTATTTTTCATTATTAGTTGTGTATTAGATTATGATTGATGTTTATGGTGATGGTTTCCTTACGTTTATTTTCTCTTTCTTTTTTTCTTATTATCTGATGTGTCTTGTATTATCTCTACTCTTCTTATAGGTTGGCTTAATTGTTGTCTTATAATTCGCTTTACAAATTGTTTTTGTTAATAGTTTATAATTTGTTACTCTCCCCATTTTCTTGAATTAGCCCATGAGCCCACATTTGCCCTCACCAAAAATAGAAATGGGGCTAATTCAAGAAGATGAAGGGAGTATTTGTTAATTGGTCGATGGAAGATTAATGAATATTAACATTTAATAATAACTTAAAATAAAGTAATAATTAAAATAACAGTACCCAAATTTTTCTAGGGCGACCATAAGTTATGAAAATGTAGTTGAAAATTGAATCAAGAATTTTTCTATTCAATACCACTTATATACCAGCAATACAAGATTCATGCAAAGTCTATCTAAATTTATCATACATTTACTAACATTATTGACAACTCTAATTAGTTGATATTAAATTTTCATTTGCTAGAATTATATATATTATCTAATTCAATTATCTTTTTATTTGATTTTGTAACGCCAAATAAAAAGCCAAATGCATGGAGAGAGAATGAAATATAAAAAATACCGTTAAATGTACGAAAATTTGACAATATTTTCCCATGTTCTTGAACTTTATGTCAGGACGAGAAAGCTAAACGAACAATGATAGTAGTTGAAGGGGATGGAGTGTCATACTAAATTAAAATGTGGATGACTTCAATTTTCTTTTGATTGAAATTTTGTATGTGAGATTTAATTATGTTTCGACATCTATATACTTCGTTCGTTAGAATGTTATATGTGATTTTAGCTAAATTATGGATCAACGAGGAAGATTTGATAAAGTGAGTTTATATATACAATGGTTCTGTCCAGTGGCGAATCCAGGATTTTCGGGATGAGGGTGATATAAAATTTAGAACGTAAAAAATATTAGGAACTCAATTGTTTAATTCAAAATATAATAGAGGAGGTAATAAAACACGACGCGTTTTCTCGCGTTGAAAACTATCTAATATATCGCCAGTTTTCACTAGACGGAAAACATCTAATTTAGTTTTCACTATCTAGTTTATTCTTCTTCATCTAGTAATTAAAATTTTGAAAAGTAAGTGAAAAGGTAACTACTTAAATATTATCACAAATTGTTTGTCTTAGCTTGGTTAAGATTATACTGTATTAATTTAATTCAAATCAATTCAGTTCAAATCTTTTCGGTCTGATTAATTCAATACTTCAGTACAGTTCAAATCAATTCAGTTTCGATTTGGTCAATACTTCACTTCATTTCAATTCAAATCAGTTAAGTTTCGATCAGTTCAATACTTTAGTGCAAATTAGTTCAGTTCAATTCAGTTCCGACTGATTTTTTTAATAAATGAGGATGCAAAAGGGCGCAAGGCTCAAGGCTCTAACATATTGCCCATTGTCAAGCTGACTCGTGAGCAGTGACTCAATGAGCTGTCCCCCAATTAAATTAGAAATCACAATACACACAACACAACTCACAACCACAAAAAACACCTCTACTCAATACTGAATACTCATCTCCAATTCTCCATCTATTCAACATTTCAATTTACCCATCTTCATATTTTTCAATCTCAATTTCTCACGCATAAAACATAATACATAGTTCATCCGAAAGAAGTACAAATAAACAAGATAAAAGCAATGAAAAGTTTCAAACTCTCAAAATTAAACTAGAAATTCAATAGTTAATATTAGGGCTGTTGAAAAATCGGTCCAGACCGACCAACCGGACCGGCCGGTCCAGACCGAACCGGACCTGCCCTTAACCGGTCCGGTCCCCGGTTCCTCTTCCACGCGTGATCCGGTTTCCGGTCCGGGCTAAAACCCGGAAAAAACCGGTCCAGACCGGAAGACCAGAGTTGAGTAATTAGCGAATTTTGGGTGACTGCGCGATATACTGTCAACTGATATTCCACTTCTCCAGATTTTGAAAATTCCCAATAATTTCAATTACTAACTAATTACTTACCATAACTCAATCAGTCAATCATCATAAATCCTAATTCCTATTTCCTATATAATTTATATTTTCTAAATAATTCAAATTTCAAAACGCTATACTAATTACTAATATACTTATATATAAATATATAATATACATATACTTATACTACTAGTCTACTATTTTACGTAAATCATAATTCATAAATCATAATACATTAACATCCCTATTCCCTACCCTTAAATACCTAAGTTCTTGAATCTTGAGGCCACTTTGACTCTTTGAGGGTAAACCGAGTTACCGAGTTCTCGCTACCCGCTGTCTCGCTATCAGCAAATTCAGCATTCATCAATCGTCATCAATTCATCCGCTGACTTCGAAACGGCAAAAGAGGAACATGTATATTTTTTTTTGTTCGTAAATCGTAACTCTGAGTTTTATATTTTGTATGCTGACTGCTGAGTTTGTTTCCCTTTTGTATTTTGTATTTTTGTATCTTCTATGGTGATTGCTAACTGCTGAGTTCTGTAATTCTGTTTGTTTTTTTGTATCTTGTATGCTGCCGCTGCCGGGCCTGCCGCGTGACTGCTGTCCTGCACTCCTGCTGAGTATTATTTCTTTATTTGGTCTGACTTGTGTGTTGTACTTGTGTCAGTTTTGTGGGTTATGACTTGTGTGATGTGTCAGGGAGTTAGGGAGTAGCCACGTAGGGTTAGTCGGTTAGGTTAGGTTTAGGTATATGATATATGATATATGATATATTCATATTATTCATATATGCTTACAGGCTTACAGCTTACTTGATTACTGCTTTATTGTCTTTGCCTATTTGCCTTTGTACTTATTAGTTTATTGCAATTAATTTCTAAGTCTCCTACTCTCATGTTCTCTACTTGACTACTTCTCTTAGTCTCTATGTGACAATTTGCATGACAATTGACAAATATACAATGAAGAATGATGAGTTGATAGTTATTTACACTTTAGTTATTTACCTTTTTAATAGTTTTAATTTGTAATTGTTTGAATATTATTTTAATTATTCGCTTATTTATTATTTTAGAATAATGAGGAGCTCGGTTTCGAAAAAAAGACGGCTTGAACCTGATTTGGAAGAGGTTGTAACACAAGAGCCGCTCACATCGGACTTTGACGTCGGTGTTGACGAGAATATAAATGTTTCTCAGACAAAACCAGAAACAACTTTATTGCCTGTCAGGCCTAAAGTCCCAGGACGCAAATACGTCGATGGTAAAACTAGGAGATCTGCTTATTGGGTGCATTTTCGTGAGTACGACGACGAGGAAGGTAAGCGAAGAGCTGAATGTATCTATTGTGAAAATAAAAATTTTGCAGCTGATAGTAATATAAATGGTTCCAAAAATGTTAGAAATCATTGGATTGCATGCCCCGCTAATCCTGATGCTCCTACAAACAAGTCTAAAGGGAAACAAACTCAGTTAAATTTTGATAGGAGTGAAAATGAAGGGGAAGGTCAATTGAAAGGGTGGGTTTTGAATCTCGAGGAGGTTAGAGATGCATTTGTTTACATGATCATAGTGGACGAGTTACCATTTCGATTTGTTGAGAGAACTGGTTTCAAACGTCTTATGTATGTGACTTGCCCTACATTTCGTATCCCATCTCGGTGTCACTATAACTCGGGATTGTTATCAACTCTTCTGTAATGAGAAAACTAAATTGATCGAGTGTCTTAGAGTTTCATGTCAAAGGGTATCTTTTACCACTGATACATGGACTACCATTCAGAAAATCAACTACATGTGTGTAACTGCTCATTATATCGACAATGACTGGAAGTTGCATAAAAAGATCATTTGTTTTTGTCCTATCTATAGTCACAAGGGTAAGGATATAGCAAACCTTCTTGATGGTTGCTTCAAATCATGGGGTTTAGATGATAAAGTCTTTACTTTGAGTGTTGATAATGCTAGTTCTAATGACACTGCTTGTTTGGAACTAAGAAAAATTCTTCAAAATAAGCCTAATACAGTTGGGAATGGGGATTATTTGCATATGAGGTGTGTTGCGCATATCATCAACCTTATTGTGTGAGATGGTTTGAAAAAGAACAAGGACTCAATCAGTAGGGTTAGGTATGCGGTTAAATTTGTTAAAAGTTCTCCTGCTAGAGTGAAATTCTTTTTAGGATGTTGCAAAGAGGTATACACAATCTGAGAAGTCATTATCTCTTGACGTGCCTACTAGATGGAACTCTACATTTGATATGTTGGAAACCGCTTTGAAATTTAAGGATGTATTTGGTGATGTAAATGTTCCAGTTAACCCTTCAGGAAATGAACTTGGTCCAGGTTCAGATGATGTTGATGAGTTTGGGAATCCTATTGAGGTAGAACATTCTGGTGCTCCTAGTGACCATGATTGGGGTGTAGTTGAATCATTGATGAAATTTTTGAAGGAGTTTAAAGTTTTGACTGAAAAAGTTTCTACTTCATTGTATGTGACTAGTGATTCTAGTTTCTTTTTCATTGCTCGTCCACTTCATCAGTTAAATAAATTTAGTGCTAGCGATGATGATGACTTTAAAGCTATGTCATGTGCTATGAAAAAGAAATTTGACAAGTATTGGGGAGATGTTGAGAAGATGAATGTCTTGGTTTATACGGGAGCTATTCTTGATCCGCATGTTAAGTTAGTAGGTTTGAAGTTTGCTTTCACTAGTGTTTATGATGCGCCTAAAGATGAAGAAATGAGCAAACTAGTGTATACTAAAGCAATGGGGTTATTTGATGAGTATAGGAGATTATATGCTCCTTTGGCTCCTCAAAATGATGAGAGTACACATGTTGTGGGTAGTAGTATTGGACATGATGATTCTTTAGATTTCAAAAAAGCTATTGAACGCCAAGTTCGGAGGACAAGGTCGAATAGTGGGTATTCAAAATCCGAGCTTGATAGATATTTGGAGGAAATACTTGGGGACCACGAACAAGATTATGATGTGTTGACATGGTGGAAACTGAACGCTCCTAGGTACCCAATTTTATCACGTTTAGCACGTGACATTTTAGCAGTGCCTGTTTCTACTGTAGCTTCAGAGTCCTCTTTTAGTGCCGGTCGTCGACATCTATCACCATTTAGAAGCTCATTGACCCCAAAGGTAATATATATATTTAGAATTTTAGTTCTTATTTATTTTTTCTACTCTTTTTTAATTTTCTTTGAATGTCTATTGAAGACTTTAACCACAAAAATTTATTATTTTATGTCATCTAAGATTGTTGAAGCACTCTTATGTGCACAAGATTGGATTCGGCCAAGAAATGATAAAGGGCTTAACATGGAAGAGAAGTTAGAAGAACTTGAAAATCTTGAAAAAGGTATTTCCGAACTTATAGGCTTATTTAGTTACTTCTATTAAATTTATACATTATTATTCTTATTGCCGACTTACTTAATATTTTCCTAACATAATTTGTCAATTTAATTTTATATAGATTTGACGAATACGACAATAGTTGATGAAGAAGATGTCGTTGTCCAACTTTGAAGAGTTGAAGACCGAAGACCTCAAAGATTCGAAGATTTTATTAGTCTCGTCATTATTAAATTTTAAGCATACATTATTAGTTTCGTATTTTATTTTTACCTTGGACTTTTCTATTTAGTTCTCAATTCTTTATGATTACGTATTCATTTATAAACATTGTACGTTGAGACGTTGCATCTTAACCAAATTCTTACAAGTTACAACTAGCCGTACGTAACCACGCGCCATTCGGGTCGACCGGTCCGGTCCGGGTTAAGATCGGTCAAACAGGTCCGGTACCGGTCCGGTCTAACACCTGGCCGGTCCGGGTTTTGGTTCTGGCGTGAGCACTTGGCCGGTCTTCGGTCCAACTGGGTCCGGTCCGGTTCCGGACCGGTGAACACCCCTAGTTAATATGTTATCCTAATTCCTATTTCTAATAATTAGACTTAGGGATATTGAAATTAAGAGATAAAAACATACCTTTACCGATTCAATTGAAAAATTGAATTAGGGTTCTTGAGTTGAGAAGGGTTGATTGATTTTGGGTTGAAGAGTTGGGAAGAATTTGAAGATTGAAGATGCACATTATTTACTTATTTATTTATTTGTATTTTATTGTTTTAGTCTCAAAGTTGACTCAGTAGAGAGTTGAGTGTATACACTTGTGGACATGACATAGGTCCACCCCGACGCGGCCATGCGCGGGTTTGGGGAAGCGAATGAATCTCCATATGAGATGGTCAAATTGAAATTTAAATCGAAGTAGGAGTCGCCACCGAACTTTGTGGGAGTTCGGGCCCGTTCGAACCCACTCTATGTCATAGTGGGCCGTATACAAAATACGGCCCATTTCCGATGTCAGAGCTTATTGGGTTCGTCCCATTGCATTATGATACCGATACCGACATTATCGGATATCGTGTATTGAATGACTCTTGTTGCCAATGGATTCGGACATCCGGAAACCATGGTTCTGAGTAAGGGGTGAGGGTACGTGTTGGGAAGTTCACTAAGAACACCCAACCCCGCCCGCACTTAGCGGCCTTTACTAAGATATCGTTCGTTTTTGGTGTACACGCGTTAGTTCGACGGTTGAATGATATGCAAACATTATTTTCCCTAAGCATGTGAGAAAAATAAATGGGTTGCTAAGTCGTTTAATGCATCTTAAACTAATAATGTCAAAGTTATATTTAGCATGTGAAATTTGTTTTAGTCTAATAAAACAATAGAAATAAATCGCTACAAACACGAGCAAACAAGTTAGTAACGATTAAATAAATCGGATAAAGATGTAAATACGATAATATGCATGATTTTGAAAAAGGTTTATGACACGTGATGTATTAACACGTGTTGACCGAGGTCGAAAAAGTATTTATCGAAATCTGAAAATATGTCGCGAAAGTCGCTATTTTATGTAAGAAACGATGCTCAAAAAATAATAATAAAAAAAAGGAACGAAATTGTGTCGCTCTTCCCGAGGGTCGCGCGACTCGCCTGGGACGCCGGCGGGTCGCGTGATAGGCTGCCTCGGGATTGATTTTTTGAAAGATCGATAGTTTTATTAAACCGCGTACGAATATTGCATAATTCATACTCGACTTAATTTAGCGATATTCGTTATATTCGATATTCGATTATGAAATCGATATCGGATATTCGGAATAATTTTAGAAAAGATGAAAAGAAAAGATTTTGAGAAAATCGTTTTGTAGAATTAGAAGAAACGATGTTTTAAAAAAATAGCGTAAACACACAAAAAGGGGCCGCGGATTTCAGGCCCCCGCGCGAGTCGCCTGGGAGGGGCGCGACTCGCGTGGGCTGCTGTCCCGGCTCGTTTATTTTCGAAAATCATTAATTTTGATAAATTGCGTATAAATATGGATTAACTTATACTCGATTTATATTTTCGATATTCGTCGTATTCGATATTCGATTATGAAATCGATATCGAATAGTTAGAATGATTTTTTAGAAAAAGTTTTATGAAAATATTTTCGAAATATAGTTTATTAGAAATAATAAAAAAAACGCTACAATGACCCATATAAAAAACGGACCAACGACACGACGCGAAGAAGAAAAAAAGACGAGAAAGAGGAAGAGAAAAAGAGAGAATCGGGTTTGATTTTACACCCTCAACCTACATGCTTTATTTTCTCGGAATAAGGCTCGTCGGCAAGTGGCTTAAACACGGGAGCATCGAGATAATGTGGATGAGTTAGGGTGTCGGTTTGGACGTACAGGGTGACGGGTTTTGGCCGGTTTTGGGGTCGGATTTGTCAGGTTATTTTATCGGTATTTCGATGCTATGTTTTGAATGTATGAATCGTATTGTTTTTGTGTGAGTAATTGGTGGGAATACTTGATTATGTATGAATGAATTGTATCTTTCGATGTGTTGTGAGGATCCTATTTATAGGAGAGGTCCTCGATGGAAGCTAGGAAAGGTATCTCGTTTAGGTGATGAGAAATACCGGTTTGGATAGGAAATGTAAGAAGCTGAAAGGAACGAGAAGTCCGTTACTTGGCGAGGAAGTCACAGAATCTCGGCTGAAAGGGGCTGTTTTGGCCGAGTGTTTGATGCTCGGTCGGTAAATTGATTTGGTTTTCGGATAGAATTCCTACTTGAGATCGAATTCTATCCTTGAATGGATTTATTTAATATTTTCGAGCCTGATATTTTGTAGTATCTGAGCCTAGGCCGAACTGGTGAGGTGTCACGGCTGGTCCGTGTATCTCGGGAAAAAATATCTTTGATCGGGTTTGACCCGGTCGCTAAAAGACGGTTTTGCCCCTGGTGCCGGATTCGACCCAAATTAGTCTTATTTGACTCGAAACGACCCACTGGGCCTGATTTTGAGGTTGGTTTTGTAAGATCTGTACTCCGTAATAAGCCCAAGCCAAATGCCAATGATTTTGAGCTCGTTTTCGAGTATACTAAAGCACGTTTGCGTCCGATCATCATCGGGTGTTTGGCGGGAACTACTATAGACACCTGGCGGTCAAAATGTGGGTGTCTACAACACTACTGTTGTATACGTTTTTTCCGGTTTTTTTTTTCTTAATTTTTTTTTAAATAATGGGGGTGACGCCTCACTCCCACCACCCCCTGTAAATCCGCCGTTGGTTCTGTCTCGTGAACCTAGCATGAATAATTTTTTTCTCTTTACGTCTTGACATAAATATATTAACATCAAACTCGTATTACATGTATCTTTATCTACATTTATAAGTGAACAATATCGGATATTAATTTTAGAAGAACAAAAAAAAAAGTTATCGTAGATTGAAACGATTACTTTTAAATAAGTATGATAATTAAGGTCCTATAATAAAAAAGTTGTATCACAAAAGAGATATCATATATATTATAAAATGATTACCAATATTACCAAAATTTGCCGACTGAAAATAAATATAATGATGACGACAACAACAACGACAACATCATAATAAAGATTATAGTTATAATACTAATTCTAATTTTGAAAAAAAAAACACATTTTTTATAAAATACATAAATCTAATTCTTAATATCAACTATTTGCATTTAATACTACACATTCAATACACAAATTAAATATAATTTATTTTAAAAGAAAGAAAAATTAACCAATGAGAAGAGAGTGACATGGCTTCCTCAAATGCTCTCAAAATGAAATCAAGAAATGTGATGATTTTGTTTGAGTTTTAATAATATATATAGATATAGATGGGTGAAGGAATGAATAAGGAGGAGAAGAATGGAGAAGTAGTCGGTGGCTGATGTAGGTATATTAGTGTGAGTTTTCTCTTGCAAATTAAAGCTTTTATGCCTTGCTTAAAGTGGTGGCATATAGTGTATACATGCATGTCTATACGACTATTTTTTTTAACGAATTAATTATTTCGTTAGTAAAAAAATAAATCATAGTTGATAAGTGTGTTATGTAGTGCTTATTCCTTGTGTTTGGTCCCGATTTCTCTTGTGGAATCGCTCTTTGGAGCGGTTTCGAGGCTACGTACGCTTCTTCTAGCTTGTTTTAGGATCCTAAGGCCAATCTTGGAGAAATGGAACGATTCCGACTCGTTTCCGACACATATGGAGCCAACGAAGAGAAGCGACGATCACTCGGTAGCTTAGACTCGATCCCGACCCCTTGGGACCCATTCATGAGCACCGACAATCGATAAGAAGCCTATGAAGAGCAAGAAGGGACCTATGAGATCATATTAGCCTACATGACCCATCCCGGTCGTGACCATCACCATCACGATCGGGACGAGAGGCAAAGCAAAACAGCGACTCTGACCAGCCACCCCGGTCGAGACCAAGCCCATCCCGGTCGGGACTAGCCCATCCCAGTCGGGATCAACCCCTTCCCGGTCGCGAAAGACCCAGTTATGCCGGAATTCATTGTTTTGCCACCCCTTCATTTTTGTAACCCTATATATACCCCCCCTCTTGTATTGTTTTAAGCACGATACATTAGACTAAACCCTAAATAGACATTAGTGTAGATTAGCTTAGTTTCTCCTTAATCTTTCCTTAATCTTTTGTTAATCTTAGTTTAATCTTAGTTAGTTACTCTTGTATTATTGGATTTCTTGAAGAATCTACCAATCTTGACAACATTGGTGGATGTTTTGGGTTTTCTTCTATGCAAGTGTTCATCTTTTCATCTTCTTAGTTTGGTATAATCTTTCTTCTCTCTTTTCTCTTAATCTTTCTTTGTTAGTAAAGTTTACATCTTTATCTCTTGTTTGTTGTTCATCCTAGTTTCATCCTCATAATGAATGTTTCTTTTGTTCCTTTGATTGTTTCTCTAGTTAATGTTAGTTTTAGTTTAGATATGTGTGAGTAGTTCTCCCCTAGGGTTATTAGGGGGATTGGGTGTGATTAGGGATGATTAGGGTGAGATAGGTGATGCTAGTTGTTGTTTTTGTTGATTCCTATTTGTCTTGCACTCTACATGTTTGATGAAATGCTTGTGAGGCTTGAGATGATCATTCCTTGTTTTTCTTGCTTCTTCTCTTGCATGTTCTTGTTTGGTTGATAGGTTTGGTTCCCCATTAGTAGCGAGAGCGTCGTGAGGAGGCCCCTAGGCCGTTTAAGTAGCGAGAGCCCGAACGTAACCTAGGCTACGAAAACATGCTAGCACCCTTGTTTCCTTCTTTTGATCTCCTTGGCATCCATGAACCCGACCTAGCCCTAGTTTCCTTCTTATTGATTTAATATGCTTCCATTATCACTAGTTGCTTGTTTTGCCTTCTTATTTATTGTTGTAGACTCTAGTTTAGTCATTATCATCCTAGTTTAGTTCCCTTGGACCTAGTCTAGAATTGTAGCCCACCTTACTCTAAACCCATTTTCCGTCCCTGAGGATCTCGACCCGACTTACCATTTGCTACCAAGCCTAGGTTAGTTGGTTTACTTTGACCGGTGGGATCCACGACAAATTCTTTCGTCAAATTGGCGTCGTTGCCGGGGACGGCGTAGTTTAGACTCTTGTGTGCTTAGTTTTAGACTTAGTTCTTGATTTTTGTGTTTTCTTCTCCTTGTGTATCTCCGTTATTTCTTCTTGGGTGCCTATTTCTCTCTTCCTAGTGCCTCAAAAGCACTAGGCTTCTAACGTTTGCTCAAGTGCTTCTAGTTCATTCAATGTATCAAGGCAACGTTATGCATCCAAGCTACTATCAATCATCATGGGACAATCATGGGGCAAATTACCAAGACCCACAATTTTACCAACCATATCAATCTCATCAACAATCTTATGAACCCCCTTCATATGGCTACAATGAAAGTTGTCAAGGATCATTCCAAAATCCCAACAACTACCAAATACCTTCACATTACCCACAACCAAAAATCCCCAACTTTGAGCTTCGTCAAATGATGATTCAAATGCAAAAGAATCAACAAGAGATGATGATTCAAATGAAAAGGGACCAAGAGGAGTTCATGGCCCAAAAAGAGGTGCAACGTGCTCGAATTAATGCACTTATGGCTCGTTACACGATGTTGATCGCTCGGGCTCCACAACTTGTTGAGGAAGGTTCATTTGGGCAAGAAGATCGGTTGTCTCCACAAGGAAATCAAACCGATTATGAAGCCGCGAATAAGGAAGGGAAGGTCAACCAAGAGATCATTGTTGAGAGTTGCTTGGATAGTGAAGCCATGGAAATAATGGAGGAAGTTGAAGCTTCAAGGGTTGACAATGAGGAGGAAATTGAACATGATTCTCAAAGTAACTCTTGGGAAGCCAATGTATTGGCCATTAAATTGGATTTGTATGATTTTCTTCGTGATGAACCAGATCTTGACAATCCAAAGCCAAGTGAAGATAAGACTCCTCTAGACCAAATTGACAAGGTGAGTGAAAAGGAAGGTAATACTTGGGAGAAAGAGATAGATGCCTTAGAACTTGCCTTGAATGGGAAATTGAAGGAGCCGATTGGGGAATTTGGAGATGCTATGGTAGACCAAACCGTCGAAGAAATTGAGGCCGCCATCAAAGGCCTTGAATTTCTTCATGGTGAGAATTCTAGTAAGGACAACGATGAGGTCTCCCCTAGAGCCTCCAATGAAGAAAACTTGATGCCTTCACCTCCTTTATCGCACTTAATTTCGAGTCCCTTGTCTCTTGAGATGGTTGATGAAGTGGATCCTTGTCGGGCGGCGGAAAAGAGTTTCACTCTTGACCCCGTAGAAGAAGCAACCCCTTTAGGGTGTGATCTCCCAAATCATAATGCCAAGCATGACTTTAGACCACTATACCTACCGGATGGTCATAAGAGTCGTTGCTATGTTGGTTGGGAAGACCCGGAAGATCACAAGAAACCCGAGCATAATGGATTAGATGATTGCTTCTTGCCTCCGACTTGGAAGCTTGTGAAGATAGCTTGGCTCGGCCACTTGAGCGTTCATGAAGATGTTGCTAGAGCATTTGACTTGCTTCTTCGAGCCCTTGATGGCTATGGGAGCATAGATGGTGAGGGTATCATGTTGTAAATATCTTTTTCCTCTTCTTTTGAGTTTTTGTATTTGTATTTGTATTTGTATGATTGGATAGTTTGGTTTCTAGGATTTGTAAGTTTTGGTGGAGTTCCTGTCATTTGGAGTTTTCTTGAGTGATGTGAGGGAGGGATCTTTGATGGTGTTTATTGAGTTTATTTGATAGGTTGATAGTGAAGATGAAGTTTTGAGAGGAGTTGTTGATGATAGAAGCTTGGATCTTGGGCAAGGAAGTTGGTTTTTGAGCTTTTCATAAGCTTTTGGGGACGGGATTCTAAATCCCGATGTATTATTTGCCTTCTGGGTAGAGCTATTAAGGAATGAAGAGCTTGAGAGGCAATCCCGACCGTGATGGGTGTCATCACGACCGGGATGAAGTGAGCATGGAAACAGGAGCTTCTGACGAGTCATCACGCCCGGGATCAAGTCCATCTCAACCGGGATGAGTTCCAACTTCCCATTTTGCCTTCTCTTCGTCATTAAAGCCTCACCCCACTACTTTATACCCCCACCCAACCTCCCTACTCACCTTAGCCTCTATCATTTGACCCTTACACTTCAATTATACACATTCATCGCATCTTCTCATCACTATACACTGAATTTCCCCTCAAATCCCACCCTCATTACACCAATGCAAGCCTAGTACTTCAACCATGTGACTACATTTAGGAGGAGGAGGAATAACAATGATGAAGACAAGCAAAGTGCCGATAACGATCATTGAGGCGATGGAGATTATTGAGTTGCTAACCGTTTGGTAGGCGACTCTCCTTTCTTTTCCGTCTTTTATTGCTAGTCTCCCTTTGTATGTTCTTTTTCCCTTTATCCTTTTTGTGTCATGGTGGCCCTCGAGGCCTTTGGTAGTTATTGCTCCTGATTCTCGATGACGTGATTACATCGAGAATCATTTGAAAAATCCAAATTGACAAGTTCTTTTCACTTTTTCTTTGTTTTTATTTCCTTTTGGTAGAATTTAGTCGGATTTAGGCGGAATCCGGGCTAGGTGACTTGATTACACCTAGCCCTCCACTTCCATTTCCTTTTATTTTCTTCTTTTTTCTTCCCCCATCCATATCTTTTCTTGTCTCGGCCCCTGGTGACTTGATTACACCCCGGCCGGACACACTCTACCCTTTCTTCACTTTCATTTTTGATTTTTAGTTTTATTTTCCCTTTTTCTCTTCTTTTTAGTGTCTTCCACACACTACCGATCGAGCATGAGGATATTGCTCGATTTAAGTGTGGGGGAGCGATATCTTAGTCTAGGCTAGTTTTATTTTCGTAGTTTTTCGAAAAAATCTTAAAAATTCCTAAAAAATTGAAAATTTTCATAAAAACCAAAAAAAGATTTCCTTTTGTCTTTGTGTCGTATATTTGTTGTGTTGTGTGTGTTTTTCCTCCCTATTTCCTTGTAGGTTGCTTGATCGTCGTGAGTTTCGGAAAGCTCTTGACATCCGGTAGTATCATTCTATCCCTTTCTCCTTTTCCCTTTGTGGATTTTGGAGGATGTTTTGTGATGGTGTATGCTCGGGTGGAGCTTTTTGGAGTTTGTGGTTGATGTGGTGGCTTGTTTGGAAGTTTCGGGGTGGTGTTTGTTCATTTCTTTGTGCGTTTGTTTTATTTTGTTTTGTTTTATTTTGTTTGTCTCATTTTCTTTCGACTTTGTTTTGTCATGTGTAGTTTGTGTCTAGTGTAGAAAATGTTTTCGAAAACCCGGTTTTGAGGCTAGTGCGCAAGTGTTTTTTCCCTTCCTAGTGATATGAATCGATTCTTGGACTTTAGTCTAGTAGAATGACTTTAAATCAATAGTTTCGTTGGTTTCTTACCTTGAGTCCACCTAGTCTACTAGGGATTTACTGCGGGATTTGCATTTTGACCACTTTGTCCACCTAGTCTACTAGGGATTTACTGCGGGATTTGCATTTTGACCACTTTGTCCACCCGCGGAGTGAAAAGGCCTTGGTTGCCGAATCCCGTCTCTTAGGTGACCATGTTCGAAATTGTTTGATTAGACCAAGTTTCCACCTTTTTGTGGGTTTGAAGGGAAAGCGCGCTCCCGACATACCCATTTCCCTACCTTCTACACATTTTCCACAAATAAGTTGCAATTTGTTGAAGTTTCATACTTGGTTGTGATTGAATGCCTACAATACATGATTTATCAAAAAGGCAAACCAAGTCAAAAAGAGAAAGAAAAATAAAAAGAAAAGGCACAACAAATCAAAAACAAAATACAAAAGAAGAAAAAGAAATGGCATAGCAACTCAAAAGCAAAATACAAAAGAAAAATGCCAAAAAAAATCATCTCACACAAAAATTCTCCCCCCCTCAAAAATAAGCCTTTTACCGACTGTTATCGTGAAGAGCCTACCAAAGGACCGAGTCCCTAGGAAGGATGATAGCGGTAATAGCCGGTCTTCCCTCGTTTTGCAACCACTATCCACCTTTTTACTTGGACTAGTTAGGCTATTTTTTAGCATGGGACGATCCTCTTGGCTTGTCGCTAAAGGGGGCGGGGTTTCACTTACCTACAGTGTCGACTAACCCCGCGGTTCATCCTTTTTCCATCCCGCCTATTGTCCCATGGTACGTTCTTAGAAGGTTAGGAGGAACTAGGTAAGTTACCAACGTTTTTATTGCTTTGTTGTCATACTATTAGGGTTTTGTCCATATCATTTTGTGTTATTAGCTTGGGAACGTTATCACTTACCTTGAGTCCTTAACCGGTGCTTCTTTCACCGCTTTGCCGAGGGAAGCGGTATTTGTTTCTTCTTGAATGCAACCGATTGTTTGTTTGTTCGTTCGTTTGTGTGTTTTCGTGTTCGGTTGTATCCACAGTTTTGTCACAAGACCACACTTGCCTTGCGGAGAGCACTTTTCCTCTAAGTGTTCTCGCGTGAGTTGAAAGGGCGTAGGGTGCGATAACACCCGCTCAGTTAGTAGTCTAGTTTCATTTAGTTTTTAGTTAGTTTGTGCTTACTCAATGGCGAGTAAGAGTTAAGTGTGGGGGAGTTGATAAGTGTGTTATGTAGTGCTTATTCCTTGTGTTTGGTCCCGGTTTCTCTTGTGGAATCGCTCTTTGGAGCGGTTTCGAGGCTACTTACGCTTCTTCTAGCTTGTTTTAGGTTCCTAAGGCCAATCTTGGAGAAATGAAACGTTTCCGACTCGTTTCCGACACATATGGAGCCAACGAAGAGAAGCGACGATCACTCGGTGGCTTAGACTCGATTCCGAGCCCTTGGGACCCATTCCCGAGCACCGAGAATCGATAAGAAGCCTATGAAGAGCAAGAAGGGACCTATGAGATCATATTTGAAGCCTACATGACCCATCCCGGTCGTGACCATCACCATCACGACCGGGACGAGATGCAAAGCAAAACAACGACTCTAACCAGCCATCCCGATCGGGACCAAGCCCATCCTGGTCGGGACCAGCCCATCCCAGTCGGGATCAACCCCTTTCCGGTCGGGAAAGGCCCAGTTATGCCGAAATTCATTGTATTGCCCCCCTTCATTCTTGTAACCCTATATATACCCCCCCCCCCCTCTTGTATTGTTTTAAGCACGATACATTAGACTAAACCCTAAATAGACATTAGTGTAGATTAGCTTAGTTTCTCCTTAATCTTTCCTTAATCTTTTGTTAATCTTAGTTTAATCTTAGTTAGTTACTCTTGTATTATTGGATTTCTTGAAGAATCTACCAATCTTGACAACATTGGTGGATGTTTTGGGTTTTCTTCTATGCAAGTGTTCATCTTTTCATCTTCTTAGTTTGGTATAATCTTTCTTATCTCTTTTCTCTTAATATTTCTTTGTTAGTAAAGTTTACATCTTTATCTCTTGTTTGTTGTTCATCCTAGTTTCATCCTCATAATGAATGTTTCTTTTGTTCCTTTGATTGTTTCTCTAGTTAATGTTAGTTTTAGTTTAGATATGTGTGAGTAGTTCTCCCCTAGGGTTAGTAGGGGGATTGGGTGTGATTAGGGATGATTAGGGTGAGAAGGGTGATGCTAGTTGTTTTTTTTGTTGATTCCTATTTGTCTTGCACTCTACATGTTTGATGAAATGCTTGTGAGACTTGAGATGATCATTCCTTGTTTTTCCTGCTTCTTCTCTTGCATGTTCTTGTTTGGTTGATAGGTTTGGTTCCCCATTAGTAGCGAGAGCGTGGTGAGGAGGCCCCTAGGCCGTTTAAGTAGCGAGAGCCCGAATGTAACCTAGGCTACGAAAACATGCTAGCACCCTTGTTTCCTTCTTTTGATCTCCTTGGCATCCATGAACCCGACCTAGCCCTAGTTTCCTTCTTATTGATTTAATTTGCTTCCTATATCACTAGTTGCTTGTTTTGCCTTCTTATTTATTGTTGTAGACTCTAGTTTAGTCATTATCATCCTAGTTTAGTTCCCTTGGACCTAGTCTAGAATTGTAGCCCACCTTAGTCTAAACCCATTTTCCGTCCCTGAGGATCTCGACCCGACTTACCATTTGCTACCAAGCTTAGGTTAGTTGGTTTACTTTGACCGGTGGGATCCACGACAAATCCTTCCGTCAATAGCCTTGCAAAGCATATGAATGGGTTGTTAGTAGTTTAATAATGGGTTGTGCGACTTATCTGATTGAGTCGATATAGTTTGAGTTTTTGATACCAAGCTGTACAGTATATGTATACTTGTAACTCTTTTTTTTTATGAATGCTGATAAGTGTAGTTTGTAGTGCCTAATTTGTTATGTTTTGGTCCCATTTTCCTTGTGAAATCGCTCTTTGGAGCGATTTCTGGGCTACTTATACTTCCTCTAGCTCGTTTTAGGTTCCCAAGACCATTCATGGATAATTGGAACGATTCCGACTCGTTTCATACACTTTTGGAACCGACGAAGAGAAGGAACGATCACTCGATGCCTTGGATTCGATCCTGAGACCTTGAGACCCATTATCGAGCCCCTTAGACTCGATTTCGAGCTCCGAGAATCAATAAAAAGCCCACGAGAAGTAAGGAGGGACCTTAGAGCCTATATTGGAGGCCTACAGAGCCTTCCTGACCGAGACCAAGTGCCCTCTCGGTCGAGAAGGAGTGCGCATTTGAGCTGGCTGTTGTGAAAGCCTTCCCGACCGAGACCATGATCCGTCTCGCTCTGGACCACCTTCCCGGCCGGGACCAAAAGTCCTCCCGGGCGGGACGAGCGAGCTGCTGCGCGTGACTTTCTTTTCTTCATCCTTCATTCTTGAACCTTATAAATACTTCTCCCTTGTATTGTTTAAGCATCTTACATTACCCTAGATTATTTTAGACTATCCTCCATTATTCAAAACCCTAATTAGACTCTCTTCATCCTTAGCTTAGTTTACATTAATCCCTTCTCTAAACTTTTGTTAATCTTAGTTTAATCTAGTTGATTAGTCTTGTATTAAGGGATTTCTTCAAGATTCATCCAAGATTGACAACCTTGGGAGTTTCATTTGGGTTTATCTTTTCAATACAAGTTCTCATCTTTCTCATCCTCTTGTAGTTGGTATAATCTCTTTTCTCTTGTTCTTTGTTTATTTATCAAGTTTCAATCTTTATATATTGTTTATTGTTCTTGTTAGTTTATAATGGATGTTTGGATTACTATGTTGATTTCTCTTGTTAGTGCTAGAATTAGTTTCATTATGTGTGAGTAGACTTCTTGTGGGGTTAGTAGGGGGATTAAGTGTGGGTTATGGGTGATTAGGGCTTGATTGTGGGTAAAGGTGAATCCTTTGTTGCTAGTCACTTATTGGGCACTCTATGTGTTTGTTGAATTGCTTGTGTGGGTAGTAGTGGCCAATGCTTCTCATACTTGTCTTCCTCTTCTCATTGTGTGACTAATTTGTGATTGAATCCTTGTGTTTTGAGTAGCATCTAGCATGAGTGTTCGGGTCTAGTCTTAGACACGAGAGTGCGGACTTAGGCTTTGGCGCGAGAGCGCAAACCGACCTTAGTAACTAAGAGACACCTACACCCTTGATTACCCAATCATCCTACTACACTTATGAACCCGACCTAACCCTACTCCTTCCCTTATTTGATTTCTCTACCTCTTTAGCCATCTTCTCTAGTTTGTTAGTGTCTTTAATCTCTAGTTGTTTCGATTAGTTTATGTTATACTTAGTCCATTGTTAGTCCACTTTCTTCACCTCCAACCATCATAGTTTGTCAATTATCGTCTTCTTTGTGTTTGTTTGTGTGCCTTAGCCTTGTTATTAGGTCGACCTAGTCTAGACACCCATAACCGTCTCCGTGGACACGACCCAACTTACCCTAGCTACCCGTTAGGATTAGTTGGACTCTACTTGACCAGTGGGGGACGCGGCGGAACCCTACCATCAATTTGGCGCTGTTGCCGGGGACGGTGCATGTTTAGACTTAGTTTACTTATAGCTTGACTTAGTTACCCTTCTTTGTGCTCTTCGTCTATCCCTTGTGCATATTTAGTAATCTTTTTCCTTGTTTTTATCATTTTCTTTCTTTTTTGTCTCCCGTTGTGCTTGTTTATTGTCTTTGCCTAGTGCCCATAAAGCACTAGGTTTCTTACATTTGTTCGAGTGTGTAGTGTATTCCTAGGAGGAGAGGCGATTTCTTTCTCTTCAATCCAGAGCCGGAAAGACTCTTTAGAGCCTTTCGCCAACAGACGATTGACCGGGTTAGAATCTCTCAACCAAGTGCTAGCAATACCAATCAAGAACAAGCTCAAGGTTCTGACTTGAACGAGATACCTCGAGAGACGGCCGAAGGGAATTTCATCAATCCTTTCGGTACTTCTAGTCCTAGTTCTCCTTCTACATCTAAATCAACACCGTCTACACCAAAATCTCCTGCATATCCAATCATGCCTAAGTTCTCTTCTCATTCAACCTTTACGGAAGACGTTTTGCCCGTTCCCACCGTTTTACCGGAGGCATATATCGGCAACTTTGTGGCAAAGACGCAATTCATCCAATTGGTCGGAAGAAGTCAATTTAGTGGGTTACCAACCGAAGATCTTCATCAACACATGGAAACCTTTTCGGATTATTGCGATGCTATCTCACAAACGGGAATAACCCAAGACCAAATCCGGTGGGTATTATTTCCATTCTCTTTAATCGGTAAGGCTAAGCAATGGTTCAAGGGGTTAGACAAGGCGACTCTTGGTATTGATACTTGGAAGAAGCTAGCCTTAGCTTTCTACCAACAATTTTATCCCCCGGAGAAGACAAATCTATTGAGAGCCTCTATCACGGGATTCCAACAACGTGATGAAGAAAGCCTCTACGAATCGTGGGAAAGATTCAAAGCCTTGATCCGCTCTTGTCCTCACCATGGTCTATCACAATGGTTCCTAGTTCAACAGTTTTGGAACGGGTTATATGAAGACTCAAGGGCCATACTCAACATGGGATCGAATGGAAGGTTTACCGAGGTGGATGATGACCAAACTTGGTCAAGAATTGAGGAGATGGCGGTACACAACTCCCAATACTCAAGGCCTAGAAAGGCGAATCGAGGAGGAAGGCATGAGATCGATGCCATTACACAACTAAGCATTGATCTTGGAGCTCAACTAAAAACCCACATGGAATCTATTGACAAGAAGCTCCAAAGCCATTTTGACCAAGGTCAAAGCGCAAGTGCCTCCCACCAACATTTTATCTAACAAGTCAATGCTTTGGGAGTTGTATCTCCTACACCTTATTATGGGATGTGCGATATTTGCGGGATAGTTGGACGTGAGCCTATACATTGTCGAGGTAGTATTGAGCAAGTGAACGCCTTTCAAGCGTTCAAGCAAGGTGCCCCCTACCCACACATGTTCCAAGCTTCCCATCAAGCTTCCAATCAACAATCTCTACAACACCGTCCATATGTGCCACCTCCCTTAAGGGACAACAACCAAGGTTACCAAGGTTATATGGGCAACCCAAGGCCATTCAACAACTTCAAGCAACATAACCAAGGTAACTTCAACAACAATCAAGGGTTCCAACAAGGGAACTTCAATCAAGGTGGTTTCCAAGGAAACCAACACAACCAAGGACATCAAAACTACAACCAAAACTCTCAAGGCCTTAATCAAGGCAACTCTCATGGGTTCCAAGGGAACCATCAACAACAACAAGCAACCCAAGGTAATCGACAAGAAAGCAAGCCAAGGAGCCGGTCTCCTATTCATGATTACGGTACTCTCTTAGCCCTCACGGATACTCCGCATAATCCACAATCTCCACCTCGAGATTTTGACATACAAAAATCAATGATGGATGTGCAAAGGAGTAATCAAGAAATGCAAAGAAGCCAAATGGAAATGTTAAGAAACCAACAAGAGTTCTTTGCTCATCTTCAAAGAGAGAACGTAGCAAGAGATGCTCATATGAAGATGCTCGAAACCCAAATATATCAAGTTGCTTCGGGAAGCTCTTCTAGGCAAAAGGGGCAACTACCTCCTCAAGGTGAAGCGGCGAAAGTTGAGCATGTGAATGCTATTACCTTGAGGAGTGGCGCATCTTATGATTCCCCCTTAAGTCCTAGTGAGCAAGTACCAATGGAAGAAGTTGTATCTCCAACTCAAGAGAATTCAAGCTTGGGAAATCCAATGGAGGAGCAAGTTTTGTGGGAGATTGAGAAACCCCATGAAGACAAGCTTCCCCCACTTCAAGGAAAAGACAAAGGTAAAGGGAAAATGTCATTTGAGAAGTCCAACCTTAATGAGCAAGACAAGGTGCATATCAAGTTGCCTTTCCCAACAAGGCAAATGAGGACCAAGGTGGATGTTCAATATGACAAGTTCCTAGACATTGTGAAGAAATTGGATGTGAGTGTCCCGTTTACCGAGCTACTTACCCAAATCCCGACATATGGAAGATTTATGAAAGAAATCTTGGCTAGGAAGAGATCCGTCGACAAGGAAGAGACCATAGCATTCACAAGAGTGGTGAGCGAGCTTATTCAAGGTTCTACGCTTCCCAAGTTGAAGGATCCGGGTAGTTTCTCGGTCCCTTGCACCATAGGCAACTTCAAGATTGAGAGAGCACTATGTGATTTGGGTGCGAGTGTAAGCATCATTCCCTATTCCATTTGTGAGCGACTCGGGATGAAGGAGCTCAAGTGTACTTCTATTACACTCCAAATGGCCGATAGTTCACTCAACCGACCATTGGGGATGTTAGAAGATGTGCCAATTAGAATCGGGAAGTACTTCATTCCGGTCGACTTCCTCGTGCTTGATATGCCGGAAGATGCTATCACTCCCATTATCCTTGGGCGCCCATTTCTACATACCGCCGGTGCTATGATCGATGTGAAGAATGGTAGGATCACATTTGAGCTAGGCGACGAGAAGCTCGTGTTTGACCTCCAAGGCAACACCTCGCCTACTAATGATGAGTCGTGCAAAATGATCCAAACCATGAAAGACATCGATCTAGGGGATGAGTCGGGTGAAAGCTTGAAGAACAACTTCTATGGAATTGAAGATGATGATTCCGAGCTTGGGGCGGATGAATGCCCATTTCATGATGTTGAAGACAAGTTTCAAGGCAAGAAGAAAGATGAGCCTCCCTTGGGGCCACATGAGGATAGATGGACGTTTGGGTATATACCGAAGGATCGAAAGTACAAGTTCAAGCCATTAAACTTAGTAGATCGGGATGCCCCGGGAACGTCTAGACAAGGTTGTAAAGAACCTTGGAGTGTGGATGGTTATACCACTAGTTTGATTGAAGACTTCTCGAGAGCCTTCGATTTGTTGCTTCGTGCTCTTGATGGCGATGGAATTGGCCATAGTGTTGTTTAAAAATGATTGAAGAATGCACCATCCTTGGTTTGACAGAGTTCCAAAAGAACCGTCTCATTGTATATGTCTCTTTCTTGTAATTCTTTTGAGTTTTTGTGAAATCCTTGTGCTTTGGTATTTTGATGAGTGATGTGAGGGAGGGATTTTGATGAATGTGTTTGAGCTTATTTGATAGGTCTGAAGTAAAGATGAATCCTAGAGAGGAATGGTTAATGATAGAGCTTGGATTGTGAGCAAGGGAATCGGTTTTTGAAGCTTTGGACAAGCTTTTGGGGTTATGGAAGGCTAGAAGATCCATCCCGGGCGAGAAGAAGGCTTCCCGACCGGGAAGGATGATCCATCCCGATTGGGAAGGATCCATCCCGACCGGGATGAGGGTACCAAAATTCGAGTTTTCTGGAGTGCCTTCCTAACCGGGAAGGGAGCTTCCCGACCGGGACGGGTGTGTCATCCCGACCGGGACCGTCCATCCCGACCGGGATGGTCCCCTGCTCCACCTTTTGCTTCCTCTTCGACACTCGAGCCCACCCAACCATTTTATACCCCCTCCCAACCTCCCTACTTACCCTTGCACCTATCATATGACCCCTACACTTCATATACATACCCTCACCTCATCTTATCTTCACTACATACCGAGCCTCACATCAAATCCCACCTCCTTATACCTTTGTACTTCAACCATGCGGGCTTATCAAGAATGAAGAGGAATAACTATGACGAAGAGTAGCTATGTGCCGATATCGAACTATGAGACGATGGAGCGAGTGAGTTGCTAACCGATTGGTACGGCAACTATCCTTTCTTTTCCGTCTTTTATTGCTTGTCATCCGTTGTTGTTCCCTTCCCCTCGTACACTTTTGTATCATGGTGGCCCTCGGAGCCTTGGTAGTCATTACTCCCGACTCTCGATGACGTGACTACATCGAGAGTCATTTCAAAATCCAAATTCTACAAGAATTTCCACTTTTTCTTTGATTTTACTTTCTTTTGTTTGGATTTAGTCGGATTCGGGCGGAATCTGGGCTAGGTGACTTGATTACACCTAGTCCTCCCCTCCCATTTCCGTTTATTTCCTTCTTTTTATTTCTTCCCCCATCCATATCTTTTCTCATCTCGGCTCATGGTGACTTGACTACACCCCGGCCGGACACATTCTACCCTTTTCTCCGTTTTATTTTTGATTTTTAGCTTTATTTTCGTAGTTCCTTTTCTTTTCTTTAGTGTCTCCATACACTACGATCGAGCATGAGGACATTGCTCGGTTTAAGTGTGGGGGAGCGATATTCTAGTATAGTCTAGTTTATTTTCGTAGTTTTTTTGAAAAATCTTAAAAACTCTAAAAAGTTGAAAAATTTCACAAAAACCAAAAAGATTTTCTTTGTGTCTTTTCCTTTTCTGTCGTTGCGTCGTGCTTTTGTTTGTGTGTGTGTTTTGCCTCCCTCTTTCCTTGTAGGTCGCCTAATCGCCGTTAACTTTGGAAGGTTTTCAAGACATCTGGTAACGCCTTTTATCCCTTTTTCCTCTTTATCTCTTGTGATGTTTGGAGGAGAAGTGTGATGATGTATGCTCAGGTGGAGCTTTGTGAAGATTTGTGGTTGATTAGTTGCTTATTTGGAAATTTGGGGTGGTGTTTGTTATCTTTGTATGTTTGTTTTGTTTGGTCTTGTTTCCTGTCTCTTTTTCTTTCATTCTTTGTCATGTCTTTGTTTTGTGATGTGTAGTTGTGTCTAGTGTGTAATAAGGTTTTCGAAAACCCGGTTTTGAGGCTAGTGTGCAAGTGTTTACTTTCCCTTTATAGTAGTATGAATCGAGTCTTGGACTTTAGTCTAGTAGAATGACCCTAAATCAATAGTTTCATTGGTCCTTTACCTTGAGTCCACCTAGTCTACTAGGGATTTGTTACGGGATTTGCATTCTGACCATTATGACCACCCACGGTGTGAAAAGGCCTTGGTTGCCGAGTCCCGTCCCTTAGGTGACCATGTTTAAAATTGTTTGATTAGTCCAAGTTCCCCCCCCCCCCCTTTTGTGGGTTTGAAGGGAAGGCGTCGTCCCGACTTACCCATTCCCCCACCTCCTACACATATCCACAAAATAAAGTTGCAATTTGTTGAAATCTCTTTCTTAGTTGCAAAGAAATGCCTACAACTCTAATCTAGCCAAAAGGGCAAAGAAAAGAAAAAGAAAGAAAATAAAAGAAAGAAATGAAGAAAAAGAAAAGGCACAAAAAGCCAAAAAGAAAATACAAAAGAAGAAAAAGAAATGGCATAGCAACACACAAAGCAAAAATGCAAAAGAAAGAAAAATGCCAAAAGAAAACCGTCTCACAAAAAGAATCACCACATCTCAAAAATAAGCCTTTTGTCGACTATTGCCGTGAAGAGCCTACCAAAGGACCAAGTCCCTAGGAAGGATGATAGCGGTAATGGTCGGTCTTCCCTCATTTTGCAATCATTTCCACCTTTTTACTTGGGCTAGTTAAGCGGTTTCGAACATGGGATGACCCTCTTGGCTCATCGCTAAAGGGGGCGGGGTCTCACTTACCTACAGTGTCGACTAACACCGTGGTTCATCCTTTTTCCATCCCGCCGATCGTCCCGTAGAACGTTCTTAGAAGGTTAGGAGGACCTAGGTAAGTTACCAACGCTCTTATTGCTTTGTTGTCATACTATTAGGGTTTAGTTCATTTCGATTTGTATTATTAGCTTGGGAACGTTGTCACTTGCCTTGAGTCCTAAACCGGTGCTTCTTTCACCGCCTTTTAGAGGGAAGCGGTATTTATTTCTTTTTGGGTGCAACCGATTGCTTGTTTGTTTGTGTATGTGTTTTTGTGTCCGGTTGCATCCACAGTTTTGTCGCAAGACCTTACTTGCCTTGCGGAGTGCACTTTTCCTCTAAGTGTACTCACGTGAGTTGAAAGGGCGTAGGGTGTGCTAATACCCACTCGGTTAGTAGTCTAGGTTCTTTTAGTTTTTAGTTAGTTGGTGCTTACTCGAGGGCGAGTAAGGGTTAAGTGTGGGGGAGTTGATAAGTGTAGTTTGTAGTGCCTAATTTGTTGTGTTTTGGTCCCATTTTCCTTGTGAAATCGCTCTTTGGAGCGATTTCTGGGCTACTTATACTTCCTCTAGCTCGTTTTAGGTTCCCAAGACCAATCATGGAGAATTGGAACGATTCCGACTCGTTTCATACACTTTTGGAACCGACGAAGAGAAGGAACGATCACTCGATGACTTGGATTCGATCCCGAGACCTTGGGACCCATTCCCGAGCCCCTTATACTCGATCCCGAGCTCCGAGAATCAATGAGAAGCCCACGAGAAGCAAGGAGGAGATTATGGAAAGTACCCGGTATGAGATAATGGGTATACCGGGGCTAGACTTTGATGATGAGGAGATTATGGAAAGTAGTATCTAGATAACACAAAGTGGCAAAAAGAAGTCAAATATACACATTGAAGATAAGGAACAGGGAAAAGTGACTGAGACAACGCCAGTTGAGGAAGAAACAATCCTTCAATTCTATGACGAGGATGTTGAGGAAGAAATTAACTACTGGAGAAATGCTGTCTTTTGCTATGTGTTGGGGGCTAATCCCCCATGGGAGGTTATCCAAGGGTATGTGAATAGAATATGGGGCAATCTAGGTGTTGACAACATTTCCTTCTTACCAAATGGAATCTTTTTGGTACGGTTCAAGAGCATAGAGTCAAAGGAGAAGGTTTTGCTAGATGAATATCCTATGTTTGATAATAAACCCTTAATTGTGCGACCATGGAACCAAGAAATGAACCTGATGAAGGAGGATGTACAAATGATTCCTACTTAGGTCAGAATTCACGAGCTTCCCCTTAAGTTCTGGGGGAAGTGTCTACCTACTGTGGCTGGGTTAGCTGGGAAATACATCAAGGCTGATCTAGCGACCATAGAAAAGAAGAGGCTGGGATATGCAAGAGTTTTAGTGGAAATCAAAGTTGGCTTGGACCTGCCTGATATAATTAAATTCAAGGATGAACGAGGTGAACTCCAGAAAATCCGGATTGAATATGAGTGGAGACCAATAAAATGCACCCATTGTATGGGACTGGGACATGCTTTTGTTGATTTCAGGAGGAAAATGAAGCCAGTTCAAAAGCCTAACTAGCCTATTCAAAGGCCTGCAAAGCCTGTGCAGGTGTGGAGACAGATTCCACCCCGAAGTCAGCAGAAGGTGACTCCTGTTATGGATGAAGTGCAGTTCCCACCATTGAATAGTAGACCTACTCTGCAGACCAACCCCAATTCTCAGGAGGTGGGGCAACAGGGGGGGCAAAAGATGGAGGTATGGACACAGTTATACAGGTCTTAAATGTGCAAAATGTTGATACTGTAAGCACAACCATTCCTACTATAAATCCATTTATACAATGATCTACAAAATGGGATTTTGGAATGTGAGGGGGATGAATGATGTCAATAAAAAACAAAGTATATGGAGTTTTGTTAATAATAAAGAAGTGAGCCTTTTTGGTATTCTAGAGACAAAAATTAAACCTAATAAAATGCAAAGTGTTGTTTAGAATATGTGCAATGGGTGGAGTGTAGCTACTAATTGTCATCAACATCCAAGAGGGAGATCTGGATTATTTGGAGACCTTCCAACTTTGATGTCTGGATTACGCAGACTACGGCCCAATGTATTCATGCGAAGGTCACTGACAAAGGAGATAATACTAGGTTCGATCTCTCCATGATATATGCTTTTAATAGAGGAGAAGATAGGAAGGATCTATGGGATCAACTTATTACCATAGCCCCTAATGTCCATGGTTCTTGGTTGATGACCGGGGATTTCAACACTGTCTTAATTCCTGAAGAAAGATTGGGAGGGGAGTCTAAGCAAGAGGACATGGACCTCTTTAATCATTGTCTGAATATGTGTGATATGATGGATATAGAGGGATCAGGGGCGTACTATACCTGGAACAATAAACAGGAACCGTCCCATAGGATTTGCAGTCGTCTGGATAGAGCTTTGGGTAATGCGGATTGGATTCAAAATTTCCCTAATTACCAGGCCCACTTCTTCCCTGAAGGGATGTTTGATCACTGTCCCTGTGTGATTTCGAGTACGAATGCATTTAAGAAGAAGATGGGTTTTAAGTTTTTCTTATATGTGGACTGCTCATCCTGAGTTTTTACCTTTAATTGAGAACCACTGGTGACTGCAGATTGAAGGTACTAAGATGTTCAGATTTGTAAAAAAACTGAAGTTGCTTAAACTAATGTTGAGGGAGTTGAATAAAAGAGCTTTCTCGGAGATTGAGAGTCGTACCCTGAAGGCTAGTGCTGAGTTGGAAAAGATATAGCTGTTGATTCAATCTGATTATACCAATACCCAATTGATTGAGGAATAACGAAAGCTTAATAATGTGTACAAAGAATTACTTGAAGCTCGGAATTCTTTCCTTAAGCAGAAGGCTAAGGCTACCTGGATTAGGGACGAGGATGACTTACAGCCCATTTTCATAGAGCAGTTCAGCAGCGAATCAAAGAGAACTCTGTTTACCAGATTAGAGCACTGGATGGGAAGACGTATAACGATCAAATAAAATGGTATTCAAGATGCGTTCTTGAAGTACTATGAAAATCTACTGGGGTGTAGCTCGATGACTGACAGAGTACGGGAGGATGTTATCCTTAAAGGTGCGTGTTGTACAGAAGAACATATTGCTGCCCTGGAGGCTCCCATGACTGATAAGGAGATTAGAGATGTCGTGTTTTCTATTCCTAACGAGAAAGACCCGGGACCTGATGGGTATACTAGCGGATTTTACAAAAAGGTCTGGAATATTATCGGAAAAGATATGTGTGATGCTGTGAGAGATGCTGTGTAGAAAGGAAAGATACTAAACCAAATTAACGCTACTACTCTCACGCTCATTCCCAAATGTGACAGGCCTTCGGAGGTAAGTCAATTCCGCCCCGTAGCGTGCTGTAACATGACTTAGAAAGTAATCTCGAAAATCATGTGTAATATGCTATCCCAAATCCTGCCTGACATTGTCTCTAAGTGCCAAGGTGCCTTCATAAATGGAAGGTCAATTATTGATAACATCCTCATCTGTCAAGACATAGCCCATCAATATGCAAGGAAAAACACGTCCCCAAGGTGTATGATTAAGATTTACCTGCAAAAGGCGTATGACTCGGTGGAATGGACATTTGTGGAGGAATTATTAACCATGCTCAAATTTCGTGCTCGATTCCGACAATTGCTGATGAATTGTATAACATCCCCCATGTTCTCTTTAAGCTTGAATGGTAACGTGTTTGGATACTTCAAGGCAAAGAGGGGATTAAGACAAGGGGACCCAATGTCCCCGTTGCTTTTCACATTGTGTATGGATTATCTAACTAGACTACTCGCTTATGCAACGGAGAAATGGTCGTTTAGATACCACCCAATGTGTAAGCACCACCCAATGTGTAAGCATATGAAGTTGAACCACTTAATCTTCGCTGATGATCTTATGTTGTTTAGCAAAGGGGATACTCAATCTATCATGCTGATTATGAGAACTTTATCGTCGTTTAACAAAACGTTGGGACTCAGGCTCAATGCAACAAAATCGGCGATATATTTTAATGGTATGCCAAGGAATCAAAGGGATGACATCCTAAGTGCAACAGGCTTTACGGAAGGAGAACTGCCATTTACATACTTGGGGGTCCCAATAAAGTCCAGGAAGCTCACTAAGGCGGAATGCTTCTTGGTGGCGGATAGGATGGTCAAGAGAATTAAATGTTTTGGAGCTAGGAAACTATCTTATGCGGGAATGATTGTCCTCATAAATTCTGTACTCAATACGCTTCATAACTACTGTCGAACATCTTTATTCTCCCTAAAGGGGTGATTAAAAGGATCGAAACAATCTGCAGGAACTATCTTTGGGAGGGCAATTCTGATTACAGTCGGGTTTCGTTAGTCTCCTGGGACAAGGTAACAAGAACTAAGAAGGAAGGGGGACTTGGTATAAAAAAGGCTGAGGAATGGAACATTGCCGCGGTAGGCAAATTAGTTACCTGGGTGTATGAGAAAAGAGACACACTTTGGATTAAGTGGGTTGAGCAAAACTTCCTGAAAGGGCGGGACTGGCACGAGTATAGACCTCCCATGGATGTTTCGTGGACTTGGAGACAAATATGTAAAACAAAAGACAGATTGAAGGACGGGTTTGCTGCTAACAGTACTTGGATTGCTTTCCAACAAAGCTATACGATTGCGGATGGTTACTGCTGGCTGCTAGGTACCAGTTCAGAAGTAACATGGCATCAGATGGTATGGGATAACTGGAATCTACCGAAACATGTTGTTTTGTTTTGGATTTTGGTCAACAACAGACTGAATACGAGGGCCAAATTAGGCAAAATAGGTTGCTGCACTGATATATATTGTTGTATTTGTGAGAATGATCGAGGAGGAAACTGATAAGTGTGTTTTGTAGTGCTTATTTGTTGTGTTTGGTCCCGGTTTCTCTTGTGGAATCGCTCTTTGGAGCGGTTTATAGGCTACTTATGCTTCTTCTAGTTCGTTTTAGGTTCCTAAGACCAATCATGGAGATTTGGAACGATTCCGACTCGTTTCCTACACATTTGGAGCCAACGAAGAGAAGCGACGATCACTCGGTGGCTTATATTCGATCCCGAGACCTTGGGACCTATTCTCGAGCCCCTTAGACTCGATCCCGAGCACCAAGAATCGATGAGAAGCCCATGAGAAGCAAGTAGGGACCCTTGAGATCATAATTGAGGCCTACAAGACCCATCCCGGTCGAGATGAAGGCTATCTTGGTCGGGATGATGAAGCAAAGCAAAGACAACCTACTGATGGCCCTTCCCGGCCGAGAAGAAGCTCCTTCCCGGTCGGGACCACCATCACGGTCGAGATCAACCACCATCTCGGCCGGGATGGACCAGCTGTAGCCTGCGCCTCTTCTTTTCTTCTCCTTATTCATTGTAACCCTATATATACCCCCTCTGGTAATCTTATGAAAGGTTAGACATTAACCACTAAACCCTAGACTACTTTAGCCTAGATTAGCCTAGATTAGTGTAGATTAGTTTTTAGTTAATCGTTAATCTTAGTTTAATCCTTGTATTAAGGGAATTCTTGAAGAATCCAACCAAGATTGACAACCTTGGTTGATGTATTTGGGTTTTCTTATTATTACAAGTTTCAATCTTTCCTCCTTACTAGTTTGGTATAATTTCTCTTCTCCTTTCCTTTAATCTTTGTTTTATCATTCAAGTTTTAATCTTTGTTCATTGTTTTGTTCATTGTTCATTGTTTTTACTAGTTTCATTATGAATGTTTCGTTGCTTGTGTTGTTTTCCTTTCTTTGTGTTAGTATTAGTTTGAACATGTGTGAGTAGACTTTTTGTGGGGTTAGTAGGGGGATTAAGTGTTGATTATGGATGATTAGGGTTTGATTGTGGGTAAAGGTGGATTCTTTGTTACTAGTCACATGTTATGCATACCATGTGTTTGATGAATTGCTTGTTAGAGTAGTAGTTGCAAATACTTCTCTTGCTTGTCTTCCTCTTCTCATTGTGTGATTGATTTGTGGTTGAATCCTTGTGTATTGGGTAACATCTTGCATAAGTATTCGGGTTTTGTCTTTGACACGAGAGTGAGGACATTGGCTTTGACGCGAGAGCGCGGACCAACCTTAGTAACTAGGTGAACCTTGCACCATCGATCTCCCAACTATCCTACTACACTTATGAACCCGACTTAACCCTATTCTTTCCTTGTTTGATTTCTTTGTCATCTTAGTCATTGTTCCCTTAGTTAATTGTATCGTTTAGCCTTAGTTGTTATATCTAGCTTAGTCATAGTCTTAGTTTATTCCCTTCTTATCGTTCTAGTTTAGCTTAGCCTTATGACCTAGTCAAGTTTTTAGGTGAAACTTGGTCTAAACCATCTTTACCGACCCCGTGGACTCGACCCGACTTACCCTATCTACGTGTTAGGATTAGTTGGTTTTACTTGATCGGTAGGATTGACGGAAAAATCCCTCCCATCAATTTGGCGCCGTTGCCCGGGGACGGTGCTAGTTTTGACTTTGTTTGCCTATTTACTTGACTTTGTCTTTTGTTTTTGTGTTTTTCTTTTTGTTCTTTTGCTTCTTGTGTGTGCGAAGTTTATTTCCTTCTTGTCTAGTGCCCAAAAAGCACTAGACTTCTCACGTTTGCTCTTAGTCTACAGTTTGTGCCTAGAGGTGGTGACCATCTTCTTCTTTACAACTTAGAGCCGCTTCAACGGACGGTTGCTAGATTGAGAGGTCCTCAACCGGGTACGAGCCACGATTTTCGAGTATAGCATGAGGTTTGATCTAAACTCCCCACCCATAGAAGCCACCATGAGCTACTCCTCTTCCTCCATGCATCGAGACTATGCCATGATGTCTCCTAGCTACCACCAAGCTTCATCGGGTAATTAAGAAACCCGTGGGTATGAGCTGCAAGGATATGGAAGTGGCTTCCATCAAGTGAGTGCTTATCAACCTTGTGATCGTGGTGGTTATTACTCAAATTACCATCGTGAACCCACCATGCCTCATCATATTTCTCCCTATGGACTAAACTAAGGGAACAATGACTAAGATGACAAAGCTAGATATAACAACTAAGGCTAAACGATACAATTAACTAAGGGAACAATGACTAAGATGACAAAAAAATCAAACAAGGAAAGAATAGGGTTAAGTCGGGTTCATAATTGTAGTAGGATAGTTGGGAGATCGATGGTGCAAGGTTCACCTAGTTACTAAGGTTGGTCCGCGCTCTCGCGTCAAAGCCAATGTCCTCACTCTCGTGTCAAAGACAAAACCTGAATACTTATGCAAGATGTTACCCAATACACAAGGATTCAACCACAAATCAATCACACAATGAGAAGAGGAAGACAAGCAAGAGAAGTATTTGCAACTACTACTCTAACAAGCAATTCATCAAACACACGGTATGCATAACATGTGACTAGTAACAAAGAATCCACCTTTACCCACAATCAAACCCTAATCATCCATAATCAACACTTAATCCCCCTACTAACCCCACAAAAAGTCTACTCACACATGTTCAAACTAATACTAACACAAAGAAAGGAAAACAACACAAGCAACGAAACATTCATAATGAAACTAGTAAAAACAATGAACAATGAACAAAACAATGAACAAAGATTAAAGATTAAAACTTGAATGATAAAACAAAGATTAAAGGAAAGGAGAAGAGAAATTATACCAAACTAGTAAGAAGGAAAGATTGAAACTTGTAATAATAAGAAAACCCAAATACATCAACCAAGGTTGTCAATCTTGGTTGGATTCTTCAAGAATTCCCTTAATACAAGGATTAAACTAAGATTAAAGATTAACTAAAAACTAATCTACACTAATCTAGGCTAATCTAGGCTAAAGTAGTCTAGGGTTTAGTGGTTAATGTCTAACCTTCCATAAGATTACCAGAGGGGGTATATATAGGGTTACAATGAATAAGGAGAAGAAAAGAAGAGGCACAGGCTACAGCTGGTCCATCCCGGCCGAGATGGTGGTTGATCTCGACCGTGATGGTGGTCCCGACCGGGAAGGAGCTTCTTCTCGGCCGGGAAGGGCCATCAGTAGGTTGTCTTTGCTTTGCTTCATCATCCCGACCAAGATAGCTTTCATCTCGACCGGGATGGGTCTTGTAGGCCTCAATTATGATCTCAAGGGTCCCTACTTGCTTCTCATGGGCTTCTCATCGATTCTCGGTGCTTGGGATCGAGTCTAAGGGGCTCGGGAATAGGTCCCAAGGTCTCGGGATCGAATATAAGCCACCGAGTGATCGTCGCTTCTCTTCGTTGGCTCCAAATGTGTAGGAAACGAGTCGGAATCGTTCCAAATCTCCATGATTGGTCTTAGGAAGCTAAAACGAACTAGAAGAAGCATAAGTAGCCTAGAAACCGCTCCAAAGAGCGATTCCACAAGAGAAACCGGGACCAAACACAACAAATAAGCACTATAAAACACACTTATCAGTTTCCTCCTCGATCATTCTCACAAATACAACAATATATATCAGTGCAGCAACCTATTTTGCCTAATTTAGCCCTCGTATTCAGTCTGTTGTTGACCAAAATCCAAGACAAAACAACATGTTTCGGTAGATTCCAGTTATCCCATACCATCTGATGCCATGTTACTTCTGAACTGGTACCTAGCAGCCAGCAGTAACCATCCGCAATCGTATAGCTTTGTTGGAAAGCAATCCAAGTACTGTTAGCAGCAAACCCGTCCTTCAATCTGTCTGTTGTTTTACATATTTGTCTCCAAGTCCACGAAACATCCATGGGAGGTCTATACTCGTGCCAGTCCCGCCCTTTCAGGAAGTTTTGCTCAACCCACTTAATCCAAAGTGTGTCTCTTTTCTCATACACCCAGGT
Organism: Agrostemma githago; assembly: GCA_958450325.1. NCBI lineage: Eukaryota > Viridiplantae > Streptophyta > Magnoliopsida > Caryophyllales > Caryophyllaceae > Agrostemma > Agrostemma githago. Next base: position 36,426,067 of record OY288256.1, read on the forward strand.
AACTTATTTGCCTACCGCGGCAATGTTCCATTCCTCAGCCATTTTTATACCAAGTCCCCCTTCCTTCTTAGTTCTTGTTACCTTGTCCCAGGAGACTAACGGAACCCGACTGTAATCAGAATTGCCCTCCCAAAGATAGTTCCTGCAGATTGTTTCGATCCTTTTAATCACCCCTTTAGGGAGAATAAAGATGTTCGACAGTAGTTATGAAGCGTATTGAGTACAGAATTTATGAGGACAATCCTTCCCGCATAAGATAGTTTCCTAGCTCCAAAACATTTAATTCTCTTGACCATCCTATCCGCCACCAAGAAGCATTCCGCCTTAGTGAGCTTCCTGGACTTTATTGGGACCCCCAAGTATGTAAATGGCAGTCCTCCTTCCGTAAAGCCTGTTGCACTTAGGATGTCATCCCTTTGATTCCTTGGCATACCATTAAAATATATCGCCGATTTTGTTGCATTAAGCCTGAGTCCCAACGTCTTGTTAAATGACGATAAAGTTCTCATAATCAGCATGATAGATTGAGTATCCCCTTTGCTAAACAACATAAGATCATCAGCGAAGATTAAGTGGTTCAACTTCATATGCTTACACATTGGGTGGTGCTTACACATTGGGTGGTATCTAAACGACCATTTCTCCGTTGCATAAGCGAGTAGTCTAGTTAGATAATCCATACACAATGTGAAAAGCAACGGGGACATTGGGTCCCCTTGTCTTAATCCCCTCTTTGCCTTGAAGTATCCAAACACGTTACCATTCAAGCTTAAAGAGAACATGGGGGATGTTATACAATTCATCAGCAATTATCGGAATCGAGCACGAAATTTGAGCATGGTTAATAATTCCTCCACAAATGTCCATTCCACCGAGTCATACGCCTTTTGCAGGTAAATCTTAATCATACACCTTGGGGACGTGTTTTTCCTTGCATATTGATGGGCTATGTCTTGACAGATGAGGATGTTATCAATAATTGACCTTCCATTTATGAAGGCACCTTGGCACTTAGAGACAATGTCAGGCAGGATTTGGGATAGCATATTACACATGATTTTCGAGATTACTTTCTAAGTCATGTTACAGCACGCTATGGGGCGGAATTGACTTACCTCCGAAGGCCTGTCACATTTGGGAATGAGCGTGAGAGTAGTAGCGTTAATTTGGTTTAGTATCTTTCCTTTCTACACAGCATCTCTCACAGCATCACACATATCTTTTCCGATAATATTCCAGACCTTTTTGTAAAATCCGCTAGTATACCCATCAGGTCCCGGGTCTTTCTCGTTAGGAATAGAAAACACGACATCTCTAATCTCCTTATCAGTCATGGGAGCCTCCAGGGCAGCAATATGTTCTTCTGTACAACACGCACCTTTAAGGATAACATCCTCCCGTACTCTGTCAGTCATCGAGCTACACCCCAGTAGATTTTCATAGTACTTCAAGAACGCATCTTGAATACCATTTTATTTGATCGTTATACGTCTTCCCATCCAGTGCTCTAATCTGGTAAACAGAGTTCTCTTTGATTCGCTGCTGAACTGCTCTATGAAAATGGGCTGTATAGTCATCCTCGTCCCTAATCCAGGTAGCCTTAGCCTTCTGCTTAAGGAAAGAATTCCGAGCTTCAAGTAATTCTTTGTACACATTATTAAGCTTTCGTTATTCCTCAATCAATTGGGTATTGGTATAATCAGATTGAATCAGCAGCTATATCTTTTCCAACTCAGCACTAGCCTTCAGGGTACGACTCTCAATCTCCGAGAAAGCTCTTTTATTCAACTCCCTCAACATTAGTTTAAGCAACTTCAGTTTTTTTACAAATCTGAACATCTTAGTACCTTCAATCTGCAGTCGCCAGTGGTTCTCAATTAAAGGTAAAAACTCAGGATGAGCAGTCCACATATAAGAAAAACTTAAAACCCATCTTCTTCTTAAATGCATTCGTACTCGAAATAACACAGGGACAGTGATCAAACATCCCTTCAGGGAAGAAGTGGGCCTGGTAATTAGGGAAATTTTGAATCCAATCCGCATTACCCAAAGCTCTATCCAGACGACTGCAAATCCTATGGGACGGTTCCTGTTTATTGTTCCAGGTATAGTACGCCCCTGATCCCTCTATATCCATCATATCACACATATTCAGACAATGATTAAAGAGGTCCATGTCCTCTTGCTTAGACTCCCCTCCCAATCTTTCTTCAGGAATTAAGACAGTGTTGAAATCCCCGGTCATCAACCAAGGACCATGGACATTAGGGGCTATGGTAATAAGTTGATCCCATAGATCCTTCCTATCTTCTCCTCTATTAAAAGCATATATCATGGAGAGATCGAACCTAGTATTATCTCCTTTGTCAGTGACCTTCGCATGAATACATTGGGCCGTAGTCTGCGTAATCCAGACATCAAAGTTGGAAGGTCTCCAAATAATCCAGATCTCCCTCTTGGATGTTGATGACAATTAGTAGCTACACTCCACCCATTGCACATATTCTAAACAACACTTTGCATTTTATTAGGTTTAATTTTTGTCTCTAGAATACCAAAAAGGCTCACTTCTTTATTATTAACAAAACTCCATATACTTTGTTTTTTATTGACATCATTCATCCCCCTCACATTCCAAAATCCCATTTTGTAGATCATTGTATAATTGGATTTATAGTAGGAATGGTTGTGCTTACAGTATCAACATTTTGCACATTTAAGACCTGTATAACTGTGTCCATATTTCCATCTTTTGTCCCCCCCTGTTGCCCCACCTCCTGAGAATTGGGGTTGGTCTGCAGAGTAGGTCTACTATTCAATGGTGGAAACTGCACTTCATCCATAACAGGAGTCACCTTCTGCTGACTTCGGGGTGGAATCTGTCTCCACACCTGCACAGGCTTTGCAGGCCTTTGAATAGGCTAGTTAGGCTTTTGAACTGGCTTCATTTTCCTCCTGAAATCAACAAAAGCATGTCCCAGTCCCATACAATGGGTGCATTTTATTGGTCTCCACTCATATTCAATCCGGATTTTCTGGAGTTCACCTCGTTCATCCTTGAATTTAATTATATCAGGCAGGTCCAAGCCAACTTTGATTTCCACTAAAACTCTTGCATATCCCAGCCTCTTCTTTTCTATGGTCGCTAGATCAGCCTTGATGTATTTCCCAGCTAACCCAGCCACAGTAGGTAGACACTTCCCCCAGAACTTAAGGGGAAGCTCGTGAATTCTGACCTAAGTAGGAATCCTTCATCAGGTTCGTTTCTTGGTTCCATGGTCGCACAATTAAGGGTTTATTATCAAACATAGGATATTCATCTAGCAAAACCTTCTCCTTTGCCTCTATGCTCTTGAACCGTACCAAAAAGATTCCATTTGGTAAGAAGGAAATGTTGTCAACACCTAGATTGCCCCATATTCTATTCACATACCCTTGGATAACCTCCCATGGGGGATTAGCCCCCAACACATAGCAAAAGACAGCATTTCTCCAGTAGTTAATTTCTTCCTCAACATCCTCGTCAGAGAATTGAAGGATTGTTTCTTCCTCAACTGGCGTTGTCTCAGTCACTTTGCCTTGTTCCTTATCTTCAATGTGTATATTTGACTTCTTTTTGCCACTTTGTGTTATCTAGATACTACTTTCCATGCCTCATCATATTTCTCCCTATGGAAGCCAATTTCCTCAAAACCCACCATATTACCAATCACCTCAACCTCACTACCAACAATATGATGCCCCACCCCTTGGGCATCATCAAGGTTTACAAGTAGCACTCCAAAACCCCAATGACCACCAAATGCCCAACTTGGAGTTATATCAATGGATTCTTCAATTGCAAAAGAGCCAACAAGAAATGGCTATCCAAATGCAAAAGAACCAAGATGAATTCATGGCCCAATATCAAAGGGAAAACGAGGCGATGGATGCTCGATTAAATGCGTTAGCAGTTAAAACCGTAATGTTTTTATCCCGAACATCACAACTAGATGAAGGGTGCTCACTTGAGTAAAGGGAGCAACCTAATCACGAAGCCGTCGATGAAGTTCCTTTTGGAAGCGAAATTTGCTTTGAAGAACCTCAATTGTCTATCCAAGAAGAGATGAATGAGGAGATAATCCTTGATGAAGGTCTTTTTGGTGAAGAATTGGGTGAGGATAGTGGGAATTTGAAGAGTTTCATTGATGAAAACACGGATATAATAGAGGAATATCAAGAGTCTACCCCCTATATACTTGTTGAACCTTCAATCCCCTCCGCTTGCCCTCCTCTTGAGCTTCATGCCGCTTCTTATGAGCCTATTGTTGAGGATGTTGAACTTTGGGATGAGTTGAGTGAGGTGATAGGTGTTGTGAAGTCATGGGACATGAATGATGAAATCAAGTCGCCCATATGTGATAATCCAATAAAATATTGTGAACCCCTTGTGTGTAATTTGGATCTTGGTTTAGAGGTGGTTGAAACCGCTTGTATGAGTTTTAAATCTCTTCTTATTGATGATGTGGGGAAGAACGCTGTTTTAGGATTGGGAGATATTGGGCCGGAACTTGTTGATGACTTGGGTTTGCTTGATGTAAAGAAGAGGGTTAAACTCCCTTTTGACCCTTGTGTTAGGAATTCAAGCCTTGGTTGTGCTAGGAGACGGTGCTTAGGGAGGAAGAGGTCGGTAAAGCTTGTAGGATGGATAGACCCCGGAGACAACATGAAAGATGACGTTGGGTCTTTGGATGACTACTTCTCGCTTCCGGCTTGGAGGCTTTGGAGGATTGCTTGGCTCGGGTACTCAATGAGCCCTCATTATGATGTGGCTCGAGCATTTGACTTGCTCCTCCGAGCCCTTGATGGCTATGGACAAGAAAGAGGAGTCCACCGTTCTCGGTTTGACGGAGTTTCTAAAGAACCGTCATGTTATATATTCCTCTTTCCTCTTCTTTAGAGTTCTTGTGTTTGTATTTGTGTGGTTTGTTTCTAGGTTTTGTGTTTTTTGTGGAACTCTTGTCGTTTGGTATTTGATGAGCGATGTGAGGGAGGGAGTTTGATGTGTTTATTGAGCATATTTGATAGGTTGATAGTGAAGATGAAGTTTTGAGAGGAGTAGTTGATGATAGAAGCTTGGATCTTGGGCAAGGAAGTCGGTTTTTGAAGCTTTTAACAAGCTTTTGGGGACGGGATTCGAGATCCCGAGGTATTAGTTGACTTGTGGGTGGAGCTATCAAGATGATTGAAGGCCTAGAAGAGTCATCCCGGCTGGGAAAGGTTTCATCTCGACCGATATGAAGTGTGCGTGGAATCTGGAGCTACTGACTACTCATCCCGACCGAGAAGATGACCATCTCGGCCGGGAAGGGACCATCCCGACCGAGATGGGGCCATCTCGACCGGGATGGGTTCCAGCCTCCTCTTTTTGCCTTCTCTTCGTCATTTGAGCCCACCCAACCACTTTGTACCCCCTCCCAACCTCCCTACTTACCCTTGCAACTATCATATGACCACTACACTTCATATATACACCTTCATCTCATCTTCACTTCACTTTACACCGAGTTTCCCCTCAAATCTCACCCCCATTATACCATTGCAAGCCTAGTACTTCAACCATGCGACCTTATCAAGAAAGAAGAGGAATAACAATGAAGAAGACAAGCAAAGTGCCAATATCGACCATTGAGACGATGGAGAGGTTTGAGTTGCTAACCTTTTGGTAAGGCGACTCTCATTTCTTTTTCGTCTTTTATTGCTTGTCTCCCTTTGTATGTTCCTCTTCCCCTTATCATTTTTTGTGTCATGGTGGCCCTCGGGGCCTTGGTAGTCTTTGCTCCCGACTCTCGATGACGTGACTACATCGAGAGTCATTTCAAAAATCCAAATTTACAAGTCCTTTCACTTTTTCCTTTAATTTTACTTTCTTTTGGTAGAATTTAGTCGGATTCTGGCGGAATCCGGGCTAGGTGACTTGATTACACCTAGTCCTCCCCTCCCATTTCCTTTTATTTTCTTCTTTTTATTTCTTCCCCCATCCATATCTTTTCTCGTCTCGGCCCATGGTGACTTGATTACACCCCGGCCGGACACATTCTACCCTTTCTTCGCTTTTCTTTTTGATTTTTAGCTTTATTTTCTTAGTTTCTCTTCTTTTTAGTGTCTTCCGCACACTACCGATTGATAAGTGTAGTTTGTAGTGCTTAATTGTTGTGTTTCGGTCCCTTTTTCCTTGTAGAATCGCTCCTTTGGAGCGATTCATGGGCTCCTTATGCCTTCTTCAGTTCGTTTCAGGTTCCCGAGACCGAATTGGAAGAGTTGGAGCGATTCTGACTCAATACATGTACATTTTTGGAGCCAACAAGATAAAGGAACGATGACTCGAGACCTCGGAATCGACCCCGAAACCTTGGGACCCAATCCCAAGCCTCCGAGACCCGATCCCGAGTCCCGAGAATCGGTGGGAAGCCCATGAGAGGCAAGGAAGGACCAAGGAGCATTAAAGGAAGGCATACAAGATCCTTCCCGGTCGGGATGGTGGCCTTCCCGATCGGGAAGGGATGCACAGTTAGGAACGCTGCTGTGGGTCCTTCCCGATCGGGTTGAGCCCTTCCCGATCGGGAAGAAAGAACCCTTCCCGATCGGAATCATCCTTCCCGATCGGGACGGGCTACAGCTCACCCGCTCCTTTCTTTTCTTCTTCCTCATTCTTGTACCCATATATATACTCCCTTTTTGTAATCTTAGTGGATGTTATGTTAACCTACCTTAGTTTAAGCCTAAAAACCCTAGATTTACTCTCATTCATTAGTTCTAATCTCTCCTTAATCCTTAGTTAATCCTTGTAATTAATCTTGTATTAAGAAGATTCTTGAAGATTATTCCAAGATTGACAACCTTGGAGTTTTATTTGGGTGTCTTATTTATACAAGTTCTCATCTTTTCCTCATCTAGTATTGGTATAATCATCTTTACTCTTGTTCTTAGTTTATTTAATCTTGTTTCTATCTTTTTATGTTATTATTGTTATTGTTCTTGTTGTTCATAATGAATGCTAGGGATGTTTAGTTTGTTTTCTCTTATAGTTGTTAGTTCCTCTTTGATTATGAGTGAGTAGTTTCTTTGTGGGGTTAGTAGGGGGATTAGGGGTAGATTATGGATGATTAGGGTTGATTAAAGGGAAAAGGTTGTACCTTTGTTGTTAGTCACATTGTAGACACTCTATGTGTTTGTTGATATGCTTGTATGAGTTGTAGTGGCCATGCTTCCCATGCTTGTATTCATCTTCTCATTGATTGTTTATTTTGTGGAAATGTTGAGAATAGTCATAGTCACGAGAGTGCCGACTAGAGTCTAAGTTGCGAGAGCCCGGACTCACCTTGACATCGGTCTAAGTTGCGAGAGCCCGGACCGACTCTAGCGATTAGGAGACACCTTTACCCTTGATCACCCCAATTACCCTTCTACCTCTATGAACCCGACCTACCCCACTTCTTTCCTTATTTGAGTCCATCTCCTTTAGTTAGATATCGCTCCTCTAGTTTATTCATTAGTTCGATCATTAGTCTAGCTCTTACTCCTCCTCAATTGTTTCCTTTTATAGCTTTCTTTGTGTTTGTTTGTGTGACTTAGCCTAGTTTTAGTGGACCTAGTCTAGACCTTACTCTACCGTCCCTGTGGATATCGACCCTACTTGCCCTAGCTACCCACTAGGAATAGTCGGTTTATTATTGACGGTTGGACTCACGGCAAATCCATACCATCAATTTGGCGCCGTTGCCGGGGACGGTGCATTGTTTAGACTTAGTTTGCTTATTTCTAGACTTAGTTACCCCTCTTTGTGTTCTCCCATCTTCTCTTGTGAATATTCTCTTGATTTTTCTTCTTTCTTTAGAGTTATCTCTTCTTCTTTTTTTTTCCTTTGTCTCTAGTTGTGTTTGTTATTGTCGTTGCCTAGTGCCCATGAAGCACTAGGTGTTCTTACGTTTGTTCTAGTGTGTAGTGTATGCCTAGGAGGGGAGGCGACTTCTATCTCTTTAATCCAGAGCCGGAGAGACTCTTTCGAGCCTTTCGCCAACGGACGATTAATCGGGTTAGGATCTCTCAACCAAGTGCAAGCACCACTCATCAAGGGCAAGCCCAAGGAGCCGACTTGAGCAACTCACCTCGAGAGACGGCCGGAGGGACCTTCATCAATCCCTTCGGTGATTCTTCTCCTAGTTCTCCCTCTTCATCTACGTCAACACTCTCTACACCCCCATCCTCTCCCTTACATCCAAGAATGCCTAAGTTTTCCTCTCACTCCACCTTCACGGAAGATGTCTTGCCGGGACCGAGTGCATTACCGGAAGCTTATACCGGAAATTTTGTGGCAAAGACTCAATTCATCCAACTTGTGGAGAGGAGCCCATTTAGTGGTTTGCCCACCGAAGACCCGCATCAACATATGGAGACCTTCTCCGATTATTGTGACGCTATATCTCAAACCGGGGTTACTCAAGACCAAATTCGTTGGGTACTCTTCCCGTTTTCTCTTATTGGAAAAGCGAAGCAATGGATTAAGAGTCTCGATAGGGCAACCATGGGTGTCGACACTTGGAAAAAGCTTGCCTTGGCGTTCTACCAAAAGTTTTACCCTCCGGAAAAGACCAATATGCTTAGGGCCTCCATCACCGGTTTCCAACAAAGGGATGAGGAGAGTCTATATGAAGCTTGGGAGCGGTTTAAGTCTTTGGTAAGATCGTGCCCTCACCATGGACTCTCACAATGGTTCTTAGTACAACAATTTTGGAATGGACTTTATGAGGATTCGAGAGCCATTCTCAACATGGGCTCCAATGGTAGGTTTACCGAGGTCGATGATGACCAAACATGGACGAGAATCGAAGAGATGGCGGTGCACAATTCGCAATACTCTAGGCCTAGGAAGGCACACCGAGGAGGCATGCATGATGTCGATGCTATCACTAAGCTAAGCATTGACCTTGGAGCTCAATTGAAGACACACATGGAGACTATTGACAAGAAGCTCCAAAGCCATCTTGATAAAGGTAAAAGCACAAGTGCCTCCCACCAACATTCAATGCAACAAGCCAATGCTATGGGAGTTGTACCTCATTCATCTTATTATGGGATATGCGAGATTTGTGGGATACATGGACATGAGCCTTCAAATTGTCAAAGTAGCATTGAGGAAGCGAATGCTTTTCAAGCATTCAAGCAAGGTGTCCCATACTCCAATTTCAAGGCTCAAAATGTGCCGAATTCTCATGGGTTCCAAGGGAACTTCCAACAACAATCCCTACATCAACACCGCCCATATGTTCCACCTCCCTTAAGGGACAACAACCAAGGGTACCTAGGTTATCAAGGCTATGCTAGGCCTTCCAACAACGTCCAACAACATAACCAAGGCGCCTACAACAACAATCAAGGGTTCCAAAATCAAAGGAACTTCAATCATCAAAGTGGTTTCCAAGGAAACCAACACTCACAAGGATCTCAAAGTAACAACCAAAGTCACCAAAACTACAATCAAGGGTACTTTCAAGGTTTTAATCAAGGAAATTCTCATGGGTTCCAAGGGAATTTCCAACAACAACAAGGGTCTCAAGGTAATCAACAAGATGCCAAGCCTAGGAGTAAATCACCCACCTATGACTATGGTCTTCCTCTATCCATCACAAATGCTCCACACACTCAACAAGCTCCAACACCCGATTTTGATATGCAACAGACAATGTTGGATATGCAAAGGAGCAATCAAGAGATGCAACGCAATCAATTGGAAATGCAAATGAATCAACAAGAATTCTATGCTCAACTCCAAAGAGATAACAAGGCTAGAGACACTCATATGAAAATGTTGGAAACCCAATTGTCTCAAGTAGCCTCGGGTAGCTCTTCAAGGCAAAAAGGGCAATTGCCTCCTCAAGGCACGACACCGAACCAAGCTACCGCTAATTCTATCACCTTGAGGAGTGGTTCTAGCTACGAGCCACCTATGATGCCTAATGAGGATGACTATGGAGGAAAACCAAGGGAGGAGCCTATACTTGAAGAGGTTGATCAACCTCTAGAGGAGTCTCGCGATGAAGAAGTCCCTAATCCGGACTTAGGGGAAGATGTGCTCGTTGAAGATATAGATGAGGATGGTAATGTTCTTTCTTCACAAAAGACATCATCCACTCTCATTCCCCATGAGAAATCCAAGACAAAGGGGGCTACTCCAATGCTCAAAGAGACCCATGGTGAAAAATTGAAGTCCAAAGAAGTGAGGGATGCTACTAAGGTTGACTTACCTTTTCCCTCAAGACAAGCCAAGTCCAAAACGGACAAGCAATTCGAGAAGTTTCTTGAACTTGTGAAGAACCTAGAAGTGACTATTCCTTTTACCGAATTGATTACTCAAGTGCCTACCTATGCTCGGTTTATGAAGGAGATTCTATCTAGGAAGAAATCGTTGGGAGAACCCGAGACTATTGCCTTTACGGGGGGATTGAGTGACATGTATCTACAACCATCCCCACCTAAGCTCAAAGATCCGGGAAGTTTCTCCATACCATGCAAGATTGGAAATATACACATCGAGAGAGCCCTTTGTGACTTGGGAGCGAGTGTAAGTGTCATACCTTACTCCATTTGTGAGAAGGTAGGCATGAACGAGCTTAAGTGCACCACCATTACACTCCAAATGGCGGATCGATCTATCAAGCGCCCCCTTGGCATATTAGAGGATGTACCGGTTCGCATAGGCAAGTTCTTTGTTCCGGTTGATTTCATAGTGCTCGACATGGCCGAGGATGCCAACATTCCAATCATCCTTGGACGCCCGTTTCTCCATACGGCGGGTGCCCTTATAGATGTGAAGAATGGAAGACTAACCTTGGAGATTGGGGATGAGAAGATCTCCTTTAACCTCCATAGCACAACGAAGACTCCGAATATCAACGACTCCTGTTGTGTAATCGATGTACTAGATGAAGTTGTTGTGGATGCCACCGAGACATTTTTAGTGAAAGATCCTCTTGAAGCTCTCCTAACAATGGAGCTTGAGAAAGTTAAAGATGGACTATGGGACGAAGACTTGGATGTCCTTAAAGAGGCTCTAGATGGGGAGGAAGTTGTCACTAAGAACCGGGTCGAAGATCAAGCTACACCTTGTGGAATCTACTCGGTAGAGGTACAATCTCTTGATCTTAAACCCCTTCCCCCTAATTTATGTTATGCCTATCTTGATGATAAAAAGTCTTGTCCGGTCATAGTTAACTCTAAGCTTGAGTCTAACCAATTGGATGCTTTGCTTGAGGTTTTGAGGAAATATAAGAGCACCATTGGTTATAGCCTTGATGACATACAAGGGATTAGTCTCGACTTTTGCATGCATAGGATTCACCTAGAGGAAGACTTTAAGCCCAGTGTCCAAGGACAAAGAAGGTTAAATCCTAATATGCAAGAGGTCGTAAAGAAAGAAATCATGAAACTCCTTGATGCTGGGATCATATATCCCATATCGAATTCAAATTGGGTTAGTCCTATACAAGTGGTTCCCAAGAAGGGTGGAATCACGGTCATAAAGAATGAAAAAGATGAACTAGTGCCCACTAGGTGTGTCACCGGTCATAGGATGTGCATTGACTATAGGAAACTCAATAATGCTACAAAGAAAGATCACTTCCCAATCCCATTCATTGACCAAATGCTAGAGAGGTTGGCTTCCCACACTCACTTTTGCTTCCTTGACGGTTTTTCGGGATTTTTCCAAATCCCGATTCACCCCGATGACCAACCTAAGACTACATTCACTTGTCCTTATGGAACCTTTGCATATAGACGCATGCCTTTTGGCTTGTGCAATGCCCCGGCTACCTTCCAAAGGTGTATGATGGGTATCTTTTCGGACTATATCGAGTCTATTGTTGAGGTTTTCATGGATGATTTTAGTGTCTATGGTAAAGACTTTGAGTCATGTTTGGTAAATTTGTCCAAAGTGCTAGCTAAATGTGAGGAAGTGAACTTGGTGTTGAATTGGGAGAAATGTCATTTCATGGTAAATGAGGGCATTGTGTTAGGTCACTTGAGCAAAAATTGGGGCATTCAAGTGGACGGGGCAAAAATTCAAGTCATTGAGCATTTGCCCCCGCCTACTAATGTCAAGGGAGTTCGGAGTTTCTTAGGCCATGCGGGATTTTACCGCCGATTTATAAGAGACTTTTCAAAATTGGCCAAGCCTCTCACCGAACTCCTCTTGAAGGATGCCCCATTTGTGTGGACTAATGCTTGCAATGAGGCTTTTTCTAGGTTAAAGGAGGCTTTGATCACCGCTCCCGTTATCAAATCGCCGGATTGGTCCAAACCGTTCGAAGTGATGTGCGATGCTAGTGACTATGCGGTAGGGGCCGTACTAGGTCAAAGGGACGGGAAAGCCTTACATGCCGTATATTATGCTAGCAAAACCCTCGATAACACCGAAGCTCAGTATGCTACGACCGAGAAAGAGCTATTGGCCATTGTATACGCCCTTACCAAGTTTAGATCCTATCTTCTCGGCTCTACGGTGATAGTCTTCACCGATCATTCCGCTTTGAAATATCTACTAGCCAAGAAGGACTCGAAGCCACGATTACTCTGTTGGATCCTTCTTCTCCAAGAATTCGACCTCGAGATTCGTGATAAGAAGGGAGCCGAGAATGTAGTAGCGGATCACCTATCGCGCCTTCGAGTTGAAGACCTCGAGAAATCTCGCATCGATGACTCATTTCCGGATGATGCTATAATGATTGTTTGCACCACATCGTCGGACCAACCTCCTTGGTTCGCCGATTATGCGAACTATATTGTGGGGGGTGTTCTTCCCCCGGATTTGAACTACCAACAAAAGAAGAGGTTCTTTTACGAGGTCAAGCAATACTTTTGGGATGATCCGCAATTATTCAAGGCATGTGCCGATGGCTTATATAGGAAGTGTGTCCCTCAATGGGAACAAAAGGGTATAATGGAAGCTTGTCACTCATCCCCTTATGGAGGACATCACGGTGCCTCAAGGACGGTCGCAAAAATACTACAATCCGGGTTCTATTGGCCAACGATGTTTCAAAATGTAAGGGAATTTGTTTCTCAATGTGACGCGTGCCAAAGGACCGGGAACATATCGTGGAGGCACGAGATGCCGCAAAGGGGAATTTTGGAGCTTGAATTATTTGACGTATGGGGGATAGATTACCAAGGCCCATTTCCATCGTCAAAGGGAAATCGCTACATCCTAGTAGCCGTGGACTACGTTTCAAAGTGGGTGGAAGCCATTGCCACACCCACAAATGACGCTAGGGTTGTAATGAATCTCCTAAAAAAGGTGATATTCCCCCGGTTTGGAGTTCCTCGTGCCATTATAAGCGATGGAGGAACCCACTTTCATGAAAAACGCCTTGATGCTATCTTGTTGAAATATGGCGTACATCATAGGACCGGCTTGGCTTATCATCCTCAAACAAGCGGCCAAGTAGAAATTTCGAATCGGGAAATCAAAGCTATCCTTGAGAAAGTTGTCACAAGGAACCGGAAGGATTGGAGCATGAAGCTCGACGACACGCTATGGGCATACCGAACGGCGTTCAAGACACCTATAGGCACATCGCCGTATAGGCTCGTCTACGGGAAAGCGTGTCACCTTCCGGTCGAGATGGAGTTCAAGGCTTTTTGGGCCATAAAGGAACTCAACCTCGATCCTGCTCTAGTCGGCGAGAAGCGGTTGCTTCAAGTGCATGAATTAGAAGAATTCCGACTACATGCCTATGAAAGTGCGCGGATCTACAAAGAACGCACGAAACTATGGCATGACAAGAGGATCAACAAGAGGTCGTTTCTAGTGGGTGACAAAGTGCTATTATTCAATTCAAGGCTTAAGCTATTCCCCGGAAAGCTCCGATCACGTTGGTCCGGACCATTCACAATCACGAAAGTCGGTCGGTACGGAGACTTCGAGTTAAGCACAGAAAAAGGTGAATTGTTCCGGGCAAACGGTCAAAGAATCAAACTCTACAACGAGAGTGCAACCAAGGAGTTGGTGGAGGTCCTTCACCTCCAACCAATCCCCTAATAACCAATCTAACAAACTCGGTTTGGCGGAGTTCCTCAAGAACCGCCATGTTGTAAATATCTTTTCCTTTCTTCTTTTAATTTCTTGTGAATTATTTCGTGTTTCTTGTTTTTCCCTTAGATTTGGTGTGCGTAGAAATTGTTTTTAGTAATTTGGTTTGATAAGAGTTGTGAGGGAGAGAATTTTATGTGTGTTTGAGCTTTATTGATAGGTGAAGTGAATGTGAGCCCTAGAGAAGACGGGTTGATGATAAGACTTGGTTTGTGATCAAGGAAGTCGGTTTTTGAAGCTTGTGATAAGCTTTTGGGTTCGTGGAAGACCAAAGCGACTCATCCCGTTTGGAAAAAAGTCTTCCCGTTCGAGATTGTCAAATATCCCGATCGGGATTATTGTTTCCCGTTCGGGTTGGGGGGTGCAAGTTAGACTGGGTACTGTGAGTCCTTCCCGTTCGGGATTTCCCCTTCCCGTTCGGGTTGGTAAGAAATCCCGATCGGGATTATTCTTCCCGTTCGAGTTGGGGGGTGCAAGTTAGCCTGACTACTGTGGGCCCTTCCCGTTCGGGTTGGTGGGAAAACCCGATCGGGTTTGTTTTTCCCGATCGGGAAGGCTTTGCCTCGAGCCCAGTTCGCCCGACTGGAGCCCAGTTCGGCCCTCCTCTCTTCAGCCAAGCCCGACCCGCCCCTAATCCTTTTCCTCCTACAACCTTCCTCTTACAACCCAACCCAACCCATTCCCACATCATTTCAACACAACACTACCAAACTTCATCCTCAACCTCTCTTCAAAACCCCATTTTTCAAAACCTAACCCCAAAATCACCATTAATCCTCCATTTCTCCACCAAACTTCACCAAATCACTCCCAAAACTTCACAAAATCGATTTCTATCCCATCCTTAAGTATCCTAAACCCATTTTCTACCTTCAAAACTCCCAAAAATTGAAAAAAATCGAGTTTTTGTGCCCATTTTTCTCAAAATCCGAAAATTGGTATTTCTTCTATTACTCGATTTGTCTTGCTAAGCTTCACTTGGGTAGCTTATTTCTACGATATTAAGCTTGTTTGAGGTATTTTTGGGGGGTTTCAGCTCTTATTTGTGGGAAGAAAATATTTTTGTGTTTGGTATACTATCATTCTTAGCCTTCATCATCCAATATGGCACCAAAGAAGAGAGGGGGGTCAGTGATTAGCAGAAAAAGAAAGGATGTTTCGAGTTCGAGAGCCCAGCCCGAGCCCGAGCCCATGGTCGAGGTTGAGGAGCAGGAAATTGCTCGTCTCCCGGAGTTTCCCAGTCTGATATTTGAATCGGAAGAGCAAAAGGAAAAATTTATCAAGCTCCTTGGTAAGCCCCTAGAACCCACTCGATTCATATGCAAAATTATTCTTCAAAAGCTTGGTATTTTAGAGCAATGTAGGCAATTCTTTGTTGGGATGGGTATGGAAGTTCTCTTTGACATGCATGAGCTCACATATAGGCAACTCACTTTAGAGTTCCTATGTAGCTTTCGTCTCGAGATTCGATCCCGACCACACCGAGTTAATTTCCGAATCAATAACACATCCCTTTTGTACACCCTCAACGACTTCGGAGAGCTTTTTGGCATTCCGGAGGTTACCGATGGTCGGGTACCCAGTGACTTTAATGTAGCTGACGTATGGCGTAGTATAATGGGTCTCACACTTGTGGATCTTAGACACTTGTCTAGTCGCCTTGTCCACCACCCGGTCCTTCGTATATGGCAGCGTTTTGTAGCGGGTACTATTTTCGGAAGGTGTGAGACGGGTACATACACTCAGCAAGAGTTGACCTTAGTCGGGGGGTACTTGAACTTAAAAAGGCAACATCGGTTCACCCCCGACGTCGCACTTGCACTAGCCAAGCATTTCGAGAAGGTAGCCAAGGGGGGGAAGCATTTGAGAGAAATTGCTATCGGGGGGCTTGTTACTCATCTAGCCAAGAGAGTGAGTCCGACATTTAGGGAAGACGGTTTAATCCCCGTGCCGGGGGGCACAAGATTAGATGAGGACCGATTATCTAGGTATCATCGATGGATCAATTATGATAATAGGCTTAAAAGGTACCTTTGGAGCACGGGGGGTTGGACGCACTTCATCCTACCGTGCGATACACTTCCGGCCCTTGCACCTTTGCAACGATCCGCCGTGCCGGTTCAAGAACCTAATCTTTTATTGCCTTTTATCGGAAGTGATCAAGGTGCCTCCTCTTCCCATGGGCCCCGACCACGAGCTCGACCCCAACTCCCAACTCGACCACCACAACAACAACAACAACAAGCTACACAACCCCAACACTACTATCCCACCCCCCCGGCATTCATTGATGTCCCTCCGTATGCACCATACACTCCCTTTGTTTACCCTTCGCCCCCGGCCGACCTTTCTACGGCCGCCATGCTTAATGCTCTACATCTTGGGCAATATGAGCAAAGGAGGGATGATTACTATGCCCAATACCCCGGGTACCATCTCCTAGCTCAACAAGGGTATATAAACCCGCAAGGGAACCTCCCATCGTGGTATAGACCGGAATATTTCCAAGGCCACGGTAACCCTAGTACTAGTGGCGGTGTGATGAACGATGAGGAATTTGAGGAGGAGGACGCTTGGGATGTCAAAACGGGCAAGGGTGATGATGATGGTGGAGATGATGATGGTGACGATGATGATGGTGGAGATGATGAAGGTGACGATGATGATGATGACGATGGTGATGGAGATAATGATGAAGATTATTGCTAGCCTCGATGATGAAGAGGCGATTGGGTGGCCTTAAGGGCCTTGATGATTGCTCCCGGTGGCTCTTGACGACGTGATTACGTCAAGAGTTACTTCAAAATCCAAAATGACAATTGGTAATTCTTCTCCTTAGTTTTTATTTCTTTTTATTTATTTAAGTTATTTTCTTTTTTTTAGAATTAATC